>CM036563.1:1256250-2512500 GCA_020745775.1 Theristicus caerulescens
ATTGAGGCATGGCCAGGACATGGCAGAGACCAACATGAAGGAATCACCAGATTCCAGCCCCCATTTTTAAAAACAGCAAAGCAGAGGAAGGAAGGAAGGAAGGAAGGAAGGAAGGAAGGAAGGAAGGAAGGAAGGAAGGAAGGAAGGAAGGAAGGAAGGAAGGAAGGAAGGAAGGAAGGAAGGAAGGAAGGAAGGAGAGAAAAAGCAATGGCATTCTCTTTTCCCTTCTCTCTTCCCATCAAAAGTGCAAATGGTTTCTGTATCCATCGAAGGACTTTGCTGACTACTAGCTCAGCTGCAGAGCATTCAAGTGGAAAGCTGCAGAGCTGAGAATTTCCAGCAGCTTCTCCCAACCCCATTAACTTGTTACTCACACAGTCTGTTAGAAAAGTGGCTAGAAGGAGGGTTTCTTTCCATTCTGAAAGATCATACAGAAGAATCCTTTGCCACAGCTGAAATGCCGCTACCTCTGGAGAGGCATATAGTAGCAATTTCCCATCAGGTGCAGGTGCATTGTCAGTCTGGGGAAGTAAGGTGGAAAAATTGCTCCAGCTGATGCATGAGAGAGTTTAGAAAAGATGGAATTTGGCCATTGAACGGGTTTCTTCACACCAGCTGTGTACAGAGGTGTTTTGTCTTCCCCTACAGAGTTCTCCTTGAGTCACTTTCTGTAGTAGCCTACCCTCCCATGGCATCCCAAGGGCAACAACTTGGCCATTTGCAGAAATGGCACTGGGACTGGCTTCAACAGTCCTTCATGGATCTCCTGGTGGCAAAACTGGGTGTGCTCCATACTTTGAGCATCCCTGGGATATAACTGGCTCCACCCCAGAGGGGCCTGTATCTCCAGCTGTCCCATTTTTCTATGTGGCAGACGTCACTGATCATCTAGGAAAATCATCCTGTCCTGGGGTCACTGAAACCTCAGAATAGAGTGTAAATGCTCTGTCTGAGCCCTGCCTGACAGGCAAAAAGGTGAAGTAGGAGAACAGTAGATTTCTTTAACTAAAGAAGCTAAGGAACAGTGAAGCAATGGGGAAACATGAGGAGGAGGACAGCATAATGAGGATAAACCAAAACTCACCAAAATAAAAGGTGAAGAATTAAGATTAGGAGCTAGATTTAAAAGAGCAAAGACTGCTGGTTTGCTTGGCTCCATGTTTAGTCTGTGGAAAGCACATTTATCAGGACAGCTAGATGCAGATCTAGTGATTTTCCCATGATGTGATGTGTTTGGGTCCTGGTTAAAAAAGATGTACTTTCCATTAAGACTGGTCTCAGTTCTGCCCTTATCCAGTGGCCTCCATGGCCCTTTCTTAATTTGTTCTATCCTGTTTCTATCCAAGTTTGGAGCAGAACTGTTGCTTCAGAGCAAAAAGGCCCCTCACCTGTTGTTTCTTATCCTCTACCAGCTAATGCCAGGCATTTCCGAAGAAGGGGAGGAAAATCATGCTGCACGCCTGATCTTTATTCTGCTACAACTCTGCCTTAGATGGATGGGCTGGGATACAACAAGGCTATCCCATAATCCAGAGGCTAAAAGTTATTCAGTCTATCAATCTGCATATTTATAAGGCCCTTGGTATAAATACACAAGAAAAGTTGGATGACCTTAAGCCCAGGAGTAATAGAAATAGAATGAAATCTAATAGTACAAAGTCAAGCACTTAGAGACCGATAACAGGAATAGCTGCTTTAAGCTGTGGGCTCATCCACTGGAAACAACAAAGTTGCAGGAGAAGGATGTGGATGCATGTGTTCCTCATAGCACTACGAGGCACTGTTGGTGCGATGCAGTTATGGAAAAGCAGAACGCAATAGCTGTACACAGTACAACACCTATTTACAGCGAAGTTAGTGAAGTGTTAATAGCATGGGAGAAGATGTCCCTTGGCCATATCACAGACTGTTCCTGTGCTACATACCCAAAAAAGGCACATTTGAACTGGAGTAGACATAGTAAAGGGCTCCTGCGGTTATCAGGTGGACAGAAAGCCAATCAAATGTGAGGAGAATAGGAGAACTCGGTACGTTTAGCCTAGAACAAAGACGTATCGCTCTCTATAAATACATTGGGGAGGTAAAAATCACAGAGAGAGAAGAGCTATTTAAGTTAAAGGACACTGATGGAACAAGAACAAATGAGTATAAACGAGATGGGAATAAATTTAGTCTGGAAATTAATATAAGGTTTCTAAAACTCTCATCATCTTGGATATCTATTCTTACTACATCCTTCTCCCTGGCTTTGACCACTATGAAATTCCTCTGCCGTTGCTACAAGGTCATTCCCCTCACCTGTCTCTGTGCATCTTTCCCCTGGTATTTCTTTTTCTGTTGCATCAGTTGTGTTGCTCAACTTATTTGTTCATAGTCTCAAAGCCCTTCCTCCTAACCCTCCTGTCGCCTCCAGCATAGCACTTGAGTCAAATCCTATTTTTTCCCCGGCTTTTGAGCTGCATTGTCACCCCTTGTTAAATTTTCAACATGTTTGGAAGGCAAGCTTCCCAATCACCTGGACATAGAGCAAAAAGGCCGCAAATTGTGGCTCAAGATGTTCAGCCTAGACGTAAAGAAAAGGCTTTTTTTCACTTGGGGAATAGAGCAGCACTGGGACAGGTTCCTCAGCAAGGTGAGAAAGGTGGTGGCAGCTCCATCCTCGGGGGTTTCCAACACTCAACTAAACAATCTCTGCTAACCTGATGTAGTGTTGGCAAACACTCTGCTTCAAGCATAGGCTGGACTAGATTATCTCCAGACCCCTTCCAACCAATATTTCAATGCTGCTATGAAATCAAAGGGATCTGGTTGAGTTCTGCCCATGGGCCAATTCTCTTGATGTCGTCACCAGCCCAAGAAAAGCAATTGTGTTGTAACTGGGCTTTCTGAGTCAGTTATAGCATAACCAGGGGGCTGGTTGTGAAATAGCTTTGTCATCTCTGGGCTTGTCCTGTGATTGAGCAAAAATCATGCCATTTTCAGCTTCTTGGCCATCGACACAACAAGTTACAAAAAGTGCTGAATTTCAGCCTGGGCTGGAGACATTGGTGAGACTCGCCTCACAGAGCCTCAGTCATCTTAAGAGTTATGATGCCCAAGATGAGCCATTAGCAGGAGAACAGGGGAGCTAATGATCTTACAGAAAAGCAGGAAAGGAGAAACCAGAAGAAGGTGGATGGAGAAATACTCACCAAAAGAGTTGCATAAATAAAACTCTTTCAAGGTTAAGCTGACAGAGATCATAGCAGTCTCAGACTGAGGGTCTGGTGGTAGAGCAGTAATGTCTCTACTAAACTAAACAGGCTGGGATGTAGATTCAAGCACCAGCCTTGATCATCCAGGCTGTTTAGGTGTCAGAACATTTCCTGGCATGGTTTTTGGCCCTTGTCAGCAACACTATCCCAGACAATGCCTGGGAAACGTGTCAAGGACCCTTCCCACCAGGCAGCCTGAAGGAGTGGAAAGCATTTTGACATGACCACAGGGGCTGGGTTGTGCCATTTTCCCTCAGGGTCAGAGAATGGTTCCTGGACAGAGGAGATGTAGCCTTTAATGTGGTGCCCATTAGTGCCAGTTATGTTCCCTTAATCTGTAACTCAGCTAAACCTCATTTATATAGCCAAATAATATCTTTTCTATTAATGTCTTGAGCTGAGCTTTTTATGTTTTAGCTTTCTACCATAACATCTTGAAGACAACATTTTTTTTTTAACTGGTAAATTCAGAGCCTACTGAAAGCAGAGGATTTACAGCCCTAGACAGTGAACTTCTGCAGTCCAGAGATGTCAGAGCAGGAACAGAATGGACTACCTCTTCTTTTTGTGCTCTTGTGTTTCTGGTCTTCCCTACAAGAACTGTTCCAGGTCATAGAGGAATATTTCTTGCCGTTATTTAACAGCAATGCCCGAGATGCCCATTGAAATCTGAGTCCATGTTGCCAGGCACATGCAGAATAGCAGAAAGGACTCTCACCTAATGGCTTCCCATTCATATGGAGAGGGGGAGAAAGTAACAGCTGACTCATTGCCATTCAGTGGCAGAGTCAGACTGGTTCCCTGCTCTCCTGACAGAGGCTTTGCAGTCTAAAACCCCTCTCCATTGCACAAATTGATGTCTAATTCACCGATGCACCAGTGTATTAGACCTGCAGGTCATCGATGATCAACAAAGACCTTGACAGTTAAAAAAGAAGCATCCTGTGTGAAACTCCAAGGACATTTGACCTCCAAAGATCAGTGGGTGTGGTGCTCCACCTCATACCATATCCATATCACCACACACGGACTTCTTGCTTTTCCCAGTCCTAGTGATCAAAGAATCCACTCCTAGCAAAATGGCTCATTCTTCTGACCTTGAGGTCACCTCCTAGGATTGAACTCATTAGCATTGGGCAATAAGATGTGTCATGCCCTTAGCAGTATTTAGTCCTCCGAACTTTCTGCAAATAGCCTTCATTTTACAGGTGGAAATGGGAGATGAGTAACTGTTGATCTCCCTCTGAAATACAGATCAGGTAATGAATCTCCCAGTAGCTGCTCATTTTCTGGAACTGATCCTGCCCCTCTCCCCCTCTCCCTTTCCAGCTCTGGCTTTCAGCACAAGGCGTCAGCACTCATGGTTTGGGTGTGTGGCTGATGGGGCTGTGTTTCCACTAAACACCACCCAGACAGCTTGCTAAGTCACCAACTAAATGGTCTGCATTGCTGAGCTGCCTTCCAAAGCTGGCAATTAATCACTCACAGCAAGCAAATGATTGAGCTGGCTGGAAAGAAAACACAAAGAAAGAGATGCAGTAAGAAGGACAGGAGAGGGAGTAAGAAAGAGCAGACATAGAAAATAGGAAAAGAAGTAAGAAAGAGAGAGACCATCCCCCGAGTCCACCCTGAGATGCTCATCGACTCCAGCCTTATCTCTCACGCTCAAAACAGAGCAGCAGAGTTCAAGCAACGTGATAAATGTCAGTGGGAGCTGTTGTCCTCAGCATCAGTGCTATAATTAACTGGGGAAATATGAGTTTCACAGGCGCTCAGACATGATCTTAGCTTGCTGTGAAAATGAACCAATGATGATGTGCCTATTTGCATCCACCTTCCCCTTGGCCCCCACCCACCTCAAAGCCCCATTCCAGCCCCACACAAGAACAGCAGCAGCTGTGTTGGTATTTATATTCACTCCAGCCTGAAAAATCACTGCCAACACAGAGCCAGGCCCTGTTTTTGCACAGACCAGCTGCCAACTGCTGATGCTTGCAGCTCCTACAACCTCCCCCCTTGGTTTCATGGGCTCCACGCCCAGGTCCCATCAGCTTTTCTCTGATGATGGTGACTGATGATCGTGCAGACCCAGAACATCGTACCTATGACCCGTGGATTGGGTTAGGCGTGTTGAAAAAATTACTCAGCCTGTAACCTTGGCTCATGCTCACCTTTCCTTAGAGCTGTGGTTAGAGTGGGTCAAGGAGCAGACAGTTTGTCCCTCTTGCTCATCCACATAAGCAAAGCATGAGAGCCAGTACTGAGCACTTGATGCTTATTGCTTTATATGATGGGTGTGCACAGACACCTTGGGTCACTTCGCAGGTGAGCTGTGTAAGTACCGAACTGAATATATACCCATCACACGAGGATATATATATCCCTAGCTGAGCTATCTTCCTTCTCCATAGGAGACAAAAAAAAAAAAAAGGCTGTGAACAGACTTTTGCAGAGCTGCTTACAAGACATTGCATGGAGCTAGCACCTATGCCAAGACATTTACTCTCTCCTCTTTTTAGATTTCCAGGCATTCTCTGATGTGCCTGATAGAAATATATGCCACAAACATATATGTATATTTTAGAGGGTTGCAATAATCTGCAGTGAAAGCTAGGTCACTAGAAGCTAGTAGAATGAATTGTTAATTAGGACTTGTGACCACACCAGTAACCGAGTAGGAAAAATGGTTAAAAGCAGGTATTGATACAATCCCATGATCACATATAACAACCTCACCACCCTGGAGTTATTCCTCACCCTGTCTTTGGTATCACCAGGGTCCTCCCTCCCCATAAAAATTGTTTCCCTCCCTCCCTCCCTCCCTGGGCAGCTGCAGCCAGCTCAGCCCATTGCTGCTCCAGCCCTATCCGCTCCTGCTGTCCTGATTCTGCACCAGCCAGGAGTTTCTGAGTAGAGACCTATGAGTATCCCAGCAGGGCATTGTGAGCTGCTTTATGACAAGGAGAACAAGCTACAATAGGATTGCTCTCCCAGAGAAGGAAGTGAATAATCAATTAAAAAATTTTATCTTAAAAAAATTGATAAAAAGTCCCACTATATTTGCAAGACTAACCACAGAGAGCAGGACCAAGTGCACCCAGGCATGCTAAGCAAGCTGCTCCCCCCTTTTTTCAGATGTCTGATCCAGATTTTGGGGATGCAGACTCCCGGGTGGTATGAGTCCTGGGTGGTGGGACTGCCAGCCTTCCTTTGGGAAACACAGGAATGAGAGTCCATTAGACCTCTGCCCCCTCACGACAATGACTGCCCTTACTATTTTGATGTCAACCAAGGACAAAACCTCAGCCCCATAATGGCCAGGCCACATGATGTCATGTCTCACTGAATGCACCCAGGCAGTTGTCCTCAGGAGGAGTCAGGCTGGTCTCATCACCAACAACAAAGCTGCCCTACAAAAACTGGGGGCATGTACGTGACAAACTCACCGCGCTGTCCCCTTCCTTTCTTCCATACCAGTCATGTTTGCACAAAGCCAGGGCAGCAGTAGGGTGGGAAGCTAACAATTATTATTTTTTTAATGAATTCTTGGCAGATAGAAACCCCTGTTTATCACAGCTCCCTGCTTCAGCCTTGTTTACTGGCTGTGACTTCAGAAAGCACAGGGAAAAGGAGCCAGCACTTCTCACCCAGGTCCTGCAGACAGGCTCATCAGCAGGAATAGCTGATATGGGAGCCTGGTGTCCCCAGGCTCAGACTTGAAACTCAATGGCTCCATTAGCTGAAGGACAGCAAGGCTTCAAAGTCTTCTCTGCATCCTTAAAATCCTACTGGTGGATCAGGCAGGGCTGAGTCAAGAGTCAAAGAGGAAACTGCAGTCAATACGCTGTAAAAGCTGCAAGAGAGCATTTCATCTTAACAGAGGCCAACAGAGAGAAAAAGAGGACTTGAAGGCACAGCACGACTCAGCCGGTGTCACACAGAAGTTCAAGGGTAGAGCTCGGAACAGAATCAAAGGCTTGTGAGTCCTAGAGCAGCACTTTATCCATTAGGCAATGTTGCCCAGCTGTGGTTGTAATTTGGTGGGTGGAAATGCATTTTGTTAACAGCCTTTGAATCACTGGCCTGGCAGAGCAGCAGGCTAAACTTTGTCCTCCAGATACCAAATCACCCTTTCGTTCTCCTTCCTCCCCTAAACTTCCCCTGCAATTTCTGTTACGCAGAAAAGCTTGCTCAAGTCTGTCTCCCTTGGCATCACAAAGTATCACTAGGCTTTGCATGTGACCTGTTAAACATGTCTCCAGGTTGCCTATATTTCATATATTACCTGTATCCTTTAAAGCATTTTAGGAGGTTTTGAGATAACAGTGCTGCAACATTATAATAAGCTATGCTTTATCTACAAAGATGTCCATACGGCACAGTGAAAAAAAAGAAAAGAAAAAGGAGAATGCTTTTCAGCCCAAAGTGCCCTTTTTTTCCACATCAGAACTTGACCTGGGAAACTGTCAATTTTGACATCTTCTTATTTGCAGACAAAAAAATCAGAACAAAATATTTTGACCTTGTTCAACTGGCATGCATTAGCTTCTGTTTGCCAACTTTAAAAATGTTCCTATCAAATTTGGAAAGGTCACAGTCAGGATGAAATGGCTCAGTTTTTAAAAGAACAGATAATTTTTATTGTGATTTGGAGGAAACTTTGGGCACAAAATAATTTCATGTTTGTTTGTGTGTTCTTCCACTTCAGAACAAAACCAGATTTCAGAATCATGGCATTTCCTACCAAATAAAACCGAGCGGTTCCCACAGAGCCATCTTGTTCCGGAAAGACAAGGAATGTTGAGTCACTGGCAGGAACAAGAGTTGTCCAAAAAAACCTGAGCCAGGAGGTTTGAAGAAGGTTTCAACTCCAGTCCCAGAGGTCAGGCTAGACCTGAATTGTTCTGTAAGTGTGAGCTGCACTAACAGTATCTCAAAGCTCAAGCAAGAACCTCACCGTTACCCACTCCAAAAAAGCTGTACCATAAAAAATGGGTTCTCTGAGATCTGCTTTGAGTAGAGCTTTCCTGTAGATGCTCTGACAGCAGTGGAAAGAAGCAGAGATTGCCCTCGGCACCTTGGCTGCACTCTCTCCAGCAGCTTAGCCTTTCCAACCATGCATATGCCCTGCTTTGTTTTCTTTGACCTTAGCATTTTGAAGCTTCATGGAGGAGAAAAAAGATGCAGAGTCGTCCCTCCTCCCTCCACCCACCATCATCACTCCTGTTTACTGTGTGACTTCAACGCAAACCTACACAGCTCCCTTGGATGCCTGGTATTGTACTCAGGTAATGTGAGGATCATGCTGAGTCCAGCTCTCGTTTTCCATGCCAGCCTGTTCTGCAGCCACTTGCTGCCTCCAGCCCCTCTGTAGAGACAATTATCTCTGCCAGTTTTGGCAATCTTTACTGAAGTGTGCATTCAACTCGCACTCCCCAACATGGTCTTAAGATCTCCCTGTTTGGCAAATAACTATCAGCACCTCTTGAAAACAGGACAAATAATTAAAAAAAAAAAAAAAAAGAAAGATACAGGCTAGGGAAATTGTGGACCTGGGCTTGCGTGATATGCTAAAGTCTGAAAAGAAGGTAGTTCCCTGTCTGCTGTGCTGATAACTACTTTAATCTCAAGCCCAGGAGCATTGAGGCAACTAGATATATAACTGTTTATCCTGCCCTTGAAACCGAAGCAGGAAGAATCAAAAACTGATTTTCATGCCCATGACTCATTGACCAGCCTAGCTGAACTAGTAAAGGTACAAAAATCCATTTTCAGCTGGTCTAGGCCAGCTATAAATACTTATTCTGGATAGCACCGGGTGAGAAAGGTGGTTGGTACGTGTCCCTCTGAGGCATGCTACCCTCGGCTATCCTCTGGGAGATGTGCCGTCGACACCGTTCCCTCTCAGTGCCGCAGAACAACCTTCAATTTTCATGGCTCCCCAAGGCACATGCTCTCGAACAGCGCTCACCAGATCCTGACCCAGGTCACAAATCCTCAAGTTCCGGAGTAACGTAAAATACACATCATAAATAGACGTGTCCCTGGCCTCAGCTCGCTCTCAGCTTTGCTTCTGTTTTCTTGAGCCTAGGCTGCCTGATTTTCTCCAGTAGTTCAATCATATTTATTAGGAATTTATAGTTCTCTGTAGGGTTTTTATATTTAGCTGCCTACACTGGAAAACCGCATTTTTATAGATGTTGGATACCACACCTTTCTCTGTGGCTCCTCAAGGCTGTTTTTTTCCCTTTTTGTGCTTTATATTCAATTTCTGTAGCTTAGCCCCATTTTGTCTCTATCCTCTGTTCCCGTCCACCAATACTGTAAATTGCTTATCAACAAAGCAAACACCAGGTCATGTTTAAATGGCTGCAGTTCATCTGGGATCGGATCATCTTTGGCTATCACAGCTGCTTGGCTCCATGACTGACAGAGAGAAGGAGGAAAAAGAACAACTTTATAGCATTTGCAGAAGGCCAGCCATGCCACTCAGTTTTGTAGAGGCAGAGATGTGAAGAGTCTCACGCAGTCCTTAGTGCATAAGCTCACAAGGCTTGGTCTGCTACATATGCTGGTAGACTTTCTTCTAGGCTGAGCAGGGTCAATGCTCATCCCAAAGTTATCGATCCAAACCCAGAGTAAACCACTTCTAGTCAATTATTATCTCCATTATACAGTTATTTAAAGCCTGATTCTCCATGAGCAAACAGAGGTAAGAGAGGCCAAGATCTGAGTGACCTTGCTGTTTGCCCTACAGCAGGTAAATGAGAAGGAAAAGCATACCCATAGTCTCTGCACCAAGGGTACCGAAGCTGTAAATCTGAGAGAAAAATCCCATTGGTCTGTCATTTTCTTAAGGACTCACTGCAAATATAAAATACAAGGGAATGGCAGTGACCTTGTTCTGAGGAGAAGTTCAGCCCGTTTAGACCCTTCGAAGTGATTAAAGAGGTTAATATCATTCACAGTGTCGGTGACAGAGCCTACCTCAAGATTGCAAAGAAGGTCTCTACTGTAAAACCCAACAGTATATGCAATTTATTTTCTCAGAGGATGAGTTTAAAAGGTCAGTGCAAAGTCAACTTCAAGCCAGAAACATGAGAAAAGACTTTATCTCCCTCTGTACATACGTCTACCTGTTCCATAGATCCTTCAGGACCTAAAACCAACAGCAAAGCTCTGTGAAAAGCTTTTCTAGGATGCTTTTTTTCCTGGTTCCTCCAATAGAGACTTTGCATTTAAATGGTTTGATGGTTTGGATGGTGCCATAGCCTTCCCTCACATCATGAGTGGTGTTGGCGGGGAGAAAATATAGGCAGGGAGTCCAGGCTAGATAAGTTGTACAACAGAGGCAGAGGTCCACATCTTTCACCAGCACTAAGCTTTCACACTTGCCTGATATGGGTAAGACCATGGCAAAGCTAAAAACAGAAAAACAAAACTGTGGGGGACCAGGGGTCCCTACGGTGGCTGGCAGAGAGCGAGAGGACTGCAGCTGCCTAGATATAAAACGTGTTAAGGATTAAACCAGAAAACTGGAAGGCAGCTGGTTTTTTGCAGTCTCACCACTGTATCTCTTTTTAAAGTCTTTTTAACTGTTACTTATTTGTATATGCATCATTTCTGTCAAGATGAGTTGGCAGAGTGGATATTAGAAATCTATGTGGTTCCATAATGGAGTTTGGTACTTTGGTGACAGGGACTATATGGCCACATATGGACAAGCTTATTATAATCACGGACTAATTAAGCTTGGAAGGTGTTTCTGGTATTTCTGGAGGTCTCCGGTCACACCCCCAACTCAAAGGTGCTCTAGCTTTGAAGTCAGGTCCAAATTTAAAATCAGTTCGAAGGCTGGCTTTATCCCATTCCACATTTCCAAAAGAGCCCCCTTGTTGGTAAACGATTTAATAGAGCTACCAAATTGTTGTTGACACTCTGGAGAAATGGCAAAGCAGAAATTTTAGGAGACTGAAGGTCATGTTGCCACCTTTTTACACAGAGGGAGGCTAGGGCTTGGGAGGATGCAATGATGTTCTCAAGCCTATGCATGGACCCCGGTGAAACCTGGAAATAAATCTGGGTGATCAGAGTAAAAAGCTGCAGACTCACTGCTAGCAGTTTAAATCCATATCTATTTTGCCCTTATCCAGTTCCTCTCCTTCTACCCAAGCCTATGCTGTTACTCAAGAGAGGAAAAAAAGATCAAGTAAAACTACTGAGAAAGTGGAATTTTGCTCTGAGTAGCCAGAAAACAATCCAGGCGGCTCAACAGGTAAAACCTAGCGCAGGAAATCTTAACGCTGACAGCAGCCCACAGCTACACAACAGCCCCGACGGCGACAGAGTCACTGCTCTGTGCTGAAAGCTTTCAGGCATGACCTATCTAATAATGCATCACTTCTTTTTATTAAGAATCTGGAACCTAGTAAAGACTTCATGTTCCCTTAATGGTCTTGCCTTAAATTAAAGAAACCACCAACAGCTCATTAATACCTCATTAGAAGGTGTGAATACAAGATATAAAGGGAAGGTACTGTAAAGCAACCTTTAGGAAAAAGAATTGAAAAATCAAACTCCTCCGAGGTAATCTTCCTTACCAATTTATCAGTAAAGGCCAGATCTCATTGCTTTTGGCTTGCATACACTAGCTCCTTTATTTACTGTGAGTCAGACTGTAGAGATCATATTTATTCTGTAGTTCTGGCACAACTGCAGATAGCAGGGTTAGGAAATTATACCAGCCAAATTTCAGGATTTCTAATTCATGGGAAATTTTGGCATTTGGAAATTTGCTTTTATTCTGACTAAGAAAATAAAATTCTTTCCTTCATTATTGCCTATGACTGGAAATTCTGACTAAAAAAACTACTTTGGAAATATTGACCTGAGGACTATTGTTCATGTTAGTGGAAATCTGCAGTATTTGTAAGGCAGATTTTTTTAATAGTAGAAGTAGATCTCCTTCAGATGTGCGATTCATCTTTTTTACTGCCCAGAAGTATTTTTCTTATCATAACAGAAAACAAACATGGATTTTGAACACATACCCTGAATGCAAACATGCTTGTAAAAGCAATAGGAAAAGGAACAACAATAGGGGCAGCTGTTACTGTTCAGTTGATGGATCATTCCGACTAGCAGCTTCCGAGAGAAAGGGTTCCACCAGATATCGCTGATAGGATGACTCCTCGGTGTCTCCCTTTTGCTGGCTATAAGGAGCAGATTGGTCCACCACATGGCAAGGTAGCAGGGAAGATTTCATCTTAAATTCCTAGCACAAGAATGAGAATGTAGCATTGAAAAAGTGCCCAAATTTAAGATTTAAGATTAATTTCAGAAAAAGCCTGGCACCTGAGTGCCGAAGTCACAGTATAATCCTAAAAGTCATCCATGAGATCAAAACCAGCACAAAGTCATCTGCAGCAAGAACAACCCAAACAGAGGTTGAAGTCATCTTTGCAAAATGATGCACTGAAAATTTTGAGAAACAGGTCACATCCTTATACCTTAAGCAGAAGGCTCTTTAGTCAAAGCTTCTAGTGGTGGCGTAGTTAAGTAAAGATCCTCATCTTCATATAGAACATAGAACACCAAAACGCAAAGATGAGACAGCGCTGATGCCATTTTTCTGACCAAACCCAGATATTTAACTTCTGAGTTAGTTTTTTTTTCAGACTCCTCAATGTCAATGGAGATAAATGGACTCTCTAGTGTATAACTCATCTCCTCGTAAAATAGATATTCCTGTTTGGTCAGATGATTCAAACGCTGAAAGTGCCTCACACCCTTGTCAAGAAAGCTCAAGATGACTAGACCGAATGTATGTGTCTACACTGTGGTTTTCTAAAGGAAATTAATCTCATCAAGCTGCAGGGGTAAGACTCACATTCAAATTAAAACAACAGCATATATGAGGGCTCGATGCCACCTCTGTGCTGCAAACAAATTTCCATTTAGCCAGATGAAAAAACAGTCTTAAAGATGGGAGATAAATCTAAAAATGGGTATTTTGATGTAGAGAAACTAACTTGCTTTGAATTGCAAGGTGGTTGTTGGGAGAGATTGATCATTGATAAAGAGTGAGGCAGACCATCCCATTGGAGGATGGTTGTAATCCCCTCCTCAAATCTTTCCCTCAGTGGAAAGATGTGATAAAATGGCTCCTTCTTGCCATGAAGAAAGAGAAGCAAATGACGCCCAGGTCTGCTGGCTGCCACACTGCACCCCACAAGCTCCAGGGGTCCTCGAGGCACTTTCCTCATACAAATATCAACCAACGCTCCTACCTCAAAGAGGCTGAGGACAAACTCTGCAACCATGAATGCCTGAATATACTCAGCCAGCTCAGTGTCTGGATTTCCAGAGATGCTGAAAAACGCAGAGGAAAGCATTAACCTGGAAAACAAACAAACACACAAACAAAAAAAAGCCTCAAACAAACAGCTTGGACCCATCCAGCTACCAGAACAATGCTGTTTGCGATCCCCCATTAAAACCTTGTCAGCAGTAGTGCTTCTCGGCTAGCGTGGGAAGGCCATGATCTAAAGCCTGTTGAAGTTAGTAAAAAGACTCCTGTTGACCTCAGCGGGCTCAGTTTTATCCTCTGAGCCCAGGAGAACTCCAGCTGCGGTTTAGAAACTGCTGGTGGTCCGTGTGCCTGTGGTGAGTGGGCTGCATCTGGGCCATAGAAGTGTATTAAGCCTAAAGACATATGAGCTACCAAGTCTGCATTTCCTAAGCTTGATTGGGTGTGCAGTGGTTTGCAAGAAAATTTGAGGGTTGGCAGGGTTCTTCCAAAAAGTTTGAGAATTACTGATCTGGTACCTTCTCTAAAGGCTTTTTACGTGCAGCATGTGCCAGGATTATTCCATGTATTCTGACAATGATTTCTCTGAGGCTGGGCATAACTACTTGACCTTGTTCCAGTGTCTGCTTTCCTAGAAATCTTTTATTTAGCCCTAGGGAACAGATAAAACTGAGACCTGTAGCGTAAACCAGTACGTCTCTTTCCACCACTGAAGTGATAGCCCAGAGTATTGGTTGACTTTTATTTTTTTTGTTAATTTGTTCTCTCTTTCCTTCCATGGGGTGTGCAAGCCATAGGTAAATACTTCTGCAAACTGTTTTAACTTTCTCTTCCCTACATAATTAGCAGTGAATGAACTCCTAGTCACCCTTTATTTGATTGAGGGAAAATTACCTCATGCCCAGTCGGTCCCGAGTGAAAATCCCCTGCTGTTACAACATCTCCCTTTTACAGGAATCCCAGTTAAAACTAAGAATTTCCTCTAATAATCTTCACACCAGATTTCCCCTTTTTGGCTCAAAACGACTTTAGAGGAAAAGATTTCAGCCCACAAGTTCACCCTGGGACAAAAATCAATCCGTTTAGGTTTTTAACATCTCAAGTGTGGACATCACAACTGTGGTCCAATATTTTAGCAGCGGTCTCAGAAATGCCGGAGAGAATACGAGTGTTGTATCCATCAGGTCCATGCTTACACATCCAAGGGCTTCATTAGCCCTCACCCGCAGCGCTGCAGAGCCGTTCCAACACCACAATCCCAAGCTGGTCAGGGCTGCTGCTTTCCAGGACGCTGTCTCCAATCTCGTGTGACTTGCATTCTTTGTTTCCCAATTATTGGCCATGACTTTGGCCGCGTTAAAATTGTAGGCTGAGCAAATGAGCTGCCCGAGCAAGCGATCCAGACTGCTTGGGTGTAACTGACCTGTTTCTGATGACTTTCATCGCTTTACTGTAGACTGCAACGCTTGCGGATTGTGCCAGCAATAATTTTCCACTTTTCTTGGATCAATAAAAGATGTTGATAAAGGTGTTGGATAGCATTGGATCAGGGTGGGTTGCTGTGGGACCCCTTCTAGGTGTATTTCGGGCAGATTATAAGTCCCTGTGCACAGATATTTTCTGAGCTCTATCAAGTAGCCAGTTTTAATCCATTCAAGACAGAGATTTTAAGTCCTGTAAGAACAACCGGTAATCTCTCTGAAAATTATTCCCATTTTTCCCGTTTCCCTTCCCCACCAGAGGCTTGCTACACAACACAGCAACACAAAGAAATGATTCAGCATTAGGGTAACAGGGAGGGACGGAGACCTTCATCAGGAGCTGGGAACGAGCAGCAGGCGCTGGGAATCTGCTCTGCTGCTGATGAGACGGCTGGTTTCCCTTGGCAGCTCACCTGCTTTTGGAAGTGCCAGATTCTGCCCGTTTTTTCCTTCCTCCTCCCCTTGCCTGCTGGATTGTGCGACGAATGCCAAATTAACTATTCAAACAGCCGTGCTGCTATGGAGGGGCAGGAGAAATGTCTCTGGCAAGACCGAGCACCTTTTTAAATGATTTCAACTGTTTCTCTTTAGTGAAAATGAACACCAGGGAGCTAGACCCCATTTAGCAGGACTGTACAACGTGGCTTCCATTTATTTCGCATGGTCCTAATGACTTGGCTGCATCCCTCTCCCCTACCCCCATGTTTCTCCTCCTCCGACCAGTCTGAGTCTTCAGTTTCTCAAGGAGAGATTTTTTCCCCAATTCCAAAAGGGACTTTAGGCAGGGATAACCTAGCCCTGTAAGATCTTAGTCACCCCACGGTGAGACAAGACTTCTTTTGCGGCAGAGGCTGTACATGGTCTTTGAATGTTGTGTCCATGTGTCACCCTATTCAGTCATGAGATTTGAAGACAAAGGCCAAGAGCTCTCCCACCATGGTTGGAAGCTTTGCGTGGAAGCTGTTGAAGACTGGTGTTTCTGCAGTGATCATGTGGGACTAGAGAAGGGGTAGCGAGGTCTGCAAGACATTAAAGTGTATCATAAGGCAGCCTGGCAAAAAGCCAATAGGCAAGCCTTTTAGCAATCCTGTAGCTAAAGCACATTGATTTTCAAGGTTCTCATGGCCATGCTTTCCACCAGAATTAACTTCTCTCTGTCCTTTTTCCATATGCACACATTTATCTATCTACGCCCATACACACCTACCTGGAAAAGCAGTCATATTCCTGACATTCATTCCAATGCGAATTATCTTATGACCCTACACTGCTGTGATAGACAGATATTAACTTTCTTTTAGTTTGTCTGCCTGGCTTTCTTTAAATAGTGGCAAGTAGAGCTTCCTCCTCTCATCACTCAAAAATCAGAGAGTACACAGAAACTTTAGATTTTTCTTCCTGATACTCCCATCCACATTCTCACTCCATGCTAAACACTCCTCTGTGAGGCATTTTTAACGAAACATGTTGACACCTAGAAAGGGAGAAAGTAAAATAAAATAAAATAAAATAAAATAAAATGAAACCCCGACTCCTTTCTTAAATATGGAAAAAAAGTCCCAATTTCAGATTCATTCTAGGCATCTGAAGCCCTATGAGATGAATCATCTGCATGGTGTGGGGCACTGCGTACATGACGGGGAGGAGAGGGTGACTGGCAGGTCAGCTTAGCTCCAGGCAAATTTCTGCCAAGTTCCATTTTCCTCCTTATGCTGCATGGATGGGATGGGAGTGCATGGGGCAAGGATGCAGGTCTGTGGGCTTCTACTTCCAGGGACTGATGTAACAGCAGGCCTCTTGGGAGTGGGGCAGGAGGGAGCTTCATGCCCAGCCCCTGGAGAGCAAAGCTCTTCCGACTGAGGTTAATAAACCAGGCTATTTAGCAAACCACAACCTGTGAGCAGCGTCCCTCTTCTTTTCTTGGACTTCCATGAAATCCAGGGAAAACTGGCTCATGGTGTGCATCAGAGTCCACTATTTGAGCACGATGTTATTAATGATCTTTTTCTGGTCTTAAAATCAAATAATAGTGTTCTGTGATGATCAGCTGTATAAATGACAGGGTGACCAGAAAATAAATGTATAAACAATGTGATTGTTGTCTAAACTATCACCCAAAGAGCGCTTAGCTGGAGTCACAGTCAGACCTGACTGCTAAGAGCCCCTATGTGCAACACTCTTACTTGTCATATGCCCAAAGAGATGACAACCAATTTAAAACAGCGGTTCACCAGAGCTGTCTCCCTGTACGATCAAGGAAGAGATGTGCTCATGACACCAGGTTGCCCACCTCAAGTACATGGTTTGAACACAGTCTCTGAGACATTGCCTGAGATAGATACTCATCCTTTTCTTAGGCCTGAGCATCACAGCAATAACAACTAAGATAGGCACTGAGAGCAAGCGAGGGGAATATTAGCATCCTAAAAAATACATTTCTGTTAATGAGCAGGGTAGATTCCTACCACCTTGATTGGGAACTAGAGACTGAATCCTTGTTCTTTCAACATATTTGAAGTCCCTGCATGAATGCTGCTATTTACACACAAGGTTATTCCGAGGGCAGCGATCAAACACAGAACAGAATGCAAGCAGATTGCCCTGTTTACTAATAATAATTAGATTTCAAGGACTGTCCAAAGATAACCCAAGTCTAAGTTACATTCTTGGCACATGGTGCAACCAAGATGAGGGTTGCCAGCTTCAACCAGGAATGGAGCACCAAGCACAAATAGAGTCTGAATGTGAACTACCTGTTCTGGAAAAAATGGGAAGGGATGGAAACAATGTGTGACCTGTCAGATACTGTGACTTCAGGAATGCAGCACTCAGCAAGTACACGGAATACTGCTTAAGCTATTTCTGTTAATTCGTGTCCTTCTATTAACTACTCACAGCTCATTTTGGCTGAAAAACAGGAGCCATTCACTGTTGCTGGGGAAGCTTGGAGGGAGAAGAGCTGAAATGATTCCAAAGGAGCCATAGGAAAGGAATAATATTGACTATATCTGTATTGTACTGAAAGCGTAAGTCTTTAGAGATGTCAGCATCTGCTGGTCATCCTTGCCAATGCATGCATATAGCTGTCTGGCAGCTCAGCTGTGTGAACATCTCTGACAACACCCTAACACACCGGGGATGCTCGTGCAGTCCAAACCTTCTGACATGACTTGCAAAACAGAAGACTTCAATCTTGTGGGGGCTTCAAGATAACAGAAATATCATCCCTACATGATCTTTGTTTTCAGAGGAGACTATTCACTGTTCGCTTCAAGTGCACACCAAGAAAGCTTTGCAGAACAGAGGGAATAAGTTAAAGACTGACCAGAGAAAGTACCAGCAGAATGAAAGATAAGTGATGCACTTGTTTAGAACAAGAGGACCTCAGAAGTAGGCTGAGACGAGGAGTAATCATGCTTTATAAGAGTCTCATCAGCAGAGAAGAGGTTTTTAGTGCAGGTGGAAAGTCTGCTGACTGCATCCCATTTCCCCCCTATGTTGGAGTCTGGGATTCAGTTGTGCTCTCGAAATCTGCATGCCTCTCCAGCTGTCTGAACCAGGAACCACAGAGTTAAGCCAGGCATGAAAATCAGCCAAGATTTCCTGAAAAACATAATTGAAATTAAATCCCCACATTCTTATTCTGCCATCAAAATGGACAGTCTGATTTCCTGAAAGGCTAGGCTTGCAACGCATTGACTTCAAGGACAAATGCTGTGCTCAATTCTTGTGGTAATGAGGATATATTAGAAAAACTTGGTCTCGACCATTCTTTGTCTCCAATCCCTACTTGCTGCTCCCATTGAAATGCCTTGCTGAATTTGGGTAAATCTAGAGTATGGCTAATTAAGTGTTATGGGAGGAGTCACTAGATGGCAATGTTACCCATGCTCACCAGGGCAAGTTACTTTGGCCAGCACATGCAGGTTGTGTTTTGTTTTTATGACGAGGAAATACTGTTTTGCACCAGAGTTTGTTGTGTGGCAGTCTTTAGGGAGAGGCTACGGCAGGCAGCACAGAATTCATTCCCCATTTTAGTTGTTGAAAGTAAATTCTTGAAAAGAACAAGATTGGTGTGCAGGCTGGGCATTTCCACAGCAGCAGGCTGATCAAAATCATCACTTTGTCAAGACCGGGGTTCAAGTATAAGAACTAAATGGAACCAAATTACCCTCAACTCCCTCTCATGTAATTATTTCTTCACTGGGAGGACAAAGCTTCATTTTTCTGTACCCCTTATGCTGTATATATTATAGTAAATTAAACAGGGCCAGGGCAGAAAAACTGGGTCATTGGGTCTCTTACATGGCCCAAGGAGTCCTCAGTCACCTCCAGCCCAAGCCAACCAGCTCATTCCCAGACAGTTCTTGGGCACGTTTTGGAAGCTAGCACAGCCCAGGAGCCATGCCTGTCAGGCAATCTGGAGGCAGCCACCCTGTCTTAGAAAGTAAGAGAGTTTAATCACACAGATGTGATCATTCTGTGACAGTGGACCCAGGCCAGGGAATGGTCCTAGCTACATGTAATTTATTAGCGTCAACTTAGCCTTAGTGCCTGAAATGGAGCAAAGAAAAAGGAGACAACCTTAGAGTGGACACGTAGCATATTTTGAGAATATAGAGCGAGACAGAAAGTTATTGCGTGATGTATACTGAGGCTCTGACTGTCTGTCTATCTCCCTTTCCTATGTGTTTTAAATTATGAAGCTTATCCAAGGTAGATGGAAGAGAGGCTGTGCTGCCGTCCCAGTTGCTGTCATCAGATGAAGCTTGATGTATCCCAGGAGCAGTTTGGTGGCAGGCTTATATTCCTGACAGAAGAAATTATTCCATAATGAAATTAGATGAGGAATTTAGCTTTACATGGGGACTGCTGGTATCTGCATCTCTACACAATGTAAATCTAAACTCCTGCTAATTTCTCCAAGTCCTGCTCTCATGAGGGGGAAAGGGCCTCTCTCGTCCTGTTTACATTTTCCTAATTACCTCATTTGTTCTGTGTTTACTGAGGGATTGGGTTCTTAAGAGGCCAGCATGAGACATCACAATACTACCAGGATGGCCCTTGATTGAAGAGGCCCTGAGCAGACCTAAGGAGAGGATCAGATGGCAGAGATGGGGATATACTAATTATCCACAAGAATGTGAGGGTTTTAAACATCAGCGAAGGAGCTGGGTCTAAGGGCATGTAAAGAGAGACACAATATCATGGAAAGAAAATATAGACCATGCAAAAAGTGGGAAATATTCCCTACCTGTGCAAGCACATCAACCAAGGGACAACCTCCAGAGAGTACAGCCTGGGAGCCCTCTCCCTTCAGATTGGGGTCCCTCACACAGCAGAAGGTGTGTTTGAGTCTCCTGATCTAGCACAGACAAGAAATGTGGTACAGCCCTGAGCACATGCAACAACCTGAGTCTAGGAAGAGCAAAGCTTGCTGAGAGGGTACAGCACAGTCGATATGTGGCCCATCCGCTTCCAAGGCTGATCTGCATTGGCCTGGCCATATTGGTTTTCTGACCACCTCGTGCACCAGCATTGCTGGCTCTAGGGCTAACTCCTGACAACTTGGGCACTGTGCCCTGGACTCTCTTTGGATGACATGAGCCACCCCAGAAACAGCTTCTTTGAGGCTCCCTGGCCACTTTCTTTCAGTGCAGTTGCCTCGTCTTTCTTTCACCTTGCACTACAAGTGTGACATTCACTGGCCCAGCTATGAAATATCTGAGGAGTGGCTACTTGTAAGAGGAAATCTAGTCCAGCCATATTCATGGTGGTCTGGGACATGGATGCCTTGGATTCAAGCTATAGGCTTGCTAAAGGCTTGTTGAGCAACTCTGGCTAAGTAACAGGGACAAGATTCACCAGGAGAAATGAGATCTTACTGCACTCAGCGGCGGTCCTAGCAGTTCAGCAGTGACTGGCTCTGGGAGTGAAACTCAAAATTTGGGCTGAGCCTTTGTGGGTTTCAGGAGGGGAAGAAGACTCATCCCTGTACTGTTTGGTGTAGACTGACCCATAACCGCAGTGCTCAGGTCTCGCACTCGGGGGTGGACCAACAGTATCTCTGCCACAAAGACCTTGGCCTGGGCCTTTGCTGGAACCTAGTGACCTTGACTCATAAGTTGTGGTTTTCCTGGAGGGAGAGGGACAACTCGGTTCAAAGTGCCTGAAATAATGACGAGTCTGTCTTGCACCCTACCAAATAGTGTCTCTGTAGCATTGTGGGTGTTGCATGTCCTCGAATAAGCTATAAACGTACAGAGCAAGCTGAAAAGTAGGAGGCGGGCTGGGGCAGTCTGGATGGACAGTGTTGGGGGATTGCCTTGGGGCAGTAAGGCAACTTGGTGCAATATGTGTCCACACTGTCTGTCTAGTGTGGAGCCATGAGTGAATTACCGAGTTTCTTCTCTTAGTGAAATAACTAGCTTTCTTCACAAGGGAAGTTGCCTGCAGTGTGGACAATCAGTGGACCAGGGCTCTAGAGGAAAACAAGAGTTAAACAGAAAATGTAAACATATGTAGCTATGTAGTGAAAGAATCATAGAATCACAGAATCATAGAATCGTTAAGGTTGGAAAAGACCCTTAAGATCATCGAGTCCAGCCATTAACCCAGCACTGCCAAGGCCACCACTAAACCATGTCCCTAAGCACCACATCTCCCCGGCTTTTAAATACCTCCAGGGATGGAGACTCAACCCCTGCCCTGGGCAGCCTGGGCCAGGGCCTGACAGCCCTTTCGGTTAAAGAAAAATCAACACATTCTCTTTGCATTGTAGTCTCAACCTCATTACACCCAAGAAATAGAAGATGTGGATTCAAGACTTTTCTTGACCTGGAGGATATCAAAACCCACAGCTAGCCATTTTTTAGAAGCATATTTTATTTTTGATACTGCCTGGGAGAGATGGGCCACTTTTACACTGTCCTGAGTGACAGGCGATAGGTATGTGAATAGGTATTATGAACCCTGTGGGTAGGAGACATATTCTCCTCATTACTTGTACAAGAAATTTAGGTACCTAACTCAGGACCATGAATCACAGGAGCCCAGCTCTTCCTGGGAATCCAATCCTTCCTTGCTTTCCTTCTTGTTTTCCAAGTCTCATGCAGCTGGCTAGGCTGTAGTTTCACTGACCAACTTGGCATAGGAAATAAAGTCAGAAATATTGCTCTGCTCTCAGCCACTGGAGTATAGCCAGGATTTCTGGTCCTGTTGTCCTTATGCATCTTGAAGAAAAAAAATTTCCACGCTTCCATTCCTCCATTTGTGGAAGAGAGGTGATCTGCACCAGAACGGAACAAAGGCTTATTTCACAAAGGTCCTGGAATGATGGGTGAGTTTTTAAATTTTTTTTTAAGCTGAATTCCTTTTCTATCACTTTGGTTTCAGAATTCAGTCCTACCAAATGCCCCCAGTGAAGTCTAGGACATGACAAGCTTCATGCCTGTTGAAGCCAATAGCTGAGCTCTTTAGTGAATCAGGACCAGAGTCCTCATCAAAATTCAGGACTATTCTCCAAGGGAAAGATTTACAGCTATACTAGCTAATAAAGCAATCCAGGGACCACTGCCTGTCCCTAAAGAAATATTGCTTCTGTCCACTCAGCTAAGCAGGTTTTCCCCCAAAACAAGGTGGTTTTATTGTGTACGGGTGAACCAAATCCCAATTTCCAGCACATCAGCTATCCACAGTAAGTGTTGTCTGCATGCTCTTACCACGCTATATAGGTGAGGTCCCTTCCACTGCAAGAAGACTAAGCATCTCCATGTTATTGACCATCAGTTACCACCAGGTATGAGTGACCACAGAAACTAGTCCCCTAGAGAGTTTATCTTGTCTGCATCCACATTCCCAGTGCTTACAGCATTCATGGGCAAATTACATTGGTTTTACTAAACTAGGACTGGGATTAGTTTAAATCCATTTAGCTTAATGCTGTCTATGCAAACCAAAGTGATCAATTCTTCTGTCAAACCAAATCACCCTCTGCATAACACTGTTATTACTAGATCCCCTTAAAACTTAAAAACTTTAAAAATCACAACTATGGTTAAGGTCAGGCACCTGCCTTGTGGAGCTAAGACCTGCGTCTGCTAGCTCTTACAGCAGAAGTATTAATAACCATTTTCTTTGTGCATGCTATGTCTATGTGTGCAGGAACACCAAGCGTGCACCTGCCTTACTGAAGAAGCAAAACCATTGTCACTCCTTCGCTGGACGAGGGGAGTTGTTTCCATATCCCCATGCTTTCCAGCCACTCAGGCAGTGAGTTGTTGTTAGCATTATCAGAAATCCCCCAAAATGCAAGCAGAGTGGAGCATAACAGGAATATCAGTAAGAGGACAGGACAATAGCCTATAGCTCTGGGTGGGCCATTCATTCCAATGACGGTAATTTTAACGTCTAGGATCTTCAAGGCTAGCTCTCTGCTGTTGCAGTCACCACCTCATAAACTTAACAAGTTCCAGGAATTCATTTATTTGCTCCCATTGGAAGACTGGTCCAGAATCTCACTGCTCTAGTGGTTAAAAAAAGTCTTCCACTTTCCAACCTAAATTTATTCATGACCAGTTTATCCCCATCTGTTCCAATGCCAACACTGTCTTTAAGTTTAAATAGCTTTTCTCCCTCTCTGGTGTTTAGCTCCCATTCTATTTATAGAGTATGATCATATCTTCTCCAAGCCTGTGTTTTGCTGAGCTAAACAAGTTGAGCTCTTTGAGTCTCCTAAACAGGGCACTCCCTTCCTCTGATGCTCATCATTGCCCTTCTCTGCACCTGTTCCAGGTTGAATTCATCTTCCTTAAACACGATGAACTAAAATTGAACCTTGGAGTCCAGCAGATTTGTACAATGCCACTAATAGGAAGGCCAGGCTAGAGATGCCCTTCCTGCAGAGAGCTCCCTTTAAAAGTTATCATGCTCCATCTCAAGCTAGTTGCAATCCTTCCACTTCTACCTCTGTTGGAAAACTGCTGTCTTGTCTCCACCATTATCTTACACTCAGACTTTGCAGCCGTTTTTTTCTTGTGCCAAAATAGGCCTAGTGTTTTCCTAAAACTATGGGAAGTTCTTCACTTTAAGCATGCACAGCTTGGTCATGCTGAGGTCTCACTGGTGGGTGACAGTCATCCTGGGGTCAAGTAATATCCAGCATCTTTGTCTCCCCCACCTAAATGAGGAAACTCTTTCCCCTCACTTTGTGGAATATATGCTTTTAGTGTTAGCTCCCCTTGCACTTCTAATATGGAAGGACACTGTGCTTCTGTTAGTCCAGCTCTTCATCCACACTGCCTTTTCTACAATTCAGGGAGTGAGCCCTAAGCCCATAGACACATGCTGCAAAGAGGTCTAACATGCTATCTAAAGCATGTTAACCCTGGAGTGAACTATTTTCCTTTCCACGTCCAGGTTTCCTTAAAAAGGAAAGCAAGCAGTTCAGTCCATATTAGAGCAAAATATGTGATGTGGGTGATCTGCGTGGGCAAGGTGCTGGAGCGAAGGAGAAAGGAACCAGTTTGACAATAGGGATGCACAATATTATCTCAGTTCCCTTCACTACCAGCAGACATCTCACATGATGCTGAAAATGGGTGGAATTCGGAGATACCGTTTCCTCCTCCCAGTAAAACTGAAACCAAGTCCAAGAAGCCTGGAGGAGTTCATGGCATGAGTCCCAGGGATGGGGAGAAAATGCCATGGTCTTTACAGCTGAACCATTTACTGTGACTCACTCCAGTGACTCATCGGAGCAAAGCCGAGTTCAGGAGTAAAGAAGGAAGAGTTGCCACCTTTTCCCGCTCCTTTTCCCTCGGCCTGGTCCCCAGAGCTAGGTTGAACAGTCTCAGAATTTCTCATCAGGAAGTGGCATGAGAAGGACATTACAGGTCCTATTTCAAGACACTGCAAGGAATTTCCTTCTGCTTACATGGCAGGAACTTCTTCTGTCTGCTGCCAGGATAAAATCCCAAAACACCAGGGCATGTGGCACAGGGAGAACCCATATGGGTTTATGTCTCTGGTTTAGAGATTGGCAAACTGAGGCACAGGTGGGGTTGACATGATTACCTGCCAGTGAGCCACCAGCAAAACCAGGAATGCAGTGCAGCCGTGTCTGCTCCCCAAGGTGGTGGACGCCTTGAAACCAAGCTCCCAGCCTCATGGGGCAGGTTGCTATTAGTCACATCTTCTCGGCAGGAAGAACCCTGGATGCTTAGTGCTGCTGAGTCAGAGGGTCAGTCCCAATGCCTGTCTCCCATGAATGAAATGAGAGTTGACCTCCCAGGCAGCCAAGTGCTGCTGAATGTCCTTGCCACTCTGCCTAGGAGAAATTTTCCAAGCAGAAGTCATGATAAGGGCAAGGTGCACTCTCTGAAGAGAACATGCTCATTTGCTGTTCATTTTGCAACCCAAAATCTGATACCCAGCAGGGGAATTTCTTTCTCTCTCTCTCTTTGGCTCAGGATGAGAAACATTTCTTTCAATTTTTTCTTTCTTTCTTTTTGTTTTTTAATGCTTCACTTGAGAGGCTAAAGGCAATCAGGGCTATAATACAGGGAGCTCAAGGAAATTGCAAGTGACTCAAGAGGATGCAGAACATTTCATCTAAACAACTCAGCTCCTCACTGCAACATTTTCCATAGCCAGAGCCACATGGCTCTGGAAATCCCACCAAATGCTGAAAGGGATGGAAAGAAATGACAAATATCTTATGAACTTCTTGCTGGCCTGGCACTAGAAACAGTCATGGGCCAAATGCAGGTCACAGTGGATGCGGCCAGCTCTGGTGAAGAATAGAGCAGCTAGCTCACAATTGCACTTTCAGGAATACAGGACTGGTTGAGTCCTCCTTCACTGCTCAGTTGCCTCTTGAGGAAGACTGCATCCAAGAGGTAGAGCAGAGTGGTTGAGCTGCCTCTCATTTTTGCAGAAAGTCATAGGATCATAAGAGAAACAAGTTATTCCTCTGTTTCTCCATCAGCAAAACGGAGAGCTGAGTCTCCACTGCCTTATGAAATGGGAAAGGGTCTGGAGCCAAATGGGGTGACTGGAAAGTGTCTGCAGAGACACCAGTGGAAAGGAGTATTTTCCTATGTTGGAGGAGGGTTTAGCAGATATCCTCACTCTCAGATGTTGAACGATAGGTGTTTGCCCATGCACAAGGTATCTAAGCTCCCATTATAGTCAATGGAAATCTATTAAGTGGATCCTGAAGAGTGATCCACCTCACCCTAAAGCATATACCAGGTACTCTGCTCCATGCCTTTGTACCCCAGGGCATCACAGGAGCCCCTGGATGCCTGCGTAGGGACAACTGAATCAACCCCAGGCATCACAACTAGTCACCGGCAGCTGAGAGGAGACAAGAGTGCTTGTGGGTGATCAGGACAAACACAATCTAGGACCTGGGAGACAAGGTTTTCCCAGCTGAGTGTTAGGAGGAGCAGAGACCAAAATGGGTTTGACAGCAGAGTTGATCAGGTGAGTGTGCCCTTCTTGGATTGACTGGTCAGCGGTGTTCGCCACCATTGCAGGGGAATCTGGAAGCGTGGGGACATGGGGAACCACACTGCCTGGAAGGCGTTTGAAAGCCTGGGGACTTGGCTATTCCCACCTCCGGTAACTGCACAGTTCCACCAGGAGACCTTGGCAGCCAGCCTCAGCACAGCCTGTCCTCGCCACCCGGGGCCAATGTGGGGCCGGTATGTGATCGTGTGACTGACAGATTCCACCAAATACACGTCAGTAAGGTCCACATCTCTCTTTTTTCCTTCTTTTCCCTCCCTCCTTTTTTTTTCTTTTTAAATATAACTTGCTGCATTTACGCCAATAAAAACTAGTAAAAAATCAGACTGTTCCCTGCAATTTCAGTAAACCTGCCCAGTGTTGGAAGCCTCCCAGCAGGGTCATGAACTGTTTTCTATACGTCCTGTGCCTCTATTTTTAAACTGGCAGCTGGCACTCTGACATTCAAATTGGTCTTCCAAGAGGACATTCAGGAACAGAGAATTGCCTAAAACTTCATTGCTGTCACACAGCCCCAGGAAACCTAGACCAAAGTGTGATCCTCAGCCTGACACAGGGAAAGACAGGATGGGCTCCAGAGAGCTTACAAGTCAATAGGCAAAACAATCGTCCCATAATGTTATCCTCACAGAGCTGAGAAGCCATAGAGAGGCTAGAGGCCAGATGTCCTAAGAAATGTCAGCACTTAGCTCCCCTTTATTTCCATAGGTTTTCACTTTTGCATCTTCTCCAGGAAAGGATGTTCCCTTTATGAGAGGAACTAGCCAATGCCTCCACCATATCTGAAAACAGACCATGAACCAGCTCCTTTCTCACCTCAGGGACTTGGCCCCATTTAGACTAACCAAGTCAGAGGGATGTAGACACAAACAACATCCTGACTCTTCCTAGCCTTGCAGGCAAGAATGGATGGTGAAAGGAGTCCACTGGGACTCATGTAAAAACAACAGAAAAACTGTGTTCCTGGCAGCCCCAGAGACTAGAATTTGGTTCAGCATCATAGCAAAACTTCCCAACACCAGTTGCTCTTGGGGGTATCTTGACTGAACCCAAGCATAAGCATTTCCTTAGTGTTGAGATGCATGTAGGAACTAGACTCTCCACAATAAGGATTTTATCCCGAGATTTCTTCCAAATTGTTGCAACACCTGCCATGAGTCTCTTGAGTCTCAGATGTTCAGCACCGTTTAAGAGAGACATAGAAGAGTTTCTGAGTAAAATCCTGATGTGCTGTAAGATCCGAATCCTAGGAACTGAGTAAAGGAAAATTTCTCCTCTGAATGCCAGGGAAATCAGCCAGAAATCAGAAGTGAAGGAGCCTAGACATTGGGCTGGCTCAGCAAAATATATTAAAGAGAGAACAACCATTGCCAGAGCTCTGGACAGCAACATCCTCGGTGAAGGCAGAAGAGCATTGCTTACTCTCTGAGAGGTCACCCATAACATCATGGAGAGAATTACTGGGAAAATGCCTCACCATATACCTCTGCAATATGCAGGTGCTTGTGCTGGCTGTGGGAAGCTAAGCAGCATCATTTCTGTTTAGCAATTGGTCTTCGGTCTGTTAAAGATGTTGTAGCCAAAAGCTGAGACACGCGTAAACACTACACTACAGAAATCAAATAATCTGAAAAACTACTTTCCAACCCATTACCACTGTCAGACGAGAAAAAGCTGAAGAAGATATGGGAGCTGATTGAATAGAATAGAACAGAACAGAATAGACTAGAATAGCTCAGTTAGAAGGGACCTACAATGATCGTCTTGTCCAATTGCCTCACCACTTCAGGAATTTTGAGGCTATAGCAAGATTTAGTTAAAATGGGATACTGTAATGAAGATCAAGAGGATAAGTTAGACTAATACACAGTGAAGGTGCAGAGAAGTTTGCTAACAATGATATCTGAGACCTGCCTTGAAAATTAATGTAAGAAAAACACTGAAATCATTTTAGGGAAAATTGCCTGGAGTAAATTTACAGAAGAGAATATGTGGCGACTTAACCATTGAAAATAAGACTGGAAGAGACCCTTAGGCCTTGTCTGATCCATCCTTTAGATCCATCACCTATTCTTTCAACCATGGATTCATTTAACCCTTTCAGACATCTCTGAACTGCCACCTTACCTTGACAATGGGCGATGTTTGCAGGCTGCAAAGCCAAAACAGACCACTGTGATCCGTTACCCTGCTCTGTCAAATATATGGCAAAAAGAATTTCATTTCTCCTTACTGACTGTTAAGGGCCATATGTGAGGTGTTCTCAAGATACAGGGGAATATCTGAATTCAATAACCTAGGCTGCCTTTGATACCCTAACAGTCCCTAGACTCCCTCTACAGTTAAAGAACAAGGACAGATTACTAATTTCGGCTCTTAACTCCTCTTTCTTAGTGCTGAGTTTGCAGAGAGCCTTGGGCTAAATTTATGTCATTGAAAAACAGTTCCATAGACACAGCTTTGAGGAACTGCGATACCACTACGTAACTAGCTGGTTAAACTCATGAGACTGGACAGAACTTGTTTGATGTTACTTTAGGACTCTTTGTCTTATCTTCTAATAGGTCCTTAGCAGCAGTCAGATGAGAAAAATTTACAGTGTCTGAGCCAGTTGAGAAGTTATGTCAAGGATGCTTATTGCTTCTAGTTACAAGACCAAGTCCTATGCTGTCTGCTTGTGTTGTCTTGTTGACTTCACAATAATAGCATTGAGGAGTGGAGAAGGATGACCAAGAAAGGAAGACAAAGGTGTACCAGGAGTAGGTGCCCTTGCAGTCATCTCAAGGGTGGAGCAAGGGAAAGGTGTTGGGAAACAGGACAGAAAACAGCAGCAGGGTCCAGACCATCATTATCTCAGAATGCATATGCACGATGCCTGTGCCTGTGTTTTCAGAGGCAGAATCTGGCAGGAGGCAGGGCAAGAAATGTGGCTACTATGTGAGTAAATATAGTAAATCAAAGCAAAACTACATGTTGTCTTTGCAAAGTTTTTTGGCCTCTTCCTTACTCCACCCCTGGGCCCAGAGTCAACTGGACTAAATCACACCTCAGTCCTTATGCCTAAAGTTTGCTGCTGGCTCCCTCAAAGTCTTTGGAGGCATCTAGCCCAAAGGAACACCAGACTCTGGGTCCTGGCTGGAACTTCAGCTGGATGAATCTGGGCTTATATCACATAGAAGAGGAAGAGCCACTCATCAGTGAGAGAACTGGTGATCACAGCTCAATGCGAATGTTTCTGCCATAAGGCCATATTAAACTGGGGGAAGGGAACAGATGTTGGTCACACAGATCCATGCTGGCAAGTCTAGATGAGTGCAAAGTGGCACCTTGGCATGCAACTATCCATGCTATAAATCATATACTACTCACAGGGCACCACTGAGCTTAAGAAACATGGTCTAATCAGTCACACACAGAACAAACTGGAAGGTGGGAGCAAAAGGGACAAAATGTTTGTAGTTTTTCCAGCTCCACACACCCAGGGAATGTTGTTACCAACGATCCTGACCAATAAGCTTTGGCCTGAAGGCCCATGTCCACGGCCAGTTCCCAAGATACACTACATCCATTTGAAGGGTTGAACTACCATGCATTTGTATAAGCAAAGATATGCATGCCTGTACAAACACAATAAAAACAAACAGCCTTGCAGGCACATTTATTTCCTTTCTAGGTCCACACCCAGGTTGACTCAGCCACTGCTCCATACCTTTTCCCTCTTTTCCTCCAAGAGCTGACACCAAATATAGTTTTCTCAGCCAAAATCTGGAGCTACGTGGTGCCTGCTTCATTCTCCCAACACAACTACAAAGCGCACGCACTCACACATACGCGCCCTGGGACCTGCTTGAGTCATCGTGTCCCTGAACATCCTCCTTGGCTGCAGCATCCGTAGAGACAGTTATTCAAAGGTCAGAGACCCAGAGATGATTTCTCATGCAGCAAACAGATGCAGAAAACAATCCTGGGGAATGAGGGGTACTACTAGAACTCTTCTGGGTCACTCTATATATTTTTGCCTGGTTTAGCACACCCACCTATGCAGAAGCCATGACCTCTATTTTGGTACAGGAGCAATGAGAAGACACAAAGTAAGGAACAGGAGGAGTATAAGATCATTGATTGACTGGGATCTGGTTTATTCTCTCAACCCTTGAACCATACTGTTGGGGAGAATGGGAGGAGGATGAAAATGCAAAGGAGAGATGCCTTTTTATCCATCAGGGACTGTGTAGGAAAAACAGAGACCACATGAAGAAGATAGTTGATAGCTGAAGAGACTTTGTTTTCATAGACCAATGAATCAGTACCATTAGCAGCTTATTTAGGAATCACCCTGACTGTGGTTTTCATCTCCCCAACCACCAGTCACTGAGGTTTAGCACCCCTGAGCACACTGTCAGAAAGTAGGGCCCATCCCTGCAAAACTTTCAGAGGGAAACCAGCTGGGCGGTAACCATGTCTACGTATAGTTCAGAAAGTGACTGGTGCTCTTTCTTTTGTCCTTCCTTCCCAGCCTAGACGAGAAAGGGCTTGATTAATGAATCACTGTCTGTATGTTTATGCATGGGAAGATACTTGAGATGCGGGTGTGCCAATAATGAGGGGTGTGGTACAATTGCCTGTACCATGTCCAATGCTAGCCAAGCAGCCGTGGGATACCCCAGGTACCCACACAGGACTGGTAGGAACAATGGAAGCTCCTGGGAAGCCTGTGCTCCAGTCGAAGCTGCAGACCAATGGGCTATCTCAAGGGGAACAGGTCCTGAATTGAGCCAAAGACATTTGCTTGAGTTGCTGTTTTCCAGGCAAGTGAGACAGTGTCACCGATCATATTTTTTGCCAGTGAATAAGCAGATTGGGTTGCTTTGAGAGATTGTGATGAGGGAATGTGAGGAGAGCCATTAAGGGAAAGCAGGAGCACATATCTATGCTATCTGAAGAAAGCAGAGTTTGAACAGTGATAATCCCTGCCCTGTATTATTCTCCTAACACTGCAACAACATCTGAGGGTGATTCCAGCAACTCATATTCATGTGATTCAGTAGACCAGCTGCCCACCCTACCCCTCTGCAGAAGGTTTACCTGCCTGTAGCAGGGTCAGCAGAGTCAAACCCATGCAGCCTCCTTAGCTGTAGAGCTCACAGAGCAGCTTCATAACTCAAACCACCATTGAGAAGGCGCTTCACTTCTGCCAACCCTGCTAAATAATCGGTAACCTCCAGCAGCAGAGTGTGAGGTGGTAACCTCTTAAATCACCCCCATGTGAGTTGCCAGAGCTTGTCTGGAGAAAACCTACAGCTACCTTTCATTGGCAACTTGCTTTCCAGTCTCAACAGAGAGGCCAAGGAATCAAGTGGAATAAGCTACCTTCTGTCCTTCTCAGCTGGTTTCTCCAGGTCAAAACCAAACCCCTTTGGCAGGGAAGTAAAAAAAGAAAGCTAACGCTCTGGCTGCTGGCACATTACCTGGTCTGTGGATACACAGAGTAATTCAATCTGCAGGGCTGTCTTGCTGGCACCTCTCACAAGCCCTAAAAATTCAATCCACAGTGAGAAAGAAAACAGAGCAGTGTTTGTTTGGTTCTTTGCCCTGTTGTAGGAGAGTGTGGGACAGTCACTAGGAAAGGAGACATTTTTCATGTGGGAAACAAAGACTTTTGCCCTGCATAAGACAAGATGTACATACACCACATTTCTCCCTCTCTGTTTGCCTGACAAAACTATGTATTTGCATTAATTTTGCAACAGGAATAGGTCTGATGTAGACCTTAAGAAAGTGCCTAAGGGCTGTATCTAGATTGCTTATTCCAGTATTGAAAAGGGATTTGGATCAGAGTGTGGGAGTCTCAGCTCACTTAACTTCAGATTTCTACAGTCCAGACACCTCAGCAGAGACAGTCGCCTACAACTTCTGTATATAGGACATGGAGAGAAATAAGAAGCTCTAAAAAAACCTGGTTCTTCTCACCAAATCCAGATGATAGAATTTAGGATCCTGTGCTGGAAATGCCTACTTTTGTCCACTGACTGTAGCTGGAGCACAGGGTGTCTTGTTCTGCTGTAGAGAGTTACACTATAGTCGCCAATGTTGCTCAGATGCCTACCTACTTGTCCAAGCTCAAGAGAAGAATAAGCAGTGCAGAGCACCTCCTGCTCAAGTTTGCCAGGGTCTGGCTCCCTGCCTGTTCAGTCAGTGGAGAGAAAGGGTCATGTTGCTTGCTCGAAACATCTGTAATAAATGAGGTGCTTTCATTCCTTACCTCTCTCCACTGGCTGTACAGAGAATTAGGCTCAGATAGTAGGTGGTCTGAATCCCTTCACTCTTATGAATGTGGTCTCTTAAGAGGTAGGTCAAACACAGCTTCAAGTGACATAGGCATACTAGTCAACCTGAAAGAGAGCTGTGCTCTGAAACCACTTCGGTTATATCTATATAAACCTATATCTACATGGGAGCACTCAGGAAAAGTGAAGATCAATCAAAGGTGTGGACTTAGCATGCATATTAGCTTGAGCATGTTCAATCCTGGTTTGGATTTTTCCTGAATAAATAAAGCAGATTTATTTTTATTTAGTCACACCAAGCCTGGAAAAGAGCATCTCTCCCTAGCTGGAAATGGGAACCTTGCTTTATGTGAGGGCCTGGATCCAACATCTTGGCAAGAAGGACTAAAACAGACAGCGATACTGTAGAAGTGTATTACATTGGCACTTACATTACTTTATTGGTTGTTGCCATTACACTCTGCTACGTGGTACTTGAGATGTGTGTCAGCTGGAAACAGCACAGCTGTCCTCCCACCACACTGCACACAGGACAAGCAGCTCTTTCCCTTTGGGACTCCAGGCAGGTACGTCAGCAAGGCAGTGTGCTGTTTTTTCTGATTTTAGTGTTTTGGATGGACTCAAGAATCTCTGTGCTATTTGTCATTATCATACCCAGAAAGTCAGAGAGGTCTATGGGCAAGAGAAAACCACATACCAGTTGGAAGAAATGTAGAAGAACCATACCTCTGCTATCAAGGGCTGTTGATCTGAATTGGTGATTAATGCTGGTGTGTTTCCCCCACTCCCCAAAATTAAAATTTCTCCATGCCCTGAGCCATGATTTCTCCCAAACCCCACAGTTATCCATGTAATCAAAGCCTGCTTTAGCATGGAGAACATACAGAGTTAATGTAGTAAACGAGGCATGCTGTTTTCCACAGCTGGTGTCCCACCAGGACACAACATGGTTAACATTATGTCTGGCTTCCTCTGACTTTGCCAGGACCGAAAAGTTGAATGGCACGTCTCTGGCATGAGCCTAGACTTAGGGTCAAACTCGCCCTGGGGTCTGCCAGCAGATGCTGTACGTGTTTGGATTCTATGCACATTGCAGAAGCTGTAAAACTGTTTTGTATTTTCCAAGGGTCAAGACCTCCATCATCCCTGGCAAAAAGGAGGTCAGGTAATAGAGCATTTCTGGAAGTTTAGATAAAAATCCATGAAACTATGAAAATTCAGTCAGCTTGACACCCTTATCTGAAAACTGAGAAGAAATATGTGTAAAAACGTTGCGTTAGGGCCTGAAAAAACTGGCTTCAGTATTAATTGCTGACTGCCAGGCATTCTTTCACATAAAGAGGGTTGGATGCTCCTGGTAATGGCATAGAGATTAATTGTTTCTCTCATGTCTCGCACATTGTGGTTTCAGATGAACTGAGTACACCAGAACCAAGAAACATCAAAATACTGACCAGCAGCAAAGCTGATTTTCTGAAGCATCCCTGCTGCGACTCATGAGTGAAACCAATCTCCGAGAAAGAGGCACAGTTATTACTAGCAATACTTCATCTTACAATATCATACTCTGGCTCCTTTGGCTGAAGTAGCTGTTACAGTAGTCGGTACTCTGAAACTAATTGGTTGGCTGGTGTGATTCAAGGGAGTAACTCCTGGGTCTCCTGTATTACAAGTGATTTTCAGAGAAGTAGTGTGATTGTTCTTCCAATTCTTTACAGGAGTCATCAGCAATAAGCAGAATTTGAGGGGATTACTTGGAATGCAAACCCGTTGACAAGGGAGGTGGCCGTTTCTCATGCAGACTGCTGTTGTCATGTGGTGGCTTGTAATGTTTGACTTGGCTTCCTTTAGGAAGCCCAAATCCCACTGTCCTCATCAAGGCATTCTATGGAGTCATAAAAAGAAGATCTGGAAAAGACTAATTAGATCTTTTTGTCTATTCACCCTTGGCCAACATAAAGCTGTTCCCTACTATATATTCCCCTGGGTTTTCTTCTGAATGACTCAAGTCCAAGGGCTTCCACTGCTGTCCTCCACAAGTTGTTCCACAGCTCTTTAAGTTCAGGTACTTTTCCTTCTGCCTGTTTTCCATTACTCGATTTCACGCTGTGACTCCTATTTCTAATTCCTTTTCCTTTCCTAAGTAATTTGTTTCTCTGCTTAGTTCTTTCCTAGTATTCCTTTTTAGACATAGGACTCAGATGTCTGGGAGTGATATTATGAGATCTTCCAATCTGTCCACTGCTCCCATTTTCTCTCTGCCATGTTTGGTAGATGTGGCTCCAACATCCTCTTAAAGGATGGAGTGATGGAGATGCCAACCCTTCTTCCAATAATCTATTACTGTGCTTTGCAACCCTTAACCTCAGGAAGCTGGTCCTAACGGCTAACCTAAATTTACATTCAACCTTAGCACATAAATTATTTCCTTTCTCCATGCAGTTTCTTACATATTTCAAGTTTGCAATTGGGTTCTTCCTTCACCCTTTTCTTTGGACTAAGCTCATTTGATCTTTACTTCTAGATCATCTCTCTAGTCATCCTCCTCATGCTCCAAATGGACTCTCCAGTTCATCCATACCATTCTTGCAATGGATTAGCCAACACTGACCGGAGCAAACTGTTTCATTCCCCTGGAAGGATATATTCCCGCTAGTACAACTCAGTACAATACTAATCTTTTTTTTTTTACAACAGTAGGAATTTCTTGATTCGTGATCAGTTTGTAATCCATCATAGCTCCCTCAAAGCTTCTCTGCAGAACTGAGACCTGCACAGTTATTCTCCATTTGACATTTATCCAGGCAATGAATCTTGCTCAAATATAGTCCTTGCACGTGACTCCTTTAAATATCATCTGCTTTTTACATCTAGACTTTTACTGCTTGGCTATGAATTTGCTGCCTGGGCCAGGAGAGTCAGCACTGCAGGCTATGATTGCAGCACACAGATTTGCCTGGTTCAGTGGCCTCTCCTAAAGAAACTGCTATCTGTCAAAATGAGCTTAGCAATCAAGTCCCTGTGAAGGACTGATATTTCAGGCAGAATAACATCATCATTACCAAGCTTGCTTTCACTGTATCTGGATGGGTTTTGCCATAAAAACATTAATAGAACTTTGCATTTGGACTCCTGCATGTTCCATCCACCACTAACAAATGGCTAATTTCCTACAAGAAATTTCCCCTGCTTCAAACAAAAGGCACATCCACAGTGACAAACTATTCTCCACTACAAACGATTAGGCTGCGTACAGGAAAGAAACAAATGTGGGCAGGGAAAAGCTGGAGAGCCCCCCTGTATGATACCCTGTAAGATTAGGGGGTTGCATGAAGTCACCCAGGGCAAAACATGTATGGCCTGCACAGGGTAAGAGGGAAAAGCATTATTGCTGTTGAAGGCCCAGGAGAAGAAATGACCCCGGTTTGACTTGTGCATTCCCAAGATGAACTTGAAAAAGCTGCCAGCTTAGAAAGGAAACATCTTTTTCCTTTCAGACAGAGCCCTCCCAGGTACAACAGCTCCCACTGCACCACGCTGGAATATACAGATTCTCCCACCAGCACCACCTTTAAGTCTAGCTGGTATCGAGCAGTCTGTCCTTGCCTGCTTCCCGGCCACCTCAGGTCCCAGCAGGCACAGGGTCACCGACCTCATCAGCAGCCTCCTTCCCTCGTCCTGGCAGTCCTCGCGCAGCCAAACATCCAAATCGTGGAGCCAGTCTGCCTTCCCCATCGGGGCAGTGCCGCGATGCTGTTCAGATGCTGGTCTGCCAAGATGGTTGTGTAGTTAAAGCAAACCAAATAGTTCACCTACCTTCCAAAGGACATCACCAAGTTAAAAACAGATGGAGAATGTTGGCAACAGAGGGATGCCTTTTTTTTTTTTGCCTTTTTTTTTTCCACTAATGATTCAGAAGGCCAGTAACAGCGTTCTAGCCCTGGCTTTGGACCAGCATATCCTGTTGAGTCACGGCTGATGTCTGCACTCTAATCTTAACACATGTGGATGGGCTTGTTAGAACTTGTCATCCATCCCTGGCTACCAAAATATCCTCCTGCTTGACCTACCCCACGTATTACACAATACGGCTTCTATGTTTGTGCATGCGGGCATATGCACAAATGTGTGAGCCTGCTTTTTAGAGTGCAAAAGGGTACGGATGGGAGAGAGGTACAGAAGTAGCTATAGCTGGAAATACAACGGCCCAAGGAGACAGAAAAGCAAATTGTTCTTTTGTTGCCCTCTCCCCTGTCCCCATGTTAAAAAAGTTTAAAAAAAAAAAAGTTGTTTCAGCCAGAAAGAGAGACTTTGAAAATTTCAGCATTTCTCAGTCAGGGTCTGTCACTGGTCTTCTAAACAATACCATCAGCAGTATTTTTGACCAAGCTGGTTTCTACCACTGGGTGATACTATATGCCCATGAACAAGATAGGAATTAGGGAAAGCTAGTGAAGTTGACTAGTTAAAATACTATCAAATACTGGCAAAATGTTTAAGTGTCAGGCAAGTGGGTTTTAACCTTTATTATTATTGTTATTTGCTGATCCTGAAAAATTTCCCAATGGAAAGACAAACCCACATATAGTAAATCCAGGCCTCTGTCTAGCAAGACTTCACACTCTCTAGTTAAGTTTTTCAAATTTAGCAATAGTCCACAGACTTTTCCTGCCTCTCCCCCTGCAGAGGACCAAAGATCACACATTTAAAACTGATGTTCTGTGCAGATAGACAGATAAGCAGCCAAACAGGAGAATGCATCGATGAGATGAGATTAGATTAGGACTCACACTGCAAAATTTATGTGCAGACCCTCCCCGCTTCAGAAGTACCCAGATGGAGGATTTTGCTTGGCCTGTGTTATAAAGATAAAGCACATTTGCAAATGCAGATCCAGATTGAAGTTCAAACAGTCCTAACATTCAGGAATGTTCTGATTTGTGGTTTTGGTTTTAGTCCACATCAAACTTTAAAATGAAAAATGAAGAGAGATTGCTCTCGAGATAGCAGGAGATAGACTGATGTGACCAGGGCTCTTGTATTTTGCGCAGTAGCTGAAACTCTCCAAAACAGAATTTCCCTTTCATATGCAAAGCTACAGAACACTTAGCACACTAAAATTTTTTCCTGGTGAAACGCTGGGAGACTTGCCATTGACTTCAGTGGAGTTTGGATTCCCTCCTAAACATTTAATCCTCCATATGGGGTAAGTATTTTTCATACTTTTTTGCAGATGGGGAAATGGAAAGGAATCACGTTGTAGCTGCTCACCCAAGGCCAAAGCACGGTCAACGCGAACTCCAAATTTCCTGGTGCTGAGCCGCGTGCTTGGACCTTGTGCCACGGTCTTCCTGGAGAATAGGATGCTGGAGGCCACACACAGCGTGCATGTTCCTACGCTCTGCTCATTGCTTTCCTGGACCCAGGAGAACAAGCTCTGCCTCCTGTGCCTTTCTTCCACCACAGCCTGCTAGCCAGTTTGCAATCCAGCCCTGAGGAAGGGCAACGGCAGAGTCTGTACACAGGGACAGAAAGTGTCCCCAAACTCCTTCTACAGCATGTTAAAGGTTTGAGTAACCCCTTACCATTGCTCCCCAAATGAAGCAGAAAATGATAGCATACTGGGATTAAATCAGGCCTGTGCTGGACTGAAGATAAACATCTAGGCTGCCTTTCTTCTGGCAAAAGTGTAAGACGGTGCATGAGGTTCCAAAATAGCCCAGGGTGCTCCCTGTCTTCTAATACCAAAATTGTTCTCTGGCAGTGCCTAGCCCCTGTTCTGTCCACGAGGAGAGTCTGGGAGAACTAAGTATCGATATAAGCATTGCAGACAAGGACTGAGTGAGGTGGGATGAATCCATAGCCTACAGAAAGTGATCTTGATGCAACCTAGTCCTTCTCTGTTGACTTGGGAGAGAACTAGAGCCCTGGCAGAATAATCCCTGAATTGTTAATGGCTTCTAATGTCATAGAAAATCCCCAAATCTGTCTTAAATACCATAACAAGAAGCCTGTACATCTCTCTTAGATACTACAGTTATCTAGAAAACAGGGAAGAAAGCATCCTTGTGGGTCAGGCTTTGTCTTAGCCATGTCCCAGTAAATGTATGGGAGCAGAAGCAGCTCGTACAGTTTAACAAGAACACAGTGATTAACCTCTGGGACTCTCTTCAATCCCCTTCCACAGTAATGAGGTCTACCTAGATACTGATGAGAGCTACAGCCATGAAGCAGGGAGATGAATATACCCGGGAGGGGAGGACAGTGCACAGAAGGACAAGGAGGGCTGTTGGACCTTTGAGAAATCCCTCCCTTTTCCATGCCTCAGTTTCCCAAACTGTAAACTGGGAATGATGAAATCATCTGGAAACAGTTTTGAGACCCGGTGGTAAAAAAAACTAGGTGTTACTTGTTGCTAATATTATACTAACAGTTCGTCTCCTCAGTAGCACTAGCGGATAAAGAATAAAGGGCACTGTGCCAGGAAAATGCTTCTAATAACACAGAAGTGCCGTGAGCTTTTCAAATAAAACTCTCTCACTTGGGAACCAGTGTGCCCAGGAGTCTGTAGCTCTGTACTGAACAGGCTCCTGGCCTCCAACCAAGTGCATTGGTAAAGGGTCCCAGCTGCACGCAGAGGAACAGGTGAGGAGGGAGACTGGGGAGCAAAACAGGCATCTGACAATGCGGCTCAGCACCGTGCAAGCACACAGCGCAGGCCAGGGACAGTAGCACTGAGTAGCACTGAGCACTTGACTGGAGTAACAAATATCTGAGAACATTACAATATCCAGCTGTGTCCTGAAGAGATATTGGAAGTGCATTTCACAGATGCTTAGAGTTGGCCAGTTGAAACCAAGGGATGCTACGCAAGAATTGTAATGCACTGGCTTGATACGCTAAGACATGGTCCACTGTGTCAAAATCAGATTTGTAGTGGCTTAGTCATGCATAATGACTGCGATATTGAGGGGTATCCTTTCATATCAGAATGAACAAATAGCAGTTGGTCATATTCAGACCACGTGCTAGAATTGCCAGGTTTATCATCATGCCTCCTAATTGAGATGTACAAAATGCAGTATAAATTTGGTCATAGAGCGAGCCTTTTAGAAGGTGTCAAGGAGAGCCTCAGCATTTCATCTGTATCTTGACCTCATGAGACAGAGGTGGACTGTCAAGGGGCCAGACTATGGCGGTGGTCTCCAAGTGCATGAATGCAACATACACAAAACTGGTATGGCCTGGGACACAGCCCAGACAATTCAGCCCCTCTGGACTTGTGCTGAAGCTGTGTATCATTTACCGTCACTACATTTTCTTCTTGCTGTCCTGAACATGGCTAAAAATATACTCATGTCTTCTATTTCCTGACCTGGTTTCATTGTCAGGAAAAGTCACCACCTCTTTCAAGACAGGTATTGGGGAATCACAGCCGTGTCGCTACATAGGTCAAATGCCAATTAAAGCAATTTCAGCATCATGTGCAGACACACAAGTCTCACCATACTCCACTCTCCCAATTTCCCATGTTTGGATAAAGCAGCATTCTTACATGGAGAAGGTGCTGTGATCTGCTTTGAGACAATTTTCCTGTGGTTCATCAGTGAACCTTAAGAACTGCCACTGAGATGTGGTGTAAGCAGTTTAAACAGACAAATTAAACTATGTGGCTAAAAGGATCAATAAATGAATTGAATCCCAACCATCTTGGCAACAAGTGAAAAGGACAAGATAACACCAGCAAGGATATGGGCTAGATAATTTAACCTAAAGAAGAGTTTCTGAATTTCAGCCAGATTCATTTGTCTTAAGTCCAGATACACTTAACAAAATATTTAGTGTAGATCTCAATTCAGACACCATTTCCTCTCAATAAAGAAAGAGAGAAGACTACAAAAGGCAGTTCAGACTTTACATAGGTTTCAGCTGCCTCTTGTAGATCTCCTCCATCAAGTGGCAAAGGAGATGAGGTCAGTGAGGCTTCTTATGTCAGATCCTCCACTAACTGCCCAGGGTTATATGGGATGAATCGATGTGAAATGAAGCCAAGCCTAGACTTTTGGGGGTATTAGAAAAGGAGCCAATGTGGACTCAGTGATGATGGCAACAGAATATCACTTCTATCTCAACAGATAGCTTCAAAATAAGGAAGACAACAAGCTTTTTGAAGCCAGCACCTTTAATAGTCATGCCTGATGATACATGGGTTAGAGGATCCCAACTGATATAGCTGCATATATAATATAAAATATCAGGAGAAAATTTAATTAAATGTAGCATATTTCAGTCTCCTTGTGCTTTTTTTTTTTTTAACCTAGCTGAAAATACTTCTTTGAAAGCTTTGGTGATGAATTATGGACTTTCAAAAGTTTCATTAAAAGTTTGTTTTGTTTTAAATTGCCCAGATTTTTTACTGAAAGAAATTGAAAACTGAAGCCAATTGCTCCAGTATTTGACCTAGAATAAAATGCTTGGTTGGATATTTTGTTTTGGGGGGAAAAAAAAAAAAGAAGAAAATGCTGATTTACATTGGTTTAAATAAAACGCGGTTTTGAATTACTATGCTGAGAGGAGTGTGGAATAATATTTCAGGAGGGGAGAAAAAGTGAAATGCATGGCATTTTCTGAACTGTTCCACCGGACAAGAGATAAAATAACTATAGCTTATGTTGTTAAGTCCAAAGCAGCCATGGGGAACACAGCTGTAGCTCGTAGTCCAGTTTAGGTATACCTCCTTTAAATTCACCATTGCCAAGGAAGTAGAGCGTTTGAAAATGGTAGGTCAAAATGGATTGAGATCTTCAGCTCTAACTTTGAAGCTAGTTCAGCTCAGGCAGGGGAATGGACTGGACAACTCCAGAGGTGCCTTCCAACGCAAATTTTTCTTTGATTTCTAAATGACAGATGATGATGTAGCTCTAAAAATTCTTGATATTATGTGTATGCCAGGAGAGGAGATATAACTTTGACCTGGAGGAGGGGACTCTTTTCCGGTCAAATGGGCATGACCCCTGATATGAAACTCCCCCAAGTTTCAGTAGGAAATCACAGAGCAAATTTACGGTCTTTTCTGGTTTGAGCAAGGCCTGTATTTGCAGGAAGTGGCTGCCTCCTCAGTCACTGTCAGACAGAAGGCAACAGATGCAAGATGAAGTCATGGTTTGCTCTTGTTTGGAGGACAACTCCACTGAGGCTCAGCTGTGTTCTGGTTTCATGGTTTCTATCTATCCTGGGCACAGAGCCAGATCTGAGTCTAAAATGTTCCAAAAAGGCCACTGGTTAGAGAATAGGAGCCCAAAACATGTAGACACAGCAAGACATGTAGTAACTCACAAGGAGAACAATCTAACACCGCCAAAGCTTATTTAGAAAACCATACAACAAAGTTAGCTGCTGTCACTTTATACTCCTGCTTCTGCTATGTTGTCGTGAACTCCCATGTCTCTGCTATGTTATCTTGAATGCCCTGTCAGATTTATCCACTCTTTCTTCTTGGTCTTGAGAGTGCCAAGTGACAATGCTTCCATCCAACATGCCACCCTCTTCTCCACTGGCTTTGCTCCAGGACTGAACTGAGGAGGAAAAAGATCGACACTGCTGGCAGGAAATTAAAAATTAAATCTGACAGCTGCTGAGTGTTTCCTATTTTGCCAGCACGCGGCCAGGTATTATGGTCCAAGTAACTCCAAACTGATAACCTCAACCCATGGCATTGAAAAGACTGGTCAGTCTTGTCTGAATGTATATTCAAGATCATGTGCATAAGAATCTAATTTTGAAAGCCCTGTCCCACTCTTGGCCCATTAATGACACTCTTTGGTCCTTTTGTGATGCCATTTGCTGTGGATTGGGGATCCAAACACCTTTATATGCAGACTCAGCAGTGACAGGCAGTGAGAGCTGGGCAACGAAGCTCTGCATCACTTTAGACTAGAGGCTTGAGAAGATGAGTGCAATTACATGTTCTGGGATCCTCCTACCGCTTTTAGCTATTATTAATGTATTTGAACTGCATTAGCTGCTAAAGGCTTTGCCTGTGTACCAAAGCCCCAAGATACCTGACACTGCCAAAAAATGGGTCCAATCTTGAGAACCTCAGGTAAGTCACTCCACCTTTCTAGGGCCAGGTTTCCTTGTCTGAAAGAAAGGTGATTAATTATTAAGGAAATCATAGGTTTTGTTTCAACCAGGGACAGACCCAGGAACTCCTGCCCTGTAAGAAATTCTGTTACGATCAAAATTTATACTTTTGCTCCCTCCATATGTGAGATTACACAGAAATATGCTCCATATGCAAATATTTAACTTTTTCATGGAAAAGAGAGGAAATAGGTTGGCTCTGAGATACTTCAGAGAAAAACATAATGTTTTGACATTTCTGAATCAGACAGTTTTGTTTTGCTTCATTGAACCAAAATGAAAGTTTGCACTTCAGCTTAATCCAGGGTGCATTCAACTTGTGTAGAACAGTCTTTTGAACGACTTTTCTTTAGAAGCCAAGGAGCAGACAGGATGCAAAAACCACCTAAACCAAATCCATCCTCTCCCTCTTTCTACCTCCAATGAGACTAATTTTGTGGTCTTGAGCTTGCTCAGCTGATTTTGCAATGCAGGGGAGGGGTTTGAAGGGTGCAGGGATAACACATATTTATTCTTGTTTCACTGTCCATGGAGTGTGAAAGAAATGAAGGCCATTCCAGCTGAAGGAACATAAGGTATTGAAGAAATGCATCCATAATCAATACCAGAAGGAAGATGAGAAATTGGTGTGAAACCAAATAAGAGGAACCATTGAAAATGGATGATTTAGAGGAATGGGCTTATAAGAATAACATTTAAAAGACAGTGAGCACAGTCCTGGTCCACTTGATGACTGGAAGCAGAAGGGAGAGAAGAGCAAGTGGAGACTGGAGTCATTCACAGCAAAATGATCTAATTCAAAGCATTAAGGCATGTCCACCATTACAGCATGGACACTTTCAGCCCTCCATCGTGGCAGGGTGGGACACCATGGCTGGATTTCTGCCTGTGCCCCTGCTTATGCATAGGTACTGAATGCCCACAGGACAATCTCTGTCCTGCATGGGAGGAGAGTTGCCATCATATGACTAGTGAGTATCCCGAAGCATCACTCCTTCTACTGCATGGAAAGGTTGGATAGTACCACTCCTGGTTCTGACCCTAACAGAGGCCAGGTAGGGTGAAGATGTTCATGGGACATCCCAGGAAAGTGGTTCCAGATAAGCAGTGTCTAAACAACGAGGGACATAAAAATGGGTTTGATCATGGCCCCTGCAGAGCTGGGAATGACCCACAATATGGCTTAGAGCACCCCGGTGCAGCCCGTGTGGCTCTCATGCACTCTACAGAGCACACAGATCTGCAGCGTTCACTCTACACCTTCTTTCTTTTACTCCAGCATGTGCCTTCTACATAAGGTCAGCAACTTGGCTATAGCTCTTTTCCTGGGGTCAGTTAACTTCCATCCGACTTCATCCTCTTGATGTTAGTAGAGTAGAAATGCTACACTGGAATAAAAAGCCCATATATAATCCAAAACTAAAGTAATGACAACAATGTGAAATGCCTTGCCAGTCTGGGGAAATGGCTTTCTTCAACATAGTCTTTTTCCTTGGATCAGTGTTACATTTTACCCCACTTCGCACCAGTAATTTCTGTGGGATGTAGACACTTTTATTTTATTTCTTGGTCTAGATTCCTGCATAGTGTTAGTACAGCACAGCTGCTTCACTCCGGCAGAAGGCAAGGCATAAGTACATCCATTATTCAAAGGATTTATTTTCTTGCTTTCTAAGGTGCTGAGGACCTTAGAGTCTTAAACTTTCCTCTGATAGAGCAGGAAGGGAGGGGGTCTTTCTACAGGATCTCAGTACTATTCAGAGGCACTCACCCTGCTGGTCAGGTGGGATTTTAATGCTCCAACACTATATATAAATGTGAGATTGTTATCAAGGAGGAACGAGCCGAAACGAAGCAGAGGAAACTTTCAGTGGAATTATCAGGAAATGTTTCTCAATGGTGAGACAAACTGTCAGCCTGCAAAGGAGTCTCTTGGGGAGAAGTAGTGATTTTCCCCTCATGAGTCATGTTTTGTTGAACTGGACAAAGAAGTCAACAATATACAGGAGGGGAGGGTCTTGTAACAGCAGTCAGGTTCATAGATTTGGAAGGGGCCTTGGCAGCAGATGCTACCATCCATTCTGCCAGTTTAATCATATGTCATCAACAAGGACAAATTCTAGACCCTCAGCATTAATCTCATGTAACCGACCAACCTAGGCAAAAAGTGTAAATCCTAGTAACTGAAAGCAGTTCTGTTTTCATGTGTGGATCTGGAGACTGCAGGCAGATAGGACACACCTCAAATCAAAGACTGGATGGATAAAGGACAATCCGCTTTACACATGAGCTATTTCTTTTTTTTTTTTTCCCAAAAAAGTATGTAATGAGAACGAAAATGAAATTATTAGGTTGTATTGCAAACAAATACACAAATACACCAAGTGGGAATTTTTTTATGAAAGCCCTAAATAGCCTTGAGCAAGGGATCTAAATGAGGAAATTATAAGTAAGACCCTAGAACACCCTTGCATGGGATGCAACTATTAATACCATTTTGTTGATTGAGAACTTTAGGGGCCAACGCACTGATAAACTGTCCAAGATGCCTGGTTCATTTAACAGCCTAGCACACTCTTTCTCCACGAAGATTACTCTAGTTCTTACGTTGGCCATAGATACAGAGCAGTCTTTGCTGAGTGCAGATTTTACCACTGAGTCCTCAGTGCTTCTCCAGGTGCCACTTTTGCCAAACTCTTCCGTAGGAACGGCTGCCACAAAACAGGTGAAAAGTCCATCTATAGCAATCTCCCCCAGCAATGGATGCTTAGGGAAAGAGATATGATGACAGCAACCAGTTCTCTTCTCTAATGTTTATTCCAATGCCCATTTGTGTTTGTGTATCATCCATGACTGAGGAGCATGACCCACCTGAATCCAAGGGCTTTATATGCCTAATGGTTTCACTTTAGGCACCTGGTCCCCAGAGTAGACTCCAGAACTGGGGTTTTGGTTCTTAAAGTCTCAGTGCAACCAGCAGGGAGAATTAGAGGCTTCAAAATGGGATTCCAAAAGCTAACTTAGTGACAAAGGATCCATGCAGCATTGACCTAAAAAACACACCAAGGACAGGGACATATCCTAAAGCTCTCTCTGCTGTAGAGAAAGGAGAAATCTCCCTCATCTTGCGATCCTTAGCCTTTCTTTCTTTCCTGAGAAAATAAATGCCTGCACTTTTTATGTCAAGAACAGAGGAGGGTCACTTACAGCACCTTCCTCCTCTCCCACTTGACAAAACAGCCACCGGGTTAGCACACGGGAAGTCAAGGTCAAGTATCACTTCTTGCAGATGTGGGACTCAGTCCTTGCCACTCCCGTTTCCCAAGTACACACAGGAATATCAGAAAGTCTTCTCCCACTCTTCTTGCAAGACCACTGGGACTCCCAAAAAGTCTGCATAGAGGAGGGTCTTAAAATTTCATCTTCACACGTTGCTGTTATCTCATGAGCAATGATCATTTACTGGCTTTTGATTGCTACAGTGGCATGAGCTAAAGCTTAGCAGCTGCCACTGATTTTAAAATTATTTAGCCATGAGAAACAAACAGCTTTTGCTATTGAGTCCATTATTCTAATTTCCTTTCCAATAGCCCCCAAAAAGTGCTTTAGAGTCTCATTCTCTGCAAACGCTAATAATTTCCCACTACTTTCCCACATGTGCAGTTCCAAAGGGGTGGAATCTCTTCTGGACTCATCCACAGAATGCCACAGCACTCCTGCAAATCAACACATTTCTGCACATTAAGGTCTGTCCTGGATGAGAATTGGTACCATATTGCCACTAAAAAAAAAAACAAAATCGACTTCTGTTATGGTGTCAAAGTAATTTCCAGGGAGAAAGACCGATGCAACCAGGACACCTTCAGTAACGTTCCTGCTTTGAATGATGTGTCCAAATTTTCTGATCATGCTCTCACTTTCCTTTCATAAAGCAGTTAGCAAAAGGCAAGATAGTATCCTAACTAGTAGGGTATGGGAAGGAGAATACATTCTCAGTGTATACAGCCATGTCAAGACAGAGGTACCTCCAAGGACCTCTAGGCATTCCTCAGAAGCAGAATTCAGGATGCTTTGTTTTTTTAATGCCAGCAAAGGAGGCCTATGGAGTTTTTGGCACTTGTGGGCAGGTGATTTGAGGATCACTGTTAGTCACCAAGTCAACATAGGCTCCTGCATGTTTGTACGGATTTAAGCGTCTCTAGTTGCCCCATGCACTGATGCACTGAACTAACATTGTTCACTCAAAATCCCTGAGCCGCTATAAATGAATCTGTAAGTAGTCGCTCCTCGTCCCTCACGTACCCTTCTTCCAATGAAGCCTTAAAAACACAGATATCCCAGTGTTGGCCAGGGCAACAAGTTTATTTGTTGACAGAGACCTTCTCTTTCCAGGAGTTGTTTGAAACAAGTCACATGGCTTCCATGAAACACCAAGTGACCTTATACCCTGGGCCGTGGAAAGTCGTATGATGTTACTCAACCATTTGAGTTGCCTAGTTTCCTGGAAATTCTAAGAGAAAATCAGGAAACTTGATGGAAAACATGAGTAATTCTTGATTATTTTCTTCTTTGCATGGTAGCAAACAAGGGAGAATAAATTCCATGAATATGGAAGAATGTTATCTGGAACTTAGTCCCTGGGGACTTTCCAAAAGCCAGCCACCAGGTTTCCTCAGGTTTGTTAAGCCTGGCTTGTTATTGTAATTCACATCAAAACATCCTTCAAACACTACTGCAAAGGCCAGACCAAGAAAACCCAGTTTTGACTCATTTTTGTTTATAACCACATTCCTGCACCATGAAACCTAGGAGGATCTGTGAACTGCAGATTGCCACCACACTTCTTTAAGTGTCAGAGCTTACCTCCAGAAGCCTGCTCTGGAGCAAGCAGGGGAAGAATCAACAGGCATTTGTGGCAATCTGATGACACAATTGTCTTCAGGCTGTGAAGAGTCAGAGATACTGAGATGATGGCGTTTGGAAACTCAAATGAAAAGACTTAGACCCAGGTGCTTCATTTCCACCTGAGGCTTTGCAGCCAGTAGCAATGCACACAAACGGCAGCCAAAAATCCCTGAGCAGCTTATATTACATCAGAGGACCCCAGAGGACAGGATCAGTGTAAAGCTCACTCACACATTTTTTTAAATGCCTGCTTAATTGCTTTCACTTAGAGTCAAGTCGCCTGTTGTGCTGCCTCAAAGCCAGGGCAAAGCCAAACTGTTTGGGTAAATCTAAGGATATCAAAATGTTTTTGTAGCTCCAGTACACCAAGAGTATTCAAAGCCAAGAAAGCCATGATTAAATGAAAACATTAGCCCAGAGTATTCAGGGTGTGCATGGCAATCACAACACAGAAATTGACCGCAGAAGTCTAATCATTTTTACATTTGAATGCCTGGCCTTGCTGGGTATCCTTGAACTGCAGCCATGGGGTGGAAAAATCAGTGTCAAGGTCAGCAAAGGCTTGGTCCTGCGAAGTGCTGTGCTCTGTGGCACCTCAGTGGAGCACTCACCCAGGAGCAAAGAACTCTCAACATCCTGAAGCTGTGAGTTTGCTCCATTTATAAATTAGACTTCAACTTTTCCAGCAAAATTGTTAAGCAGGTGCTGTTGTGAAGGTCTGATAGACCTCAGCCAGTGTTCAGAACAGTGTAAAGAAAGTTATGAGAGGTCTGATCCTACCATTGAAATTGATGAAAATAAGGCTTGTGCAATTACACAGTCTCTGGTTACACTGGTTTTGTTAGAAATCTTGGCTGGACGTAGACGTCACTCTACCCATGGGAAGAGATACCAAAGACAATTAATATCCTACAAATTTTGCAGATGTAAATGGCCAGAAATGAAGTTCATACAGTCATAAATTTGTCTCATTTGTTCATACAAAGGCAAATTTGTTTATACAATCACAAACTTGTTTGCCCTGGATGTCAGTAGGCAATTTCTACTGTCATATTTGACATCCCATATGATGTTAGCTAACGGCCCTGCAGAAGGAAGACCAGAACAGAGCGAGGAAGGAAATGTTACAGATCTATGCACAAACAACAGAGCATTTTACAATAACTCTATCAAAATTTAATCAACTAAGAGACACAAATCCTTAGAAAACCAGTTTTTGTTTGTTCAGCTGCTCAAGATAGCTGATTTTAGTATCTGTGTAGTAATTGCTCCCTCCCCCTTCACCTCTCCTTTCTTTTAAAAACCAAAGAGGCACATTTGGGTTTGTTTTTTTTTTCCCCAGTTTCTTCTGCTTCCTCCCCCTGATTTCTTAGCAGTTGCATCATTCTCCGAGTCATCCCAGGTAGCACGCTGGGAATGCTAAAGATGATGCCTAACTGCGCATCATATATCAATGAACAGTTGTCAAGGCTCCACCAGCTTTACTTTACTTCCTGGAAAAATTCTTGGACAGGGCAAGGAAACAAACTGTTTGTGAACACGGAAGACAACAAGATGTTGACTGCCAGCCAAGACAGATCTGTCAAGAGCAAGCTATCTCAGTCCAAGCTAATTTCTCTTGTTGATAGACTAATGGGCTCGGTACACAAGAAATCTCACACCTCTGCTTTAGTCCTGTGTTTTGCACTGTTGCACGTAACATTCTTGTAAACAAAGTGCAGACAATGGTCCAAATGACGTAGCTGTGAGACAGTAAGGTTCAAGTAGAACAATTTAAAAGAGTGTTCTTGGAAGGCAGTTAGCACCGGGTCACAGTCGTGCCAGAAAGACATGCTGAGCAGCGCTGTGCAAGGGTCCGTCCTAGGCTTGAGGCTGTTCAATATTTTCATTAATGACTAGGATGATGGTCGTTAGCATACAGACTATACTTACTAAATCAAGCTAGGCTAGACTGCAAGTACATGGGAGATCAGGATTAGAATTCAAAACGAGTTCAAACTCAAGAAAAAATCTGAGAAAAAAAAAAAAAAGATGAAATTGGATAGGGACAAGAATGTGAATAATCAGTTTTCCACATACAGAAAGAGGGGGAGGTCTGGCTTGGCAGCAGTGCTGCAGAAGGGAATCTAGGGAAACAGTGAGGGTCATAAGCTGAACTTGAGTCAACAATGTTGTAATGTTAAAGCACGCAAACCCCACACTCCGTCTGTAAGTCAGTAAGGTAGTCTGTAAGACAATACCATAATTGTGTTCTGTTCTGCATTGGAAATGATATCCATGTCTAGGTTTGGGTGCTGCACTGTAAGAAAGCCGTGGACCAGCTGGAGACCATCCAGAAGGAAGCAAACAAAATGAGAGATCTAGAGATCATGGTCTGTGGAGGCAGACCAAAAGAACAGGGTTTTTTACGTTAAGAAAACATGGGCAGGGGAGGTGATATGGTGGGAACTGTCACGTAAAATGCTGTTACAGAGGGGAAAGGAATCACCCATTTTCCAAATCCACAAGTATCAGACAAGACGACTTGGCTTTCAGTTGCAGCAAGAGTAAAATTAACTGGCAATAAATGCTCCCTAATAGACAGGACAGCAAAGCGGAGCTACACAAAGCCGGTTTGAAGATATTTCTGGAGGCATTTACCAACAGATTAGGTAAAAATCTGTCAACGATGCCATAGCTGGTCCTGTTTTGGAGCAGGGACATGTTCTAGGTGGCCTCCTGAGATCCCTTGCAAGCCTATATTCCCTGCTGCCTTGCATGCCCATTAAGCCAGACGGAGTCTATTTTCTTGCTGAATGCACACCGCGCATTACAAGTGCCCGGAGCAGGCTGCTAACCCCAGCCTCCCCTGTTGAGCTCATCTACCCTGCGAGCATGTTAGTACGGCTGCCCATGCGTTTCCCCAAAAACAAAGCAACTGTTCCTAATGTGGCATTGTATGAGCATCCCCGGAGTAATCAGAGCTAATCAGGAGATCCTGGCTGGACATTGTTTGCCCAGGGAACTCTTGGCCTATGCCAGCCAGAGTCCTTCACGCATGCTGACTTTGCAATCAGGGATGTGAAGGAAGGCTGGTTAATTGCCGGAAACATAAAGATATGTAGAGGAGCATCAACTTCTGCATCCTAACCACTGTCCAGCCATGGAAAAACACATAACTGCTCTTTTATGTTTCCCTAGAAGCAGCTTCCAGGGAGCTGATGAAGAAGGTCTGCCTGCATACACACAGACTTTCCTGGATAACATCTCTGAATCACCATAGCTATGGGCTGCTCAGGCTTTGGTCCCACCAGGGAATTATTATCATTTCTGCCTCTGGAGTCAATCCAAGACAATACTTCCTTTTCTCAGTAATACTGATTATTATTGCCCTTGTATGTGGGAGCCCCAAGTGCAGACCAAGCACCCACAGTACCACATGTTGGGCAACCAAGAAGCAAAAAAAGAGGTTCTCTGCCCAACAAGCTCTGAGTCACTTCAGCCTCTTAACGCTGCTCCCATTAACTGAAGGATTTTGAAGGATCCTATCTGGGGATCCCCCTGGTATGGGGAATCTTTTGCTGCTGCACATGGAAAGAAGATATTGCCTCACCACTGCCATATGCAGTTCTCAGCATAGGACCAGCTGCCATTTAACACCAAGAGCATCCACTATAATTTGCTAGTTATTTCTGGTCCTGCTGCCTACTGAAGCACCTGTCCTGCTTGCTTATTGCTAAAGCTGTCTCTGCCTGCCAGCCTTCAGAGACCAGCGATTTCCAAATGGCTCCCAGTTTTGGTAGCTCAGCTCTAAAGCTGAATAACTTCTAGATGTGAGTTCCCAGCTCTGTTTCTTCTGTACTCTGCTTCCTAGTTTTTATTTCAACAAAAGCTGCCTAGTTCATGTGTCCCTTGTACAACTCACTATCCGCAAACAGCAAAGACAGAACACCACAAATATTATAAGGACAGGATATGCAGAGCCATGCATTTATGAAAAAGCATCAGGGCAATTAATGTCTGGGCTCCGTCAGCAAAGCGAGCCAGCAGAGTTGGGCCATTCATTTGGTCACCGGTTGAACACATGAGCAGCCTGCCCTTGAGTCCTTTTTTCCCTTCGCTGTTACCCTATGGAGGCAGAAAAGGGGCTTCTCACCTGCAGCTTCTACCAAGACACCCAACAGCAGTGAGTAAGCCACATCCACAGCACAACCAAGGAGACCAATATGCTAGTGAGTCAGGCTCGAACATTTAATGGGCGATCCCAATTATAGGGACTGCTCTCAGTCAGGTGTTTCATCTATAGATGATTTGTGCACAGCTTTTCCATCAAAACCAGGATACTTAGGGGCATTAGTGGTCATTTATGGACATCAAAATACTTTTGGCTTTTGAGTACCCAGCTGTCCTGGAGGATGGAGGCCTTAAGGAAGCATGCTTTTCCTCACAGAGCTGTAATGAGTAGTGGACTGATGAGCCTGAGGCTCTCAGATGTTGAAACAGGGGCTACCCAGCATGAATTGAAGCTGCAGCAAAACTAGACTCACAAATGCATTCAGAATGACAAAGTTCAAAAATGGTCTGAACTCTGAGGAGAAGGGGGAGAGGTTGACCAGGGTGAGGTCTGTCTGAGAATAGGTGTAAATAGAATGAATTTAAGGAAAGGAAAATTTAGGCTGAATATCAGGAAATGTTTCCTGACAGTAAGAAACACAAGGTTGCGACTTGCCTCCCCTAGGGAAGCTCTGGGAAGATCGTGGTTTGAGTCATGTTACTGCTGAGCTGGACAGAGCACCAGATAATAAAATGCAAAGGAACAATCCTGGATTGCTCCCCGGGGATGTCAGAGGTGACCTCATAGGTGTTCTTTCCACCTCTAATCTCTCTGCTATCAGTCTGAGCGTGACGGGAAACGTTGAGATCACACCCTTTGTATCCTTTGCTGTCCCTGGGAAGGCAGAGAAGAGCACCAGGGGCCAGGCATACTTCAGATGCCAGAAACCCAGCAGAGGTGAGAATGGGTTATTTCAAACAGGAGGGTGTGGGGGACAGGGACAGGGCAGCACTCTGAGGCAGACTGTCCAGAGTCCAGAGCAGCTCCCTGTATTGGAGCACGTGGAGGAAAAGAGTCTTGATGGACTCTGGGCTCCTTCCTGCAGACTGCCGGTGCTGTTCATTCTTAAATAGAGCTGCTTTTTTGGGGACATATCTGGGAAAACCTTCACACAGCCCAGGCATGGCAAATCCATGCAAAACAAACAGGAAAAGGTATGTGGCTGCCTATAATGGATGTTGATGTTTTGCACAGTGTGTCTGATTCAGAGCAGAAGGAATATCTTCAACCACCTACACAGCTCCAGATCTAACCCCCATGAAGGGCTTGGTCACCTTTCCTGAGCTGTTCTAGACTGAGCACTGCGGTGCTTTCCGCTTGCGATCTTCCACACATGGGATAGTCATTTATTGGGTCAGCTCTGCCACAATTTGCAGTTAAGAACTTTGAAGATATTCCCTTGTTGACTTCTACTATGGCATAAAAAGTGGTGGTGATAGCAGAGACATGATCCAAATTTGCCCTTTGATCTGGAAAATCCTCACCAGGGGAGCATTCTCTCTTGCCTAGAGCAGACACACAAGGCAGATGGTTCATTAGCTAGAGCCAGCCCTTCATTTTGCAGGTGAGCAAGCACAGAGAGAGGGAGAGTAGACACCACCATATGGGACCAGTGGTAGTCAAGCATAGCCCCAGCATCCTCTTACCTTCCCTACCTCCTTCCTCCCTGAAGTTGCAATCCAACACCACTGTGCACAGGACTCCATACCAAACTTGAGGCTGTAGTTTGGTTCCACTTCTGGAAGATTAAGCATTTGGTTTGTATTACTGCGTGCTTAAAAACTCTCTCTGTTTGAGGCTGACTCACACTGCCAAATGGCCGGGCACTTTGTTGAGCGTATGCTGAGTTTCTTCAGTGTCTTTGCTGCCATGATGGCTCTGGTGCACATGAGCTCCACTTGGAAAATGCTAACCGCTTTAGGGACTCATAAATATTATGACTGAATAGCTCTCTGTGATTCCCCCTTCGGAAGAAGGGCAACTGGTGTGACAGTGCCAGAGCTAATGGTGGGAGGGTTTTGGAAACCAAAGGCATTACTCTTATTTGTATTGCCAGAGCAGCGAGAAGCTGAGATCAGGGCTCCATGCTGTTAGTCACTACAGTGGTACTTAGGGAGACTGTCCTGACCTTTAAAGAAATGGAAAGGAGGCAAAATGACTTATTCAAGAACAGAGCCAGAAACAAAGCGATGTTCTCCTGGGGACCAGACCCATGGGTAAGACAAGATCATCTCTTCACGCTGCAGTGCAATACTGACAGAGCAGCACTCCTGCCTCCTGCCACCATCCTGGATGAGTCTTCAGATGGCAGAAGAGAGAACGGCCCTGCTGTTGGGGCAGCTACCAGGTGAACCTGCTCCCTGGGCAGCTCGAAGAAGGGTTTTGGAGCACTCTTGTCTGTGCAAGAGAAGCTTGCACAGGAGGCAACTGCTGCACCTGCACTGAGGTTCTTGGAAAATGACGTTTTTCTCAAAACAGGGGCAAAGGAGTAGAAATTTCAGGGAAAAAGACATGTCTCTTCATGAAGAGCTGTAAAGTCCTTCCATTCACCACAGAGCCTCAGTCATTGTTTAAACTCTTGGTCTCTGTCTGGTTGCTGTTGTTTGTGTTGCCAACGCAGCCAGTCCCAGGAAGGGAGGAAACTTGGCTGGTAAACAGACAGTGTGTTTTCCCTTCAAAGCAGGGTGTGAACTGGGGCTGGTTACAATAACACTTTCCACTTTTCCCTTTCAAGGATCTCCTTCTGCTTCAAGTGGGGCAGGCAGGATAAACACAGTGACAGGTCAATGGCAGTTCTTGGCTCATGGGATCAGATGATCGCAGCGCTTGAGAAAAGACCCTACTTGGAGACTGACCTGGCATCTGACTGCTGCTTATGTTTTCCCTTGTGCACCATTTCTTGCGACAATGGTGCTCCTGTCCCCACCATCTTCCTCCAATGCAGCTGTAAGCACTTCAAGGTAGGGGAATCCTTTGATTTTGTGATGGTGGCAGAGAGGTCCTGGCTAGGACCTCCCTGTGGTCCTCAGGTCTCCTGGAGAGCCTTCTTCTCTGGGGGGATGCATGTGCGCATCCCTCACGTGCCTCCTGACCTCTGTTACACTGCATTCCCAATAGACACACCTAACGTTAACCTGAGGAATGTCTTCCTCAGGGCTGGGGAGAATGAATCCGTTTCTTTCCTATTTTAAATTTTGCATAATATAAGAAAGAATTCTGAGCTCCACCCTTCAGAAATTTAAGCTTACTCATTGCCCCAGGCTCCCCCAGGCCAAAACTCCCTGCCTACCTCACCAGCTTGAATAAATCACCACAGCTCACTCCATTTCGGAGAAACTGGGCTGCATCCATCAGCTTAGAGTGTCCCCTTCCTCCTCCCACCACCATCCCTCACCTTGTATCCTGCACGTAACTTTATTTGAAGGGATAACGAAGGAGATCTTCCCAGATGAATGGTTAGCTCTGCAGGTGAGTGTGAATTGCTTTGCCTCCTGCCACTTGGGACTGTCTGGTGCAGTTTGGTGCAGGCCTGGCAGAGACCCTGACCTGCTGGAAATCCAGCCAAACCCAAGGAGGTGCCCTAGGAGGGGTCCCTGCAGAAGGTGAAGTCATTTGCACAGTGGCTGGTCCCAGCTTGCCATCCTTTCATATGGTAATTCTCCAGGGCAGGCTGCATCATGGTGTTCAAGGATAGAACCCAGCTGCTGGAGGGACCAATCCTTAATACAATCCCCTGATTCATAGTTTACGTAACCGGTGTGAATAATCAATGAACCTCTCTTCTCTTCTGCCAGGGGACTGCCTTGGAGGTAGCATTGTCAGGACAGTTTCTCTGACAGGCAACCTGCACTTTTCCTTCCTTTGATTTCAGTCCAGTTTTAATGCAATGACCTTCCTTAAACCAAGTGTTTTGGGGTTGCAGACTACAGCATTTGTCATTAATGAGCTAAATTTAGGACGCAGGTCTGGATTCAGGAGACCTACAAACTAATCTGTTTAGACTTGGTGAAATGGCAAAATCTTTTAAATGAACCTATTTTTGAAGAGGGGTGAAAGGTGAAAGAAAATCACCAAAATGTCCTGTTAAATCATCTGAGTCTTGTCAAAGTGTTTTTGCCAAATAGATCCCAGTGCTTTTAATATCACCATATTTTGCTATGATTCTATTTTAGATTGTCCCCATTTTTCCCAGTCAAAATGCCTGTTTGTTTTTAATGCCGGAAAAACCTGGCTGTAAAATGTTTTAAGTACTTCCTTACAATACGTTCAAATCCAAAATAACATATCTCATCCAGGTCCTAGGAAACTTTTCTACTAAATATAGAGTTTATAGGATTATTTTTAGACTTTCAATTAACAAGAAGTGGAGCCACATAGTGCCAGGGTACTGACAATTTTGAGGTCTTTTGGAAAAGAGATTTTCTTGATTCCCTTGTTTTTATGTACTTATTCCCAGGCAAATGTACACATGAGTTTACATGTGTGTTTTAAAATGCCAGTTTATCACAAGTTATTTCCAGTTCCTCTGTCAACAGCTAATGTGACCTTGGAAAATCCCTTATTTTCCAATTCTCAACAGCATTGGCAGAGGTGGTGTAAAGCCAAAGTCACTAATGTGCACGCAGAGAAGGTGGTTTGCTAATGCAGGTCTGACGGGGGCTATCAGGTACCTGCTATTCTTAGCCACCCAGCCACCAGGACCCGACCTGCTACGTCCCCGCATGGCGGATGGGAAGGATCCATGCGAGGTGAGGACACTCACAAGCAGCAGTGCCTGCTATCAGGGCTGTTCTTCCTGCTCTGCATTTCACACACTTCAAGTATTTGTAAGCTCTTGTATCAGACACTGGTCAAAGTCCATTCCCAGCCTTTATCTCTTTTCCCCTTCCCTTGCTACTCGGCCTCTCCGCACCAGCAATCTCTTGGCTTCTCTCTGGCTCAACCAGGGGCGAGTCCTGCTGCCCCCCAGCTAGGTCTGCCTCCCAGTCACTCTACGACCCTTCTACTAATGGTGCGTATTCATGATGCTGATCGTTCTCTCTTCCCACCACCCTCTGGTGGGAGATGACACGTGAGAAGGACAGGGAACAGTGACCTAATCCAAGCCAATTAACCTGGGATTCAGTGCTAAGCTGCTAATTATCTGCAGTTTTCAAAGGGCAAGGCTGCAATTGTTTCAGTGTTTCCTGGAAACTCTTTCTCTCTTTCTTTTCCATTTGTCTTTTGTGCCTGTGGACAAGTCTGGAACAAGCTCCTGCCCAGGCTGTCTGCAGGCTAAGCCTCCTTGAGCTTGCCACACAATATGTTGATCGTCACTGCACTGCCCTGTGCAGACAGAAGAACGTCACAGGCTGATTTTGAAATGCAAGCCAGAATTCACCCACTGCAGTGATCCCCAGGCAGATTCAGCTCCATGTTTAGTCATCTAACCTCATGAGACTGCTGGGAGCAAGGCACTAAGCTCCCTTTATGGGGAGCTGATCAGTGGACACCTGCGACTTGATTCAGTTCCCTAAACGTGTGTCTAGTGCCATTTGAGATGCTCTAGGACACCCTAACTGGCCTCTGGTTGCCGCTCCAGGAGGGCACACGTCTTCCACAGTCAAGTGTTATAAAGCTCAGGCTCATGAGGATATCTCTGATACCTCAGGGCACATCTGATGATACTTTATGCCTATGATTAAGTAACTGAATTGTATCCCTGGGGTTGGTGCAGAAAGAGACAACTCTGCGGTGTCTTTTAGATACTTTGGTTTTGGAGGCAAATAAAGAAATGGGTGAATGATGAGCGAAGAAGGAGAGAGAAGGAACAATGGCATGGATGGATGGATGGATGGATGGATAGATGAGTGGAGGATTCTCCACTATTTCTAACAAGGATGAGGTAAGTAGAGGACATACTTCCAATGGTTTATACAAATTCACATGGAAATTTATCATGCAAGGTTTTTTTCTGTGACCAGTTGTAGGTCTGACAATAATTTCACTTTAAAGCTATGTCTGGCCAGTCTTGTGCATGCCACACACTCAACAAATACAAGCCTGGAATAAGTTCTTGTTTTCCACACCTAGAAACCTCAGTTGTGATCAGTTGGTTGTTGGCGGAGAGGTGGGAGGGAAAGGACCTGAGGACTCAGCATGAGAGGAGAAGTAGCAGTGTGGATTCAGAGCTGGCTGAGATGCTAGAAGCAAATCAAGAAATCAGATTTTCCTCATGGCAAAAGTCAACAGTAGGAGCTTTGAAATGTCATATCAGGTCTTTTGCCAAGCAACTTGAAGATGGAAAAGAGCAGTGAGGTGGCATGTTAGCAGGGGACACTAAGTTAGTTCAGGTGGCACTCTATTAAGTGTGTTAGCCTCGGCTCGAGGCTCCTTCTCAGGTGAGAGGATGAAAAAATCACCTTCATTAGCACTGATCCCATCCCATGCATGAGGAAAGAGGGAAAACCCAGGGGCAGTTCTGGCACAGTTGTCAGGAGACCCTTGTGACTAAGGCTATCAGAGACACAGGGGGTTGGTGAACCAACCTGGACAGGTATTCAGCAGCCACACCCCTCACCATGGCCACAGTTCGTTGTGTCTCTTCTTCTAGGGTATTTAGGTGCACACATTCACTGCAAAACTGAGATGCAACCCAGGAACCTGGCGATGAAGCAGAGCCTGGCTGTCCTGTGTCCCAGCTTGGTCCCTTAGCTGCAAAACTTCTCCGAATAGAGCAATATAACCTGCTCCTTGGGAAGAAGGTCACCCACAGACAGCGTATTTCAATGCCATAGAAGCATCCAGGTGAAGGAGATTCAACAATCCATTTGGTAAACCCCACTGGGCAATTTCAGCTTTTCTACCAAAGCAGAAGTGACACTGAAAGGACATGATACCTTTTTACAAAGCCTGAGTTTCCTTCCACTAAATGGCTGCTCATTCCCCACACATATGCATTTATACTTAGCCACACCATAGTCTTCCTCATGCATGGTCAAAACCTCTCTTCAAGTTAGCTTTTGAGTGTGTATCGCATATTCAAAGGGGAGCCAAGGGTTTCTGTATCTAATTGGAGAAAAATGTGAGCAGTCCCAGACCCTCCTAGTGTGTGGACATGCGGATGTGGTGGGGAGCATACTTCTGGTGTCTTCTTAGGCCCCCTTTGCCAACCTGCAAATCCGAGGCGTACAATTTCTAAATCACATTCCTTGCCCACCACTGGGCCAACAGCAGATGCCTGGTGGAGTCATGCTGGCTTGGCATCCTATCCCAGCCTCCAGGAAGCTCCATTTGGCTCATCTAGGTCTGATTTATGAGATCCAAGCCAGCCTCTTGGAGGAGACCCACACAGTCACATCTTCTCAGAAACATTTCCTCACAAAGTTCACCAAAAGCAATCTGAAGGAAGAAAACGCTGGATTAACACCTGGATAATAATAATTACAGTCATTAGAATTAACAATAACCATGTCCCTATTGCAGGTCAGCACTCCACTCATTCGAGTACCCCCAGACACCTCTTGTTCCTCACACGCTGACTCCGCAAGGTCTCTGTTCTGCATTGTGCTTTCCATCCTATTCAAACTGGCAAGAAGGGCAAAACTTGCCCACAGATCTTCTGCCAGAAAATTACTCACGGATCAAAGTGGAACCGCTGGTTTTTATGATCCCTTCCTTCTCTTCCCAATATGGGTAAAAAGTGGAGCAGGGAGAGGTACTGGAGTGAGGAGGGGATGTGGGGCAGGGCGGGGAAATGGTCGTCGAGGATTGTCCTCTGGTCTATTGGTCTCTTGTGGCTGATAGATGTAGTGTGCAATGGCACAAGAATAGGGTTCCTCCTCTTTCCTCTGGAGAGCCCACACTGCTCCCACTGCCCTCACTGCTAGGACTGGGGAGCGAAGAAGCATCATCACAGACCAGTTAAAGCGCTGCTGGCTTCCTGAGTAAATCTACCCAATGCATTTCACCTCTCAGGGCCTTGGCTTTGGTCAATAAAATAGATACGACCCAAGGGGACAGCCACGCCGAGCTGACTTGTCCTGCACCCATGCTGGAGCCCACCCAGACAGGCAGACACTCCCTCCTGTGCAGCTTGAATTTCCCCCGTCTCCCACTGCCTCTTAGCTGGATCACCACAAAACAGGGCTCTTGTCTTGTTTTGCTTTCAAGAGAGACTTGGAAAACTTGTCATCCTAAGCACGCGTTGTTATTTTGCTTTAATTAGATGGGCTGCATTTTATTTTGAACTCTGTTTGGCTTTTTTTCTGATGGATGTTTTAGTGCTCTCTGGGTATTAGTATTCTTGTTTATGAAACAGCCGGAGAGCTGTGACTGGTGGGTGCCATAAAAATAAAATGCATTATTATTATTATTGTTTTTATGATTACGTGCTGGCTAAGCATACACAGCTTAGGAATGAAAAACATCTCTGTTATGTCAGGAATGGGGAGCAAACAAATACACTCTGCAGCATTACAAAAAAATACTAATAATAAAACAAGCTATCATTTCAAATACACTCTCAATTGGTTGTGAAAGCATGTGTATTTATTTAAGCAAGCAATGTCACAGATAACAATCTATTACATGGTTAATTTTCAATGAATGTGTTTCTAATAATCAGTTGATATTTAAACATATGATAACTGTCATATTAAACCTTGCATCAGATTTATATGATAAGGATTTTGCTGTGCTGCTATTTCAAATTCTAGATGATTATCAAAACCAGCCCAGCCCAAAGATTAGCAAGTGTTTTTATCACTCCCACAGTCCTCTCGTTAATCCTTAATAAATCTGCTTTCAATAGTAATTTTTAAATACGCAATTGCTGCTTTATTGCATTGGAACCGAACGACAGTTCGTCAGGGGAATTGCACGCCCTTTCGGAGCGCAGCGCGGCTCCCGTTCACGAGACGCTGCATGTCAGTGGCAAGGCTTGGGATTGCCCCGCTTATCAGGTCAGGTCTGACTGCAGCCACGGGTGTCAGAGGAGACCCTCCGCTGCCGAGAAGTTTGGTCTCACATGCAGAAAGAGACCTGCAAATCTTGTAAACCACAGCTGGCATCCTGGTCTGCAGGACACCAGGGGAAAGGTTCGTGTCTGGGACACAGGTCTGTGAGTTAGTGTCAGGTCCACTGACCCTCTGCAGGACTCGTTATCTGGTTTTATGTATGAGATGGAGTCATGCTGAAGCATGTCCCAGGGGACACAACACTCGGGCATTGAGGACTGGCGCCCACGTGTTGAAGTCAGGATGATCCATCCAAGCGAGCAGACCTGAGACCAGAGCTGGGGCAGCCTCTCTGGCACAGACCTAGTGAGTTCAAAGCTGGGTGCTCTTTGGGGGGTGCCAGCTTCCTACTGCAAGCGCTAAACTCAGTAACTTGGCAGCAGGCAGGGCTCCAGACACGTCATGCTTTGCACTGTGCTGATATTGCTTCCTCTTGGCAGCTCTTCATGCCAGAAGCCAGGTGCACAGGTTCAACATCTCAGGTCTAGTCAGAAAAGTGTCAGGAGGGGCAGCAGAAACAGAGCAGGGCTTGACCAGGGAGCTGCTGTGTCTCCGTGGTGGTGGCTGGCTCTGGTTTGGCACAGCTATGGCAGCTATGGCTCCAAGGCTGAGCCCCATGTTTCGACATGCGTCTCCTTTCATTTCCAAGGCAGCTCAGGAAGGCCCAGCCCTGGGAATAGTTAACTGTTGACAGACCTACGGTTTTGAACCCGTTCCTCTCTACCTACACAGACTGCAGCTGAGCAGCCTGGCACCCTCCACCTCTTCCTAGGTGAGGTCCCAAATGCAGTTCAACGCCTGGGAGAGAGCCCTCAAGGTGATGCCCTCAGGGTGATGCGCTCCTCATTTTATAGAGGACAGAGGCTCAAGGAGACTGTGAAGCCCAAACCAAGAGAAGTGTTCGTCCCTGGTTGCAGCAGCTTGTGCTCTGAATTACTCACCTTGGCATATCATGGGACATAAATGGACCTTCATTGGTGCGATCCTGACAGCAGATCAGCCACCAATGAGGACCCACCTCTGAAACCTTCTGCTCCGTCCTGAAAACTGTCCCACACATGAGACAGGGGTCCTTGCGCTCATACCCAACGTGGCTTTCTCCATCCTAGGTTCTTTTTTCTGCTCTCTCCCCCTTTGACTCCTGCAGTGCACAGCGCACTTGGCTATGCCAGCACCCTTTGCAGAATGGCCATGAGCCCATGGCTAGAAAGGGCAGCTAAAAGCAACACATGCAAAGACACAGCATTTGCCAAAATCCCTTTCTGAGGAGCTCATAGGGATATTTGCTGTGTCGGCTTTCTTTGCACAGGGAGACTGCAGGCAGAGTCAGCACCAGAGACAGAAGCTGCATTTTTTTCTTTCTCTCTCCTTTTTTTTGTGCTCCTCTCTTGTTTTGTTTTCAGGCGAGCTGGACTGAACTCTGAGCGAATGCAAACCCTGCTGCTTCAGCATTTTCCCCTTCTCTCTAAAAAGTGCAGTTGTGCTGTCATCTTTCAGGCTGTCTGAACAACAGTCAGACTGGTGGAAAGGAGATTTCTTGCAAAATTGCTGTCCAGGGAAGAAAGGGAAGGAATGAGACATGACACTAAGAGAAAAAAAAAAAAGGCAGTTGTTTGATTGCAGGACATGAAATTCTACCTGATTTTTTAATGTATTTTTAATTAAAGAGCTTATAAATAGTTGAACTTGCCTTGTGATTGCATCAAGAAACTAGTGGAGACTGAAAGGACCAGTGAGGAGAGCAGGAGCAGGGAGACGAAAGGTCCTGGCCAGCTGTGGGAAGAAGCTGTTCAATAATATGAGACAAGTTTACCATCACTCTCCTCTCAGGAAGTTTTTACATTAAAATATGGCTTCACTGAGAGCAGATTTCCTAAAAATATGCCTTTCAGAGATTCCTTATCTACCTGTAATTCCAGATGGGATTAGTCCGGATCACAGACACAAACAAAAAAGACAGTGAAAGTGATTTTCACTGGTTCTGCAACCACAACTTGGCAAATGGAGTTTCAGGCTGTGGCTGGGAGGAGAAGGGTGGGGGGAGTGGATATCTTTGTGTCTATATAAATGTCTATGTGCCACTCTGCTAAACTGGGAAACCGCTGGCCAGTTCTCATTTGATTAAGTAGAGGAGAGGTCCCAGAGATGCTCAACTACAGCAAATTTCATGAAATATGTTTGTACCTATCTGTGCATTTATAGAAGGAAAAGTATGGATATCACAGCCACCTTACCAGCTTTCAAGCATCTATCTTCCTGAGTGCCTTTGAAACCAAAATTTCATTTATTTTTCTAGGTGTAGGCTCCGTATCCTTTCTGAAGCTGTTTATATCCCTATTGGGAGTAAGACCAACTACATACTGCATACTCCTGTTGTGCCGAGCCATTCCCAGTCATGCTGAATAATACCGCAAGACAGAGGGGACCTACAGAAGAAAATACGTAGCTGAAGAAAAGCCATGGGAAGGAGCTAACCATCTTTTCCTCATCTGCACCTAAGGGACAACACTGAAAAACATCTGTCGTGACAGTTAGGGACTCTGCACGTGCAGGGGCTCAGTCGTGAAACACTGTGTTGCCCCCCTGGCAGTGAGCAGAGATGAACATTGCCTAAAACTAAGTGCTTTTTTCGAGTATTTTCCTGAACTGAGGTCATGTCAGGTTAAGCAAGATATGAGCTCTTTTAGAAGTTTTCCCTTCAGGTCAAAAAAACATCTCGTTTTGGGGTTGTTGGGGAATTGCTTTTTTTGTTCTTTTTATTATTTGGATTTCAGGGAGAGGAAAAGTTCGTGCATTTCGCATGGGGTTTCACAAATTTAAAGACACATCTGGAAGTTTTCTTTATTCTAGTGGACGGCACTTTTGCCTATGAAACACCCAAAAACTAAGTACTGGAGACTTTGAAGTTGATATTAAAAGAACAGCAGAAAATAAGAGAATGAAAGACTAAAGAGAACTGAGATGACATGTAGGCAGAATTCCACCCCCCTCCCCAAACCTTTGTTTTTCAAGGTTTCTCTATTTTCTGCAGATCTGGAGGAAAAAACCTGACAAAATAATTGTAAAACAAACAGGTGACAAAGTCCTATGTCACAGGAAAGGGCCTCAGGTAATTCAGGAGACCTTCAGAAGCAATCAGTGTTATTTCATCTTCTCTCACTGCAGACTTCTTGGTGGTTTGTGCTTTGGAAATGTCAGCAGTACTGCCCAGGGTCGCCTTTCCAGGAAAGGTCAACCTGGCGCTCCACCAGAAAGTGCCATTTGCCTTTTACTCAAGAATAACTTGGAGATCTTTAATTGACCCACCTTAAAAAAGAAATAGCTGGTGTTTTACAACATTGATTTGGAAATGACCACCATTAAGACTGGAGTTTTACGGGCTATAGAGCTTGGATGAGTTTCTGCTTTCACTTGTAAAACTGAACAATACTACTTTCAGTCCTAAAAGTGATGGAAATGAACTCTGGGAAACTGGGTGTCGTGGTTTAACCCCAGCCAGCAACTAAGCACCACGCAGCCGCTCGCTCACCCCCCCCACGGTGGGATGGGGGAGAGAATCGGAAGGGTAAAAGGGAGAGAACTCGTGGGTTGAGATAAGAACAGTTTAATAATTGAAGTAAAATAAAATAGAACAGTTAAATAGGTAAAGCAAAAGCTGCGCACGCAAACAAGGCAAAACAAGGAATTAATTCGCTACTTCCCATCGGCAGGCGGGTGTTCGGCCATCCCCAGGAAAGCAGGGCTCCATCACGCGTAACGGTTACTTGGGAAGACAAACGCCATCACGCCAGATGTCCCCCCCCTTCCTTCTTCTTTCCCCAGCTTATATACTGAGCATGACGTCATGTGGTATGGAATAACTCTTTGGCCAGTCTGGGTCAGCGCCCCTGGCTGTGCTCCCTCCCAGCCCCCCCCCGTGCATCGGGCAGAGCACGGGAAGCTGAAAAGTCCTTGACCAATGCAAGCGCTACTTAGCGACTACTTAGCGGTACTTAGCATCGACATTGTTCTCAATCTAAACCCAAATAACAGCCCCATACCGGCTACCAGGAAGAAAATTAACTCTATCCTACCTGAAACCAGGACACTGGGTAAAGTCTTCTTTCTTCGGCTAATCTCAGGACATGGGAAGAGAAAGTGAAACTTTCCTTGGTCTGAAGATACAGCCAGGAAGATCTGCAACTCTGGAAATGTTTAATCTCTTTCCAAACAGGCCCAGTAGCATAAGGCCTAGAGCCTTTAGACTTGCACTTTGTGATTGCGTAAATACACACAAAACCAGGCAAATTTTATGGCTGGCACACAAATAAAATCATGAAAGCCAGGTGATGTTCTTGAGTTTGCTCAGGAAGAGACTCATGTTGTAATGCCATTTGCCTGTGGCAGCCGCCAGGCACAGGCATTTTTGACTGAAACTGTTGTCAGAAGAAACGTGAAATCTTCCTGCAGTTTTGGCAACAGTGAAATATTCATGGAGTGGTCTCAGTGTCACCAAATAGCTTGTCCCAAAGAGATATATTAAAAAATACTTTGAAGCAGTCAGTACTTTTCATTTCAAAATTTGTAATGAGATACTCTATTTTTTAATCAAAATTCCACTTGATTTTTAATTTTCTTCCCATTCTGAATTAAAATTTTAAACTCATCTGAATTCAAAAATTCAGGTCTCCATGAGACCTGAAAAAAAAATACTCTTTCCATTTTGGTTTACCAAATATTTTGAAATATGTTTTGTCTCAGTAGGCCCAAAACTAATTTCGTATTTATTTAGAACTTCCAGTTAGCTGTAGAAATCAGTTACTCACAGGTCAAGTCCAGATGATGAAGTACTTCAGAGGTCAAATATTTGTCAAAACAATGACTCAAAAAAGGGTGAGTAGATTTCTTCTAAATAAACTAACCGCAGAAGTCAATGGAATCAGGTTTCCTCCAATGTGTCGCATGCCCAAACACAAAGCTAGCCATTTTTGGCCCTCCACAAAGCAAGTAAAATGTCAGACCAGAAGGAAAAGTGTTCAGAAAGTCCCATGCTTTGAAAATGGACAGTTGTCCAAGGACAAGATTCAACCACAGAAATTACCAGATGACGTTCACTGGCCTGTGTTGTGCAGGAATTTAGGCTAAAGAAGTGTAATTTCTCTGCTCTGGTTTTAAAACAAAAATATTATGATGCCTTCAGTGTTGGCCCTCCTCAAGGCTGGGGTTTCGATCTACCATAGGGCTCAGAAAAAGTCGTTTCCAGAAGCATCCTTTCCAGTTTTCCAAGCTGGGCTTGCAGTAAATCAGCAAGATGACTGGAGTCCAGGCTAAGTTATAAATAAGTTTTTCCAAACAACCCAGAATATTCTGCAGCAGGAGTTTAGACCCTGCCATGACTGGTGGCACCAATCTGTCCTGTCCTCTCTTTGTATATATCTGTCCAGGTCGTGGGCTCTGCTCCTCACTACAATGTCCTGTTTCTGGAAGTCCTGTCCCTGGGGCACAGAGCCCACCTGAATGGATCACTCCCTTTCTCCACACATCTCCTCACCATGGTGGGACCTGTAAGGGACATTTCACTCAAGCAGGATTTAATTATCTAACCAGGATGGAAAGGAGTTTAGGATTATACTGGACTACAAACCTATTTTAAAACCAAAGCAAAAAGGAAAAACTTGAGCACTGTAACAAACACAATCAGCTGGGGTTTCCCTCCCTCAAAAAGTCTCTTTGCCCGAGGACCCCAATTAGGGCCAGTTTAAGACTATGGAGTTAATGTTGAGTGAAAGCCCTAAGGAAGGATGCAGAGGCCAACTACTCATTCCTCTCACAACATCTACCACATCCAGGGGATACAGAGCAGATTTATACAACAGTGGCTGAGTGTAGGATCCAATTTCTTGGCCAGATTCAAACCAGAGGGTGAAGGGATCCATATTGCTGTTTTCCTAACCCCTCAGCTGCTCAGCCACCTGACTCCTGAAACATCATCCATCAGAAGTCAATAGCAAATGGATGCAAAATCTGAAGAAACATCTCAGGTCTATAAGAGTAGTTTTACTTGATACCTTGTGAGGGCTTTGAGGATTTGGTTTTCTGAGACTCCTGACTGATCCCTTGAGAGCAGACTAATTCACACAGCAGAAATGGTGACGCAGCCTAGGGGCTTAGTTGGCTTTTATTGCACAGTCATTGTGACAAAGGTGATTTGAACACCCGAGGTGGGTCTCAACACCTGCTGAGAAAATGCATGTATTAATCAAATCCAAGGAGGCCCTCTATCTTGCTCCAATTAATCATCTTCTTCCTCAGGAAAGGTAGGAGAAAGCAAGACCTTCATCATTCTTATTAATCACAGCACCCATTTCACAGATGTAGTCTACGGTGAAGGTCTGCACAGAAAGTAAAAGAACATGAGAAAAGTCAAAAGGTTCTTGAATATGTTTTTTGTCTAATTTGTTAGGTATTTTTATAAAAAAAGAAAATAAACACTTCTGAGCAAAGGAGGGACAATGTCAAACAAACAGCTTATATTTTGCAGGGGCTAACTCTTGGTGATGCTTTCTGCTCTTCTGTCCGAGAAGTCTTTGATGCTATGAAAGCCACTTCTGGCAGGAGAAAGGTATGCTCCAGTGAGTAACTGATTTCTATCTATTTCTAAAGCAGCTCTTTCTATTCCAGCCCCACTTCTCAGCCTTCCAGGAATTAAGTTTGTCTTATGTATGTAGGCAGACACCTTTTTAAGGTCCTCCATTCCAGGATTAAAGTAATCATATTAAACAATCCAAACTGTCCATCATCATTCCAGCAACAAGAAAGCCAGAAAGAACTTGGGAACCCATCCACATTCAGCAGTTTTCATATTAATTCCTTTAAAACTTGACAAAGATGAGCAAGCCTCATCTCTTCCATGCTACAAAGTGATGCCCTAGCACACACAAGAGGGAGTGACTCACTTTGCATGGTGCAAAGACATGACTCCAACACCTTTGCAGTGCACGAAGCTTCATGTTGGTGGTCTGTAGGTGCCTGATGAGCCTCAAAGAATGGCCTGTTCTCCGGAGACTTCATGAAAAGTCTTGATGAAAAACTGTGGGGTTCAGCAGAATTTCCTCATTCAATGTTCGTCTATGGCCTCTTGGGGTAGGCAAATTCTAAGGATCTCTCCAGTTCCTTAAAACAGCCTTCTTTGTGGGCCAAGATCTCCATGAAAGAAGAGACAGGAAAGTTTTCTCATGTCCGTGTTTCCTGATGGAACTAGATGACTCATTCCAAGAGGGTTTGTCGGTTCACGATTCTTGAGTTGGCAGGCATGTTTCTTTGGCCCCTAAGCAGTATTTGGTTTTGGCTAGGGAAGGTAGATAGGCGCTTACAGGTATGGCCCCTTTTTCCATTAAGTTACTCAAAAGGACATCCAGCTCCCCCCCCTAAAAATCCTGGATACCCAAGTCAGAGCTGAGGATACCACGAGGTGACAGAGCCAGGCTCATGCTTTGATACTTGGTGCCAAATGCATTCACAAGTTCACAGTAGCTCACTGTTATTAGTGTCAGCCAACCCAGAATCCTTTTTAGTGCCGAGCTTAACATCCATGTCGATTCTTAAGCTTTCCTGTTCCAAAATGTGACCCCCTTTTCAATGCCTGTGGAGGGCTAGCTGGGTCCCAGCTTTCCTGCTTCTCAGTTCTCATCTGAAATGCATGCATTTCCTTTAGCAATAGCATGGTTCACAGGCCACAGATCATGGGTGAGATGTTGACAGCAAGATCCTCCAACAATCACCAAAAAATAGAAAAAACCAGCAAAACCGATGCTTATCTAGAGAGGAAGGTCTGATATTGCCAGCTTGCTGTTATCTGTCTGTCTGTGCTTCCCAGCAAAGGTGGGAATCATCAGTCTATGAAGTCCTTGGATGAAGGATGTTGTGTTTGTGTCCATGATCTCAGGTGGATTATCTGGCAGCCACTGAAATGTTAATGTGGTTATTCAGCTCTGCCTTAAATCTGCCACTCTGATTCTCCCTGCTCCAGTTCATCATGCAGTGAGTGCTTCTCCGAACTTAAGATGTTCCTGAGCCATAGATTGGAGAGCTCATTTATTTTTTCTTATTATGCATTTGATAATTGCATTTTCAGTTGGTGCCTGGATTAAGTCTCTGTGGCTGTTCCTCACTTGACCTCTCCAATAGTAAAATCTGTTTGGTGACTGAAAACAGAAGTCCATAAAATTATCTGTGTCCCCCTGCTCAACGGCCAGCCGTGAATCTCGGTAGGAGAATGCAGGTACACCAGTCCCTCCAGCCTGCCCAAGTGTATTCATCAAGGATCCTCATTGTATAACTCAAGCCGCAGTTATTTCACCAGCAGATTTACAGTGGATTTAAAACAAAGGATTATTTACACTGCTGTGGGGCCGGCAACAAATTAAAAAGAACTGGAGGTGGCAGAGGGAGCCGCCAGTGTGGAGACTAATTGCTATTAACCCACGGCTTCATCACTCAACTTTGGAGTTGCAGGAAAGTTATTGTTCCCAGGGGCCTCTCACACTTAGGCATTGAGAAATATTGTTGGGAAATCCAATCAGTCATGCAGTCTGGACCATAAAACAATGCTGTCCGCTCAGGGCTCTCTCCGCACAACTGGCGCTAGTTTTCTTCATTTCATCATTTCTTTCTTTTCTGCTTGGGGTTGAATTTATCAGGCAAACAAGCACCATGCCTGGCAGTGCTGGGCAGGTCTCCCGTTCTCCCCTTGCAATCCACCATCCCCTGATCTCTCTGCTTCCCTTCGTCCTGCCAGTCTGCCTCCATGCTGGCTTGCATCCCCAGGGATATTCCCCCTTCGCTCCTCTTTCAGCATCATCCCCTTCCCAACCCATCAGCCGCGCAAAGGGTCCGTTCCCTCCCAGGCAGCCAACAGCAGCTGAACTCAGCCCTGTTAACAGCCTCTGTCATTCCAGTTCTGCCAATAACCCTCCTGTTTGGCCTGCACATGCATGGAGCAAAAATAGTCTGGTAATCGGATAGCACTTTCCCTGCTGTTGGGTGACACCTTTGTTTAAGTAGCACTGAAGTGTCTGAGTCAGAGGCGGCACTTGTGCCAGGCACTGCACAAACGGCACAGGCGGGCTCAGCCCAGGCATCCCTCCACCGCGTTAGCAAGGTGGCAAGTGCTGGTCCTAGTGCTAGGGGTGTTTCATGCAGTTTCTGGGTCATTTGGGGTGTTGAGCCCCACTTTGATCAGGAAAGACAACATTAACTTTGCTAAAGGCGCCTGCCCCAGCAGAAAGGTTCATGCTGTCAGGACCAGCTCCATCAGAGCGGGCTGGGGATGTCCACAGGACTCGGGCTCCTCGGAGCCACTTGCTGCCTACAGCCCTGAGACACAGCTATTATCATTTTTGTGTGCGCATGTGGGAGGGGGTTTGAATTCCAAGTGCAAAAAATGAAGCACAGGCTGTGTTGCAGCCTGCTGGAGTGATGTTTTTTATAGCATGATGCCAAGGGTGTGTTTTGCGTGTCCTGGGGCACTGCATGAGCTAGCAAGGTAACAAAGTTTGAGTGCAGAAGACCTGCCAGAATGGTCTTGGGGGACTGTGGAGGGAACCCGAGTTTTCTAGGTCTTATCTTCATTGCCAGTAGGGTGATCTCTGGAGTTCACTATACCTGGAGCATCATCTGGGGTTTGACTCAGGGTAAAATAATAATTTTGCTCCAAAATGCTGAGGGGTATTGAGAACAGGAGACAACTCACGTCCAGGCAGCGTGGATAGTAGGGGACCAGGGAGATGGGTATTTCTTTTAGGACCTCAATGGGAAAAACCTCTGTTGATGCTGGCCTAGGCAGAAGGCTGCCAGAACTTCCGAATTTTTATTTGGTTATGGTTTTGGAAGAAAAAACCATCACTCTAGGGATTTTCTTAAAGATACATGGGAGCACTTTCCATTGAGACTATCTTTTCCTTGCTTTTGCTTTCAGTGGTCTGAATCCAGAATCCAGGATCCCTGAACAGTTACAGGGAGAAAGAAAAGACTAAATTGTTCCTCCTCAGGTTTTCATCTGGTTGTCCTGGCTGAACTAGGTGAACCTGAAAATCAGGAGGCTAGCAAGGAAAGAGAAAAGGGAAAAAACAATTGGAGTTAAATCAAGCCAGAAATACTTTAATGGCATTTTTTTCTAAAAGAAATTTGCAATATTCATTTTGATTCAAACCAAAATGTTTCCTTTAATTGGCAACAAATTATTTTCAGGTTATTTACCTTTTTTTACATTTTAGAAAAAAAAATAAAGGCCAGTTTCCTATGAATCATTATTTCAAAACAAGGATCATTGACCAAGTTAGAATATAATAGTACAGTGTTTCTGAAACAAAAGATTTCACTCAGGAAAACAACGGATTTGACATTCTTACATGTTTCCCTACCACTTTCTTTCCAGCAGTCATCAAACATCACATTTTCACAGCTTTGCTCTTCTCAAATCTCCCTGCTGACGAGCGGAAGGGGAGGTTTCCATTTGTCAGAAGGAGACTGCCTGGCCGCAGCCTCACTAGAGCTACGCCACGGGGATGTTGCATCTCCAGGGGACACTGTGGGTGGCTGCTCCCCTCCAAAAACAAACAGCAGAATGTGGGTAGCGTACCTGGAAGAGGTGGAAAGTGCTGTCCCTGGGTGTCCCAGAGAGGCTGAGAAACCTGGATCAGCCCAGAGCGGTGGGTTTCTAGCAAAGTATGTGTGTTAGCTGTTAAGATATTTCCTCCAGTCTTTGATGCACAGATCAATCACCCAAATGAACATGGGAACTTGCCAAGGCTGAGGATGGAAAGTGTTTAATATACATCTACAGATTTGAGCCTCAGGGGCAATGCAGGTTCTACTTTTGCCTTTGTTACAAGCGCTAAGTGGGACCTGGGATGCTCACTCAATTTACACTTCCTAAAATGGAAAAAGTGATCTTGCCTATAGGTTTCTACCTACTTTTTGACCATCTACGCTGTGAAAGCCAGACTGACTTCCACTTCCACTCCTGCGCCCACCTTTTTCCATCAGCTGATCACCTTTACAGCCTGAGAACAAGCCAAGAAGAAACTCCAGACTGGAGTCTCATGTCTCATCCAAGCTCTCCAGTTCTGCATTGTTTATAGGGAAAAATTCACCAATGGGTGCTGTGAAGTTCTATAGGACGCCAGGCTGATTCCTGTTGGTGAAATCTAATGGTACGAGTGAGTGGGGGAAAATACAAGTTCAAAATAAAAACTAAACTCTTTCTCAAAATTGTGAGTTGGAGGAGGTTTCTGTATACTTCCAAGTTTGGTTCAACTCACTTAAAAAATAAAGAGATCAAGTGCAAAATGATCTGGGAAGTCCACAAAAGACATCTGTTGCTAACGCCAGCACCGCTGGTTCCTGGATGGGATAGATGAAAGCATTTAGGGGAATCAAACAGGAAATTTTTAAGACAAATGAGATTCCCCCAGGTTGTGAAGCCCTCTCGGTTTCACGGCAAGAGACGTTTCCAGCTTCCAGGGACAGGTTTTGAGAGGCTCTGCTGTGGTTTCCAGTGGGAATTTTCTCCATGGTGGGTGTCTGGAACTGGTTTCTTTCAATCAATCATATTCATACATGTATATGAAAGACTCTCAATCAAAAGCTACAGGCTTGTTCGGTGTTAGGAAATCTTGACTGTCAAATAAATCTCAGGAACAATTATTTTCTTAAAATATATTTATAGATTAAAAAAAAAGAGATGAACAGATTTAGACTGCAGTTGGCACTTGTTTAAGGCAACTTAACAACCACTACGGGAACAGAGACTCCATTGTAATCCCCTATATATACTGGCCCAGTAGCCAAAAGCAACAAACAAGCTTGTCATGAAATGGATGTGTAAAGGAAGCAATCAAAATTGGAGAGAGAAAGAGAGAGGGGGAGAGAGAGAGAATGGGAGAGACACAGAGAGAGAGGATTTTGAGTGAACTTTTTGTTCAGGAAACAGTAAAAAAACCCAACATCATTTTTGGCCTGATTCTGAGTGGCTCTTGTGTGGTGAACGCTGCAATGAAGACCACAGATATGTGCATTTTTTTAAACAAAAATGCCCTGCCGTCCACTTCAGAAATATAACACTCCAGCTGTGGAGATATCTCTGCCAGGCTACAAATATCAGTGCTATGCGCTGGTCACCACCACCCCACTTTTCATATGACACTCCAAGGGGGCTTTGGGGTCCATGCAGAGAGAAGGAGACGAAGCAGCTCTGGTTCCTTTCCTAGATGTCCGTGCCTGAAAAGGGCAAGAGAAAAGGGAATGGAGTAAAAATCACCCCTCCCTCTTGTTTAACTCCAGCTTGCAGCTGAGGTTCAGCTTCAGCCACCTTGACCATGCTGTCATTTTATTGCAGCATGACAGTCTCAAAGAAGTGACCTATGGCTTTGACATCCTGCTAATACAGGCATACACTGAAGATGTCTGGTGGGGACCTGGCCTGGAGGTGAGCAGAAGAATTACACGCAACCATGGAGAAACAAGAGACCTGTGATGACCCTGTGCTCTTTGCTGTTCTCCACCAGGGTAGATGAAGAGGCTAGCACTTTTGGAAATGTCAGGTGAGATCCATTGGCCTGTGATTCAGTCTCCCCAAGGCATGCGGTGGGAGGGCCACTGTTTGACATTTGGCAGTGCACCCCAAACACTTCAGGGCAGGGGTCATATCCATGTTCATGGGATGCCAAGATCAGATTAACAACAGAGCTACATTTATTATAGAGAAAGAACAGATGTGGAGATACTGGATACCTCCAAAGCTGTAGTTGCTATGGTCTTTATCACAGAAGCATCACAATGGCATGTACTGTCCTTAATTAAAGCACTGATTTAACGTGCATTGACCTGTTTCCCAGGCCTGTATAGGGTATGATACACAGATGACTTCTGCAGAAACTGCAAGAAGGAGAGTATGAATACCTTGTCTCTGGTTCCTCTTGACAAGCAGATGTCTATTGCTGCTATGGGCCTTTCTCCACCATGTGATGACCACCAGGCAGTGGTTTGCTCTTGAGAATTACTTACTTGCACAAGGACCCAGGATAAGCAGGGGAGTGGACCAGAAACCTCTTGCAGTTCCTTCCAACCTACATTACAACCCAAGGCCAACTGTTTGAGGTTCAACAAAGCTCAGTGCTGGGTCCTGAACTTGGGTCACAACAACCTCATGCAACGCTACAGGCTTGGGGAAGAGTGGCTGGAGAGCTGCCCAGTGGAAAAGGACCTGGGGGTGTTGGTTGACAGCTGGCTGAACGTGAGCCAGCAGTATGCCCAGGTGGCCAAGAAGGCCAACAGCATCCTGGCTTGTATCAGGAATGGTGTGGCCAGCAGGACTAGGGAAGCGATTGTCCCCCTGTACTCGGCACTGGTGAGGCTGCACCTCGAATCCTGTGTTCAGTTTTGGGCCCCTCACTACAAGAAGGACATGAAGGTGCTGGAGCATGGCCAGAGCAGGGCAGCGAGGCTGGGGAAGGGGCTGGAGCACAAGGCTGGGGAGGGGCGGCTGGGGGAGCTGGGGTGCTCAGCCTGGAGAAGAGGAGGCTGAGGGGAGCCCTCATCGCTCTCTGCAACTGCCTGAAAGGAGGCTGGAGCCGGGGGGGGTCGGTCTCTTCTCCCCAGGAACAAGCGATGGGACGAGAGGGAATGGCCTCAAGCTGCGCCAGGGCAGGTTTAGTTTGGATATTAGGAAAAATTTCTTCACTGAAAGGGTTATCAAGCACTGGACCAGGCTTCCCAGGGCAGTGGTTGAGTCGCCATCCCTGGGGGGATTTAAAAGCCGGGGAGATGTGGTACTTAGGGACATGGTTTAGTGGTGGACTTGGCAGTGCTGGGTTAATGGTTGGACTTGGTGATCTTAAAGGTCTTTTCCAACTTAATGATTTCCAATATGATTTTATTTTATGATTATTCTGTGTTTCTAGGCCCAGATGTAATTTCACTGCCTCAATCATGTGAACTTGGGCAAGTCATTTGGAGTGAAGTCTTCACATGCAGTCTACACAGTTCCTCAGTGCAAGTTGATATGATTTAGGTTTCTGCATTCCTTGATCAATTTTGAAAATAGCATGTAGGGTCCTAAATCGTATAGACTCTTTTGAAACAATTATTCTTGTTTTTCCTGTCTCTTGCTTCTCCACACATTTAAAGGGGAGATGTTAATAAATCTGTCATTGCTCCCCTTTTGCCCAGCTCTTAGGAGCAACCCTTGAGACCTGGAACAAGTAACTCCAAGAGTCTATATACCAAGAGCTCTCCTGAGTTCCTTAAATCCTGCTGGCATGCTGATAATCCATCCCTTTGCATGAAGGAGCAGAAGGGCAGGCTCTGTGGCCTCGATGTGTTGCAAGTTGAACTCTCTCCACAGCCCTTTACAGAAACTTCCAAACAAGTTCCTGTAAGGAGCTGGGGGAAATTTCAACTTTTGCTCATCCTCAGTTAATCAAGCACCAGGATGAACTGGGTGCTGTGGAGTTACTGGAACCTTTCTGCTCCCGTTCAAGCATAAAGGCCTCATACTGACTCTGTGACTACATGATACAGATTTAGCAGGCTTTCAATTGGTTTGGCAAACAATAAATGCCTATCTACCTACTACCCTTCCTTCCAGAGCCTATCCATGACAGGAGGTACAAAGGAAGAATAGCTGCTGTCATCTATGAACACAGTTGGACTTGATTTCTAACACCTTGTTGTGTTTATGCAAGATTAATAGTAAAATTTTCTTCAAATGCTCTTTGGGATGCTAGTGGAAGTGAAGTTGGAGGAGTGAAATGTGATCTGGGCCATCTGGAAGCCTGTCCCACTGAGAGTAGCAAGACCTTCAAGAATTAAGATCCTGTGGTCAGCCTTTTTCAGGATTGGAAAGCCTTCAGGATTGGACCAGTTCCAACACCGTAAGACTGGTCTCACTTGGTCAGACCTCCAAAGGTCCATCTCACTTGTCCTCTCTCTCCAGGAATACGCAGGAGATGTTGCCCAGAGAAAAATGTAAGAATCAGTTCAACATGCAATAGCATTTTGCATGGCAGACTTTGATCTGAAGCTCGGGGGATTCCAGATCAAGTCAGGGAATATTTTTGTTTAAAAACAGCCAAGAAAATTTCCTCCATGGATTTGACTCATAGTTTTTTGGAATCATTGATCTTTTATCTTCTCCATACATCTAATTTTCATGCAACGCAGCAACACAGAATAAGTTTTCTAACTTCTAGCTAGCCAACACACAGATCAGCAACCTCCTATAGCAAGTGAGCAGTAGTGGTTGGCTGAAATGATAATGCTTCAACACTGATGGTCTTTGAATGAAATAACTCATGTTCCATGCAGAAAACTGTTACAGGAAGGATTTCTGTAATCCTGTGTCCTTCCCATAGCACCTGGAAACTTCTCAGTCTTTAGTTTGGAGATTTATGAGGTATCATAGAGCTCTGCTGGAACCAATACTTTGTCTTTGGACCTGGCTGAAGTTCTCCAGCTGGTGAAGAGCAGAGAGGTTTTGGTCTCTGTTTAGTTGCTGTTTTTCCTACCCCATCCCTACCTAAGATAAGAGTAACCATTCTCGTAATGTTTCACAGGATTACCCAGATGGGTCTTGGTTCAACAGCCATGGAGCTGAGTGTTGCAACTTTGTCATGGGGACAAAACAAGTCACGGAGTGAAGGAAAGGACATCTTAGTTAGAGAGATGGAGATCTTTTACTTGGGCACAAGAAAGGGTTTCCTATACCTAAATTAAACCCTGTGAGAATATTTTCAGCAAAAAAATTGTGATTTCTGTCATCTCAACAAGGACCTTAGTGTGCACAGTTCTGTACAAAACCACAACAGAATGACAATCCTTGCTCCATACAGCTCACATCAGAGCAGAGGCCAGTAGGAGAGGGTGATGAAAAGAGCACAGTGATCGGTAAGGCTGCCCTCTTTCCAGGGATGGAAGGAAATTCAGAATTGACTTCTGTGCAGGCTGGGAGTTCAACCAAAAAGAACACATTTGGTCACTTTTCAGAGTTTTCTCAGTTATTGAGAGGTTTAAGGGTATGACCAGTGAATGAAAGGATTCTGGGCCAAAGCAAAACCCTGTTTGAGGGACTGGGAGAAATCTTTTTTTGGCCTCTTTGATGAGGACAAGGATAGCTGTTAGGGGAAGCTTTTTCACATCAAGCCCTACACTTGCTGGCCACCTGATAGAGTCTTTTTGGAAATTACTCCCTCCTTATGGAAGACATTTATGATTGAAAAAGTTGACGCTCATTTATTAAAATGAAGAGAGAAGAAAAACCTTCACATTTCTGAGCTTGCATTAAAAAAATAAAATGGAGGTTTTGTAAGTAACTAAAACCCAATAATTGGAGGATTATAACAAAAAAAGGAACATTTTTGTTAAAACAAACATTTCTTGCCAAAACAGTCATTTCAACCAAAAGTTTCTTTCTTATTTATTTATCTTTGGATAGAGGGAAAATATTCAACAGAAAATTTCTGCCAGACACACGCCAAGCTTTTCTCTGTCTCTATCTATAAGCAATGCAATGGAAGCCCTTGGGGGTAATCGAGTCTTGAAAACGCATTCCTCCACTTGGTGTCTGAAGAGGGGCTCAGCTCAACAGAAAATATCTTTGGAAAACTGCCTCCATCTCTACAGTCAAGAGAGCAGCTTATCGCCAAAGTAAGGGAAGCCGAGGAAAATGTTCCAGCCCAGCCAAAAGAAACCATTTGTTGCAGCAGATGGGGTAGCCCAAAGGGATGAGCAGGCAGAAGACAGGGCACTGTGCCAGAATTGCTCCCAGTTTTTCAAGGCCAGAGAAAATTGTGAACATAGTCTCGGTGAGCCATCAAAATCACAGGTATGAGCTTTCTTTTTTAACTTGAAAGAAAGAAGTAGATGAGGGGAAGACAAAATAGCCCCCTATCTGCCCTACCCAAAAAACAAAGTTCTTGGAAATGTATTGTTTGGGACATTTGTTTCCATATCCAGGGGAGGTTTCTGTGGGTTTGGGACAAACTAAACTACACAGCTGGAAGGAATAACCCAGTCTCAGTAAATGGATGGCTCCTGGGATGGAGTCTGTGTTACTGTCGTGTAAATTGGTCCTTAAAAGGGAGCAAATATTCATTCCCAAGGCTCCTTCTGGAGGGGAGCCCTGATAGCTGGAGCTGGCACATTGTACAGCAGGGACGGCAGTGTGAGGGGCAGAAATAAGCCCCTGCCCTTGCTGGTTGCTGCTGGGACTGTGGGAGATGGGAGTCAAATCTCAACCCATCCCTCTTGGGAGGGACAGGGTGGTCTGGATTAAGGGACCTCCTTAGCAACACTGGCTCCTCCTTTCATCTTCAGCCTCTCAACCCCAGATGTTTGGTACTATGTGGAGTGATAATGCCCTGTGCCATGTCCTCTGATGTGCTCAGCAGCATCCCTTCCCAGCTGAGAGGAGGTGAGGATCGAACGCTGGACCACAGCACCTGGACAACACTCAGTACACAAGGTACAGGAGATGTAAGGACATATGCACAGGCACACATTTTTTAACTTAAAAAAATAAACATTCCTGCTTCTCAGCGCTGCATTTTTCTATAGCTGTGTTTTAAAAATAGCCTTAAAGCAAGTGACACGGCCAACCCCATAACCAAACCAAAAAAGGCACTACAGCTCCCAGCTGTTTACTCACCCTAGGGCAAAAAGAAAGCTTTTGCAAAGTTTTTGGCCTGGACAATACCCCTGGACCAGGCAGGCCTGGATGGGGTCACCTGGCAGCAGTCTTCTCCAAACAGGGGGTGTTTCCCCTTCCCCATCCCTGGCAAGGAATCCCTCTCCAGGCTACTGATGTTGGGTTCACAGGGCTATAAGAGGAGATGCTTCTGGGGTCTCTGTGCTACAAAAGCAAAAGAAAACGGGAAGAAATATGCGAATGCCTTATACTGGACATTTTCATATATACCATTAAATGCTAGAATACATTGTGCTGATACCCAGTGTTTAACTGTGTTTTCCTCCCATATCCACTGCCATACGTTCCTCCAAGTATCTTCTGTCTGTACATCTTCCCAGCCCTTTGTCTCTCTCTTTTCCCTGCTATTCCCCTCTCCATATTCTTTTCTCCCCAATTTATTCTTATTTATGTATGACCTTATTTATATATGGTCAGGACCAATTCTCTGCGAGGTGCCAGGAGCACAAGTTTTCAGACTTCGAACAGATCATTTCAGGTAGCAGGGGATGCTCAAAATTAGGAAGCAATGGTGTTAAGCAAGATGATGCCACCTATTCTCCCTGGGGACCACAGGGATCCAATGGCTCATCTAACACATTTAATGAAAGACAGTAGCTAAAATCTGGGGTCACTCCTTTTATGCAGAAGACAAAGTGTGGGTAAGTTGTACACCCTCAGCCAGACAAGAAGCAAGAGGCAGAAGTAGGAGGAAAGTCATGTCTTCTGTATAAAGCTCCTTGCTAGTCCTGTTCCATGGCAAATAGTCTAGGGAAAAAGGCAGAGCATGAGACATGCTCTCATGAGTTTTCTAGTGGTCATCTCTGATGATCAATGGGTTCAAAAGCTGTAATATTGGTCACCAAAGGAGCCAGATATGTCTCATCTCTCTTATAAATGTAAAGAGAAAGGGATTTTCTGTCACCCATCCCAAGCCAAAATGTCCACGAACCAGTTCTGCCCTGATTTGTTTTTTGTCCCTTGAACTTTAGTCTTTGGATGTTTCCCATGAAGTGCTCTAGATAATACAGTCAAAAAGCTGAGCCTGCCAGGCCCCCTGAAATAGCTTGAAAGCCAGTGCCATCTTCCCAGCCCATGGAGTGGGGAACAGTGCTCAAGAGCTGTGGGTCCTGGGAGCAAGGAAGCTCCTGATAGTCAAGTGCAGCCTTAGCGTGTTTATATTAGCAGCGATCAGCAATGAGGTTATGGCTTAAGGAAATGGGTGGATACTGAGACCAGGGATATAAATAGGCACATGGCACTCTGCAGCCATGGGAATGCCCTGGATTTCTCTTCTGGCTACTGCTGCTGTCTCGCTCAGCTCTGCTGGGTGACTCATGCAGCTTCCCTCTGCCTCAGTTTCCCTGCAATTATGCCTATTGCCTTTTTGTGCTGTGGCACTGGGACCTTCCAGGAGAAGTGTGCTGAACCTGAGGCATATCCCACTGCTTTGCAATAAGCAGTCACTTTGTTGTGCTATTTTATGTCAATTGGAGAACAGATTCTGGGACTGGGACCAGGGGAGCATTAAGATAGAGATGCAGATACAGATCTGGGTTGTTACAACATGGTCTAAAATCAGAAAAATCTGGACCCATGCAAACAGTAGTGCCTGGACTCCAGCCTCGGACCCTGAAGAGGAAATGGGAAAAGGAAAACTGTAGCTTTGTTCTTCACCCCTTTTTGCCTGGGACCCCAGTGCTGTGTGATTCCTCATGGCAGCATACATTCAAAAGCATCTGTCCAGGAGAGACCCCATAGTCCACAGCCCGTGGTGCTTTCTCAGGGGTGAGCAACTGAAAAAAAACCCCTGGAGTGAGCAGGGGCATGCTTCTTGTACTTACTGCTAGAGATGCAACGGCTCTGAAAAAGGTAGCACTGCCTGGTGAGATGGGAAGGAAACAGCCGCCGGTGTTGGTGCGGACCTGGAGAGACCCGTCCCTTGAGGACGTGGTGATCTCAGCTCCTGCTCCGCTCCATCTCCTCCCTTTCCCAGACAGGGAATCTCCACATATTGATCCCGAGGAAACATTCACTCCTCAGTTCCTTCCTGTCGGTTTCTATTCTCAGGGAAAGCTGCAGCCCAGCCTCACCCTTTCCTGCAGCCCGCCACTAAGGAGAAGAGCATCGTGGTCACTCGCGGCTGGGTTGTAAACCCCTCCTTTCCTTGCAGTGCTGGAATTCTTTGGGAATTTTTTATTTTTATTGAACTCTTGTTCTGACGGCTTTGGTTTTCACATGAGCACAGACACGCAGAGCAGAAGAGCTTTCCAGGATAGTGGAAGGACAGGACCCAACTAATTTTAGGATAGAATTTGAACCACATGGCTGTCAATACGCAGGAGTGGGGTCAATGGGCTTAAGTGTGGGTGCAGGGATTACTTTTACCTTTCTGTGCAATGCATAGAGATGTATTGGTCAGAGATAAAAAGCAGAGATACTTCTAGAGATACAGATCCTACGGTATTTGAGGTCCCAGAGTATCTACAAAGTAAATGGGGAAGATCTGGGTTCTCCCATAAGTGTTTAACATCTGATGAAAGAAAAATTGCAGCAGGGACTTGTTGACCTCCAAGCCTTTTGGACCAGACTGTTGCCAACGCCCAATATTTCTTACAAACTACTAGGTACCCACAACCGAGCACGAACTGAGCAATCCCTCAAGATAACAGCTCCCAATATTGCAGCTTGGGAACCTGATGCAATCTTGCAAATCCACACTCTCTGGGCCCAGTGAACATGTTATTTCCCACACACGGAGGCTAAATTTGAGATTATTTTTGTCCTGTCTCACAGCTCTCTTCATGTCGCAACACACAGGAGGCGGGAGATGTATTCAAGTCCTTGGAAAAGAGACTCAGCTCAAGGATCCCACTTCCTTGGGCAAACAGTCTAAGCACTGATGAGCATAGATACCCCATACTCCCACTTCTGGATGTCTTTTCTGAGTGCTTGACCTGCTATATATAAAAAAAAGTTGATCAAATCCAGCCTTGGCAGCAAGGTTGATGCAGGAACACCTAGTCTGCGGGTTTTGGCAGGGCTTGTATATGATCTAAGCAGCAACTACTCATCTCTGTCTTGGATGAGGCTCTCCATGGCTTCTTGTATCAAACCAATAAGTAGAATTTCCCTAGCATAGAAAAAGAGACTTGTAGGGATAACAGCCTTCATTAGGTAAAAGTTCAACATGTGTTTCAAAGGCTGAAAGAAAGGGGATAGGGCAAGCATTGGGGTCTAGGTCCTATGCAGAATTAGTCTCTCATGGTTGATTGAGGATATTTTAATTGCTCATAGAAAGGCATCACACATGTAACAGGCTTGACTTCATCCTGGGCCAGTGAGAGCCATCAATTAACCTTGGAGTAGGTGTCCACAATGATTTTGCCCTTCTTTGCGAGGGAGAAAATCTGGTGGTGATGGGAATGGACCGCAAGAAACTGCAACGACTACAGTGCTCATCACCAGACTAGCCACTGTGTTCATGCCAGAATTCTGGCCAGCAAAGGTGTTTGACTTTGTCACCTTTGCCACCCCTTCATATGGCTCATCCCACCTCTGCTGCTTTGCTCATCTGCCCCACAGGAGCAAACCTCTCTGCCTCCCCTTGCCTCTTTCCACGGCTCTTTCAGACTAAATGTGGTGATGTTTCAGCTCAGGAGTGGCTGCATTTCAGAGTGGAGGATGTTGCCCACAGAGTTTGCTGCACTGCCATAGCTACAAAATGCACTTTGCAGAGATGCCGTCCCCAGTACCCACAAGCCCTGGACCCCTGCACCAGGAGCAATCCACCACAGAGCCAAAAAACCTCCGACAGCAGCAGCCTGGCAAACGGCTGAGCACAGCCCTAAATCACCGTCATTCCCACAGCACCTTGCATTTCCCAGGGCTGGTGGAAAATGAGCCATCTGCGCAAAACTAGTGCTTTTCTCCAGCTGCTGGGGGTGTCTCGGATGCAGCCGTGCAGGGATGTGTCACCAACGAAGCGGCTCTGACTTCGGTCCGTGGGGAGAGAAGTGATGCACATGCTCCCCGTAATAGCTCCTCCAGCTTGCTTGCTCCAATAATAGTCTCCGTGTGTGAAATTTCACCTGACCTGAACTTTCTCGAGTTTATCCAGCCTTCACTCTGACAGTTTAGAGCAGAACTGTTTTTGTGCCTCGCAGTCCAGACACCAAATTGGAGCCGAAGTGACGTTTATTGTTTCAACGGTGTTATTATATGAAGATTGAGCTCATTACAAACACGACCTGTTTTCGAGCCAGGACACATATTAATTTGGATAAAATACCAGCTGTGTCCTCTCTCCATATGGCCTTATCGGAAAACAAACTGGGTTAAGTTTCATTCCAAAGAATGAAAATATAATTGAATACTTGCTTCATTTGAGGAAACTCAAATAATCATTATCATCACAATGTCTCTGCTAATCACAGTGGAGAGGGGGCAGAGGTGTTTATTTCTGTGTATATCTAAAAATAAACCGAGGCACAGTTCCTCCAGGGGGAACCTGAGGGCAGCATGGGGGAGACTTTCCTCTTGCACCAGAAGAGGAAGGTCCTCATCCAACCTCTGCAGCGTTGTGGTCCAGCATGACACTGAGTGTTGTGTTCTTGCAGTGTTTTTACGGTGTTTTCCCCTAAAGGAGACAGGGATTATCTTGGGGGATGTATGGAGGTGGATGTACAGGGGTCCCACGTCCTCCCCATCTGCACCCCAAGCATTGTGGTCGTGGGATGAGAGGACCAGACACTGCAACCCGCCTCTGGCCAGGCTGGTCTCTGCGTACTGGTGCAATGGGGTGTGCTGGCCTCAGACATCCTCGGTGACACTCCAGAATGGCAGGAGTTTAGAAGCAGTGGGTGCTACCTGTCCCCCAGCCTCGTGTATCTGTGAAGTGTTATCCTAGAATATGAAATAGAGCTTAGTGCTCCCAGTCCTGGGGTGATTTCTGACCTCAGCTGCACCTAACATAGCAAACTTAAAAATAAAATAATCTGAAGCACGTGGATGGGGAAAGGAGCCCAAGCTGCCATTGAACACGTCCCCTTGAAAGACTCTGTCCTGCTGGCTCTGCTCTGACTCGGGGGAAAGTTGTGCAAGGAGATCAGTGGATTTCTTTTCCTTCCAGCATTAGGGGAGAAAAAGAGCAGGGAAGAAATCCCTGAATGCTTTCAGCCAATTCTGGGTCTGGGATTTCTTCACCCAGAGGTTGCAATTCTGTACATGACAGCTTCCAATAGATTTTTCTTCCAATAATTTGAACCCTTCAAACGGAGAGCCCTTCATGAGATAGAGCGGGGGGGTTTAGGAGGGTTCCCTGTTTTTTGCAGCTGGCAGAAGAAATGTCACATTCCTATGAAAACAGAAGGCATGGGGATACTGAGATGACTGGACAGCAGGGCATCAATTTCAGGGGACATAAGCGGGTTTCCTACAGAAGTGCAGACAGTTGGAGGAAGACAGGATAGATGTACAGGAGGCATCATCACAGATGATGGGTGGGACAAGGAGGACTGATAGCAAGATCAATGCAGAGCAGAGGAAGAGAAGGCCACAGAAGCAAGCTGTGGACATACATTAACAACAGCTGCGTTTAGAGCTCTGTTTTTGTAAGTGCTTGGGGAAAGAGGGGACATTTCACCCATGCATCTGCATGAAAAATAAATATGACAATGATCTTTTTCCAGTAGAAGTGTTTGGGCTGTGGTTTGGCTTTCATTTCAGAAACTAAAAGAAATGCTTTACTGTTTTCAAAAACTAGATTCTTTTCCTACCAAAACCAGGCCTGCCTTTGGTTTTTAAACCAAACTCTTCTGTTAAAAATAAAAAAGAGAAGGTTTGGGTTGTTTTGTTTTGTTTTGTTTTTCACAGAGACTGAAATATTCAAATGGAAAGAAATCAAAAGTCCCCAGACCAAATAGGTCTACTGCCCTAGAAGCTCACTTACTGTCTTAGAGACCAGAAAAGTGCATATAGTAACAACTGCATGAATGCACATCTCATCTGGAAAAGCAATGCAACAAGGGCAGGTGAGCGACAGCTTTGGGGAACCTCCCTTTGGACTGAAAACGTCTGCATTCTGCTCAGGAGGAGCCAAGTTTGGGACCTTTGTCAGTGTCTGATCAGACATGGTCCCATGGGGAGATGCTCTCCTAAGCTTTGGTTTTCCCTTTCCAGATCAGTCTGAGGTCAACCTGTGCCTGCATCTGACTCGAAGCACAAACAGGTCCAGATCCAGCAAAAGAGCTCTGGGGAAGGGTGGCTTTGGTGATACTAAATCATGGGGAACCTGAGGGCTTTGCAAGGGCTGAAATACAAAGAAAAAAGGGAGGGGGGATGACACTGAAATCACGGGGTAACTAAAAAGCTGAGGTAGACAGGATAATTGGAGGCTTAGCACCACATTCACCAGCTCTGCAGTGTGCTTTTCTGAACTGGAGAAAAGGCTCTAGATAAAGCCGTACAACAACGCTATGTCCCAAAGCTTAAGAATCCAAAACCTAAACAGAAGACAAGTAACTCTGCAGTCTTACCCTCTCCTTCCATAATAAACAATGGAAAAAATTAAGTTAACAAAATTACAGAAAATAAGTATTTCTGAAAATTTCTGGGGGCCATCTGCAGGGTGGAGCCCATCTGCTTTTCCTGAATCCAAGACAGTTGCTGCTATTATTGCTAAAGGAAGGCAGCTGAGCAGAGGATGAGAAGCACAAGAGGGAAAGAAAGGCTGATCCCAGGACTTGGTCTTCAGGCTGTGACTCACTTTGCCTGTGTGACTTTGAAGAAGCTGCCAAGCCCCAGAGCATCTTCCTCAGCACCTAAAATGGGACTTTGAATGGATTTGGGGCTCTTCACTCACGGGCTGTACTGGAGGCATCAATATTTTTTCAGGGCTTATATTTCAGCCTGCAGAGATCATCAGGTGCCCATGGAATTGCTTTCTGCAGATGCAGGCAAGTGCCCAGCCTCAGCATGGAGGTACTTCGTTCCTTCCTGTGGTTTTTGTTGTGACTCAAAAATGTTTCCAAATCAAGATGAGGCTCCCAGGGGCCCCCAGCCCTTAGGTCTGTGTCAAGTGACTCCTACTCAGTTGGTCATTTGCTCTCAGGACTCCGCAGGTCTCACATGGACTCCCTCAATGCAATCATTGCAGCTCCAGAGGTGGGTCAGAGCTCACACATCCCCTGTCCCTGTGCTCCCAAGGGGCTGGATCCACTAAGCCTCAAGAATTTCTGATCCACTCTGCAGAGCAACCCAACAACAGTTGTTTTCTGCAATGAGGTTGGGTTTGGCTTCAAAATTTGCTAGCGATATATTTGAAAGAAATTGCAGATATATATGTGTAATGTAGAAGCTCTCATCATCCACCATCAAAATATGATGCATCAGGGTTTAATCAGGAAACACTGCTGGACCTGTCTCCATTGCAATGTAATTAAAAACCTTTGGGATATTGGATATGGAGCTGATGGATCTCATTTTTGCCTGAATGAATGAAATTCCCCCCGATGAGGCATCTCTTCTCACCCAACTGAGCTGCTTCCTCCTTGCAAGGAGCTCTGAAAGCCTTCAAACAATGAGAGTCTGACCCCAAGCTGGCTGGAATCAAGGAACAGACTCAGGGCTCGGATGCTTTAGGCAAAAACCTCCTTTCACTGGGATTGCAGACTGAACTATCTCACTGCTTATGTTTCTCCTTTGACCGCTTAAGTTTTCTGGCTAATATGGTTAATTAGGAATTGGCATCAAATGTTTCTTGCCACCTGCTTCACATCCTTCCACGGTACAGTTGTAGACAGGATAACTGGAGCTAAATCCTCCACTTGTGCATTGGCAATGCAGGCTAAAAAATCTGTGTTAGGTTGTAGCCTGCCTGGAGCCCAGTGCCTCGTGCTGGACGACAGCACGTCTTGCACAAAGGCATCCAGCCCTCATTTCAAGATGCTTCAAGTGGTGGATAATCCATCACTTTCCCTTCTCATTTACTCCATTGGTTAATCACCCTCTTCATTCAGACTCCATGCTTTATTTTTAACTTATGTGTGTGCCGAAAGCTCTGTTTTCTTTTTCTCGCTGCATACCACTGCATTCCCCTCCAAAGATGAAAGTCAGCGGCGTTTCTGCATTATCCAGGTCACTTCCATCCATGGGATGCGGTTGTTTCTTTGAGGTGCGTTTTTCCCTTCATGTGTCTAATAGTTCACTAACCCATTACAAATACTCCTAAAGTGGAAGCATTCGCCTGCTTGCTCTTTTCAGATGTCAACTTGGCAAGACAAAACCCCAATATTTCCTGCGTGGGCTTGGCTGGATTGAATCACTGAGTAGTGCAATAAAACAAATACATCTCGCACAATGCAAAACAGGAAAACTCTCCCCGTTTGGGGCGAACATCTCTATCGGCTTATCCCTTCCCTGAGAAAGGCTGACATTTGGTTTAAGGTAGAACACATTCCTGACACACAGGACTATGATCCGTTACAAAAGGGAGCCCGCTTCCTGGATTTAGGCTAAGGGACAGGGTTCAGGCAGGGGGCAAGCTATATATGTGTCAAAATGAGCAATGTCTTTTTGGGTCACATATACTTTTGACTTCAACACTGCTTTATGTAGGCTGTAAAATTAATAGGTGGGAACTAGATTTATTTGTCCCCCTGGCCTGGTAGTTGCTTGTTAGGTTAAACTCACTGATTTCCTGGTACAAAAGTGCTTGTTAAAATAATCTCCCTGAAAATATTCCTCTGGGACTACTTTATCATCTGAAATCAAAAATTCCTAAATAATGAAATGTGCAAGATGTGACAGACGGACTTGAGCAAAACAAAACAAAACCCCCAGAAAAGAAGAGCTCATTCCCATAAACACTGTTTGGGGAATTCAACTTGTTTCTGGTGTTTTGTAACGAATGCCAGCATCCATGCTCCATGCAGAAATGCTCTTATGCAGAACTCACCTGTTTCTCTTTTATCCACAGGGCCTCATTCCGCCCTCCCCGTTGACCCAAGCTTCTCCACGGTGTAATTGCCCTCAGGTTTACCTGGTTTGGCTCTGTCCTCAGTCACACAACTTCCAAACTAGCCCACCAGGACTGACCCAAATAAGCAGAGAGAAGATCAGTAGGCTCAAGAGCCCCCTTTTTCTGTGCTATCAGAGGGGCTGTTCCCAAAACTTCATTTACCTACATCCCTCACATCATGAGTAGGGACCTTGAACCCATTCATTTGCTTATCTTTGCTGCTCAACTGCATATCTCACCCCATAACTGAGGACTCCATCCCTATGTCTCCTTATCTCTCCCAGTATCCTACCAGCCCCATCCTCAAAGCCAGTCTTTGTTTACCTCCACCTTCATTTACCTCCATCCTCTGCGGCCTCATTTTCCTCCCACACACCACAAACCCCTCAGACTGAACTGAACCTCTATCTTTTGCCACTAAAGACACTCCACATTATCTAACCCGATCTCCCTCCATCCTGCAGTTTTGGCCCTGTCCCCGTGTCCTGAGCTAGATGTGGCCCTGGGGACCCCAGTGGGGCAAATGGGACCTGAAGAGCAGATCTGCACACAGCAGCAAAGGGCCTCCAACCAGGGAGACCTTGTGCAGTCAAGTCTGACCCTCTGAATTAGGAAGCTGTCACCAGCGGGTGACCATCGAACATGATTCTCCTTCCCTTGCGGGTAGACACACTACCTGGGGAGCCCAGGTATGGCTAGCATGTAGATTTAGTGCCATTCCCTCCTCCGTTGAGGCCAACTTAACCTCTTCATGCCGAGGTGCTAAGGACTCTCTTCGTCAGTGCATTGGAGCTGCAGAACAAGGGCCTGGGGTTAGCATCTCTGCATGGCTCTGTGCAGTGCAGACTTTTCCCCACTTTTAATCTCTCCAGACCTCCTTGGTGGTGTTTTGTGTTTTTTTTTTCTTTGTTTGTTTGTTCTTTTTCTCAGCATCTGAAGCATCTGTGTAAGATGGGGAGAGAACATCCAGGGATTCTTGCTACGGCTGAGGCTGCACAAGCTCATCACACTGCAAAACTGTGCTGATGCCTCTCTTCCCTGCCTTCAGTCCCCCTCCCCTTTCTTGCTGCAGCTCTGAGCAGGCTGTCAGTCTAATGTGGGGGCAGCCCCTCCCCACCACCCCGACACCCCCTCCTACCTCCTCCAGGTGTGGGTACTTGACTGCAATCAAATACTCTCTCCAGTAAAAGGTGGTGGAGAGATTTCATTATGGGGTTGGAGCCGTGGTGCTGGGGGACCTGTTTGCACAATGCTCCCATTGTGTGGCTGCATTATTCTGGCTGCTAGAGGAAGAAGCCTGGAGTGCTGGAGGATGCTCGTGTGTGCCGGGAGCTCGTAGGTGAGAGTGCAAAGGGCATGTCCCTAACGTGACCGCGCGGAGGGCTGTGGAGAGGGGGAATGGAGCTTGTGTGTTCTCCAGGGACAGCCTGTCTTTACCTAATAACGGAGATTGAGGAGCTGGTTTGAGCTACCCAGACATTACATCAGCTTGTGGCCTCCCTCCCATTGGTCCCCTTGCCTTAGCCCCTTTAATTCGGCAGCATATCCTTACAGTCACCTTAGTGTCCTGGCCCATGAATCACGTTTGTGTCATTCCCCTAGAACTGGGGAAGGTCAAAGCTGTTCAAGGAAAAACTCAGCATCTCTTGTGGTTGGTGAGATAAATGTTTCAGGCAGAAGGAAGCCTTCTTTTGTGGGGGGGGGAGAGGGTGTCAGTGCTTTTTTTTCCCCCATGAGACCCTTTTTCCTGGTAAAACAAACCTCCAGGCCTCTACCCACCTGAGATTAGATCCAGCTGCACTAAACAAGATCAAATTGTTTGCCATGAAAGCGTGTGTGAAGGAGAAGCTCTGTACCAAACAGCTCTCCCTCTACCCAGCTAGAGGAACAGCATATCCTGCTCCTCCAGGGTGGGAACCAAACCACAGAGAGATTCTTGCCTAGATTAAGGCATAATTTACAGCCCATACACAAGTAAGCAAATAAGCCAAGGGGTTGCCCCAGGGTCCTTTGGTGAGGAGAGAGATGGTCTGAATCACGTTCCAGTGTTCCTGCCTTTCTTGGCAATGGGATTCCTGATTGGAGGAGCTGATGGTGAACCTCTAGATAGGATGACTGTGGTCTTGGTGACTTCTCCGGGGTCACCCAGAGAGCTGGTAGGAATCCTCTTGAAGCCCAGGTCTCCACCCTCCCTCCAAGGGGACAATTCCCATGATTTCTGGGCACCCCTTGCTCCCCAAGCTGCACTCTGGAATCCTGCAATGCTAAAGGAGAACCAGCTTCTCTGGTTCACGTGGATCAGTTTCTATTGCTTGCAGCCATGGAAAAGGATTGGAAATTATTATCCAAGTGTGTTTTTAAGGTTTAAAATGTGAAGGCTAAGAAAAAGAAACAATTAAGAAAGTATAATCTTACTCTAAAGTCCTGTGGTTTGGGAAGAAGAGGGCTCACTTCAGTGCTCTGTCTTCTGGATAGATTGTTTTTTTCCTGTCCTCTTCCTTCCCCATAAGAAAAATCTTCCATTAAGAATAAAACAAGCATTTTCCTCCAGCTTTATTCTAGATTGTCCAGACACTCAGTGAGCATCATCAGGCTTAGCTAATACTCGTCTTTACCAAAAAAAAAAACCAATACCAAACCCCCAAACCTTTTCACCCCAATATTTCAACACAAAGAAATAAGATCTGTGTCTATCTTGGTGCCTAGGAATGGCAAATTTGGGATAGTTAGATCAGATTTGACACAGTGCACAAGAGCATTGAACTGAAACCCTGACTAATTTTTCTGATCAGTTCATCTTGGGCTGCATCCTTCTTCTTCCAAGCTGGCCCAGCTCTGGCTGACCATTAAGGAAGATCTGCCCGTGATGCTTTAAAGCAACATCTGTTTACAACAACAGTGTCTCCAGATCCAAACAACTCCTGATTACTTTCACATTTCTGATATAGATAGAGCAGGTCAGAAGCTTTGGTCTTAAGGTTCCCAGAATATCTTCCTCAAAGGACATCATTTGGAGGTAATTGTAGGGCTGTTGTTGTAAACAGTGTCTCCGAAAGCTCCCAACAAAGCAAGTATCCCTTATTGAAAACACTCCATCCAGACAGTGTTGTTTGTCAGTGATGAGCTGCAGGGATGCTGGATCCATGGCCCTTTTATAATCTTCAGCGGTCACGAACCAGGCTGCTTGGAAGGATCTGTTTGAATCGGGGGACTTCCAAAAGGAACCAAAAAAATCGCGCCAGGAGCGCAGCCTGTTCCATTTATTCCACTTTCCCTTGCTAATGAGGGTGATCTGTGCAAAACATGAGGCCCCAGAAGGGGCTGACATACTGTCTTAGAGGCCAGCTTTTAAAAGGACTTATGGGGCTGAACTTTCATTGCAGTATGGGTTAAGGAAGGGCATGTATTAGGAGAGCAGCCACTGCAGTTGTTTTTTCTTTAGCAAGAGAAGAGAGATGAGCACCTTCAAAGCTGATCTGTTCTACCTGTTATAGGATGGGGTAATTTGCCCTAAAAAAGCAGGCAGAACAAACAGGCTTATAACTCAGATATCTCTATTAGGTGTCTGTGGTTCGCCAGGAGCACTCGGAGCCCTGGCAATTATAAGTGCTTTTAAGGATCTGTCCTAAAACCAGCCAGCAGCTGGATCACACCAATTAACTTGTCCTGTGGACCAGCAATAAAGGAGGGGAGTAACCCCCCAGTGTTGCCAACTTTTATGATTTTATTGGACATCTTGCAGTTGTCAATGTTCTTTCCATAAAATCCCAGCTGCTGGGTTCAGGAGATTGTGTGAAGAATCTCAGGTTTTGTCCAACATCAAAAGAAAGAAAGAAAAAAAAGCTTCTTCCCCTTGTGATTGTAATGCAAAACCTAGAAATATGAAATCAAAAGCATTCTGCAAGCTCAAAAGCTGGCAGATAAATAAAAAGGACCCAAACCTAGTAATTCTTAAGATAATCTCTGGACTTGCAAGCCAGCCTTACAGTTTTTGGTGTCCAGAGTCCTGGTAGATTGACATGTGGGTTGGCAATTCAAGCTCCCCGTGTGGGGATACTTGGGGTTTAGGCAGAGGATCATAAGCAATGGAATTACACCACTTGTGGAAGTTACCACCTGTGAGCTGAACAACTGTAACCAATCATGTGCTGCTCTTATGTGCTTCAACCAAAAAGCAAAATACTTTTTATTAAACCCTCGTGAAGGTCAAAGACTGTGGAGTGGACGGAAGGAACATGAAAATGTTTTAAGATTATTTTTTTTTTTGGTGTTGGCTAGGAAGACACACCTTGTCAGCACAGCTCAGCTGACAAGCTATAACTCATCAGTCTTGAAAGAAAACTTGTGCTTCCAAAGAGTCTCCATTGTTTTGAGCCTGAAGACCACCAAGGCTTGTACAGTAGGGTTACATGACGCAGTACATCCTGGTACCATGGCCAACTGAAACACCCCGGGGACCTGCAGAGTACGAAGTATGGACAGATGGAGGACACCAGGTTTATCCTCTTCCTGTTGATGCTGTTTGGGTTTGCATGCTGGTGGGCCCTGGAAACCTGCAGCAAGAAGGCTATGGTGGGTTCAGCAGGTGGCGCTCCTCCCCTGACTAAATACTGACAATTAGCAAATTAACTTAATTAGGGAGTGATTGGGACTGAAGTTTCCTCTGCCTGCTCACCCGGCTGCTGCCTGCATGTGTGTGGGCCTCTTTATTGTCCCCTGAGCAGAAGACAGTCTTTTGCACTGAGCCTTGGAGGGGGTGGTGATGTGCTTGCAGGAGGGCACGAGGAGATGTGCCAGTGTCAAATCAAAGCACGACATCAAAGGTGAGCCCTGTTGTACCTTATTGCAAGGGGGGAACCAGTGAGGGACAAGCAGCCAGGGGTCAGAGAGGGCTTGGGGTGCTGGGCAACTCATTGCTCTCACCCCAAGCAAAGGAGCTGCCTCAGTTTCCCCATCCACACTGCTGAGCTGTGGGAACGTCCAGCCCTGGGGACTGTGGGTGAGGAGGATACGTCCCTATGTGCTTGGAAAGGACTCCATGCAGTCGTCATTGCCTTCTCCCTCGTGCTCGTCTTTCTCCTTCACTCACATTTTTGAGGCAAGCTCTCTAATGGCTTGCTCTTAATTAGTGTGAACTCTGAGTGCCCTGCTAGCACGCCCTTTCCTTTGTCAGCTAATTGGCCGGGCTTTCTGATCTATTATGTAAATAGTCTAAGTCTCTGCGGCACAGTGTCGTAATGCAATGCATTCCTGGGAGCCTGGACTTCTGTTTCATGGGATTGTGCTCCAGCCTCAGGCAAAAACAGCAGCAACAACAACAAAAACCAGGCAAGCCTTTGGCTCATTTTCTGGAGGCTCCAGAAATGAGTTGCAGAAGAAAGTGTTCTGGGCAGCAGTTCAGGGCATGCAGATGGGGAGAAGGGTGCGTGATGAGGCTGAGGACAGCGGGAAGAGTTAAAGGCTTTTCAACAGAGCTGGCCAGACTCGGTCTCGCAGGCTGGCCTGCAGAGCAGCCAGCATCACCTCCTGCAGCCAGGGCTGTGCTCGCACCTCCCAGCCCAGCGCTCCTGGTCTGTCACCCCCTGTGCACAGGTAGGGCTGGGATTGAGTCCAAAGGCTGTCCCATGTCACGTCCCCAGGGAGCACCTCTGCCCTTCTGCTGTAAGGGGCTGTGCTTCTTAGCGGTGGAGAAAGGCCTTTGCTATGTGAAGATCTCCTCCTTACAGCATCGTGTCCTGTCCTGGGACCAGTAAAGCTCCTCACCATGTCACAGGGTTCCTCATAGCATTATGCATGGAAGCTATAGATTTTTAAGGAAAGGTATAGATGTTTAAGGAACTGGGGAGTCATTGTGGCCAAGCAGCGTTTATGTGACAGACCTGCTCACCCAGATGGACAAGTCAAGGGTCTCTCCTTTCCATCCACCTTTTGGAGATGCTACAGCAGGAGAACACACCATCCAGTGCTAACAGGCAGCAAGGGGCTAGTTGCTTCCTAAAAGAGATCAACAGACCAAGCTTTTTCCGAAGCAAACAATCACACTGAGCACCTCTATTTTGGGGTTAGAGATGGTCTAAATGGGTCTTCTGCAATGTATCATGTCCTGCAAATTGTATTGCTTTCGCAGGCAACTCAGGAGAGGTACCCCAAATGGGCTTGCCAAGCAGCGTCTGACCTCACTCCCCAGAATATCAGCCAGTGTTTTCTAAGGAGTATACATAAAGGGAGAAAAAGGGAGAGAGAAAAACTTCAAAACTATAATTATTCTACAGACAAGGAGAGCTATAAAATAAATGAGCAAAGTCCCTGCTCCGATAAATCCACTTAGAAATCCAAACCCAGTAGCAACAGTGTAATTTATGTCCCATTGAAAGAGGTCCAGATGAAAATTGATGAAGTCTCTTATTTGTGTAATAAATCAGTTTCCATTAATGTAACCGATACGCATATTTATAAACATGGGCTGTACCCCAGGCTTGTTATTCAGGTCGTTGGAAGGGGGCTGGGGAGAAAATGGGCTTTGGTGCTCTGAACCATAAAGTCCTTTCTGATAAATTCAGAAAGACAATCTACGAAAAGATAGTAGACTCAATTTATGACACCTGAAAAAGAGCCAAGTGTGAGTAAATCTCCTGTTCTTGCAGAAATAAATCTGGTAAAGTCCTCTTCTTCATTCATGTCTCTGGAGGGGGCTGTAGAGCCAGTTAAAAATTCGAGATAATTTCAAACAGTTGCTTGCTTTGACCACACCTCTGTGCTCCCAGTCCCATAAATCCCATTGCCCATGTTGACGCCCGTTGCGCACCATGAACAGCTTTCCTGTTGCAGGACTTTGTGGGAAGCTGCAAGGTGGTTGGTTTTGGTGCTGGTCGTTCAATGCACAAGCTCATCTTCACGCATGCGGTGAGGTGTGGAGGTTGCGAAGGACCACTCCACTGGTCATGGGGCAGAAAGGGTGCAACACGATTTATTGCAGAGGATCGATTGTGCGTCAGATGCAGTGAAGTATGAAAGGTTGTCACATCTGTGGTTTGATTTGTATTTCTGGTGGAGCCACAGCCTGTCAGGATTGTTCAGAAGATGCACAGCACGTCTTTGCTGTGAAAAGGTCTGTGGTGTGCAAACTATTGAACTGATGCCAGCCTGACCTGGAACGGCATCGCCCAGAGCAGAGCCACAGAGATGCAGGACTAGGTCTGGGATCACATTAGGGCAAGGCTGCACCCAAGGAATTATGCTGGCATGATAAAAGGAATTATTATGCCAGCCACCCTCCCTGTGCTACAAGCAGAGAGCACACCTTGCAATCTCGCTTCTGAGGTCTTGGAAGGGCGCATGGGCTTGAACCTCCATGACTTCGGTTTACATCAGTATAAGCCGCAAAGTGCAGCAGGCATGGAGCAGGCATACCACCCATACTGCTGGTTTTGCAGGCAACCTCTGGTGAAAAGGCCTAAGGCTTGTCCCTCGGTAGAGTTCATGAACTAAATGACCAAGGCTAAGTCTATACTAATAAACTGAGCAGGGCCAGGATATGGGCTCACCCAGGCACTTGATGGTCAGCACGGTGTCCAGTTTTGTCCCTGCCAGTCAACACTAGCCTAAAAAAAAATGTCTGGGCACAGTTCAAAGGATAGCAGAGGCTGTTCTCACAACTCTTTTGTTGTTTTTTTGTGAGGAAAAAGAAAGTCCAGGCATGTGGGCAAAGGCAAAATGCAAAGCTGTGCACCTGAGATGCAATAACCCCAAAAGGTCCCTCAGTGCGGGAGCTCCATCATTCAAGGTTTTGAGATCTTGACTGGACAAGCTCCTGGGTAACCTCCTTGGTCTTTGAAGTCAGCTTTCCTTTAAGAGAAAATTTGGGATTAAGACATCCAAAAGTCCCTTCCGAACTCAGTTAACCTGTAGTCCTGTGCCATGTGCCTGTCCCAGAGGCCTGAGAAGAGAGCCTGGCTTGGCTTATTTGAGGACAGACTTAGCAAGTGTGACCCAGCTGCCTGTTTGTGATTCCAGGGAGGGCTTGATGGCAGACAGTTTGGTGATCATAGAATCATAGAACTTTTTAGGTTGGAAAAGACCTTTAAGATCATCAGTTCCAGCTGTTAACCCAGCACTGCCAAGTCCACCACCAAAGCATGTCCCTAAGTGCCACATCTCATCTTTTAAATACCTCCAGGGATGGGGACTCAACCACTTCCCTGGGCAGCCTGTGCCAGTGCTTGATAACCCTTCCAGTGAAGGAATTTTTCCTAATTTCAATCTAAACCTGCCCCATACTGCACCAGGACTCCGGTCATCCATACTCACAGCCCAGTCAGGTATCAAGGACCCTGTACAGGTCTGTAGGAGAGTGCATGTCACCGCTGTGAATCTATCTAAGGGGTAGATGGCTGCTTTTCTTCCTGCCCAGTTTGCACAAACACTAAGCACAAAGCATCGAGGTGCCAGAGAGACCAGGTGCATTTCAGCCCCTTCCAGCACCAACTCCTGATGCCACAGGGGCTGGGGCGCCTGGAGGGGGAAGAGATGAGCCTGGTGGCATGTTTGGCTTCGTATGACTGTGGAAGGCACAAGCTGTGGCTAAGGAGTGCCTGGCATGGGTGTTGCAGCTGGCTGGGGAGTGTCTTCTCGTGCCAGCCCAAGGACAAGAGCAGAGCTGGGAGGGTGCTCCAACCCCTCCTTGGCACCTGGTGGAGAGTTCATGGGAGCTGCCTGGGGAGAGGAATGCATACTGAGAAAGCTGAGAGCCAGGAGGCAAACACTGGGGTTATCACAGGCACCATCGTGAGACTCAGGCTTGTGGTCTAACGAAGCTGAGTGATCTCAGCAGCACCTAATCACCCAGAGAGCTGAGGTGAGGTTCTGGAGATGTTTACCAAAGGAGACACAAGATGGTTTCAACCAAAGGGATGAGGCTGTAAGAAGAGTTGAGCTTTGGATCAACAAACAGCAAACACCAGAAGGGGATTGGAGACTGGGAGAAAAGGATGTGTCCTACAAAGCTGAGTCGTCCCAGGCCTGAAACCCCCATATCAGCCCGAATCCCACATGTGCATTTCATATTGGCGGCTGAAGTGAGGAATCTGGCAAGTGACTCTAGAAAGGCAGGGTCCGTGCCATGGTGGTCCTCTTGACAGCTAGCCAAGGACACAGGAGGACTTAGCTGAAGGTCATAGGGTAGGTGGTCAGGTCTCCAGAGGTCTCACCTAGCACTCTACCCAGTACCACTTTTCTGGGAAAGCTGTCTTTAGGGACCTTCACTTTCCCTGAGTGTGGAGAGAAACTTTCACTGCATTCCAGAGGCCAAGTTGTTGAGTTTTGGCTTAAGGTTGAGCAAAATGGTCTAAGACTGTAGGAAGCCTTAATTCAGATGCTGATTGCGTGATTTCCATTTATGTTTCATTTTCTTTCCACAAGCATCTCCTCTTACTTGGTGCACAGGATGGACCTCCTGTGCTTACTCCCCCAGTGCCGCTCACGGTGTCCTTAGACTTGCCTGGAGCAGCAGCCTCAAGGGGAGTTCACACTAAAATCCCTGGAATGGGTTAGTCTAAGCCCTGTCAAAACTGAGGTCCTGCTGGGTCCTCAGCGAAACAGGCTCCAAGAGGATTTGAGGCTTTCATAGTGAAAACCCAAAAATACCCCCACCAAAAGCACAAACAGGGAGTAGTTCGATGGTGTCCCACCTCGGTGATCCACATTGCCTTCCTGGGACCCCCAACAACCCAGGCAACTGCCCCAAACCCATGGATGCAACTCCAGGGCTACATCCCCGGCCTGACAGCAACCAGAGCTGAGTTAGATCCCCACTTCACTTTTGGGATCTTGGGCAAGTCACCCAGTTGTGCTGCGCTGTGGTTCCTCTCCTATAAATCTGGCTGTACCTCCTCTGCCATGACTATTCACTCTGTAAACTCTTTGGGGCAGGGTGTGCCCTTTGCCATGTGTTTACACAGCATCCGGGCATAATGGGACCATCATTTAGGCTGGGCCCTGGGGTCATTGCTATAATTCCTTATTTCGGAGTATTTTTGCCCTTGCCAGCACAGGGCATTCTGGGAAATGACCCCATTCTGCTCCGTTTGCTTGTGCTTTCCCTGTTTTGGCAGCGGGATCTCTGCTGCGTACGTACGGGTGTGGGGCAGGTTCCAGAAACAGCAGCAAACAGTTGCGGGTTCATAAATCTTTCTGCTTCCATAGGTGTGCAGGGAACTTTACCTCACCTATTCATGTGCTAATTAAAAAGGGAATCAGTGCAGCTCATCAGCACAGGCAGAGCTTAAGCAGCTTGTTTACAGAATTACATCAGTTACAGGCCAAAATTACTCTATTTTTTTCTCTTTCACACTACGCTTATTCCAATGACTTTTTTTTTTACACTTTGTTCAGGGCTCACTGACACTAACACTGATGGTTTGATTGACAATGCTGTCTATGGTGTGTCTCAAGGGATGCCCCATGTCTGCAAACCATGGCAGTTTCAGCCTGCTTGACACAAAGCATTGACTTGCAAAGCCTCAGCTTTCTCTCCAGAGACAAAAGACTGAAATGAAGAGCCTTTTACGATTTTCTTTTCCTCTCTCTTTTGCTATGAATGGGCCACCAAACTGGTGGTGCACTAGATCCGGCCTCTCCAGGCTACTGTGGGCTTTGAGAATTCAGTTCCTCTTGCTGGGGTCCCCAGCTTGGCGTTTTCTTCCCCCAAAGTCTGGGACATGAGTCACCCCAGAGCATGACCCCTGGAGAGTTGCAGAAGAGTATTGCATTAGCCCATGCAGAAGTATAAATTACAGGATCCCCGTGAAATTCAGCAGCTGTTCAAATCTTCACAAACATGGACATTTCTGGGAACCTCTGGATTTGCAGGTACAGCTAAGTCCCATTACTCTAACCCTAACAGCTTGACCCAGCCCCCGATGCTCAAACCCACCCCAGTTTATGGGAGCCCTGAATTCACCAGCTTCTACCACCAGCTGTGGGTTTCAATAATTCCTGTATCAGATCTATTGGCCCTGTGTGGATGTTGCAGTTGCTCCAGGACCTTTCAGACAATACGAGATGACTCAATGCAAGCAACTGAGTCAGGCCCTAGAAGTTGTCTTTAAGCAAAAAATATCTCTGGATTTGGCTGATGGTGTCAGCTTGTTCTCCACAATTATACTGGAGTGCTCAAGACTTCATCCAGAAACATCTATAGATATCTGATTTAGGAGTCTACAGTAGGGAGATGAATCTCACCTCAAAGTTTGAGATCTACTCAACCACAACTTCTTGTTTGAAGGCAGGGTGCTTGGGTCAGCTCTCAGGACTGTCTCATACCCTGGAGGTATGCCATTTTCTCTATTTCTATGGCGAGGAAGTCAATGATATCTGCATCCCTATTAAGCACAATGCAAGATCATCTGTACTTTCAGGTGTGTGCAGTGTCCACCACTGATAAATCCAGTACGTCAAAATCAGACAAGGTCTTTTCTAAAACATGAGTAACAAATTGTAGGTGGGTGTCACTGTATAGCAGGGAAAGATGATAGTAATAATAAATCTTTCAACCACTCTTCACTTTTGAAGTACCTCCAACCTAAACAGACACTGAAGGGTCATGGCTGCACACTGCACTGCAACACATCTGGAATTCCTTCTGCTTTGCAAACAAGAAAATGGAGTTCCAAGAGGTGAAGCAAATACCTCACCATCAAGTCACACCTTAGCAAGTTGAGGAGAGGACCCAAATTGCCGGACTCTGCCTTGTGCCTTAGCTGCAAGGCTGCTTGAAGCAGGAGTTGTCATTTATTATGTGTACAGCACCTAGCTCCATTGGACCCTGACCTAGGGAAGAGCCTCTATCTCTAGTTTTAAAAATAATCATTAAGCAACTTCCCTGGAGGCATTAAGCAGAGCAAGAAGCTTTTGCTCTGCTCTCTTTGGAACAAGAGCTCCCATCCACAGGGGCACGTGAACCTCCCTCCGCCAACTGGCAGCTCCAGACAGATTCCCTACCACTTGCTAAACATAGCCTAAACCAAAGAGCCTATGTAACTTGTCAAGTGTTAGCTGGGACTAATCATTCACATTATGCAACCAAGTCACATGCATGCATGCGGCGTACATCAAGCAAGCTTCTGCCCCGGTTGCAGCAATAGCCCTACCTCCAGCTGAGCAGTAATTATTGTTACTCTGCAAGATGAAGGAGGTGAAAGGCTTCAACTACCATTCCCTGCTGCACTCGGAGCTTTATGGTAACCTCAAGCTGGGGAAGGAACCAGTTGTAGGTTCATAGAATTCTTATTAACCCCTTCCCATCTCTGCCTCCATACACGACCACCCACCTGATTGCAGAGCTTTGGTTGTAGGTTAGTTGGCCAGGCAAGGGATAAGGGCTGGGGCCTCCGTTCTGCTGTCACAGCCTTCCTTGCAGAGAGGGTGCCTGAGTGTTCGTGTTGAGAGTGCTCCAGTGCCTTCCCACAGTTGCCCTCTTCCCAAAAGAACAAGTGAGATGATTTGTGGGGAAAGATCTATGATGTATCATCTTCCCATAACACACGGGTGTTTGACCCCAGGACATCTTCAGCACTGCAACTGCTTACTCCAAGACTGGGCCAACTCATGAGTTCCCCGTTGGGCAGCTGTCACTTGAGTTCATTTCTCAGTGAAGGCATATCCAAAAATGACCAACATAATCTTTAGCTTCCAGGTGTCAGGGCCACTTCAACCTTTCCAGAAATTCCCTTTTCCTTGCATTTCTGAAGGACATCACTTTAACCTTCTTGCCATGGAAAAAAAAAATGTTTTGTCTCTAGCAATGGGGATTTGTCTTTGTTTGTCATGACAATAAATAAAGTGGAAATGGTCCCAGAAAACCCCTTCACTCTGCCCTGGTCACCCCTAACTCTTGGGAGACCCAAGAATCAGGGTGGGCGACCCACACAACTGCCCTGATCTGCAAGTAGCACACCCAGACCTCTCACTCCCTCACTCCTTTCCATGAGCTATCCCTCAATCTGCTGTGAGATCTAAAGCAAATTCCTAGGAGGTGAGGGAAGATGCATGTGTTGTGTCTGTGCGAGAGACGGAGCTGCCTGCGGAGTGCAAATGTTGACCTGCCTTTGGGTCTGCTCAGAGCAGACGGCGGGCTCTGACGCTGGGCAGGATCTCAGTCTGGGCATCCTGCCAGGGTGCTGATGAGATGCTGAGCTTGCCCAGGTGTGAGGCTACAGAGTTTGTTATGCCTCCTTCCTCCAGATCTCTGGGGAGCTGATGCTAAATGCGCTCCTCTGCTTTATTCCAAGCCTTCACTGCAATGGGTCACTTGTACAGGGCTCCTGAAGGCATTACTCCCCTGTTCTCCCCAAAATTATATCCCCACCTGCCTAGCACATCAAGCACCTCTTCAAAAAATCCTGCAGACTCAGTGCATGATTGTGCATGAGTGAGTTAAGAGACGGCCGGTCCATCTTCAGTGGAGATACAGCCCTTCCGTCCCTCCCTGTGCAAATGCAAACCCACGAGTGTAAAGCATCGGTCGCACTAAATGATGAGGGAAGAAGTTTAAACCCATTTAGCTCCATTGTAAATCCTTGCCCATTACCCACAACTCCCGTTAGCCTGTATGTAGCAAGAGGTCACAGCTCTGTCAGACCCAAGAGGAGATATTCTACCAGGAAACATCAAAGAGGGAATATTGCATGAAGAGATGCTGCAGGGCTTGACATACATTTTACAATGGCAGCTTGAAAACACTCCACGGATCCCAATGGATGTTAGAGCACATTAAGAAATGCTTTTGGCCTCAGATGGAAATTCAGTTGCAACTTGACTGGAGTTTAATCCCAACAGTTATGCAGCGCAGGGGATCATCTTGTGTTTTCCCCCAGGGACAATAAAGTTCCTGTCTTTGTTACTGGACGCCGTACTTGGGTACACTAAAGGCAAATTGCGCTAAGCCAGCTGAGTAATCCTCTAAAGTGGGGGAGATTGATAACGATGACTAAGATTTAAAATCTACCTACTTTGTACAAGAATTTCATCACCAAGTTGCTGCCTTTCCCAGCGAGCTTAAAATCCATAAAGGATTATGTGAAATGCTTTGATGAGGCCTTCTTAATTGTTTTTGTAGTTCTAGATGCATTACTTTATATACAAGTTAAGTGAATTGCACAAAGTAGTCATAATAATTAATCGGAACTGAAAACTGGCTCTTCTTTTTCACTTTCCCATAGCTTTTTATAGGTAATTCTCTTTGTGTTAAAATTTCCCTTATTCTAACTCTCTCTTCAAAGGTGGATGTGTTTCGGGAGAAGTGTGATTTAATTTTAATAAAATCATGCTAAAAATTTTAATGTAAACACATACCAATAAAAAAGAGAGAAGCTAATAAGAGAAAGAAATAATGGGGAAAAAACAGCACATTCCTCCAGATATTCCCAATTACAATTCTTGGACACATAAAAATTAAAAATAGCTCAAGCTATTCTTCACACTTGGCTTGTTTTGTGGATTTCTAAGGTATCTCTAAGTTTCTTTGTCTTTTTGGAAGGAATTGGCTCAATGGTTTAAAGTCATAGGACATTTTTGCTGACATGTGTCATCTTTGAAAACAGGAAATTTTGCACCTGCGTCATAGTATTTCCTATGAACTTTTCTTGGTGTGAGTTTTATCATTGTTTGGGAACTAGAATACTTTAAATATAAGTGGGAAGATTTTTAAAGGCTTTAGATTTGTGTCCATATATAGGTGTGCATGTGTTGCAGGGTCTGAATTAGGTAGAAAACAAAGTCTTTCACCTTTCAGTACAGACTGGGACCTTTTCCCTTCTCAAATAAAATGCAGAAAAATGAAATTTCCTGTAAAACTAAAACGAGAAGGAAAAGAGCAAAGGGATGGGACTTGTTCACTGGAGGATTTTCCCACACAGTTAAAGCTTTTCTTTTTTATTCTACGGTTTTAATACCTTACAAGTTGAAACAAAAATATTTTGTGGTGTAATATGGTCCACGTGCTGACCTAGAATTTGGGTTTCGGTTCATTAGTATTTTTCAACGTAAAAGCATTAATTTGAGAACCAGCCAGCCAGTAAGACCCAGTGTCTGCATACAGGGGTAGCTATGCTGAGATAGCAGGGTGCAGCCCCAGGGCGAGAGACCCACTCAGGTGCAGGGTACGCAGAGCCTGTTTTGGAAAAGCTCCTTCATGGAAATAGTCAAATTCCCAAATGTGCCATGCCCAGACATTAGTATCTCAGAAACTCACCCTCCAGATGGTCTAAAACTCAAAAAAAGAGGGCTTTTAAGTGACAGAGGATCAGGCAAATACCAACTTGCCATTCCACTTCTCACAGCTTGCAGGTAGCCCAGCTCTGCCAACGCAGAATCCGGGTTTTCAACAATAATCTGGGCTTTTAATTATTGCATTTTAAAGGCTGTCACATGAAAAGTCTTAATATCAATTTAATCTCGTGTACTTTGAGAACAGAAGCAGGAAGGTTTGTTAACAACTTGCTGCAGACCACGGAGGGGGAGCGGGTTGTGAACTGCTTCTCCATCTAGCCACAAGTGCTAAAATACAAGGTTTTGGATGCTAATTCACGAGGCTCAAAGTTCATTTGCAAACACTGAAAAGCACATCCAAGGACACAGTCGGAGAGGTGTAAGGAGAAAGTTTGAGGTGGGTTTCATGAAAGCCGACTTTGGTTTAGGTCAGCCGTCTTCGTGATGGTAGATTTCAGGAGCGGCCAAGGAATAGCCAAAATGTTTATGATTTCCTTTGGCAATCTGCAAGAGCAGTTTATATTGCAGGCAAATAACAAAGATTAATGAAATGGAAAAGTTGAGAAATCAAATGCTCAGAAATTAAGAAATGCAGAATTAAGAATGTAAATTTAACCTCAAAGCCACAGTGTTCTCTTTATTTCTTAAGAGACTTTCATGTCATCTCTCTTACATGACCAAGTAACAAAGCAGATACCTTTCACAACTACTTAAATACAAAAGAGACATTTTCTACTGCATATGTAGTGTGTTAAAAATCATTTAAAAAGATGTACTTCTTCAATAGATCAATGTCTTTTTCTACTCATTATTCATCATGTACTGAAAAGAGGTCGATTAAAGCTGCAGCAAAACACTGCTTCTGAGAAGACTTTAAATGCTCTGGTGTGAAGCAACCGTGGTTTCTTCGAGGAGATACTAGGCCTGATTATTTGAAGATTATACAAAGCCAAATTCTACTGTGGCAACAATTTCTATCCACTTTGGAGGGATATAAATGATTGTATCACAGAGAAGTGGCTTTGCAATATATCAAGCGCAACATTATTCAAACATCAGCATTTCACAGCCTTCTTCAGCTCACCCATGCTCCCTCCTGCATTTCCCAGCTCTCCCACTTCCCATCCACTCCCTAGTTCATCTGAAAGCCAGTGCTCATTTGCTGTTGTTGGGCTAGTTTTCAGTAAATCACTACAACCATCTGATGACCAGAACTAATTCGAAGGAGACAGCAGGGTCACACAGCCAGCTGCAGGCAGCGGGCACGGCTGCCCTTTTCGGCAGCTCCGGCTTAGAGCAGCCTCAGTCAACTGTGAAATTCCACCTTTAATTTCTTTGGGTTGCAGTCAAGCCTGGAGGCACCAACCAAGGCCACTGCCCCACCACTCTCAGTGCAAGGAGATAGGAGGTCAGACAGTGCCAGACGCCTACCCAAGGTTGCGTGGGAGCTCAGGAGCACAGGGAGAAGCTCCTGGCTCCCTGTCCTGCACCTTAGGAGCAAGGCTATCATTGACCAAGCTTTGATAGGCTCCTGCAAGTAGAATTGGGTCTGTCCTATGTGAGTCACCTCCATGTGGCATAGGAGGGGTTTCAGGTCCCTTAGAGGAGGTGCTAAGAAAAGAGTGGGAGCAGGCTGCCACCAAAGGGGGCCGGGTGGGTTATCCTGGGGAGGGGACTGAACACGGTCAATGGGTCCTCAAGCAACATGATGAAGCAAATCAACTGCTTTGGGATGGCAACCCACCCCTGGCTGTGTTCTGGCAGCAAGCCATGCTTTGCCTTGAGCTGCAGTTGAGGCAGAGCATCTCCACGGCCCTGGAGCAGCCTCGGGCTTTGCTACTTCGGCACGTACATGCAGAGCAGTGGCTTCCAGGGTTTCCAGAGCGTGGATCAGCACTGTTGTGGAGCTGCTTCAGAAGCGATAAAGCAGGTCAGGGTACAGCCTGGGCCTGTGTTAATCCTGTCCCTGCTAACCCCAGATCTGGAAGAGCCAGGAATTGCGGTTCAGAGACACAGAAGCCGCCTGGATCGGGGCCAGCTGAAGGCTGGAGGATGTCCAGCTGCCTCAGCCCAGAGGTAATAAACCCTTCTGAGTGCCTTAGCAAGAGCATGGCGGCCTCAGGCTCATGTAATCAGGATAGATCTGGGCCTGAGCTAGTCAGTCTGCACTGCAAGGGGCGAACTCAGATGTCACAGGCTGCATTTCATGGAAGTGGCCTCCCCAGAGCATCTCCTGTCTCTTCGTTCAAGGGGGCAACGTTCCGCAAGGCACATCATGTCCAGCACATCCCAGCAAGATTTAGCATTTGAAGGGGTGTTTCTATTGTTTCGTTTTGTTTTCTTAATTAAAATACACAGAGTATTGCAAGAAAAAAGAAAAAGAAAAAAACAAGGAATCTATTTATTTTGTTTTATTGTTCTTTCTCATGGAACAATCTCCAGGGAAATAAAGGAGGTTACAAAAAGAGAGGAACAATATCAATGCAGAGACTGTGGGTTCCTGTAAATTAACTTTGTAAGGAGGGGAAGGGAAAGAAAAAAAGCTCCTGATAAATGAGTGCTGGACTTGTGAATGCCAGAAATGCGCAACGGGGTTTTTCCTGCAGGACCCCCTTTGTGGGGAGGGGAAGGTGGAGAGAGGGGGCTTTGGGAAGGTGACTGTCCTCAGTTCATGGCTGAGGACCACAGGAAAGGGAAATGGATTCAGCCACATGGATCAGGTAGGCATGAAAAAAAGGATGATAGTGTTATGGCATGTGGGAGGTAGCAGGGTTAGACACGGTTTGCGATAACCCTGCCCAAGCCAGGGGTGTGGAGAGGAGGACACAAACACTCTGGAAGTGGAAGGGGTCCTGGCTTGGTCTGGAAAGCGGAGTCCTGCTCTGCCATCCCCTTACAGGGACCGTCCCCAGAGAAGGCATCACTCACCCTGGGCTTTTTGCAGAAAAGCCCCATCCCTTCCCAGGTCTCAGGTACATGGCTGTAGCCCCCATCACTCCCTTGCAACACCCCATTGAGGGGAAATCAGTTCAATGGCTCTGCTTCCCATTTCGACAGTGCACTCTGTTCTCACCTCTGTACCCCATGCACATCCCCTGCATGCACATCCCTCTGTATGCACTTCCCCCAACTGCAGAAGTGGCTCTGGGAAAGTGACACGAGCTCCCCACCTTGCATGGGACCCTCTGGTTTCCCTCTTGCCCTGGGGGACTTGAGACAGCTCCTTTGCATCTGTTTGGGGCTCTGTCTATGCACACCAGGGAAGTGAGCGAGGGGGTCTGACATGCCTGGCCTGCAATCCACAGCATTTCCCTCCACGTGCCTGACTGCTTGCCCAGGTATTGCTCACCTGTGATGGGGCTATGGGGTTTGGGAAGAGCCAACTCGGGCAGCTGGAGGCTGGATAGGGCTGCAGTGATGCTCAGTCCTTTCCCACCTGTAGAAAGAGCCCTGCCAGCACTGTCCCCATCCCACAAGTTCTTCACTCCTGCAGAGATTATTTATTTTTAATTAATTTATTATCACCTGGTTTCCTACAGAATATGAAGTCTACACGGCTACAGGGTCTGTCTTTTCTCCCCCACCAAATACTGAACAAGCAGTTCAGCCACAACCACCTTTGAAAGCAGAGTAGAAGTCTTAACGCTACGCAGCATCTACAAGTGTCATGAAAATGGGGAGAGACGTAAGTTTTCATGGTGCTTCGCTGAGGGAAATGCCTCAGCACAAATTCATTAGACTCTATAGAGAATCCAGTGATGTGGACATGTGTCCTTAAGGAGTCAGTCACTTTTCACTTGGCATTTCTCTCTATCTGTTTGCACACACAGGCACAGTCCTTGTGTCAGGCATGACTCCCACAGCTTTGCAGAGCAAGCCCTCCTTCCCCTGTGCGTTAGCACAGACTTTCTCCTGTGTTTCCCTAGCCTCACCTAGAAAGCAATGTGCAAACCATAAGAGGCTCTGAAGGTCTCAGCTTTTCTGCTGCGAGTCCTAGCAGGACAGCCCAATGGAGGATCTCTCCACTAGGAGGAACAGGATCCTTCAAATCACTTTGTGTTAATTCATGTGTCCTTAAATGACATGAGCTTTAGGCCTGTAATATTCATGGGCTGGGCTGGCAGCAGATTTCCAAAGTCCTCTGTCTCCTGGTTCCTTGCTCAAACCAGAACGTCGCTTGCTAGGTCTAACTCTATTCTGATGATTAGCCTACTATAAAACAACCTGCATCTGAGGAAAAGGCTTAAGAGCCAGATTTGGCAGAGCAACTGGGGGGAGTTTGGAGAGGGGGAGGGCATGGTTTGAGTTTTCTTTAGTTTTCTTTTGCTGTGAACTTGTCTTCAAGCAAGAAAGCACTGAAAAAAAATCCCTAATTGCTTTGGGAAGAAGAAAATAGAAGAAAAACAGTAGTTCAGGATACTTTCTGATTCTAACATGCAATCTTTTGAGAGAAATCTCTCCCTCTTTCTTTTCCTAATGAGGAATCCCACAGCTAAGAAAAGAAAGATGTTTGGTCAAATCTTGGTTTGGAAAAAAACAACAAAACCCAAAAACCATAAAAGTGTCGTTATCAATGAGCTTCTAACAAGCAGAAAATGAGCAGAATAAGCCTTTCTCATCAAGTCTAATGAACTCCTCAGATTGTAGAACTGGTCCCACATTCAGTTGTCTGAAGAAAATAAGACCGAGGAAAGAAAAGATTAGTGTCAGGCTAGAAGTATTAGATGATTAGCATTGTTTTAGGAAGCAATCTGAGATGTCATCTGGAGATATGCTACCGATCCATCTGGGGCAGAAAGGAAAGAAGATAGAGGGGAGAGAGGGAAAAAAAACCCAACCAACAACCCTGTTTTGTTTCTCATTACTGCTCTAATTCTGGTGTAATTGAAAACGGACTGAATGTGTTTAGGAACATGTAGGACATCTGTTTCTCATTGGAAGAGCTCCGCTTTTTCGAGTGGCGCCTTCCATCTTCATCACAGTCCAAAGATTCCCACATCACGACTTGTCCTCTTTCTTTCTCTACTTTTTTTTTTCCTTTCCAGAAAATGTGAGGTTGAACTTTCGACTCCATGTAAAACAGTTGGAGAGAAACCATGATAAGTCCCGGGGGACCCATTGAGCCTTTCTTCCCATTATCCTACTTGATTCTTTGCAGCTTCTCAGTTCTTTAAATACAGCCTTGAGCTATTTAGTGCTGGTGGCATGAAGAAAAAGGGGAAGGGACAAGAGGAGGGGGAAGAAAATGAAAAAAATGGAAGAACAATTTGTAAGGTCAGACATCAAAATGGAGAAACAAAGACAACTAGACTGAAAGCTGTCCTTAAACTGGGCCAGGACATAGTGCTTTGCCAAAGGCATAGATCTACACAAATACTGGTTCATGCAGTTCTGGCTCTCCTGTGTGTATGAAACAGCAAGGAAGGAGCCTGAGATCCAAGAAGATTTACTTGTGGGCTAAACCAAAGGGCAATATCCTAATTCTCCTCTTGGACCCATGCACTATGTCTCCAGTGTTCATTTTGGTTTGGACGACTGCAGAATTGTCTCTCATAGGAAATTCTGGAGGCCCCATTGCTTAGAGAGGGTTTACAACTTGAGTAGACAATAAAGAGATTGTGGGAAACATCGCTACCTTGGCAGGGAGATGGGCTGCACGGTCTGATAACTCGTAATTCTCCACCATTTGGAGAAGATCTGCCTTTAGCAAGAGGGAACAAAGCAGCAAGATGCATGACCGCAAGCTAGAAATGCGTCTTGATTTCATAAATGGCTCTGTTCTGCTTTAATAACACTTTCCATCAACAAGGTTAATTCACAAGCATCAGCTCATGTAAGATGATGACTTGTCTTTCCCTGCTACACCAGCCCCACCACCCTCACCTCCACTTGATGGAGGAGAAAGCCAATGTCTCTGTTTGTGGTGCGTGAAGAAACACAACCACAGTGAGATGGAGGAAGGACCTTGGAAACGCCAACCAGAAACACCACTGAGGAGAGCCCTTGCCATGACCTTGGGTCATGAGTAACTCTGGGCCTGCAGGAGAACTTCTTAAATGAATCTAACAGCCTGTGTGGTCTCTGCCTGGCCAGTGTCACCATGAAATCAGCAGGTCTGATTCTCCTGGGCTGCAGCTCTACGCCCTTCTGACAGTGCAAATGAGCCTCAGCGTGGAGGAAATATTCTCCCATTTCTAAGCCTGCTCAGGTGACCAAGGTGAAAAAATTCCTCCTTGGAAATCAAAGGCAGATGTCACTTTTTATTTCAGTCGAGCTCAGGATTTTGTCCTTACAGTGAAGTAGCTGGGACTGGAATATGTTCTGTCTGAGGAGCCTGAGATAGAATTTGTAAGAACTCAAATATTAATGAAATTACAGCAAATAGTTAAAAGAAATGCTCTCTTCCTCAAAAGGAACTGCGGAAAGAAATCAAGATAGATTAGAAAATGTTGATGAAAGTATCTTGCTGTCAGTGAATGCCATTTTATTGAGTCAAGTGTTTTGTTGGAATTTTTAATAGGAAACATTAAGAGGGTTTTTCCTTCCTTTTTTGACAGAAAAGCATTAAATAATTTCATTTGGATAATATTTCAATAGCCCCATTTTGGCATGTATTCCATACAATTTTGACATGTATTCATGTTAATATGACTTATTTGTAGGTATGCTTCATATTTTAGCAAGCTAAATATTAAAATATTCTGTTTTGACATTATCAAAATCAAATGTCCTCTCTTCTTGAAACAAAATGTTTCTGTGTCATCAAAATTGTATATGTCCATTATTTGCATTTTTTTTTAATCTGCTTGGTCAGAAGACATTGACTGGTTGATTTTTTCTCCATTTAGTTTGAAAAATGTTCGAAATGTCAGAATTTTCCCAGAAATGAGAAAGTCAAAATGTTTTTCTCCAATCAGTTTTAGGAAGCTAATTCAGTGCCCTTTTTTTCCTACTGCACTACACTTTTTCTGAGGTGTAATTCATAGGAAATTCAGACTGAATTAGTCCATTAGGGGACTGAGTTCCTTGGCCAGAAAAAGTGTTGAGTGCTCTGAAAAAGATCAGGTCATGCTTTTTTTAAAAAAGTCAACTTGAGATTCTTTGAGTCTTGGTCATTGGTCAACAGAAGCAACTGTAGGACCATCAAAATCTCTTGTTCTTGAGTCTGGACTTGTAGCTGCAGCTAGAACATGTGTTTCTTTTAGGAGGGACCCAGTTCAGTGCTTAGTACTATGCGACATGGTGGCCCTTACACTCACAATTATTCAAGAACAAATGAAAACAAAAGTAAGTTTCTGAATTCATTAATGGCTATGTTGGCCAAAGCGGTCAATCATTACACGTGTAATAATGTTCATATGGTTTAGTGCTTCATGTGGAAAATAAAGATAGACATGACAGCGCTACACAACAAGAAAGAGACACCATGTTTGAGGAAAAGTTGCATTTAAAGAACCTGGGAACAGGCAAAAAAGAAAATAAAGATATTCTTGCATGGAAAAGTGTTCATTACTAGGAATCTCCAGAGTAGGTGGAAAAGCAGCTTTAACCGCTTCCTTAGTAGAGGGCATCAAACTTCTATTGTATGCAAAAATAGATGCTTATTACTTATCACTGATATTAGAGCCAAAGAGCAAGCCTGAGGTGGAACAGAGTACAAAGTTCAAGGGAATCTTTGTGTTAAAAGCCTCCAACTGTAAGTTCATTAAATAGGTGAGCACAACACCCAGACTAAAGAGTACCTTTGAACCTGTTTGCCACAAGATGATTGCGGTAGCAAAAAAGTGAGAGATTTTCCCCCCAAAAAGAGTCCTTCATGCAAATAACGTTAGAAATATTAACAGATAAAGATGAATTTTAGAAAGGTAGCTAAAGTGTGCCTTTTCCCTCTTGACTGGCCCCACCATTGTGGTCCCTGATCTTATTCAGATCTGAGTATTACCTATTCGTGGCTCTGAGGATACTGCCTTCCTGAGACTGTCCCAAAGGTGTTTGAACAGCAGTAGAGGACTCTTGTGAAAGGAAACATCTTCTCCATCCTGATTTTTAAGTTTAGCTCATTCTAGCATTGCTTTTTGAGAAATTACTTCTGCTATGAAAGAAAACATAGTAAAATTTTAATTAACGTTAAATTGTAGTCAAAGTTAAATTAATTAGTTAAATTGTAGTCAAAGTTGAGTTCATCAACATTTATATGATACCCATCCAACTTTACATTTTTCTCCTTATTTAGGTATACATTTGCATTATTCTGCCTCCCATTAGCGTCACTTTATTAAAGTTCAGGGAAAAAAAAGGCTTGGCTTAGCTTGACTTAGCTTGGCTTGGCTTGGCTTGCTTCCTTTTCTCTTGGAAAATGTTTATTTCTGTACAAATTTCTGACTGAATTTCTGGAAGAAACCTGAAAGTGATGGATGAGCAATTTCCTCAAGGTAATTTTATATTGTAAGACCAGGGAATGCTAATCATTACCAAACCATGAGGCACTAGGAAGAAAGAGGATGTAACCAGGGCTGACTATAGCCACTGTGAGGAGATGGAAGTTGCACAGAGGTCCCACCTCTCTTCCTGACATGTCTTAAAAGCTTGTCCAACATGCATTGCTGGAGAGCTGGCCTTGCAGGATGCAGCCTCTCCTTGCAGCCAGTGAGGTCTTCTCATTGCTACTGCCACAGAGTGATCCAAACACGAACCAGATGTCCCAGCTTCTCTAGATTGAACTCGGCAGCTAGACCATGGGCTTCAAAGTGCAGCCACTCTTCTCGATGTCATGCAAGCTTTCCCCAGCAGATCCCAGGGTGCTGCAAGTGGTGGCCCTGGGTATTTCAAGGACAAGAAGTTGTAGCCGGGGAGATAGTCTTTATCCATCATCTTTATCCAGTGCAAGGAATGGAACTGAAGCAGGAGTGAGAAGAGACTGATGCTCACACGTTCCCATTTTCCCAGGAACTTCTACTGTTTTCACTTGGAATCAGAACAAAACCAACTACTTTTGAAACCGCCTGGATGAGGGAATTTTCACTCCAAAAACATAGTTCAAGAAATTCTTTGGTTATTTTATGGGTTTTTAATAGTATTTTATTATATTTATATTATCTCTTCCTATGTTATGACAGGTACTCCTGGCATGCCATAATGACCCAAAATTGTTTAAATATTCTATTTTTATTTTCTTTTCAAAATCATTATGAGCAGCTGCTACTTAGCAGTGAGTGAAATACCTTATCTTCCCTTCCAGATCAAAGTATCTCCTGTTTGTATTGTAATTAAGGTGTTTCATTACTTATTAATTACAACACAAACAGGAGACACTTTGATCTAGAAAGGAAGATAAGATATTTCAGTCAGTGCTAAATAGCATTTGCCTTAAATTATTTGAAAAGGCAAACAAAAGAAAATAAGAGAATACTTCCACGACTATATTATGACATGCTGATAGTCACATTGCCTAATGAATCCTTTACCGCTGACACACCATGGAAAATTGTAAAAATGATCACCCCAGAACAAAGATAACAAAAGCAAAACGAATCCCCAGAAATCTAAAAGACGATTCAGAAATATTTTTTTTTTCTTCTTTTCTGAAATTCATCTTCTTGCACTGATGTTCTTTCTGTGGGATCTTTCACTGAAATCTGTATGCTTCCATGAAAAAGGCTCTGGAGGTGGTGGGGGGGGTGGGACTCAGCTGTGTCCAAAAAATACTCTTCTCAGTTAAAAATTATTTTGGCAGATGTTTTCTAACCATCTCTCACAGCCAGGCCCGGGGCTGGCTGCCTGTAATATAGTGCTGTGAGGGGCTTGTGGGGTAAGTCAGCTGTCTCCTGGACATATTCCTCCTGCTTTAATCTTCCTCTTGTCCCTTGCACAACAGACCCTGCTCAAAAATCATGACAACAGTGTACCCCTCCACAGAAGACACCATTACTTAATGACACACAGAAGAGTGAAGTATTAAGGGCTCTTTTTTGCTTCTGCACTGACCAAATAAAGAAGGAAAAAAAAAAGGTTAACTGAGTCCAGATGCTTAAAACAATTAAAACAGAGGCTGGAGCAGAGGCCAAAGTCCAAAGTGGGGAAAGAACAGGCTACAGACTGTTTAGATAAGTGGGATGCACTGGGGTGGGCAGGTCCTGGAGTACTCAAGAGCCAAGCCAGGGCCATCTCTGACCCATTAGCAATTATCTGGGACAACTCATGCCCTTAATATGAAGTATGAATGCATCTCTATTTGCTGGGCAGGGCTTTTTAAATATTTTTTTTAATCTTCCAGCCTACAGGCTTCTAATGTGCCCATCACTGTGGATCAAATAGCCAATTTCTTCTATACTTGCCAGGAGCATCCAAGATCATAAGAGGCTCAGTAACCACCCAGGTGGCTAAGGATGCAAAGTCATGCTTTCATCAGGCCTTTCATCTTCCGTCTCAGCCTGGGAGGACAGGGAGATAAAGCACAACGTTGTAGTTTTGCCCCTAACTCCTGCTTTCTGGACACTGGGATCCTACACACCCCAGCTGGAGTCCACCAAGGAGCGGCAGGAGATAAGTGTGCACAAGCACATGAGAATTCAAGTAGTTGTGGGAAAGGTTGTCATAAATTCCACCTTTAAAAAGGTGGAGGGAAGGGGCAGGGAAGAAAACTCCAAGTGATTGTAGAGTTGTCACCTTAACATCAACAGAGATACTGGAAAAGCTGATTGAACATACCTTGTTCAAACCTGGAGGATAAGGAAGTGATAAGACATAGATTTCCTAAGAACAAATCACGTCAAACCAGTCTAATTTCCAAATCTGGAAGGTTACCAAACCTTGTAGATAAAGCGGAAGCAATAGCAGCAATATCCTGACTTTAGCGAGTCTTGTGGATCCCTCCCAGCCGGTGGTTTCATAAGACACTAGAGGACAGAATTATCTAAATGGCATTTCCACAGAGTACAGCACATCCCATTGAAAGATCACACTCAGAGAATCGCTATCAGTGGTTTAGGGTAGGATTCAGACCACAGATCACCACAGCCATATTTGGGTTGCCTGCATGTGGGTGTCTACCTGTCTGCTAAGTGCACAAGCTCCCAGCGTACTTAGAGGGGGACTAATCAACATGGTCTAACGAACAACGCAGTAGGGTGTCTACAGCAATGCAACAGGGGTGACAAGTAGCACTTCATTGAAAAGATTGACCTGGGATGCCTTTGGTTGCCCACACAGCCACGTGGTGCTCTTTTAGCCACAGTGGGATATTCCACTTGGCCTCCAACGGCTGCTCCAGAAGGGCACAAGTCTCCGGCAGGTCCTTTGCCAGCCTCATGCAGATGTCTCACATACCTTAGAGCATCCTAGCTAGCACCACACACCTATGTGCAGATTTCCAACAGAGCCCTATATCCCTGTTTATTCAAAGAAGAACGCTTACACACCTGGCTTATGTAAAGGCACCTATGCACAGAGTCCTAAATTTAGATATTTTAGTTTCCATAGTGATCCCACTTTTAGCATGGGATTCAGTTATCCAGACATAGACATCTAGTACTACTTCATGCATCATAGCATATCTAAAAAATCCACATGGGACACTCCTTACAGGAGACTCTAACTTTTTCTGGAAAAGCAGTGGGAGGCAAGATACCCCACAATGCCTAATACGACACTGGATGTCTCTGTGGGCAAGTGAATCTGACCTTTACTGGCAAAGTGGGAGGACAGCCCAGGTGAATTTGACTACAGGTTTGGCATGCACCTATAGTACTCAACAGTGACGCAAAGGCTGGACTAGATGTATGTAGACCCATACACCATTTCCAGATGGTACTAGAGCATGAGAAGGTTTGCACACACGGAGCCCCATTCATCTCTGGGACCGAAGCATCTCATTGATTCAAATGTTTTCTTTCCTCACATTCTGCTCTAGATGCAATTTAGGCTCATTAGAGCAACCAGTTGGCTCCTGTAGCTTCTATCTAGCTGGGACCTGTGTCACAAGTATTTAAGTTCTCTTCCAAAAATATCTTGGTATCTCATCTTCCTTTTGAACTGTCACCTACTAAAAGTTCACTCTACCACATTTTCTTTGAGGGCCTGGTGTCCTCCCCACTGAGAGCATGTTTCACCCAATAGAGACGCACTTCAGGTTCATTGCCTCAGCGCTGTTTGTGCAACCACTTGGCAGAGTTTCTAATCATTTGTAATTTTTTATCTCACTGTTTTGATATGGGGAATAGCTCAAAGGCACTGATTATTAAATTTCTTCACCCTTGGCGTTACCTTGAATGTGTCCTTTGCTGCATCCACAAGCAAGTGGAAATCGCTGCAATAATTGTGGGCCTTTGGTCTTCTGTCTGACAGTATCCTGGATCCAGAGATAGGGTGAATCCTGGGAGAAGATGAAAACTTACATTCCCCTAGGGATTGAGCAAGGGTTTGCCTTGCCTAGACATGGGACTTGTACTGCATCCAGATTCTCCATGGCTGGAATATTACTTTTACTCTTAGATTTTTCTCATGTCCATTGCACCTTTTGCTGTCTCTGCCTCTGTGCTTGCATGCTGCCAAACTGGAAACTACAAGCAATGAAAGAAAATTTGCATCACTCTTCTCACCTCTGGCACAAGAACATTTTCTAGTACTACCTCTCATTTTTCTGAAACCTTAGCAGAGAGAAAGACCATGAGCTGGAATCAACCCCACAGAGAGACCTTCCTTGCAAATGATTCCTTTGATTTTGGCCCTGACACTTAGCCTCTCTTTACCTCCATTTCCCATCTGCTGATGGGGCAAACTGAATCCAGGCCATGAGGAAAGTACATGAAAAAGTGAGCAGCTCCAAGGTTACAAGCCAAAAGCTCAGTATTTCAGAGAGGAATGTTATTCAGTGCAGTTTTGTGGTACTCACCTCTGGAAAGCAGTCATTAAATAAGCTGCTTTTTGATTTTGCATGAGGAATTTGATATTTCTTTGTAGAAAGTCATATCAATAGCCACTGTACGGACGATACTCCTCCTTGCTTTGAATAGGACTAGCAAAACTGAGATGTCCCTGGAAAACTGAACTGTGTTGCAAAGTGTAGAGCTGTACATGGATTTTCAAGTGGGAAGCTTTCAACCCCTTAGAAATAGGCAGCTGCAAATTCCAAATGTTTACCCCTATCCATTTCTTTCCCTCAACTTTTGTCTCCCCAGAAATTTTTGGTTCAAGCCCAAAACTTGCTTTCTAGGCTCACGAACCTGCTGCAAGTGTGTGATGCAGAAGATCAGGTTATAGGATTGTCGTTGGTAGTCTCACTAATTCTAGAGAGATTTACCTGGGCTTGTCATGGCATTTTTTGCTTTCTTTTAAAGATGCGGTTCCTGGAACCAAATGATTCTTGAGAATATTTCTGCTTTCTTTTCTTTTTCACTAACTTCACAGTGACCGTGACCAAAATGTCCCCTTCTTATCTCAGACACCAGAGAAGACAACACAACCCAAAGGTGTTCTTCAGGGAAGCGGCAAGGAAGCTGGGAATGTGATACTTTTCTTTTTTAGCATTTGACAATTCTCTAACAGTCTCTTCTGGACTTAATACCTAGAAAAACATTTATTTGTCCTGCCTCTTTGTCTGAATCAGCAGAAGCAGGGTTAAAAAAAGATAGGACTCATGCACACTGACTTGGCACAGACTTCCAAGGGCCTTGAGGCTAAAACAAAACAAACCAAAAAAATGAGAAAAACAAGTTTTGTTTCCAAATAAACAAGTTTCCTCTCCCCTCAGGTATGGGGCTCGCTCAATTAAATTACACTCATCTGCCAAGGCCTGTGCACCATGTGGATTTGGTTACTGTCTCTGCAAGAATTTGTGTGATGCTCCAGGCCCCGAGGAAGGCGAAGGCTGACCCCACCCCTCCCCTCCAATGCCCTTCGCCATGCAATCTGCATTTTCTCCTTTGCTGCTACAGGGTTTTTTTTGTTGTTCTATTGTTGTTGTTTCTCATAAGCACAGCCCAGCCCCGCTTGAGCTCTGCATCTGGATCTGGGCTTGATTTTAATTGCTCGCAGTTAGGTACGACGTGTCTGTGTTCGCCTGTCGGAGAGGAGGGGAAGGTGGGGTGGTGACTGTCAAATAGCAGCTCTTGTTAATGTGAGCTTTGCTGGACACATACTCTGACCAGGTTATACCATAGATGGTGCCTAAACTTCCCCCTACCATGTGCAGTCTGGCTGCAGTCTTCCTGCTTCGTTTCCCATTCTGATCCATTGTGCAATATCGCTGCCCTCATTTAATTTTATTTTGATCCAAGATCACCTCTGTTTTAATTCTTGGGTGACCACCGACTTTGACTGTCCTCCCCAGAAATGCGTTTCTGAGACAGGATAGCAATAAAATAGAGCCAAATCTCTTTCTTGAACCAATACTTCACCTGTTGAATCCATCTAACATCAGATTTTCAGTACAAAACTAAAGGTCTGGGGACTTTTAGCACCTGAGATCCTCAGTAAATGGAAAATATATTTGTACTATCCACTGAAGGAATAAATACGCATGATATTCTGCGTATTGTTTAAACCAGCTGTGCTCATTACCAGGTGAACCTCAGATGTCACTCACTGCAAAGACATACAAACTTCCCTTGAGCTGAGGCAGACCGTAGGATGTTCGTGAGTCTTGTCCTTGAATAGTTGTGTGTATCTTCACAGCCAGTATAGGAGACCCTGGTTTTCACTTGCTGCCAACTGGCTTTTCATAACTGTGATTTCTCCCGTGTTCTTTCTTCAGGAGAGGAGAGGAAAATACTATCTGCAATTGCTGAGTGAAGATACCATCCTTTCTATGGCAATGGGGCAGATCAGCATCAGACTGGTGTTTCAGCATCTCTGAATTCTTAGAGTATCATCTCCAGAGCTCTTACCTCTGTCACATTTTTAAATCTTTCTGCTAATTTTGCTTAATAAAATGATTCTTATACAGTCTTACCCCCTATAACTTCTTCCAGATTGACTGATTTCACTTCTAGTGGGGAAAGGGAGAGGAATCTTGAAGATACCAGCTGTCCACAAGTTTCGTAAAAAACAATAGCTAGGTGGCAAAGACAGACATAAATTAGTGCACCTTCAAAGAAAGTTCAGGACCTTTTCTAGCCTCAGTTATCAGCCAGCTGGCCAGTCAGCACGTACTGGCCAACTAATCAGCATGCTGTGAGCACAGACCCATCCCCAGAGCACGTCCCCTTTTCCCTCGTGTCCATGGTCTCAGAGGAAGGAGTGCACCAAGCCACACAAATGCAAAACTCCAAGCTCTGGAAATACCTGCAGATGTTCACTGTCTCTGCCATGTGCCCGCAGTCAGGTAGGATGAACCATTGCCTCAGTCCATTTTACATTTGGGAAGGAAACTGGGCCTTACACATTTGACCTTTCCTCTGTTTTTATTCTCTCCTTGCTAGGGAAACCCCTGTTGACATTAATAATATTATTTGCAGGTGAAGGATAGGTAATAGCTGAGTAAGGACCTTTAGGCTGGATTCAGGATGAGTAAGTGGAAAATCCCTGAATTTAAGCCTGGCTGTGTGATTTGTTCTTCTTTCATGAGAGGAGTTCCTGCCAGCTCAATTTTCCTGGCTGTTTAATGGAGCAGCAAGACAATTCCAGCTCCCTGCAGCAAGATAATTGGCTATTGTGATCACCGCAGATGATTCAAAACATTTTATAGATCTTAACTAATTAATTGACACAATCGGCCCACCTAATAAGTCGGTTTGGTGTATCTGTGAGGAAGCTGAGGCTGAGAGATGACACAACATGTCCTCATGGACGGCTCTGCTCCAGAGAGGGAGCTGAGATGCCACCACTTCATTGAAGTGCTCTCCTGCGATGCTATGGCAGGTACCATCAGCCGAGAGCTGATGGATCTGGACCAGACTGGGATCTGGGATATTTTTATCGGCTGTGTGATCCAACAAAAAGATTGTTTTGCTTAAACTGGAAAATCTTTGGGGCAGCAACACTGTCTTTCTGCCTTCCTCTAGCACACCTATCACGGTCCAGCTGGCTTAGTACTGGTAACCAACAAATGAAGAATAATAAATGGGCCACCCCTATTAAAGAGACAAGTCTTCTGTTTTTCAGTGGTGCTTGCAGATGTGGAAAGGGATTTCAGTGCTGATAGGGACCAAGACACAAGTCAAGACAGAGAAGGTGAAGTAAGAGGTGTCCCAAAGTGGTGATAGGACATGCAGACAGCAAATAACATGGAGAAAGGGGTGGAAAAGAAGGTGAGTTCAAGGCACTGACTGGGGAAGGAACCCAGGGAGGTGGAGAAGGTGTGGGATTGTGTTGAAAGGGGTGTGGAGGCACAGGGTGTGGTAGGCAAAGTGATTCCAGAGGCCTCGGAGAGTTTGGCAATCTGTGGGTAAGAAAGGGAAGGACAAATTGTGACAGGGTCAAGGACAGCATCCGTACTCTGTGGAGTGCGCCCAGGCAGCACAGTTGGGAGAGCAAAGGAGCAGCCAGCAGGAGAGCTGCAATATCACACCCATTTTCCCATGCCTCGCTGCAAGGAATCAGCCAGGGAATGCAAAATGGAAAGTGGGGCTGAGGGTCCGAACCAAGAAACAAAGATTGTCAGGGCAAAGAGGCCACAGGAATCCTGAAGGAGCCTTTTCCTAATGCTGGTCCACTCTGTTTCTCTCAGGGAATAGTTTACTTGTCACAAAATAAAATAAATATATATATTAAATTCAGGTTGATTATTTGAGCTGCTTTTGGTAACGGATTAGGGTTTTTTTTAAAAGTCAGAGGAATGAAACAAAGACAAAAGGGAATGGTTTAACTTGCCCATCTGAATTTTGTTCTCCTTCTGAAATTTAATTATGGGAATATGTTTATAGCTAAAAACCACTGTAATTCATCTTGGTCAAAGGATGCAATCCATTCATCCTGAAAGAGAATTCTAGTAGTTTGTATGGTTGAGAAACTCATGGTTTTTTCTTGTGTTTTGTTAAAAACTATCCTCTTTTTTGTTTAGCTCCCAAATCAACGACTCACGTATTTAAGTGCACAGCCCCACTCTGATGATCGGAGACATGTCTGGATGAAATGCTAAGCCTCATTTTTTGTATAAGAGCTGAGCAAGTTTCATCTTGCCTAAATTATGATTATTATGGCCCATCTAAAATGACCATCCTGCTTCTGATTATATTTAAAATATTCTTAGGAGGGACTGTCTCCACCAGTGGCTCAGCACCTGGAAGCAATGAGCCTCCTAAACAGTGTCAGACTTGGTTGATGCAACTGCAACCTCTACAAAAGCAGATGGGGTATGTTTGAGCAGGTTCCTTCCCGGCATGCTCCTCCATCCTAATACAGTGAACAGAGAAGGAAAGCGAGGTTTTGTCTAAAGCTCTATCAATGGCTCAGATTCAGAGAAGTAATAAGCCTGGACAAGGGAAAGGAGACATTTGGGATTTATGTTATTTTACAAAGAGCTGTAAATCACTGAAACCTATGAAGGACAAGAAGGCTGTTTAAGAAATTCTAAATTTCCTGCTGTGTTGCCCCAGAAAGAGTTAAACAAGGCGCCCTTTTATGCATAACCGAATGGCATACCCTGTGACTACAGCCAAGGAAGGATAGTTGTATGCAACTGCAAGGTCCAGAAAGTCAAAGTTTGGTTTCTGAGATGAGTCATGGAGCCCTACAACCCAAAGAAGGGCAAGAAAACCATGTGTGACTGCTCAGGAGACTCAGAACTAGACACAGCTGGGACCCTAAGGCTGGGTATGCACTGCAAAGCCAAACAATCTGAGTATTCACCATGTCTCTACTCCTAAGAAAAACAGAAACCTGGTGAAAAACCTTAGAGTCACTTGGAGGCTCGGTAGATTCCATTATAAATAGCTTTATAATAGCTTTTCTGGGAACTGGTCTGACACCCCACAACATACACTCAGTGACTTCAGCCCCAAACTTCTCTGATCTTCACGATTCACTGTTATGCAGATTTACATGTTGGGAAAAAAGATAGAGTGAGCTTCATATCTCATGTCCCCGGCTTACTCACACCAGTGTCTCTCTCTGGGGTGAAGCTGCTGGCTGCTCTGCTTCCTCGCAGAGTCAGAGGAGTTCAGACAAAGACTGACTGAGGGTCTGCTCATTGCCTTCGTTCCAAAACACCTACCTGAGAAAGGCCTTGTTTTGGGTCATCTCCAAAGCCAACTCAAACATGCCCTGCACACTAGAGGTAACACCACAAAACAAGTGAGGAGGCCCAGGGCAGACCCTACAGAGGACTTGGAAGGACCCCTGGGGAGATGTGGCTTCTCCTATGGAAGAAGGATTGTTTCATATAATTTCTTCCAAGTTAGCTCTGTTAGCATCTGAGAAGGAGGATATCAGCTTTGATTTTGGAGATGAGCTCCACAGGATTGAGTGAGCAGGGACCTGTCTCAGTTCCTGTGTGCTTCTTAAGGTTAAATCTTGTCTGCAAGAGGTGAATTAATTCAGAGGGCTCCTGGGCAAAGCTATGCTAGAGCAACTTCATTTGAGACTGCCAAGCTTTCCCAGGGTCTTCATCCTGCACCTGGACAGCCTTGGCCATATGGTCACCACCAAGTGCCCATTTCAGCACATCCTGGGATGGGCTATGAACCAAGTCTCTGCAGCCTGGTACTTTGGCTGACTTCTGTAGATCACTGCAAGACTTCAGGTGAGGGGTGTATGGGCAAGGAGGCTGGCATAAGGGGTTGCTCTTTGCCTGCAGAGTAGAGAGCGCAAAAGGCGATAGGTAACATTAACCATCTTCAGCTTTCGACAGGAAAAAATCCCATGATATTTGACAAGCAATGCCTAGTGTTTGAGGACAGTGCCTTGGAAGTCTGGACTGCTCCATCCTTCACAAATGCACAGAGATACAAAGACAAGGTTACTTCTCCTCCCTCTCCCCTTTCTCTCCTTGGGTCTCTCCTTGTGTGCCCATGACTCTGAGCTGGGTCTGAAGGCTTCCTCCAAGGGCAAGGGCATCGCATCATGATAGCAGGAGCACTGAAATCTTGGGGGATAGGGAAGGTCTGCGCAGGCATCTAGACAGGCTGAGCCTGTGGGGGCAGGTACTGTCCGCCCTGCCCTACAAGGGCTGCCAGGTATGGGTGCAGACAGGCCTTGAGGGAGTGGTGGTCAGAAGAGGCAAATCGAGTGTTGGGAAGTTTTAACAAGGCAAGGTTTATAAGAAGGGTGTGAACATGTGTCTGTGTGCACGCACATCTACATTAGCTGACCTAATAAGAGACGCATTACCTTTCTCTACAGATCTGGCTTCACCTGCCTTCATCGTGAAGGCTGCTGCAACAGTATTAGGAAGGAATATGAGGAAATGAGTACAGTATATCACACACACAAAAAAAAAAGTTAATGTGTAATTCCACAGGGAACCCCCGGCTTGGTTACAGTGTGCACTTCTAGTCTCCTAATTCAGAAACTATAGAGCAGAGAGGGAAAACATCACCATACCTAAGGTGATGGAGGTGACCAAAGGTCTGGATAGTTTTGGGGTGAAGGTAGAGTGAGCACTTAGAAAGCAAACCCTGGGTAGGAAGAAGGGAAATGGAACAGAGGTCTAAACAAAGTCACAGTTGTCCTGGAGAAGGTGAATGAAGAATGACTGTTATCATCTCGCATCACATCCCCCAGTTCTGTTATCAGCTTTAAAACAAAAGGATTGCTTTTTATCACGGTGCATGAGTATAGCTAGGAGCTCATTGTCCCAAAAGAATGTATGGGTTCAGAAAGAGATCAGACGAACTACCAGAGGGCAAATCCATTATGGGCTGTGAAAATACCAAGGTGAAAAACAATCCAGTTGTGCCCTGGCTCCCATACTTGCAGCTTTCTCAGCCTAAATTCAGCCCCAATGAAACAGTTATGGACCCCTGGTATCCTTCACTGCTCAGTTCAATTGCCCACACGAACTCCTAGTGGCTTTTCAGACACTCCGGGGTTTCTGAGACATCCACAGGGGGTTGGCAAATAAAGGACCAACTGTTCTCCTGCAGTAACAGCTGGAAGCAAGTGGGCAGTGCTGCGCTGGCCATGTCTGTGTGGTCAACTGAGTCACATCTCCACTGACTGTAGTGACTAGATCACCACCAACTGCAATGGGAGTTTAGGTCCATAGCGCACAAATACACACTTATATGCACACACCTACACTGAGGATTCTGCTGAACCCCATCAGATATCTCACACCAGGCAAGATGAGTCTTGGTCTTAAAGCTGCTGAAAGGTACAGAGATGGAAGGGCTGAGAGGAGCTGAAGCAGGACTTCAGTGCACTCAGGTTGATATTTGCAGCGAGGTTTGGAGATTGGGGATGTCTCCAACTGCGTCCATCTTTACAGAAGCTCTTGGGTGAACTCTTAATCGGAACTTCTGGAGCCCACTGCCTCTCCAATAGCTCCAAACTTGCAATGAGGAGACAAGAGACAGAGGATGAAAGGGAAGAGAAAAGCTCCCAGTGGAGGCTGAAGAGATGAACCTTTATCATTAATAAGCTGCATGCATGACTAGGCATGCTTGACCCCCAATTTAGGAGGAAATGAGGGTACACACAGACATGCATTCTCCAGGGAGAAGAACAAAAATGGAGAAAAGCTAGATAAGGAACCCAGGGAGAAGAAATCCAACTGGACACAAGACTTGCATGAGCACAAATAGACCCCTTGCTTCTATAGATCCTCTGTATCTCTAACACCTTCATTAAATCATTTGCTCTTTGTACATAGGAGGTACACTATCAAATAACTGCGGGACTGAGACTGCAGTTCAACACCAGCCTTGACTGCCAGTGGCACCCACCAAGAGGGAGCGTTGTCTCCTGAGTTCACTGGAGTTGCGCCCTGAAAACCTGATGGTCTTTGTGAAGGAGTTTCACAGTTAGACTGTGAAATACCACTCAAGGTGAGAAGCATACAGGGCTAAGTGACCACTGGCAAGCCCTATGCTCACCCTGCAGCAGTTTCTCCTTCCTCCATCCTTTGTGAAGTGGACCGCGATTTCTGCCCCTTTCCAGCAGCAGAAGTCAGGAGTAATTCCTCCTGGAGAAATTGCAGGCGGGAATTTCAAGGAGGCAGAAGGTAATTACCCAGCCTGGAATTTCCCCAGGCCATCCGCTTAACCTGCAAGACAAGGAGAAAACAAAAAATGCAAGGGGATCTTTGACCACAAGCAGTCCCAGGAAGTTGGCCTGAGCACACTCCCTTTATTTGTTTGAGCACCTCAATTGACACAAATAGCTTTGAGCAGTTCACAGGTTTTGAGTCAGAGAGCAACTGTGGTGTGCCTATGCTGCAGAAAGCCTTTCTTCCCCAGCTTGCTGTTCCTCTGGGAGAAGACACACCTCTGATAGGAAGGCAGGTGCCTGGGGTAACGGGGGTGGGGAGAAAAGTGCATGTCAGGGTTTAATAAAATAACATGTCCACCCAACCTATGATTTTCTTTGGAAACCCAAACAGGGAATTTTCCAACCACCTGGCAATCAGTTTTCATTTCACATTAGCCTTGGTGATGCACCCTGCACTGTGCTCATCTCAACAGCATGAGAAATGAGCAGGAGACGAGATGGAGACACCTCTCAAGCCAAGTCCCTGCCTTCCTACCTCTGCAGCTGCAGGTCCTCAAATGCCCCCTGCTCAGTCGCCATGCTCCAGGCTCTGTGCTCAGGCAATAGTTGTGCTGGTGAGTCAAGACCAAAGATATTAAGTGGAGCTCTGAAGTCGGGCACAAATGTGAGTGCCCAGAGACCACCACGTAGCCAAGACAATCATTGCCCAAGAAGGGGAGATTGGTCCCAACTCCTGTCTCCTGGCTACCCGCTCACTTCTAGGTGAAAATTTAAGGTTTAACTGGAATCCAACTTCAGCTCTCAGATTGGCTTTCGGAAGCCCCATCAGAACAGCTGAACTGGGAGACTTTTCTGTTGTCCTTTGCCATGTTGTCCCTGCTAAGAGCTGTTTACCATGCTGCAGCCCTCATCACCTCATGGGTATCTGAGTGCTTTTATCCCCTTGCCTAGACAACTCTACAATGTGAGCCGTTTCACCAAGAAAAAAAGCAAGTTATAGGGAAAATACAGTGCAGCTCCCCAAAGGGAATAAGATCTTCCCTTATTCAGAAACCTCCTCTTCAAGAAGGTCCAGGCATTTCCTAGGGTTACCAAAGAGGATCTTTCGATTAAGATTCCTAGTCCCTATCTGCTCACCAGCAGGTACAAGGAAAGGAGACGAGGACATACAGGCTTTGGAGTGTCTCAGCTGAATGCTCCAAGCCCTGGAAGTCACCTCAGCAAGGCTGAGAAACCAAGACCCAGCCTCCCACGTCTCACATTAGCACGTTCTCCTTGCAGCATCAAGTCATAGCTATCACCCAGTCTATTGAGCCATCACCCAATCTATCTACCTGCCCCAAAGCAGGAAGAACAAAACCTTTCCTATCAGATGTACAAAGCCCTCCAAGGCCAGAGCTGCCACCTCCTCCCCAGGCAGCTGATTCTTGCTGTTCATTATCCTCACCACTGTGGTCGTTCTCTTTTCCTCTTTTCCTAATCTAAATCTTCCTTGCCGTGTTTTCTTCTTCCACCCACTATAGATACAGAGAGCAACTTATATCCTCCTTCCCTGCAACCAACCTTTAAGTCCTTAACAGCAGTATCATTTCTCTTCTTCTCTAAACTGAACAGCATCATTTTCTGTTCCCAGGACATCCTTTTCCCTTAGATAAGTCTATATCTATATGCTGTACATAAATATTGTTTTATTTATTGATTCTTATTTATTTATTTATTTATTTATTTAACATAATATTGGTTTACAACCACCACATCACACTAAAGGCTTCCCTTTCTCTACAGGTAAGGAGTCCCTCTCTTGCTGTATTATTTGATTAGCTAGAAACAAGAAATAATTTCCCATCTAAACATGTGATGTTCCCAGAAGAACTGAGTTCCCAGTTCTCTCACAGAGTAAAGGCTTATCCCAGCAAAAGACAAAGCACTCACAGCCCAGATGCTGCAACGCTCCTGCCCTCAGCAGGAGGGTGGAAGGCAAACCCCGTATTAAGACACCTTCTCCCTTTCATGGGATTGCACTCAGAGCAAAATTCCCACATGCTGTGCAGGAATTGCCCTGCTTGAGGGTAGATCTCACTTCTCAGGATATCATGTATAAGACTAAAGGACCCTTTCAACCCAAACCTGGGACCTTTCCCTGAGTGCCAGCACCCACAAGCACTCTTTGGAAGAGCAGAGGAGGCAGATGTGGAGGTGATGCTTCATCACACCTTCCAGCTGAGTGCTAGCGGTTGGCTCACTCACCCGGAAAGCAGGAGACCTGGGTTCACTCTCAGTTCACCTCGCAGAGAGGTCACACTGTCCTCCCGTGAATTTCTTCCCTTTAATCTTCCAGATTTTTTTCCTTGTTGTTCTGCGGCACATATCAGTTGCAGAGGCAGAAGAAGATTTAAATGAATATAGCTGATAACAACATTCTCCTAGGAGAACAAGTGGCTTTAAACCCTCTCCAAGTGAGATCTGAGCCCAGGCTTCTCCTGTCTGAGTGAAACCTCTAGCTACTGTACAAGAGCTGGGTGATGGCAAGACGTGGGTAGATGGTAGTAGGCAGTAGGCAGGTGCCGGTAGCCGGCAGTGGCAAGACGGGTAGACGTGGTGCTTAAGGACATGGTGTAGTGGTGGCCTTGGCAGTGCTGGGTTAACGGCTGGACTCGATGATCTTAAGGGTCTTTTCCAACCTTAACAATTCTATGATTCTATGATTCCATGATTCTAAGACCATTGCCACTTTCTTTGAGGGATGCATCCTACCCCTGAGTGGCAGAGAGGGTCAGGCAGCGTACCTGTGGCCTGAGCTCCTCAATGCAGGCTCCTTTCAGCCTACTTTTGGGACATCCAGCAGGGCCTGGGTGGGAATTGTGTGCAAAATTGGCTGCACGGGGTGTTTCTGGGCTTGCACAGGCCAAGAGCTCCAGGCAATAGAGATGTTTTGCAGAAGTGACTGTGCACCCACAGGTTGAATGGAGGGGAGTGGACAACGTGAGGCTGCAGCACCGTTGGGGCTCAGGATGTCTTCATCCTGTCTTCGTCATCCTGGGAGCTGTTCTGAGCCCATGACCTGGGGTAAGTCACTTTGCTTCCCTATGACTCAGGTTCCTAAGAAGTGGGACTCACACTTCCCTGCCTCAGAGGAGTAAGGCAAAGGTAGATGTAAAAGATGGCAATCGCTAAGTTGTTTAGATAGCCAATCTAAGACAGTTTTATAAGCTCCCAGACAGTTTTATAACGCAACCTGCCTTGGCCCCAGTTTTATAATGCAACTTGCCTTGGCCCCAGCTGGGTTCCTCTGACTGCAGTAGGATGTTTCCCAGAGATGGCGCAGTATGTTCATCCTTACCACCAGCTCCCTTTGCTTCCAGATGCTGCAAGGAGGGCACAACACATCATCTCAATCTCCAAAGTTTTGCCTCACGATCTCAGAGAGGCGGACAAAATAAAAGTCTACGGACATCTTCTGGCTGGCTGCTTGCAGGAAAAAAAGACACAGGATTAGCTTTGATCTATCAGTAAGAAATTACTTTCAACAGAGTAGAGAAAAAATGCATGCTATGACATACATTATTTCAAGAGAGACTGCAGAAAATCCCAAATACCCAAACAATCCTGCTTAACATCTCCCAGGACTTTGTATAATGGGAGCAGTAGTCAGAGTAGGGAGAGTCCTTGCTCTCCAACTTATAATTGCTTAAGGAGTGTCCCCTAATATAATTAACAAGGGTGCTTTAATTAAGAACCCAGAGTAATGATGCTCAAAACAACTCCATCTGCTGTGGGGGAAAAAAAAAAGACATGTATAAAGATATATATTATATACGTTATATATCTAGAAATAAATGAGGCTGTGGTAGTGGGTGCTAGTTCCAAAGGGTGAGGATGTTAGCCTGGTCTGTGTCCTATCATTATGTACTGTGAAATCACCCAACATCAAAGGAGCATGAAAGGAATGCGGTGAATGCCGCTTCACCATAATTGTCTGGAAAATTAAAGTTCAGTTGTGCCAGCCATTGTGTGTTAAATATCCTTAGGCAGGAAGGTCGATCCTGGAACAAGTAGGTGTGTCTAGCAGCCAGGCAAGGCAGCATTTCTAAACAACTGGCATTTGCCAGCTGATTCCCTCCCATCCCGCTCGGACAGTGGGTTTCATTCCCGTATTGGCAAAGGGTCGCCCTGGGGCTCAGATCACAAAGATGGAGCCTAAGGAACTTACTCATCCTCCATCCAGCCTTACCAGGGTCAAAAAATCAGTTGGAGTTTCCTTGAGTAAGAAATGAGTAAACAGCAGCTGAAGCCAGGGAGAGTTTAGCCAAGGGAAGGCTTAGGGAGAACTTGAGGATTTGTCCAGCAAAGGGCCTGACCGGGGTTTTGCTCGGGTGAATTTGGGGCTAGGGAGAGGGGCTGAGTGAACAGCAACACCTTGCACTTGTCAGCTCAGTGAGTTTAGCCCTGCGTGTTATCCCGGAGGCCTAAAAGGGTGAGTAACTCTGCATAGGCACAGAGGCTTGGTAAAAAAGCCCTTTTCCTTCCCCCAGCACCAGCCAGTGCTTTCCACAACCGGTGTCCCTTGCACAACGCACCCTGGGTTTAACGGGTGCGTAGTGCCAGGACGGCTCGTCCGCCTCCTGCACGAAGCAACGCAGGATGGTTTTCTATTCTTGAATCTACTTTTCCAGCCCTGGTTTAAATGATTCAAACAACAGTGCATCCACCGCTTCCTGTGTGGCGAGTCTTTTTCTTCTCACCACAGATCTCAAATGTTAGCCCTTCTTTCCTGACCTGAAGTGACCTCTGTCAGAGCAACGCTAATTCCAAACTCGTGTTCGCCACTGCAGGAACGTAATTGCCGAGCTGCAGACGCATCCTCAAACTTGCGTGGTCTCTCTGCAGCCGGCTGTATTTGCAGTCACACGCCGCTTTGCCAGTGCTGCATCCACACCTATAAATGATGGGGAGAGAGCAGTGTCTGGTCGGTGTCTGAAGAGGAGACTTGTAGCGAGAGCAACAGGCAGAAGCTAATGCTCGTGCTGGCAGAGGCAGAGCTGCTCCTTCCAAGTCTGCACGCATCGGTGGCCCAGCGCTGCGCTGTGCTTTTAAAAATCTGCGCAACAGGCGCCGGAGATGCCGTGGCATTTTTTTCAAGAGGAACATTACTGCGCTGCCCTGGCTGGGCTTCAGCTCCTCTGTCTACTCCCGCTTGCTTTTGCAGTTTCGTTTGGAGATGTTCCTTACCTCCCCTGGGATGTTTAAAACTAGTCTGGACAAAGTACAGGACAGAGGAACAAGCACGTAGGGGTAGAGGGATGGAGTAAATTACTTAATGAGTTTTTTCCCAGCCCTAACGCCTGTGATCGTATGACTTCACCTCCTAAACAAGCTGTTGCTTAACACCGCTGGCACAGAAGGGCTGCTGCGTTCCACCCCAGAGATGACCGCGTTTCAATGGGAGGTGAGCAGGCCCCCCCCTCTATTTATGGCCTGCAAAATGATTTATGATCTATTGGAATGAAAAGTGCAATATGAATGTCAGGTATTATAAACTGTTATTACGCTTCTGCTTCTGAAAATGCTCCCTTTTGAGTTTTTGAACTGTTTAATGGCAAGATAATATCCACAGCAACAACCCAAATTACAGGCTCCTTTAGGCAACTCATTAATATTGTTTTATAAATGAACATAATATTCCCGGGCAAAAGTTGAAAGTGCTTAAACCCTCTTCTTTTATTTTTTAATGGCAAAATACCCAGAAACAATTTTCAACATCCAATAATTATGATTATTAATAACTCACATTTATGTAGTACCTTTGATCATAAAGCATATTACAAACAATTGTGTATATATGCAAGTACACACACACGTGCAGAACCAGTATCTCAGCATAGCACCAGGCTATCAATCCTCCTATCGCACACGGCAACAGAGATCCCAGAAAATGTTGTATAATGCTGTGATATTTGCCCACATCAGCTGACATCATTAACACTGGGATAATCACCTTGTCCACTCCTAAAAATCATCCCTGTGCAATAGCTTTGAAAGACTATTGTACGCAACCAAAATTGCAGCAGGAGTGTTTTGGGTTTTGTTGTTTTGATTTGGGGTTTCTTTTTTCTAGGCTGCAATATGATTAGCAAAGCTGGAACTGAGCCAGGGATAACACACCTACTCTTGCAAAATCGCCATGGGGACTTTGAATGATTAGAAAAGTGGCCACACGCTTGGTTTTTCCATCTCATCCAGGGATGCCGCTTGCTTCAGTGTCACCTGAGAAGGGTCAGTGTCACTGCTTCAGGAGAAGCAATCCACGGGCAAAACGGGCAGAGAAAGGATGCGAGACTGTCATGCAGGACATAGCCTGAAGTCAACACAATTAAACTGAACAGTTCAGATGAGGCGATGCTTCTTTACTGGGTTTTTCTTAGCCACACAGGTCTCAACATCCCTTGACAACTCTGCATGGGAAGAAGGACTTTGGTACAGGAGGCAAAACTGCCACCTCCAGCCTTGTCTAGAAGCAACAGTGGGATTGGCATGGTGAGGTTTCTGGAGTGGGTTTTGCAGTCAAGCCCCTGGTGATTGCTGCTTATTTACCTCCTCTTGGCAAGGCTTTACTGGAGAAAGCATTGGAGGTCCTGATCCACACATGCATTAGGTATTTCTGACAGATGTGCAGTACCTAAACTCACTGCTCACCTGGCTCTTGATACCCCTGCGAGTCCCCAGTCCAGCCAAGATTTAAATTCATGCCTAATTTGACCTCTAAGCAGAAGCAGTATCTGACTCACAGGGGCCAACAAGCAGAGATTAAGGCAGGAGCCCTGGACCTCCTCCCGCCCACACCCTGGATGAGTTACACTGATATTTATCTCAGCCTCATGGGGCTCCTTTAGCCTCAGAAAATTACTCTTGTGGCTCATCCCTAAAAGAAGCTCAATGATAGCCCTCTCCAAGACAAACTGGAACAGCGGGTCTGAAGGAAACGGGGAGTGAGGATGTTCGTAGGACGCTGCCCTCGGGCAGGAGGGATGGACAGCGTGAGAGGAGGGGCGAAAAGGTGGGGAGGCAGATGCAGAACAGGAGAGGGGTGAACCAAGCAGGAGACAGCGATGTCTTCCCACATGCATAGCAATGACATGCCAACACGCCACGGAGAGGTGCATGCAGGAGCACAGCCTGCAAGTGAAGCAACCTGTCCCCTGAAGTCCACCCTGGTAGAAACTCAAAGCGTGCTGGGAGATTTCCAGGAGGATGAGGACCAACTGAAGAAAATCCTGACTAGGGTTGAGGGGAAGAGCGTTAGCCCAACAGACGTGGACAGCATGGGAAGGGTGAAGGAAACGGGGATGGTTTGTCTAGGGAAGGCAACGGGCAAGAGATGAGAATCTGCTCATGTGAGGAAGAGGATAATCTAATCACTGTGCCCTCGGTGGTTAGGACAAGGAGACCTGAATTTAAATTTCAGCAAGAGAGATTGATGTGAGACACTAGGGAAAACATAGATAAGGAAAGAGAAGTACCGGAATAGATTGTCAGGAAGGGGGTAAAGTAGCCATTACTGGAGGTTTTCAGGAATAATTTAGACAATATCTGCCAGGAATGACGTAGGTAAAGCTCATCCTGCCCGGGGCAAGGAGGTGGACTGCATGACCTCTGGCCTTCCCTCCCACTCCTGGTTTCTATTGTTTGGTGATGTTTTGGTGCTGTTTATGCCCTTCATCTCAGCAAGACCCTGGCCCACGCTGGACCGTAGACCCAAGCAAGGAACAACCCACTGGGGCAGAGGGACAGCAAGACGTGGAAACGCAGCAGACCCATGAGCCCACAAGGTTTTATTTCTGAGGGTGGTCTTCACATGGGAATATGGCACGGTTCAGGACATTCCCATAGGAATGAAGGTCTCCCTGGTGTGGTGGATCACAGCGCAACAGGAAGCCAAGACCTTCAAAACCAAACGACCCCAGCAAGATGTCCCATGTGCTCCCACTCTCCCCCACTACCTCTGACCCATTTTACATAGAAATGACAACAGCCACAGCCCAAACTTAGAGGAAGAAATTGTCCCTGCTCAGGAAAGATACTGCGGAAACCTGGACTGTTGGGCTTTTTGTATTCCATGTTATTTACAGGGATACTTTTTTCCCCCTAAATTCATTATTTGCCATATATATATAAATATATATGTATTTGTATTACTATTTTAAAAGCACCGGCGCCGGAGAGGAACTAGACAGATAAGCAGTGGGAAGCTGCTTTCCTGACCTTGTGGGCCAGGTTTTCTAGCGTGGCGCAAGCCAAACTCCCTCCATTGTACTCCTTCCAAGGAGACCAATTTTCACCCACTGAGGATAATAGAGCCAGGCTCATTTACACCAGCTGATGAGCTGCCTCATGACTGTCCAAGATCCCAGATGTGCATTTCACAACAGCAGAGCCCTGGTATCCTGGCCAAAATCTAATTTGAGTTAATTATGTTCTGTCTCCCTAAATTCCCCCTAAGGTTTCAATTGGATTCCTCTTCACTTCCTGCCCTAACCTGTTGTGTAGCGTTGATGTGCAGAGTTCAACAGCTGCTTTCTTCCATCCCGCAGCTAATAGCTCCCCAGACAGCCACGGCTCTGAAAATAAATTTGAAATTGTTTCCTCATTATCAGGAAGGTGCATTTCCAGAGCTACCTAAAAAAAAAAAGAAAAAAAGAAAAAAAGGCAGATTCTCCATTGATAAAACAAACCCGTGCAGCAAACAGCCCTGGCTTCAGAAGCACATGCTGGTTGACGCTGCCTGGCCACACAGCCCACTGACTTACTGAGACCACAGCAGCTCCTGCTGGCAGTGGATCCACTGGCTTCCAATGGAGCTGAACAGTTTGCCATCAGTCAGGGCATAAATCCTAGATTTTAGCAGAACAGGTTCAATTTATCCTTCACCAAACTTCACCAGAGCCATTTCACACTGGCAAAGGCTACAACTTCCATCGTGCCTACAGTTTAATGATATAAATATGTAATTTTTTATGATATAAATATGTAATTTAATGCTGGAGAGACATCTTAAATCATCTAAACCACCTATCTACCAAAGACTATGCAGGTATTTCCCCACACTATGTGTTTTGGATTTAGCCGTCCCCATTCAGTAGCAAGTTAAACATTTCAGACCCTTACAGGTTCGGTCCCCTGTGCACAGAACAAACAATGCTGGTTGAATTATTCAGTGAGAACTATTTGTCAGATTCTCTTCTCTTTCCTCCTCTCTTTATGAACTGTCAGAGAGCGCACTCTGATTTTCACCTATTTATTCCGAATTCTCAGTGGCTTATTTTTAGCTCAGAGGTTTCTTGCCAACTTTGTGCAGCGAGTCCTCAGTTAATTATTCAATGTGTCAAATTTGCTCTTCCAGATGTGTGAATAGGAATTAAGGAAAGGTTTAAAAATAAGCACAGGCTCAGTACTTTCCTGAATTAGAGTCATAAACCCTCATGCTTCAGGGCAGTCTGTAATGATGTGGACTAGGAACTTCTGGACTTCTTATTTAATAATCTGGATGTTTCTTGCACCTTTCCAGCCATGCATGCAAACTAAACTTGGTCTGGAAGATTTTCCAAGTGTCTACACCACAGGACCTAATTGGATGAGTTAGATTTCCCCTGATGCTGCTCTCACTCTTCAATATGATGTCAGGAGAGTTTGTGATCGACCTCAAAACACAGTTGCAGGGGGTGACTCTACACAGCCAACAAGAAGATGGGCTGCTTTTGGCAAGGCTCCTTACAGCTATCTGGTGGTTTTCTTCCTCAAAAGATACAGATCTTTCCTTGTTTGCAGACTTTTGGATCCCCACCCTTGGCGTCTGGGAGTGGAAGGAGTGAGAGGAAAAACAAAGATGACTACAATGATGTCTCCAGAAGGAGCTTCTTTTCAACCTTTTTTCCTCTGCCAGAGGTGGTGGTGACACTGGAGATGAAATAGCACCTCTGTTTCTTCTCATATGTCTCAGTGGAGGACTGGGCAGACATGAAAGGATAAATAGGCCAACTTCTGTTCTACTTATGCTGGAATAAATCTAAGTTACTCCCAGTTTAGGCACTCTTCATGTACATCAGATACACCAACTAATTTAGTATTAAACTCCTACTTATTATTCCTGGCTCTGGCATGTAGTCTAGAAGGAAAGTAAGAGTCACTCAAGATTCAATTTCCTCAAATTCAGAGCAAAAACAAATCTGGCATTCGATACTGTATGCTTTGTGTATGAGCATCCATAGTCTGCCAAGTACATGACAATGGTTGTAACATCAGAGAAGAGAGAAGGCACCCCATGCTCCAAGGAGAGGAATAGTCCCCCAGTAAGAGGTTTCCTGAGTGTCATTATTTAGAAGTTGAGGTCTTCCCTGAAGCAAAAAGTACTACATTCACTACAAAAATATAGTGTAGTTCCAAAACTACCATAAAGCATCAGAGCTACCAGTGAAAGCAGTGGTGATGCACCCATTTGCAGAAGGATTCAACCTTCACATTTGTTAATTTAAGGCTTTTCTACAGGACTGCACAACCAGGCAGTGTCATTATGTGTATTAGACAAGCAGTTCTTCCTTCCTTCCGCCCTCCCTCCCTTCCTTCCTTTCTCTCTCTCTCTTTTGTTCTTTCCTTTCTTCCTTCTTTCTTTCTCCCTTCATCTTTCTCTCTCCTTTTCCTTTTAAATCTGGCTAACTCCTGTCTTCAGGGGCAGCCTGCACAACTACTCATTATCTAGGCACCACGTGAAAATCCAGTTTCTTTCAAGCACACTCAGGTCTCCAGGGGGATTTTTCTGAGCAAAACATGAAGAAGCCTGGGGGTAGCACCTGAAGAAAAACTAGCCTGTTATAGCAAAGGCAACGTGGGCTTGAGGTAAACCTGAAGAAAGCCAGAAAAGTGCTTTAAGCAAGTCTCCAATGTCCACCAGGTCCCTGCCTGGTACAACTAGAGGACCAGCTCCTCCACAGGCCAAGCTCAGCTTCCCTCCATCAGCTCCAGTGACACTGCACTGGTTTCTACTCACTGAAGATGCTGGCTCAGTATCTGCCTTCTTTGGTGACTGAGAAGAAAGTCTGAGAAAGGCAACGGGTGAGTGTTTATGGGATGTGTCAGTCAGCTTGAAAGGACAATGCAGAAAGAGAGCTGGTTGCACAGGGTCTCTTCATGCTGGCTGAGGTGCTTTCACAACAGAGGAAAGGAGAACTTCTGTCCCCTGACAAGACCCTCCTCACCAGCCAGACCTGCTCAGGCCAGGAGAGGAGCTGGAGATTGCCCCCGCTGAAAGGGGAGTCAGGGAAGATCCAGTCCCTGGACTGCCTCCCCCCTTCCAGCTGCACCAGGACATGCTCCTGTCCCTGTCTGGCCCTGCTGGGACCATGAAGAGCTCAAGGGCAGTGCAGGAGACCAGTAATCCCAGACATGCCCAGAAAACAAAGGTGTGGGGAAGGTGGGGAAGGCAGGGAAGGATCAGAAACAAAGGAGGATTAGCTGAGAAAGTCACCAGGACACATCAGCAGGCCAAGGCACCAGGCTGCGATCTCACACTGGCAAAGCCAATGCTGAAATCAACCCGTGCCCTTGAAGTCAGCCAGAGTTTGCCTGAGTAAGGATTGAGCCAAGAGGCTTTGCATGAATAAATATCCCAAGCATGGTGAACGATGAGAGGAACAGAGTTAATCTAAGGGAGGTTGGTGGGGGTGGGCAGGGGGAGCAGATGAAACTGGAATTTGGAATGTCCTAATTATCCCGGCAAGTTGTGTTGTCTTCAGTAAGCCAAAGCCCAGCTGCTTCTAAGGCTCTGGGTGAGTGGGAGACTTTCCGAAAACTCGGAAGCAGCGTGGGGCCAGGGCAGAGTGAAATTCCTGCCTCGCACTGCCAGTGTGAAAGGGGGAGGTAGAGGGGACCAGATGGGCTGCGTGGAGAGGGGAAAGGCAGGAGAGGGAGGCACACGTCTTACGGCATCTCTGAAGCTGAGCATTAGTGAATGCAGTGGGTTTGTATCCTCTCTTCTGCCTCCCATCCCACAATCCAAGGCAGCGGTCTACACCCTGAGTATACTTCACTGCCACCTCCAAGCAGAAGTGGGATCTCAAATGACCAGACCTGTCACCCAAAGAGCAGTGAGCTTCCTCAGGGAGAGGAGAGAGAACAATGCCAGCAGGATAGGCAACTGATGGGCTCCCTCCATTCATTTGCTACACTTCTCAAACCGGGGAGAAGAGGGAAAACTGATTCTGGAGCAGTCATCCCAGGCTGAGTGTTCAGGCTGCCAGCAAAAACTGAACTGGACGTGCACTGAGGGTTATCACTGGGTTTAGCTACATGTCCCCACAGCTTGTGCATAGCTCAAACCAGCACGGGATTGCAGCTGAGGCAGCTGCAAGATGCTCCTCACATCCACTCAAGACAGAACAAGAAGACATAGATCAAATTGCACTAGGCAAAATGAGTTTAGATTAAGCATGGAGAGAAATTTTCCAGCAGGGAGACGTGAATTTTCTAGGGAGGTTCTGGAATCGCCAACATTGGAGGGTTCTTGTCCTTCTTTTTTCTGAGAAAGATTAGACAGGCATCTGTCAGAAGTGGATTAAGTAGAGCTGATCCTGCCTTGGGATAGCAGAAGAACCAGCATAATCTCAGATGGTCCCCCCAGGCCTTTTTTCCATGACTATATCGGTCACAGGCACAAGACACATACTGGCACCACTTGTGAGCGGGTGATGGGGCATTACATGAATGCCTGGTCCACAGGGAGGGTGAAGGACCTGCCTTTACAAGTGCTCCCTGCAGGACAGGCAGGTCTCCTCCAAACCGGGCCAGCATTTCAACTCAGGACTCATTTATTACTGAGCATGTGATGGCCAAAGTCTCTGAGACCAAGGCATGTTGTGACCTGACACAGACTCTCACCAGAGATAGAAAATCAGAGATGTCAGGAGTGGGAATCTGAAAGACAAAAGCACAAGCAAAACAGCAAAACACAGACTATGAGATATTTTCCTACAAGGCAAGAAAGTGTTTCTTAGATATTTGCTAAGATGAGGGTCCCACTCTTGTGGCAACAGCAGGACGGCTGTTGGCCCCAGTCAAGAAGGTCCCAGAGGATCTATCCTGGCTGCAGACACCTGCATAGTTTGCCCCATGTCCATATGGGGGAGTACAGGCCACTGATTGCCCTTGGTGACAGCAGGCTGTCTATTTGGCCATCACAGGCTCTCTTCAGGTGTAAGGTGGGTCTGGGAAAACAACCAGTTGAGTATCTAGGAGTGACTCTCATCTCTCCACCTTCTTCTTCCTCTCCCATTCTCCTCCTTTGCCCGCCTCCTCCTCTCCATCATGGCCCAGTTTGCCAGCAAGATCACCAAAATGAGCAGCTGCTCTGGAGCCACAGTGGCAGCAGATTCTGCAGCTGGGCTCAGGCTACCACAAGAAGCTGGGAGCTCCAGAGGCTTCCCTCACTTAACCCTTTCCTGCTGGCACATCAGCCACAGCCTCTACTCCTGCTCCAAAATCAAAATCAGGTCTCTGGAAAGCCTGTAACCACTGTGCTCTGCTATGCCAGAGTGAGAAGGGAGTGGGCTGTTTTATTTGGTGTTGGTTTAGTCCTGTACTGAATAGATTGGGGAACTGATTAAAGCAAGCATGACGGCCTGAAAAACACAAGAGCCATTTGCCAAAGCCACTTGAACTTGTGCTGAGCGGACATCACAGATTGCGGGCAGAGCTCATGTTAACAGGGCAAATCTCAGAAAATGGATCTGGAAAAAAACAGGAGCAGAAGGCAGTGGAAAGGCTCCCCCAGTTTACAGCTGTTCCCAAGAGGGGAGGACAGTGTGGATGAACCACCCAGACCTGAGCACATTCCTGAGTGATACCTGTGGGAGAATTCATATGTACTGGAGAAGGGCCAAAATGTAAAGGATCAGCATGTACTCGTCACATACTGCTTGCACTGGAAACAGCCTGACTCCTAAAGCATGGAGCGGGGAATTAAAACAGGTCCCAGAACAGACTCATCTACCAGCGGTGGAAGTGGGTGAGGCAGTGAGGTGTTCAGGAGTGCCCGAGTTGCTCCAGCACTGCATTGACCCGTGGGTTTCTTGGTCCACGGGCAAGGTAGTCCAAAGCTATTCTGTGACACAAGACCTGAAATGGCCACTTCTAAAAGTCAGTTCAAAATTAAGCCTAAAAACTTTCAGAGGAGAGGTCCTCAAAGCTCTGATTTGTTTCAGTGTGGTTACCCTAAATTTCATTCTTAGGTGTTGAGGGAAAAAAAAAGCAAACACAAAGGTTGTATCAGCCATAACGTTCTTTGCAGAGTGCTTGCCTATGCGAAGAAATGCCCCTAATGCTGCTGGACCTTCTGAGCTTTATGCTGCTCACTTCTCCCAAGGACAGCACAAGCTTTGTCAGGGCCCTGTCTTCTCACAGAACTCCTTTTTATTGTGCGCAAATCACCCAAAATCAGAATCTCAGACATAAGTCTTTTCTGGCTGCCAAATCCCACTTGCAAACTTGTTGGAGCCAAAACCCAACCATAAATTCCATCTCTTCCCCCAAAAAGGGTGAAATTCAAACCTCAGTTTGCCATACTGTGGAAATCCCAAAGTTCAAATGCAAACAGTATATTTCAGAGCACTTTTAAGAGGTTTTTCAGTTTGACACTGATGCTAGCCAAAATGCTGGGCTGAAGTCTCCTTCACTGCATGGAGAAGGTGGCCTTAAAGCTTGAGTGTCCTGGTTTTGGCTGGGATGGAGTTGGTTTTCTTCCTGGTAGCCGGTATGGGGCTGTGTTCTGGGTTTAGGTTGAGAACAATGTCGATGATACACTGATGTTTTGGTTCTTGCTAAGTACTTGCTAAGTGGTGCTCACTCTGGTCAAGGACTTTTCAGCTTCCCATGCTCTGCCAGGGGCATGGGAGGCTGGGAGGGGGCACAGCTGGGGCAGCTGACTCAGACTGGCCGGGGGCTATTCCATACCACGTGACATCATGCTCAGTATATAAGCAGGGGAGTTGGCCGGGGAGGGGTTCGGTCGCTGCTTGGGGGATGTGCTGGGCATCGGTCGGCGGGTGGTGAGCAATTGTACAGTGTACCGCTTGCTTTGTATTACTACTGTTCTATTTTTTATTTTACTTTAGTTATTAAACTGTTTTTATCTCAACCCACGAGTTTTCCCCTTTTGCCCTTCCGATCCTCTCCCCCATCCCGCCGGTGGGGGGGGTGAGCGAGCGGCTGCGTGGTGCTTAGTTGCTGGCTGGGGTTAAACCACGACATTGAGCCAGATGGACAGATGGCAGATTGGTAAGCCTCCACTTAGCCTGTGCACCTGAGCTGAGCTCCACTCTTAGTCTACTGCAGGGACAAGATAACATCATTTTACTTAGCCTATTTCAACGTAATAGTGTCTTGAGGTTCTTTCAAGTGTAGTCTACATATGACCTGATGGCACCAAAACCCAAATAAATAACATCAAATAAATTAAATTAATAGGTAAGGTTCAAAATTTACCAAAAACCAAAACAACAACAACAAAAAAAAAACGAAAATCAAAACAACAAAAAAACCCAACCAGGCAGCTTTTGACCCAACCTTTGAATTTTGAAATGCACTTCTTCATCACCGCTTCATCCCAGAAGAGAGCAATAGCTGGGCTGGTGGCCTGTCCCATGCCTGCTACCACATGCGTGGGGCACATACACTGTTCCCATGTCGATACAGTGTAGTCAAGTACAGCCTACACAGAAACATGTCCAGAGATGCTCAAGGTGAATGTCACAGCATATTAGACCAGGCAAAGCCTCAAGCCTACAACCGCTCAATGTGGGCCCATATATATTTCCATCCCTACAGAGAGCAAGACAGCCTTGGAGCAGTCTGACTGCTGACAGCAATGTCATACCTGCATGGTGTCAGCCACGATCCTTCCTAGAAAAGTCACAGTTTCCTTACCCGAAGGGCAGACAGGACAGAGCCCAAAGCAGACAGGTTACCCTGATAACACATGAACACCATGAACTTTAGCCATCGGCTTCCTATAGGCAGCAGCACGGAAGCACAGGTCAAGGTCACAAAGAGCACGAGCCTCTCTCTTGTAGACAGGGTCAACTTAACCAATGCATCTTCTCTCAGAAATACAAACCAGCAACAAACTTGTAGTGTTAAAGCAGTGAACATAGTGGCAGACCCCCCAGCAAAGGACACAGCTCTTACTAACTCGCAGCAGCCAGGGAAGCAAGAGAAGAAACACAGTACACGTTCTTGTGAATGGAGCAGCACCCAATACCGTCATTCCTCGTCTCACAATCCTGGCTCTGTCACAAAGTGGGATGAACCTGGAGTCATAAATTACTATTCAGATTTGGATTAGCTTTGGGTTTTTGTTTTTTTAAGGCAGGGATTACAAATTCATTGAGATAAACACCTTTTTTTTTTTCTTTTTTTCTTTTTCTAAAGAATGCCTCCAGGGACAGGAGAGCTCTGGCATAAAATAGAGATACAATCTATTACAACACAGAAGCCATCTGTCACTGAGATAAGCACACAGACTATTTATTACCCAGCTACAGCAACCAAAAAAATTAGTCAGAGATTCAACCAATATAATCTTTCATTAAAAAAGTGGTTAATGAGCTTCCCAAGAATGATAAGAAATGTGTTGAAACCTGACAAAAAGGAGTTTTTTACTGCTTCTTCTGCAGAACAAGGCAGAGCCGGTTTGGTCTGTAAGAAAGCTGGGCAACTGTGAGTTTTTTAAAGGGCTTCACCCAGTCACTTGGTAGCTCTAAGTCCTCACTGCAAAGAAATGAAAAACAGCAGTATCATTTCCACCATGGCTGGTTTAGCCCTTAGCAACTTGAAAGCAAGAGGTAGAACATACCACTAGTACAGCATCCATGACATTGCTCAAAAAAGCCCTTGAATAGCTTGTGGAAACGTTGTGAGAATGGCTGTCAACAAGTTCTCAGGTCAAAATTCTCTATTTCCATGTGGTCTTCAAACTCCACCTTGATGCATCTGCAAAGTAGCACCCAGCACTCCTGGCTGCTCTCATAGACTGAGCTACCTGCAGCCCCCTAGCCAAGAACTCAGTGGAAGTATTGGCTCCCAGTAAAGACGTTGGGACTCCAGCTGTTGCCAGCTGTTGGTACTTCTGCATATCTGCACAGCACTGGTAGCATGGAAGAGGCCAATTTCCTTCCACCAGGCATCTCTGAGGACAACTGTTCAGTCTGGGAGGTCTATGGGCCCAGCCAGCCTAACACACCTCCAGTTTGAATCCCTTGGGGTCATGATGCAAGTGTCTGTACGTGCAGGCATAGCCAGTGGGAAATCTGTCTTGGTGGGCTTCGAGGAGCCAAAATGAAAGCTGAAGTCCATAATGAATCCTTGGGTTCACCCCATTCAAGTTACAGTATCCCCACAAGACCTCTGGCAGTGCCCAGACTTCACCATGGCCACACCACACCAGACAGCCAAGCCATCACTTCTGTGATCAAGCGACAAGTACCAGGCACCAGCGGGACTTTATTCTGCCACTGCCATTTGCATGCTTTCCTGCTCCTGGTTCTGCCCTGGCCAAACCTGCTCTGCTGCCTTCACACCCTTGGTGCAAATGAGAGGCCAAAATGCTGGCACCATGATACTCTTCAGTTGACATATGTCTCTTGAGCACTGCGGGAGGTCCAACGGCCTGCTGGGAGCACAACCTAACTTCAGCGCTAGGGCCTCAGAAGAAAGGAGGTCTCCTTATTACCACTGCTGAAGCAAGAAGTCAAGGACTAAGGTGGCATGCATGAGCCAATATTTAAAGGCTTTGCTTCAGGGAGCCTTCCTGCCATAGCGATGTTGCATACTGCAGTGCGCCTTAGAGACATAAAGGGCCATAAGCAAGGTCACAGCCCAGCCCAAAGGCATCACCAGTGCCATGCGACTGGCCCAAGGTGCTTTCAGTGGTCAAGATCAAGGACGGGATGGAGATGTCATTGCTGGAAGGCCACGGACTCAAGACACCGGCACAGGCCTGGCATTGAGGACTTCAGGCTTGCTCTCTGCTGGGCTGCTACGTTTGTAGCACAACCATAGGCACGGCATTATTTTTTTTATCTCTGTTTTTTAATCTTCTTGCTCCCAATTGCCCCGCCCTCTCCTCTGCTAGATCAAAAGAACAATACTGCTCGGCAGTGCCAGGAGCTGAGTGGATGTTTATACAGTGCTTTGAGATCCCCCAGGTAAAAGGTGTTAAGTGCAAAGCACTGTCATTACAATGACATGACTGCCAGCCAGTCTGTCAAACCTCCGCCCCCGAGCTCATTAAGGAACAGGAATAGGGAACCACATTCCTGCCTGTTCTCAACTGCTGTTCCCGTTTACGGAAGGAAAAAGTAAAAGTTTAATTGCTTTGTTTATCTCAAATGCCACCTGCAGCTGGTTCCTTACCTGCCCACCCTCCTGCTGCTTCTTTGCAGTGAAACTGGGCCCGCCTTGGCCAAATGACACCAAAAGAGCATACATAAAACATACAGAAAGGTGGATTCGGGGACTGGCGGCTTGGATTCACCTTTCCTATCTGCCTCGATGCAAGTGGCAGGGGCAAATTTCCCAGGGAGGTGGGCTAAGGGGCCTGTAGCTCCCCTCCCCTCTTCCCTGAGGTCCCCATCAGCAGCTTGGGTATGTCCTGCCTCAGCAATGGGACCTGTGCCACTGTACACCCCCTCTGCCCCTGCACCCCTGCTCCTCACACCCCTCCGCTGTCACAGCTACCTCCAGCCCCAAAGAGCACTGGGGTGCACGCTGCGGAGCAGAGGGTCAGGCTTCAGATCAATAACTTCTGTGGCTGGTACAGCAGTGCAACGCAGAGCAAAATAATGCAGCAAGCGCTGGCGCATCGCTGGGCTATCTACAGGCAGACTTGCTGGCACCATCAGCTCCAGGAGGTCGTGCCCCCCATATCATAAGCACCAGTCTGCAGAGAGCCCAAGGTGACCCCCTCTACCCTTCTCCTCTAGCAACAAATGAAATTGGGATCCCTTTGGTCCATTTTCTCTGCTGCTATAAATCAGCACAGCTGCTAGTTTACTCTGGCTGAGGATCTGGCTTTCCTGTCCTCTTGAGTTTCTTTGCACTGCTGGAATACCAAGTACATCTCTGTCTCCTTCGTTTGCTCCTTGCATGGGTACCACTGTGGTGGCAGGGCACAGATGTGTAGGCTACATGTCTCCAGTTGTGCACCATCAATAAGAAAAAAAATGCTTTAAAGATGTTTTTCAGGGAAAGGAAGAGCTTTATGACAGGGAGGCACATTCTTCCCTGGTATAAAACCTGCAGTGTCCTGACAGAGTGGCATTTTCCACAAGCAAGGAACTTTGGCCTACTGTCTCCTATCTGACCCTTAGCAAACCTCAAAATTTGCTTGCACTTGCTTACAGTAGGCTGGTTACACCTATATCATTTACTGTGACTTGCAGATCTGATGTTGTTTGGTCTTTCTCTACCAACGTATAAAAGATTTATGGCAGGGTGTAGCCATCCGGCTGTCTTAATTCTTTTCCTTTGCCGAAAGACACCCATAAACCCTACCTGTCTGCAGTATTTTTCAACGCAAATGCAAGAACTAAAAAATCTGGAGGAGAATATTCTTGGCACACTGAACTTCTCTCTGCTGAGACACAAATGGGATCAGGCCTGGAGGTTTTTTGTTTATTTATTTATTTATTATTGACTGCCCCAAAGTGAAGGTAGAAGCCACCTCTGAAGTCAATCAGCTGAATAGTTACATGAGTTTAAGCAAGAGAAGTGTCATCATCACTAGCCCCAAAGTACAATAGCAAGTCCACTAATGACTATTCTGGGAGTCCTTTGAAAGACCTCCTAAAGATCTTGGGATTTGCAAAGTGATGAGGGTGGAGGCTTCAACCCGCACAAAAGCAAAGGAATCTCTTTGCTTCTCTTTTGCTCAGAGAAGCCTGAAATTGGGAGGCTTAAGGACAAGCCCCAGTTGCAATATCATAACAGAAGGATCAGGTTGACCCTTCAACCTGGACCACTCATATTTTTTGCCCCAGCTGCCCTGTGCAGCTGCTTTGCCTGTGTGGTCATGCTCTGAACACCTGCAGCCATTCCATGGTGTCACTGCAGCTGAGAAAGGATGTCCCACAGCACACTCCTCTCCTGCAAGGAGCTGCACTGGAAGATAGCTTCCCTAGCTGCCTCCTTTTGCTGGACTCCTCTAGGCCACGCAAACATGAGCCGAAGGCACGCGTATGATGTGACACATGCCAAACACATACTTCTGTTGCATAACTCAGCACAGGGGATTTCTCTCATGCATCGCAGGGACAAAACTTTAAACGTACAGTAACATCAACATCTAGACTGTGGCCAATAATAACGTATGCTGTAAGAAGGGCTTGCAAGAAACCATCAAATAAAGAAAATAATGAGAAAAAAAATGCCTAGGAAAGTCATCACCTTGAACCTCTTCCCTTTCCTTCTTTCCTCTGAGGTCAGCTGTTGCATCAGATTTTTCTCTCACGTCTCCTAATTCTTTCTATCTAATGCATCTGAGGGTGGGTCTTGTCTTCACTCCACCGGCCTAAAATCTGACGAGTTCACGGACTCAGCATTTCCTTGAGGCAATGAGGTCTGCAGGCCCAAGGTCAAAGGCATGTTCATACATGATGCCCAGGTTATGCTAAAAGATCACACGCACAGCAAGGCCCAGCTCTCAGAGGTTCAGCAGTACCCAAATTAAGCTACCACTGTCACCTCCATCCAGTTCCTATAAGCCTTTTCAGCTACACTGAGGTCTTTAATTACTGGGGGTGTCTAGCCTCCCAGACTCTATAAGACTCTCCCAAACTGCATTCCTGCTGGCCAGGCTCCTCCTGCAGCTGGAGGAGATGACCTAGAAGCCTCAATGCCCCTAATGCTGCATCTCCAGCAGCAGAGTTGGGTCTGATGGTCAAAAGGACCTTGAAAGGCAAGGTGATCTGCAGGCAGGTATCTGACCTCCAGCTAGGACATAATCACTCCTGCCCAGTTTCTGCAACATCTGGAGCGAGTAGAGCTTCACTCCAGCAGTCTTGTGCATGATAAGCCAGCAGACACACAGTGCAGGACACATGCTGACAAGTCCTGGTGCCATGCCAGTTGGTGCAGAACCAGCCTGGCATTTCCCAGAGCCTGGTCTCAGTTACAGAGTGGCTTTCTCTGCCTTCCTAGGCATTACCAAAGCCCTGGTAGCCCTGCTCAGAGAGCTGTGCTTTGCGGTGCACCAGGTGGCACACCCAGAGGTAGGGGAGCATGGATTCCCCCCCCAACCCCTGCCCCATTTCCTCCCCTTGATGAATGGTGCTCACCACACGAGCAGGTAATCAGCACTTTGTTTCTCCCGAGGCCATATGTCGAGCATGCTCTTCAAGCCCTGCTCTGAAAGCAAAAGTCTGTCTCTGCCTCTTGCTGCTCTCGGGCTAATCAGAGAGACTACTAGGAGCAGAGGACAGGGGTACTGAAGCCAAATGTTGTCACATGGAGGCACTATTGCAAATACTGGTCTGAGAAACACCAGCTGTTTCTCTCTCCAGCTTTTCACTCTCTCTGTTCCATCTCCACCTCCTTTGTACCAGGACCAGCAGGGATTCCTGTTTGCTTTTTAACCTCAGATTAGCTCCTGGGTCCCAGTTCCAGGACCAAGTTGTTGATATTTGAACCCTGATCTAGGTTCTCCCCCACTGAAAGTCTGGAGGAGAGAAGGCAAACTACATGACCTCTCTTACAGCCTAGCCCAGTTTCATACACAAATGTCTGAGACGCAAATGAGTCAGACCCACAGCTAATTGAAATTCAAAAGGCTCATGGAAAAGCAACGAAGATATGTCCAAAAAATCATTAAATCTGAAGGAGCTGATTTTTTTTTTTTTAAACAAAGCAGAACTTGTGCTGTGTGGTACAGGGACCCTTCCTAACTAGACTGTGATGGTTCATGAACAAGAACTGTAATAAGTTCAACAGTCCTTTCCCACCCATCCTACAAGACCTATCAATGTCTTCATCACAAGAGAAGAGGGCACTGTGTGAATGGAGGTAAAACCCTGTAAATCCCACTCTGGTGTTTTCATGGAATAATATTCCTGATGGGCAGATTACCTGTGCTCACATGGACAGGACCGTGAAAGAGTCACAGTGGAGAAGACCCTGGTGAACCTGACTCAAGTTTTGGACAGAGCTGGCCTGGTGTGAGACAGCATTTAATCCACGGGGAGTGGAAATATGAGCCCCCTCGAGTATCAAATCCTCCTAGCACTAACTCAAGACTCCCAGAGATCTCGCTTGAGACACAACTGCAGGCAAAATACCCCTCACCAGTTCCACCCTCTTTCTCAAAGACATGCTTAGTATTAGTTAGTCATTTATCGTAGCCAGGCAAAGCACAGGGCTTTCGAAGTCATTAACCTGCAAGGGAGTATTGCCAATGACACACTCATGATCCAGCTGCAAGAAGGGGAAAGGAAAGATACCCATCTTACTCAGATAACTCACCTGTTTATGTGATTCAGCGCAGCAGATGGATCTAAGCAAGCCTCAAACGTGACATGCAAACCTGCACACACATGCAGGTTCATGGGCTACAGCTCTGAGACTCATAAGCCTCTTCTGTTTGCGTTTACACTTCAGCCTAAAACGCAGTATCCTGCAAAAATCAAGGTGCTCTTATGCAAAAGCCTACAACACACATTACAGAGTCTCACTCCATATCTGCATGCCTTGCCCTACACAATGGCAGCTCTGGACCCCACAGCAGGTGCTCCCTTTCGTTCCCATGGGATTACACTCAGAAGTTTTCCACCGGCTGCAACCACATGGTTTCACATGGCCCTCAGCCAAACTCGGGGATAGTTTCGGTTGCGCATCAGTAAGTAGGTGAAAAGAGAATCTAACCAAGCCGAAGGGCCTGTTCCTCAGATGTAGCACCACCAAAGTCATCCTCCACCTCATGAAGGGAAAATGAGATGGAAAATCCTACCACTAGATCAAGAACCATGCAGGGAAGCTCTTGACTTGCACCCCCAACTTAACCACCAAGATTATTGTCCCCATCTCAAGTGTCCGTTGGGAGCTATCCCATGTACGTGGCTGTGGTTTGGTTGAATGCAACCTAGGAGTGAAGCACTGTCCCATCCCTGCCATGTCCACACATTCCCCAGTGGTCAGGAAAAGTCCAGGTCCTCTTTTCAATGGTTAATGCTAGAATATAAGCTTCTTTGAAACTAAGAAAAGATGGTGCAGATGCCCCCCCCAACCTGTTGTAGATTAGACCCCAGCGAGACGCAAAGATAACTAATTCAGCAGCTGTCTGTGGTGGGTTTCACGCAGCCAAAGTTAACTCTCACACTTAATTAAGCCAACCACTGCACTTTTAGACCAATGGACCACCATGGTCCATTGCTAGTCCATCTACCCTTACTCCCTGGATCCATCACTGTGATGGAGCATGATCCAGGAAAGAGTATACAGGAGGATAATGTAGCAAGGAGAAGCACAGAACAAGCTTTCCCTTGGTGTGTTTGTCCAGTTCTTAGCAGTCAACAGCTTGAGGATTCCTGACGGAGAGTTTGCAGAGGGACCAGTGTCTAACGGCTCCAGTGGACCTCTCCATTCAACTGTCTTGCCTCTGCTGACTGCAGGGATTTTACACCTGTTTGGTGTTGGACAGTAGACTAAAATAGACTGCAAGTCTGGGCTAGACTGGGAATTTCTACGTCCCGGACAAGTAAAGAAGCAGCAGCCAACAATGCTGACATCATGATGTACAAGGTGGGGTTGAAACAGGTAAAAGGAGGGAAAAGTCCTAAGAGACATGGCAGAGAGAAAAAATAGAAGTTTTCCATCTTCTATTTAGGTGAATAACCAGAGTATGCCAAAAAAGAGGAGTTCACTAAATCTGTCATCTGTTTTTCTACATTTTAACCCCTTCAAAGTATCATGGGGATCTCAGCTTTGCTGCAAAAGGATCGCATGTGAAACTCAATCATGCAGACCAGTACAGGTCTGGGTCCTAACTGGCAGCTTGAGAAACTGATTCTTCAACTCTGTAGCCAAAAGAATTAAAAAAAACCACCAACCCAATCTCTTTGATTTTTCAGGTAGAAAAATCAGTAAAACAAAACAATTTCATAGAGGCCACAGACTCAAGTTGGAGTAAATAATTTGTTCAATTTTGTATAACTTAACCTTTACAAAAATCAGAATAATGTTTAGACTAAAAATGTCATTGAAAAATTAAACTGGAAAAAGTTTATTTGGAGAAGGCAACAAGAAAAGTATAATTTATTTCATTTTATTTTCCATATTAAGTTGTTTCAAATTTTGAACCCATAATCACAAGTATTTTTGATCCAAGGTGCTATTTCGGGTAAAACCATTTTTAGACAAAAATATTTTTTACCAAAAATACTCAACTCAGTTCTCTTCATTCCCATTGCCCTAAATTTCAGGGTCTTGGTTCAAAAGCAAGGGGCAGACCAGGTTTTGTTTTTAGGCTCAGGCTAAATGACACTAAAATCTCTCAAAGGTGTTCCCATGAGTCTTTAAGCAGCTGAGATATCAGTTTTTTCTTCTCACTTGGGACATTTCCAGACCTGGAAAAACTTGTTCCAAGTGAAAAACAGAAAGGGTGTATTTGTTGCCAGGAAAACGCAAGCATCGCAGCCCACCCAAGAATTTCACAGAAGGGCTTCAGACCCCAGATTCCCCTGCAGACCCATCTCAAGTCCCTAATGAGGAATGATTTTGATTCACCTTCGTGCAGAGTTACATTTCTTGCTGCCAGGACTGGGATTCTCCATTTGATACCTGTTGTGGATCTCCGCTCTCTTCCCCAGCGTGGAAATGAGTACATCAAGAGAAGCAGAGTGCTGAAGTTGACATCTGTCGCCTTCTCTGCAGAGGAAAGTTTTGCCCCAGGTAAAGATGTTCAGATTGGGCTGGGCTGCATGTTTTCCAGTAGGTTCCAGTCCCTATCAGCTTCACCCATTTAGTAGGCTGGTGTTAAACAAGTTCAGAGGCAGGTGTGGCCCCTGTAAGGAATTTCTTTGGCTGTGGGAAACTTGCACTGAGAAACAGTTTTTGTAATGCTTGTCTGGGCATGTAGGAAGCCTGTCCCCAAGGTCCCATGAAAGTTTTGGTGGTAGATATAACATTGCCTAACACAGAGCAGCACCCAGAGGGAACCAACTGGTGGTACCCAAAGAAAGCTCTGATACTACAGAAGACCAGCCAACGGACTGGTATAAATTAGAAGGCTCATTAGCAAGGAGATGATAGGAGATTCTTGCATGGTATAGACAGCGACCATGGGAAGCCCAAGATCTTACAGTTTCAGAGTCTTCCACACCTCTTTTTCTTACAGGTGGGACTGTCCAGCAGAGTCAGTCTTCCAGGGCAAATCCCTGCCAGCTCCCTCAACTTCAGAGGGGTAGAACCCAAGAACTCAACCTTCCCAGAATCACCACATCCTCCCTCATACATACATGCTCATGCCATCCAGGTGCCAAACATGAGAAAAAAGCCTCTGCCAGGACCATCTTTCCCCAACACCCAGGATCAGTGCAGGGCTCAGGAAACCTGAACAGCTCTCGTTGCCCTAGTCCAGAGGGACCTGCCTCTGGATTACAGCGTATTGTGATATCCAACCCATTCTTCAAACACACATACAGACTCCTCCATTCCTCAGTCTGAAATGACTGGATATTGCAACGCTCGAGTCACTTCCCACCTGAGAAATGGAGTCCATAATCCAGCCTTTGTCTGTTTTGTCCCTCTATGGATTGCAAACACCTCAGGCCAGGGAGTGTGTGTTTGTACAGCGCCGAGCACAATGTAGCCATGATCTTTGATGGAACCTCCAGGTACTGCTGAAATACAGATCAAATGTTTAATGATGTCCTTTCAGTGCTTGAACAGCTGTGCTGACAGCATCCCAGAACAACCGTCCCCCAGATTATCTTGTCCATCCACCATGGGTAGCCTTCCTTGGCCTCAGAACCAATGCTCCACACTGACTACTGTTGCAGACAAGGCTGGTATGGCCAGGCATATAATTAGGTCATGGCAAAGCATTAGACCCCACAGGCATTTATTTCTGTTTGCTGAAAGTGTGAGACAAATTACCCTTCAAACGTAACTACACCGGGAAGCACCCATATAGCAGCAACCAGCTGATGGCCAAGTGTCCATCTGGTGTGAAAAAGTACAACTAGCTATGAATCTACAGCATAATATTCACCAAGTACAGAAGAAATCTGGGTGATTTCCACAGCCTCATCGGCTACATGCATCACATGAGGACCTGGCACCCCTTTTCTACTTCTTGTGCTTATGAGATTGCTGAACTAGTTTCTCAGCAATTATTAGTGCTCCTTGGTTATGCATAGCTGCTGCTTTGATGTCCTCAATTCTCTGCACTCAGCACCAATGTCCTGATCAGAGGTGTAGCAGAATAATGCTTGGAGGTGGGTTTCTCACCTGAGGTTTTGCAATTAGCTTTCTTCTGCAGTTTAAGCTCTTTTGTGTTCTCCACTAAGCCTGATTAGCATCTACAGCCACTTTGCTGTACACTGCTCCTCCCCGGGCTCAAAGGTGGTTCTTTTTCTATACATTAAATTATAGGTGTTTAACATGCAACCTGAAAGATTTTTCTAATCGCCTCTCAGCACTCCTTCCTCCTGGTGAGCAGAGGGGATGCCGTGATAGGTAACCTCCCTCTACTACCAGAACAAGCTGCATGGCCTGCCCTTGACCCTTTAGAGCTACAATAGACCCTTTAGAGCTAGAATTGCAAGTAGATCCCCGCTCCCAGAAACCAGTCAAATCCCCTTTCTCAGAAATACCTGTTATTATAGATTTTTTCCTTCTCATGTTCCAGCTGTTCTGCAGGGACACAGGGGCACTGCTCCATATGGATGCCAGAGGAAAGATTTCAAAAAGCCAAGTTCTCTGTTTTTAGAGGAAAGACTCCTTTTTGCCTAAGGCAGATGGAGAACACTTCATGTGCAAACGACAAGTGTGTAGGTACCCTATCCTACGCGTCTAAAACCAGGTGCTATTTTGAAGACTTTACAACAGCCAGCCCAGCTGAAGAAAAGCCGCTGCTGCAAGAGAAGTTCTCAAGGGCTGAGGGCATGAAGCAGAGAGGGGGGGTAAGGTCATGCCATCAGCTTCGGGAGGAGAAGTGACGGATCGCCCGTCGTGGGCTGGGAGCCGGGCTGCTCCCCGCCAGGGGCGGCCCCCGGGTGGGGGACAGCGCCGTCCCACCGCTGTCCATGGTACCGCCGCGCCGCGGGGGCTGCCCCGCTCTCCCCGCCGAGCGCCTCGGGGCCGGCTGGCAGGCAGCACTCTGTCCCCGTGCTTTCAAAAGTTACGGAGAAGAAGAGGATTGATGTCAGCCTTTGGAAGCGCCCAGACTCCCACAATTTCCCTAAGTTAAGTGCTCGGCTCCCAGGAGACCATAATGTCTCATCAGAATCTGCTCTGGGGGCCTTGAAAGCCAAATATATTTATAAAACAATCCAAAGCATAAAATGCATCATTGTTTGATGAACAAAGGCAAGTCAGCTTTACTGGAAAAGCCTGACAAAGTCACCATTCCCACTTGATGACCATACTCCCCGCGCACGCACAGCTGAGCTGCTTTTGAAATGCCCCTGAATCTCTGCAAAATTTTTAAAGTTAGAAACTAGTATAGATTTGAACTGAGATTGAACATCATGCCATAAAACAGAGGTTTATGATCACGCCAGCCATCCCTGCAGCAAGACAGAGCGGAGGGTAGCAGAGCCCAAAGATAAGTGTCTCCTGCCCCTCGAGGAAGGACCATCGGCGACCAGGACACACCAGCTCTGCCTATCCCAGGTAAGCTGGGCTGGGATTATCCCACCACAAAGGAACAGACCAAAGGGAGATACCCAAAGAACAAGGAGAGGCAAGAGTAGAAGAACAGATGATGATATGAAGACACCTGCATTTTTCCCCCACTTCTGTGCACTTCCCATTTAGGACATGATGGAGGAGACTTTGCAGGAAAATAAAGGGTCCTGAGGAAGCTCTACCCCCCACCAGCCCTAAACAGCATGGGACATGCTCCCCTTTCACACGGCTCAGTCTCAGCAGTTTGTTCCCACAGCCTCCCGCCTCCTTATGCAGAACAGGGCTGCACCTACCCCTGCTTCACTGAGTTTCAGATAATATTTTGACATGTCACCGGAACCAATTCCCCTCATTTTTGGCAAATTCCCTTTGCTCTTCCCCTCCCAGCACCAACTGCACACCAGGAAACAAAAAGTAGGAGGTCAGTGAGTATCTCACAGTACCTCATTCCCTGTTCGGTTTCCTTGGCTGTGGAAAAACTTTTATTAACACTGACTGACAGAATAAGACAGACGTACCCCCATCCCATCCAGGATAATGATGCATAGCTAAAAGGCAACCTAAAGAATTAAATGAAATCTCTGATGGCATACATTTCTACCTGCAGACTACTACTGAAAGGTTTAGCGCAATTTCAGGAATCAGCTACTTCCTTTCCAAAAGTTAGAATTAAAATATAGCTGCATAAAAGTTTCACATGAAGATTTGTGAAGATTTACATTTTCAACAAACAGAAGGAGTTCACTGAAAACTTCCTCAATAATGGCCAAAGCTCCGCAGAACTATGTGTTGAGTAAACATACATAGCAGGAGGAATCTACGGAAGTGCTGCTTGTGATCCATATCAGATAATGCGAGAAGGATGACGGATCCTTCCGAGAGGACTGATCCTTCCGAGAGGCTGAGAGAGTTGGGGTTATTTAGCCTAGAGAAGAGACGGCTCCGGGGAGACGTTATAGCCTTCCAGTACTTAAAGGGGGCCTACAGGAAAGATGGGGAGGGACTCTTGATCAGGGATTGGAGTGATAGGACGAGGGGTAATGGTTTTAAACTGAAAGAGGGTAGATTTAGATTAGATACTAGGAAGCAATTCTTTACTGTGTGGGTGGTGAGACAATGGAGCAAGTTGCCCAGAGAAGCCGTGGATGTCCCATCCCTGGAAGTGTTCAAGGCCAGGTTGGATGGGGCTTCGAGCAACCTGGTGTAGTGGAAGGTGTCCCTGCCCACGGCAGGGGGGTGGAACCAGATGATCTTGAAGGTCCCTTCCGACCCAAACCATTCTGTGATTCTACGATCCCACTTTACAGGTAAGAAACATGCTCTGATCACACAGCAAGTCTATGGGCAGCTGGACATATACCCTAGATCTTCTGGGTCTCCAAATTCAGTAAATTAGCCTAAAATCTTCCCTTCTTTATGCTTGCCACAGCCAGCCCAATCGTCTTCTCCGAGCAGCTCCCAGTCAGCTGCAAATTGGTCCAACAATCAGATTGCATGTGTTTCTAAATCTTTCTGGAGTCTGAAGAGAGAATGGCCGTTTCTCTCTGATGCTTCCTGCCCACAGCCAGTTTCAAGCACCACGTCCACCACCCACCTAGGGCACAATTTGTCCCCCAAAGCCTCCTTGAAGCAAACCACAGCTCCCCTAATGCTGCTGTTGTTCAGGCACATTCCCCAAAGAGCCCACCTGACTGTGGAGCTCGGGGTTTCCTAATTATATTCCCGAGGGATGAAGGGGTGGGAAAGCAAAGAAATTTGTTTCCACAATCTCTATAGTCATGATTGTTTCTAAGGTTACAGGAAAACAGAAAGCCACTGAATACCACACCACCACATCCGGGCCCAGGAATGGTTTTCAACGCTTAGGATGGACAGCTTTTCTTGGTCTGACTTCCTTGTGATTTTGCAATGTGCTCCTTTGCTTTTATGTAGTGCCCCATCTAAAACAAACAAAAAATCAATCAATCAAAAAACAAACCCGAGCAAAACAAACAAACAAAAAAAAACCCCAAACACCTCCCTACCACGGTTCACCTAACTTAAGGCACTTAGACTTAAAGGTGTTTTCTAGGAATCCATTGCTCTGTGTGCAGTCATTGGAGGGTGAAGACCTGACTCCTATTCCCTGGAAATGCCTTTCTCCTGATACCGAATCCAGAGGTGCATCCAGTTCCCAGGCATGGACATATCAGTCCCACGTGTGCCCCATCACAGGTTCTCAGAAATTGCCTGTCCGTGTCCTCCCAAATAGCCACCAGCATGAACAAGGCTCCCAGAATCATAAGGAACTCAGTTTAGCCCCAGTGCGTTCTATTTTTCTGAAAATGAATGTACAGAATCCAGGTAACACTTTATCATAATGTCTACAATCCACAGTCACTGAGCAAGACAGCGCTGGGTTAAGTTCTGTACAAATGCAGCAGATGTTTGTACAGCTAATTTTCTGCAATTAAGTTTTTAACACAAGGTTCACAGCAAGACACGAGACAATATTCTCTCAAAATCTGCAAGTTACAATCATGAGGCAGAAATTTTGGGGAAATGACTTGCTAACATAATTTTTGTAGGGTAGAGAAAACTCAGGTCCTTGATTACAACATACCTGACAAAATCAAACACCATTATTCCTCATGAAAACTCTTCAGAGAAGAAGGAAGCCGAAGTGAAGTGAGGGTGGAGAAAATCCCCACTTTTCCTGTCTGTAAATTTAATTTCAGATTTGTGAAGGATTTTTTTTTTTACTTGAAAGTAAAAAAATAAACACATGGACAATTCTACACTTGGCAGAGAAACAACAATGGAGGAAATTTTGTTTTTCAAGTTTGCAGCATTGTTTCCTTTTTTTTTTACTATTAATATTTTTTTTATTTTTATTGACAGCTGAACCACATCAGCTCTGTGTTATTTGACTGCCCATGCAGACACACAGACCTTTGGATGGCACAGAGCGACGTAGCCATGAGTGACAGCAAATGTGTGAGACCACAGGGGGAAACATCACCAAACAGGGCTAAATCCAGAAACATCTGCCTAAACTCAGGCATCTAAAATGTAACTAGAATTTAAGTGGTGCTATCTGCTATATTAATAAAAAACCTACAGTACCTTCATTGACTCTTTGCATTTACTGACGATGCTCACTGATCAAAATGTGCTCAGGAAACATCCCAGTGCGGCTTCTTCTTTGTCAGGGACACCTAATCTAGCCCTGTAAAGGCAGGGGATTTCTCATAAGTGGGAGATAGGAGATGTGCTAGGCTTCAGGCATCCCGTATCTCCTCTCTGTCGCCGAGAGCTTGTGTACAGACACCAGCCCAAGTTGGGGGGTGAGTTTAGTCCAGCTTAGTCAACCCAGTCCAACAGGCTATGGGAAGCCTTCGCTTCAAACCCACTAAGCTAAAGCGAGCTTAAATTGATACGAATCGGCTAAAGTGAAAACAAGAAAAGCCATTCTGAAAATGAGGTAAGTGTCCACAGTGTGTTTTCCACCTGTTTTACTAAATTGGCACATGTTTCTCACGTAGACAAGGCCTAATTTACTTGACCCTGGGCAAATCCCACAACCTCCTTCTGCTTTATGTTTCCCACTTTGTAAAATGAGGGTAACGCTGTACCTGCTTTTGTGAAGTGCTCAGAGATTTATGGAGGAGGAGTGCTACATTAAACTGAAAAGTAGAAATTATTTTACCTTGACATACCAAAAAAAAAAAAATAATAGTGCTCCAAGTTCAGTTCTCCACTATTTTACTGGCATTTTGTGACTTAGTAGAAGCAAGAGTTTAGGGAACAATAAAAACAAAGTTAAAGCGTTCTCAGCTCATTACACATTTTCTCAATGTCTTTTCAGACGCAATTAAACCAAAGAACCCTGAAATTAACTGGTTTCCAGCCTGAGTAACACTGGAAACATTTATTTCCTACCCTACATGTCTAATTAGTGCCGTTTAGTCAAAAGGGAGCAAAACTCCAATTTGTAAGTGAAACTAGACGTATATTAAAAACACACTCTGTAATAATGCCCCAGTGCTTCTGTAATGCTTCATGCCTTCAAAGGGCTGAGCAAGTATGATCTCATTAATTCTCACAGGTAGGTAATTTGGTGTTATTAGCCTTGTTTTACAGCCAGATCTTAGAGAGGTGGAAGTGATTTGCCCACAGGCACAGACTCCACGCTTGAGACTGAACTAGAACTTGGGAGACCAACGTCGTAACTGGAGCTGGGGACCCTCTGTGCCTCCAGAGAGGAGCTCAGCACCTTTCGGGGTCAGGAGACAGCTCCTGTGGGATTTAGGGGTCTGCTATAAAGACCATCAAAAAGCCAGAGGGAAAGCTGGGGAACATGGGAGCACCAAGCTCAATGGCAGCTGTGGAAGAACCTTTCTCCTTGCTCTTCCATCCCTAACACCAGCAATATCAAAGCTTTCCTGTTTATGGCTCCAGCGTGACTTTTGCTGCCAGGGTTTAGACCACGCTGCTTTCCAAGGGGCCTCACTGAAGGCTTGCTGCCATTGGAGACTGCAAGAGCTTTGCCCAGGATAAATCAACAGTAAGAACACTCTCCCACAAGGGTCTGTACAGCCAAATCCAGAGTGTTTTGGCCACTGACATCCAAGATTTCATTCTTACACCCTTGCTCGCCTGCCATGTCATGCCGGGGGCATCGCAGTCCATGAAAAACCTCCATTTTACAGTGGAGGTCCCCAGCCCAAAAGCACAGCATCAGGACATGCTCAGAAATGTCTCGGTCCATGCAGGCCATGCCTGGTGAACGCATCGTCCCTCCCTTCTGTCACCACCAAAGCCTGGCCTGTAGGTGTTTCTACTGCATGCCTACCACATCACACGCCATGCGGCACCAGCACCTGCCCATAATACGCAGGAGTAGGAGGCAAAAATCATGTGCTCCCCTCCCAATTAACAACTGAAAGGTTAGCGAGCATTCCCTGGGTCTGGGAAACCTCAGCCCAGCTCCCTCTGACGTTGGAGGCAGAAATCCTCCAAATCCTGCCTGGTGTGGGCAGTGCCCCTACCTGACAGCAGAGCTGGAGAGGGACTCACACACCCCCTTTCTGGAGAAACTACTCAGCGGGAAAAATATAAATAAATAAAATCAAAACCTGAAGCTCCAGAGGGCAAGAGTCAGCATGACTCCACAGCCCTGGGATTGGGGCACTCCCCTGGGAGTGGGGAGACCTGAATTCCAGTTACCAGCACCATAGGTTGTTTAATTTTAAAACACATAAACAGTCCTTGGAGCAGGAGCTGGATCTCCGGCCGCCCCGCTCCCAGGTGAATTTCCCCAAGCGCTAATACAGACAGTCTTGCTTGTTCTTTCTTGCTGACCCACTGAATCTGGTGTTTCCCCGCTGCGAGGTGGAACAGCTTTCCCCAAATGGGAGGAAGGGGGAGCAAAGAGGCACCTGCCACCTCCCCACATTGCCCCAGGAAGGTGGTAGGGGAGTGCGGTGGGAGATGTGGCTTGAACCCTTCCTGATGGAAAAGGGACCTGAGCCCACATCTCCCCTGTTGTGAACGCATGTTGGGGCTAGCGAGGCGAAGAACTGCTGATGCAGGAGGAGAAGCCCGATCCCCTTGCAGTGATGCCAGCACACATATGGTTTTGGATAAAAAGGGTTTACATGCTGTACCTGCTGCCCATGCATTTTAGTCCAGGGACACAGCTCCTAAGAGCACTGCAGTACCTGCATTGGATTTAGCAGTACAGCATTGACTCTGGAAGGGGAAAAAAATAAAGCCTATCACAGTAACATAAAAATTAGGACAACCTCACTCGTCTACAGGAGTTTGTGAAGTCACCTACAGCCCAGCCCTGACCCTGTGGGTCTCTAATCATACCTCTTCCATGGCCTTCAGGGAGCACAATGGGCAGTGGTGGAGGAGATGTAGGAGACGTTGTGTTTCTCCATCTCTCAGAAGCTGTGAAAGCCCTGGCAAGAGGAGGCTATCAGGGTGAGGAGTAGGTGTTGGTCTCCCCTAGACATCCCTCTGTACCTGCCCTCCAGCACACCTTGTTGCAGTCAGCACGGCTGTGTTAGCCAGCATGAGCTGTTTAAAATGCGTTACAAGGCACAGCTAGGAAACCTGTCTCCTCCAGGTGTCCACAGACTTTGTAACTTTTCAAGATGGGTTGATTATTTCGGGAACTGGGGCCTGTTTGAACACTGCAGTGCTCCAAAAAGGTTTTCAAAGTGTGGGGATGGAAATGCATGCACACTCTCACACACACCTCACGCCCACGCACGCTCACTTCCAAATATTCCTTTCTCACACCCACAGATGAACTCCATCTCACACAGGGACACTATCACAGCATCGGCAGCTCTCGTTACCAAGTCCTCTCCCTCTCTCTGACGTGTGCACACACTTCGACCCTTCTTCTGCCCCACTGTGTGTCGGCTTGGTTCTCCCTTCTCGGCAGGTTCATCTCTCATACAAGCAGTGGTTTGAAAGACCCTATAAAAGGCTCTGGAAGAATTTAATAAGAGGAGCAAAATCAGAGTGAAAACAAGCATACCAGACAAACCCTACAGGTTGGGTAGTTGCACCAGGAAGGAGCTTAGAGGAATGCTTTCTTTGAGAATAACAATACAGAGAAAGGTGTGGGGACACTTCTGTACACATGGCTACCATCCCTACATGGATGGCAAACAAGTTTATTTGTGAAAGTCACCCAAGTGTTACAGTGCTCAACCCTGAGGGCCTGGTTTCCCAATTGTCAAGCTTGAGATCAGGGTTCAAACCTCTCTGCAGAACGCAAGGCAACCAAGGCACTTGCCAGGGCACATCCCCCAGCCCTGGAGCCTGGGGCCTCATCTCATGTCTCATCATCCTCACCAGAGCTGCAGGTGCTTCGTGCACCACCACAATCACAGACAGGTTCCCTAAACATCGGAGCTTCTTCCCAAAGGTGGTGCACACTCTTGTCCCCGTGGCACCATTGCAGTGGTAAAGAAAGAGAGAAAGGGGAGGAAAAAAAACCTTGTGGTGTGAGCAATTGCCACGAGTGTAAGAAATGGGGATTCGGTTCCCTTTTTCTTGGGGAGGAAGACTAAGGGTCATATCTGCCATCCCCCAGCAGCACAGGCTACTCACCTGGCACCAGGCTCAGCTCTACTGTCCCTTCAAGCTGGTCTTGGAGTAGGCTGCTGGTATTAGGAGTCATCACATCTCCAACAGACCCCTGGTCACATATTTCTACTTCACCTTGGTGCCAGCAGAAGACTTCACAAACCACATGGTGAGCAAGACTGGTAAGCTGTACTGGCAGGACAAGGACAAGGACAGGTTTTCAGCCAGATCAGTTCCCTCGTCCAGCTCTCCACATAACCACACCTGTAACTCTGCCAGAGCAAGGCTGAGGGATGAGAAATTCAATGAGGACAATCACTGTCAGCATCAGCCCCTTTCCTGAAGTAGAGAGTCACATCCCAAAACCACACATCTTCCTTCTGGTGAAACAGAAAGGAGTTAGAAACTCCTCCAAATCAAGGATGAGGTTTCTGACTGGAAATGGAGAGACCTGGACCCAAAGATTTATTTAATTTAAAATAATTGCACAGTCCAAGGAGCAAGGACTAGTGGCAGGGAAGTTCCCTCTTTACAACTGCAATCCATTCTGACTGTCCATCCAAGGGCCTTTCCAATATGCTCCATTTCCACCATGAAGAGCGTCAGAAACGTACTTGTTTAAGTATGTCTGGACACATTCATTTCCAAAATACTAGGACAGAGCAGTTCAAGTCTTCCAGACTTGTAGGGAGGGAACTGAAGTCTGAAAAAAAAAGCCCAAATACTCTGTCTAACTCTAATGGAGTTTGCAAAATGCTGCGATGATGCCAAAAGTGCATTTTCCCCAATCTCTGCCACTGCCTACCACAGATACTGGGTTATATTGTTCAGCACTGGATGAGTGCGGTCTCTCGGTCTCTTTTATTAGCAGCCTGCTTCCCAGATCCTAGGCCAGCCTTCACTACCAGGTCTTGATTAACCTTTTGGTGAGCATCTCTCTCACACGCACTCGCTACCAAACAAAGCCACTCGCTCACATCTTCCAGCAGCGCCACTTCTTCAAAACATCCCTCCGTTTAATTTTTGTGATGTTTTCCTTTCAACCGTGTGGTTTGCCAACCACCCCTCCCTTCCCTCGCTAATTGATTTCTCAGGAACCACAGATGTAGCTTGGCACGTTGGATCCCCTTGGTCTGTCAGCCACAAAATCACCTCCCCTCTCCCTCCCCCTTTCCCAAGCCATGCTCAGGGAGGGGAAATGCCTTCCTGCTTATAAACCTCCTGCCCCAGCTGTACTCCATGTGGGGAAATAAAACACACATGAGATAAGAGATGAGAGAGGCAAGGGCCATGCCCAGAGAGAAGAGAGACAATTGCCAAAACATGGAACAGCTCTGCCTGCTCCTCACCCTGCTCCAGCACAGGCAATGCTGACAGACAGCAGAAACCAAGGGTTATCAGGCTCCTACATCCCTCGGGTACTTTTGGAAATAGCTCTTCTTCCCAGAAGTCCCTCAGGGGGTATCTGCCCCATACCGTGACACCGAAGGCAGGTTCAGAGGAGCCACCCAGAGAAGGAGGAAGGAGGGGCTTGGCAGAGGCTGATTTATTCTGCTTCTCAGGCGTGTTTACAGCCCACGCGTGTTGCTGCAGCTGGGCTGGTAGGGATGTCCAATTCGGCCAGCTGAGCATTAGCTCAGGCCACAGTCTCGAGACAGTCCCTTGAGGTCCCTGCCAGCTCTAGATACCCACTAGGAACATCTAAACCATCAATGGCTTAGCAAACCAGTTTGCCCTTAGGTCACGGTCCTCTGGTCATCCCTACCACACATGTTAGCTTCTTCCTGCCTCTCTGTGGGATGAACCAGTGTCCTCTGAGGTGAACCCCAGGCACAGTTGTAAGGGTGTTTTGCTCCAAGTTTTGCTCCCTGCACACTGTATAGATGAGTCTCTCTCAGGTTTGGCGCTCTCGATCCTCCACAGCCATCCAAGCCTTGCAAACACCTCCCTACACCCTCACAACACACCTCACAATATGCTGCAAAATCAGCTCTCCAGCGGGCTGCAACACGGTCCTCATGTATTTCAGGTACTTTGAATTTAAAACAGGGGGGAAAAAAAAAAAAGAGAAGAAATTAATTATAACAGGGAGCCACGAGGGACCCAGAAGAAACCTGAGCCAAGTGCTACATGGGGTGGACTTTGCAGCACTGGCAAGGGCTGCTTGGTGACAGGGCAAAGTTACCAAGAAGCATTCCTGCAAATCTTATCTGTAGCAGCTGCTAGGGGAGGTCCTGGTTCTGGGGAAGAATAAATAACTACGTATATATTAGTCAGAGATGGGCAGGTTTCCATTCCTCTGTTTGGGGCACAGCAGCTCCTGCTGCTTCCCACTGTTACAGTCACTTCACCTTTTCCTTTTCATTGCTCACATTCCCTGAACCATCGCTCCCCTGGCACAGGAAAGGCACCTTCAAGCCCTTCTTACTTGCATTCCTGGCTGAAGCAAAAAAAAAAGCCCTCTTTTTTAGAGTGGGGGAGAATAAATTATTAGTGCTTTCTCATCACTTAATTTGTGGCAAGTTTTCTACACAAGACTGTCATCTTGGAATAAAAATCTATAACCTGATCTCCCTTTTATGAAAAGGCATATCACACAGCAAACTTGTCTCGGTGTCAAGAAGCTGTTTCATCCGTGGATGGGGATGTGCCTGCCATTGAGCTACCTGCCAAAACGCACTGCTTGTTTCCTGCTGGCATGAAGTGAAGCCTTGAGAAAGGTAAGGTGGATCATGGAGGCTTCACATCCACTCTGTCATGCTGCGCACATTGGCATCAGATATCTCTGTGCCAGGAATAATGTATGAAACCGCATGGACCTCACCTGGTTCATCCATCACTCTGATAAACTAAGAGCTCACTTTCATGAAGACAGTGACCAAAAAAAAGAAGGGAAGATCTGTTGATTAAACAGAGATAGTTTTCATAGCCAGATCCCTCCCTATAACTAGTAAAATTAGTTTTACATCTGAGAAGCTACATAGGAAAGAAAAATAAAATGAAGCTCGTTTCAATGACCCAGCATTGCACTGAGTAGGAAAAGCCACAGCTATTTGAGTCTGTTTGGCTGCCTGGTTAAGCAGCTGGTAGACAAAACAGATAGAAACTTTTCTCTTTTAACCAAAAAACCCAACGTCTCTGAACCTTCAGAGCCTCCCACTAGCCACATTAGCTCCAGCAGAAACAAGACAACTTCTCAGAGCAGACAGAGACCCAGCTCCCAAAAGGCATTTTGGCCTTAAAATTTTTGCTGATGGCTATGGGACTTTAGCACCTAGAAGCCTTTTTGAACCAAAGCCAAAGGCAACAGTTGCTGCTGTGGGAACAGGACCAAGGAAGTTGTGTCTGCTCGGTGTAGATGAGTCAGACAAGCTTCATGAAGGAGAAATGGGGAATCATCTCATAAGCCGTTGTCAGAGGCTAGGTCCGATAGCCAACGCTTTGAGGTGGGAACCCAGAAGCTAAGGTCTGTTCTCAGCCCTGCTATACGACCTTGAACAAGTCTTTTCATTTCCCCAAATGAAAGGGTGTGTATTTACATGGAGGCCCAACATGGCCATGCTGGCATACAAGGCAAAATGTCACCATTATTGCTCAGTTCACTCCTTGGACATTCAGAGATCCACCAAAGCACAACATTCACCAGTGCTCATCTCTGAGCAGAGCAGATCATCAGCTGGGGTGAGTGGTACAAAAACCCATGGTTACAGCCCCTCTCCATCACTGGATGTTCTCTCTCCAAAGCTTGTTGCATGCCCTAGACAACGGCACTCTTGAGGAAAGGGTATCATGGTTACAAAGCACAGGTCCCAGAGCCTGAATTCACCATTTCCATCCTGGCATAGCTCCACAGAGAACAGGGAAATTCTCCTGCTTTGGGAATGTAGGTCTGGAAAGGATCTACTAGCAAGCAGCACTTTTCCTCCATCGTAAATGTGATTGAAACAGGGTCCCAACTTTCACCCCCATTAGCCATTTAACCAGCAGTAAATTGCCCTAGACCACGAAAGCCTGACAATGGCCTTGCGTTCTCCTGTCGTGGTATGAAACCAAAGCAACTCCACCTAACTCCCAGGTCAATTTGGATTCACACTAGTGTAACACCTTTAAGTCAAGCACAGTTACACCAATGTGTCGGTGATGGCAGAAGAGATTCAGAGCAAAGTCCTTTTGAAACCGCTGTGTTAATACAGGCAAGCAAGACCCTGCAGACACTACAACAGCTTAATATCTATGCCCCTATTCAGGAAATAGTAATTGTGAGTGTTGTTCCTGTTATGGTGCTGCATATCTGAAATCTGAGTATTTGTAATGGTATGAAAATTACATACAGAATAGGAAAGTTAGAGCTTAATGGTTATGATTCCAAATACCAGTGTTCTTTGCTTAATCTTAACTATCTGAGACAAAGGAAAATATCCAACAAATGTATTTGGTCTGCATGTGTCATCTGCAGAAGAAATTAAGAGCTGTATACCTTTTTCATGAAAATATGTGAAATCTCATTGAAAATAGATCAGAGGTTTCATGGCCCACAACTGCACCTCAGAATTAGAGGTCTAAACTGGAGGAATGTTGAAAATAAAAGTCCTGCTATGTTTTTATTTGTGCCCTAGGACCAGATGTTCATCTCAGATCAGTATCCAGTCAGAATAAATCCCACTGAAGCTTCTCAGGACAAACCTGGTTGTCCTGATGTGAGTGAGACCTTGATCACCCTCAGCGCATAGACAGCAATGTGCAGCTATACCTCCAACTTCAACAACACTTCAGAAAGGTCTTTGTTTTTCTGAACATTTCTACATATCCAAAAATAGTAAGAGCAGTAATGACAGCTAATGGGTCTGGCATTTAATGAGTTCCTAGATGAAGAGCCCTTAAGCTCTCAGATCTCCTAGTAGGTCATTAACTGTCAGAAATTATTTAGTCATCTATTTTAGGGCTTTCTCTTGGACTCATTCCTGTAACATTCATATGCTTCAAGGGCCTGAGCCTGTGTCTGCACTTCTCCCTGATTTCGGTCCTACAGAATCAGGTACCAGCACCCTAAAGAAATGTGTGTAAATCACACTGCTTTCAACACAAGTTAAGCTCCTACACCTCCTGTAGATCCAGGTGCTTCCCCAGTAACAGCGAGGGCTCCAGGATCATCCTTTCGGGAGGAACAAAACCCTGATGAACTGAAAAGGTGGAGCTGTAAAAACCCCATTTCCCTTCAGAGACTCCCACCCCAGGTGCACGTGGCTGCCTTAGAGGAGATGCTGTGCCCCAAGTTGTTGGCTGCTCTGCTGAGACAGAGAGGACAAGTAGATGTTGCAGCTGGCAGCATCCCATGGCACAGTACTGGCCATGTCCTTGCTAGGAGATAGGGCAAGGTTGTGTTCAGAGCTCCTGCTAGGTAAGGGCTGCCAGGTTTGAACCCCGCTAGAGATGGTGGAGAGAAGCCGCAAGTCCCAGGTTAGTCACCAGTACTATGTCCTTTGAACATGACCTTTCTCTGTATATGTCTTACCTAAACTGCAGGACCACATTTTTCCTACTGGCTCTATATGAAATCAGTCTGGAGGCTCCAGGGAGAAGACACTGTGAGTCCATATTTTATTTTTTATTTTGTAGCACCTATAGCACTTGAAATACATCCTCAAAGCTGCTCCTTACCACCACTCCACAGCACAAGCAAACTGAGAGCGGCTGCACATCCTTGGCCAGAATCCCAATTGGTAGAAACTAGCATAATTTCCTGGCATTGGCAACACTCTTCTGATTCAGACCAGTCAAGGGCCTGACCCAAGAAACAAAAAAAACCCACAAAAGCGGTAATTTTTCCTCAAGAAGAGATGCATGCTAATATTGCCTCCGCCAGTTCATGACTAAGAAATACATCTGTGTCAATACTGAGAATAGACAGTGGTTGCTTTTTCCCCCCTCTTGTAACTCCAGTGCCCAAATGAATCTATCAGGAAACAGAAGACAAGTCCTAACACTCACCATGGCACAACGAGGCAGCTCTCTGCATCCTTTGGCTTTGCTTCACCTCAACCACTATTTATCACAGCAGTCATGTGTCCCACCAGAGAGTATTAGGTCCTGCTAATATACAAAGGCTACATCTGCACTAGTAAATTAAACAGTGTCAGGGAGCATTTCCAGGCACAGGAACACCACCGTCTGTACTGGTATGCTCCTACAGTAGCCCCCTGGCACAGTTTCGGGCCAGGCCAAATGATACTTTTGCAAACAATGCCTGAACAGGAGCTAGCCTGAGCCAGGGACCATCCCCAACAGCCAGTCTGGATGCAGCCACTCTGTTTTGGAGGACAAGAGAGCCCAACAGCAAGGACATAGGCTGCCCTGTGCCCATTGGCTTCAGGGCCAGAGAGCAGTCCCAGGCACATCATAGACAAAAAGGTTTTGTACCTTCAGCAAGGGAAGAGAAAGCAAGACCCATTTAAACATTTTAAAGAAAGCAGTGGAAAAAAGAACACTGGATATTTTGAGCATCCCAAGAAAAAAGTTCCTAAAAAAAAAAAAAATTGTACAAAACTGTCAGTTTTCCAGTGAGAAGAGGAATCTTATGGTATTCCCAACCTCTCTGGCAAATTTTACCATAACACTTCAGTTGGCTACACCAGTTTTCAGGCAAGAACACCCCCATAAACCCTTCATTTCTACAGGGACAAGAAAACACTTCTAAGCCAAAAAGTTCATCCTTCTCAGAAAGCAAAGCCAGCCAGCTCCAAGCCCCAAGGATCCAGGAAAGCTCAGCTGACTGCTTGCAGGACAATTTGTTCCTGCAAGCTCTCACAGTCCTTCAGGATGGAGATTCCCCACCCCACTCCACCCACCCACAATCTGTCCCAGGACTTAACTGTCCTTCCAGTTCAAAAGCTCATCCCCTAGTTCACCTTAGGTGTCCTTTGCCACGCGCTTTGTCCTCACCACTTGTCCAGCCACTACAGGCATAGGGGACAGCTGACGGATTTCCTACTGTTTACAATAATTTGTATACATCTAGTTTGTTATCTGCTGTTAATCCCAAGCCTTCCCGAGCTGTTGCCTTCCAAGACGCCGTCTCCTTTCATAAGCTCTTTAGAAGTGTAAACTTGCCCTTGGCTGCATTGACACAATCAATTTTCTACCAAGTCATCACAATCACCTCATATAACTGTCCTGTCCATACTTGATGTCTCTGCCAGGATTGCACCATCTGAAAGACCTTACCAGGAACTTTATATTTTCCTCTAGATAATTGTAAGAGATAGTGCTGGATCACGGACAGACTCCAGCGGGCTGAAAAATGCTTGTCTGAGTAATGGGGCAGTGTCTGCATGAGCAACACCCAAGAAGGAAACACGCATTTCCACACTACCTCTTACACAGAGTCCTCTCCTTACTGGTTGTATTACTGTATTGGCCAAGCTTTTTGAATTCGGTCTGAGCTTTCATAATGCTTCTTGTTAGGGTCAGGTCACGTATTTCAGCTCAACTTTTGGCTAAAAGCAGCTGATTCAAGTTTATTGAAATAGTTCTTCAAGTTCAGGTCATTCCAGAAAATTGCTGTGATTATATTGCTTTAGTCTCCCATTTAAAAAAAAAAAATGAAAAAAAAGATTATATTTCTTAAGGGAAACAGTTTAATTCAAACAGAAATGGTTCCAATGATGTTTTTAGGCTAAAAACGTATTGGATAATAGGGGTTTTTTAAATAACAAACCTTAAATGACTTCCAAAAAACCCCGGTTTTGTTCACATTTGTGACGTTTGGTTGAACCACCACTTTCCTCTTCTGTTTTCTAACTTTTCCAACACGAACCTTTCCAAATCACATTTGCTTTTGTGAAAGCTCCTGAGCAGCAGCTATGCACACACCTCTGCCCAGTGCTGTGCGAACAGGACACCGTCCCCATACTGACACCAGGGACAGAACAGGCACCAGCAAAGCAGAAACATCAGCAAGAGCAGAGGCTTCCCACAAGACTTGCAAAATACATCTCAGCAGCAAGGGCCAGACCAGTAATAGCCTTTTTTGTGGTTTCCCCTTGGGTAGGGTTCATATCCCCTAACTTTAGCGTAGCTACAGTGTCACAACTGCTGTTATGTTAACTGGGAGCTCCTCAGCAGAGTTATTGGAGCCTGGGGAGCGTCACGTCTCATCCTGAAGGTGCACGTACTGACCTTCACAGGCAGCAGCACTGGTTTATCCCCGCTGCCTGCCTCTCCTGCTCCCTGTGGTTCCATGCATTGCTCAGCACAGAGCAACACCAAAGACCTGAGTGATTAGAGCAGGAGTCCAGACTCCATGGTTTAAGCTCCAACTCCACACTGAGCACAGAGTCTCAACATTGTCTAAGCACTTAACCCCTCTCTGGGTTTGTTGCCAGCCCTGGTACAGGTATTTGATACTCACACAGTCCCTTGTCACTGCTACCATCACCTGAGGGACCTCCTACAGGACTAAAACTGTCCATAAGGGCAAGGTGGAGAGGAAGAGCTGCTGCATGTCTCCATCACAGGACACTGGTCCCAGCTGGGCTGCAGCCCCTCAGCTCCTGTTCCTGCACACCTCAAAAACCTTCTGCCTGGCAAGCCTGCTCAGTCCCACAGCACTGGATAAGAGCAATGCTGCTTCCATAGGCTCTGAAGCAGTCCCCAGTGGCTCCATCTTTGTGATGAGCAAGGAAGATGCCCAATTTCTCTTGTCTCTGCCATTCAAACAGCTAGTTTGGAGGGGGAGAGCAGCATAAGCATGCTCTTGGATTTCATCTGCAGCCTGTCACAGTCCGCTACCTCCAGCAGCCCGAAAGGTAAATGACCTTTCTAGCTTTAAACGAGATCAGTCTGACGAGCCCCTCACCATCCTGCTTCCCACCCCACCTTTAATCTCATGCACAATCTTGTCAGGAACACGATATATTGGAGTTGTCATGATAAGGGCAGACAAGGCTCTGAGAAAGTCTTTACAAATCTGCTTGAAGTTTAAGAATTGCCTTGAGCAGGTAGTGATCCTAAACACGCAGCAGTGGGTGGGGGGATTTCCAAAGCTGTAACCATCGCATTGACAGTGCAGCGGCTGATACCGGAAAGCATCAGTGCTAATCGCTATTTTAACAAATTACTACAAATGCCCGTATTTTAGGGGGAGAGATGAAATCATGCAAATGAGCCATGTTCCCTGGCTAAACTCTACTTGCAAGCTCAGCTACAGGGAGACGTCTTTGAAATGGATATGAGGTGAAGTCCCTAAATGTTCCAGGGGCTGGGTTTGCCTCTTTGTTCCCCCAGTTTCACAACAACAAACAAACAAGGAGAGGGCTTTGTTCATTTTAACACAGAAGTAAAAAGAAATTATCTCTTTTAGCCTTTGTCTTCAGGACACAGTGTTTATCAATTCAATTTGCTCTTTGTAGATATTAAAAAGTCAAAACATGACTCTTGTTTCATTCCTATTAGTTTGCATTATGCTCAGAGATCAGAGCCCATCTCGTGAACACGGCTCCACTCTGAGATCAAGGTACGGGTGCTAGAAAAAACAGGTATGTCTGATATCATGCAACATAAAAAACAAAACAAAACAAAGCCAAAACAAAAACCCACAAAGTTGTTAAGTTTCTCTGGAAATTTCCTGTTTTCCATCCTTAGGAAAAAAACATAGAAATACACTGTAGGACAAAACATGGATCTTGGATAGATCCACCTTTCACAGCATAACCCATCCTTCCTCCCAGGGCTCAGCTCCCAGCTCACGGCCAGGCTGCATACAGTCCATGTGGCTGTAGATCGAGAAGGAGCAGGTGGATATTTTGGTGAAGGGCATCAAACTTGGCCCCTTCAATCCCCTGGAGTCCACTTTGCACCACAAGAGCAATAGCTCTGTGGATTACTCTATCAGACTTCTACTTGTTTTTTAAAAATCCTGTGCCTAATTTTTTCTCCTCAGTTAGAAAAGGGATTTGGGGGGAAAGGAGGTCTTCTAAAGTCTAAATAGAGTGGCTTTGTATTTGTTAAAGACTGAAGCCTTTTTCAAGCTGCAAAACGTATACTCCCAAGAGTCTTTAAAAAGAGATATCTCTCTCCTTTCCAACAGTGCCACTCCTTGCAGTCTAAATAAATAGGAATTAAACCTCCCAGCTCATACACCAGCTAGCACAGGTGACTGATGATTTTGGGAAGAGAATTCAGCCTTGTCCCAACCAACTAATGCTGTTGGCTTGATTTCAGGAGGAACCATTGTCAGACTCTGTTAAACCCTATGCTTCTGCCGCTGCAAAATTAATACGCTGTGACTATTTCAGGCACCACTTAGGAGGCCAGGCTTTAAGAGTTCGGCTTGTGGTTCATCTTGGGGGAGCAGGAAGAGGAGGGAAAAGAATGACAAATTTAAAATTAAATCAAACAAGAAGAACAAAAATAAAAGGACTCAACAGCCAACCCTTCACAATGGCCTGCTGGGAACTCGCTCCTTTTACTTCTGATTTACAAGTTACATATGGCGGGTTGTTTACATTCTGTTACTGGTTTATGTTCTTCCAGAAAGGAGAAATTCCTCCAGTAGATTTTGATTGCTTTCCTGTATGCCTTTCTCCCCCAACACCCCCACCCTCAAGTATCTGGTTTCGCTTAATATGCCCAGAGGTTTCCGGAACAAAAGAGGTTGTTGGACTTTTTTTATGGCTAAACAAAAAGCCGACTATTTTTCCAGGAAGGTTCAGGCTGATTCATGTTACGTGAGTGTGAATCCATGCTTTCAGACTCTTCTCTGCATACAGGCTGGTAGAGCAGCCACGTCTTCGTGTGTCACACGAATGAACAGCTCCAGCTGCCTGTACTGCATGCAACAGCCAGAGACATCCCGGTGGAAACCGTTCTACCCGTGCATTTGGTCACGTTCGCATTGTGGATTCCCCAAGTTGAAGCAGGACTCCTGGTCTTATGGTTCTGTTCTACAGACTCAAAATCTCCGTAGACCAAGCAAAAAGGTCAAGGGAGTATTGTTCACACAACGAGGAAAAAGACAGAGGTTTCCTTACTTTCCAAAGAATCCAAAGCTGTCTCAAGATTTTCTGAATCTCAGCTTGTGTGCATGCTACAGCAGGGATAATCAACAATAAAACTGCCTACCCAAACAGTTTGTTCCTTAAATTCCTATAGACAGAGCACTTATTTATTGAAGCCAAATCCATTTGGTGTGAATTTCAATCCTGTTCCCATAGGATCTGCATCCTGGGCTAGATTAGCAACAGTGCAGCAGCAGGTCCAAGGACATAACCCTTCCCCTCCGTTTGGCACTTGTGAGACCACACGCAGAGGACCATGCCCAGTGTGGGACTCCCCAGTGCAAGAAAGATATGGACATCATGGAGAGAGGTGAGTGGAGGCTCCAGGATGGCTGGAGGTCTGGAACGCTTGCCCTACGAGGAGAGGCTGAGAGATCTTGCCCTACAAGGAGACGTCTGATTCTGGGAAACCTTATTGCAACCTTTCAATGCTTAAAGGGGGCTTAGAAGAAAGATGGAGAGAGACTTTTTACCAGGGCCTGTAGTGACAGGACAAGGGGTAATGGTTTTAAGCTTAAAGATGATAGATTTAGAGATTGGATATAAGGAAGAAATCCTTTACTATGAGGGTGGTGAGACACTGGACCAGGTTGCCCAGAGAAGCTGTGGATGCCCCATCCCTGGAAGTGTTCAAGGTCAGTTGGACAGGGCTTTGAGCAACTTAATCTGGTGGAATTTGTCTCTGCCCATGGCAGAGAAACTAGATAATCTTTAAGTGTCCCTTCCAACCCAAACCATTCTGTGATTCTATGGACAACTTCAAGGAGGGAAGGGACAGGCAAGACGTTACTGCTGCCAACAGCTACCTTATCAGATGATACACAAAATGCAGAGTCAGAGTCTTCTTGGAGGTTCACAGTGATAGGACAAGAGGCAACGGACACATGTTAAAATATGGGAAACTGATTAGATTTAAGGAGTTCTTTGGTTTTACCATGACAGTGGTCAAATGCTGGAACACTTTCATAGAAGTGAGGCCAGCTCCATCTTTGAAGGTGTTCAAGACTCAACTGGAGAAGCCCCTGAGCAACCTGACCTATCAGGCCTGGTTTGGGCAGGGGTTTGGGCTAGATGACCTCCAGATGTGCTTTCCAACCTGAATTGTTCTATGAGTTTATGAGTCCTAATTTCTAATGTCTTTAATGACCATGCCAAGTTTGGCATTCCTTTGCAGGCTGAAAAGAGAAGTTAGCTTGTGGCTGAAGAGCTGGCTGTGCACATTGAGCAACCTCCCTTCAAGCCCTACCATTTTCCAGTCTGACTAGGGAGCAGAAAAAGGAAACAGAGTAGATGTCATGGTCTTCAGAGCTGAGTTTCTCCATACATTGTCACTTGACTCTAACATAGCCCCTTCCTTCATTACCCAGCAGTGTAAACATCCGCCTCTGGAAAGAGGGTTATAGACAGCACCCTGTTCAAAAGGATGGTTCTGGAAGCTGGACTTCATTCCAGGAAGAGATTGCCATGGCCATAAATTTAGCAGATTTAAAGCTAAGCCTAATTATCTGAGGGTGATTTTTCACACCCTAGATAGAGCAAAAAGCCACTCACTGCCATCTTTGCCCACCTTTCCAAAGAAGGAACTGAAAAGTGAGGTACTGTTGGGAAAACAAAAACAAAGACAAACGTTAGAAAACTAAGTAGCCATTTCTCCAGTTCAACAGGGAGCTGGGTTTGGCTGCCTTAGACAGCTCTGCAAAAGACAAGGATCTCCACATATTTCCCCAAAGACAGGAATAAAAAGATAAAACCATAAGAAATCTCAAAGGAATGCGCTGCAGTGTGTGTGTTTAAATATACATGCTTAATCATACAAAAGAGGTCTGGTTTAAATAAATTATCCTGGTCATGAATTGAACGGAACAAACTTTTTGACAACCAGCAACATTTGTGATGTACAATTCCAAAATAATAAAAAGAGAAAAACCAAAATGAGTCTACCACAGGACTCTTTCACCATGTACCCTATCTCTGACACTAGTCAAGAACCAAGGAATTGGGGAGAAGAAAGTATAAAAACAGGCTCAATCTTGGAGCAATACTCTCCAGAATACTTTCCCAGCATCCTACAAAAACAGGGTGCTCCTGCAGGTGTCTTTAGGTCACCTAGTCCAACCACTGCTCAATGCAGGTCTAATTAAGTCAGGTGGCTCAGGACTTGTACATTTGAGGCTAGAACACCTCCAAGGATGGAGACATCCCTTGTGAATGTCTATGCCATGAATTTGCCCAGTTGCTTTATGAACCCAGGTAAATTTTAAGCATCTACACCATCCTACCAAAAGGCATTCCCTAGCCTAACTACTGGCAGCACAAGGAACTACCTCCTTTTGCTTGTTACTGTTAGCTGCAGTAAATTAAAACTAAAACCCAAGCCAAATGGTACATCAGGTAGAAAGAGAGATGAAGGAGATAATATTGCCATTGTGTTCGTTAATGGTGCCTTTGCTGCGGTCACTCTGCCTTGAAGGAGCATAAGAGACAAGTGACAGGAGTTACTAGTCTGCTGGGACCTTCGTACAAAAAGAAATAAAGATGAGTGGGCCTACGAACCGCCAAGAAGTATCACACACCTTTATAAAATCATCAGCTTTCCGTATTTTGTAAACCAGAAGCGCAAAACATGTTTCCTCTCCAGCATGTCAAGAAAGGAGAAATTATTAAAACACTGAAAAATTATGTTAAGAGGATTTAAGTACAAGAGCAACAGCAACATATAATCTATGGCATTCATTTTCCCAGGTCATCAAAGGCAGAACTAGACATTTACATGCATGGTCCATACGATGCCTTATAAAGAAAGTCCAACAAGGGATGTTGAAATTCTGCAGTCTTGAGGCATTTGCCTCTGAACAGATTTAAGAAGACATTTACTGCACAATCTGTCCATGAAGCAAAATGAACCAAAATTACAACAGCTGAGTTCAGCTCCCATCCCTGGGGCTCTCTGCTCCAAGACTCAGGACTGACCCAATGGCTGCTCTAAGTCTGCCCCTTTAGGAGATCCCAGTCCCACTCCCCCTTGAAAAAGGAAGCCAATAATAAACACCGACGTTGGACAGCCCCCAGTTTGGGGCCACTAGAATTATAATAACCTGTTCCACACGAGCACATCCTGAAGTTTGGAAGAGTTCAGGAAAAGGTACTTCACAAAATCATGCATTCTAGCTTTACTCCTAGAAACCTTCAGCTTCATCCAGCTCCCAGCATGAACCTGCTCTAGGGGAAAGCAAAGCTTCATCACTAGCCCTGCTTCATCCCTTGCTGAAGGGACTGGAAGACAGCTGCCCACTGGCAGGGTCCTGAGAAAGTGGAGTGAGTCTAATGGATGACAGAGCACTTGGGATAAGGAGTTCTTGCTCATACGGCTGAATATTGTCTGAGCAATTAGAGTCTTTCTATTCTAACCCCTGCCCTAAACTGTCTGTGGAGTGCTAGGGAAATAATCTAAAGGGAAATGGTCTCTGAAACATCTCACCTTGCTTCTGGAGATTCCTGTCCACCCTGCCTAGGCTATTTGTGACACCCATTCTCACTCAAGGCCAGCACAGGCAGCTCCTTGTGCTGTGTAGACCCACCCAGTCTGGACATACGCTGGTTCTCCCCAAATACAAGTGGGGGCAACTTTCAGAAATGCTGAGCACTCCCTGCCTGGCCACACCAGTGATGGTGCAATGGGTCCCCAGCAGCCACGGCAATTCCCAGCCTTAGAGCCCTCATCTTGGCAATACAAATGATGCATGAAAAATTCCAGCATTTGCAAACTGGACCGCAGGGAGCCATGAAGTTAGGAAGCATTATGAACAGGGAGAAAGGCTTTTGCTCTACTAAGCAAGGCATTGGGATCCGCATTACAAGCCAGACAAAGGAACCTATGGCCTATAGGACTCTCATTCAATAGCCTTCTCCATGAGTTTGGCTCTTCACAACACAGAAGAATACCTTGACATCTGGGCTCTGTGAGACATCAAACTCACCTAGGAAGCACGAGACCCATTTTTAGACCCCATTCCTCCCAAACAGGACCAGTGTGTTAAACTTGACTGCCATGTCCCAGGACTGTTGCCCAATCACTGGGTGCAAAATCTTCCACGTGGGTACGTGTATCTGTAAAGTTACAAACTTTTTAAGGAAAAAAGAGGCTGTTTGGGTAGTTCAGTCCCTAGATATACCTTGGGAAGGAAGAGGCTGAAGCATTCTGTCCATCTCTGAATGACACCCTACTCTCTAGGTAGGAAGCCCACAGTAGGGACCCTGCTTCGTTAGAGAGCTCTTCTGTCTGGTGGGCTCGAGGCTCAGTGAACTCCACAGGAGCATGACATAAGTCTGTGAGACCAGACATTTCAGCAGAACCAAGATCTTGTACAGTACTGGAACACAGGGCAGGTAATGTAGCACTGAAGCCCCAGTCAATGGCCAATGAAGGGATAAGAAATCATTGTAATTAAGGGGAAGAGGGGCTCCTTTGTGGAGAAGGGTGTCTCAAGAATTTAGTATTCATTTTAATAAGACACAATATAGACGGAGTTGCATCTACTTTGCTTGTCTGGTTTTTATTTACCCTTCCTTCCCTCTTTGGAAAAGCATCACAGAGCAAAACAGCCCAGAAGGGTAACTAGCCTGATAAATAGACCATCAAGAGAAATAATTAGTCTAGATAGGAAAATTAAATAGGGGGAGCCACTAATCAGCTGCTCTCTCTGCAAGGAGGAGGCTGGGAAAGTAATTTAAAAAACCTTTTGGAGGAGACTCTGAGGCAGAGCGTAAAGTAAAAATACAGATGGCCAGAAATTAGAGCAAGTCTGTGTGCACAGGAACAGGTGGAATTGGTTAGAGGCAGAGCTCCCTCCCACCCTGCTTACCCCCTCCAATTCTTCTCATGACTTTACCTTCTGCTTGGCAGGGCTGTGAGCTAGGAAGAAAAAAATATCTCCCTCCAAGCTGGTGAAGCTGTCTCCAGCTGGGAGACTGCACTGCTAGCAGCCCTGCTCAGTTCCCAGGGGCTGCACACAAAGCCCCCAGCACCAGCAGACTGATCCTAATTCAACTCCTTCAGTGCTGGCCTCACAAGTAGAGGGGTATCTCAGCACCCCAGAGCCCCTGCCAGCATCAACTGGAGGGAAGCTTTGCCTGGGCAAAACAATGCTAAATAAAACCATCAGACCTTCCCTGCTTATAACCCTCCCAGAAGATGAAGCTTTGCTGGGATCAGACTGAGTCAGTCCGCCACCAAGGCAGGAGGGAGCAGCCCACAGCTCTGCTTTGCCCACGTCAGACGCCTTTTTGCTCCAGGACCTCACTGTTCATCCCATTCCTGCAACAAGAAACTACAGGCTCTCTAGTTGAGATCACACTGTCAACCACCATCATGGCATCTGGTCACCTGCAAAGGCCACTGTCTTACCAAGCAGGGCTACAAGCCAGAAGGTCCACAATGGTGCTGCAAATTCAGAGGCTGTACCAGTGTCAGAAACAGTGGAAGTCCTGAAGGGAAATTGGGACAGACAAGGCTTTGGAACGCAAATAAAATTCTTCACCCCAAGGAAGTTTGGATCTTCAGCTTCCATTCAATTTGGGAAACTCTAGCTGACTGAAGCCCAGGGCTAAGCAAACTCATGTCTCCCAGAATGGAATCCATTACCGAGCTGGAATGCCTCTAATTATACTAACACTAATAACGTTAGCTACTAAAATAGCTCAGAAAAGGATAAGTTACAAACGTGGTTTTCAGCCTGTGGGTTTCAAATGCATGGAGGTTGCCAGGAGGGGTTGAGAGCAGGGACACAACCTACTTTCTTTCATTTCACTTCCATCTAGCAAACTCACCCACCCTTTTCAGATCCAGTCACATAAAGAACAGATGTTTTAGTTGCTATGTAGGCACCCAAAGAAGCAGCCCAGGTTTCAGAAGAAAAGAGCTGAAAGATTTTTCTCTTTTTTAGATAGCAAGGAGAAAATTGTTTACCCTGGATAGAAATGATCAGGTTTCCTTCCCTTTCTATATGTGAAATCATGTACCTTATGACTCTATGAAAGCTTTCAAAAAAAAAAAAAAAGAGCTTTTTTTTAAAAAAAACCACCAGAAACCAGACTTCTGTCTACCTCATATAGCAAAGGGGAAGTTCATACCAGGTTACATCTGTCAGTGCTCAACAACCAGGAATTCGTATGATGCCTCTACCCCTCGCTAAGCGATGCATTATGGAAGATGACCTGGCTGAACGCCTCGCCCCAAGGAGAAAATAGGAGCCTGAAGAAAACTGGTGCCATATTTTATAGAGGATTTTCTTTGGCTAACATTAAAGTTTTCCATAGAAAATTAAATTCCCACCCAAAATAGAGTTTACTCTCCAACTAAATCCTCTCTGATTTATGGATTGGGATGATGGTTGGGATTTTTTTTGCTCCTAATATTGGAGGCAGAAGCAACTGCCTCCAAATGCAAGTTTCAAAGGGAAGGTCACAATTTTCTTTTCACCCTGTCAAGCCCGAAAGGACTGTAGGGGGTACGAACAACATTTACACACAGGACACTTTTATATTGAGAGGCAGGGACTTAATAAAGGGCAGCAAGTAGGTGACCAAATTAATGAGAAGAAAAAGACACGTCAAGACAGAGGATTTCAGATCAAAGGATTTTCTCTATATTAGGCAGGACTGATTCTGAAGAAAATAACCCAGATCATTTCTGTCATGAGACTGGTGATTCTTCATGAGACCATCACAGGAAGAGGTAAAGAAGAAACACACATACACACACGTGGTAGGTTTTGGTAACATGGAGGTCACAGCTAAAAATTCAAGCCCTTATTAGAAGTTAGGGGAAATTACCTTCCTAAAGACATGCCAGTGACCTTCAACTCCTAATATAGTCTAAAGGGATTTGGAGTCCAGCTGTTCATACACACTCAGAACACCCAAATTGCAGATGATTAGTATGACTCAGTTTGCTACCTTTCCTAAATTTGTCCCCACTGGAAATAAATGCCAATTGTTCAAACATGAGGGGAAGAGGGAACACAGCCTTCTCCCTACAAAGCCTAAGGCCAGTTACACACTTTGTCAAGGGTTTACCTGCCCTTCAGCATTGCCTTTGGGGAGCAGATCCTTCCTCAGGCATTGCAACAACAGGTATTGTAAAAAAGTCCTGCTTGCAAGCACACTGAAGGAAGGGGAGAGACTCCCTCACCACTGTTTGGCTCAGACATTATCAATCCTGGACTAAAATATACTAACAAGAGATGCTGCAGCCGTGGACGGATCAGTCTTTCAGGGACAATTGCAAGGCAGGCTTTGCCTGTGAATGTCCCTACAGGGGCCAGGGCTATGCACCGTCTCCTACAGACTCTGGACTTCCCAAATGGTGCGAGATGCAGAACAGCGATAGCTAATGCTTTTTGAAAGCCATTGTTCCCCCAGTACACACACTCTCCCACTGAACTACAGTTTTATCCCAAATGTACATTTTTTAATTTCCCACATTTTTTTCTGTGAGACCAAAAAAGGAAAACAGGACACTTTGGCCACCCCTTCCTCTGCCCAATTTACCTTTGGAAATAAAAGAAATTACAGAAAGAGGAAAACAGAGGAATAAAAAACAAAAGGTGAAAGAGACAGTGAAGGAAAACCAACATTCTTCCAAATTAAAAAGATGATTGTTCAAAGCTCTCCGCGAATCTCCTTTTAATGAAGCGCCAATTCCTTCTGAAGCCCGTGGCATAATTACTCTGAAGCTTCACAGAATTAGTTTCACCTCAAGCAAGTTAGGGAGTGATGAGCTATGGCCAAGTTTGAATAAATGGATGTAAATCGAGATCCCCTGGCTCCCTTCCAAGCTGGCCAGACATAAGGCAGCTCTGGTCTTGAAGTCACATACCTCGTGTATCTACACTCACAGCGGATCGTGACTCTGTCTGGGTTCACCGTGTGCTTGCTAACAAAGCCTCATTACCACTCTTTACAAAGCTGTGTCACTGTAATGGCAAGGTGCTTACAGCAACAGGTGAAGTTGGTATAAATGCGTCTCTAACAGGTTTCAAACTGCTCATTTGACCTCAGAACAAACAAACAAAATTGCTTCTCACCTTCCTTGGAGTTCCCTTTCTACAGGACTCCACATGAAAGGAAAAAAGCTCTGGGCTTGCCTGGCCTGGAATCAGAAGGCACTTGCATGTGGAGGAGGAGGGAAGACAGCCCCAGTCCCCTCCCTCCCCTGTCCCACTTGAAACGTTTTCTTTCCTTCAGCCCTGAAGCCCTGCCAGGATGACTCCGGATCCTGCAGACAGGAGAGCATGCGTGGTGAGTCAGTTCCCAAACCTTCCTGGTGTTGGATTTGACACCAGCAAAATGCCTTCACTTCAGCACGGCATTTTAACAACCAGATGCAAGATGGATACGCAAGGGAGATGGGCAGTCAGTGGGTACAATCTAAGGACCAGCTACCCCTCCCAGGCCACTTTTAGCTGCAAGCCTAGTTGAGCTGGGGTTTGCAACACCAGATCGAGCAGGAGCAATTGCATTCTATCAGACCTACAACCCCACTCAGGGTCACAGGGACTGCATTGTGTTTTGGAGGTGACCCAAGGAAGGTGCTGCTCAGAGGGACGGGACGATCACTGAGTGACGGGAGTTTATTCTGGGATGGGGCTGGTAGTCCTTAAAAGAAATGTGGCTCGGCATGTTTGGAGAAGGAGGTTTGCCAAAGGAGGGTCCAAAGCCAAGCACAGAGGGGCTGTGAACCGTCCAGCGGACTTCCTGCTCCAGTCTCTAAAATACCACCTCTTCCCAAAGCGACCGTGAGATACTTTCCAAGGTAAATAGATACATGTCACCACATGGAAGTTCAAATTATCAAAAACTAAAGACACCTCAATGATGAAAAAACACAACGCAGAAAAATGACATTTAAAGATCAGATCCCCCATGCACACCCCATGGCAGGAGATACGCCCTGAGTTTTAAGAATGATTCTTAACTAGGAAAGCCCAGAAAGGCTTAGATGTGTGACTTCATCCAAAAAAAAGCGTGGCCCAGACATATGTAACAAACCCAGAAGTCATCCGGAGGCCAAACAAAGAGCGGATGAATTAAGACAAGGCCAAATGATCACAAAAAGGAAATAAAGGTTTATAATCTGTCTAACCTGCCTAGAAAGCACAGGTCTTTCCTACATCAACATTCCTTAGCAGTTAGTAAGAGATAATAACATGATTATTATGGGGTTTCTAGAGACAGCTCAGGCAAAAGTAAAGGAAATTCATGCTGCCACAGAAGAAAACCACAATAGAGGGCTCTGCATTTAAAGGTTGTCTGCTCTGGACATTTCAGCTATTCATTGAGCAAATATTAGTAGCCGAAGTATTCAGGCTGGCAAGGGCTCGGGTTCAAATGTGACTGAGGTGAATGATTAAACCAAGCGTTTATGCAGCTTTCCTGGGATAGACTGTGTCTGCACAGGCGAAGGAGGCAGGCAGACACCCCTCGGTTGGGTTTGACCCACGGACAACACCAGGCAGTAGATTCTGCAAGGACTGACGCGGCACAGGAGATTTTTTGGATGAATAATTTATTCACTGAAAAAAATTTGGGTTTTGGGCCTACCAAAACTATTTGCAAACTCAGTGAATACTTTCCACCAAAAGCCTGAAAACATTTCAAGGAAGCAGTGTTTTGTTTTAGACTTTTCGTTTTACTTATTTTTTTTTTCCCTCCAGAAATGCCTCTGTTTAAAACTGTACTTTGAGGCCAGATTACTTGACTTTAAACAGACTAAGCTTGAACGGAGATGCTTCCATTTCACACTGAACATTGTCAGCACTCCGCTTTGTGGGCCAACCCAAAGAAATCAGTGATTTGCACAGTTCTAGTAGGAGCAGCTGGAACGAACCTACTGGCTCGGTACTCACAGGGAAAGACTGGATCCAGTGCTAGCAGACCCAGTTCACAGTGTGACCTGGAGCAAGTAAGAGAAAGAACTTCTGGACTAAGGAAATACTTGATATGGGCAACTCAGGAACCATGCTGGGAAGCCTAGGGCCAAGAAGCAAAGCCTGGAGTCTGCAGAGTTGGAAGGAGCATGAAGGAGCCCAGCTTGGCACCCCCACAGAGCTCTGGGAAGTTGATAACCCAAGAAATAAAAATCCACTGACAGCAAAGAGGCAGGCTGAGCTGATTCTCGAGGAACTGAAACAGTAGGAATCAGCTCATGACAGTCCTCCAGGCTCCTTGAAGACCATTAGCTTATGCTTAACAGCAATATCTAACAAGAAGATGATAAACTCCCAAGGAGATGTTCCACCTGCTGATGCAGAGAGAAGAGAGACCTCTCCTTTCACATACGTAGGCATGCTGGTGGTGGGTGAAGGGGCAGCGAGCAGGTATTCCCACACAACCCTAAGCTCCCAAATAGGTGCCAAGTCTCCCCAGACTTACTATACAGCAAATTTGTCCTTCAGCCTTCCCTTCTCCATCAGCTACATGGAGTCTAGTCTCCCAACTTCTGTAGCTAAATTAAAGGCTTCAGTGGAGATTGTGGGATAACCCCACATTCACTTCTCTTTGTTAGTCTCCAGCAACAAGGAAAGCATAAAAGAGTAAGATACACACAAACATACTAAAATCCCATCCCAAAACATTTCTCTAGATTCCAGTTTTCTGCTGCTCAGGGACATCTTAAGGCAGAAGTGCCATCCTTGTATTTAGCAGCACGTGTTTTATTGCTTTTGCCTGTACGGCTCCATGCTGGAGGGAAGGGGAGAAGAAAATCCAGCTGGATATAGGCCAAGAATTACGTCCTGAGATGATGGTGTTCCTGCACACAGCTTATCTTTGCAACGATGGGGGCTTGTTGAAGGCAACTTGATGTCATTTTGGATGTTCAGGAATTTTGGCCATCACCACAAAGACATTCTGGACATGTGCAAACACCCACCAGTTCACACCAACTCCTATTCAGTTTCTGTCCAATCACAGAGGGCAGAAACAGGCCCTCAATCCATAAATCAGGTCATGGTGTGTTTGTCCCTGTGCCATGAAGAATTCTCCGAGAATCCTGCAGCTGAAGGCAGGAAATTCACAGCTGAGACCCGTTCCAGGGCTGGAGCCTGGGCAACTGGCAAGCAACTGCAGCGAGAGATTTTGGAGTTATTGAGCTGAGATTTATGCTGCTGGAATTCATCACAAATATTTCACTCTCAGCAAGAGGTGGGAAAGAGGGAAAGATCGCTTTGCGTGAGACAGCTTACTTATGCAGGGCTGTCTCTCATCTAGCTTTGGAGGCATCATGAGGCAGAGAGCTGTAGTTCACAGAGCCTTTTGGGAGGCAGAGGATGGCTCTGCAACTCCATCCAAGCCTAACTCCTTCTCTCGATTGATTCTCCTATAAAGGCAGCGTCGATTGCTTGCCTTTGCTGCTTTCAAAGGCTGCACTGGCTGCTCATCAGTCAGTGTCCTGAATACACCTCTTCCTGGGGTCTCTCCTCCCTAATAAATACCAGTGGGGGAGGAGAAGACCATAATAAGGTGAAAATTTGGCTCGGTCTGTTTACATTGCCTCCAAAGTCCCACTGTGATGGGGAACTGCAAGTCTCATCACCTCCAGAATGGCAGAGAACTCTGCTGACAGCCAGTTCAGTAACCACAGCAGTTCTTCTGTGCTTTGCAAGCATTTGAGGTGGAAGAGGTTGCTTTATCCAAGCTGAAAGAGATGCCACAACACCATATTGCTATGCCATGAATTAGAGAGGTTGGTTTTGAAGAGCTTAGTTAAGCCCTGGGGAAACACATGCTTGGGGTTGCTCTTGTGCATGCAGCACAAGGCACGTCTGCACAGGCTGTTACAGCTGGGCATACTGGAGCCACCTGGACATGCTGGCACAACCCTCTGCCTGGGCTGGGATGTCTTGCTGAGGGGGCTCCGGAGGAGTCTTTGCTCACATCCAGCCAGGTCAGAGATGAGACCTCTCCACATATGCACGTGCCATACAGGCAAAGCAATTTTGAATGACAAATATTGCCAATTCACATATTTGACTGGTTCCTGCTGGGGCAATACCAGAGATGACCACCACCAATTCTCTGCTGCACCCATATGCCAGGTATTACCTCCCCCATAGCAAGGACAGCAGAGCTGGCCATGAACCGGTGTCTGGTATATGAACTTTGCAGTCTGATATGTGAACTTAATTCATCTCTAATTTGATGTTTACCTTAAACATGGATGGTTGTGAAAAGCAGAGGCTGAGAGAAGGCCGTAGCAAATGCCTGCCTGCCCTGAGCCGTCCCTGGGGTGAGCACAGCAGCTGCAGCTACCCACTGCTGCTGGAGTCAGTCCTGAAGAGCTCATGGACCAGGGAAGGGAAAACCTTGGAGTGAGAGGCAGAGTTTATTGGTGGTGGGGAGGCTTTAAGTTGGTAACAAAGGGACAGTTTGCCCAGGTGCCATGCAAACCCCCTGTGGGCACCCGATCCCCACACTACCCCCAGCGCATCTGCAGGAACTGCAGAGGCCTTTGTCACGGTAGCCTAAATCCAACACGAAGAATGAGTCAGGCACCTGGCAGCTCATTCCAGAGACATTTGCAAAAGCAGGTGTCACTCTGTGATCCTTTCTTCCTCACCCTCCTCCCCCCCATTCCCCGCCTTTTATGAGTAACCATATCTAAATACCTAAATCTGGTTACTCTTGCACAGCCCTTGATTTGGAAGGAAGTTGCTCAGATGAAGCAATACTTGAACTTTGACCGTTTCACGCCTTGACAGAGCTTTTCTTCTTGAATATTTAATATTAACCCAGAAAACATCCTGAGTAAGTCTCTAGTGAACAGATCCAGTTCTGCTCTCATTCTCAGCACCTCAAGGTAATGGGGACATAAAGGAAAACAGGAGTCCTACTTTATCTACCGTAAGTGTCTTAGGGTTGTGCAACTTGTTTACGATGGCAAATTTTGGCAGCCAGCACAAGGAGCCTGGGATGGGATTCCAGTTCAGCTCGAACTGCCTCTCAACAAGTCCCAACAAAAATGTGCGCCATTCAAATTTTGCCACGCCGAATTCATACTCCGACTTGGCTCCAGCAGCACGCGTGTGGGGGACATTCTCACCGCTGCCTACGCCGCCGCGTTCCTCCCAGCAGATCTCACCAGATAAGTTTCCCCATCTGAACCATTGAGATATGCTTTGGTGATGAGTAAGTAAGTACAAAGTTCAGGTGTCCTTTCCCCTACAAGACCCACTGATAGGTGACCAAGGTCAAGCTCTCATCCAAATCTAGCAAGACCAGTATTGACAAGGAAGAGCAAGCAATAGTTGCCCATAAGTCAACTGGTCAGAGAATAGGTGTTTCCTGGTCTAGTTCCCATATCCCTAGAAATGGATTTATGTGATCTGACCACTAGTGTGCTAACTCTTCCTTCTGTTACTGTGCTAGTAACAGAAAAGTGGTATCTGCCTTCCAATGTGGTGAATTTTTCCACAAACAGTCCATTATTTCAAAAATCCGTTCAAAACCATTGGGCCAGCTACATTTTCTGGGACAAAAATGACAAAAATTCCCTATTGCCTACAGCCTAATTTCTTGGGATGTGGGGAAAATTATTTTTTCCCCACAAACACAGAAGTGTTCCTTAATTATTAAGCCATAGCACAGAAGTGGAAGCAGCTGCCCTTTACTGGTTACCTGATTACGAGGTGCTGGGATGGAGAGTCTGCATTGCCTTTGCTAAGGGAATCTGAAATGGAACCCAAAAGTCTTGCTTCAGACTGAACCAAAATATTTTGAACTATGCAGATCACACTTTGGCTTGATTTAAACAAGTTTTCCCTCCTATTTTCTGGCCTAGTCAAACGAAAGAATTTCAAGGTCCTGTCCACCAGTTGCTGAGTAGGTATCTCCACACACATTTTGGGTCCAGTCACATAAATGATAGCTTTCTTTGAGGGTACAAAGCAAAGCTGTGATCCATGAACACCAAGCAGAAACCCCTAAATCGTGGAAAAGAGCAGATTCCAAATGTGAAAGTCAGGGAAGTTCTCAGCTATCCATTTTCAAAGTATATGAATGCAGGATACTGGATGTTGATAAAATCCTCAGGTCACGTTGACGCCATTCATTGCTCCGGAAAAGACTGTCCCAGCAGCCTCGATGGACTGAGCATCTACACAGTCAGGAAACAAAGAGCAAAGAGGGGAAGTGGACAAAATGCTTTGCCCAAGGTTGGAATGAAGGTCAGCACCAGATCAGGATTAAGAAGCACGCTCTGCAGCATCCCATGAGTGCTATGCTGTCTCCACAGTAAAGACTAGATTGACAAAGGATAACAAGTGAGGTTATTACAGAAGTATTTGCAGAACGAAAAAATTAGCCCTTTATATGGCACTTGAAATCCACCCATGAAGTAGGTGACTTTATGTAGACATAATACCTACTCTTGAAAAGGAAATATGCCAGGAATGTGAAGCAATGGATATGGTTTCACAGAAACCCTCTCAAAGAAATCCAGCTTTTTTTTAAAAAAAAAAAAGAAAAAAAGGAAAAAAATAGATAGGAAGAAGTTTTCACAAACATGAAGTCATTTAACTTTCTTGTTCATCAGCAGAGAAGCGGGTAAAAGGAATGTGAAGCATTTACTAGCAGGGCAGGAATCATTCAAAAATGGAGTGAGTCCATTAATTACAAAAGTAAATACAATTAACACAGCCTCCAAAGAGTTTACATAAGCTTCTTTTAAAAAGTATCGCCTTCTACCAAGCAAGAGTGTCTAATTTAGAAGTGAAATTAGGAAGCTGGCTAGAGATAAAACAACCAAGAAGACGCTTGCAAAATACAGTTCCTCAGTTGTGCTAGAAAAGATAAATGCTATGAAGCCACCAAGGCCGTTAGCACAATTACCAAACCGCTGAGTACTTGGGAGACACTGTAAGGCAGCAGAAGATGAAAGGAAAAAACAAGGCAGGGGGGAAGGCAACATTTTCCCCAAGATACAGGTGCAATAAGGTAAGAAGAAGCACAAAAGGTGCTGAACCGGTAACTTCTGATGAAGAACACCATCCATGCCTACTTTGGGGTTGTCTGCATCTGAGTTTGAAGGGACCCGTTGAAGTGACCCCCCTCAACTAGTACATTTATGAAGCTTTTATTTAATCAATTAAAATGCTTAAGGTCAAAAACTGAACTCAAACACACCTGCCTTCCGTTTTCTACAGAAGAAATTGAGAGACCTTCACCTGAGAGCTACGTCCCAGCAGTTTGTACTGCACATACAGTGCCAGGGAACGATGGAAACGTAGGCGGTGCTGACTCTCCACATTTTTAGAATAATTTTGAAAGTCTGGAAAGGGTAAAGAAAAGCTTCGGACAGGATGTGAAGTGTCTTTTCAGGGAATTCACAGCATCTTCATTAAAAACTACAGTGTCTCCAGAGAAAATACTGGCCACTAAAAATCACACCTCCTTCTAGCAGAGAAAGGCTGAGCTGCTCAAAGTTACAGCCAGGACTGGGACGTGATAAAACAGATTCAAAATGAGGAGAAACACTTGTTAGTCTGGGTAATCTCTGCCCTGAGGAAGAGTCCGCAGCCCTGTACGTGTCTCGCTGGGTGACAGCGGCCGGACAGGAGGGTGGAGGCTCTGTCTCAGAGCGTGCAGTTACAGGAGCACAGGTTGAGACCAGCCTGTGCTTGTGGGTTTCCCTTTCCACAGGAGAGTGCAGCTGATGTTTCTCCTCTGCTGGTGAAAGGACGAGGCAGGACACCAGCAAACCCTGCCGCAGGTCTCACTTGAGGACACGCGGTGCTTCTGATGTCTAGGAAAGCACTGAGGAGCAACCCAACGCTTTGCAACTTTATGCCAAAGTTTTGGAGCCAGCTTCCCTTCTGCAAAGCTATTTGCCTTCTGCAGCAGACCTCCAAGCCTTTTACTCCTTTCTAATACAGAAAAACCAGCCTAATAAGACCCCACACCTCTAAGTCCATATGGTGCCTGGTGGACTCACCCAGGATGGGTTAAGATTTTAGCCAGATTTTGCTAGCCTCAGGTAAAGCGCTGCAGGGATTCAGCAGGGACTGTTAAGCACAGCACCAGGCTAACACAGCCAGGCCACATCCAGACCTGGCACAGCATGCCTTGTGCTCCTAAATCAGAGCTCACACAAGAGTTCAGGTCTGCCTACACCAGCAGAAGAGACATGCCCTTTGGCTATCAGTTTTGTAGGTGTGGGGCTGCACCCTCTAAAGGAACCTATGCACTCATCTTGCCTACAACCATGACAAGAAGCAAAAATATCCGGCTCTTCTAAGGGATGAAAGGCAGGCGCTCAAAGGATTAAGTCGCCAGCTTCTTCCCTTCCTTTCAGAGCTGGTGAACCATGCAGCAATGCATGTCAGCTGTGTTGGTTTTGAGTCGGGAGCCAGAACAATGCAGCCTGTCTTTCCTGGTGTGCACCTCCAGGGAGGATTCCCGCAAGTGTTCCTCCAAACAGGGCAACGTAGGTGGCAAATAAAAGAGAAAAGCCCTTCAACTTTTGACCCTCCTGGAGTTTACAAATTGTGAAGAGCTCATGTCATCATGAATGAGTCAAGAGGCATATCAGAGAGCCCTTCAGCCCACGCTGCACGTGTCTCTGCACTTTGTCACCTCCTGCAAGTGTTTGTCCTGTTCCCACCACAGAGCAGGAGAATGGGGCAGATGGTTCCTGGGAAGTTTTGCCTATGGATGGGCCTGTCTGCAGTGGCAGCAAATAAATTAAAGCCCTCAGGTCCAAAGGCCAAGCCACATCCGTGATAGATGCTAGTCTTGATCCACATGAGATGACAGCAGCTTTAATAAACCTAGAGAGAAGTATGTCCTATGTCTGCTTGTCTCCAAGTGACCTCAGACATTCTTCACACCTGGTACTGGGGTGGCCTGAGTGAATTCATGCTCAGAGCAACTAATGCCTGGAAGTAGGAAGGGACACCGGACCTCTTGCTTTTGCAGGTGGGGAAAACCAAGCACAGGAGAGACAGATTTGTTCAAGATCACCCAGGGAGCCTACGACAGGGAAAAAAATTGAGTACAACTACCCCAGAGTCCCAGCCCAACACCTTTGCTACAAGGCAGTGTCTGTCCTGTTAAGGAGAACCAAAACTATAGGGCAACACATGCCTATACAAAGAAACTGAGGATGCTAACAGAGAGGCACTTCCACATGCAGTCAAGACTGCACTCTGCAGCCCATTTCAGTTCCTCACTGCTTTGGGGTTGTTTGGGGTTTTTTTAAGGCAGTTTTTCCATCACACACTTTGCTGGGTGTTGGTCTGATATGTGTAAGGTCAACAAGAAGGACAACACCTAGAGCTCATATGGCTGGTGCAAACTGCATCCCCCTTCTCTCAGAGAAAGCTTCTGCCAAACGTATTGTACCTACAGAGCATCCCCATGAATCTCTGACAAGTTCATTACAAAGCATAAAATGCTCCAGAAAGACAAAGTCCATGTTTTCATACCTGGAGAAAAGTCAGCCAGCCTTCTCAGGACAACAGGACTGGCAGGACTTGCCAGTTGACATGGGCTGGAAATAAATAAATAAATAGATAGATAAATAGATAGATAAATAGATAGATAAATAGATAGATAAATAGATAGATACGGAATCAACTTAGACAACAACAGCAAGTGAGTGAGCATTCACATTCTGGTGCAAACACTAATGCCATCCTTTTCCTGAGTCAGTTGGGTCTAAAGGCACATAGTCACGCTAGCCCAAAGGCAGGATGTGTATCCACACAGTACTAAGCTTGAACTACTGGTTATGGGCTGGCACACAGCCTGCTCAGAGTAGGAACGTGCATCTGCGTCTGTCTGCATTTTCATGAGCTGTGGCAGAAAATTAGGGCTTCTCAAGCAACAAGGTTGAGAATCAGGAGCCCTCTCTGCTGATATACCATCCTGCCGTACGCCCACCACAAGCATTTCCCAGGTTTACTTTGCAGGACCTTTTGTACCTTCACCTGCTGCCATCACACTTACTTACAAGCAAGCACAAGCCAGGAGGGAAGGTATAAAATATAAACCTTCATTAAAGATTTTGTAAGAAGTCAATGAGGCCAAAATAACAGAGGATGTAATAGAGCCATAAATATCTCCCACAGCCATAAACACTTCTACCTGCTGCAGCCTGGGCATTTATAAGTGCTTCAGGCATTCAGCACCGTGTTCACACTTATTCCAGCATTTACCATCCAAGGAGCCAGAGGCAGGCAGAAGTGGTGCCATGCACAGACTCAGCCATCAGCCTGGTTTTACAATACCGGCTTGGGTACCTTTCCTGAACTCTCCTTTCTGTGGATAAGGGCTCCTGCTTCAACCAAGGGGTGTTTAAATGTTCTGGCTGAGCTCAGGGCCCATTACATTCAGGTGCAGAAAGACTTTGAAGTATCTCAGAAGAGACTTTCTCTAAGCAAATGGGATAAAGGGGAGAAAAGCACCTTTCCTGAACACTAGGTTAAAAAAAAAAAAAAAAACCCAACCAACCAGGATTTCCCCTAACCAAGACTGGTATTACAAAAGCCACCTTCCTGGTAGGTCTTCTCTTGAATGTCCCAAGAGTGCCAAAAAGCCTCTGGGAAGTGGAGAACACTTCTCAGGTCACTAAAAAAGGACAAGTGAATTCTCAGGAACACCAACCCACTGCGTCATCTCCCACGCTAACCTGGGAAAGTGGAAAGTCTTCGCCAAGGAAATTCCTTATTCTGCCTTCAAAGCACCAGCTGTATAGGGCATAAATCCTTGTGGTCAGCCAGCTTTTTGACACAAACCTTCAGGCACCCATCCTCCTTCCTAGGCCTGGGGTTTCCAGGTACTGGACAACATCGTTGCCTGCACATCCCACCACTTCCAAAAGGCACAGGACAAAAGCTGAAGTATTTTAGCAGCAGACAGATGGGTTGACAAGAGTCTAGGTGGTCAAGGGTCTCCAAACCAGAGTATTTATGCCCACCAGCCGCAGATGTGTTTTTTCCTTTACCCAAAAATACATGTCTTTCCCTAAAAACGACATCCTCCCCTCAAACCTCAGAGCATCTACAGGCATTCATCAACTTTTTCAGAATCCTCCTCAGATATTCCACAACCTTCCTCATCTCACGCTATCATGTTTCCAGCTTTTCCAGGCCTCACAGGAGATCTCCAACTAGCTTAATTCCCATCTTCACACCCCCAAGTTGCTACAGCAACAAGTATACATGGTGGTGTGTAGTGTACGGTCGTAGTGTATGCTGGATACCCCAGTCATGGCAAGAGGTGGAAAAGACGCCCCTTACGTTTGAGCGAGGAAACATCTCTTCAATATTGACAGGGGTCAGCAAGAGACACAGAAACAGGCCTAAACTTTTCTGAAATGGATTCTGAAGGCTGTTTTACTTTGCTGCAAACTACAGTTTGTCCTGAGATCATAACCCACCTTGAGGCTCAGGGGCGGAGCAGCAGTGGGATATCTGCCAAGTGCCACGGAGTCATATCACTACAGACGCTTTTGCTTAAGCTGCGCATTTTGTTACAGGAAACCAGAGGTGTTTGCTACTTGCTCCTTTAAGTTTTCGCAGGACATTGCCAAAGCTATCTTTGAAGTGGGGTTATAGACAAGAAGTCATGATTCACCTCCAGAGGGACCTCAAGGTAAGTGACATTTGCAAGGCTTAATCATGACCTTGTGAACAATGGGTGAATCAGAAAGCTGAACTTTACATCACTCACCCAGATTAATGTGGCCTTGGACACCTCCTTCGAGATCCCAGGCCAAACATTAGTTAGATCCTCCCCTAGATGATTCAGAACTAAGATTAACAAGAGAGAAAGCACCAAGCCAAGCAGAATTATTTGCAAAGCGCAGTTAAGCAGGAAATATTTTCCTTGTTCATGACTCGAAGATCACATTATCCCACTATTATACGTCCTTTGGATGTTTTTCATAAATACAGTAGAGCTGAGGGGCAGGAAGGAAGAAGGACAAATAGGTCAGTTATTAGAGCGCTCACATGAGATAGGAGAGCAATTGTAACCCTCTGCACTGCAGGAATCACACACGGAAGCTGAACCCTAATGACCAGTATGCCAAACGCTGACTAATCTGACCATAAGAACCAGCTTCATCCTAGACCAAATACCTCCTACTAGGTGCATCAACTAATTCATCAGCAGGATCTCCACAAAGAAGTCCTTGTTTCAAGAAATCAATATTTTCCAGAGAAACACTAAAAAAGGTTGTCAGGACTATTTAAAGCTTCTTTTACTTTTACAAGAAATAAAAGGGATGAGATCCAGACCCCAAAGCCAGTGAGAATCCAAGTTTCCCAGTGGTCACCTTTGTAGTTTACACCATGTCAAAGGACATGGTTAAGTTATGGCAGGTACTCCAACTTTCTTAAGAGAAAAGGTAAGAACAAGTTACTCATCTTGCTAATCCTTCATACAGTGAAGAAAAAAAACAGCACAAAACCTCAGCCCCTACCTTCAGCTACTGCCATCACACCACCTCTGAATCAGATCTCCCAGACTAAAAAAACCAGCTGCTATCTCCTTAAATTTCTTAAAAAAAAAAAAAAAAAATGCTGATCATTTGCCACATTAATTCATTGTACCTGAGGTCTTCCCAACTCCCAGCTAAAGCTAATGAGAAATTCTCACCTATTCTGTTTTTGACCTATACCTTCTAGGAAGGGAGACCTGAAAGCAGAAAGCTCAGCAAAATCCAGCTAGGACCTGCCCATCCAGTTCCACACCACCCAATACAGAGGAATTTGCCTTGTAGAATTCAGACTTGTGAGGAGCAGAGGTAAAGGTTGTTATTGCCTTGGTAATTGCTTGCACTGGAGGAGAGTGGGCCAGGGGTAATGGGGCTGGACAACTGCCAACAGGCAATCGCAGCCTGAGATGACTTGATGGCAGTGCCTAGGGTGCATAAGCTGTCTTTCTCTTCTGTAACAGCCGTCCTCTTCTGTTCAAGGAACCACTCGGTGGGTCATTCTCTTTTCTTTCTGTGCATCCAGGCTCTTTAAAATGACAATTTCCCTGTGCAGAATACCTGAGCTGGCTACACTCAAGTTAATCTGAGGACTCAGAAATGCATTGAGCTCCAAGTTGCTCTAGCCAGGTTGCTTTTAGGACCCCAGTGAGATGATTTACCACATCTCTGCACTGCAAGGTAAAGAGGCATAGGTAACTTCTGCTGCATTCTCCTTTTCTTATAAATAGAACAGTTCACAGCAACAATAATCAATGATACAAAATGGTGCTGCAGAATAGGTTGGCCAGAACAAAAGGTGCCACTGAGTGCAATTGCAACCTTATCTACGAAAAATGCCCAGAGCTCCCTGGGTAGCAGCACCCAGAAGACTTGGAAACTAAAGGAGATGGATCCATTTGTCACTGTTTGACGTCGGCTCCAGCCTAGACCTTTCTTTTTGTTATACTGCTCTCTGCTATCAGCACTATAGGTATCATCCAGATGTCCCTGTGGGGAACCAGGTCTCATAATATATAGAATAGAGAAAGACAGAGATCATCACTGGCCTGAAGCACATACAACTACAACAGCCTGATACCCCCATACAGAGGGCTCACTTCAAACCATGGCCCTGCTTAGGCATCACCTAAGTTTCAGCTCTAAAATGAAAAGGAATAGGGATGGAAAAATCTTGAGAGTCCCTGACCCTTGGCTCAAGGTGAATTTAATCCGCACTCACTAACGATCAAGCAAGCCCATGCAAGCCTCGCAGAACCATGCAGGAACGCAGCATTTTTCTGCTCTGGATTTATGCAGCTCATGTGAGAATCAGTGCCAAAATCCATTACTGCCTGCTTTCTCGCTGCCTTCGATTTCGTAGCCTAATCTCCAGTTTAGCCTACACCGAACCACAGAAGAACAAACAGTGGCCACCCGCCTCTCCCCTCCTCCCTCCCCGGGAGCACTAGCTTCTATTTATGGGTCCCCTGGGGAGAAAACAGTCGTGGCCATTGTATTTGTTTAAGGGTTTTCTGTAATTTCCTTGGGTTTGACTGCAGCCTCTGAGGTTAACCACAGCCAGCTATTGTGGCTGTGTCTTCATCATTCTCTATTGTTCCGCACTAGGTGGCTCTGCCTTGTTTTCTTGGAAGGTCGAGAGATTGTTTGTCATTTCTGGCTTGGCGCTCAACAGGGAGAGGGTGATGGAGGGGAGGAAAGAGAAAAAGCGGCTCCTTCTTTTTTAGGACTGTGGGTTTCTGAGAAAGACCAGTGTCACTGACCAACTAAGGTCAGCCCGAGGTTGCTTAGATGGTATTTGTAACAGCAGGAGGCTGTAACCAGCTCTCTGCTTTGATAGGATTCCCTTGAGGGGTTTCGAGAAAAATGTCAAGAATCCCCCACTTCTGGCTTCTTCCACCGGGGTGTTCTGAAAGTCTTTTCTCCTGAGAAGAGGAGAGGGCCATGCCATATAAAGCCTTTCCCCTGCCGGGGCAGGATTAGACACATTTGCACTGCGTCCTGACCTTTTGCTACTGTAATGCTGAATTTCCGCGGCACTGCCAAGAGGCGATCCTTTTTCTGGCTTCCAGTTTTGCTCCCTTATGGGAGGACACAGTCATTCTCCAGCCACATAGAGACAAATTCTTCCCAGCTTGTCTCTGTCATTGCCTAAGACTGGAAACTTACCTCATCATCATGGATGCGTCCCAGAGCCAAGGGCTTGGACTCTGATTCATGCCTAGAGAGAAAGGAGGGAGCGGGAGAGCACGACTCCATTGACTTCACCGAGTTACACCAAGGAGTCAACAAGGGGAGCAGTGTAATCTAGTGCATAGGACACCGAACAAGGAATAAGGGAATCTGGCTTCTAGCATTAATATCGCAACCTGCTTTTTGATCCAGGCAATGCCACTGTCTCACAGAGCTTTTATTCCCCCTTTCCACTCTTTTGCCAGTAATGTCTGCCCCAAGTTACAAGTTGAAACATTGGATTGAGTTAGTCATCTAACTCATGGATTGGAGAGAAAAAGACATTGAAGAAATTACCTCACCTCAGCCCAAAGTTATTGTCTAACATGGCTTAGAGGAGGTGACACAGAAGTCCTGCTCATGCCCTTCCCCACCTTGCTGCTCTTTGGTGGGAAAGTAGAAGATGATCCAATTAGAGATCTCAGGAGGCAGCAGCTGTCTGGGGATTAGGTATATTCCACTTTACCTGGACACCACAACCAACCTGCTCACTGCCAAAGCAGGAGAACTACCCATTCTAATAACGTGTTGACATGTTCTCCTGTGATTTGAACAGTTTTAAACAGTTTTAAACCTGGCACGGTCATGGCACCAAGCCTGTCAGAGTTCAAGGAGCGTCTGGACAGTGCTCTTAGTAATATGGTTTAGTTTTAGGTAGTCCTGTGGGGAGCAGGGAGTTGGACTTGATGATCCCTATGGGTCCCTTCCAACTTGAGATATTCTATGATTCTGTGAATTAATTAACATATTAGTTATGAGATACTAAAATTAACAATTTACACCACAAGTTACACCACTACAGATTATACTAAACATTTTACAGGGGTTGTAAGCAGAGCTGAGGTACTCCACTAACTTTTGTATGACTTTCCATTGGTGCAATTCCATTGAAATGGTGCTAAGAGGCAGCCTGGGAAGCAAACACAATTTGGACAAAGAGGTAAAGTTGTTTCATGGTAAAGATGAGAGAACTGAAGGAGGTGAGAGCAAATCTGAAGCAGAAAAAAAGTCAGGTTGACTACAGGATTTCCATTATGCCCAAAAGAATAGCAAAAGACTAGACTAGTGGGCATGAACCACCTTCTGGAAGTGTCTCTCTCTTGGGAGCTTAATTCAGACATAAGTATTCAGTCTCAGGTAGCTGCATTTGCACCTGTAATGGGACTTGAGCAGAATCCAAACACCCAGGTCCACAAGCACAACCTAGAAAGCCACCCATGTTCCAGTGGCTGTCCTTCATTCACTAACTTTCTTTAGAAAGAAAAACCAAAAAACAAAGGCAGATGAGAGGACACCACCACAAGGCAGGTGGGTGCCCCCTACCTGAGTGGGTCCCTACCTTCAGGCAAGGTCAGTGTCCTGGGTCCTCTTTGAGCAGAAGCTCCACCTTCCAGCAAGAGAAGTCCTGGGGTCAGGACTTTCCACTGGGGGGTTTCCACTTGTCCTGTGGAATCTGGGCATCCCCCTTTGGCTGAACCAGAAATTATGACACCTATCTCTGACACCCTCAATAACCTGACAGGGACGAAGAGGCTAATCTTTAAACATTGGAAGTTCCCACAGATCTCACTCTTTAGTGGGAGGATGAGAGTACCTAACACAACATCCTACAGCTGACAGATCATGCCCTGTACGACCTTCTCTCAGCAAAGCAGGTTTATTTTCATCTCTTTCCCTTTGGCAGGGCATTTTAGGGGTGCAAAGGGAAACAGTGCATGAAGCATCGGCAAAGGTACCTATCTGAAGCATGGACAAGCTTCCACAAGGGGAAATCAGCAACACTTAGGCCAAGAAAATAAAAAAGTAATCCCAGCTAAGGATATGACCTAAAACACATCAGTCACCCCCAGCAGAAGATATGCAGGGCCAGGCAAAAACTTTACCATCAAACACAGGTCTTGGGTCTGCTTTGAGCCTCCTGGAATGGAAAGCTGGCTGGAAAGTAATTTTAATGATTTTCATTTTATCCAGCTGCCTTCATCCATCTTCCTTCCCTTTTCCCAAAATCCACCATTGCAGCTAATCATAAGATTTCCTAAAGATCTCAGCATGTACTTGGCTGATAGGACAAGTGGCCAGTATTCCCCAGAGCTGCTCAGCTCTGCAGCAACAGGAATCAATAGAAACTCAGGTACCTTCATCCGTTGTGAACAAGTTTTTGCTAAACACTTGGATGTCAGCCCTGGCATTTATTGGCCCGGGCTAGCTCCATTGTTAGCAGCATCAGCCGGGCATACTGCTAACATCGCAATGAGCATCAGAGGACTGAAAAGGAGAGCGTGTTAAGAAAAGCCTGAGGCCCTGGGCAGTGAAAGAAGGGACATTTTGACAAGCCAAAATCCACCCAGCAAGATGAGCAGAAACCCCAAAGAACAGTCAAAAGTGAAGGTTGTCCCTCTCACGGGACACCACTGGCCAAACCTCATTTTAAAAGGCTTTTCTATTTTTCCTCCTGGGCCCAGCGCTGATGTGTTCCACTCCTGGGAAGCAGGGGAGATTTATGCCGATTAGTCAAGCCACTGCACCGCGATACTAAATAAAAATGGATATTAAAGTAAATGCGATGAGTCACCCATCCCAATCTCTAACAGTCGTCAGCCCTGGCCGTGTAACAAGCTGTTGACATACCACTGGGAAATGAATGTTAGCAAGAACAGCCTCTCGTCTCTGCTTCAAGCACCCTTGACCTTGCTTTGAGATCTCAGAAGTGGCCTGCGAGACATATGAAGCCAATTACCTTTGCCTAAGATTGCCCTTCAAGGGCCTCATTCCACCGTAGGCCCCCCACTCTCTGCGAGCTTCTGAGTGTCATTCAAAAAACTGGGGTGCAACCAAAAGCTGCGTGAGACGATCCGTGTTAGACATCACCCGGCAGCAGCAATGCAGCTTATTGATCGCTGTCGTTAATTATTAACCCCTCGGCTGCTCTGGGGGAAGCCAGCAAAGCTGGGGCACAGGTGCTGCTTGGGGGGAGGACACCACATGCAAGGGGACTTCGGCTGAGCATCATCTCAGCTGGCACGGGACGTGGTGGGTGGAGATGGCACAAGGATTTTCTGCACTGGAGTAAAACAGACCCCATGGATTGCTCCTACAAGAAGAGGAAGGACAGAAAGAAGGGGAAGAGAGGAGGCAGAGCTTAGGAGAACCACTAAATGTCACTGCTTCAGAGAGGAGGAGGAAGAGAAATGGAGAGCACCTCCTATTTCAGCCCAGCAGCCCCAAGCCAGCCCCCAGCAGCTGTAGCCACCATAGCTTCACAGCAGACTAGGAAAAAAGGACTGCCTATTTTGTTGGCTTCCCCTAAAAAGCATTTCCTCTGCCTGCTCCCAGAACAGTCCCGGCTGTACCAGTCTGCACCAGCTTTTGTCCTCCAGAAAACCAGCGTTGGGCATTCCAAGTGCTGCCTCAAGCCAGGGCTGAAAACTATCATTACATTTGGGCAAGGAACCAGGGCTTGAGCACCCTTGGCCAGGCTGTAGAGGAAACTGGCTGAATATCAAGAGTTTTGTCCAACAAGGTTAATGCAATGCTTTACTTCAGCACACTGCGTTAGGCCTCCAGATGAGCAGGGTGTCCAAAGCTTCACGTGCAGCTCAACGGAGTGGCTGCGTCTCTGTTGGAGAGGGTTGGGCAGAAACATCTCAGACCCCTGAAGGTGCAGGCTCATTAGCAGGGAAGAAGGCCCATTAGTATGAGGGAGCCTCCATCTCTGTCTCAGCTATGCTGAGGTCTGTACATTACATTCCTGCTTCTCCCCCTCCTCAAATCTTTGCTATTATTTGCAAATTTGCCAAGAGAATAAATTTAGCACTGAGCAGTCCAGGAACATCCAGGGTCTTTCTGGGGTTTGCCCCTGGCCAATTCACCCTGTCCCCTGACACGTCGTCTGAGCGATTTCCAGTTGCACCAGAGCTGGCATTGGAGCTCCAAGGCCAGGCAGAGGTCAAGCCCAGCTCCAAATTCCTCGGCTCCCACTGTGTGCTGGAGACCTGGCAAAGCTCTGCCATGGCCGAGCAAGGGACAACTGCTTGTCACCCATGAGCAACAAGTGGCATCAGCAGGACATCATTAACCCCAAGTGCCCTGCATGCCACTACCCACGGCGATGTGCCTGCCAGCATCTGAGCCAGTGTATTGCAGGCACCACTTCCATTCTAAAAAAGAAAAGAGAGAGAGAGAAAGATAGATAGATAGATAGATAGATAGATAGATAGATAGAAAGAAAAGAAATAAGGGGGGGGCAGGAAAACAAAAAAGCAAAAAACTCTTTAGTGTGAACTGACAGTGACCTGTCAGAAATATGTTGCATTCAAACTTTCCCATAGAGCACTGAAAATTTGTTCCTTATTAAAGAGGGGGGGTGGCGTATCCAGTTCAAAGGAGAAGCTGGAGCAGAGAAGAATTCTGTGGCTACTACTGTGGTGTATTTTTTTCCATTTGCTTTACCCTGCTTCCCCCCCTTCCCCACTCCCTTCCTTTCCAACCCCAATTCCTGTACGGTGGCCCTGAATCTAGCAATTCCTATCCAGAGCAAAAAATAAAAAAGAGAAAAGTTGGGGAGGAGGGAGGGAAATCTCCAATTTGTGGGAACTGTTGGTGTTTTAGTGGGAATGCAGAGAGGGTTTTGGACTTTCCCATGCTTTTAGCTCGAAACACTATTTTTACAGTGCCATTTAACATAGGAGAAAGGGGAGTGAAAGATTAAAGCTGTGTAAAAGCAGTAAACAAACTTTAAATGTCAGTGGTTCACATGTTTCAGGAGTGTGGCTGTTATTATTATTTACTATTTGAATCCTATTTATTCCTCAGGGTGTCCACAGTAGCCTGAATGCCGTGATAAAAACCCAGGGCACAAAGCAACCCCTGACCCTTAGAAAGCATTTTTTGACATTGTCTATGTTTTCTTGTGCATTTTCCCTGAACAAGGTGTAAAGCATAGTGGAGGAATGACGAACAGTTGAGATCAGCCTGCCATTCACTGCAGCAAGTGTCCTGGACACTGGCCATCTGAGCTGGGCATTAGGAGGCATCTGGAGTCCTGGAAATTTCCTGAAGTGTTTAGAAAGCACCTGGTATGTAACAGGGATAGGGACGTTAATAGCAGTACTATGAAGCATGTAGGATGTGTAGACAACACTTAACGTTCACCCACAGAGTGTATCACGTTCTCATGCAGAGCCCAAAGACAAACACATTGCTTGAATCTTATTCTAGGAAAACAGGATGGGCAGGGTTTTCCTGCATAACTGGGGCCAGAGTCCCTCTACAAATCCATGATCAGGATTAGACCAAAGGTCCAACTAACCCCCTACCTTGTCTGCAGGAGTGGCCAGCAGCAGATGCTTCAGGAAGAAATAAGACCAGCAGCAAAGTCACTTAGCTATGTTTCCTCAGAAGAGTTGCCCAGTCTCCAGTCTTCTGTTCATGTAACTACCACAGCAAATCACATCCTTGAATGGATCAAGGTCCATTTTTCATAGAATCATAGAATCATAGAATTGTTAAGGTTGGAGAAGACCCTTAAGATCATCGAGTCCAACCACTAACCCAGCACTGCCAAGGCCACCACTAAACCATGTCCCTAAGCACCACATCTCCCCAGCTTTTAAATCCCCCCAGGGATGGGGACTCAGCCCCTGCCCTGGGCAGCCTGTGCCAGGCCCTGACAGCCCTTTCAGGGAAGAAATTTTTCCTAATATCCAACCTAACCCTGCCCTGGTGCAGCTTGAGGCTGTTCCCTCTCGTCCCATCGCTTGTTACTTAGGAGAATAGATTGACCCCCCCTGGCTCCAGCCTCCTTTCGGGTAGTTGTAGAGAGCAATAAGGTCTCCCCTTAGCCTCCTCTTCTCCAAACTAAACAATCCCAGATTTTTTAATAGTTTTTATAGTTCCTTACCCACACCCCTCTTACTAGAAGGAACTTCCTGAACCTCACAGCTCATCTACTCCCAAAATGCTTTTATGGCCACTTTCTGACTGATCAAAGCCTCCAAACTGACTTTGGGCACTGCAAAAAGACAATGTAAAGCCATGATAAATGGCAATGAAAGGTGGGAGAAAGAGGTATGTCATCTGGGACAGAGTTTTCCCTTTGCTCCCAGGAAAGAAGAAAGATAACTTTCATTTTCTGGCCATCAGTTACTGGCTGGAGTAGCTGGATAACAAGATCAGTGTTTCATTCTTTCTCTAGCTTCATCTCCGTGGCATGGACACTACCCTCCTCCATCTCAAAGCGGGGCCGGACTCAGATAAGTACCTTATCATCACATTCAACTTCAAACACGGGAGGATGCAATAACCTTGCCTGCAAGTAATAAACAGGTAGGTCGGTATGGTCAGATGTGTCTGTGCAAGAAAGAGGCAACGTTTCCTAGGATGAGCTAAAGAAAAAAACCCACATTTTTACTCATTAGCACTCCTTGCTCTTTCAAGATTAGCAAAGATTCCCACAGAAGCTCAAATACTTCTGATCCACTTCAGTGGATGGGAGATGAAAAACATAGGCTTGGATACAGCACATGAAATTGGGTCCCCATCTGGGTGAGCACCAAGGCTTTTTTCTTTTGGCAGCATTATCTACCACAGAGACCTGATGTTATCACACTGCCTTCTGCTTCACAGTTATGTCCTCAGTAGAAAGGGGATTTCAGGTGTTTCCGACTGTCATGTAGTTAGTTTTCATCCAGGTTTTCCTCTTTTTTTAATCCTGCTCGCTCAGCATTTCACAAGGGCCAAGTTTCCACTAACTGGTCTGTACCCAGGAGCCAGCTCCTTGGAGGCATGAGGAGATCAAAATAGAGACGGGATGTGCTACGCGAGGCATAAGACATGCACAAAGGAGAAATGGCTTGCTGAGTCAAGGCCTATGCAGCCTGCAAAATAAAATAGGAAGAAAAAAAAAGCTGATGTTTTTAGTAAAGTGTTTGTTTTCCTATTTTTAAAAGAGGCTGTTGTTTTCCTATTTTTAAAATAGGCTGGAGGAGCAAAATTAGAGGTTGTGTTCTAAATCTGAAGAGGAATTTTCTGATGGGTTGACCTACAGTAATCTGCAGTTTTGGTACAAAGCACTTTCAGCTACAGTAACCTAGCCATGATTTAAAGCTATTCACTACTTGATATTTGTATGAAATAAGTGCAAGATTGCTGCAGAAAAATACAGTTTAGCCATTAAGCCACATCAGGGATGGTCAATGCTTAATGCCTCTGTCTACCCACAGCGGTGTGCGGGAAGGATGATCGTGCGTTAAAATCATCACCTGCTATTTCAAGCAATTTGGCTTCAGGCACAGCCTTGTCTCTGGCTACAACTTGCGGCATTACAAAAGTGCTTCAGCTGGGACCGAGCTCCTGAGAAAACCTGACCCAGCAGAGGAAGCTGAGTACGCTTTCCTCTCTAGCCTAACATTTCTGATCCTTATCATTAAAACGAGGGAAAAAAAATTTCCTTCCTCCTCCTGACTTGTCTATTTTGATGGCACAGTCATTTTTTCCTCCCAATGTCATTAAATCTTCTGTCATCTGGGGCACTCTCTTGTCTAAGGCGGCAGACAATGCTCTACTACAAATAACAGACGCTGACACTATAATGAATTTCAGTCATGGCAGAGGATCTTGGATGTGAATAAGCAGTCTGGGGCTTAGTTTTATGCCACAGGCAAAGGCAATAGCTTCATCACCACAGCATCTCCTCGTAACCCGATGGCACCTTGGGCTCTAATTAAGACTGAGACATTACTGCTATCCTGGGAGGAATCCAGAGCTTCAAACGAGCCCTGACCCCTGCTCTAGTGAGCACTGGTTAAATCACCGCTTCCAGTTGCTTTTCTTTTCATTGGAAAGAGCATGAAGAGTTTGTGGGGCTCTGGTAAGGAGCAAGTCAGGCTCCACAGAGTGATAATCACCCATAACTCCTTGATGTTTAATTTACCCTACCCGGAGACAAAAGATTTGCAGTGGCCCAGGATCATTTGCCTATTCTGCCAGCCTGTTCTTCCTAAGCTAGTTCTTCCTACTTTTTAAAGAAAGATTGGAGAATGTTTTTTTCTGGCCTGCATTAGCAAACACATCTTAATACCCAAAGAAAACAAGGTGAGCATCAGCCTCGGCTCAGGACAGATGGCAAACAGAAAGCAACTTCCTCTCCTTCATGTTTAGACAGAAAAAGGGTCCTAAGGGAAATGGAAGAGGTGCTCTGGGCTTTTTCTCTGTCATGACGTGACCTTGGCATGGACAGGCCGCGGCACTCGATAGCAAGCTCTTTCAGTGCGTTTATCACTGCATTTCCTTGGGCCAACCCTTCCTCCTTGTGTCCTTCCAACACCGCCACAGTAGATTACAATGAAATGAATGAAAATAATGCAGCAGGATATCACTTCTCGGCTGTTCCCAGTGCCTGGGTTCAATGGAATATTTGAACGAAATTGTCAACTTTTCTCCAGCCAGGTCTCAGGGCTAACACCAAAACTCTCTTTCCGTGCCATGACAAAGAAAGTGGCTGTAGGGATTTTCTCATAAACAAGGTTTTCTCTGTCAACCTCCTCCTTGGGCTGAGGTCACTGGGGACTTGATTTGCTTCTGGGCACCTCAGCAGCACTGGAATGCTTCAAGCTGGAGAGAAGTCAAAGTGGGACAACATGGATGATTAAGTGGCTGGAAGGACTGACTTATGAGGAAAAAAACTGAAGGAGCTAAATATGTATAGTTTGGCTGGAGGACAGCAAAGGAGGACAACTGTCTGCTGACTAGCTGACAAGCATAAATGTCGGGGAGGGGGAGGAATTGTTTAGGTTAGCCCAACAGGGGAATAACCAGGAATCACAAGATGGGATTAAGAAATGGAAAATGAACTCTGAATATCAGGGGAAACATTCTTAGCAGTGAGATCCAACCTACTGGATTGTGGAACATCCTCCCTAGGGACTGTGGTGGAAACCCTGCTCTTTAAGACATTTAAAAATGGACTAAAGCATGGTCTGTTGGGAATAATCCTTTGACTGGAGATGGACTAGATACAGGCAGGGTGTTCCCTGCAAGAAGCACATCATGTGATGCTGAGCACGCGTGCACCATGGGAAGGTGCTCAAAGAGCACAGGCAGGCCCTTTGCCCGAATCCAAGAAAATCCAGGCATGGACTAGGCATTAAGGTTTGCTCTTCACGGCTGGGAGTAGCCCCACTGTGATGGTCTGCAAGAAGAGTTGCTCACATTCTTCCTTCTCTCCCAGGCACTTGAAACTGAGGGAAACGTAAGATATAGGGGTGGGCACCTTGTCTGAGGAAAGCTGTTAGGAGTTTACACTAACAGAAATTTTATATGCTGTGCCCGGAGTTTGGACATGCACCTCTTCCAGATTCCTGGCAAACTGGAAATAGCACCAAATAGATCTTCATTATCAGGAACACTCTAATATCTGTGATACACAGCACATTATCACATATGTTCGACTGGCCTGAGCTTCAAACTGGCCATAAAAATTATTTATGACCTAAAAATGCATGCCAAGGGCCTGTCACACCTCTGATCTCATAAAAACAAAACAAAACGAAACCAACCAACCAACCAAAAAAAACAAGAACAAAACCGCCCGAAAACCCAAAACAAAACAAGAAACAAAAAAAGAGAACTCCACTGAGAAGGAGCTGGAGTAAAAGCAAAACACACCAACATGATGCTAAACAACAGCAACAATATTATTCTTTCTTTATTAACCTGGAATAACCTCAGCTGCTCCAAAGGCTTAAACAGCCCAGAACATGGAGGACAGCACAGAGACAGGGGAACATAGAGCTAATGCAGACTGATGCACTCAGCATGGAGTATGGAGTACCTTGAGAAGGTAACAAGTAGGATCCAAGAAGTGGATAGCCATGTTACAGCAGCATTGTGCCTGAGCTCATACACTTTTCCTTTTGCACCACACTGAGGCGAGTCGAGCACAGTTTGGTCCATTTTTGCTTGAGGATCTCTGTATGATCCCTCCTGGTGAGAGCAATCCAGACTGGAGCTCGTGGCTGTCTTCTTCCTGCCAACAGAGAAAGGGAAAAAAGGTTGAGAGCACATGAGGTGAAGAGCAGTGGTTTCACAGAGACGTCTGAGGACATTTAGACATGTTTGTCATCTGCATAAAAATTAATAAGAAAATGTGGTGATAATTAAAGCAGAGGCACTGGCACCAATGATGCAGCGTGATGCTTTCGTAGCCTCTTGGCAGCAGATATTTAGAGAGCATCTTTGGCCTCAGTAGTAGCACTGGGTTTTGGCAGATACAGACAATGAATTTTGGAGCCACAGAATCATGGAATAATCTAGGTTGGAAGGGACCTCCAGAGGTCTCTAGTCCATCGTCTTGCTCAAAGCAGCATCACCTAGGAGATCAGACCAGGTCACTCAGGGCTTTGTCCAGTCTGATCTTGAAAACCTTCGGGGATGAACAAAACCCATTATGTCATCCTCACCCTATGCAGCAAGTGGTTCCACCCCCAACCATCTTGGTGGCCTCTGCTGAACGCACTCCAGTTTATGAACATCTTTCCTGTACTGGGAGAGCCCCGAAACTGGACACATTCTCCAGATGAAATCTAACAAATGCTAAGTAAAGGAGTATTTTAAGCATTAGATTCAGAAACATCTCCAAACACCAGCTCCCTGCAATGTATCCACCCAAAACTGAGAAGAATGATGATGGCAAGCACAGAGGGAAGGACTTTGCACTCACCAGGAAGCGTATTTTCTCATCTCATACTTTCTTCTCCGTTACGTACACAGACGTACCTGTGGGTGTACCTTCCAGCCATGTAGATTCCCAGGTGTCCCGTAGAGGTTTGTTCTTCTCCTTGCTCTGCACAGGACAGCATCTGCCCTACATAGGATTCCTTCATCTGACCATTTCTGATCATCTCTTTTGGGTTTTCAAACCAGAAGTTACATCCCATGTTCACATCTATGAGGGCATGCACCAGAGCAGCAAAATCAGGATCAGAATCCAAACCACTTCAAATATTCACAAAAGAACAGAACTAGAAGAGATCTTGCCAGGTCATCTAGTCCGTTCTTCTTCTCCCTCATAGGACCAGTTCTACCAAAAGGCATTTGCTTAACATAACTAACCTCACCCTTGCAAACCCTCTCCTCCTGTCCAACCCAAATGTCTTGCTCCTCATTTCAATGAAAATGTGTTGTCTGATCTCTTGCAGTGGACTCAAGGAGCAGGTTCTCCTCTTCCTTTCCACAGTACCCTTTTACATACTTGCAGTCTCCCAGGAAATCTCTCTACAGTCATCTCTCCTCTAGACTAAACAATCCCAACTCTTTCAGTCCTTCCTTGGAGGTCATGTTTTCTGGACCTCTGATCATTCTTACTGCTCTCCCCTGGACCTTATCCAGTTGGCCTTCATCTGTCTCGAAATGCCTCGTACCGGACACACGGGCTCCAGCTGAAGCCTTTTGGGACTTCTCAGATCAGAGATCTCCGTTCAGCCCATTAGAGAGAAAGACTTAAGTTACTAAGTCTGGATATGGTTCCGAATCCACATTTCCTCCGTGCTTAGGATGGCTCTGCTGTTCCCACAAGGGACTGTGTCCGGAATGCAAATATCTGAAACACTAAAATATTTGAGAGCCGGTCCTGGACACTGAAGAAAGGTGGAGTAGAAACTTTTCCTGACTACAGGTCCTCAAAGCATAGCACATCTGGTGACTTTCCAGCTCCATGTTGCGGTGTAGGACCTGTTGGGTGGAAAGAAGAGAATGTTGCTTTATGCAAATATATCTCTTTGTTCACAAATGTCTTAACACGTGTCCTTTTTGCTGCCTAGCACTGCAGCTGCAGAAGCTGATCCGCATGCTAGATGGGAAAAGAAGTTAAAATAAAATCAATACAACTAAAAAGATGTTTCCACTTCCCTTAATCAATAACAAGAATTGTTCTTCTTAGAAGAGAAACTGATTCCCAAAAAGAAACCCATCTATTAAAGACAACAAAACTGCTCCAGTTGACACTAATTGATGATTAACCACATTACAGCAATCTAGTCTGACCTCCATGGAACCAATGAAATGCAAAAATGAACAAAGAGCTTAAAGGATGAAACATGAGATTTCTGTAATCCTTTCAGCTTCACTCATTTAAAGTGCTTAACAGGAGAAGAATTACACTCACATGCAGACACACACATTTTTTGCCTTGGCAGAGCGTTGGCATTTCTTCTTAGTTGTATTTATTATTAGAGCAAAGTAAACAATTTGCTGCAAACAACAATTTGATTTGTTTTGCTTTTCTCTCTCCACTTACAAATTAGCAGGTCATGAAATGCACTCATTTGTTTTATTTGTAATTAATAGCTTCTAAATCCTTGGCTGGTTTCAGCACTTCATAGCTGCAGCTGCACATCTGTGCACTGCCAGCACTATTCTGGTCTCCTTGGAGTGATGCACACTGAAAATGGAGGAAACCAGGGATAACCAGGATTAAAAAGCAATTTTAGATGCGTATATTTTCATTGACAAACCCCCCCCACCCCACTTGCCGTTCCCTGTGCATGGTTTTTGTGGGCTGGTAAATGCTGCAGTAACTGACGCACCGTGTGATAGGACTGTCACCCCACTCCAGCAGGTCCTGAAGTGTGGGCTGTAATCCTGGCACTCCTCGCTGGGGCAAAACCTGCACTATCAAGGGTGATAGTGATCTCACTAAGAGCTGGCTTGAGGCATCGCTACATGACGCTGCATGGACAAGGATTGCTTCCTTTCTGATTGGGGAAATAATCCTGTCCACCTCCTTCCCCTCCCCTTTGGCCACCTTCTGCTCACCTCTTCTGCTTCCATTTCTGGGAACTCATTGGGTGCGTGGAGCAATGGGTCCTCTCCTTATTCCAGCTGGGGCCTTCCAAGAGTGCTATGACACTGTAAGACAGTGCGTGTTAATAAGCCATCTCATTTACATAAGCATAGATTAATCTCCGATTCCCGCACAGCTGGAATGAGACCTCGGTGCCCAGAGACCACATCTATCCCATCTTTAAGAGCCTGTAGCACGTCAATCTTTCCTGGCCCAGCTCTGCTGACAAAAAGGCCCTCTGCTCCTGTGCTCAGCAGCTGTCCTACATTGGTACAACCCACAGGAGCGCTTAAACCAGCTCTGACCATCCAGCCCAGCCTGGCTATGCCCTCTTACCCCAAGGTAGGGTCACGGCATCACGTGTGCAATTCCATCCTCACCCCATGCAACTTTCTCTCAAATTTACCACTTGCTTTCAAGGCATTTGCTGGGGGAAAAACAAGACTTTCACTTCCAGCTGGGACGATGCACAGAGCTCAAGGATCAAAGCCTGTGGCTAGCTGGCAAACAGGGAGTAGTCTAGCAAATGCTGCCCCATTAACATCTTAGCCAAAGCCTAACCATCTTTCTGGATGAAAAGAAGGGGCAGGGAGGGGATCTTGGACTTGTGTGTTGAGTATTCATCCTATGGCTTACCTGAAACTCCCTAGACTATGAGTCATGAGAGTCCTGAAGGGGAACAATGCATTTCCCAACATTTGGAGAAAGGCATGGTAAGGCTGTGCCAATGTTTTAACAGAAGTGATTTCACTCAGGTAGCTATACACAGGCGAGCTCAAAATTAATCCTTGCTCCTTTTCTTCAGTCAATGGAGACAGGCAGGCACTTCCAAACAGCAATCATCCTACTGTAAGACAGATGTCTAACATAGATTAGATGATTCAGCTGCTGGAGGGCTGATCTTGCTCCGTTGACTGCAGAACGAACCTTGGCAGCTAGTTTGGATCAGACAGCAAACTGTTATTTGGTTAAAATCAGGCCAGGTGACACCACTCCACCTTACAAAATAATTACATTTGCAACAAATGTCAGTCAATGTTTTTCATGGGAAATAGGCCTGATCTCATTTTCTGACAAAATTATGAGTTCTGCTCATCAAAGAGTCTCTTACAGGCATAATACAAACTTTCATGTGGTGCATGACTTAACATTGCACAACCTTCTGTTTGAAAAGTTTCTGCTACAGTATAGAAATAAAACATACATTCAATAGATTGGGACTGGCTAGCTTGTGGAAGCTGGGAGGTGTTATTCAGTGAGAAAGTATCACCGATGGTTGTCAGGATCTACTGCCTTGCCCAGAGGTAGTCAACATTGTCATCAACTTTCATGAAAGTAAATATATTACTTGCAGCTGATGTAAGCTGTTTAGGTCTCAGAAGCTGGCAAAGAAGTAAGTAATGAGGAGGGCAGGGCACTCAGCTCCATCAGGACTATCAAGTTGCTGGCATGCTTCAGCTCAAATGTATATTCTAGGTAGCAAAATGCAATGTTACGTGCAAATGACAAGGAGCATCCACCATACCCATAGAGCAGAGAACTGCGACCTGAAGGACAGTGATTTTTTGAGAAGGACTTGAATGTTAGAATGGGCAAGAAAGTCAACTTTATTTACTTAAAAGGTGATGGTGAATAGGAGAAAGGAAGAGTCTCTATGTCAGCAGAAACCATAGACAAGACAAATACTGAAATACTGTGTACAGTTTACGATACATATTGTAGAAAAGATGTTTAAAAGCTGGATAGAGCTAAGGAAAAAAACACAAAAATTATCTGAGAGCAAGAGAAAATGCTGTGGTGAAAGAACTTGTAAGTTCAATCTAATTAAAAAGGATTAAGATATTAAGTGTGGGATTCATCCCACCTGCATTTAGCAGTCTAAAAGGCCAGAGGCAGCCCCGGCTGGACATTTAGCTTCCTTAAGAATCAATGGAGAGTGAATGTCATTTCCAAAAAGCAGGTCATCTTTGGAAGAGATTCATCACTTCATGGAAGAGCCAGTTCTCTGAGGGGATCAGCTAACCATTTCTGACCTTAACTTCACAGAATTTATGACAGAAAACAGCAGCTTTAGGACTATCTTAGCATATCCAAGTCCTTTGTAACAAACAAGTACCCCAGTTCAACCTACCCTGTCTCCCTTCTCCAGCCAGAGGAGCTGTGGGACACATCCCACAAGAGCCCGTGAAAGGTTCAGTCACCACCACTTCGTGATACAGGTTGCAGAAAAGGATTTGTCTGCTTGGAGAAAAAGAGAGAGAGAGAGATTCATGTGTATATATATTAAAGTAGGAAGCCCACATCTGTCTTGTGCCATCCTTACAGTGTCTTTGGCCCTAACCCATCTGATTGCCCTCCCAGCCATCAGTGAGAAATCCTCCTCCCTCAGCCCAAGGTGCTGTTGTTGCATCACCTCACCCATTCACCCAAAATCTTGCTCACCATGAGGTCAATGAGCAGTGGCAACCCAAGCGTCACTTTGCGGGCTGGTTTCCAGTCCCCAGGCAGATGACTACTGGATCTTCTCTGAAGGGATCTCAGCCCAATCCAGCTCTGCATTTTGGTTTCATTGACAAATTCAGCACATTTCTTCAAGAAAGTCCTCTGTAACAGTCTTCCAGCAGAGCTCTTAGCTGTATTTCACAGACAAGATTTCATCTTCCAAAGCAGAGCTCTGGATCAGCAGTGCTTCTCACAACAGAGTCCTCAGTGAAGAAAAACAGATTGTGTAAATCTACTTAATACATGATGAAATGGTCTTCCCTCTACAAGCCCCTCCAAGGGGCCACCAGCTCCCACAAACACCAATTCTCTTTACTCATAGTGACTCCCCAAGAGAAACAAGGACTTGTGAGTGGACAATCTGTGTAAGCAAAACTCCCCATCAAAGTACAGACCTTTTTCACCAATGGAGCAGTAAGGAACTATTCTCTTTTTCATCCTCTATCCTACAGGCACTTCTGCATTATCGACATGACCAGGAAGACCCTTCTCCCAGAAGGCTCCAAGTTCATCTGACTTTGGGCAAAGCTGTCTGATAATGAGAGGCTCTGGTCTGTCTTGGCAAGGCTGGTTTTTAAGCGGTGATCTCCAATAATGGAGACCACATGATCCATCTCCAAGTCCAAACCACCAAGCTTCAGAGTATCGTGGTTGACCTGAGCGAGAACCCAGCAAAATAAATAAAGCACTGTGAAAGCTCTGCCATGGGAACACTTTATAGCAAGCACGTATGCACACGTACCCTTGCTGGAACAAGGGACCCACATTTCAGGAGAAACAGGGAGGGCTCTGGAGCCGAACCGATAACTTGGCTTCTCTCTTTTTTTTTTCTTTTTTCCTGCCAAGCTGAGACAACCCTGTGCTTTTCAGTCTGGAGCAAAGAGGGGAGGGAGAGCAGGAGGTGCTCTTACCCACCATGTGGTATCAATAGGTTGGTGGCAAAAAGCCCCTTGCTGCCAAGGAACACCAGAAATAACAGTGTCAAACATGTCTTTGTGAGCAATTACGGTAAATATAAATACACACACACACTTACTAAAGATGAGAAACATTAAAATATATATATATTGGCCTCCTGCTTCTCATCCACTCTTCCCTAGGCCAGGATTAGAAACAGATTGAAGTAGCCTGAGAAAAAACATTCATGTGTCCTAATTCTCTCATTAAACAGTAGGTGGTTCATCTTGCCATGTGTTTGATATCACGGGGTTTGCTTCTCTCCATCTCTTTTGATGTGTCATCACTCCCCACCCATCGCAAGAGAATTTCCCAGTGAACCTCACGCCTGCACGGTCCTTCCCCCTCCCCGCCTGCCCTGGTTAGCCTTGCTAGAGCAGCATGGGGCCTCCTTATGCAAAGTTTGCTATGTGCACACACAAAACTGCAGGAAAAGACCTCTGTCTGGTCCTGCTCATAAAATATGTGCAGGCTATAGGACCACTTAGGCAAATGAAGGTGAGGCAGCTCCAACTGAAAAGGCAGGAAAATTTGCCGAGCCTGTTGCAGAAAGAGGTGTTGGATAACGATTTTGCTCATCGGTATGAGGCAACACCAGAATTTTATTGTTATAACTTGGAATTAGAGATAATTTTTAACTGAGGAAAGAGTGGAAAACAGTCTTTCCCCTCTGCCTTTCCCCAAGAATGTGATTACTCAAAGAAATCTATTTCTGCTTTCAGTTTTTCACCAAGGTCCGAACAAAACTCCAAAGTGCAAAAGAAGAATGAAAGAAAATCAGCATCAGTTTAGCAATTACAAACCATGACGACAAAATACAAAACACCACGTTGTCGATAAGAACATCTCTTTGCACATCTCTGCCAATGTTTTCAACAAAACCAAACAAACAGATGATTTCTGGTGCACAGAGAGAAAACGACATAATTCCTGCATGCAAAACCTTGTCCTTCTTCTGACCAGTTCAAACCACAATATTTTACAAGCATCCCACAGAGCTTTACGTAGCACATAGACTGCCCTGTGCTAACCTCATCCCTCCCAGGAGCATATTCCAGTGTAAATCCTCTCATGTGTGCGTTCAGAGGAGCAAAGTCATGTCTTGTGGGGACCACTGTGAGGGAAACCAGTAGCTTCTAAGCACCCAGTGCTCCTCCTCCCACTCTGGTGGGCAGGAAGCGGCTGGAGCCATGGCTCTGCTCCCCACAAAGCACTGGCTGAGCCAGCACAGGCAAGAAAATCACGTACATCAAGGAATCGAGCAGAGATGACTTCTCTCCTGGACCTAGACCAGTGTCAAGTCTCCGATTTAAGGCCACGGACGGTTGTTTGCTTTGCTCCCTGATAGCTTGAAGCTGCTTGGCGCAGAAATCAACCTTCTTGCCCGTGTTGGTTAGCACGCTTGTGACCACTGAGTCAGTGAGATTTGCCCAGATCACCTCAGGAGGGGCAAGCAGCAAACGGGGCAAGCTCTGCACCATACATGCCCTCACTGAAATCCAAAAGCCATGCCAGCCCCCCAAAACAACATCCTTTTGCAAATGTGAAGCATGACACTCAAAACACACAAGCTGTTTAGAAAAAAAGGTAAGGCAGTGTCTTCTACTTTAAAGTCCTTCTCCCAAGCTAATCACAGTGGAACAGTTAGGAGGAGCTGGGTATTTCCAGCGGGTGATTAGCACACTGATGAGGCTTTCCTCTTCCCAGCTATCCCTTGGTTACATGCTTGTCCCAGTGTGCTGCCCTCCCATCACATGTGCTGAGGGCATTGGCCAGCCCCGCACGCTCTGCAGGGCTAACCTGGCAGATGAGGGGAAGCAGAATCCCCACGGAGCTCATTTAAGAGTGACCGAGACCATTTCTTGTGATACAATTTGAGAAATCAGGCTTGAATGAATGGCTCCTCTTCCAGTCCTGGCCAAGACTGTGGTTTTCCAGTGAGCAGGGAGGAGGGGACACATACCTTCAGAATTGTCTCTGTGGATGGGAATTCATCATGTTTTATTTTCTCAAGGCTCATGGCTTGTCACAAATCCTTTTAAAGTCATGAAGCCTGGGCGGGGGGGGAGAAAAGAGAATGTTTTGGTGTTATTTTTGTTCAGATAGGAACGGTTAGTAAGTCATTCCGATCCTGTTAAGTGAGCAGTTATAAAGCCATAAACGCTTGGACTTTTTCACTTGGTGAGGTTTGGAAGAAGCGGAGGGCAGTGAAGGGTGTCCCTCTGCTCCAGATATCCCCCCCAAGCCCACTGCTCCAACTCCTGCTCACGTACCTTCACGCAGCCTGCAGCATTTTGGAAAATCTGAGTGAATCTGGTTGTTTTTTTTTTTTTTTTTTAACCTGTGTGAACCTTTCTCTCTCTCTTTGACACTGGGCAAGGTGCTACAGCATCCCGTACCCTTCACGTTGCCTCTTGCACCCAAGAGAAGTGCCAGAGACAGGAGTCGCCCATTGCAGTCCTGAGCAGTAGCGTTTTGCTCTCATTTTCAGTGTGCTGGCCTGGCTGCACAAACAGCAAAGCAGACAAAACTCAGAGCTCTGCGCTATCGCTCAGGACCTCCAGCTCCAAGCGTGCAGTGTAATGGTAGAAAGTTTGCAATATCTCCTGCACTAGATGAAGGAAAGATGCTGGGAGAGCAATTAAAGCTCTGCCTCCTGGCAGGGCAACTGCAATAAGCAGCGTAACATATCCCCTTGGCTGGGAATCCTCTCACCTCCCTCCATCCGTCTTGGAGAGAGGTGTTAGTCCGACCCGCTTGGCCAGCCGGTCCCGACAGCCAGTGGAGGGGGAGCATCACCTCCCGAGGTGTGACACGCGCCAGGGGTGTGTGAAAGCAGGCAGGGGGAGAGAGTCTGATCTGGCTTTAAACATTCACCTTGCGGACACCAGCCACAGTGTCAAATCTTGCACACCTTCCTCATGTCAAGCCTCAGGGACACTTGCCCTGAGAAAGGGCCTCCTCATACGAGGATACTTAGGATGGACTGATCCAGGCTCTGGCTGCTCCATTAGCTGGCGTCCCCTGATGTACAATGTACCACTGTCTCTTCATGTAATATTACTCAGCATTATGGTTCCTGAGAGAATAGGCTTCCCTAACCACACTAATAAACCGTGAGTCAGTTGAAGACCGTCTCCCCCCAGGTATATCCCGTAGCTTATTGAGCTCCATAGAGCCGCAACCATTGCCCTTGAAACAGCCTGATAGAGACTTAATGTAGCAGCTCTCAGACTGCAAGCAGGGGCTGGGACATCTTTCTCCTGATCCACTGCAGCATCTGTCTACTGGTGAGCACTCAGCAGCTGGAGCTGGTGACTCTCCAAATATTCACCTGCATAAATGCTTCTCCACAGCCAACAAGGGATGACTTTGTACCTTGGCCTTTCTCCTTCTGCAGTAAATCAGAGGTATGAAAAACTCAAGTTATGTCATGTCAGACGGATGCAGTACATACGCAGCCAGAAAAGCAGACAACCATTTGACCCTCTTGAGCTTGCAAAACTGGTCTAGTGTAAGATGGCTGCTGAGATTTTGGAGGACTTTCTATAGAGCAGAAATAGTGGAGAAAAAGGGAAAAGGAAAGGAGGAGGAAAGGAGGAGGAAAGGAGGAGAAAAGGAGGAGAAAAGGAGGAGAAAAGGAGGAGAAAAGGAGGAGAAAAGGAGGAGAAAAGGAGGAGAAAAGGAGGAGAAAAGGAGGAGAAAAGGAGGAGAAAAGGAGGAGAAAAGGAGGAGAAAAGGAGGAGAAAAGGAGGAGAAAAGGAGGAGAAAAGAAGGAGAAAAGAAGGAGAAAAGAAGGAGAAAAGAAGGAGAAAAGAAGGAGAAAAGAAGGAGAAAAGAAGGAGAAAAGAAGGAGAAAAGAAGGAGAAAAGAGAAAAGGAAAAAAAAAGAAAAAAGACAAAAAGGAAAATAAAAGCCAGAATTTCCAGCCTCAGAACTGTTTTTTTTCCCCATCTTTCTTTGAGGTTTATGCATGAGAGTAAATAGGAGAGTTTTTTTACAATATATCCTCACAGGCTCTCCATATCGTGCAAAGAAGCTGATGTAAATTGGAGGAACGTGTGGCAACAAAGGGGAAAAACAGGGTGCATTACCATGATCGCAGGAGCATGAAGAACTGCATATATTCAAACAGTCTGACCTCCTACAAAAGCCAGGCAAGAAAATCTCACCCAGATATTCCTGCTTCGGCCATAACTTTCAGATGATTTATGGCATATGCTTAACAAGGTTTCCCAAACCTGTTTTAAAGACCTGAAGCACCTATGGGCCCACCATGACCTTAGGCTTATTGCCTCGACAATTCAACAGACAACAGTTCCCCAAGAGAAAACGCAGAAGACACGACTCATAGAAGCCCTAATGGATGTACTGGCAGGAAAGCTGAATGAGAGGTAGAGGTCCTGGCCTCTCTTTTCCATTTCTTTTTTCAAAGCTGTGGCACTCAGCCTGAGGCAAAACCCTCTGAACTCAACAGGAGTCTTTCCACGGTCAACGGTAGGTCCATTCATCCCACCTCCCGTCACCTACAGTCCAGAGCTCACTCTAATTCTCCATGCCAGCACTTCCCATCGTGCTGGGAAAGCTCCTTGCAGCCCCACTTAGCTCCTGAAGGTTGATTCCCGTTTTTAACAGGCCAAAACCGCAGGATGCCAACTAATTGCTTCGTGAATGACCCCAGTGTTAGGGGCTCCGCCGCCATGGCTGGGAGGCCCTTCCACACGTTTGTGGTGCCTTGCACTTCCTGACATCTGGTTCCAATTGGCGCTCCCTTTAGCGGCTGCCAGAGCTCAAATGACCTCTTACCTGTACTAAGGTACCAGTAAACCACGGGGCAGGCATTGCCCGCAGGATTCTCCCCACATTTGCTCCCGCCTCTCCCTCTCATGCCAAGCCATCTTCAGCCCAGATCTACCGTTTCACATCCAATGTTTCAGCCACCATGAGATCCTTTTTTGTGCTGCCCCTCCTTTCTGCAGCCTTTATCCTCTCTTTTATAGATGGAGGTTTTATTCATTTTTTGGGTCCTTATTTGCTTCCCCATCTATGGCATCTCACTATGGTACCTAGGTGCTCAGCTTGACAGGATCTTCATGAGTCAGAGCAGGGCTCTAATACCCCTCATGCAGAGGCAGCCCTTCACAGTACCAGTCCCAGGCATCAGCCTGAACATTGCAAAGCCTCAAGCGTAACTGCAAGACTCTTCAGGGAATGGGTGGCTTAAAACATAGCCATCAGCTGGAAACAGGCACTTGCAGACCTGAGGAGTGCAGAGGTGCAGGTTTCCTCAACCACCAGCTTGGAAGATCAAATACAACCACACGTGCCCAAGTACGCATTCTGCCCCTCGCCCCAAACCAAGGGCAGCATACACAGGAACACCAGGCAGGGAACCAAACCACATCTCCTAGCCCTCTAACCATAAAGACGTCCTTTCCCCTGGTTTTTTGTCGCCTTGACCCAATATGCAACAAAGTCCAGCTGCTTCCCTCGTCCCATTAACTCCATTTTTTAAGCCATGGTCTAAAACACAGATATTCTCCACTGTTCTTGGACTGCAAATGAATAGCAAACCAATTCACCATCCTGCTTCTCCTTCTTCTGACCCATCTGCCTGTCATGTTTAGAGTCTTTGCCATGAAGCTGAGGCAGGCTGCCTTCCTGCCACCTCCCACATTGCCAGTGCAAACTACTATGGAGCAGGGTCCAGTCCTGCTGAGCAGAGCTTTGATACTCAGCCACAAAAGAGCACCATACACATGAAAATCTGGTGCATTCAACCCCAGTATCAAATGACGAACTCCAAGTCCTGGAACGTGGAGCTCCCCAAGCCTACAAGGTGGGACCTTCTCATCCTGCTCGAGACCAAAACTGCTTTCAGCTCCCAGGTACTGTGCAAGGTAATGTTCTCATAACAAAGGGCTGTGGGGTCTGGTGGTCAGAGTAAGGTACCATCAATCAGGGCTCCCGAGCACCATTTGCAACCACAAATTAACCCACTATCATATTACTCAGCTGCTGTATAGTTTTGCAGCAGTTATGGAGTGTCAGGCTGGGTATGGGCTCTGGGAAACAGGGCTGGAGCTGGGCTTGCTCCCGGAAAGCTCAGCAGTGATCCTGTCTTGCACTTTTCCTTTAACTTGGATTTTCTGTGAACAGGAAAGTGCCTTTACCACCTCATTCGCACCTCTGCCACTGACTGTCTGGGCAGCCTTGGCGAAATCACATAGCCTAGCTCAACTTTTCCATCTGGACACTTAGGATAATTGCAAAGCCCCTTTTCTTAACAAGGTGTTTCAAAAGTCCCAGGTAAAAGGCACTGTGGAATTGCAAAACTGCATGATTTTTGTGTGTTTTGAGATTAATTAGATGCCAAATATAAATCCTGCCCAGAAACTGAAAAATGAAGTGTTGCAGAACCGGGGTGGTTTCAAGTTCTTCCTCCTTTTTTTATGTTTTGATTTCCTCAGTGCATGCAGAACCCAATCTACCCAAGGAGTTTTGTTTGGGGCTCCTCTGGATCCCATCAGATCACAGCTTCTGGAGCCAGCGCTAATAAATATCCTGGTGCTACAGGTCCAGGTTCCCGACACACTGCCGCTTCAGGTCAGAGACCGACTCACAGACATCTGCGTCCCAACCTGGGCTGGGGTCAGATTGAAGGCTAGATATGCTGGATCAGCCCAGCTTCCAGCTCTGGATCCTGGGCCAGAAGAGACGATGGAGGGAGAGTGAGGGTGGGTCATGTCGGCCTGCGGCGTGGGAGCAGGAGGCAGCTCCTGCAAACAGGCTGCAACCTGGATTTACCCAGCAGAGAAAGGGCAGAGGGGAGGAAAGAGAAAGCTTCAGGTCCAGCCGCAGTACAGATGTCCAGTCTGTGCATGAAAAAGCAGCTTCCCAAAGCAACCCTCCAAATTGCACGCAGCTTTAGAAAGAAAACAGTGACAATTATAGTGACAACTGTGTTTCTCCATGAGCTCTCCCCATTGGAGGGCATCTTTGCAGCTGGGTCGATACGCCCGAGCGCCTGCATCCCTCCACACTCACCCACCACGCACGTAGCCTCCCTCCGGGAGCGTCTGCCAAGCACCTCTGCGTGGCCGCTCGCATGCGAGGCTCCTGGGGCTGACTCACATTTCTCCATCCTACGCGCTCCTCCGGCAGCGGCTGCAGCCAAAGCCATCGGAGAGCTGCCCGGCTGGGCGGCCGGCCCGCCGTGCCGGGGGAGGCTGCGGGCGCCCTTTGGCACAGCTGGCTCCAGCCGCCCCGAACAACCACGGCAGCTCCTCCGGTGCCCCGCAGCCTTCAGACTCCGGCTGTGTTTGCAACAGAGCATGGTTATTTTGGGGTACTGGGAGGGAGGAAAGCGTGGCGAGCCAGGCCAAGGCTGTTTTTCGGCTGTTGCGGGATGGGCTGCATCTGCTCAGCCGAGCCATGGACGAGGGGCGGTTGCCTGCAGAGGGCAGCAAGGGAGCACAGCCAAGTGCTGTGTCGGAGTCCGATGTCCAGCGCCGGAGTCCGATGTCCAGCGCCGGAGTCCAGCTCCAACAGCTCTTGGGTGGGTGCAATCAGGATTACCCCCTGTCCCATTCAGCAACCCCCCAAAGAGCCATGCATGCTCAAAAGACACATGCACACATCCTGCGGGGTGTGCACAAGCATGTTCAGCCTTACATGCTCCCTAGCGCACGCCAGCACGGGCACACGTATGTTCTCAACAGCACCCTCAGCTACTAACACACACCCTCAGCCACACATGGGATCAAGCTGGGCAGCCCTGGTCCCTTGCACTCAGATTTGCACCAGCACCAAAAAGCATCACACAGAGAAACATCACAAAAATATCACCCCCAATCACATTGGTACCTGGGGAAGGCCTCACCCCAAAACACTGAGCGTGGCAGGTACAAGAGTGCCTGTATACCCCAGCAAACCTGGCCTGTGTGCATGCGAGGTGTGCTGGGACATGGCTACACTACTGCCCACACCGAACCGCCGAGCAGACCCACGTGCAAATGCACAACCAGCAAAGGAAAGTTCATGCAACCACAGGCTGCGCTGGTGAAGCATGAAACGAGCTCCTAGCTCTCAGCAGCAGCACCGTGGTCTGGCCTGGCCTGTCCCCCTGGGCCACAGAGAGGGGACGTGAGCCAGGATCAGGCTCCTCTCCCTGCAGCCCCCCACCTGCCCCACCGCCCCAAAGCACCGGCCACCATGACACACCAGTCTGGCACAAGGAGACATTTAACAGAATGAAATTCCCTTTTAGTCGCTGCCTCAGGGTCTATCAGCTCATGACGCCTGCTGCTGAGTACGCTTATCCCCTCCAGACCCCAGGTACTGCTCAGTGCCATTGCACAGAGTTGCTGCTCAACCCCTGCCAAACAGATTTTGGGAAGAAGAGGGCAGGGGCCACCCTTTCAAGGGAGACTGACCTGGCTGTTCACCAGGACACCCAGAGTGATCACAGCCTACATAACCAAACACGCATGCAGAAAGTTGCCAGTGCAGCTCCCGCTGTGCATCGTCCTGCTGCGAATACACTGATGTGACCATCGCTGTCACAGCCCACCCAGCACTTCTGCAGAAAGCAGAGTTATCTCCTCCCTGCTCTGCATCGGGGGCACGTGGGACCCCAGCAAAGAGCTCCAGCCCCTGCCAACCCCCAAATTCAATCCGGACACACAGACGCATCCACCCCGCACTTCCAGCTGCAGGAGGTGGGAAGCTGGGTCCAAGGAAGGTCCTGGCACACAAGAGAGACCAGATCCAGCACAGCCTTTTCATGCACTTAAATCCAAGCACGTGAGCAAGCGCTTGGCTAGATTGGGACCCCAAGCTCCAGGAGAAGGTAGGGGGATTTATTTATTGCAGCCACACTGAGCACAGCACTTGCAACATCTGCCTCAAGAGGGAAGAAACAGTGGGGGGGAGGAGAAGAAAATTAACCGTGGCAAAGAACTCAAAGTTTAAGGACATACAAGGAGAGCCTCGATCCCTGCCAACCCCAGCCCCTGGGGCTGGGAATCAGAGTTCAGCTGATTGTAAACCTTTGAAGCAAGGCTGTAAGGCAGAGGGTGGTGGGTTTGGCACAGCTTTCCCTGAGCGTGAAGCCCTGCCGCCGCCCGGCTGCGTGATGGGGAAGCAGGTGCACAGGGAGAGAGGGGACAGAGGAGAGAAGAGGGCATGGGCTGGGCAAAAGAATTGAAGGCAAAGCAGCCCTGATCCTTGGGGAGATCCCGACCTCAGTGCAGAAGCATCCCCAGGGATGCCAATCTGCCGACTGCATCGTCTCCCTTTCCACCTACCTGCAGGACTGATCAAGAATCACTGGCATCTCCCACATCCGAGATAACCACACACAGGGCAAGTATCAGGGAAGGAAGATCCCGGCTCAGAGCTGAGAGATATATTGGGTGTCAGCTTGTCAGGGCTTGTGTGCTCAGCTGCGAGCGGGTAAACACGGCCCTACACGCCTGACCACAGCCCTAGGGAGGGAAGCAGGTGGCCGCAGAGGAGGAAAGAGCCTGAACGGGGCTGCTGTGCTGCGCAAGACCACGAGCATCGAGCTAACAAACAGCTTCCCAAGGATGCCAGCGGTGCCCAAGCACCTCTGTAGCACTGAAGCATGGTGAGGTTTTATCAGTGCTGGCTCCCAGTGTCACACAGGAGTGGTGGACCCACAGCCATCTAGGTCTGCTGTGAAAAATTTCCATGCACATCTTATTGACTAGGTAACATGCAAGCGCTGCTCTAGGAAGACCTGCAGGCATCTTGCTTCTGCCAGTAAGAGGGGTGCTGGGACATCTGTCCTCCTCCTGCATCTATGTGGATGGAGCAGGAGCATCCCCAAGGGTGCTTTTGGGAGCCACGCTGCTGCCTGCCTGGTGCTGACCTCCCCAGTGCAGCTCCCTCCTGGGTGCTGGAGCATCCCTGAAAGTCCTCACACAAAACTTCAGCCATGCAAAAAGAGGATACACACAGGGTTTGGCAACATCTGTGTGGGCAGATGGTGGCCTGAGACATTCTCTAATGCCTCAAGCTCACCCTTGCGCGGCCAGAGTGAGGTGGGACTGGGCTGCCCACAGAGGAGGCATGGCAGCAGGTCCTGCAAATGCCCTAGACTTGGGGTCACATCCATGATCACCCACTTCAGGCACAGGTTGACATGCCAGCTGCACCTCCATTTCTCCTCTGCAAAATGCTGCTGGCTCCCGGTGCTGTGGTGAGGAGTTTGTGCAAATTTGGGCAATCTCTATGGGTCAGGGTCACTTGTGGAGCCCCAGGCAGAGAGAGCTGGGACCAACGGTGGCCTAAAACCAGTGACCCACAGCTGCTCTTGGTCAACAAGAAGAAAAACAGTTATTAAAGAGCTGCTCACAAAGTGAACACCATCCCTTTGATCCACAAAGTGTAGCGATACTACCGCGCCTGTGACCATGTTATTTAAGACAGGAGCATCATTTACACACCAAAAGGAGCAAAATCAAAGCCACACAACCACAGTTCAGCTTGGGGTTTCCCAGCTTTTGCAGCCTGGACTTTGTGGCCACACTAATACCTTATTTTAACATGCCTTTGAGAGGTTTGTTTTCCTAAAAAACAAACAACTTGGAGAGTGTTGGGGCACCATAATATTCCCCAGGTTCTTGGGCAGGACTCGGGGTCATTGCTTGGCTCATGGACTTGTGCTGAGCTGCAACAGGTGGGGGACAATTAGGAGACCCACGCCATAAGGGCACGACATGTGTTGCCAGATGGGTTCATGGCCACAGGATGCTCTAGCAGCTGCAAGGGAGGACAAAGCAGAGGGCTTTGGAGGCAAAGGGCTGCCTGCAATCTCCTTGAGCACTGGTGAGAGGGGCCAAAGGTATTTGGGCACAGATAACAATAGCAGGGCTGACCCAGATAAAACCTTGCTGGAAAGAGCATAACCAGGGAAATCAGAAGTTTATGTACTTTTGTTCCAGAGGTTGCATCCGTTCATACTGTCTTTGCATCTTCATACTTACAATTAGCTCAGGATATTTCAATTTAGAACCAAGCTCCTCAGCAGAGGATTTCACCTAGCACTTAAGCTGAGGAAGACTGAAGCCAGGCTGATTAACTGAACATCAGCTTTACTTACAGTGGCATGAAATGCAATTAATGGTGGTGTTCCATCAAAGGCACCAAAGGAGACCCTCTGCACGTGCGTGCTGTCAGGCACAGGACAAGTCTCCACTGCATTATCACCTCTCTGTCATGCAAAGAAAGAGGACGGATTCAGGTTCTCCCCTTCCATTTTCACTGTCCTGATAGGAACTGCTGCTGCATCAGTGCCCTGCATCAGTGCAGACATTTGGCTTCACCACTCGCATTAACTCCTGAGGCTGAGCCTGTCCCATAGCAGATCCGTAAAAATACAGACAGAGCCGGTGTGGCCTTCTCTTTCTGAGTATGTGGTTCAGCCAGCCCTGGAATATTTTCCCAGCTCAACGGTAGCACCCAGACAGTAAATAAACCACAAACTGCAAAGTGAGAGCAAGCCTTGGAGTCACGCTGGAGAGACGACTGGCACTTCCGAACTGGGCAGCCGGGAGAGCTTGACTGGTATTTTGGGGTCATGGAAACACCACTGCACGTTCGCTCTGTTTAGGTGTCTGCACCGCAGGGCTGACCACGTCTAATGTCTGGTTTCCCCTCTCTGTTAATAGACAGAGAAACCACCTGGCTGTGTGAACCTGCCCGGGTTATCAGACCCGCCGCAGAGCTCCTCTGTTTGGCCATTGCTGTCTCCTGCTGCCTGCTCCTTTCCCCCTCTCCAAGCTGGATGTGAAGAGCTGGGAATGTGTGCCCAGGGCTCAGCACCTTCCCTGGTCACATCATGGGCTCATGTGAAAACCAGACCCTGGTGCACAGGTTGCATTTGGCCAAGTCACCCTCAGGTGCAACCACAACATTAAGATTTAGCCGTTAAACCATTGTTTGGTCCAAGCAGATTAATGAATTTATTCTACCCTGTTGTAATCCTTCCCAAGCACAGGAGCAGGTCCTCAGCATGGGTAAGTCTGCAGAGCTTTCCTAAGGGAAAAAATAGGAATTTACAGCCTGCTGGAAAGCCATTTCTGATGGGTTTGTGCAAGTTCTGGTGACTAAACTGTGGGGCTCTGGGAGAGACAAATAGACCACCAGGCCAGAGGACAGGAGCTGGGGCATCAGCACACACCTTGCCTGCTGGGAGCATCCAGCGGCCGAGCTGGTTTGCGTCTGCCGGTGGAGAAGCTCTGGAGCACCTACCTGATCCAGCTGCCTCAGGGGACATGACATAGGGGTGAGCATCTCCAGTGCCACTAATCATCTTTTTCTGCTCAGGCTGCCCCAGCAGCATCATCATCTTCTCGCCCATCCTCTCCTGGATTTCCACTAACCCATGCAAATCAAGCCCAGTCTTTCTCCACCTTTCCACTCTTCTGATAACTCAGGGAGAAATAAACCAGGTTTGGCAAATCCACCTTTTCCCATAACATCAAAAAAAAGCTCAGATACCTCAAAAGCTTTGATGAAGTATAAATTGTAACAAGAACAAAGCAGCACAAGGACAAACAAGCACAAAGCTGGAGCTCTTCTTAACCTAAGCCCATACAAATAACGGGTCTTTTTGCCTCAGCTCCCACACCTCTCCCCGCAAAGCAGGGGTGTTGGACACATCTCCCCAAACCAGCCACTCCACCAAAGATTTAAGGTCCAAAGGGGCCAAGTTGATGATGGGTCCCATCACAAAGTTGTGAAAGAAAGGGAAAAATTGAGTGTGATCTATGAACGCAGGCATTTCTGAGGAAGATGAGCTCTCCTCGGTGATTTCTCCACCAACAAGATGTATAAGGGAAATCTGGGCAGAGTTTTTATGTCCCATATTTTTAAAAGGATGGTGCATTAATGAATGATTGTGAGGAAAACACACAGAGAAATGATTCTGAGGCTGAAGCAGCAAGAGGCTTCATGAGCTCAATAATTTTCTCTTAACTTATCAAAAAAAGAAGATCGAGAGCTGATTTGATTACATCGTGTAAGCCTCTTCGCAAGGAGCAAAATCTGGGTCCTAGAGGGCTCTTTAGCCCGGTGGTGAAAGGCAGAACAAGAATTAATAGCTGAGAGTCAGACAAATTACAAGTGGAAATAAACAGTGAGGGCGATTAACCAGACGAACTGCTGAGGGAAGCGGTGGATTCTCCGCCGCCTGATTTCTTCAAGATGGGATGCTTTCCTGGAAGACGTGCTTTTGCTGAATTCACATGGCAGGGAACGATGCACAGGTAAAAGGATGAAATTTAAGGCCTATGTTCAGGAGATGAGACAGGATGATCTAATGCCCCTTCTTGGTCATAAATGTGATGGATCTAGAAGTCTGTGAAAGTTGGCAGAGACGAATTTCCCCAGTCTGCCCCTGCACATGTAATGCTTGCTCAATTTAATAAAACCTTGTATTAAAAACATCTCACTAATTTTCTGTGACAGCAGGTCTTTCAAGAGCAGACGTTGCCCAAATGGTAACAAAACCCTTCTTCATATCCCAATCACTCCCCAAAAACCAGTGTGATGTCTCAGAGGAGACTGGCGCAGGGAACCGCTTGAGACTCAAAATGACTTATTCCTCTTTCCGCTAAGAAAAACAAAACAGGAAACGGAGCAAAGCAAAAATAAATTTTAAAAAGGGAGAAACCTCACCACTGGACATTTGCAGAGCGCCTTCCCAGCTAGTTTAGCCAAAACACAGATTTCTGCTATTTGAGGTAAATCATGGTGTTTCGGCAGCTAGCACTGTTGAAGATGGGGGCTGACAGCCCCGTGACCACCAGGAGAGAACAAGTAAACTGCAAAAGTGAACGAGGCCACTTCCTTTTCCCCAGACAATGAAGAGCAGTTCCTGAACACAGCTTTTTAAATATATTTATATTATAATAAATTAGTTTTAGTCTTATCTCAGGCTGGTTCGGCATCATGAACATCAGAGGTTTTGCCTCGTTGTGGGAGCAATTTAAGGCTGAAGGGGTTGTTGGGAGGGAGGATACAGAGCCAAAGGTGGCAGTCGCTTGTGGCAATGTAACCCTCAGACCAAAACTGGGCAAGAACAAGTCAGATTTACTGAGTGTGACTGAGATTGAAGTGAGCGCAACACCACCATGGAGTCGTGCCATCCGTAAATCTGAGGCAATGAATCACCTCTGCTGAACACAGGAACTCACTTTGACAAAACTTTCTATCCCCCCACCCATCAGACCATCAGATTATTTCTCTTACTGTCATGTTATTCAATAAAAAGATCTTTAGGGACTTTAACTCACTGGGGCTGAAATTCCCATAACTTGTGCTTTGTAAAAAATCCTCTGAAAACCTTATGTTAGGTCTTAACAAGGCATGGCCTCTTGCGTGCCTGTAGCACAGGGATGATTCTGGAGGTATTTAAAAGCCGGGTAGATGTGGTGCTTGAGGACATGGTTTAGTGGCGGACTTGGCAGTGGTAGGTTAATGGTTGGACCTGATGATTTTAAGGGTCTTTTCCAACCTTAACAATTCTATGATTCTATGATTCCCTCCAAGAAGTGAGACCAGATGAACATGTCTCTACAGTGACTTGATACTGCCCCATTAAAAAAGGAAATCAACATTAGCTCCCAGTAATCATGGAATTATACCTTGAGAGCATGATGTTTTGCTTTGTCCTGTGCTGTCCATCTTCAGGATTAAGGGATGGTCCAGAAACCAACTGTGGGTTCTTCTGCATCCAGCTGAAATATGTTGGTCTGATTGGGGTTTTTTTTTATTTTTTAATGGAAAACTCTGCAACGGCAACTAAAATGAAAATGGACAACAGGTCAACGTAAATACAACATTTGTTTATACAAAGCTCATGGAGCGGGTCTGGAAGGGCTTCAAACCTAGTTTCCCCTTCCTTCGCAATTTTATTGTCTTAGAAGTAGAAACAGATCCCAATAGGCCTCATGGATTTCAAGTTCATTTGTGAGTTCAGGGCCACAACATCTAAATTTCACTCGACTTGCAGTCGGATGTTACCAGAGAGGGATGCTAATCCACTTAACACAAGGCAACAGAGGGAGGGCTTGATCCCAAACTGCTGCCGGGGAGTCAGCAGTTACAGTGATAAAGCCCTTTGCCCCTTCCAAGACCTGCTCCATCCCCTGCAAATGAGCACTTGCAGGAGCAGGAACTGCTGGGCTATCCCACAAGGCAAAGAGGGAAACTGAGGCACTAAGCAGCTCAGCAGTACCTAGGCAAATCATGAGAGGTAGAGCATGAGTCCTGTGCATGCCCTGTGTGCAGGTGCATGGAAGATGCGTGCACTTCTTTGCACGTAAACGCACATTTGTGCCCTGCCTTGTGGTGGGCTAAACCAGACCCATCCATGGTCACAAGATAATAGCCTGAAGAGGTTTTCTGCACAACACTGGGGACAGTTCAGAAGAAACCCAGCAGGAGAAACAGAGGAAAGTGGAGCAGTTAGCAATTCAAACTGAGTTTTGAAGGAATGATAGAACTACTCAGAGTAGAAGGGACCTGCGGTGGTCACCTCATCCCATCACCTGCCCCAAGCAGAAGGGACAATGGCTCAGCAACGTGCCATAGAAGATGGTGAACTTGGGGGATGGGAGAAAGACTCATAGGATTCACTGCTGAATTACTCCTTGGGGTCTCTTTGCTGCCTTATCAGCACTCACAGATAACAACACACTTGCTGAAACTCTGCTGGGTCATTCAGACAAGTCCAACATTTCAAGTCCCATAAACCTTAATGAATTGATCTCAAGGGGGCTTTCCTATAAATTGACCTTACCTAGCAGGTCAGCTTTAACAGGAGGATGGCTCTGTGGTCTCTCTGGGTCCATTTTTTCTAGCTTTCTGTGGACAAACAGTGGTTAATTTTATGAGAGTAATCTGACACGTTAATTTGCTCAGTCCAGATTTGCCCATGAGGCCTCTTCACTGCCCCATTGAGTGTATCCACCCAGTGATTAATGTTCAGCAGACGAAATGTTCTGCTTTATTAATAGATGCAATAATGTCTGTCTTAATGAGACTCCTGCAAAAGCAATTCTAGTACTCATGGGCTTCTGTTTTTAAATAAACTTCTGCAGAAGCTGGTGGCTCAGACCAGCCAGAGACCAGGCTTTGGGCTGGTCGCTTCTAGGATGTGAAGTGCTGCAGTAGTGTCCGGCCCCATGACGTGATGGGAACCTGGGACACCCACGACATACTCCACTGGGCTTGGGATGAGGCTCTGTGTTTTGGTGGTCTGCAGCCCAACCCTTGGAGTCAGCCAAGCTTAACCAGCAGCACTGCTGGCCGTGCTTTATCACTCCCTCACCTTTTCAACCCATATCCCTCCCTCCCTAAATGCTTTACAAGCCACAACACCAAGAGAGAAAGATCTACTTCGAGAGCTCCAGAAGAGGACAAGACAAGCTGATATAGAGCACCTCCATTGGTGACTACAAAATAATCCTTGTGCTCCAGCAGGCCAGGACCTCCCTAACCAACCCGTAGTCCTAACCTGAGGTTTAGCCAGAAAAGAGATTCAGTCTACACCTATCCCATTTTTTTTCAACCTTTCCCTCAATATACATTACTGGCCATGCTCAGAGACAGGTATATGGTACAGTGGGGCGCAACAGCTGCTCTTACATTTCACAAGCACCCAAGGAGCACATCTGTGGTTGTTTGGGGTTGCTCAATGCAATCCACCACCATCACACACAAGCACGTCCAAAAAACAACCTTTCCCTACCGAGCAAAATGAATCCGTGTAGCCATAATTAGACAAATATTGTTAAAGGAAAAGCTATATGTGAATGTAGACTAAACATAGCTCTTATGCCAGATAAAACTGTGTTCATTACACTGAAAGAGGAACTGTTCATGCCATAACAAACGGTCAAACACGATACTTCAGAACAAATATACATATATACTCCATCTATATTTATAATGTTGAAAAAGCGTATAAAAGCCTGATCCAGCTTCCAACACAGTCAAAAGAAAGACACCCATTGACTTTACTGAGTGTTGGAGGAGAACATGAAATAGTACCACGAACCAGAGGACACAGGTAAGGTCACTTGGATGTTGGTCTTAGACCATTAAAGAGAAATTTTCTCAGTGCGAGTGAATTGATTGTTCAAGCTGCTGCCTGAAATACTTAGGAAACATTTGGGTTTGGAGTCTGTGCTCCTTAGCATTATGAGATTCAAGGTCATCTTCAACATTACCTTAATTTAATTTCATAACACCTAATGGGTACTTTGGGAATTTGTTTGAGAAAAGTCTACCCTGATAGAGACCTTTCCCAAGGTCTCCATCGTGGAGCCCTCACCCTGCGAGCTGCAGCCTGCCCTTTCCGATCTTCACTGTCCCTGGGAAGCTCAAGCCACTGTGGATGGACCACCCCTTGATTTTGATAAACTCAGCAATCCTCTCGTGAAACCACCTAGAGGGAACAAATGTGAAGCCTCATAAGGATGTGTTAGCTAAAACCACTCTTCAGCCCCGTTTTGTGTCTCTATGCTGTAGATTATTTGTTTACAAGGAAACACACACACGTCCACTGGACACTTGAGCCACAGCCTCAAAGCTTCCCTGACCCTCTCTTTCCCACGTTTTTTCATGCAAACCTTTATCATTCATATTTTATCATATCAAAATCACACATCAGCAGTTAAATCAATAATCAGGAAGATGCTATAAGTGAGGATTTGGTGTAATCACCTGTTATAGAGGAAAATTTCCATTTCCAGCTGGATAGATTGGAAATCTCTCACAAGCAAGTGATGAAGGAGACCTTCAAAAAGAAATATTTGCCAGAAAGCCATTTGCCATTCCGCCACTTTACATCCTTTTTGCTGTCACAGTCAATCATTTTTAAATGTACCGATTGGACATTTATAAGATATCAAGGCTATCCAGGTACTATAATTTCTTATCACAACATTTGGGAAGATGTACTAGAATTTATTTTTGGAGTTTTCAGCCTGTTTCTATTAGAAGGCCAGCAGGGCACTGGATGCACACAGCATACCAACCTCGCTATTTCACCACAAGAGTCTAAAATTGGTGTGTGAAGCCTCCAGCACAAGAGGCGCGTGGAGAGGAGAAGCCATGAGCAGCCCCCAGCAGGCATGATGATCATTGTAGGTCCCTTCCAACTGAAATATTCTATTCTATTCTATTCATGGAGCAGCACACGCTAGGCACTCACCATTTATACGCTGGCTGAGACCAGAGCTGGGGTCTCCCAGGGTTCCTAAAATTATCTAGGGAAAGTGATGCCAAGAAGCCACCCACACCACCTGGAAATCCATCGCTTTCTCCCATATCTCTCTTTTTTAATAATTCCTATAAATGTTATTTTAGTTAGACTTCAACAATTTGCACTGTTCCTTTTAGCTCAACACTGCCTTGCCGTCCCGGTGGAAGGGCCTGAACCTTGAGCCTTGCTTCAGCCAGACCGAGAGGATGCAAGCCCTCTCCAGCAGCCCGATTCATTCTGCAAAGGCCACCAGGCTATGTCCAAAAGGAGGAAATAAAAGAAGAAAAAGAGAAAAGTCCACGTATGCATATACACACTTGCACACCTTTTCTACGCTCTCACACACAACCTTTAAAAAGAAACTTTCCAAGAGTTCAGCTAAAGTTAAAACAAAGCAAGTAACATGAAACTCGGTGCCGGAGCCGAATGGAAAGTACACGGAGTCCGACTGACCTGCGCTGCCGTCCAGCGGCTCCCGCGAGACCACCCGAAAAAAGCTCCCTGCTTCTGTTGGAGCCGAGCGAGCCACATCATCTCCCTCCAGGGGTGGTGCAGCTTCTCACTAAAAACCATAAATTAAAAATAAATAAATAAATAGGAGCAGAGGGAGGGGATCGGAGGGGGGGAAGAAATCCCAAAGAGAAAAGGCCAAAAGGAAATGACCTTCCCTGCTATTAAATAGGTGACAGACGGGTATTATAAACGCATTGCGGGTTGGAAGGGAAAGGAAGGGCGAGGAGGTGACACATCGGCCCCTTCGGCTCAAGGAGAGGCCAGGAAGGGGACAGGATGGTAGACGAGCACAACTGCACGGTGGTTTTTTGGCGACAGCCAGGACAGAGACGGCAAGACTGCTGTTGGCAGGACACGTCCAGAACATCAACCAGGAAAAGAGAGAGGCCACAAAGCACTAAAGGGAGGGAAAGGAGCCTCAGATCCTCTGGCTGCACCGAAGGGACACAGGCTTGGGTTGCATGGTCATATTTTCCAGCCAACTGCAAAAAGCTATATTAAGTCCTCCAGCCTTCGCTTGCCTTTGAATGTGATCATAGGAAGGGTTTGCAGAGCAGCAACATCCTGTTCTCCAACACTCCCACCACAGCCAGGGCACTATCAGAGCTTTTTTTTATGGGGAGAAGAGCAAGGAAGCAGAAGCTAATGACTTAAATAATTACCTAATTACTCGTTAAGCACTCCCAACACACCCCATCTCCACTTTGGGATAGGTGCAGCTGAAACTCCCACCAGTAGCTTGTCCACAGGCTGCTACATCACTTGCAAAGCACTTCATCCCACCACCCAGGGCCAAAAGTTCCTAAAACTTTGTGGGTTTAAGAGACTCAAAGCAAGCCTCACTCACAAGCTCTGGGACACAGATTTACTGAGGAGCTGATTACTGGAGCAGTCAATCTCTCAATAGCCCAAACGGGAGAAGATGGGAGGTCTGAGGACAACCTGTCTGCTCCCACCCAGCCTGCAGCACTGCTGCTGCTCATCGCAGGATCCTGCCTACCTGGGCTACCCTTGGGAAGTGTGTCCTGCTTCATCTGGTCCACCACACACATCCTGCCCATCATCCAGCCTGGCAATGCAATCAGTTGTTGGGTGTATGCTCTGCAACCCATGGTGGTCTCCCGGGTCATCTCTATGTGGTGTAAGCTCCTGAAAGAGCCAGTAGCAAAGGCCAGGGCACACACGCAACTGGAGATGAGCACCATTCCCTTCCCTCCTGCTTGTTTTGCTCAGCCTGCCTCTCACTGGGGAGAGGTAAAAGCTTTGGGCAGAAACTGGGTGTCCTGGAGCTCACCAAACCCTCAGGGTGGGATGGACCTCAGAGTGGGGGCACCTTGGTCAGGTTGCTCAAGACCATGTCCAGCCGGGCTCTGAGTATCTCCAGGGATGGACACTCCACCACATCTCTGGGCAACCCGATTCAACATTTGGCTTGTTAAAAAAAGCTTTTTCTTATGTTTAAGTGGAATTTCCTGTATTTCAATCCATGCCAGCCAGTAAGGCCTCACTCTGGCCATGGAGACCCATAGGTCCCAGGTGGGTGCCATAATCCCACTTACGGGGTGCCCCAGTTCCCAGGATGGGGGTGTTGCCCTGAGACCCCAAACCAGGAGGCCACAAGCCCTTCGAGAGGCGATGCAGATGAATATGAAACAAAAAGTTTGGAGATTCAACTCTTTTTATTATGGAAGTCTATAAAATAGCCACATGGATTATTTTTTTTTTAAGATCACAAAATACACAACATTCATTTTAATATGCGACACATAATATTATATACATATTAAAAACCACATGACTGAAACACATGTTCACACGGCACCAATTTCATAACGAAAAACCCCACAAGTGCTTTTTTCTTTTTTTTAATATTAAAAACAACTGTGATAAAACATATTAATATTTTTCCAGACAATGTTTACAATAAAGAGAAAAAAAATCATATTTTACTAAATAACAAATATTTAACAGCAAAACTTTATACTAAATATCTATTTTGAATTATAACAAAAATAGTACTTATAATAGTTTATAAAGACAGACAAAAAAAAATTTGTGTATAAAATAATATTATAGCAAATTGGACTGTGCTAAGAAAAAAACAAACAATTCTGAGATTCAAAGTGCTTTATTCTGCAAACCCACTGCAGCAACTTTTTTAGTCAAGTTATATTAGTTAGGAATGGAAAAACAAAAGCATGACTTACTTATGCCTAGATTAAATACTCACACACACAAACATTATATATACACATGATGTAAGCATATATATATAATGGATGTATGCATCTTACATGACCGCTCTCCAATCAACCACTCACTCAAAAGCATGTTTGGTTTTCACGTTGTAACGACATTGGCAGTTAAAATAAAAATTTCAGCGAAACCCTTCACTGATTTCCCGTGAGCACAAGCGGGACCGAGCCCTTTCGGAAAAGGCTGCCCAAGAGATTTTGCTCGCTGTAGCGCAGCGCGAAGCCACACGTGAGCTTTAACTGGACCTTTTAACCTTGTTGTCTGTTCCCCTCTCCAGCTTTCCCCTTTCTCAGCCTCCTCTCTCCCCTGAGCACAGCTTTATTCCCCCGACAGGTCTCAGCTGGAGATGGGGGGCTCCTGGATAGCACCCGGCGGTGGGTCTCTGATGGGTTCTCACCCTGCAGCTCCCCCCTGGAAAATCATCCCCCACCTCCTGCCCCTGTCCCCATGTCCTACAAGGGCTCATCGTCAGCAAAGACCATGGACACCCTCACGTGCCACTTACCTTTCCCCAAATGTTTGCCCTGGGAGACTCACCCCTTCCCACCGCATTAAGCTTTATGTTCTTTGCTTCTTTGCCCTTTAGGATTAAGCTCCTTTTATCACTGGGAAAGTTTTCTCTCCGTTAGGGACAAGGAAAATACCTGAAATCTCAACAGTGCCTGAGCTAGCGGTGTTTCACTCGAAATTTCCAGGCTGGCAAACTAGCTGAGCCTCTGCTTCAGGGACATGGTGCACATAGCCAGAGGCTCCTGAGACCTTGCTTTTGGGTTTGGCACGTCGTTTACCAACCAGAAGGCAAGGTCTGGATCTGAATGGCATCTCCTAGAAGACTGGGAGTTTTATTTCAGGTTAAATCAACTTGAAAATCAAGCTGTGAACCCTGGCATGAGTGGAGACCATCTGCCGGGATGCTCCTGGGGGGTTTCTGGCAGCTTGGCTGACGGCAATCCAACCTCAAGTGCTTCCCCTGGCTAAAAAAACTGCCTCCCTCCTCCTTGCCCCCACCAGACGATGGGCTGGCAAAGGCAGCCATCACCATCGCTCGCTTCACACTTCCTTCGACCTTCCAAAGAGGCACCCGCTCGTCAAAAGCACAACCTGCAAAGCAACCCGGTAAGCCACACCTGCCCCTTCGCCTTTCTTATTTCAACCCCTCGGACTTATCTGGACACCTTTAAAGCAGAAAGCCAAGCTGACCACCCAAGCATGAGATCTTTTCCCATCATGGTTAGGAGAGGTCTCAGCCATGGTCCTTGTCTTGCTCTTTCCACCTCGGAGGGCGGGAGATGGGAGAGGAGTGGGGCTGGGTAGGCTGGGCAGAGATGCCTCAAGTCAGAGAGGGATCTCCCAACCTGGTGCTCGGCTCTAGACTGAACCAAACGCCTGCCAGGGCACTCGGGGAGCTTTTGCTCTGCACCCACGTGCGAGGCCATGTCCACTTTCAACACAACCCACCCATCTCACACTCAACCCAGAAGACTCTTGCATGCAAAAAATAAAATAAAATAAACCCACCCAGCAAACTGAATGCAAGATACCTTGGAGACTCGCTTGTGCCGGAGAAGCTTTGGGCAGGGCCCCTCTCCCAGGTGAGCGATGGGACGGGGCGGACAGCTTGCAAGGAGCCCGCCGCTCATTCTCCTTCCTGCCGAGCTCTCCCATCACCAAACAAAACCCAAACACAAGACAAACAATGCGTACATTGGCTTATTTATAGAGATCACCTTTAATGCAAATGCCTCCCGTGGAAGAGGACGCACCGAAACGAGCAGCTCTGAGCGGGGCGGCTTTGCTCAGCGCCCTGGTGCTCGCAGAGCTGTGGTGGGTCAGTGGGGCCATGCAGTTCAGAGGCTGGTGCCTGCACCTTGAGGGAGAGCAAAGGCACCGAAATGCCCCCAAAACGGGTGCCTCTGCACAGGGAAGGGGCCGGTGAGGGGCTGCGGCGGGGGAATCGGTGCACACAGGCCGTGTAGCAGCAGCAGGAAACTCAACAAGAAAAAAAGGACACCCCCCCACCCAGAGCCTTAAATGAAAAATGCATTTTGCAAAATGCAAATATGCGCTTGTCCGAGGCCTCAGAGGGACGGCTCACCATCCGTTCGGCCCCAGACAAGACACCACAGGGATTTTCGGTCCCGCAGCGGAGGCAAAACGGCAGCACCCCCTCCCCAGCCTGCCCCGGCACCAGCGGGAGGGGGAACAGGAATGAGCATCGCTCGTCTCCCCCTCACCGAGGAAAGCCTCCAAAGCCCCAAAACAAAAAACACAACTGAACAAATGAAAAAAAAAAAACAAAACCAAAACACTGTTATCACCAGCTAATTTAACACTGTTAAAAAAAAAGATCAGAGGCCACCCAAGAGCCACCCCGGGATGCCAGACCTCTGATTGCCGTCTGATTTCCAAAGCCTTTCCCGCAGTCAGGCCTTTGCAGCGCTCCTCCTCGCAGCAGAAGTGTTTTATAGATATTTATATATATATATTTATAATATTTAGATACTGTGTATGGTCAGACATCCCAGCTCGACTCGGGTTTTGCGACTCTTCCTCCTTCCGAATGAAGAGAGATGCGCGAGGACACCCCAACCTTCTCCGCGCCCCGCGGGAAGAGCAAAACGGTTTTGGCAGCTTCACTGGTGGAGAAAGCAGTCCTGACCTGGAGGGTCTGTGAAGCGAGCGTCATGGAGAAGCTTCTCGTCCCTCTCTCCTCCCCTTCTGTTCGTCCCCTTGCCCCCACCCCACCCCTCCGTCCCCCAGCCACCCGTCCCTCGTGCCACCAGCATGGGCTTTACACCGTCGCCCCCAGCATGGCATCTGTCCCCGTCAGGATCTCGTTCTGGTTGGAATCCAGTCCGAAAAATTTGACCTTGAGTCCGTCGACCGGGTGGACCACAGGCACCAGGGTGATTTTGGGGAAAGTCCTGGTGGCGAGCTCGAAGCGGCTGGTGCTGGCCAACTCAATGGCCAGCGCCTTGAGGAAGAGCTTGGCCAGGTGCTTGCCCAGACAGGTCCGTACGCCTCCTCCGAAGGGGAGGTAGTGGAACCTGCCGTCCTTGTCTTCGCTTCGACCCTGCCCAAAGCGGTCAGGGTCGAAGACGTCCACGTCCTTGAAGACGGGGGCGGTGTCGTGGGTGTCCCGGATGCTGTACATGACGCTCCAGCCTTTGGGGATTTGGAAACCCTGCAGAGAAGAGGGAAGGGGTGGAGAGAAAACCAGAGAGAGTCAACCCTACTGCAAAGGGAGAGGGAGAACAAGATAAAGCCATTTTGCTTTGTCTGCTTTTTCCCATTTTCTTTGGGTTTATTACTTGAGCGTGATGCAGATTTAAAAGACAACCAGAGAGCGCAGTGCAAAGGGCTGGGAGATGGGAATCCTGTGTTTATTCCTGCCTCTATCCCAGGGACCCGCCGGATGAACTGTTGCTATTTATTTGCTTTGCGGTCGCTGGCAGGAGTCGCCTACCCGGAACCCCGCCGTGCTCGACTGCTGCCGGGCAAAGGGAAGCAGCTTTTCTCGCACCCGTGCCGTGCCCCGTGCACCGGCCAGCCCTCCCCAGAGCATCCCATGGCTTTGCTCACACCCCGCTGCCTGTCAGCCCCACACACCCAATGCACATGTCAGGGCCTGGGCGATGAGAAACGGGGAAGATTTATCATCCCCTGAGCACTTTAAAAGGTTTCCAACTCAAATCATTACATTAGTAGGATTTACAGCAACAAGCCAGGTCTCAAGATTTTGTTTTGCTAGTAGGAAATTCCAGCCATTGCGATGAGTAATCCGCCTGTCATCCAGCAGCCTGGAGATGCCCTTTGCAGTAAACCTTTCCCTTGTCACACCCCAGTTTAATTTTTGGCATCAAACATTGTCACGAGTTGCTCTTTGAAGCATCATGCCTGTCTCCTCTTTGACAGCCCGAGCACATCCCTTCCCTGCCATGGGCCAGATCCCATCACCCTCCTCTGAATTCAGAGCAATTCCACTTCCCAGCACCAGGAGGACCTCATTTGTCCTCCCTGAGGTCTCATCTAAGCCAGGCTCAAGCAAGCTTTGCCACAACATGTAAATGGCTGTTTTGGGGAGCTCACGGTGCAGCCGCACCCCGGAGAGATGACAATACTCACATCCAGCTCGAAGGTTTGCAGCACCGTCCGGTACCCCCCGGAGATGGGGGTGAAGAGGCGAAGCACCTCCTTGATGACGCAGTCCAGGTAATGGAGGCTGCTGATGTTGTCGAGCCGGAGGGAACCCTCGCAGATGCAGCCGTTGTGGAGGATGCCCTTGCTGCGCAGCTCCTCCCGCAGCTTCTCCAGGACCCGGGGATGTTTGAGGAGCTGCATGATCAGAGAGGTGCTGGCACTGGCAGTGGTGGCATAGGCGGCAAAGATGAGCTCCAGGGTGCCATCCTGAAAGACAAGAGCAAAGCCAGGGTAAGACACCAGGGATGGACAGACAGACAGGCCAGCAGTCACGGCATGTCAAGGGACAGGCACACAGGCTGCCATTGAGCATTTTTTTCACCAACAACTGTCCAGCCTGGTCATGTCTAACTGCAAAGTCCCTCCTTGTGCAGGCACACGTCTTGGACACCCGCCATGGGGAGCTTCCCGCAGAGCCTTGGAGGATACTGAGGACAAGACAGGCAGGAGAAAAAACCCTGGGGATGGCTCTTGATAGCACATAAAGGACTCGTTATGCCATGACCCTGCTGCAGATAACAACCTGCCTAGGGCTCATTCGCCCTGCAAAGGAGGCACCATAAAACTGGATGGGTCAAGGGGTGGAGCTGGTCAAGGCCGAAACCTTCAGCAAACTTGTACAGTCTTCTGGTATTCCCTGGAAATACTTTTTAGAAAGGGCTGAGCATGATCTACAAATAAATATGACCCATAGGAAAGCAACTGGCTTGTTGGCACCACAATCCACCAGACCAAGATTCACCTACAGCTCCAACATATGACGGTCCCCCAGCTCTCACTGACCATCTCAGGTCTGCCCCAAAAAATCCTCCTTACAGCAGCTCACACTTTGCTCTTTGGGGAGCCCCTGCCCTGAGCACAGCAAGGACAAGGTGGCCATGGGGAAGATCTTTACCTTCAGCTCCTGCATGGTGAGCTCCTTGCCATGCTCTTTGCCGCTCTCTATCAGGATGTCCAGCGCATCGGCGTAGTCCTTGCCCTGCGTGTTCTGCAGTTTCTCCTGAATGGCTTTTTCCAGCCCTTTCTGCAGTGTTTCACGTGCCCGGATGCCCTGCGGAGCGGGAAACCATCAGACCACGCAGGACACAACGCTAGCACCACGATCCCCAGCCCAGCATCCCCAGGAGCTGGAGACGTGCTCGGACAACATGTCTAAGTAATACAACTGCAATTGCAGATGCTCAAAGAGAAGAATAAAGATGCTGAAGTTGTTCCTTGGGCAGGAGGAGCAAGCCCCGAGTGGGCGAGATTACAGGCAAGAGTAATCAGCACCTACGTGCAAATGATAGGTCTGATGTGAGAGCCCCAGTACTGCACCAGTTCACAGGCCCCCGGCTCACCCTGGGATGTATGGCAGTCCCTGGGAAAATTGTCTCTCAAAGGAAATTCAATTCATCCGAAAGGATCCTCTTCCCGGGATTGTAATGGGCTTCCCGAGCAATTTTATCACCTGGTCTCAGTAAAGCAATTCCTATCTGAGTGCAGCTGCACCGGGCTAACCTGCTGCTGCAAATGCTTCGGGGCTGCAAACGGTTGGGCTCATTCACATGGTCGAATAACAATAACAACATTTGCAGTGATAATCACAAAAATAAATTTTAAAACCCCTGTATTTCTGTTACCAAAATTCCCCATGAAAAAAATACAATTTTTCATCTATGATTTTTGTTATGTTTTCATTTTGCATCATTCATCAAAAAATTAGCATGGTCCTTGGAATTAGAAGGTCCAATGACCTGTTTTGCCCTGGGGAGAGGAGGGAATTAACAGGAAAAAGGTCCCAGAAACAAAAAAATACAGCAAAACTGCCAGTTACAAGTGAGGAAAAATTATGCATTAAATCTGGGCAAGTCCTGACTGTATTCTCCCTTGCATCGAAACGCACAGTCCCTAGCACTCTAAAAACCTATGAATGGATCTCCTTCTCCACTCTACCAAAACAGGAGTTTGTAGCCCAAAATGGACCCACTGCTAGAGGTCAGAGGGTGAGAAGACATCCCACCGAGAACCTGTAGAGGTGGGGATTAGCCACCACCCCATTAATCCCAATAATTTGGTGTTATCAGTGGTGGAGGACTTAACCTAAATCTCTTACCCTCCTGTAGCCGCTGAAGGGCAGATCCATGGGCAAGGAGAAGACATTCTCCACAAACTGCTGGTAGACCTCAAAGAGGCGGTTGAGCTCCTCATCGGGGATGCGGAAGCCCAGCAGGACACGGATGGCCATGCGGAAGGTAAGCTTCTGGGTCTCGTGGTAGACGTTGATGGACTCGGGGTTGCTGCTCCAGGCCCGAAGGGTGTCTTTGATCACCAGCTGGATCTTGGGGAGATAGCTCTCCAGTGCCTCATGGCTGAAGATTTTGGAGAAAACCTACAAAAGAGAGTGAGAAGAGATTTCTACACAGCCCCAACACCCTCATCTTTGCCTTCTCTTGTAACCAGCTTCTGCCCACAAAAATGGACATCACAGGTCTCCTGCTCTGAGCAGAGGACTCATCATCATCCAGAATTCATCACCCAGAATCACCAGCTCCTAAAATAGCTGCCAAAAACGGTCAGTGAAGAAATATAAGCTGACAGATCCTCTGCAGGCTGATCCCCACCACAACCATCACAAATGACGGGCAATATCACGGTGCAAGACAGAGACGGGAGGAAACGCTTCACCCCATGCACGGCAGGACAGATGGAGCCAGCTTTCCCACAGCTCCATCTCTCATGGCTCCCAGTTACATTTGTCCCACGATTTGGATGCTACGAATACATCTCTTCCACAGGGATTCTCTAGCGTCTAACATTATGGTTGTGCACACATGCAGACACACACAAGCTTTTCTCTCAATGGGAAGCATCAGCAGATTCTCCCATCTCTCAACCACCCTTTTTTAATATATGTAAAAAATTAATTGAAATAATTATTTTGAGGCATTTAGTATCTCTGTGAAATCTGGCTGAACTTAGGCAGGGGTTCAAGCGGGGAAGAGAAGCACACACGTACCCAGAGGCTGCGATCGCACACGGCTCATTTCCTTGGGAAACCGGGCAAAAGAACTGATGTCAGTAGACAGTATTAATTTGAGCTCCGCGAGTAAACACTGCGCGGGAGTGGGCCTCCCCAGGTCTCCGATGCTAACGGCTCCATACTCCAATTTGGGCCAGGGCCCGCGCGTTGCGCGAGGAGCTCAGCAATGCCAGGAATGTCCCTTCAGCCCTCCCCGGCGCAGCCCACAGCACACGCTTTCATTCGGCATCCCCGCCGCATCCCTCCCAGAGTGCACTGGAGGAAAAAGTGCTGTTTGTTTATTTTTTATTAACCTACACACACACATGGGGCAGCACGCACACACGCACCGCCACATGCCAGGCCTCCGGGAAAATCAAATTAGAACAGGCTCCCAAGGAGGGAGCTGCAAGCCTGCAGAGCCTCCACCGGTGGCCAGTTCCCGGGAGGGCTCAATGCACGGTGGGGGAGCTGCAAAGTTATCAAACCAACAAGAGGAGAGAAATCAAAGCCGCCCCCTCTTTCCATGAGCGCCGGACTCGCTGGAGCTGTAAATGTGAGAATTTCCTCCGCAGTCAGCACTCAAAGGGAAAGGTAACATTTTCCTGGCTGCGACCCCTCATTGCTAATGCACATCGTTCACTAGGAGTTTGTTTGGTGAAATAACACCTCTGTCCCCTTGCAGCCCCGGGCAGGAGGCTCGACAAGAGCCGCTTCATAACAAGCCGCGCTGGGGCTGAGCCCTGAGTAAAACTCATCACACAATACACGGTGGAACAGAGCTTGGAGGCTCCCCGTGGAAATATCAGCGTGCAAACAGAATGGTAGGAGGGGTGGGAGAGAAAATGCAAGCAGATCAATGGACAGATCTGCCTGCAGACAGACAGCCACCCCTGGGTGGCTACGCACAGCGGAGGCATGAATGAACGGAGCAGAGGAATGAATGAACGAACAGCGGGGCCACGGTGAGATCATGGCGAGCGCGCAAGACGGGGTGGCTGCCACTTTCTGCCGCCTCTCCATGCTTCACAAGCTATTTTTAAGCCTGGAAAGGGCAGCGATGCTCAGGCAGACCTGCCTGTGTGAGGGGGTGTAAAAGCAGCCGCTCGGAAAAGAAAAGCTGGAGGTGCTAAAGCGGAGCTGCTCGGCTGCCTGGGGAAGGTACAAAGGAGCTGGGAAAGGGCTGGTTCCTGGTGGCCATGAGCAGGACACCAGGCTTTGATGCAGTGCCGGCTGGAGGAGAGCTGGCAGCCACGAGCTGCTCAACAGGGATGGGACAGGACCTCCTGAGTGTGGCCGGCAAAGGGACACCAATGTCTCCCCATCCGGCTGGTGTCTGCCCTTCATCCACGCTGTGGGGTTTGGGATAAGGGCAGAGGCTCCCAGTGAACCTCCCTGCTCTCCCCACACACTTCCCGTGACTCAGTTTCTCCAGCTGAAAGCAGAGCCGATGAGGGGAGCCTCTGCTTAAGGAGCACCAAGGCTGCAGCCCTGCTTGGAGCCACCGTCCCAATGGAGGTGGCCCCTGGGGCTCCTGACCTGGGGCAAACGCCGTCCTCCCCCAGCTCTGCCCAGCATCTCTCACAGACAAAGTGTTCAGGGACCCCCTGCACCCTGCAAAAAGTCCTCTGGTCCCGCTGTGAGAAACTGCTGCGGTGCTGCAGAGAACCAGACCGGGGCCAGATCCACACGCCACGGACCAAGCCAGACTCTGAAGAGAAGAGTGCCTGTCCCAAGGAGCGATGTGCAGCGAAGGCGCAGAGGAGGGGACCCTCAGGAAGAGAAGTCTGAGCCCCTGTGGAGGTCAATGCAGCACCTACCCAGCCTGAAAAAGGGGGAGCATTTAGCACTGGGGGGTTAGGGGGGATTTTTTTCTGTTTTGCTCTTTTTTGAGCTGTTCTTTTGCTACCAGGCCCCTCCAGCCCCAGCTGGCTGCACCCCACATCTGCCGGAGCCTGCAGGTCCCGGCCATAGGGCCGGCCGACATCGCGAGCCCTGGCCACGCTGCCAGCTCACTGCAACATCCCGTCCACTCGCCGCCGCTGCACTCCACGCCGCCTAATCCCAGATGTCAGCGGATCCTTCCCCAGCCAGACACAAGTCTGGATCCCCTTCCAGTCACCTCCAGTTCAACCCTGCATCTTTCCAGTTGATTAAAAAGGAGGAAAAGGCAGCCAACTTTCCCCGACAAACCTCCGCACGTTTCTAGCCTACAATTCCTGCGCCCTCTAGTGAAGCCGAGCCGAACGTCTCGGCCGCTCGCCGGAGCAAGACTAGGCAAAGCCAAGGAGCATCGGTGCAAAAAAGTTGTTCCAGAGCTGCCAAGAGGCAAAATCAGCTCTAAGGGGATGCTCGGCTTTGCTAACACCGAGATGCAACAGCCCAGCCATGGTGGGGGTCCGGCCGGGCGGCCTCGGCAGCAGTGCCGGGGCAGTGGCCAGGACTTTCCAGGGATGCTGGAAAGAGCCCCCATTTTTTTCACATTTTGATATGTCCCAAAAGAACCAAGTTTGGGGATTTGCTCTGTCTGGGGGCATTCATTTACACACACACGCTCACCCCGCGCCGAGGAAGACACCACCACCCAGCAAGCCTGGCTGGAAACTTCCGAATCCGTCTCATAGTGGAAACAGGATATTTAAAGATTTATGGTTTTCCTAAGGCAGAAAATTCCTTCTCAGTGTCTCAGCTCCAGGATCTCCTGGAGAGGTCCAGCTCTGTGTGACAGCCAACTGCCCACAGTCCCAGCTGGAGAATACCCCAGCCCCGTCCTTAAACCACACTGAAGAGGAGAGGACATTCAAGTGAAGAGCCCTGAACTTCATCCCACAGTGTTTTCATGTGCAGCAAAGGCTTCGTTTGGTGGCTGGGGTGGAGAGGAGTTCGCAAGGACAATGCTTTTCATTGTGTTACCCCTCCTTGGTGCTGGCCAAGCCTCCCCATGCCAAGCACAAGCCTCAGCCTCTGCCTTCTGCTGACCATGGTCTCCCCTGCTCTCACCCAGCACATCAGCACAGCAAAGAGGGAACGGAGCTTTTCCTTCCTCCCCTCCAGGAGGAAAACTTATGCTTTGGGATCAGACACCTGTGTCTCATCCAGCCCACGTCATCCAGAGCTGCTGGCCTGACCAAACAAAGGCACAATGAGCGTGGAGAGGTTTTCACGAACCAATTTGGCACCCGCCGGTGGCTTGGCCGGCGGGACGCGTCAGGAAGCATCCAAAGCAGTGTCTCAACCTGGAGACATACTGTTTCTTCCTACGTTTCAAAGTCCAGGCAGTGTCTGTCCCAACCCTGTCCTGTCTCCATGTTGTAACGGATGTCTGCCTCTCTCCAGCATCAGCCGCAGGGCTGCCAGCCGTGGAGCCCACTGCCATGCTCCAGTGGGCTTGTAAACCATGATATTTTTGGAGCGGGATGAGAAGGCTCATGGGCAAGAGGCTGCCCTGGCATCAGGAGCACAGGCGAAGTGAAAACATGGCAAAAAAGTTGTTAAGACTATGCAAGGCACCGCAAAGAGGAGAAGACCTCCACAAAACCCCGCCACTGCCCTGACACTCTGCCGTCTATTTTTAAAGGGCTTTGCCTTTCGCAGGCACATAGCAAAGAGCTGATGCCTTTTCTCCCCGTGCTGTTTTTGGAAAATGGAGCACACGGACCACTCCAAGGTCTCCCGCCATGCTCACATGGGAGGAATCCAGGCCCACTGGGAGGGAAAAGCCGAGAGTTTCAGCTCCCGACCACCCAAAATGGGCAACGCTGGGTTTGCCCATCAAAGCACGGCGCTGCACGCAGCGTGCAGGTGAGGAGCGCGGGTGTCGCGGGGGAGCTGAAGGCAGCAACCTCCCCCAGGGAGAAATGCAAGAGCCCCATGAACACTGCGACCCGTCTCCAAAGGGAGTCTGGTTCCAGTACGTGGAGTCTCCAAACTTGGCCCAGCTGAAGAAAAGAAATGGAGTGCCTTTGCAAAAATTTCAGTTTTACTGAAATTTGAATGATTCTCAAAAAAATGTGCTAGAAAAAAAAGTAAAAATCATTTCAGCATCCTTGGACCATGTTGTGATGATCATGCACCTTTCACGATTGACCATACCCCTAATTTTTAAAAATTTTTTTAAACATCTAGGGTTGTGAGAAACTCTGGCATTTCATACTTCCACTTGAGTTCAGAATAAAAACGAGCCCAAGCACCCCATTTCCCCATGGTTCAAAAATCTCCATGTCCAAGCAGCTGTCCTGCAAACCCTCCACGTGGCATGGGATACTTCGCTTTCAATCCGAAACCTTTACCAGGCTATCAGGTTAAAGAGGCTGCGATGCAAAGGCTGGGGGTGAGAGCAGGGACAAGCAGGACACCCTACATCTGTCTCAGCACCCTCCTCTGCAAAACTGCCTCATGTCTCAAAAAAACAACGCCAGCACCAGCATAATGCAACCAGCTACCTTCAGCAATTCAGGCTTATTAGCCCACTTTATGGGGCTACCTAAACACACGGTGGTTTTTGAGCATCTGTGTGCCTACATCACCTCTGAAGTGCTGCTCCAAGTGGCCTCCCCCCATCTATTCACGAGGAACCAGTGCATCTGAGGAGAGCAAAATTCACCTTACATATCGTCACCGCTCTTCAAGGAGGGAATCAAACACAAGGAGGGAAAGAGAAAGAAGATATCACATCAACGGATAGTGTGGGGGAGTTGTGTCCAGACAGAAGGGATTAGAAAGGGGGGATCAGCTGGCCAAGAAGAGGTCCAACAGGGCACGCACCCGCTGCCTGCGGCTGGTGTCTTTGGCTGGAGCCGTGGAGAAGGAGCATCCTGCAAACCCAGCAGGCACACGGCTGCATGGCCAGAGCAGCCATTCACCAGTATCAGAGGGCCGGGTCGAGCTGGGATGGGCTATCCTGTTCGGTTTTGGACCATGTACTAAATCCCAGCTCTGTGGTGTGGAGTCGAGAGTTTACCCAGAGCTAAAGAGGAGGAGAGCAGCTTGCCCAGGCAGCAGGGATAGTGCCCTGCCCACCACTGCAGAGCCAATGGAGGAGAAATATTAAGAGAAAAGTCCCCTTTTTGTTGACCCCCTGCATCTTCCTGGAGCACGGAGCGGGGACCAAAGGGAAGGGACCCCACGCATTTAAGTAACCCAGAGCACGGACTCTCCTAGAGACAAAGCCAGACTTGGCAAAGAAACCGGCCTCAAGTGCTCTTCTGCGGGAGCACTTAGTCCTTGGTCCTGCCAAGTGTTCCCCAAGCTGGGAGCGGAGAAGAGTGCGAGGGGTGGCCACGCTCACAGAGGGCACGAGAGGGAAACACCCGCCCCGTGATGCAGCCCACTCCATCCCAAAGGTGAAATAAATAGGCTTTTCCGAGCACGCACGGTCGCTTAGCAGAAATAGGGGAAGATGCTTGGAAAAGCATTTCCTCCAGTAGCAATGCCACCAAAATCCTGAGCAAGATCTTGCAAGACCTCCATGCCTCGTATGGGGATGAGCATACATCTGACGGTGCAGATGCGTCCCTGCTTATCAACCCGTGAGCTCCTGCAGACTATCAATGAGGCCTCTTCTGAGCTTTAAACTAAGCCCGGGGAAGAGATGACAAGGGCTGAGATGGCCCAAGGCCACCCTACAAAATTAAGGAGAAGGAAGTTGAAGAGCAAGCTGGCTGACAGATATATTTAGTGGTAGAAGTGCCACCCTAGAAGTAATGGAGAGCATCGTTAATCTGAAACAAAGCACTTGGTCCCCAGAGGGATGAGCGGGATATTACAAACCACAACTTAGCAGGTTGCTCGAGCTGCTTGGAAGGATGGAGTATGATGCAGTAGAAAACCAAAGCTACACTAAGACAGTGTAGGATGGATCCTGAGCCTGAAAAGCTCCCTCCCCATCACTGGGATTAGCTCCTGGCATCCCTCATTCCCGCTCAGAAGTGGAGCCTGGACCCATGCAGAGCTACGGGCTGCAGATTGCAGTTCCACCCAGTGCAGAGCATGGCAGCCTGAGGAGGGGTTTCATCTTCTCTGTGCCTCACAGGACAGCCAACAGCTTCCATCCCAGGTGACACAGAAAGGTAGAAAAGCCTGCGTTAAAGAGGTTCAACTTGCAGGGTATCGTACAGCTCCTGGGCCGTAACCGCGCTCCGACGCAGCACAGCTTCTCAAAGCAGGGTCTGAGCTTGCAGGGCGTTTTGGGGTGGAAGGCGCTATGAAAAATGCACGAAATTTGTCTTTCAGCCAGGAGCTCCTGCGCTTTGCTTTTTTTTTTAATCCATTGGAATTACTCTGGATTTACACCACTGTAGATGACAGCGCTATTTGGTCTAAAGTCAATGAGCCAACCTAGCTGACAAATTCTTCCCCAAGACCGCGAGCGGCAGCCCTCCTCCATCAATGAAAGCCTTTTCTCCAGCTCCGGTGGCTTTTGCCCGCGGGTTAAAGCTCACAGGGCAGCAGCCCAACACGGACACACCGAGAAGGAGCTGGAGCCAGGCCAGCGGATGGCAGCTGGAATCCAGCCCGCTTGAGCTGACCGATATGATTTGGGGGGGCTCGAATGGAAGGGGATGGTTTCTGTTCCACCGTGGGATTTACAAGTCACACGGAGGAGGGCGGCGGGGTTGGGTGGAAACGCAAGACAAAAAAAAACCTAAACCAACCCTCTTAACAACTTGGGTCGGGGTTTTTTGTAGTGTGAAAGGTACATTCCCGCCACCTCCCATCCCTCCTTCCTCCTCCCGCCCCTCTCCCCCGTCTCCCTCCTTCCCTCCCTCCCCCCCCAGTCCAGCCCACAGCAGCTGGTTTATATTTGGCTGTAAATTTATGGCCCCTTTTGTGTTCTTAATCCTCTTGCAAACTATATTAAAGCCTCAGACCTTTCTACTTGGTGCTAATAAGCTCAACACTTGTATGCCTCCGAGGCAGAACATTAATTGTGGTGTGTTAATGAATGATGTAGTTTTGGACAGTGAGACAAAACAGGCCGTTTCTCTGCACCACTGTCTGCTTCCTCCTCGAGTCTCCGGGTCTAGGATGTCTACCCAGCCCACGGACTGCTTTTATTTTATTCTTTCTTTTCCTTTTTTAAGCTAGCTGTGCCTATTTTGGGATTACTATGCTGGAACAGAGCACGGGCCCGGCAAGTCCAGCGCTCTCCTGCCAAGGCTGGATGCTTCCGAGGAAAGTCTGAGTCCCACCTTCCCCGTGCACCATAGCACAGCCGCGCCGGCAGCGCCTGTCCTGCACGGGGAAACTCCTTCCTGGCCCCGGGCGCTGCTTAGTCTCGACCTAAAACCTAAGAGCCGTGCGTCCTGGCCATTTCCAATTCCCATTTTCTTCTCCACTGAGACGTTGGGGTCCCTCGCAGGCAGAGGCACAGGAGTGCCTCCCTCTCTCTTTGCTGAACTTCAACTTCCCACCGGCCTTACATGCCATAAAACCAGAGCCCACGCTATCGCCATGCCTAAGAGCAGCTCTGCCTTGCCTTCATTACAGCTCGTATTGACCCAGGGATTGACACTTCTGAAAGACACATGCGGTAAATCTGGAGTGACTGCACGGATTTCGCAGGGGTTTCGTGATTATAAATGGGAGCTCATGGGTATAAGTGGGAACTGAAGATGTCTAAAAGGACAGATCTAGGGCAAGATGCGAAACGGATTGAGTGAACAGGCAGGCTGGGACAGGGTACGGCAGAGGTGGCATGGCTGTGCCACCCAAACAAGAGCAGGATGGGGAGAGCACCGGAGCGTGGAGCAAGGAGCACCCTCAAGCCAGGCACCGTCCCCGGTCACCCCTTCCCTATCAGTTACTGTAGGAGAGCAGGCGCTCCCTTCCCTTGGGACGTGTCACGTCTGACCCCAAGGGATGATGTGCATCCTTCATGTAATGAAGAGGGGCAGGGATCTGCCACCGAAAAGCCAGAGCAAAGACATGCCCATGCTCAGCCAGACGTGAGAGCAACGTGGCTGCTCCTGCCAGTAACCTGCAAGGTGATTTTGAGACAAAAATGCCACTGCAGAGGAACGAGCTGCAGCACGGGTGGCCCAGATCCTTCTCCGACATCAACAGAAACTCCGTGACCCAAAAGCAGTAACAGCCTCTCAGTAGATATTTATCTCAGGAGGGAGGCTGAGGGGTTTTGGGTTGCTTTTGTTTACTACTTGTAAACTGTTCTTATCGACCAGCTTCATCTCAGGCCAAGGACAGAGCCAACGCTGATGACATCTGCAATAAAGCGATACCCCTGACGCAGGCAAGCCCTGCTCCCAACCCCGTGCTCGCCCTCCATCCCGCCCCACAAGCTGTCACGTCCCTGGGCAAAGTTGACTTTATACCCAGAGACCCCCCCTCTAATAATTGGAGAGTTCATTTCCCAAAGGGGGGAAGTTTTCTCCAACTTATATTAACTTCGACAGCTTCCTGCAGGGGAGCTTTAATAAATAGGGGATGGGAAAGCAGAAAGCTGCCATAGCTACCGGCTTGTTAATATGGCTTTGTTCCTCCTGAGCCCCTTTCACACGTGCATCTCAGAGTCCTTTATCAACACCTACGGGATTTAAGCCCCTGGGATGGAGAAGAGGATATTCATTTGCTTTATGGAAGGGGATATTGCATCTGTACAAGATCCTGAAAAGGAGCTGAGATAGGGAAGCAACAAACCTGAGAGAAGAGCTTGAGACTGAGTTGTCCAACTCAGCTCTGATCCTACCACCATCACGGGCAAGGTGTCCTACAGCAGATCCAGTAGTGATAGCTGCAGTTTGCTGGTCTTGACGTTGCATTGAGAGCTAAATCTCTTTGGAAAGCTTTGCAATACATGGCCAGCAAAACAGCCGATTTCCATGGCAAGCTACCAGAAACATCATGCAAGAACATGTTGGGTTTAAAGCTCTTTGCTAGAGCTTGTCTTCACATCTCAGTGGCAATCTGTCCCATCAAGAGGACACCACGGCTCAGCTGCCAGGGAATGATGAAAGAGTATCTGCCAGTGCTGCTGCAAGTAAGTGCAACTTCACGGGCCTATAGAAAGACGATGAGGACTTATCGCAGGTGGTTAAACCTTGGTGGAACAAGAGCTAGAGATGGCCCTGATGGTTCAAGTAGCGGAAAAGGGTAAGCACATGGGGTTTCATGCTCCACCTTTCCTCACGTTGGCTAGCACCCTACACCACAAGCTGCCTCATGAGAAATTATACCTCATGTACACTTTCTGGCAGACCAGAAAAAGAAAAACCACTTAAGAGAGAAGGCTCAAGCTCAGAGATGGGGTAAAAAGCAGAATTTGAGAGCTGGATGGAGCTACCGCTCCAGAAAGCCCCACAATACTTTAAACTGAATTGCCAACAACCTAAAAGGTTTCCCAGGAAATACTACTGGTCTTCTCCATGGAGCTTTCAGACTGCTCCAATTCTTTTAATATTTTCTATTAATCCCAGCATTCTTACTATGAAAGCTGGCGAAGTCTGTGAAAAACGCCCTCTTCTGCCAACAGGTTCTTTGCTCAGCTCCCCAGCAGGCCAAGAGGAAGGTACAGAGCGGGTACCTAAGAGAAAAACTTCTACCTAGAAGGAGCAAGTTTAAATCTTAAATTAGTGCTTCTACCTCAGAGCTCTCGCAGTCTCAGCAGCAGCATGGGGAGAGTTAAAAGTCAAAACCATTTAACAGCAGCAAAAGCTCAGGGTTAATGAACTCAAAAGATGCTGGCAGAAGGCACCAGGCCTGGAAAAAGCTTTAATCTGGTCATCGCAATCTCACCAAGAGCAAAATCATCTATTTTCTTCCTGTTAGAAGCAGGTTGCCCTTTTCTGCACGTGCGCAACTCGCTCGGCCCAGGGCGAGGGATGGTTTGCGTAGGGGAGAAGGCGATTCAAGCGGCTGCCGGGCTCGGGGAGCACCCACGGGTGAGTGATGCATGAGATGCTCGGCTCCGTGAAAACGGTAATTAAGAGGAGATCAAGTGAAGGAATCAGAATAACCTCACATTTTCAAAGGGAAGGGAATCAGCTGAGCCCAGTGTGCCCAACCTTATGCCGCTGAAAGAGAAACCTTAACAAATAACTAGCCACTCCAGCATCCCCAGTCCTGCTGATACCGGGGAAGTGGTTGCTCTCCGGTACGCCAGAGCTCAAAGCAGAGGCAAGGTGTGCGAGCAGGAGCAGGCATGGGTCGTCCCGGGACAGCGTTTTGCCAGAGTACCTGTTCTCAGGAGGCTTTAGCCATCCCTTAAGGAGGAATTAGGATGCTTGCCAGCTTGGGAACGTGCACGCTGCCAAAAATCAGGAAGGCAAAAGGGTTTTGAGGAGGAGAATGAAGATCCAGACCAGACCTGGGGCTCAGAAAAATCCCAAAGCATTGAGATTCACAGTTTAGGGTGGGACATATATTTCCCACTAGGTAAAAACACAAGAGTGAGAACATCAGGTATAAATACCGAGGGAGAGAGGCTCTCCCCTTCCTACGCTGCTGGTATCGCTCCTTGCTGGTGCCGGCACTCCCCATCTGAGCTGTGGTACAAATTACAAGTCCATCAGGATACCACAGAGGTCAGGCCTCCCTTTTCCATGACCCCATTCCCATAACCCACGCTCTCCTCGCCTCCCCCACTGTCTGTTCCTGAGGTCTGAATTCCGCGGTTTTATTAAGGCGATGGCAACCAAGGGCCTTCAGCTGCGCTCTTTTCAGTAGCAAAAAATTATCTTGCTGTGCAGAAGATAAAAGAAGCAGCGAAGGAGCGTAGAGGCACCTTCAAATCGCTGGCTGCTGCCGCTTAACCCTCCCTTAATAGGAAATAAATAGGAGGCAAAGCTGCTGCCTTCCTCCCGCTGCCAGAGGAAAGCGCATCGCTCCCCATTTCCCTGCACCGCTCCCACCGCAAATTATGCTCCATGATGGAGGGAGCCCCATGAACTATCGTCCTTTCTCTTTGACGGAAAGGTTGGAAAAAATATCTCCCTCCTTAAGAAAAAAAAGAAGTAGCCCAAGCCAACGGCGGTGTAATTGCAAACAGCGAGTTTGCCCGACCCCGGGTAGGGACTGACACCGCGTTTCTTGTGGTATCGCTCGAGTACCGGCCGCCAGCGCATTAAGAAATGTGACTAATGGGTGTCATGGGGTGTTTGTTTGCTCCTCTTCTCCCCAAGGAGAAAAGAGCGAGCCGTAGGGTTTGGTAGGGATTTTATAGAAATATATACTCCAAAATAGGAAATCCTGCTGGAGCAGAGAGAGGAGAGCGGCCCTCGCCTCGGGGCAGGGACTGGGACAGCCTCTTGCCGCTGGGTACCGCACTCCCCTGGCCACCCACGCCATCTCCACACCCCAGAGCGGGGGGCAGCCACGTTACCTTCACCCCAAATCCGCTGCCAGCCCCAGCCCAGCTGGGAAAGAGCCTGTCCCGTGGAGGACGGGACGCGAAAGCCGTCACCCGTGCCACCACGCCTGCCTGCTCGGGCTGTCACCATTGCCACCGCCTGCGGGAGCTTTGCTGATGGGGGGACGCGAGGATGACCCCCCACATCTGCTTGGGCTCAACGCCCCCTGAAACCAGGCTGCCTTAGGGCCTGTAAGGAGGGTCTCACCCCGGGACCACCGAGGGGGTGAGGCGAGGCAGGGCCCCGGGAGGGTCTCAGCCCCCTCCAGCCAGCTCAGTCCCCCCCGCGCTTCATCCCGGGACCCCCATCAGCGCCCCGATTTCCCTGAAATCCAATGCAACGCTCAGCACCATGAGACCCCCCCAGCAAGCACAAACCCCGCGGGGTCTCCCTGCAACACCCCCGATGGAGCCTGGATTTGGGGGGGGGGGGCCGCGCTTCGTGGCCCCCCGCTCCCCCCGCCCCACGCCGCGCTGTGCCCCCCCCCGCTGCCCGCATCGCCCTTTTAAGAGCCCTCCGCCACCGCGCTCGCCTCTCAGCTCACGGCAGCCCCCACCACGCGTGACACCGGTTACGGGGGGGCTGGCGGGGTGGTGATGGGGGGGGAGAGGGGCAGCACCCCCGTCCTCAGCAGCAAGGGGAGGGGCAGCCCCCCGCTCCCCCTCCCTCCTCCCCATCGCCCTTTTAAATTCCTCAAAGGCATCGAGCGCGGACACGGGGGGGGGGCACCCACGCAGGACCTCCCACGCATGGGGGGGGGGGGAACCGCGGGGAGAGGAGGGGGGAAAGAAGGCGGGGGGGGGAAGAGAAGGTGATTCCCCGCCCCAGGCGGGCACCCACCCGTCTCGCGTGGGAACCTCACCTTCCTCTTGTGGCGGTGGATGTCGCCGATGGAGTTGGCCACGGTGTTGGGCCCCAGCAGCATGCGGGTGCTGCGCGGCCACTCGGTGCTCACCAGGTGATGCTCCCCCATCAAGATCTTCCGCACGTTTTCCGCCCCCGTCACCCGCACCAGCGGCCGCCCCAGCAAGTGCGTCTTGAACACGTTCCCGTACTTCTCCCGCCGGGAAGATTGGAAGCAGGAGCCCTGCGTGGGGTGGGGGGAAAAGGGGGGGAACACGGGGGGGGGGGGCGGTGTTAGGGCACGGCCGCTCAGGCGCACCCACGCGTGGGGATCCCCGCGGCGCAGCGAGGGGAGGCTTGGGGGGGTCGGGGTCTGGGGGAGACCCCACAGGGGTGGGGGGCAGAAATGGGGGAGAGCGGGGGAACCCCGATGTCCCACCCGCGAACGGCCCGGCTCCCTCCGACGGGGCGCCCGGCGCTGCCGCCGCTCCTCCCGCCGCCCCGGCGGGGGTCGGTGCCCTCCTCCCCCCTTCCTCCTCCTCCTCCCTTTTGCTTCTACCTTTACCTCCCCTGGCACTTTTTACCCTTTTTTTCCTCCCTCCTTTTTTTTCCCTTTCTTTTTTTTCCCTTTCTTTTTTTTCCCTTTCTTTTTTTTCCCTTTCTTTTTTTCCGCTTTCTTTTTTCTTCCCCTTTTTTTCCCCTTTCTTTTTTCCCCTCTCTTTTCTCCTCCTTTCTTTCTTTTCCCTTTCTTTTTTTCCCTCTTTCTTTTTTTCCCCTTTCTTCCCCCCCCTTTCTTTCCCCCCTTTTTTTTCTCTCCCCCCCCCCTTTTTTTTTCGCTCAGGCTGAATTTACTCGAAAGGCTGCAATTTGCCTAAGTAAATCTCCAGATTTCAGAGGCTTTAATAACTTTCCCACATGCTCCGGGGGCTTTTGTCGGCGAGGAGGCGGATGGAGCCGCAGGGGGGTGGAGGGGGTCCCCCCCAAAACCCCATCCCGAGTGGGGAGCAGAGCTGCGAGCGCTGCAGCTCCGCGCCCCGGAGCGGGGCTCTGAGCGCGTTGTGTTTATTTTGAAACAAAAGCGCGGTTGTGAATTTCAGATGTTCAGGTGACCCTGTTTCTTGATCTACGTAAATATAATTAAAGTCCTTTTTGTGGCATTAATAAAGAGTTATTTGTACACCATTTCCAGGGCAGCACAAAGAGGACCTTTATGTGGGAGAAGTTTCGAATGGAGTCCAATTTATACAAAATTTTGTATTTTTAGCCCTGGACTCTGTTTGGACGGAGCCTGTGGAAAAGCGAGAACCCTTTTCTGGTCCCCCTGTAAAAATCTGATAAATTTCTTTAAAAAATAAAGCCCTATTGAGAGCGTGCCGTTAACCCCTTCGGCGCCGCTGGCGGGGCGGGGGCCGGCCGGGGAGCGGGGCCGCCGGGCCGGGCTCCCACGGCGGGGCTTCCCCGGCGGCGGGGGGGGACAGCGGGGACACCGCAGCCCTGGCAGCCGGGCCCGGGCTGCCCTGCCCCGCCGCCGGCTCTGCCGGCCCCTCGGCGCTCCCGTCAATGAAACGCGACCTTCGCTGGCGGGGAGCATCCTCAGCGGGCTCCCATTCGCTTACTATGATGATGATTATTTTTATTTTGCCCTAGCAGGAGGGGGAGTGGGGAACCCTCGGGCTAATTTGCCTCGGGGGTTCCCTCCCGGGATGCTGCGAGCCCCGGGGTGCCCCCGGCCCTGCCCGCGGCTCCCCCCGGAGCGGGGCACCCCTCGGCCGCCTCCTGCCTCCTCTCCTCCTCTCTTTTTTTTTAATTTTTTTTTTTTCCCCCTCTTTTTTTTGGCAGTCACCCTCTCCCAACGCGGTCCGAGGGGATCCCGCTCCGCCCGCCGCTGTTCAGCGTTTAGCGAGGTTAATCCCGGGTTAATCTACCGATTACCTCCGCGGGCTTCCCCCAAGACCGGACCCGAGCCGGGCGGGTTGCGAACCCCGACGGGAGCAGCCCCGGGGACGGGGGGGGGGGGGGCTCGGAGCTCCCCGTGCCCCATTACACGGGCGTGGGGTGGCGAGCGGGGGGACACGACCCGGCGACATCCCCCCTCGCCCCGCGGCTACCTCCCACCCTCGGGCTTTATTATTATTAATTTCCTTTTGCAAGGCTTTCGGCTGGGATGGGGGAAAGAAAAGGAGGGGTTTGGCAGAGCGGGGGAGACCCCGAGCCTCCTCGCCGGCACCGAGCAGCCCCCGCCGGGGGAACCCCGCGGTGCCCGGCCGGGGAGCGCAGCGCGGCGGCCGCTCCGGGGCTCGCCCCGCCGGGCCCGGCTCCCTCGGTTCCCCCGCTCCTTCCCCAGCCGCGATCAACCCCCGGCCCCAGCTACCTCCCCAACTCGCCGGGAACCCGCATGATGCAATCGAAAGGAAAAGAAAAAGAAGGAAAAAAAAAAAAAAAGAGCCCTTAAAAAAAAAAAAAAAAGCCGGTCCCATCCCACCTTCCAGGGATGGAAGGGAAGGGAATCCTCCTTACCTGCAGGAGCCAGTGGAAGGTTTCTCCGATTAAAGGGAATCCCATAGAGCCTTTAGGGATTGGTAGCTTGCAGGTTTTGTCGCGGGTGGCAGCCCAGCGGAGCTGCCACAGCTGTTGGGACACGGCCAGCAGCAAAGTCAGTGACACCAAGCACGCGGCGAGGGTAGCCAGTGCCGAGACGAGATCAAAACTTGCAAAAAGCATATTTGGAAGAAGGAGGAGGAGGAGGGTGGGGAGAGAAACAGCCCCTTGACAGGCACCACACTCGCACCCACACACAGGCACGCAGGGAAAGAGGGCGATTGCGGAGCGCAGGGTAAAGCCTGCCTGGGGGGTCCCGGGGCGGGGGGGCCGGGCTCGCCCCCCTCTCGGCTGGCAGGTCAGGAAAACAGCAGCAAAAAGGGGGGGAAGGAAAAAAAAAAAGGGGCAAAAAAAAAAGGGGGGGGCCAAAAAACTGTTTCTCCTCTGTCCCTCTCTGAAAACTTTGTTTGGAATAAACTTGACAGAGTGACACGGGCGAAAAAAAAAAAGAAACAAAACACACAATACAAAAAGAGAGGGGGAAAAATAATAATAAAAAAAAAACAAACAAGAGAGACCCCAAAAGAAGGGGGTGGGGGCGACTGAGTAGCCAAAAACGCAAGAGAAAAAAAAAAATAAAATAAGAAAATCCCCGGCTTAAAAAAAAAAAAAAAAGACCCCCAAAAGTCCAAATGCAGATGCTCTGGCTCTCCCTCGCTTTCAAGGCAAAGCCACACACACCAGAAGGGGAAAAAAAAAATGAAAGAAAAAAAAAAAAAAAGGAGCGAGATTTTAAAAAATATTAAAAAATCATAAAATAATTCAGCCACGACCTGGAGAGATGGAAGAATTAAATAGCTATATATATGTATCTATACACACGGAGCGAGGCGGAGCGGTTTATATCTCTGTCTATATATATATAAATATATCTCTATAAATATATCTCTATCTATATGCCGGTTATTTGTTAGCCCCAGACTTTTCACTCAGACTTCTGTGAAGAGGGAGGCAGGGCTGCTGGGTTTAGCCCCTCTCAATGTTGAGTTTAGAGTAAAAAAAGAAAGTCAATGTGTGTTTATATAGAGGCGGGGAAGCCGGGGCTGGGCCGGCCGCCAGCACGGCTGCTCCCCCCGCACACCCACCCACCCACCCGCACTTCAGAGGGCTGCGGGGGGGGCGGGCCGAGCCGGGCGGACGCGGCGCTGGAGCGTGCGAGCCCTGGCCCGCCGCCCGCCGCACGGTCACGCCGCGCTCCTCGGCCTCATCCTCCTCCTCCTCCTCCTCCTCCTCTCCTCCTCCTGCGCCGCCGTCCGTACCTTCGGCCTGCGGAGAGACAAGCGCGGCTCAGCTCCGGCGACCACCCCGCCCCGCCCCGGAGGATTTGCTCCCCCCTCCCCAAAGCATCCCCCCCCCCAATATTTAACCCTTAATGATTCCCCCCTCGCGATGATCCCCCCCAACATTTTCTCCTCCCAGTGACTCCCACCCCTCATTTTGCCCTCACAAGGACTCCCACCCCTCTTGATGGTTCCCCCTTGTGATGGTCTCCCCAACACTTAATCCTTAATGAGTTCCCCCTTGCAATGACCCCCCAATATTTAACCCTTAATGACTCCCTCCTTGCAGTGACCCCCCAACATTTAACCCTTAATGACTCCCTCCTTGCAGTGACCCCCCAACATTTAACCCTTAATGACTCCCTCCTTGCAATGATCCCCCCAACATTTAACCCTTAATGACTCCCTCCTTGCAGTGACCCCCCAACATTTAACCCTTAATGACTCCCTCCTTGCAATGATCCCCCCAACATTTAACCCTTAATGACTCCCTCCTTGCAGTGACCCCCCCAACATTTAACCCTTAATGACGCCCTCCTTGCAGTGACCCCCCCAACATTTAACCCTTAATGACTCCCTCCTTACAGTGATCCCCCCAATATTTAACCCTTAACGATGCCCTCCTCGCAGTGGTCCCCCCAATATTTAATCCTTAATCGTTTCCCCCTTGCAAGGATTGCCCCCCAAGATTTCCCCTCACAATGACTCCCCCCCCTTGATGATTCCCCCTTTGTGATGATCCCCCCAACATTTAACCCCTAATGATTCCCCCTTGCAACGAGCCCCCCAATATTCAATCCTTAATCATTTCCCCCTTGCAACGATCCCTGCGCTATATTTAACCCTTAATGATTCTCCCTTACAGTGATCCCCAATATTTAACCCCAAATGACTTCCCCCTTGTAATGATTCCCTCTCCCAAGATCTACCCCCCTTTACAATGACCTCCCCAATATTTAACCCTTAACGATCCCCCCTTGCCATAATTTCTTCCCCACAAGAATTACCCCCAATGATTTCCCCCTTGCAATGACTCCCCACACACAAGATTTACCCCCGATGATTTTCCCCTTTCAGTAATTTACCCCCCCACACTGATTTCCCCTGGATGATAATTCCCCCCCTCCATGCCCCACACTAATTTGCCCAGGCAATGCTTCTCCCCCTCCCCAATAATTTACCCCCTCTATTGATTTGCCCTTTTTCATTACTTGCTCCTTGCCATGATTTACCCTCCCCGTGATGACTCAGACCCCCCCATTTCCCCACTTGCAACTCCTTGCTCCCCTCCCATTCCCTCCCTGCTTGCAGTGATTTCCCCTGCTGCAACCACCTGAGGGATTTACCCTTCTTCAGGGATTTACCCCCGCAAGGATTTACCCCCTGCAATGATTCGGCCTCTTGCAATGATTCCCCCCCCTAATTATTTGCCCACTTGCATTGATTTCCCCCCCTCCAATTATTTGCTGCCGGTGATTCGCCCCTTGCAATGATTCACTCGCTGCCCCCACAATATTTTTGGGGGGTTGCTGTCTTCCTTGCCCAGGAGGCTGCAGTCGCCCCCAGCCCCCCCTGCCCAGCCGCAGCAGCGATGGAGGCGAAGGCAGGTATCCGGGCTGCCTGGTTACAGGCAGTTTTGCAAAGCATTTGCTTCAGATTACAGGAAAAACAAAAGTTCATTGAGTTCCCCCCTTCTCCTTCGCCACCCCCCCAGCCCCCCCGCCCCCCTCCAGCCTCCCCAGCTGGTTTGAGTCTGTGGAGCGCCGAGAGGGGCTGCGGGCCCCCCCTGCGGCTCGGGGCGGGGGGGTCCCCCTTTTCTTTGGGGGTGACCCAGCACTAGAGCCCCTTGCGACCCCCCCCCCGTCCCGCTGCGGGGATGGCCCCGGGGCGCCGGGATCCTCCCGGAGCATCCCGGGGTGGGTGCAGCGACCCCCGCCCCCCCCCCAGCATCCTTGGGTGCCCCTGGGGCAGGGAGCCCCGCCACCCCGGGTCCCCCAGCCCCGTGGATTCCTTGCTGCCCCCCTTCCCCGTGTATCCCGCTGCAGAGACCCCCCACCCCCATTGCACCCCGGCGGGGGGGGGGGGTCCGCCATCCTGCCGGTGCATCCCGGTGGAGGGACCCCCCCCTCCCCGTGCACCCGTATGCAGGGACCCCCCGGTGCACCCCGCTGCAGGGAGCTCCCTCCCGGTGCATCCCGGTGCAGGAGCCCCCCCGCTCCCCGGGGCGGACCGGCAGCCCCCCCCCCCGCCGCCGCGCTCACTCTTTGCCCTGCCGCCCCACCCGGTGGCGGCCGGCGGCACTGCAGGCGGCGGCGAGCAGGTGGCCGCGGGGCCCGCACCGCCCCGCACCGCCCCGCACCGCCCCGCACCGCCCCGCACCACGCTGCAGCCCCCTCCTCCCTGCGGGCTGCCTCTGCGCCTCGGCCCGGAGCGCCTCCACAAAGCACCTTCCCGAAGCACCTTCCCAAAGCATTTTCCCAAAGCACCTTCCCAAAGCACCTTCCCGGAGCACCTTCCCAAAGCACCTTCCCAAAGCACCTTCCCAAAGCACCTTCCCGGAGCACCTTCCCAAAGCACCTTCCCAAAGCACCTTCCCGGAGCACCTTCCCAAAGCACCTTCCCAAAGCACCTTCCCAAAGCACCTTCCCAAAGCATTTTCCCAAAGCACCTTCCCGAAGCACCTTCCCAAAGCACCTTCCCAAAGCACCTTCCCAAAGCACCTTCCCAAAGCACCTTCCCGAAGCACCTTCCCAAAGCACCTTCCCAAAGCACCTTCCCGAAGCACCTTCCCAAAGCACCTTCCCAAAGCATTTCCCAAAGCACCTTCCCAAAGCATTTCCCAAAGCACCTTCCCAAAGCACCTTCCCGAAGCACCTTCCCAAAGCACCTTCCCAAAGCACCTTCCCGAAGCACCTTCCCGAAGCACCTTCCCAAAGCACCTTCCCGAAGCGCCTTCCCAAAGCACCTTCCCGAAGCGCCTTCCCAAAGCGCCTTCCCGAAGCGCCTTCCCAAAGCACCTTCCCAAAGCACCTTCCCGAAGCATTTTCCCAAAGCACCTTCCCAAAGCACCTTCCCGAAGCACCTTCCCAAAGCACCTTCCCAAAGCATTTCCCAAAGCACCTTCCCAAAGCATTTCCCAAAGCACCTTCCCAAAGCACCTTCCCGAAGCACCTTCCCAAAGCACCTTCCCAAAGCACCTTCCCGAAGCACCTTCCCGAAGCACCTTCCCAAAGCACCTTCCCGAAGCACCTTCCCAAAGCACCTTCCCAAAGCATTTCCCAAAGCACCTTCCCAAAGCATTTCCCAAAGCACCTTCCCAAAGCACCTTCCCGAAGCACCTTCCCAAAGCACCTTCCCAAAGCACCTTCCCGAAGCACCTTCCCGAAGCACCTTCCCAAAGCACCTTCCCGAAGCGCCTTCCCAAAGCACCTTCCCGAAGCGCCTTCCCAAAGCGCCTTCCCGAAGCGCCTTCCCAAAGCACCTTCCCAAAGCACCTTCCCGAAGCATTTTCCCAAAGCACCTTCCCGAAGCACCTTCCCAAAGCACCTTCCCAAAGCATTTCCCAAAGCACCTTCCCAAAGCATTTCCCAAAGCACCTTCCCAAAGCACCTTCCCGAAGCACCTTCCCAAAGCATCTTCCCAAAGCACCTTCCTAAACCACCTTTCCAAAGCACCTTCCCAAAGCATTTTCCCAAACCACCTTCCCGAAGCATTTTCCCAAAGCACCTTCCCGAAGCGCCTTCCCAATGCATCTTCCCGAAGCACCTTCCCGAAACATCTTCCCAAAACACCTTCTTAAAACCTCTTTCTCGAAGTGCCCCCCAAAAGCACCTCCCCAAAGTGCCTCGCACCGTCCCGAAGCGCCTTCCCAAAACACCTTCCCAAAGCACCCTCCTAAAACGCTTTCTCAAAGTGCCTCCCAAAAGTATGTTCCCAAAGCACCTCCCCGAAACGCCTTTCCCAAATTCCTCCTGCCGCACTCCCCAGTGTTCCTTGCCCAGCTGTAGCCTGGTAGCCCCCGGCCCAGGGCCGGCAGCAGCCCTGGATCCCACCAGCCGGCCTCGCCGAACCCCCGGCCAGCCCGCACACCGCGGCGGGCTCAGATACCCCCCACTAAGCAAGGGAAACCTAAGGAGGGCTCAGTTCTCCCCTTGTTCCCCCAGATCAGTGTGGAGGGGGACATCGTGCATCTCCCGGGGAGGTGACAGCCAGCGCAACACCAGGCTCAGCATCCCGGGCCGCAACGGGGCTGAGAGGCACAAAAAGACATTTCAGAGAAGCACGTTCACCTCCAACAGCTCCACTTCGGTCCCCGATGGCAGCATCTGCCACGGAAAACACCCCAAACCGTGGGGCCGAGCACAGATGTGCCCAGCAGAGAGGGAGGCCGCCTCTGCCTCGCTCTCCTCTCCCTTTCCCAAGGGAAAACCCATCCCCGAGATGCTCTCGGCCCCCCCAAAGCAGCAGCGTGTGTGACCAGAGCTCGTGTCCCGAAACGTCTCCCGCTGCTTCCTAAGTGTGTGAAAATGCCCCTTTGAGGGGCTGGGAGAGGGACAGAAATAAGCCACCAGCACATCGTTTCATAAGGATCTGTTTCTTTTCCCGCTGGTGGCAATTCAAGGATAAGGGGGAAAAGCCTAAAAAAGATTTGGTTTTTTTTTAGGCGTTTCCTTTTTTGCAGAATTCCTCCCTCTGGAGATAAAGCCATGAGAGTCCAGAGGGAAAAGGTCTTTTCCAAGGCCAATGGCAGAGCTGAAACCAGGTCACCAGGGCGCAACCCCGGCTCTGCCCAGACGCTCCCGGCTTTGCCCCAACTTTTACTGGATAATTTTAGCATCATCCGCAAATAAAGCCAAAAGCCCGTGAAATTGCAAGTAGGGTTGAGAAGGGAACGGAGGAGCAATTATTCACGAGGAGGAGAGAGGTGACAGCACCATCAGGCAACAGGTTTGATAAAACCAGCCCAGAGGAGCGTTTCGGTGGCGGACGCTGCTCCCGCCAGGAATGGGCGAACACGAGGAATTCATCGCCCCGGGATGCGGCTGAGCCCGAAAGCAGCAGCGGGTTCGGGGCTCAACGCCCCCGGCTCCTGCATCCTGGGGCTCAATCCCGCTTTCCCGCTGAGGTCGGACCCCGGAATGCGATTTTGCCGCACAAATGGGATCATGAACTTTCCTGCTTCTTCCCATGCCAGGAAAAAGCAGGAAAACTCAGTGCAAGGAGGGACCAACCTGCCCCAGGAAAAGCTCCCTCCGGGCTCCCCCGCTGACTGACGCTGCTCTGTGCCCTAAAGCAGCAAATTTCCCTCTTTTCCAAATTTAATGGGATTTGCCTTCCCCAGAGCGGGCGATGCTCTCCCCGCAGCTCCTGAAAAACTCCAGCGCTGTGAAATTTTGGCTGGCGAGTCCCGTAGGTTAAACGCGATGCTGCCTGCCTCGGATACCCTCATTTTAGCGAAGGTGGGGGGCAGAAGCCTTTCCAGGGCAGCCCTGGCCCCTGCGGTACGGGAGGGGAACACGAGGTGCTTGATTTGCTCCCTGCAAACACAACCTCCCCGCGGGAATTCTCCTTCCCCTCTTTCACGGCCGCTGCCGTCCCCGGCAGAGCCGCATCCATCTCGGCCGCACGGACAGAGCGGATGCCCTGAAATAATCCCGGAGGCACGTCAGGTAACGTTTTATTTTATTTTCTTTTTTTTCAAAGGGAGCAGTTGCTTCTGAAATTGCCTTTTCTTTTTCTCGCTGCTAAATGCTTCCTCATGCCCCATCCCTTTTTTTAACTCACTGATCCTTTCTGTCTGTATCTCATCCAGCGCAGGCAAAACCCCACCGAAAGGGGAACTGGGAGGAACTGGAAATGCACAAGTGCAATTTTTGATTTTCACGTCCCATTCAAAGACTGGTTTCAGCGCGCTGCTCTCACCCCATGTGTAGAGTGATGCTCTTTCTATTTGATTTTAAAAAATCAAATTGTAAAAAATCAAATTCACCCAAATAACTTTAATTTTTGAGCCAGGACTCCCTGCTAACGGTCTGCTACGGATGTTGCTACTTTTTGTCAGTCTGATGGTGCGTTTTATTTCTCATGGCCATTAATATTCTCTCCTCCAACAACACTTTTATAGCTGATTTGGTAACTTTTCTGTGACGGATGGCAGCACACTTTCTAACCGCCCAACCACCTGTACGGCAAACGGAGCGCGGGGGCCGCTGAGCCGCTCCCACGGGCACGGCAGGCCAGCCGGAACGTATGGGGGCTTTGCATTGCAGAGAAATCCCATCTCCAGCTCCTTTGTAATTTAACCACTGTCCCTTCCAGGCTATTAATGGGGGGGAAAAAACCCCACATTTGCAATTTATTTTTGCAATCAAATCTGCAATTTAGTTTTTGCAATCAAATCTGCAATGTAATTTTTGCAATCAAATCTGCAATGTAATTTTTGCCACCAAATTTTTTGCTACCAAATCTGCAATTTCATTTTTGCCACCAAATCTGCAATTTCATTTTTGCCACCAAATCTGCAATTTGATTTTTGCTTCTTGCTCAGGTTTGGTGCTTTTCCCCCCCAGAGCGAGCCGGGGTGCCCAGCAGCCGGCCTGTCCTGCTTGGAGCCGAGTTACACCACTTCCCCCACCTGGGAATAGGCCCCCGCTTCTGGTTTAAGGCTTTGTTTTGCTTTCCTTTTTTTTATTTTTCAAACCAGGCGCCTTTAAAGCCCTGCAATGAAATTTCCAAGTTGTCATCACTGGTTTTTTCACCCCTCAGATGAAAGAAAACAACAACAAACCCTTGGGGCAGAAGCGGTTCAATAAAAACCGAGGGGAGCGAAGAACAGATATTTCGTTGGCGATTGGGTGCAGCTCCCCGGTACTGAAAACCCGGCTCAGCAACCAGCTCCCACCAGGGGAAAAAATAAAATAAAATAAAATAAAATCGATATTATTTTCGCCACTTACCAAACCTTGAAGTCCAAGTTGACTTCGGCCCCCCCGAAGCCGTAGGTCCCGCGGACCGCTCCCCACGCCGGGGAAACCCGGAGCATTTTATAGCGTGAAAGCTGGGGTGGTCCCCGCCCACAGGGTGCTGCCTGAAAATGAGTATTCATAAGCTTTTAGGGACGATGACAATGTAAAGCTTCCTCCGTGCTCCCCCAAAGCCCCGGCTGCCACCCGCCCGCCCGCGTCGCCGGCCGGGCCCCCGCTGGCCCGCTTCTTCCTCGCCTCCATCACCCCGCTGCAAAAGCCCTTATTTTTATTTAAAATGCTCAAATAGCCTCTCAAATATTGTCTCCCCCACTTGCACCCCTTGCAGGAGCAGCTCGTGGGGTTTTTTTTTTTCCCTTTTTCTTTTTTTCTTCTTTTTTTCCCCTTTTTTTCCCTTCTTTTATTTTTTCCTTCTTTTTTTTTTTTTTTTTTTGAAAAGCCTCCGAAACCAGAATGTTTCTGCAAAGAGTTTATCAAATTACATTTGGGGACAAAGAGCTAAAGTGCATTTTCTTGAAGGCTTGACAATTGGGGAGCCATCAAGGAAATGAAAAGAATGACAGAAAACCAAAGGCTTTTGTCAGATGGAGAAACGCCATCGAGAAAAGCCAGGGTTGGGGGCCTTTATTTTTGTTTTGGTTGGATTTCCTTTTGACTTGCTTTTCCCAGGTGTTAAAGTTGGGGCTGCGGGGAAGGCAGGGAAAGGCAAGGAAAAGCCGTTCGGTTTGGGGGGGACGTAAATGGGGGATTTCTCCCCTCGTTTTTTTAACAAGATGCCAGTGTTTAAAAGAAAAATGAAGCCCCTTTAGAAATGTGAAGCTGCCGAGATAATGACTGCGATCTCTCTAAGACTGGATGGGAACAGGTGATATTTTTTTCTTCCTTTCTTGTTCCCATCTGTCCTTTGTTCAATCTGAGACCGAAGAGAGACAGAAAGGAGATCATTTTGATATTCCCCTTTTTGTGCATACACCTTCTCCCAAGGAAAAGAACCGCGGCTTGGTCCCGCTCCAGGCGTTATTAGGGAGGGTGGCTGCAGAGAGACACGCAAATAAAATAAAAATAAAATCCCTCCACTCATTTTTTTACATCTCAAAGTGAGAAGCGCGGTGTCTGGGTCCGCTCGTACGGGCTGGCAGGGCTGAGCTCGGGCTGGTCGCTCGGGAAGATGCTCCAGGGACACGACGCAGCGCCGCGGCGTGATCCCACCCACGGCTTTATTCCCATCCACACTCAATTTTCTTCCCCCAGGTGCCACCCCGCATTGCAACAGCATTTTGCGGCGGCTCTCGGCCCCTTTCCACCTCCCCAAAAGCCATCCCGTCCCTCCATCTCTTCTTCAAAACCGAATGCCAGGGCAATAAGCCAGTGGCCAAATGCTTCCATGCCCCTTCGGAGCATCCCGAATCCCAAATCCCAGGCACGCATCCCCGTGGGAGCCCCGCTCGGGGGCAGCGGCGGGGGCTGCACACAGCAAGTTTTGAGTTTCTGTTGCTTTTTTTTTGCTCAATTAGGAACATTTTGCATGTTTTCTCCCCCCGCTTCTGAAAATAGGAAGATTTAACCTCCTCGGTGGGTCAAATAAGCAGGGATGCAACTGCTTTTCCCTGCAAGCTGGCAGTATTTTCTGTATATTGTGAATAATCTCAGGTATCCAGAGTCTTTCCTTAATGTCTCAGCTTTGAAATTTCTTTTCAAGAAGAAGAGATTCTTTTCCCGAGTGTCCTCTTTTTTTTTTTTTTAAATGTCTCTCTTGCTTTCTGGATCGTCTCCTATTTTATCTTCCTTTCTAGTATCTCTGCAAAACATTGCCCTAAAAAAATCTGGTTTAAATGCCTTTCTGAAAACCCAAGCCGCCAGCCCTGGCTGGTATTTATTCTCTTTTTCCTAACAAACTTCCTTTTTTATTCTGCTACCGGCAAAACAATTCTCCCAAATCTCAGCCCTTTTTGAAAACCATCTGGCTTTTCCCCTGCCTGGGTCTTCTGCGAGCAGCAGATAATTACGCGAAAGGGTGGGCTGCGAAGGATTTTTGCATCATTGCAAGAATACAGCCACTATTATTCTACATGCCATGCGGCCTTTTAGAAAATTAAAAAGGCATAACGAGAAACATCTTACCCTGCTCTGAAGGAAAATAAACTACGTTGAAGTTTCTCCGTTCATCTCAAAAGAAAATGCCAGGGTAATCGGAGACAGGGACCGGCTGGGAGGGAGGGAGGGAGCGAGGGGTACATGTGTGCCTGTATATATTTTCAAAAGATGAGGCTTTGAAGATGCTGCTGAAACACTATTTATATCCCAGACCTTTTAATACAAAACACCGCTGAAGAGGCAACGTCAAGGACACGCTGAGAGGGAATAATTCAAAGTTTGCTCAAGAACCTCTTTCCAAGACCAGGTTTTCCTCGCTGAAAACGCCGGGTGCACGTGAAGGGGGCTGGGATTTACACCGTTATCCTGGATTTTCACCCTTCTCTCCATGCTAAAGATTCCCACCGGCTCCCTTTCCCCTCCCTGCTCCTGTCCCCTCTCCCAAACTCATCCAAAATCCTTTGAAAAAGAGTTAAAAAAATTCGTAGAAAGAGAGTGGCGGAGACCATTGGCTTTTGCACGGCAGCTCGTGATTTTAGATGGGTGGCAAGCAACGAGCTGGAGGCGATGCGCACCTCAACCTACCCATGGCGATGCCCTGCTGCCAGCTCCCGTCCCTCGAGTCCTGCCGGCTCTGCTTATTAAATCCCGCTGGGAAAAATAGGGAAGAAGGAGGGGAGAAAAAGAAAAGAAAGAAAACAAAACAAGACCCAAATGAAAAACACATCAAGCCTCAAACGAGAGGAAGTTCAGCGTGGGATTCATTGTCTCCCCGAGCGCCGAAACGAAGGGCTTGGCTTGTGCTGGGCACACACTGCCCTCCAGAGACACGGCCCGGCAGCAGAGCGGGGCTCCCCGCCGAGGAGATGCTTTCCTAAAGGACCCCCAAAAAAGCCCTTTTCCCCTCCATACCTTTTAAAAATTTCTTTTCTTTCGGTTCAAATAGCTGAGGATGGCGGCAGGCTCCAGAGCTTGCCCACAGCTGGGGTGGTCAGGGTGCTTGGGGTGCATATACCCCGTGGTTGGGGCACCCAGAATTTAGGGCACCCAGCATTTAGGGCACCCAGCAGAGTCCACACTGGGTGAGGTTCACCCCCTAACACCTCCCAGCCTGCAGCACCTGCATCCCTCCGGGCCAAGAAGCCTTAAACAGAGGGAAGATGCTCTGGGATGGGGCCACCCCTTTGCTGCAGAGTTATGGGGTGAAGCACCCAAGCACCCGCCGGCGGCAGAGAGGGGGACCCCGGGGTGGAAACCCCACTCGGGGCTCCTGGGTTTGCAACCTGCTCAACAGCGGCTGCACACGGGGGCAGGATGGTGCCCCCAGGCCAAAGGATGGTGCTGGGAGCTCGCCCAGCCTTGGGGACAAGAGGTGGCACCAAAAAGCAGGGTAGGGGAGAGATGGGTGTCTGTTGTCATGGTCAGATAACACCAGGCCCGCGTCCCAGTTAGGCGCAAGAGGTGGTTGGTATTTTTTTCAAAAAGGGAAAAAAAAAAAAGCCATAAACCAGCTCTTTTTCCCCCATCAGAATTCAGCAATTTTCAATTTGCCGCGTTTTTTTAGTAAAGCAATTAGAAGGGACCTCTGTCTTCTCTGCATCCAGAAAATGAGAGGGAGGTTCGTGAGAGAGGAAAGAGGAAGAAAACAGCATTTTCAGAACAAGTCTTTCTAGTTTTGGGAAGTTTGGGGAAGTTTTCCACTTCAAGGACACGTGGAACGGAGCTGAAAGCAACACGGCTCATTTTCTTGCAAAAATGCTTCATCCCCTTTCAAGCAGCACTGGTCTGAATCTTGCAAACTGCTTACGTGACCTTATGATTAGTTAAACCCATACAATAAATGGGTATTTCACTTGTGGATGAGGCAGGGTGATGCTGGCTCCGAGTATTTCTCCGTCTCCTGAAACACGCACCGATGGTTTCTCTAGCCCATCTTTAGGATCGCTGAATTACAAGGAGGTTTTTCCCATTCCCCTCACAGAATTCAGTTTTCTTTAAGGAAAACTGCCTTAAAACCAAAATCAATCCATGCTCCCAGTTAAAAATCAGGGAAAGAAATTCATATCCAGTTTGAGCCTCATTCAGGTTTTCTGAGAAGGCAAACCCCATCTTCCTGCAGAAAATAGCTCAGATTTATGATGGGAACAGAAATTAGGAGCTTCAGCAATGGCCAGGTGCTTCGTGGGGTGCCCCGTTGGGCTGGTTTGGGGGTACTGGTACAGGATAACCGGGAGGCATCGCCCCGCTTCCGCATCCCCTCCTCTTGTTTGCATGACGGCGAGCAAACCCATAAATGAGTATTAAATATCCAGGGTGACGAGGCCCCAGAAAAAAAACCTTTGCAAAGGGTTTTTCGAGGCCTGGGTAAAACCGTATCAAATCTCTGGAGCTGGCAAGCAGCGTGGGGAGGAAGTTGTTAACATTTTGGTGTGAGAAGGTACCTGCTCCTCCTTTCAGCCTCCGCCGTGCCCCTCGCCATTCAAGCCGGGCACGTGAACAGTTACGGTTAAGAGCACAAAACCTTTGCACAAAACACCGCAGAGTGACCCAGTAGCTAAAAGCTCATTTGCATTCATTAACAGTCCCGAGCCAAGTTCAGAGCTATTACCGCAGACCTGCTCCCCCTCCTCTCCGTCCCCCGCCCCGTCCCCCGTACCTGCCCCGTGAAAGGTCCCTCTCTCCGGCTGAAGCTCAAGGGATCGCGCTGGGCTCGAGACCTATCAAGTGACAGAGAAAATAATTCGCTCTGAAAGAGGATGCATCCCCAGGGCCGGGCGCTGAGGCCTCCAAAGAGGCGGCTCCGCACCGATCTGGGAGGCTTTGCTCCGCCGGGAGAGGCGCGGATGTGTCCAAGTGCTTCCAGCTCTCACTGCTGCTCATGGAGCCAGGGAAGGGGGTGGGAATTCCCGGGATGAGGTGGGAAATGATCAGGGATTTTATTCCCCCCCGCTGTATCCTTCCCTGCCTTCTAATGGGCAATGGGGTTTAAACCTAGGAGAGATGGGGCATCTATGTTGGCATGAGTTTAGCAGGCAAAGAGCAGGTTTATTTGCATCCACCTGCTGTGGGCATCCCCTGTCTCCCTTGAGGGTCTCCAGGAGCACTGAGGTGCTCTCTGGGACACTCTCCCAGAAAGGTTTCCCCAGGAGGAGCTCTCCTCTCCCTCCAAGGGGACATCCCAGTAGCATCCCAGTAAGTCCTCCTTAGCTCTTGGTAGAAGCTCTGCACCCAAGGTTACCTTCAACATGACATCAGTCCCCCAAAACCTCCTGCATTTGGAGCCCAGTTAGGCACATCCTGACCAGAAGAATGAGGAGGATCCTGATGAGGGATCACGGGCAGCGATGCTGCAGGCAGCTCAGGGGGTCCGTGCCTGCGAGCGCCGTCACCGTCACGGCAGCCCCAAAGGATCCCAACGCACCATCGGTCTCGTGGCTGCATCGCCTGCTCGCAACATGGGTGTGAGCCGCGGGACGGACTCGCAGACACGGTGGACGGACTTGCAGACACCCCAGGATGAGGGACTGGGATTGCCACCGGTGGTCCCGGCTCAGGCCACGCGGGCTCAGCGCCGCACGATGCTCGCATTGCACAAAGCCGTGGCCTGGAGATGGGCTGCGACTTCCAGGGACAGATCCCGATGCTCAAAGCTGCTGTAAAATCTCCGGGGCGCTGGGACATCCTTCTCCGTCTCGCATTGTCTACCTCTCGCACTAGACGGTTCTCATTAAGCCCCGCAATTGATCTCCTGTCTTTAAAGGAAACAAGAAAGAAGGAACAAACCAAAAGGGATCCTCCTTCCTTCAGCCCAGGGGAACAAATCTGGCTTTAATTTCTTTTCCTTTTGTCATTCCAGTCGGGGATTTCACTTTAACGACGCTGCCTTCCCCATTCCTCTTCTGCTCTTCGAGAAACAGGAAAGTACCCCCTCTGCTTTCTATGTTTCTTCCCTTTGTTCTCCATGCCACTTCTCTGATTTATGAAAGGACTTTTCTCTGCCTGTATCTTTCTTGTTGGGAGTCGAGGATCCCCAAAAAGCGGTGGTCCCCACCCCGGAGTTCAGAAGAGCCGCTCTGCGGCTTGCTCTGATGTTTCTGACTGGCACCAAATATTTCGTCTCTGCTGGGAAGGTGCTGGAGGACCACACCTTCGAAGCTATCCTTTGGGAGGGGGCTTCAAATTTATGCTACTGAATGGCTTTGATTTCCAGCAATGGGAGAAAATCCACTCCAGCACCCAGTATAATTCATACCCACAGAGGCAGGAGGAGGCTGACAGACCCATCCACCGGGATTAACCTCTCCAGGAGATTAAATCCTGCACGGCAGCGCTGTAGAAGACCCAGGAGAGATGGTAAAATCACCTCCTTTCCCCGACCTGCAGGCAGACCCTTGCCGGCACAAATCAGGGTGCTGCACACGGGGGTGTGAGAAGGAGCCTGCGCTGCTCCGAGGGAGCGTGATGATAAAACCAGGAAAAAAGCGGGATTCAGGGGTTAAGGTGGGAAGGGGCATGGAGCATAATGGCCTTTTAATCAGAAAATGAGACCAAAATATGGTTTTTCATTTGGCATATGCATCAAAAAGTTATTAAAACGAAATGGTTAAATATCTCATTAATGAAGACGAACGATGCCTCAGATTTGTTTTTAAACAGTTCAAAGCAGTTTTTTTCTGACCTCCCAAAGTGTGTGTGCGCAGAGGGGATCTCAATGGCTTAAAATGTTCCTTTTTTTCTTTTTTTTTTAAAGCAGCTTAAACTGATTTCAGTGCTGGAGCTGCTGCTGAACACCCTGGGAGGGAGAGATCAGGCTGGGACACGAGAAAAATCAGTTTGCTGAGTGCAGAAACACACCAGGGATCTCGGGGGCTGCTCTGCAAATCCACGCTCTCCATCACGTTACGAGATGTCCATAGCTGGGACTGAACAAGCTCTCTCCTGCTAGAAAGCACACGAGAGCCTGGGAAGAAACAGCTCCAGGGGATGAGGCATCTCATCCCCCTAAAATCACAGCTGGACCTTCCCCGGATGGCAAGCTCCAAAGGATGCAGGTTGTCCCACCGCTGTGGTCACTGCCACCATCCCGTGGTCCAGATGCCCCAGCCTGGGACACCGAGCCTTGTCCTGGGGACCAGGTCGGATGCGGTGTCCGCCTGAGCTCTCATTCACACGGCCAAACCCCCCGGCTGCCCCACGAATCCCAAGGCCAAAATAAAAAGTATCCCAGCACCTGCAAAGGCCAGAGACGGGAGGGAGCGGAGGGCAGGGGAGGAGCGTGTTTTCAGATTGGTTTTTGATACACAGCCTAAAATAAGGCACAGAGGAGCTTCTTTTAAGAATGATTGCATTAAAATAGCCCTCTCCATTACACAGACACTAATAGAGGCTCAGTGCATTATTCCTATCAAAGTGCAATTTGCATTTACAAAGGGCTCCTGGGAAGTGATGGATGGGGAAGGAATGGAGAAAGGCTTGTAAAGCCGAGCGTGCTCATCTTGGAGTAACTTTCAAGCACAAGGCGGTTTTTCTTACACCTTCCCCTCCAAAGAAACTCGTGACGTCTGCTTAAATGAACATTCAGGCTCTCGCCTTTCACCCCGCAGCCCATCAATAAAAGCCGGAGGAGCGGAGGAGAGGGGATATTCATTTATCTTCATTAGGACTCTGGCCAGCTCCTCTGATCACCACGTCGCCGGGAAGAGAAAAAGCTACTGTTCCTCTCCCCGGCTTCCCTGCCCGCACACGCACACCCCACCACTGGCCTCGCAAGCATCTCGGGGCGGTGGGACCCTGCTCAGCACCTGCCTTCAGCCGAGGGAAAAATGGGATTTTGGGGGTGTTCCCCTCTTCTCTGCTCCTTTGCAGAAGCCGAGCTCCAGGAGAAGAGTGGGCAGCGAGGGGAGGGTGAAGGAAAAGCAAATTAATGTTATGAGATACCCATCAGCGGAGGCAGATTAGAGAGGAGGGAACCCTATTAGGCAGAAGATGAAATGGGTGGTATCTGGCCTGAATATCTTAAAGGGGTGATATCTGGCCTGAAAGCCCAGCCCCCATCACCAGTCTCTACATTACCTACCTGCATTAGCTGTTTAGAGGCCCGCTCCCGCTTTGGACAAGGGGGATCATTTTGGGACAGGCGCTTCACCCTCCCTGCCCTGCTCAAGGTTTCCTCCCATGGACACGCTGAAAGACCCCTCCTTCAAAGCCCTCTACAAACCTTGCTGGGATGCTGTGGAACAGCCACCGGGATGTCACGCAGTTGTCGCTGGACGTTCTCCCACCTCTTCCCATGAAGGACGCTCCTGGGAGCCAAGTACTTACGGAGTGAACAGGGACCTCAGGTTTGGGCTCCGTATCCCTCCTGAAACCCATCAGCAGCTCTTTGAGACCCCCTCCTGAAATGCACCAGCAGCTCTCCCAGCTCTCCCCCTGATCACCCAGAGAGACACCCAGTTCTTCTTTGGCCCTTGATAAATTTTTGAGCTTTGGTGGCTTCCAAAGGCAACGAGGTCTGCTGTCCAATAACACTTTGAAGAATAATCAGGGAGACCAGGCCTTTAAGAGATGTCAGATGTCAAATTTAACCTACCTTTTTGCACTGCCAAAGTAGAAGATTAAACTTTTAAAAACACTTTGCATGTCTTTGTGCTGCCTGGTGTTCAACGTTTCTGTGTTTAAGTTCTCACACCATCCCTGGGGATGGCGGTCCAGAGCAAGAATATCACACCTAAAAAGAAATCTCTTCTTTCATCAGGTATTTCCCACCTTTATAAGTTTTTTTCCAATGTCTATCAGAGCAGTTCTCTCGGCATCTAGAAGACATCATCTGAAATGGGAGGGAGCCCACATGACATGTTTCATGAGCTGGAGGAGTTACTTCACAATGGAAAAGTCCCATGGGGAACCCACTGACAGTGGGTACGGTTCATCCCACCTACGTGGAGCTGTCCACAAACAAGGCGTCTGCTCCAGGCTAACTCTCTTAAGTCCCCTGGTACTTTCAGAGATGGAGGCATCTCCTCCCAGGCCTGGTGTTTCAGAGGTCCAGGACCCGTTCTCCCAAGGATGTGCCCGTGTCTTAGGATGGGATGAATCTCTCCCTGGAGGTGCCTCACGGCCTGGCATAGCCCCACTTCAGCAAGAGGAGAGGAGGCAATAAAAAGAAGATAATGGTGGAAGGAACATGGCTGATATGCTCTGGGGTGGTAAGTGTGACACGAGACTGCAATACTCTCTGGTCTAGCAAGGCCATTCACTGGGGAGACATTAAGGTTCACATCATATGGGTTTCTTTTTGTTGAACATAAACACTTCACCCCAGAGCATCTGTGCAGCCTTCCTCTGTACTCAGTGATACAAGTCATCTCATCCAGCCACCTAAAATCAGTCAGGTGAAGCCTAGGTGGGAAGGTCTACTCTTATCCTTCAGCTCTAGAAAGATCCCAAGGATCTAAAGTTGGGTGAGATGAATCCATCTCCTACGTTTCGGTGAGTAAGCAGGATTCAGGGTCCTCACAGCATGGGCATCAACTTCCCAAGAGCAGCAAGGGAACTGGGTGGGTATTATTTCACCTCATCAGTTTTGGGAGGATTATTCTCAGATTTTTTTCTCCCTTGCTTTCGCTTAGGGGGTCCTAAGCCACTCTCTAGGCACCAGCCCCAGCAGAGAGGTGACATGAAGCGTGGAGCAAGGGGTGATCCCTTCCCTTTTGGCTCTGGGTACGGCTGGGTGACCTGAGGAGGACCAGCCCCTGCTCTGGCCACCATGAGAATCACCACGGTCCCCTCTGCCCCACCATCCCAACTCACACCTCAGCCTTGTTCACCACCAGCAAAAACACCCTGGAAAGAAAAAACCAAGAATACAGCTTGTGACTGCTGGGCACTAAAGATGATGGATTGAAGAGCAGTATTGCTCTCACAGCATTTTACAGGCTTCCCCAACAGCAGCTTCTCTGCTTCACAGGTAATTATTGCCTCTATTTTCTCTCTGTTTTATGGGATTAACGACCATATCACCTCTGCCCTTCCTAACCTATCGTTCTGCCTGACAACCACCTTTTTTGCCTAATTGCCCAACTGACAGCATTAAGTCACGCTCAGTCATCCTCGGCCAGGACTTGGCTTGAAGTGGGCTCTGCTCTGGACCCGCAGAAAGGTTCCCACGTCTGAAAACACGTCCAGCTCTACTCACAGAAGATACTTGCAGAAAATACTGCTCTTACCTAAAGCCCCACCTGAGAGCTTCAGAAATGGGACAGAGCAAATGAAGTCCTTTCTTTCACAGCTCGTCTGCCCTTATGATCGGAGACGGCTTGAGCATCTCTCTGCTTCACAAAGTCCTTCAGGAGGGATGAGGACACATCACAGACTCTTTTCACAGAAACAAGGAGTTTTGTGACTGTGCGTGCTACAGGGAGGGAGGGATGATGGAGAGAGGTACAAGGATGTATAGCTACTTCCACGCTAGCCACCACTCGATGCATCTGAAGGCTTACTCTTGTTTGCTGCCTTCCCTCCCACCTCAGCTCAGAGCAGTTCAATTCTGTCAAGCCATAGCGGCTTTCCACTCCCAGCCCCAAGCAGCATTATTTTGTTTCTTTTCTTTTCCTGTTTGCCAATGGAGGAGCGTGTTTGAACAAGGCATTTGCTTTGCAGACAACGCATAAAGAGCTGGGAGTAGCTATCTGACCAAGAATGACCTTCAGCCCCATGTTCATGCTCCAGCCCCAGCAACCTCCCCACGTGTGGTGCATCTCCATGCCAGCGTGGCTGCACCTTGCTCAGAAAACCAACGCGCTCCGTGGTGGCCCTCTATGTGCCGCACAACATGTAGGAGGGCTCGCCCCATCCCGTGCTTAGCTCCTGCTGCCTTATGGGTGAGCACAGTCATGGGCAAAGCAGCAGGCAGGACCAAATTCCTCCTTGTTCTGCCTCCTGCGATATTTCCTAGTCTATGGAGGCCTTCAGCTCATGCCAACCTACGCTTGGCCAGCTGATAGCTCTCCATCGCATTGATTACACAGACCAGATCTTTAATGCAGGTCTCAGTTGCCCACACAGAGGTAAGAATTGGTGTTTGAGGTGCTCGGGGTATCCGAGTTGCCCATATGGAGCCAATGGTAAGAGCTCAGCACCCCCAGAGAATCGCACACTTCTTGAACAACAACTGGAGGCCAGGTGGGCTTCCCAGGTCTCTAAAACCGGCTCTGGTCTCTCAGATGTCTGCAACTGAATTTCACCTCTACATTTAGGTGTGGGAGTCTGCGAGCTGAATCTTGCCCAGTGTCCAGCTGGAACCCATTTACTGGGGACAGATGAAACCCCTCATTTATGTGACCGTGATAAGGCTGGAAGGACCTCAAAGGCAATCTCATTCAGGGAGCCCCAGATTTCATGAGCGGTGCAGGAAACTGCTTAGTTTCTAAGTTTGTGAAAGAAAAAGGCATGCTGGGGGAGACTCCAGGGACGAGGGGGCGATGATGCTACTGTGTCTGCAGCAGCAAAACTGCTTTAAGAAGCCCTGTTCCCAGCTGGCTTAGCCACAGGATCATCAAAAAGATCTGGGTTTGAACAAACAAGAAAGAAAACCCTGAAAGCAGTGTTTGAAACCACTCTGTTACCAAATTGTTTTGACAATCCAGCTTGCATCCTTGCTACCGACAAGGCAGCAGCTGCCACCACCTCCCAATCCCAAAGCTGGGGGTACTTGAGCTGCCTCCTCCCCAGGCCACTCCACAGTGCTGAGCATGACTCAAAAATCTCTCCAGATGCATTTTTCTGGCATGGCATGGCATTCAGCCCACTGCTGACCCCAGATCTGTCCAGGGATCCCCATGCAGCATCTGCTCCAGCCCAAACCGCTCCCGACACACGTCGGTCCTCCCTCTTCTCAAACCTCCACGGATGGAGATGCTGCCTCACTGCAGCCCCCAACACAAATGTCTGTCCTCACCATAGAAAAATGTTCTTCCTAACTTCAACCTCTCTGGATGTAATTTAAAGCAATTTCTGGTGAACACGGAGAACAGTTCAATCCCTTCCTCTTTGCAGAAGCCTGTTACATATTTGTAGGCTGTTATAAAGTTTTCCTAAACTAAACAACTGCAAGCCTTTTGATCTTCCTTCCTTGGCCATGATTTCCAGTCCTCTGGTCTCTTTTGCAGCCCAACTCCGGACTGTCTCCAACCAGTCTGTGTCCTTCCAGCACTGCAGCCCACAAATTCAGGCTCAGAGGGCTCGGTAGCACCAAGCCGGAGAGAGAGACTGGATGCTTGGACCATGCCCAGCAGAACCGAGCTCACACCTTCCCTCTTCCATCATTTTTTGATGAGGAAAATGGTTTCCCTGAGCATCAGTTTTCCCTGGCTCTCCCCGGGCAGAGCATTACCCAGATGCAGATGCACTCACCTTTCCTTGGGTGCAATTTTCCCAGCAGGGTGGGGAGAGTGGCTGTAAAAAATATTTAGAAGGGAGCCAAGCAACTAGGTGTGTCTCAGAAAGCCCAAGACATACTTAGTCATCGGCTTATCTATATGGGAACGGGGTCAGGATGACTCCGGGGTTAAGGATGTCCCACGTCACATCCACCTGTTTTCCAGTAGTCCTTGGGGGAAAAAAATAATGAAAGATTGTCCACTAGATGACTAGAAAAACAAATAAAAATATAATAAGCCAAAAAGCAAGGAAGTCAGTCCCCTCTGCACCGGGGAACTTCCTTGTCGAAATTCCAGCATGCAAATCTCGCCCGCCCATCCCACCGCGCCAGCAGACAGGCAGATCAAAAGTGCCAGGGAAGCACGAGGGTTTTATGAGGTGCACGGCGCGGGGAGAGGAGGAGCAGGCAGCTCGGGCAGCCTTGGATGGCGACGGAGATTTCTTGGGTGCCAGTTGATACATGCACTGCTGGGTCCCAGTTTCGGGGGGAAGCGGCTTTCCCAGGAGGGCTGGGAGGCACGGCAGGAGCCGACCATGTCTCGCCAGCTGGTGGAAAGGCGAGGGCTTCTTCTTGTCTCTGCTGCCAGGAATGAGGCCTTTCCTGGTGACAATACCAGCTGCTGCAGACATGGCCTTAATCAGCAAAAATAAGCATCCTGGCAAAAGAAAAAATATTAAAAATGATGCTACTGTAAATTAGTATGAATGTTTGCAATTATAATTAATTACTATCTCTTAGGTAGTCACGGCTGCATGTTTGGTAACTGTCCAAGCTGTAAAGACTTGAGCTGTAGGTTTGTTAAATGAGAGCCTGGTTGACCATGTCTGCGCTGCAGAAGCACAGAGGTTACATCTGCACCCGCGCGATGGACGTGTCTGGGACCATCCTCCGGCCCCGAGGCCATCGGGCAAGGACAAGCCTTTGCCCATTGAAATGGCCTCCCCTACCTGCCAAAACAGGGTGGCCACATCCAACCTGCCTATTGGGAAGGGTCTGCGGCCACGCACGCTCCCGAACCATGCCTGAGAATTACCTGGGCGAGCGCTAATAATTTAACAGCGAAGATAATTGGTGTCTGAACCCTGGAACTGTTTAATTTGCTGGTATAGACACAGCCTCAGGGCTTTCGCTGCAGCCCTACCCCGGGAAAGCATCCCAGAGGCTTGAAAGCATTCGAGCAGGTGTGAAATGTTTTCCTGGTTTAGGACTAAGGGTTTGGTCTTAAGCTGAAGCCAGTGGTGGGGAAATCTTGCCCTGGTAACCCCAAAAGGCCAGTCCTGACACATACTGTGCTCAGTGTCCAACACCAGGCTGGGTTTTTGATGAAGCCAGCACCCTCATGCACTCCTTCCAGCACCTTGGGGCCAAACCCCAGCGAGATGCTATCTACCCCTGCATGCCACCACACGCGTGCACGAGCCCTGGGCTGGTCTGCCTGCAGACAAAGTTCACAAACCTCTCCTGAAGTCGGGGAACACTGGAGCCAGGCAGGAAAGCTGTGACTCCTGGAGTCTGGATGTACAGGATCATCCCCAGGACTGCTTGTTCATGGGGATTTTCTGCCTGTGTAGGTCACCGCTGTGAAGCTTTCGATGCCAAGATGTCCAGGACATGACCCTGAAAGGCTATGCGCAGCCCAGTCTGCCCTTGGAGATGGGCTGGCTTTGCAGCTCTTCCACCAAGTTGACATTGGAGTTGTCTTAGAAACACAGAATCACAGAATTATTTAGGTTGGAAAAGACCCTTAAGATCATCGAGTCCAACCGCTAACCCAGCACTGCCAAGCCCACCACTAACCCATGTCCCTCAGCACCACATCTCCCCGGCTTTTAAATCCCTCCAGGGATGGGGACTCAGCCCCTGCCCTGGGCAGCCTGTGCCAGGCCCTGACAGCCCTTTGGGGAAGGAGTTTTCCCAATCCCCAACCTAACCCTGCCCTGGCGCAGCTTGAGGCCGTTCCCTCTCGTCCCATCGCTTGTTCCTGGGGAGAAGAGACCGACCCCCCCGGCTCCAGCCTCCTTTCAGGCAGTTGCAGAGAGCGATGAGGGCTCCCCTCAGCCTCCTCTTCTCCAGGCTGAGCACCCCCAGCTCCCCCAGCCGCCCCTCCCCACCCTTGTGCTCCAGCCCCTTCCCCAGCCTCGCTGCCCTGCTCTGCCCACGCTCCAGCCCCTCCAGCTCCTTCTGGGGGTGAGGGGCCCAGCGCTGAGCACAGGATTCGAGGGGCAGCCTCACCAGTGCCGAGTCAATACATCTTCTCCCAAGCAATGCTGAAGAAGAGTGATTTTTGGCCAAAGCAGAAACTAGTGCACAGTGTGTGGCTGCGCTGATGAGCTGCTTGATTTCTCCTGGGTCCGCTGGTGAGACAAAACAGCTCAGAAGGGTGGGAAGTCAAACCTCACTGCAGCTCTGGAGCCATCGCTTCCAGGGAAGCTGGTGGTTCCTGCGGAGAACGAAGAGCATCCTGACTGATGCTGCTCACATTGCTTCTGCACACCAAGGGCTTGCTCTGCACTGCATCGCAGCTCTGGGGGACTTTTGACCAGGACCTTAGTAACAAAATACAGATCGCAGGTCTGTGTCACCCCCGGCTGCCTGCACTCACCCTTTAACTCGGTAACACCCTCATGCTTCTGACAGCAACCTGAAGCTCAGCTGTGCTACAGCAACCTCCTACCTGTAAATGCTGTTGAGATTCCTCCCTCCACCACCCGCTTTGAGATGAACAAAATATTCTCAGCCACTTCAGCCATGAAGTATCCAAAGGGATCTGAACCCATACACCAGGTACAAGGATGCTTCAATCATTTCACCAGCCCCATGCTGGGCATGTTTTGCCCATCAAGCAACAAGACTCCCAACCAGTCCCACCAAGGGAGTTAATTCCCCAGCCAAGTTTTGCATCTCTTAAGCAATTACCTTTCCATAGCAAGGAAGGAAGACTCCTCGGAGCAGGATATCTCTCAGTGGGACACGACAGATCATGATGGGACAGGGAGGATGGGGCTGAGCATCACAGACACGCAGTGAGGGCTTAGCTCAGGGCCTCAGGCTGCTGCACCACACTCTGCTCCACCTCCTGCCGATGGTCTGATGCAAAACCACATTTTTCCAACTGCAGTGACTGCAGGTTACCTTATATCCTGCCCTCAGCCCTCCGAGCAGATGGATAGAAGTGGACACATCCCCAGTGCGTACCTTGAAAGAGGGGCACACGAGAGCTGGAGGGGTTTCATAGCACAAGCTGCGATGCCGAGGCCAGAAGCAGATACTCAACAGATAAACTAGGGATTTCCACCTTCAGTAGCCACAGTTTCAACAGAAGCCAGTGCAGGTGCACCCTGCCAGAAGCTGCTTCAGGCTCTTCATATAGCTTTCTGCTTTCTCATGAGCCAGTGGAGCTGATGGCAGCTGAGGTCAGGAGAAGACCCAGCCGAAATAAAGTTACACTCATGTCTCAACCCCTGGGCAACATCAGCCATGGGCTTCCTCTTTACAGCCCATTGGGTTTTGTCTAATACCCACCAAAAGCAAATCTGGGCAATAAATACCAGGTTCCCAGTGATCTCTCCCTTATAAAGCAAATCTCATTGCCTCAAAACGCCCCACAGCTGTGCTGCAGTGAGCAGGAGGAGCTGCAGCTTCAGGTGGGGCTGGGGGAGCAGCACTCACTGCTGGAGCCACTGCCAGCTGGCCTTGCAGAGCATCCATCCCTCAGCCTGGGCAACACTGAGGATACTCACCTGAAGGACACTTTTCCCCTCTTCTGTGGGTTTCTTCTAATTGGAATCATGATGCTGTGGAGAAGTGGAAGAGTGTAAGGCAGGAAGGTAGGGAAGACCTGTCCAAACATGACAGCTTAGAGGCTGTTGCCCATCATTTCTTGGACAGATGGGAACAGAAACATACCTCGAGATCCAGTCACCCACCAGGCTCTGCCTTGGAAAACCCGTGGCTTTGGCTTGTTAAGAGGCTGGTTGGACCAGGTGAAAGCTCGGTGCCAAAGATTTGGGGAGGAGAAGAGCCAAGTGCTGCCTTCAGCCAGGGCTTTTGCACTTCATGGGGGAGAAACATTAGCAGCGCTGCAAATGACAGCGGTGGGATGGGGCTGTAGAGCATCCCCTACACTCTGCACAGTCCAGGGGGCCATCGCAGCTTGAGCCTAAGAAGGGGACAGTGGTGAAAAAGACTGAAGTTCAGGTTCTTTCCAGGTCTCCACATGAGCTGTTCCCCGCAGGCAGCAGCTGCCTGCCCCGCCGCGATGGTTTTGTTACCAGCGCTGTGGATGGAGGAGAAGCAGGATTGCCTTCCTCAGATGGGAGTCTCCTGCATGGCGGAGCAACAAGTGCCCGGGGCCACCAAGGGAGAAGAAATCAGGTCCTGCCACTTCATCGAGGTCTGTAAGTGAGGACCTGGGCAGCAAGCGTGCGTCTCTGCACCCCCTCAAAGAGTGAGCCGACATCTGCAGCGGGCCGGCTAATGAATACAAACGACTGCCCCGTGCCCCGCCGGGGGGTCTTTAACACTTCACACGTCTCAGCGACGTTGAGTAATCATCTCCCAAAGCCTGCTCGGGCAGCCCCTCCATCCCACGGCAAGCGGCACGGAGATGAATGACTGCCGAGGAGACACGGCATCGCAATAATTTTTCATCCACAGTGTTGCTTAACCTTTCGTGAGCAAATCAGATTTCCCTGACACCGGCCTGGGCGCCGTACCTGCATTAAGTATTGCTGGGTCAGGGAGGGGCAGCCGTGATTTATGCCTTCTCCCTGCTAATCGGATTCTGGGGCAGGCAGATATTGATGGGCGCCTGCCTTTGATCCATGGCTCTCGTGAGCCTTCATTCAATTACTGCCCCACAGAATGCAATTAGCAGGGCCGCGAAGCCACGTGGGCCTCATAATCACGGCACAGAGCGAAGATGAAGGGGCTGTCACCAGGAGGAACGCCGCCCGGGCCCACCTGGGGATCGGATGCTCTGCGGTCTGTTTGGACAAAACACTACAGAAGCACCAAGGAGGAAAGGAGAAAAGTCCTGTTTACCCCAAGCGGTCCCATCCTGCTTCTTCCCCATCACACAGCATCACCACGCGATGCTTCCACCACCCTCGCCTTCATTGCCATCTGGCTTGACCATCCTTGTCCTCTCTTGGCATTGCGACTGCTCTGCCGTGTTACTCCCTGCGTGACTCAGTTTCACATCCCAAATCCTGTTGCTCCACCTCCTGTGTCTCCTTGCCCGCATTTCTTCCCCTGTGTGTAATGCTCTGTGCTCATTCCTCTTGGATTTCATCCAGTCTTCTTGCCAGGGGAGCTACAATCCCTTCCCTAGCTGCTTCATCTCCCTCACCCATCCTTATCGCAGGTCGTGCTATCTCTGGGCTATCTGTTCCTCTCCCTTCTCATATTTGTTTATCTGCTCTAACAACCTCCTTCACCTGTGCTCTCCGGGCATGTGATGACAGCTGTCTCTAGCAGCTTTCTTCCTCCACTTTTGCTTTAAACTCTTCATTCCTGCAAACTTTGGTGGTCCTTCTGGTCCAGTGTCCATCTTCCCACTCGTTCCTTGCTCTCAGGGGTGGAAGAAGCTCATTGAAGATGGCCATATTCTCTCATCCATCTCACATAATCTTCCCTATCCTGCCAGAACTGTTTTTGACCCATGGCAGAAGAAATGTGGCAAACCCTCCACACCACCACAACATCACCACCAACAGGGATCATGGTGACGTCAACTGGGAAGAACTGAACAACCACGATGAGCAGATTGAAGGCAGGAAGGGGAGAGACATTAAAGCAGAGCCATGCACCAAGAAAAGAGCCCTTCACCTCAAAATGGCCAAAGAGCTGGATGCGATGGTCATTGCCTACAATCAAGCAATTCTGTCATGGCACTGAAAGAGGGTGTTTAGTATCTGGTGAGACATCTCCAGTTGAGACAGGGAAGCATTAATGCCCGTGACCGTGCCAGTCCCAGCAGCTCCTTACAGCATGCACCTTTTTGGTCCACCACGTTGAAAGAGAGGCTCAGACGGGAACATGTATGGGAAATGGCAACCAGAAAATGCGTGAGGAGCCTAAAGAACTTTGCCAAGCAGGGAAAACCCCAGCTGAGAAGACAGGGTGACTTCTCTCTCTACATGTATCAAGAGAGACAACACCAAGGAGGGGAAAGAGTTAATAAAGTTGAAGAACAAGAGCTGACACAAAAGCAAGCAAGTGCAAACTCGTCTCGGATAAACACTGGTGGGACATGGGACAGAGACTTTTAAGTATCTGAGAAGTGAGATGCTGGAAAGGCTTCCAAATAGGTGTCTGGGAACAAAATCCTCGCTCGTTCAAAGGGGGGATTTAAACACGACTGGTATCAATTTACCACCACAGGGCCCAATGAGATCAGCCCACCACCTCCAAGAAGCAGACTCCCAGACACAGGCTTTGAGGTCTGATGTGCACCCAGGTGTTTTGGGCAGTATTCCCCTGCCCGCGTGCAGGGACCTACATCTGACCTAGTCAACCTTTGGAGCCAGTGAAGGGGATGTCCGGGCCATCATTATCTGGCGCTCAACCAATTTGGGGGTTGGTTGGGAAGGTTTCGGCTCCCCTCCAGTCTCCTGCCTGCAGCCACCACCCTGACTCAGAGTTCAGCGATCACCCAACAAGGTTTTCTTTCTTGTTGCATTTGCTGTAGCTGTTTTCCAAAGAGTTGAATCCCAAACCCACAAGCAACCACAAGCAGGGAGGTTTTTTTCCTCCTCATTTTCTTCGAGGCAGGCGAGACAAATACTTTTCCACAGATATTCCTGAGCATTTATTTCCTCCTATCTCTGTCCTTTCTTGCCTTCACCTTGATTTACCTCTTAACCTCCTTCCTTGATGAGATTGGCTGAGGTTGCAGGAAAGTGAAGTTGTCAGATGAGCCTGTCTCCAGCCCATGGGATTTTCCTCCTTAAGGGAGCCGGCTTCAACAGCCCCAGGAACGGAGCTGCCATGGGACAGAGTAAGGGCTTGGGACTGGAAGATGCCTGCATCAAGCTGTGGGTTTGCTCTCTCGTCGTGTCCCACGTACAGGGCAGTCATCAATCTGCATGCTCAGCAACCCCAGTGCAATGGTCTGCCTGGTGTCACCCTAGAAAGCAGTCACAGAGTGGGAACTGAGTGGCTGAGCATCAGCTCTGCTGGACCAGACCTAGTGGTGACAGTGACAACCAGGTTGAACATAAGGCCACAGTGACTGTCCTTGCGAGCACAGCAAACCACGCTCTGGGAGTTGTGTTCAGGATGGACAGTAAGAAAGTCTTCACTGGGAGGGTGGTGCAGCCCTGGGACAGGCCACCAGAGAGGCTGGGGGTGTCCATCCGTGGAGGTTTTTCAAGACTCGGTCACATAAAGCCACAGCCATCCTGACCTAGCGTCAGCAACAGTCCTGCTTTGAGCAGGAGACTGGCCTAGAGACCTCCCGAGGTCCTGTCCCACTGGAGAGGGCAGGAGCATCTCTAGGTCCAAGCATGTTAAGGTTGTGCTGGATCTTCTTCCCTGTGGTGTCCTGCAGACCCCACAAAGCAATACTGATGGCGATAACCCAGCTAGACTTGCCACTTGGCCTCCATCCCATCTGTGCAGGAAACACAAGGCAGCGAGCCACCGCATGGAGACGTTAAATCCCAGTGCAGAAACTCAGCGCCCTGCCGAAATGTCGAAACGAGAAACTCTTACTTTAAAGATGAGAAAAGCAAGGCATGGACAACCAAAAGGAGCAGCCCAAGGGCTCAGGGCATGCTCCCTGCATCTACCCAGCGACACGGCACCAGGCCAGGGTGTGAGCAGAGGTGTGGGGCCGCGTCTCGCCCCCTCGGCTGCACCGTCCCAACTTGCTCTTCTCCAGAGACGCCTGGGCATGTTCCTGGGGAGGGTTTGCTCCAGGGACCTCTCCTTGGAGGGACGGGGCTACACCCAGCACCATCCTCCAGCTCTGGCCTTGCACCATGTCCCCGGGGCTGGGACAACAGGCTTGCTGCTCTGGCAGCTGCCTGCATGGGCTGGGGGGGGTCACAAGAAGTCCTGAGGACACCCAGGGTGAAAGGCTCGGTGGCATGGAGACAGCCGAGAGGCTCTGGGGTGCCGCTCAGCTGTGGTGGCGTTTGGCCCTGCTTTGTGCACTGATTTAGGTGCAGGCAGAGCCCCGCCACACCGCAGCACTCGGTCTTTGGTGTAACATTGCTGCGCACTGCAGCATCCCGCATCCGTGTCCCAAAACGTACCTGCGGCTGCAGCTCGCTGATCCACTGGCCGGGGTGGTCCGAGGAGGTCTCTGCCCACCATCTCCCACCGGAGCCCTGCGCTGCTGGACCGCATCTCAGTCCCATGGGTGCTGTGGAGCATCTCTGGCTCTCCTGCCCGGGGCTGCGCATCCCCTGTAGCATGGTCCTGAGCCTGGACCAGCACACATCCAGTCTGCTCCTAGCACTGCTCAGCACTCAGACTGCACCAGGCCAAGGGGACGGGGGCTAACGTTAAAGCCCTTAACCCGGGCACTTTGCACAGAGCTGCCCCACGGGAGCAGACATCGGGCTGATCCGCGCTGCTGCGCCTGCTGCTGGGTCCCAGGGTGGGCTGGCCGGGCTCGGGGGGCTCCCTGCGTTCTTGGGGTCCCACCTGGACCCGCTGTCAGAGGAGATGGCACTTTCCCTTTTGTTCATGATTGCCATTGCCAGACGGCACCCAAGAATATTTTGAGGTGGACAGATTCAGTTTGGGAGGTTCCCATCCTCCTTTTATCCCCTTCTGCCCCGTGTGCATGTGCAGAGGTTTAGTTAGAAACAAGCACCAGGGAGCACTTTTCCTCCCCACTGCGCTGAATTAACACACGGGACTCCTCGCCCCAGGACGCGATGGAAACCAAACAGGATAAATAGCTTAAAAAGGCTGTTAGAGGAATTAATGGAATACAATCCGTCCAGGATCCTTTTATACAGCTGCTGCTTTCCAGGAGGGAGTCCTCCAGCCCACGAACATGCCCTAAGCCCCTCGCTCCTACACACAGAACCACACCGTTCGCCTGAGCCCTTCCACCAACCCTCCCCATCACCAGCGGGGCAGGACCCCCACGTCCCCCCGGCCCCATGGAGATGCCCCAGTGCTGCACCTCTGGTTGGAATTAACATGCTGAGATTTCCCAGTTAGCCAGTTTTTAATTAGCCTGCGTCATGTTGATTTTATATCATTTTAATTTCCTAATCAACGTGCCGTGTGGTACCAAGTCAAACATCTTGCAGAAACCAAAGTCTACTGCACGTTCAGTGCCAGGGCTGGGAGGTATGCGGGGAATCTAATATCCTAATGCAGTTAGGGCCAGGAAAAAAAAAAATCAACATGCTAATATAATCATCAAATTGCAAAGGATGATAAATACCATGAAAGAAAATACGTAATGTGAGCTGGCAAAAAGATTTCCCATAGAAAGCTAATGCAGCCCCCCTTTCTGCCTCGTTGAACTGCCTATTATCTCTGCTCTGCCCTCCAAAGCCTTAATTCCTACTCGGGATTACTTTCCCCATCTGCAAACCTAGATGTAATCAATGAGAGCAAGGCCACTACCTCTTCAACTCCAGGCTTGGGTTTAATCATGCTTGTTTATGGTAGCAACCAATTAAAATAGCCACCAAATTAGGCAAAACTTGGCTTTAGCTCACAGCATGGCGATGCAACACGGGGTGCAGGAGCCAGCTCTCGTTAAGGGGTCGTTTCCCCATGGGACAATCCAGAAATCCAGGTGTTTCAGCAGCAAATCTTTGCTGGTTGTACAAAAGGGATGTTGAATTCTGGCTTTTATGGGATTTAGGATTTTTTTCCGGCGAGGTGAAGGCAAAGGCAGTGCCTTCGCAGCGATGCAGACAGCCACAGTGAGCACAGGCGCTTATTTAAACAGTTATATGCTGTATTGTTTAATAGAAGTTACAATAGGATAAATGTACAGTCGAAATCAACATGCTAATTTCTAACGCAATTTAACCTGTAAACCATGCAGTCCATTTTTTAATCAGTCCATCTCATTTTTTTTCTTTTAATCAGTAGCTCTGCTAGTGAGTTTTAAGGAAAAAAAAAAGTTCCCTTTAAAGTTAAACCTAATTTACTAAATTTTCCCCTTATTGTGCAACGACTTGTGCAAAAAAAGCTGTTTTCACCACATTAGTTTACAAAATCACATCCTTCCCCCCCAAAAAAAATGAGAAAAGGCAACACAAGCAGCCAGTGGACAGGGAGGGATGGGGATGAGGGCGCGGGTGTGTTTTCATGTCAAAATAAAACCAGAGGGATGAGCCACGGCAGAAAGCAGCTCGGTGTAGCCTGGATTCCAGAAGCACGACCGTGAGCTGCCCACGGAGGCTTTGGGGTGCTGCCCCCCGAGCCGGAGGAGCTGCGGGTGGGATGGATGCTCGCTGCGGCCAAAGCCCCCCCAGCCCAGCCCTGAGCACCCAGCGCGGCCCCGGGGGCGAGAGGGGCTTGGGACAGAGCAGCAGCACCAGCAGCAGCAGCAGCACCAGCAGCAGCACCAGCAGCAGCAGCAGCTTTGGAGGTGAAGCAAACCAACCAGTCCCCCGGTCACAGCCTAAGCCCCCTCCCTCCATCCGCGGTTTTTGGGGTGAATCCCGCCCAGAGCACGGTGTATTTGGGTCACTTCCCTCAAACACACAACCTCCCCAGTTGACCGCAGAGCCGGGCCCATCTTGAAGTCATTTGCGGTGAGATTTGTTTGCGAGTTGTGCTCCCTTTGAGCTCCCCAGCAGTGTGACAAACACGCGAGCCGCGCTGGTAGGGGACACACGGGGGGTCTCTGGGCACCACGGAGCCATGGGAAATGGGGCACAGGGACCCCCGCATCCCCGTGGCATCCGAGGATGGGATGTGCATCCAGCGAGGGAGGGCGGTTCGATGCTCCAAACCACTTGATGCTCCAAAAAAGCACCAAACCCAACGCAGAATTAAAGGGAAAAGCCAAACGGAGGGGTGGCGGAGAGGTAGGAAGCAACCAAGAAATAAGATTTCTTTGCCTGGGATTTGAACACTGGCTTGAAGGGATGCTGGAGGGACACCTACTGCAAACCTCCCTCAGCCGCTTCCCGTCATTTATTAGGGTAAAAGATTTTACCCTAAAACCAGCTTCAGCGCAGGGGGTGCCGACAGCAGCCGATGCCACCGGAGCGGCCCCGGCTCCAGCTCAGCCTCCGCTTTCCACGCTGCCTCCCAGCATCTTGCAAACAGTTTGGGGCCAGCACGCAAACGCCCACGCCTTCTGCCCAAACATCCATTTTCGTAGCAGCACAAAAGCAGCCAATTTTGAAGAAAACAAAACCAAAACAGCCCCTCGAACAAAGCATCAGCCAGCTTCGCCCCCCCCATCAGAGCCCGGAGTTGCGGTTGGATGTAGAACAAAGTGCAAAATTGCGAAGAGCATCTGACTTGAACTCCAGCCCTAGGAATAGAAAAACACCCAGAAAAATCTCCTCCTCTCTCTCGCACACATGCACACACGCCGATGGCTAACGGCGGCCCTTCCCCCTAACGTATAGGTACGCTTTGGCCTGCAAGTTAGCGCATTAGAGCCCTTATATAAAATTATTCCCCACCCCCGGGCTGCCTTGCAGAGCCCCTGAAGATAATAAAGAAGATAAGATGTGCGGATGCTTCTCAGGAAGCCAAACTTGCCTTTTTTTGTTAATATTTTTTCCCCACTGGTGCTGGAATAGGGAAGAGGGGGGGATAACCCAGTCTTCCACAGCCACTGCATAAAAAGAAACTAAGGAAGGTTCGATGTATGTACATGGAGGTGTTAATAGCAGCATTATTTGGTCTGGGGGTTGCAAATCTTCGATTACTGCAGCGGGTTCTGCCCCTGTTTCCCACCCCCCCCCTATAAATTTATAGCAACAACCTTTCCCTCATAAGCAATACCATCCGTATCGGAGGATACCGATCATTAGTAAGAGATTTAGAGGGGATTTTAAATGTCTTCCAGGGCTTTTTAAGCAATCTGTTTAAAAGATTAATTTTATTTTGAAGGGATGGAACTGCATCTCTTGGAACAAAAAGTTAATTAGGACCAGAGCACCAAAATGCCATTTTTCATCCCGTTCTGTGACTTGTGGTTAGGCGCTTGACCTCCCGAAATCAGAAACTCGCTGAATCCCTCCCTTGGCCAAGTCTGACTTTCCCAGCAGCAAGTCCTGAGCGCCAGAAGCCGGTTTGCAGGATCCCAATCCCGGCCTCTCCGGGCAGAGCTTAAGGGAGCGAGGAAACGCATCCTGGGCAGGCATGGCAATGCCGTGTCACTCCTCTTTTAACTAAAGCTCGGTGGAGACGGGTGGGAGAGCCCAGATCTGGGATGGGGAAGGCTGGGAGCTGGCTGAAGCATCTGAAACGAGGTCTTGCCCCAAGACCCAGCTGCTTGGGGATTTTTATGCAGGCACTCCTTGCGCAATGCAATGCAGGGGTCACCCCTTTGGGGAAAAAAAATGGAATTTCGAGGTGGTGGCAGGAGCTGGATGCTTTTTTCCGCTCGCACCCACAGCAGTAGAAAGCCCCTTCCCCGTGTCTCGGGGTCCGGAGGCGATGCTGCCCAGCGGCGCCTGCGTCTCCTCCCTTCATCCTGCACCTAGCACGGAGGAGAGAAAAATCATCCCAGCTGCAAAGCACCGCCTCGCCCGGCAGCAAAGCCAGCGGCTGACAAAAGCGATTAAAAATTGTGTTTGACAGTCTATCCTCCCACTAATAAAAACTGGAAATGCCAGAGCGCCTTACTTGTCATGCTCGCTGATGCTCAGTGACGCCGTTGCCAGCATCTGTAGCAGCTTGATTCTGAAGGATTTTAAAGTGCTTGTTACTCTTTAATGGCCCTTAACTGAAGTGCCCCATGGACTGAAGCTTCCCCTGTCACCATCGGATAGCCGGGGTTTTTGTTTCGAGCTCCATCCTCTGGGTAGGAGCCCAGGTCTGATGCTTGAACCAGCCGATCCCACCTGCTTGCGCACCCCCTTCGCATTCTTGTCCCCACTTCTGTCCCATGGTGGCACCGCTGAGGGATGGGGAGGAGGAATAAAAGTGTCCCGTGCTCCTGTAGCTCATGGGACGCGTCGTGTCTGGAGGGCCAAGGGCTCTCCTATCCTGCCAGGACCATAAGGACGAGTCTGCTTCCCTTCCCCAGTAATTTGGCAAGGAAGAGTCTCCCATCGGAGTCTGGCAAGCTGGGCAATTTTTCCTTCTCGGTTGTGCAGGATTTGGGATGCCAAGATCGAGCTGGGGACCCCTTGGGGCTCACAGGGGCCGTGGCGAAGCCCCCAGGCTGGTTCACGCTCAGGTCCAGCGTTTCAGAGAGTGGGAAAGAGGTTGTCAGCGGGGAATGGACTGAGTTCATTTTCACTTGTACCTCTGAAAGCCTTTGCCGGGTCACATCTACGAAGATGATCCCTTTCTGGCCACGCTAACACCAACTTTCATTCAGCTGCTTTTTTCCTCTGTCCTTCTGACATGTACTTCAAAGAGGCGTTAAGAGGAAAGCAACCTCTGATCCCGGCCCCAAAGCAAGGAACCGTAAAGCCAAGTTTGCCTCTTCTCTCCTCTTAATGCAAATAATCCACTGGTCCTCGTGGCTGGAGACTGCTGGGACAGGGCGACAGCGCAGAAGGTCATTGCTGACAACGTGCCTATTTACTTTCAGGGTTAATTAACACGTACCCTTACCAAAAGAAAAGAAAACAAAAGTATTGCTGAGGAAGAAGGAGGGAAGATAAAGCACCATCCCCTTCAGGCATCCAGAGCCTGAGTGTCAGAAGAGCTCCCCAGGCAAGGAACACCCAGCAAAAAGTGGCCAGAGAGCAAAGGGACCGAATGCACCAGGAAAGCGCTGCTGCTCTTCTGCAAATGCCATGCGGTGATGTTCGAACAAGTCCTGCTGTAGCTTCTGGACTCTGCGCCGAGGGGGGGAAGGAGAAGGAACCTCGCTCCGCAGGGCAGCAAAACATTCCCCCGCTTCCAGAAGCGGTCGGAGAGCCGAGCACCCACGGCCCTCAAACCAGGGTAGGAAACGGGCCCGGCTCGTGCCCCTGCTGGGGCAGCACCGGCAGGGCCGCAACACACAGCAGGAAGATTTTAATTCCCTTTAACATCAGCGCTTGGAAACAGCTGGAAGAGCTTTCACCTGCAGTAATCAGAGCCAAAAGGGTAACGAGAAGATAAGGGTGAAAGTCCCCTCTCTCTGTAACCTGAGCCCTGGGATTAACGTCGTGTTGGTAGTGTCACCGTCCTCCTCAAAGGCTGGCTTGATCTGAGCAGAGGACGTTTGGGCTCCTCCAGAGCAGAGAGGGGAATGTTGTCCGTAGGCACTTCTGAGCCGGGGGTTGCTGAGGGATGCTGCTCCACGGGGCATCTTCTGCTGCCTCCGCTTTGGGGAGGTTCCTCCTCATCGCCCTGGCCAGCGGCGAGTTCGCAGGGCTGCTCCTCACACCGTGCAAGCCAGAGCACACGCGGGAAGCAGAGAGACTTCAGCCCATCGCACCGTGTCAGGAGGAGAGGGAAGATGGGACATCAGCATGGAAAAGAGGTGCAAAGAGAGGAAAAAAACCTGAACAGAGTGCCCTGGACCCTGGGAGAGCCCGGTCTGCCTTCGCACGTCCCTGCCGAGCATCCCGCCTGCCCTGCTACCCGACCGTGCTGGATGCGAGCAGCAGCATCCCAGCGCCAGACCGGCCCGCAGGACCCCCTGCCACGTTACCTTCCGGCTCTCCCTTTCCAAATCTAATTCACCAGGCAGCTCTCAAAGCCCTTCTACATTCAGCGCAGGTCCAAAAGACCCCGGCAGGTCCTAGAGGTGGAGCTCAGGGGGTGGCCGTGCTGATTACGGACGCGCGGGAAAGGGTTGCAGCTCCAGCGATCTGCAGCCTAAGGTGGGAATCAGCCCTTCCAGGAAAAAGAGGAGAAAAGTTGGGAAATCAGTTTGCCTCTTCTCCTACCTAAATCCAATCTGCAAGTTGGCCAGACAAGCTAATGGGTGACCCTCTTTCTAAACCCGTGCTCCTTTTACCGGAGCCTGCGAGAACCTGAAACCACGACTCCTCCCTATATGTTTTGTTTTCATTTGTTCTGCAACTGAATAAGTTAACAAAAGGAAGTCAGACCGATTCTTTCAATTTGGCTTATCAAAAAAAAAAATAGTCTGGGTGTGAACTTCTCTCTCAGGCTTCAGGATTTACCGTCACTTTATAAACCCCTGAAAATAGGAGTTTATAACCGGAGACTCCTGACGCCACCTTCGCGGGCAGCGCGGCCTATCTTCCCCGGGATTGTTTAACAAGGAACATTTTGTCATCAGGGTAGGTTTCATGAATACTATACAGGTGAATAAAAAAATACATATATTCTCTTTGAACAAGAATCCCAAGTCCAGGCATGTGGAAGGCTGCGGTGCAGGGACCGGCGCGGGCGGGAGGTCCCCGAGTCCCTCACGAGTGATGGCTGTTGATCAGGCTGCGGAGCTGCTTGGCCACGGTGTCTATCAGCTTCTGCTTGTCCCTCTCGTTTTTCCGAAACTGGGCAAAAACGTTGTTTTTTCTGCTCGTGTCTCTCATCCTGCGCAGAGCAGAAACAGGTTATGGCACAGGTATCGCTGCTCAACGTTGCACCCAAGCCCCACGAAGGAATCGCATGTAAAGCGCCCGCATCCAGGCTCTGATCGAGAGAGGAGGTGACTGCATCTAAAGGCTCTACCCTAATTTTTATCACGAATTTGTGTCAAGATTGGCATACCAAGCCATGTGCAGGCTTTACACAGTTTGCGTTTTTGCTTTAAACCCCACAAATCCCGATCAATGTCACCGTATCTGTCTCTAATGCCAAAACACATGAAACCCCGAAGCCTCTCGTTCTCCCCTTCCAAACAGCTTTTGCTACGTCCCCATGTCATCTCATGAAGTGGTAAAGACAACGCTGTGATATTAGGAGGAAATTAAAAAATTAGCATCAAATCCACAGCATTAAGGCTTCTTATTGGAAATGGTGCATTGCATGCGGCCAAGAGATGCAGTTTTTGTGGCAGCCGGAAAGGTTCGGAGTTGTGAAATTAAAATATTATACAATGCAATATAATTTATATTAAAGGAAGGAATCCAGCACTGGTTTCCTCAATTTAAAAATCCTCTTGAGATTTCTATTTTTTTTAAATCACATTTAATACCCGAAGTAGTGCACTGGTCTCCATGAGGTCTCCAAAAAGCCAGAGACAAGAAGAGGGGGTGGTGGGATGGGACTGAAGGCGAAGCTGGTGCAGCTCCATCTCTCTCCGCCATGCAAAGCCGGGGGTTCATGCACGCTTGCATTCGCGGGTGCGTATTTTGGGGGGGACAAGTCTCGTTGCACGCTCCAAGCGTTAGCTTTATGCAGGCAGGGCATGTGCTGGGAAGGGAAACCACCCCACCAGGGTCAACCTCCAACAGCTCCTGAAGGTATCAGCCTCAACATCCAACCCGCTGGTTCTCAGCCGGCACCGCTCTTTTATAATACCGCAATTTGTACATTATTTTCTCCGTGAAGCAGATCTGGCAGAGACAGACGGCTTTGGACGAGTCACACAAGCCTGTATTTTCGGCTTTGGGGACCTAAATGAGGCATTAAAGTGGCGGGGACACAGCGCAGATAGTCCCTGGGAAGCTGGCACTTTATCAACCCGGGGTTTTTGAGTTAACTGAGCACAAATCAAACCTCTTGAAACTTATTTAACCGATTAAAAAAAATAAAAATCTAAGGTTTTACATGCTTCAATCTTCCTAAAAAGAGCCAAAGGGAATCTGAAATGTTCCCAAAAACATCCAGCTTGGAACTGGAAAGAAGGATAACAACTTTATCCCAAAGGCTAATTTGCTAAAGTTATAAGTGCCCAAAGACACAGGATTACAGTCGAGCTGCTTTCCCAGCAGTAACAAGATAGCTTGGAGCACTTTTATTCAGCAAAATAAGTATTATTTTTTTTCTTTCTCTTTTTTTTTTTAACCAAAGCAGGTTGCCAGCTGCTCCGCCGCAAGAACCAGGGAGCGATCGCACCGACGGGAAGCGGGGTGTCCGAGTTGCACAGGTTAGAGGTGTCACGGTATCATGAATTTTGGCAATAACCATCCTCCCACGGGACACCCGTTCCTCCGGCAGTGCTGTACGGCTCCAGCGGGCTTCAAACCGCTTTACCAGGAGGGCTGAGAGCTCTGTTTCTATTTCAGAGGCTACGTGGGGACATCAGAGGTGCTGAAAGTAAACCTATACCTTCAGAAACCTCCACCCAGGGCTGTACCCATCGCTGTCCCTCGCCGCCTGCTGCAGTTACCCCCCGGTAACACGTGGGGAACTCACAGCAGAGCACCCTCTGCCCTAAGAGCCCTCTCATCCTGGGCATCCTCGGAGCCATCCCTGATCCCGTGGGGCCTCTTCAGGTCCATGAAATCATAGAATCATAGAATCATAGAATTGTTAAGGTTGGAAAAGTCCCTTAAGATCATCGAGTCCAACCGCTAACCCAGCACTGCCAAGCCCACCACTAACCCATGTCCCTCAGCACCACATCTCCCCGGCTTTTAAATCCCCCCAGGGATGGGGACTCAGCCCCTGCCCTGGGCAGCCTGGGCCAGGCCCTGACAGCCCTTTGGGGAAGGAGTTTTTCCCAATCCCCAACCTAACCCTGCCCTGGCGCAGCTTGAGGCCGTTCCCTCTCGTCCCATCGCTTGTTCCTGGGGAGAAGAGACCGACCCCCCCGGCTCCAGCCTCCTTTCAGGCAGTTGCAGAGAGCGATGAGGGCTCCCCTCAGCCTCCTCTTCTCCAAACTAAACAACCCCAGCTCCCTCAGCCGCTCCTCATAAGACTTGTGCTCTAGACCCTTCACCAACCTCGTTGCCCTGCTCTGGCCACGCTCCAGCACCTCCATGTCCTTCTTGGAGTGAGGGGCCCAAAACTGGACACAGGATTCGAGGGGCGGCCTCACCAGTGCCGAATACAGGGGCACCATCACCTCCCTGGCCCTGCTGTTTCTGAAATGTTTCTGAAGTAATGCATGTTGTATGCAAGAAAACATTTGCAAGTGTTTGAATGATTAGAAAGGAGTTGCATGGATAAAGCTACCGGATTGGGATGAAAAAGCCTCACAGTCAGAGCACTGATCCCACAACAAACCCACGTGGGTGGATCTGTTAAAGCGGGGTGAGTGTCTGGGAGGGGTGGGAGTGCCGGTATCTTCAGACATCACATGAAGGTAGAGGCACTAAGCTGTAAGTATCATTAATGAATGAAGTCGCCTATGGGACACAAAATCCTGCGGAACTTGGGTGTGCTGTGCCAGGGACCAGGCTCCATCCCTGGGAGAGGCTGAGCTTGCAGATCTGCTTGAGGAGACCACACCGGCTCCGCTCCTGCCGTCGCAGCCCTGCAGACAGACACCGAGCCGACATAACGTGGTCGGTGTCAAGGTGTTCCGAAATGCCGGCCTGTTTCTTTTCCAGCATTTGGCTATAGGAAACACCCAGTCCCTGATCAAGTGGTGCATCCAGACACCACGAATATCAGCTTTGAGAGAGGGAAGTGATGCTTTTGAGCAGCTCAGCAGCTCTTCGGAGGATCAATACTTTTATTTCTTTAAGCCTCTGCCTGCAGAGCCCTGGGACAACCAAGCCCGGTTTTGTAATGTGGTCCCTGTGCGTTAGCGCAAGAATTAAAAGTAAGAGGAAGGGAAAGAGAGAGCTTAGCGCTGTCCCCACCCCTGTCAACAAACACCACCTTCAATAGAGCCAAGCTTTGTTTAAATTAATCTATAAGGAAAAAAAAGCAACAGAGTAAAAGCTCCTCTTTTAGCTCTAATTAGTGCATTTGAGACGATAAAGTTACCGGAGGGAACCGTTTCAAAGACAGCTTGCATTTAGATCATTTAGTGCTCCATTTAAATCAAACAATAAAGTCACTGCAAGGTGAGGGTAAAAGCCCAAGCAAGCAGCATACTTACACTCGTGATATCCTATGAGAGATGTGTGATTAGGAAAAGAGATAATGATGAAAACAAGTTACAAAACGAACCAGCGGATCAGAATTTCACGTCGCCTTGTCGGCAAAGCTCGGCTGCCTACGGAGAGGGCTGGGGAGGTGGGCTCGGAGCGCGGAGGGGAGCAGACGGGCCTGAAGCTATGGCCAGGTCAGCGCAGAGTCTCGGGGGAGCTGGAGCTGGTGGATGATGCATGGAGACTCCCCAAAGGGCTTGAAGCCCGAGCGGGGACAAGGCAGAGCCCACCGGAGCATGCAGGCGATGCCATGCCGGCGATGCCACGGCACGAGGATGCGGGAGATGCAAGTGCCAAGCCGGTGACTCCACCGGGGCTGCCTCCGGAAAGCAAATCGGATACGTGAAGATTGCCCTTCAAATGAGATCCTTTTCAGGGAGAAGGCTGGCAAGCCCAGTCGGGGTTTGTGGCTTTTTAATACCGGCATCGAGCACGGATGCTGTACGCTCAAGTACTACCTGGGGAAAATGGCCAGGAGCACGGAGCTGCCCTCCTGCTGTCCCGCTGCCTTCCCAGCAACTGCCACGGATCCCAGCTCGCTGCCGGCTCCCAGTTCCCTGGCTCCTCCAGCTCTCCAATTTTTACCATTTTATTGATAGCTCTGAATATGCCTCACGCTTTTCCATCACGGATGTCAGGTTGCGAATATGTTGCGAATAACACAACATATTACACAGCACATATAAATATGTATATAAAACCAATGCTATAATGTATAAAAGTGCTTTACACACAACAACTGCTTAAGATTAGTCCCTGTGTACCGTATTGATAACTTCTGGATGTCATGAGTTGCTGTGAAATTAGCTATTCTCCTTGGAGGGAGAGGAGGTGGTGCGGTTACGTGGACCACAGATGATACAGTTGCAACTCCAAAGCTCAGCAACACACCAAGATCGGTCTTCTAAAAGGGTAGCCCCAACTCTAAACTAGTCATCTCCTCCTCTGCAAGCAACAGAGAAAGAGAGGAACTCCAAAAAACAACTCAGACTCCTCCTAAGGGTCTGATTTCACGGTAAACCTGACCAAGTCTGATCCTGCCTGCTCCTCCATGCAAGACTTAGCAGTGGAGTGTCCATGGCAGGAGCTGCTTGGAAAATTATTAATTATCATTTTTGGCAGGTTACTTCTCTGTCCGATCAGCCGGAAGATCAGTTGTGAGGTCTGATGGCAGCAAAGGGGCAGGAGTAGGGCTGATCCTCCCAATGAGAGCCTGGAGGTCTACCACAGAAAGGGTCATCTGGGCCACCTCCTACCATGGGCAGGGTGGGTGACTGGTGGCACTTCTCTCCCATGTGCTAGAGCGGTTACAAGTGAAGTAAATCCCCCTCTTTGGGTCTGTGGCAAACTCATGGGCTTTCCCTCCTTGCTGCTGGCTTGTAGGACTGGCACAAGCCTCCTCGCTGTGCGGCAGGAGGGATCCCAAAGTCCCGCAGAGGCCACGCGGCGCTTGCCTGGCGCGTCCCGGCGCTGCTCTCGGCACAGCTCCAGGGCTTGGGCTGAAGCTGTGCAAAGCCTGTGAACTACAGGCTCCAAAGAGGCTCAGATTCAGCCTTATCAAAGGGCACGTCCTTGCTAAGGGCAAGCCCTGGAGCACACAGCCACCTCTAGACACTGTCCATGGCCCATAGCTGGGCTTTTAGCACTTGGTCCTCTCTCCATGGATCCAACAGAAGGGAGATAGGACAGGGGAGGGGAGGGGAGGGGAGGGGAGGGGAGGGGAGAGGAGAGGAGAGGAGAGGAGAGGAGAGGAGAGGAGAGGAGAGGAGAGGAGAGGAGAGGAGAGGAGAGGAGAGGAGAGGAGAGGAGAGGAGAGGAGAGGAGAGGAGAGGAGAGGAGAGGAGAGGAGAGGAGAGGAGAGGAGAGGAGAGGAGAGGAGAGGATAAATAGGATAGGATAGAACAGAACAGAACAAATAGGATAGGACAGATTAAAAGAGAAAAGAGAAAAGAGAAGAAAAGAGAAGAGAAGAAAAGAAAAGAAAAGAAAAGAAAAGAAAAGGAAAGGAAAGGAAAGGAAAGGAAAGGAAAGGAAAGGAAAGGAAAGGAAAGGAAAGGAAAGGAAAGGAAAGGAAAGGAAAGGAAAGGAAAGGAAAGGAAAGGAAAGGAAAGGAAAGGAAAGGAAAGGAAAGGAAAGGAAAGGAAAGGAAAGGAAAGGAAAGGAAAGGAAAGGAAAGGAAAGGAAAGGAAAGGAAAGGAAAGGAAAGGAAAGGAAAGGAAAGGAAAGGAAAGGAAAGGAAAGAAAAGAAAAGAAAAGAAAAGAAAAGGACAGAATAAATAGGACAGGATAGACTAGACTAGACTTGACTAGTCTAGACTAGACTAGAAAGGATAGGATAGGATAGGATAGGATAGAACAGAATATTTTCAGTTGGAAGGGTCCTACAGCGATCACCTAGTCCAACTGCCCGACCGCTTCAGGGCTGACCAAAAGTTAAAGCACATTGTTAATGGCATCGGCTCAATGCCTCTTAAACACTGGCAGGCTTGGGGCAGTTACACAAGCCTGCAGGCTAGCAAATTTGAAATGATTTGGGGGGCTTGAGATACGCCTTTACAAGTGGAATTCTGTTGTAAGACAAGGAAAACTCTGCTTAAGAGTGAAGCAAAAAGACCGACCCTCAACCCAGTCAATGCATTTTCTGGGATTCAGGTTAGTGGGATAAAATAGGATTTTTCTATTTGAGCTCCCACTGTCCACCCGGGGGTGAAAGCTTTGCTCACTGGATCACAAGGAGCCTCCTGCTCCCCAGGCGGCTCCGTCCAGGCACCGCGCGCGATGAAATGAGCTGCTAAAACAGGCGCTTGCCCGAAGCGAGATGGGGCTGAAAACCATCCCGGGTGTCCGGACCCGCACTCACTTTTCCAGCAGGATGAGGGCTGTCGTCGGGTTCACGCGAAGGTACTTGCACGTGGGTTGCCCGTAGTCAGCCAAATACGTCGACCAGTCCCACTGGATGAACAGATCCAAGAGCTGAAGCAGCCGCCGGAAAGAAAAAACAAACAGATAGAAGATTTTATAAAGCTGGCGAGAGAGCAGGTGTTTTATCTGAAAGCTGGCAACGATCCTGGGCAGGTGGTGTTAACCACAAAAAATGGTTTGCAGGCTTTATTAATTTATTATTATGCTGCTAATATTGAATTATTAACTTACTCCTATTTAATTATTAATTTATTAATATTCAATGTTAATTTATGAATGGTTATATTAATTTAGCCATAGTGCACTCCCGCTACTCCTGTTATCTCTGGTTTTGGGGTGAACCAGTGGCACAGGAGATATGAGGACTGAGACACCCCAAGGAGGTGGGTGGCAAAGAACCCCAGCACCCTGACGCTCTCAGCTATGGCAGGAGGGCACTTTTGGGGTCAAAGTCACCACAAATTTCTTCTGTCCCCAAATAACCCCCGGCATCGTTTGAACCATGCCACAAGGATTTCTCATCATGCTTGCACCATCTCAGCATCTTCCAAGTGCTTTGTAAGCGTCTCCAATGACGGGAGCTCCCTGGGGAGGTGTGGGACCCATCCAGGAGCTGAAGATAAACTCATCCAGGGTTTATTTTGGGTGAATGCAGCTACCAGAGGAGACTGGGAGTCCCAGGTGGTTTCCAGACGTTTGTAAGAGAAACCACCAGCCCCTGGCAGCGGGGGAAGGAAAAAGCGGAGTAATTCAGCCGTCCGTGACAGTCCCTGCTCCAGACCCCCAAAATTCTCACCTGAAGCCCTTCACCTCCGCAAACGACCCCCTCAGCACCCCACCACTCCCAGCTGATTCAGGTGAGGAAGGAGCAAACTACAGCCCAAGTTTCCTGAATGCCCTCTTCCACCCCACCTTTCACATCCTTATCTTCCTTAAAAACCTAACAGGAGCTCCCACACGAGGACCTCATCACCCCTAAGAGGACTTGCCTCTCCACCCACCCGTGAAAGCACAGCTGAGGACATATGAGATGAAGCCTTCATCTCCATCATCTAAAACAGGTTAATTAAGAGCGGCTGCATTTCCTCCCCCCCAACCTTCTGCCTTGGAGAGCTGCTGTGACCGCTCTTTTGCAGGACAGGCTGCCAAGCGCGTGGACGTCTTCATCGCCCGCGTCTGCGCGTCCCGGCGCCCACTGCAGAAGCCCGGAGAAGAAGGACCATCCCGCGGCCAAGCGAGGACCATAGAGGGCTCATTGTCCCCGCGTCTCCATGGTTTTCCTGGAGACTCCAGCACTGTTTAACAACACATCCCGCCCCGCCAAGAAGGGGATTTGGCTCCTCCGAGACCTCAAGGTACAAAACAAAAATGTGCAACAAGATTCTTTTTGACTATGTAGGTCAGGGCAAAGAAAACAAGCTGTCGGGAACAATCTCCCAGGCTGGCGGGGGGGACGGATTAGCCGGGACCTAAGAGGGCTTTTCCAGCCTGCGGTCCCGCGCGGCTTTGTACGGCGGGTCCATTGTGTTAACTACAAACCCGAGTTGAACATCATCGGCAGGAGTTTTTTTCCAAAGGGCACCTTCAAGAGACAACCTTAAATATGATTTCACAGGCTCTTTTCATACAGCACAGCGGGGCCAAAACTCTTCTATCGGGTTTGCCGGCTGCTGGGGGAAGCTGTATGGTTGTACAGGCTAAATCGGATCCCCCCCAATGCACCAAAGTCCTCTTGTTGGTGGCCCCGGGGGGACCGAACGTGCCTCTGGCAAACCACGAACAAAGCAGCACGAGTTACTGCCACAGAAAGCGCATGGCCGGACCGTCAAAGGGCCAGGTAGATGTTCATGGGGAGTGGGAATAAAGCCCTGGGAGAAAGGGACAAAAGAAGAATCAAAAAAAAAAAAAGGCGATGATTAGAAGTGGGTTAGGAGAAGATAAAATAAAAAGCATCAGGAGGTGTTATAAACAGGAGGCTTGGGGAGACAGCAGAGGCTCGGGGAACCATGCAGGAGCTCAGAGGATGGGTAAGGAAAGAATCATAGAATCATAGAATCATTAAGGTTGGAAAAGACCCTTAAGATCATCAGGTCCAACCGCTAACCCAGCACTGCCAAGGCCACCACTAACCCATGTCCCTAAGCACCACATCTCCCCGGCTTTTAAATCCCCCCAGGGATGGGGACTCAACCACTTCCCTGGGCAGCCTGTGCCAAGGCCTGACCACTCTTTCAGTGAAGAAGTTTTCCCTAATATCCAACCTAACCCTGCCCTGGCGCAGCTTGAGGCCGTTCCCTCTCGTCCTATCGCTTGTTACTGGGGTGAAGAGACCGACCCCCACCTCACTACAACCTCCTTTCAGGCAGTTGTAGAGAGCAATAAGGTCTCCCCTCAGCCTCCTCTTCTCCAAACTAAACAACCCCAGAAAGGGCACGGAGAAACCTCCAACGCATGTCTCCGAAAGAGTGCAGCCAGTGCAGCACGGGGAGATTTTTATCCAAAAGTCAGATGAATGGCTATCTAGGGCAGCTCAGCCCTTGCTCTCCAGCTTGGGAGCCCACGCCAATGCTTGGCAGTCCCACCAGGGCCAGGTCATGCGCGGCTGGGATGGCACGCAGTCCTTGGCCTGATGGCCATCCCCGTCCCACAGCTTTGCTCCAGCTCTATACTCAGTTCAGCTCGGCGGGTTGAAGCAATGCAGCTCTCCCGCAGGAGGCTGCCAGGCTGCTGGGCTTTGCCGGCGTTGAAGGTGCACCACCACACCTCCTGTTGCGCTGGCACCAGCATGAAGGGATGGCCGGGGTAAGTTATTTTATGGATCTGTTTTAACATGGACTTGTTGGAGCAAGTCCAGAGGAGGCCATGAAAATGGCCCGAAGGCTGGAACACCTCTGCTGTGAAGAAAGGCTGAGAGAGTTGGGGTTGTTCAGCCCAGAGAAGAGAAGGCTGCGGGGAGACCTTATTGCAGCCTTTCAGTGCTTAAAGGGGGCTTAGAAAAAAGATGGGGACAGACTTTTTACTTGTCCTGTGCTGGGCACTGGTGAGGCCGCCCCTCGAATCCTGTGCTCAGCGCTGGGCCCCTCACCCCCAGAAGGAGCTGGAGGGGCTGGAGCGTGGGCAGAGCAGGGCAGCGAGGCTGGGGAAGGGGCTGGAGCACAAGGGTGGGGAGGGGCGGCTGGGGGAGCTGGGGGTGCTCAGCCTGGAGAAGAGGAGGCTGAGGGGAGCCCTCATCGCTCTCTGCAACTGCCTGAAAGGAGGCTGGAGCCGGGGGGGTCGGTCTCTTCTCCCCAGGAACAAGCGATGGGACGAGAGGGAACGGCCTCAAGCTGCGCCAGGGCAGGGTTAGGTTGGGGATTGGGAAAACTCCTTCCCCAAAGGGCTGTCAGGGCCTGGCACAGGCTGCCCAGGGCAGGGGCTGAGTCCCCATCCCTGGGGGGATTTAAAAGCCGGGGAGATGTGGTGCTGAGGGACATGGGTTAGTGGTGGGCTTGGCAGTGCTGGGTTAGCGGTTGGACTGGATGATCTTAAGGGTCTTTTCCAACCTAAAGGTTTCTATGATTCTAAACAAGCCCCATCCTAAATCCGCTCCCACCCTGGGCTGGACCTTCCCCGAGCGCTGGCCCAGCCAGGCTCCCCCCGGCCGGCTCACGACAGTGACGGATAGCCTGTGTATTTTACAACTGTTTGCCCACATCAATCTTGGCGGCGAGGCAGGTCCGAGGATAGCCGGGGCTGGCACCTTTGGCCCCCGGCTGCCGCGCGGCGCAGGGCATGGCCGGCGCTTGCCGGGCTCTGCCGCGGGTCGTGCTCCGTAGGAGAGAGGTCTTGCAGGAGGAAGCCTGACGGCTCAGGGCAAGCTGTCTCGAAACGATTTATCTGTCACATAAATGTGGTTTTATTGGTTTTACTGTTTAAACTTTTCACCTCTGCTGCTAAATCGGAACGACTGAAAAAAAAAAAAAAGGAAAGGAAAAACCCGCCTGCGCAGCGGCGCTGGGCTGCAGCGGGCCTGCCGGGGGAGATTCCAAACAAAATATGCAAATACCATTAATTCTTCAAACTAGAGTCTCCTTTTCAAGGCTATAAATCAAACTCGACAGGACATACACTGGAGGGAAAGGAAAAGAAGAGGGGGGGGAAAAAAACCCGAGGAGCTTTTACCGCGCTGATATGAAAGTGGAATACGCTCAGAAAGCTGCAGATGTGCTGCGTGCGCAGAGCAGGGCTGCGAAGCTGCAGCTTCCCGCGGCACGAGAAGCATCTTTGCTGCAAGAGCGGGGAGAGGTTCATGTAAGTATTTATAAAAACGAAGAAATGGAGAATGGTTTGAATATGCCGCCAGAAGAAAGGTACTCAAAATTTGTTTTTATACACATATATGCACTTTTACTCAAATGGTGATTCAAGGGAGGGTGACGCTGGAAAGAAGGAATTAAACTGGGAACCAGTTCCCAGCCCTGCCCCAGGCTCCCCTTGGCAGGGGCTGAGAAGCACTTTCTCCCCATTTCCCTCAGTTCCACCTCGAAAAACACTTCCTTGTCACTCCCCTTGCACTATCACCATCTCAGACTCTTCAAAAATGTTATTTTTTGCAAAGCAGAGGCATGTTTTTACAGCCCTCGCATCAAGTGCAGGGAAAGGATGGTTGCAACTTAATTGCACGCCGGTGGCAAAGGAAACGGGGACGTCGCAATGACTTTGCAAGCTTCTCCCTCCAGACGCGAAGCAAAGCGGGACAGTATGTTCTGTCTGACACAAGACGACAGCGCTGAATCTGGATAAAATCCTTTCAGCCAAGCCAGAAATAACGTAATGTGAACCCAAACTGATTCAAAACACAGTTTCCAAGCTCTGCCAGCGCCCCTGGAACAAGATCAAAGAAAGCACCAGCATTTGCACGCTTGCACCAGCGTCGCAGCGGGCTCTGTGCAAACCGGGGAGGTGATGCACGGTGGCTAGAGAGAAAGAAGACGGCAGGAAAGGGAGACCCATGTTTTCTAAGATGAAAATAAACCCACGCAAAAACCCTCTTGTCCTATCTCAGAGAAGTCAGGATGACGTTCAGGGATAACTATAGATATGGGATTCTTTTGGCCCCGAGGACCTCTCCTCCCCTCCTCAAGCCAAAGATATGAAGGCCAAGTGTTACTGCAGGACAGATGAAAATTCCTGAATTCCCTGACTTCATGCAACACCTGGCTCTTCTATTTTTTTTCTTTTCCCTCTTTTGAACTGATGCAGCACTGCTCTGAGCATCCACACACGGAGCTGCACCCAAATGCTTTGACCTGCAGGGAACTACCACTTGAGACGCATCAAATGCTCTGGGCTCATGGACAAGTCTACTGGAAGAGGAGCGTGATCATCCCCTGTTAGCAGAGGGAAGAGCTTCCCGGGACAGACCCGCCACGACGCCGGACACGATATTACATCCTGGAGCAGGAAGCAAAACTCATCCAAATTAGAAGCGAAGAGCAACTGTTCACAACCGGAGCTGCTCCAAGACACGAGGGCAGCCTGCAGTCCAGCCAGAAATGGAAACCACATCTTTCTGCTCCCCGGCAAGCAAAGTTTTTGTTTTTTCCAGTCCCTGCTGAAGGGATTTGGTTGCTAACAGACATGCATTTCAGTCCTGTTAAGGTCAAAAGAGCCATCATCACCTCTGCGCTCGCGTCCGTGTCTTCCCAGCCCTTTTGCTTTTCAATATCCTGACTTTTGGGGGCTGAAATCCCACGTGATCTATCAGTATTTGTAAAAGAGCCATCACCAGAGGCAATCTGGTGCAAGAGCCTCATGGCTACGGAGCAACTGGATGGTGAAAGGAGAAACAAGCCCCTCCTGAAGACTAACCCTCACTTTATTTCAAGGTCTAGGTCTCTTCTTCCTGGAGAAGTGAAGGCTCAGGGGCAACCTGATCACAGTATTCCAGTACTTAAAGGGTGGCTACAAGGAGGACGGAGGCTCTCTCTTCACAAGGAGCTACATGGAGAAGACAAGGGGTAATGTCTCCAAGTTGCACCAGGAGAGGTTTCATCTCTAAGAAAGAAATTTCTTACAGGGAGAACAATTGTTCACTGGAACAACTTCCCAGGGGATGTGGTAGGGTCTCCATTGCTGGAGGTTTTCAAGATGCGACTGGACAGGGTGCTAGATCATCTCATCTAGGCTTCCCTTCCCATGAAAGGTTGGACCAGATGATCTTTCAAGGTCCCTTCTAACCTGGGCTGTTCTATGGTTCTGTGATTCTACCCCAGAAACAAACATCCCTTCCCCTCTTACCCACCACGATATTTATTCCCAGTGACAAGAGAGAGCATCGAGATGGCTTGAAAAGGACTGTCCTCTGCCAACACCATCAGAGTATCAGTAGATCCACCAGCAACAAGACATTGCGAGGGCTGGTGGGAAATATCCAATAAAGAACTAAACCTTCTCTTTGATAAAAGCCCAAATTAGGGAATTCTCACGTCCCTGCAGGTGTTAATTACCCTTTTAGGTCTTTTTCCTCCAAGCACATGTACAGCAGGAGACAGACTCTTCTCTACTAGGAGCTGTTGACTTTCTGTGGCACTCGGACCACACGTTGGAGCTGGCCGGAGCCGGACTGCGAGGTGTTACTGTCTGACAAGCCTACTGCAGAGCATCAACTGCTATTAAAAAAAACCCAAAACAAACACCATCAGCACGCACACTTACACAGCGAAGGATGAAAAGGGAAAGACGACTCAAGACCATTAGCTGGCAAATCTTGCAACCTGTTTCAACAAATTGAAACGCAATTATCCCAGATTTCTCACATCCAACTGAGCTAAGGGAATTAGAGTCAACTTGCTGTATCTTAAACCAGGAGACAGCCAGGTGTCTGGAGGAGCCTGGTCTGGGTCTAGGTGGTGCCAACAGCGGGTGCGTGAGATCACAGAATCACAGAATACCAGGTTGGAAGACACCTCAAAGATCATCTGGTCCAACCTTTCTTGGCAAAAGCACGGTCTAGACAAGATGGCCCAGCACGCTGGTCCATCTTCCTTGATGTTCCTGAGATCTTCCTTGTGGTGGGGTATTGGGGGAGGTTCAGATCAACAGGGAAGGGACAGCTATGCCACAGGATTATGGTCAGGTTTTTGTGATGAGCTTTATGTCCCCCGGATGCCAGGGCACAGAGCAGTGTTAATTAAGTTAGGTTTGGGGGTTTCCCAGCTGGAGGCATCACTTCTGCCCTGAAACCTGCTGAGGGTCATGTTCGTAAGCAACTGCTCTTGCTTTCTCGGGGCAGAAGGAGGGAATATTTTCAGAACCAAGCCAAACCCAGCTCTAGAAAGCTCTATTATCCCTCCTTATCCTTACAACCTCTAAGTCTGATGCTCCTTTTCCCCAGTCTTTGTTGCGGGCAGCACACAGAATGAGCAGCCTCTGACCTGACGCCTTCTACAAACCAGCTGTGCTTCAGTTTGCAAGAAATCACACCGTTAGCTTACAAACCTTCCGAAATCTTTTCTTTAAAAAGCTCGTTTTGCTGATTTAACACTCAGCTCCTTTGATAAAGGTGACAACAGGAGGCGCAGAGGAAGGCAGCACTTGGGTCCTAGCATCATCCCACCTAAACCCACCTGTACGAAGGGACAAGATGCTTCCAGCAGGACAAGAAAACCCCCAGGTAAGACCTGGTCCTGCTGGGTACCTCCATATAAGCACAAGAAACTCCTGAATCCAAACCAGTGCCAATTCCCAGTTTGCCCATGCCTAAGCTTGTCCACAACCCATCCCCACCACCGGTTGAGCAGCCCCTACCGCCAGCCAGCAGGTAATTGTTACGGAGTACAAAAGCCCAAAGAGTTTCCAACATCAGCAGCCACAGACAAGTACATTCAAAATAATTTATTTTGGTGAGGTTTCAATTATGCCTCGTGGGAAAGTAATACTGAAAGAGAAAGAAATACTCTAACCCATGGGGAGACGTGGGTTTGGACAATAGCATGACTAAGAAGAAAAGGCACCAGGAATTGGAACATGATGTTTGTTCGTTTACTTGTGACAGACATGGATGGTAAAATTGTGGCCTAAATGAAAGCAGTAGCAGGTTTGTCACCAGTTTCACTAGAAACTAAGATTTGCTTTACCTGTTGAGTGTACTTGGCGCGAGGGGGTGGACAGCACCTGTAGTAACCTGACGTTGCATAAGCCAAGGCGATGCACAAGCCAAGGCGTTGATGCACATGGAGCTCAGGGAAGGTCAATCTTATTTTAGGTGCTTACCAGACCTGCCTGCAAGAGAGGGATGGACTTCTAGGAGTTACTGTAGATCAGAGAGTACTGTCCAGCCTGCTTGGACCTCTCTGTAAGGCACAATAACTCGACGCTCAAGTGACCCTTCCAGGTCTCCTGGGCAGATGTCCCACCCGGGGCTGTCCTTCCTCCTAAGTGCTCATGCTGGAGGGAGGAGAACCCATTCCAGGTTCCTCATCTCACATTTTAACTGGATTGATTTTGCAAGTTAAGGCAGCAATTTTATCTTTCCTTTTTTTTTTTCTGTTTACTCATCTCTGCAAAAGTGGAACAGTTCTTGGAAAAAACATGAGCAGAACCTGGAAAGATTTATGGCAGATGGGACAGTATGTAACGAAGAAAGGTTTGAGACCAACAAAGCCCTTATCTGTCCAGTCTGTATTATTTTCAGATTTGTATTATTGCCTGTTTATAGGTTTTTGTATTTCTTACATCAGATTTCCAGGGGAATGTCTCCAGAAAGCTTTTTCCCTGCACTGTGTGTGCAGAAAGGTCTTCTGTTTTTCCATCTGCTAATGTTCATGGTTTATTAGGAGGAAAACCTCTGGCTTTCCACCTGCTTTGAAGTAACGCTGTAACTACATGGTTTGACTTTTCTACTGTTTCAGAAGATATTTATTCCATGGGTCTCGTTAAAATCTTAACAAACACAATTTTACCCAAACAATGTTGTGTTTCTGATTGTAGCTCACGTCCGCACTCATGGCAAAACAACTCCCTTCTGGGTTAAATACGGCTTTGAGGAATCCACCTTCTCCTCCCAGCCTGCGACACGAAACCACATGAAGGAGCCACGAAAGGTTTTTGGGCTTCAAGAGAAGTGATGCAAAGCAGCCCAAGAGCGAAGGGTGGGGATGCTGAGGGTTAGCACATCGTGTTATGGTGACAGTCTTGAAGATGGCTGGAAAGTCCCTACCAGCTTCGTTCACACTCCTACTGACTTTGATGGTGCAGGATCAGGGCTTTAGTCATTCACTGGAGGCTTGCCCGCAGGGAAGGCTAAACTGAATTCTAGGGAAATCCCAAGTTTCTCTGACCATTGCAAAGCCCTGTGCAATGCTGCTTGAAAAAAAAACAAAAACAAGGCATGAAAATTATTTGGTACAAAACCACTGGGATTTCAATGTTTCGGAATAAAATCAGTTGGTTCTAGCGATAACCGCCCAGACGGGGGATTTTATGAATGGCCAAAAGAACAAAAGGAGACTCTGTCCTGCTGGATTTAGTACTCAGTTTGCACTCATAAAAATAATTACTTAGATTCATCAAATTCTCCATGCAGGTTCACAAGTTTGCATGGTGCTTTCCGCCCGGAGAAGACGACCGTATTTCCACCCTCCAGATCCTACAATCTGCATAAGACAAAGAGACAATACTGGGCAGTGGCCAAAAGAAATGAAAGAGCCTCGGAAGACCGTTCTCCAGGGACCGCTATTGAATAACACTTTGCGTTTCCATTTAACCATCACAAAGGGGGATTCAGTCCCGAAGCAAAGATGTCTCCGTTAGAGGCATCCCCCCGGTAGCCTCTCCGGCTCAGATCTTCGGTGGGCGCAGCTGGGAGGTGCGCCCATCGCTCTGCCCCACAAGGATGGAGCCTGGCTAATTCCTCGGGGTCAGCATCCGAGGTGTTGGGGGCCGAATTTGGGATGCAATGCTTGGAAAGCACTCAGCTTGTAGATAATTATTCTTAGAAGCTGTTATGGGGAGGAGAAGCTGGATTTGCTAATGGTAAAAGACCCCCTGCTCCGTGGTCGGGAGATGATGGCATCGTGCGTGCAGCTACCCCTTGTATACAGAAATACCTTCTCCGCTGCTGAAGTCCGGGTGCATATAGCCTCCTGCATTTATCTGACTCACCCTGCCTGACCCATGCTTCAAAATGAGCAGCTCCGAAGAAAACGTTAAGAAATAACATGGAAAATCCTAATATCTCAGCTGCAGTAAGGAAGGAGAAAAGTTAACAAGAGCACAAAAAAAGCACAGAACCCCCTAAACACAGAAAGTGGGTTGAGAGGGGAGAAAAGCAGCGGTCCTCCAAATAAGCCTCTACACAAACCACCTCCATCATCGACCCTACAGTAACAGAGGGGAAAAAAATCACTTTAAATGCTGCCTTTCTAGGGGAAAATGTTCCCGATTAATCGACACAGCAGGCATTCATAGCCAGAAAGATTCTGGGCCAGGAGGGGTTAATGCTCCCCACCCGCTAACAGTTCAGCAGCAAACGAGTACCCACGGAGTGATCAGGGTCTGCCCAGAAGACAACTCAGCGTTTTCAGATAAATACAGCCCCGCTCGGTGCCCAGATACCCCGGTGAGGGGCACCCCGTGGTGGTTTCCCCGTCGGGGGGGTCCCACCAGCAGCGGGGAGCAGGGACAGGAGAGCCAGCAGTGCCTTTTGGAGCACAGCAATTAGGGTCCCTCCTTTCCACGGCAGGAGAAAGCCATGATATTTGAATTAAACCGCTCCCGCTGTCCCTAAAGGCACCGGCATCACCTTCCCCGCAGCCCGGCACTCGCCGGGTACCAAACCAGACCGCGGGGCAAGCACGCCACGATTATTTTTCCTGTTGCTCAGCTGATGCCAAGTCCTCTGCAAAGTTGCATTTTTCTTTTGTTTACACATTAAAAAAGGGGATAAAAAAAAAAATAAAAAGAGGTGACCTCTCGCTAACCCCAGCCAGTCTATGAGAAGCTGCCGCTGCCTTCACCTCCGAATGAACTTTCAGATTATCTCAGACAAGATTCACCTTGCATTGAACTTGTACCTTGCGTGGCAGCACACAGTCACGTAACCTTGATTAAACATTACAGCGCAACGTGGCTATAAATTTAAAAAGCGTTATCGGTGCGCTTCCTCCCGTCGTCCTCGGGCAGGGGGAGCGATGGAAATGCTGGGAGCCACTGGGAACCAGCCTGGTGTGCACCGGCACGGGCGGGAGATGGAGAAGCAGCTATCTGAGGGAAGAGGAGAGAGCTAGAGCAGCCCCTGTGCTGTCCTCTGCTCCCGAGCGTGCAATGAGTTGTGTACGGGCTCTGCGGTAGCTCCTGCAGGAGCGAGAGGCTCCGGGTGCCCACCGCGAGCGGGGATGACCCGTGGAGGCCTCGCACGGCTTTCTGCTCAAAAGACCCAAGAAAAAGCAAAAAGAAAAGAGCAACAAGGAGCGATAACGGGTCCGGCGGTCCCTTCACCCAGCAGGAAACCTTGCTCAGGCCACGGCCTCCTAAACTCTGGCTGCCCTCTTCACGCGAAGCATTGCAGCCCGTCGCCGTCCTCCCATTTATTTTCAAGACACACGCGTGACGGGAGGCAGAGGCAGCCGCCTCTTCATCTCCCGGCTGACATGTAAGGGAAGGGAGAGCTCAGCATCCGCGCTGGCGGCGGCAATTCCTGCCGCAGAGGTCACTCGGCCGTTCGAGAGGAGAGCGTCTGGGCGGCGAAACAGATACGCTCAAGTTCAAGTGCTTGAAATACTTTTTTTTTTTTTTAAACACTGAAAACTAAACTAATATATCCCCTGCTTTTCATGATAACTTCCTCCTTATCCTCGGCGGTTTTGTTTAGCAGATCTATTGTTCTCGGCGAGCCTTGCCCTGGGGTCCAATTTGACTGCGTTCTCATTTTTCCCCCTATGTAACTGATGCTTATTTCTTTAAGCTCTACTGTAAACAGAAAACACACTGCAGTGCCCTTGCCTGGCTTTGCAGGAGGCAGGCTCAGACCTGGAACTCCTTCTTTGTGGTTTTTTTTTTTTTTATAGGAAACAAAAAGATTGGGCTTGCTTGCTTCAAGGATTCAAACACCTGCGGGATGCGGGAGGACGGCTGCGGTACCCGCGGGTGGTCTGGGCTCGGAGCGGGGAGCACGCGGCTCCAGCGCTGGCTCTGCCGCTGCTTTGCTGGATAAATGGCCTTTTTCTGCTTGTAAGGCTGGAAACGTGCCGCTTTCCTGATTATAGACCTCTTTAATGTTCATTAGGGGCAGGGGCTGAGGAGGTAAGCGGCGGCGTTTGGAGGTGGCATGAAGTTCTTGGAGGTGCTCAGGGTGAAGGAGGAAGCCACCAGACAGCATCCCCCTCGATGGGGTGGCACGTGGGGAACAAATATAAAATAAAAATAAAACCTTTGCAGAGGGCAACACATCTTGGATGGTTCGAGGAACACAACAGGAGATGGGGATTTGGGAAGGGCGGGTGATGGGGACACCAAGATGCGGTTTCATGCTTCCCATCATTTACCTGTCACAGGTTCGGTCCTCACCCAGAGAAACGTCCTCGCCCCAGCAGACCGCAAAGGGGGAGCTTGGGGGATGCAAGAACTGCTCGGGCTGCAACACTAAGGAAACACTTTGAGCAAAATGGGCATTTTTTCCCCCCGTTTGCTGTCCTCGTGGCTCCTCTCCACCCTGGTACCTGCCCCAGCCTCCCAGGAGAAGACTTACTCCAGCACAGCTTGCAGGAGCCTGTCCAAAGGAGACGGAGCCAGCATCAGCGTGGAAGAAACCGGTGACACTGGGGTCTCTGCCCAAGGCAGGGGATGCAAAGAGCAGGGACGAGGGGATGGAGCAGGTGGCCTCGGATGCTGCCAGCTCCCACCGAGAAGGTTTGCTCGGCTTTGCAACCACACCAACTTCCAGAGATGTCCCCTCCAAAGGCGCCGGCATTCCCCCTATCTAGCGGCGTCACCTGCAAAACTAATTTGGCTCGTGAAATAACCCGGCAATTTGGGTGGTTGATTAGAACTATTTTTATAAGGCCGCGGGATATATATTTCCAGAGTCTGAAATAGTGTTTGGAAAACAGCGAGAGCCATTTAGAGCCATTTAGGCTATTCTACAGAGAGGCAGACGCACAAGCAAATGGATATTTAAAACAGCTGTGAAGACAAGACTGGTAGGAAACATTTGGCTAAAAGCAAACACAGAAATAAAATAGCTTTGCAGAAGGTTAGAAATCAGTGCATTTGGTAACGCCCGACCTCGGGAAAAAATCATTGTATTTCTTCAGGTTCTAGAGACTAATAATTTACCATGGAAAATGTAAAGATTAAAGTCCATTATTTCACCTTATATTTTCCATCCACACTGTAAAAAAGTCTCTTTTTTGGATGAGTGGACACCGCCAAACTTCCCCATGGGACGGCTCATCGCTCCTCTTAGCATCTACAGGGTAAAGCAGATTTTAAACCCCAAGGCCATGAAATCGCTGGGCTCCAGCTGACGGCGATGGGCGAGCTGATGCTTTTTGGGGGCTTGCGTGCTCTAGACCCCAGCCTTTCAGGTGAACCCCAAAAGTGCTTCCAGGAAGGGTTAAAAGAGGAGGATTTAAAATTCCCACTCACGTCAGGCTTGTTTGGGAGCCTGGCCAGCCACCTCTCACCCCACAGCAACTGCCTTCTTTTGAGAAAATATTGAGCCTATTTGAACCTGTTCCATTATTGGTGGGTGCAAACCATTCTGAGAACTTTAATTTTCTAGGAAACTAATGTGTAAGGCGAAAAACATACAGCGTTCTTGTGCGGAAAGCATGCAACACTTGCTTTTGGCATTCTAAAACCCTCCTGAAAATACGCGAGGGTGACCCAAGCCCAGCTTCCAGTCGATTAAACCCCCAAACCCTCTTGGGCACGCCTTCCTGTAACTAAATACGATGCGATGAAGCGGCCGAGCACCAGGAGGGATCCCAGCTGAAGCAGCATTTCACCCTGCTCCTGCATCCGCCGGGCAGCCCTGGGCACGGGGAGAACCAGCAGGATTTATGGCTATTTGTTGTAGATAAAAAAACCCGACCTTCGGAGGAATCTGAATACAAAAGCAAAGGCTTTTCCTTACGCGGTGTCACACTAACCTCTGGATGGCCTCGCGCTTATTGTCACAGCCTTGGAAAGGTATAAACAAAGGCAGATTTCGGATGCCAAGAGCCGGGTTAAGAGAGAAAGGAGACGCGCTGCTGCTGCGAAATCCCCTTTGCACTGACATCTCGGGTATAAATCCCGGGAAGAGATGTTTTACGATGTGCACGCAGAGTTATCGCCCTATTATAAAGCAATTCACGGGGAAAAGAGGCGATAGCAGACGACGGCGAGGTCCCGGCGGAGCGGGGAATTCAACACCTGCGGCCAGGACGGCGATGGGGAGACGGCACGAGGCAATGCGAAGGGCTGGAGGAAACGGCAAAAAAGGCCCTTTTGGGGTTAAATATGCTCTTTAAGCGTACTGGTAGGGCTGCAAAGGGAGGGTTTGGGGTGAGAGTGGTTCCTGATGGCTGAGATGGGACCCCAAAAGGTGCTGTCCTGTTTAAGGATGCGTTGCATAGTGTTGCCCAAACCTGATGCTCCCCCCGCCGCCGTCCCACAGCCGCCAGTCCCAACAACATCCCAAAGGCGGCTCGATTTTCAAAACTTTGGGGAATTTTCAATGTGTCAGGGGAAAAGTGCTCTGGAGAGTTTGAAGTAAATATGGGGGAAAAGAAAAAAAGGGGAAAAAAAGGAAAGGAAAAAAAAGGACAAATGAAAAAAGAAAAAAAAGGAAAAAAGAAAAAAGAAAAAGGAAAAAATAAAAAAGGAAAAAAAGAAAGAAAAAGAAAAAAGGAAAGAGAAAAAAGAGGGGAAAAAGACAGAAAATAAAAAAAAAAAAAAAAAGAGAGAGAAATTTCACGTAGATATAATTTCAGAGGAGGGAGACTTGCCAGAGCAGATAAAACCTCATCTACTGAACCCGCATCTGCTCAGGGAACTGCTGTCCAGATTTTGGCACCAGACCTTTGGTCCCGAGTCTGACGGACCCATCGACCCCCGACTACCTCAGCGTGGCCGTAGGCGGTGAAAACCCTCCAAAACCAGCAAGACCCTCAAGAATTTGGCCAGCTCACACAGCGCCGGTGCACTCAAGCCTAAACTTAACGCGGCTCAGCTTTAAGTCCAGCCTTAGCAGCTCTGCTTATAAAGCCGAGCATCGCTTTTTCTGGGCAACTTCAGCCCCGAAGGAGGGGGCTGCCTCAGCCGGGCGCGGGCACGGTACGATACCATGCTGCGTGATTTCCTTCTATTGAAAGCGTCTCTTTTTCTCAAGGTTTCTCAGGCGTCGGGGTTCACCGTAGGTACGCGTGTTTCCTTCACCGTTTTGCTGCCTCATTCACTTTTTTCGGCCGCGTTATCTTGCTGCCCGCCCAGCCCCGCAGGCAGGAGCAGGCAGGAGCAGGCAGCCGGGCCAAGCTGCCTGCTCACCCTTTCCTGTGCTCAAACAGCAGCGCTTGAGGAAGGATAAACCAACATGGATTTGTCTTTATTTACACCCAACTGTTTACTTTCTTCTTTCTTTTTTATTTTATTATTGTTTGATAGGAACATAAAGCAGAAGCCCAGCAGATCAATGCACCAAAGGGCTTCTTGCAAACTTCCTTTTGGTTGCTGTAAAATTTTTGCGGGGTTATGAACTCCTTAAACAAACAGCTGAGGTCATTGTTAGCGCAAAAAAAAAAATTATTTAAATAAAAAAGCAAGACTAATGTTACAGCCAGAGCGGAAGCACAGCAAAATTCATGGCAAAAATGTCGAAGAATCACGAGTCTTGCACACACTTTCCATCTGCCAGTCCAAGCCACTCTCCACGTTATTAAGATGACAAAACCTGGACTCAAGCCCCACCGTATTTGGAGATCTCAGCCCCAATTCTGAGGGTCACAGCTCAGAGAAAGGGAACTTTTGGTGGCAATAATCCTGTCCCTTCCAATCTCTTGACATGGTATCACAAGATAAGAGCAATCCCAGCCCTTCCAGTGCCCAGCAGACAGCACTGGCAGGGCAGCAGATGGTTCTTGAGATGCTTCGTCCTCCATTCAAGCTTGCCCAGAAAAACCATTAGCAAAGCGGCACGGGTGTGATAGTCACCTATCACAGTCATGTATCTCAGAATCACTTACATCAGGGACTCAAAAGACTTTTTTTCCCCAAAAATTGACACTGAAAACCTCTACTTCTTCCTCAATAGGAGGAACTTTGCAAGAGCTGTACGTGGTCCCAAGGACGCGTCCGAGCCACCGAGCAGGGGGTGACGGCAGCGAAGCAGCTCCTTTCCTGAGCAAATACTGGCACAAGGTTTCCCACTGGCAGGTACAGAGGTTTGCAAGTGAAGGCTCGTGTTGGCGGTGGACGGGATATTTTAATGCTTCCCAAGAACTGCAACGCTTTGGGTCCAGAAACAAAGAAATTCTGCGACCAGGTGCTTATGACAAGAAGGTCTGATCAATAGGAAAATAATTTCACCGGGTTTGTGTGCTGTCCCCAGCAGGTGAAGCTGATGGCCTCAGCCATCTCCCACCCAGCTCCTTCAGGAGAAGATGGTCATTTCCAGGAAAAGCTTCCACTTGCAACCGCACCAGTTGCACCATGGCAGAAGGCACCGCGCAGCCCAAGCACTGAGTGTTAATAGAAAAGGGGTTTGGGAAAGGAAGGGAAGGGATGCCGACAGCGTTGATATGGGAAGGAAATAAATCACTCACAGGGCGTTCATCAAAGCCAAGGATGTCTGAGTGACCCTACCAAAGGCAATACATGAATATCAATAAATTTAGGCAAAAGGGAAGAACAGGATGTAAGCAAGCTTCAACAGAAAAGGCAGAGAGGCCTCTTAACCTGAAAATTTACAGTCAGAAAGAAGAGTCTGCCTGGCTGTCTCTACACCCAACCTCTTCCCATCTCTTGATCCACATGGGATAGAATTACTCGTACATCCCCGGAGGCAATCGCAGGCAGGGTTTCATTTCCAATTGCCAGCGATACTACAATTTCCACTCAGCGGGATTGCTCTCACCCTTTGGTGAACTTGGTCGTTTTGGAGAACCAGCCTGGAGCCTGCAGTTGCTGTCTCCCCAGAGGTTTGCTGTAAATCATACATGAAGAGCAGGATCCATCTCTAACACGATTCACCCTCACCTAGCGTCGATTCAGCAGACAACCTGGACGTACGGCCCCAGGAGACGCGAAGTTGGGTACGCGGCACTTCTCGCACCCCTGAAACCTTCATGCACCGTCAAAACTCTGCAAAGAAATTCCTGTTTATATGCTGCTGCTCATCCCTCTCTGCTGCTAACAAGCCTCTCTCCGAGCCTCATTTTTCATTCCTGCCTTAATGCTTTCTCCCACGTTTCTTCCTCTTGCTTCGAGATTTTCCTCTCTGAAGCACCAACTGTGTCTGATACTCTTTTCTCTTTAGAAAGGGCTTGGTTTCTGAACGGCCCAGAAAACCTCCAGTCTCCTGACACAGAAGCATGAATAAATTAGACAGCGAATTCGAAAAGAAAGAAAAAATTAAAAATAAATAAAAGCCAAGCAAGCTCATGGCATGGGCTGAACTTTCCTTGTGCTCAAATAGGAATTTTTCATGACATCTCATCACTTATTTAGTCTGCGGGTCCGTGACCTTCTGCATATCGCTGTACTCCACCGACAGATGAGTAACACCTCTGCCCACCTCCACCCTCACCCAGCCCCAGAAGAGACAGCAAAGCCCCCAGAAAACCCCAGCTCCGCTTGAAAGCAAGCACATTTAAAGAGTTGATGGTACAACTGATCTACAGGACCACTGAGTTTAGCAAAAATGAAAAGAAAAAAAAAAATCCTTGTAGATTGAGAATGTTTAGAAAGAAACGCCAGTGGAGATGGAAATCATCTGGGTTATTAATCACCTGCCTGCCCGAAGGCTTGATCTAATGCCTAAAGCAGAAGTGAAAAGCCGATGCGATGTGCAAGAGGGAAAACAACGCTGCTTTCAGCAGCCCAGAGAACCTCGGGCTTTCGGTATTCTCCTCCTCTTGCACCGCGGACACGTGCAACGTTAAATATCGCGGTGCGAGGCCAAGCTGCCCCCGGGCGGGAGCCACCAGAAGGGCTCCAGCAGAAGTTCTCCTCCTCCTCACCTGAGCTGACCTTGTGGTCACGGCTGCTCCCTGCAGGGCAGCACAGCTTTCTCACCCTGGTGGGACACAGAAAATAACTAAAAATCAGTTTTCTGCAGACTTTGAGGAGCTATCTGCGCTCCCACCGCAAAACCCTTCGGTGGTGAAGACATCGCATGGGAGAAGCGGCTGCGATGGAGTTGCAGAGTATAAAGAAGCCGCGGGAAATACTGCAGCACAGTCGTTATGGATGATGCAGTTGTGGGAGAGCTAAGCCCTAAAATGCTCCAGGAAATAAAGATGAGCAAATAAAGCCCAGAAATGGTTTCAGAGATGCTGCAAAAAGAAAAAAATGAATTAGACCACGCGGGACTTAAGGGCCAAATCGTTTACAGAGTCAGCCAGGAGCTCATAGAAAAGATCACATCCTAAGTCCTAAACAAGTGTTTCAGCGAGCACCAAATTAACCAAGTATGGCTTTATATAAATTTATGTCTTGTGACCGATCGCCTTTGACACAAGGATGGGCCAACCCCACTTGAACCTCATCCCACCTGTAAAACCCCCTTCCTGCTGGATTCTCCAGGTGTAACGAAGCGTGAGCACTTGGCGCAGCCCCTCTCTAGGGATAACGCTTGCTGGACTTCCCCTCTTATCCTATTTCCATGAAACTGGTAGTAATTTAATAACCCTCCACCCTCTGTGAAATTGCAGCGAACTCTTTCACCGAGTTCAAAAAGTGTTGGGAGGAGCGGAGGGGGAAACGCATGGGCAAAACTCACAGGCAGCGTGATTGCCTGCGTCTTGGTTTCCTTTGGAAAGGATTAGACTAGATATAGGATTATATTATATTATATTATATTATATTATATTATATTATATTATATTTATAATTATATATAGTTACACATATATAATTATATATGATTATACATAAAGTTATATATTATATACTTTTTATGCACTATATACTATATTACATATTACGTATTATATATTATATTACACATATTATATATATCCCAGGCAAACCTTATGGGCAATTCAGCATCCTGCTCGCCAAGGGGCATCAGAAAAGAGAAAAAGAAAAGATTCAGGATGGACAGACAGCATCAGAAGCTATAACTGCGAGGAGAAATCAAGCAGTGAAGGGCACAGAGTGCTTTCAGCTCAAGATTTTTTAAAAAAAAGGGGCCAAGGGAGGATTCCAGAGTGTGTGCACACCACAGGTAATGGGAGAGGAACCACATGCGGTTCCCTGGGGGCTTAAGGAAGCAGCAAACAGTTTATTAAGAGAACTGAGAAGGATGCTGCTGTACCTGGACCTGTTGCCACAGCCGCAATCATGGACTTCAGCCACTGAAGGGATTCAACGCAGACAGATTTATTGCAATAATTAATATTAATTAAGATCTAGGACCAGAAATGGGATGAATCAGATTTTTTTTTTTTTAGTAATAACTTACTTGGAAACAGCAGCAAAAAAAAAAAAAAAGGAAAATCCCTAATTCATCTCAAATCCACGCACAAAAGTCATTTAACTCTGGGAAACTGAGCGAGCCTGGAGTTACGAGTATAATTTAAAGCCGATAAGGATCTGACCCATCCTTTGTGGTTTATGGAGTTTGAAGGGAGGCAGTCTTCCCCAGCCCGCCTCCATGCCAGCGTCCTCGTGGAGGCTGGGGAAAGGGGAGGGCTCGCGTTTCTCATTACTCTCCCCCCCAAGGCCTCACTGTAGAGTTTACAATTTAATTTTCTGCATTTGTAATCTGTAGCCCTTGTGTATATAATGTCTAATGAAAAAGGCCTTTTTTAAATTAACATGGTATTTGGAAAAAAACCCATGTGTTTCTATTTCATTATCGAACTACATTTATAAAGGGAAAAAATACTCAAGCGGCGGGTGATCGGATTCAGTTGGCAGGGACACAGGACAGTCAGAAAACATAGATATCCTTACGTAAATGTCTGCACAACATCAAAACGCCTTTGGGTACAACTTTGTTCTTGCTCAAGTCAATAAACCCCCTCCACGGCTCAGGGTTCGATGCCCCGGCTGCTTGTGCATCCACCGGGCTCTTCTCAGCCTCCTCCCCTCGTCCCCTGGCCCTGCCCGGTGCTGACCCATGGCTCACTCTCCTGCTGCCAACATACCAAATGTGGATCCGTTGAATAAGCCACTCTGCTTTTCTCTCCTACCTTTCCAACTCCCTCCTTTGTGGATGGGTTCCTCAAGAAAACGAGGCTTACATCGTTATTCATCATTCAATTTAATACTTATAAGGGTCAATCCTTAAGCCATCCTTAATCTTCCTAAAATACAAACTGGTAAGTGGAGACCTCACAGTTGAGGAGAGGAGAGGAGAGGAGAGGAGAGGAGAGGAGAGGAGAGGAGAGGAGAGGAGAGGAGAGGAGAGGAGAGGAGAGGAGAGGAGAGGAGAGGAGAGGAGAGGAGAAGAGAAGAGAAGAGAAGAGAAGAGAAGAGAAGAGAAGAGAAGAGAAGAGAAGAGAAGAGAAGAGAAGAGAAGAGAAGAGAAGAGAAGAGAAGAGAAGAGAAGAGAAGAGAAGAGAAGAGAAGAGGAGAGAAGAGAAGAGGAGACGAGACGAGACGAGACTATTTCAGTTGGAAGGGACCTACAACCATCATCTAGTCCAATTCAGCCTGACCAATAGCCTGACCAATTCAGGGCTGACCAAAAGTTAAAGCACGTTGAGAGCATTGTCCAAATGCCTCTTAAACACTGACAGGCTTGGGGCATCGACCACCTCTCTAGGAAGCCTGTCCCAGTGTTTGACCACCCTCTCGCTAAAGAAATGCTTCCTAATGTCCAGCCTAAACCTCCCCTGGTGCAGCTCTGAACCATTCCCACGGAGAATGTGGAGAACCACAGAGCATCTGGGGCTGCAGGGATCCCTGAAGATCACTTGGTCCCTGCTCAAGGCATGGGAGCTGGAGCAGCTTGCTCAGGACATCATCAGTTGGATTGTAGGTATCTCCAGGGATGGAGACTCCGCAACTCCTTGGGGCAATTCTCTTCCCTGTTTACTCAAAGCAGACGGCCGGCTAAAGAAGACAAGGCCATACAAGAGAAAAGCTCAGCTCTATTAGACACTAGAGAATCCAAACAAGGGCGAGCTGATGACACCAGGCTTCCTAAAGATGCCGCTCCCAGGACAGCAGTGTTTCCCCTGTTTCAGATACTTATCAGGGTTGGAAAAGATGCTTGGCAAATCAACTGTGCATCTTCAAGAGGGCATCAAACCAACCTCTTCTCCGAGAAGGCTCCCACTGCCTTTCTGAAACCACTTCCCTCCCTGCTTTTTTGGGGGGATACCCACATTTTATTCCTATTCTCCTTTCTTTTGCTACCACTACGTTCTCTGGCTCCAGGCTTTTCCTCATCTCTATTGCTTAATTTTTTTAATCCCAGCACCTCAGACGGAGGAAGCCGTCCTGTTTTCCTTATTAATCAGAAATCTCTGGCATTGACCACAAGAAAAGCCTCCAAGAACGCTGAACTTTTTGGTTCAATGCATTTCATCATAATAGAGCTACCAGCATGCAGAGTTGATTTAGTTTTGCAATTTTCTGTGGAAATACCTTCCAAGCGCTTGCCTTGGCCTCCAGAAATCCTCTGCTACACTCAGAGACACGGCAGGAAAGTCCCAGAAAAGTGGCTGTGTTTTTAGTAGCTACCAAATTCCTCAAAAGCGTCGGTTCAGCCATTGTACTGAGTCTGCAGTGTTTAAAGCAGGGGGGGGAAATGGTATTTCCATCTGAATCCTGAACATCTACCATTAAAAAGTCATCGTGAAAGAAGTCTATCGCCAGCAACACAAGCCCACCACGTGCGTCTGGAAAGCACCTACCATGACCTCAGCCGGTGTCCCAAGCTGGGGACAAGTTGTTCCTTCAAGCACCCTCCTCTGCACTGGCAGCTCACCTGGGATTTATGGTGTTTATTATTGCAAGGCTGGTCCAGGAATCATCTGTCACACCTGCATTTCTTTAGGAGAGTCTAGATAGGGACAAATCCAGCTCTTCTGGTCTCCCCTCTGAGCAGAAGGCTGTTTCTCCAGCAAAGAGCATCTAAGCCCATTAAATAACGAGGCTTCCATTTTCCCGGAGGGGTTATCCCATCTGTTAATACAATATAAGCACACCAACTTCAACCATCATCTCTCCATCACCTCCTCTAGGACTGTAATTATATTCCATCTTTTTTGTCAGCTGATTCAAGGCCTTCCCAACACTGGAAAAGAGCAAACTGGTGCAACTGGGCTCTCCACCACTAAGCAATACCAAATGCAAAGGCGAAATCCTGATAGAAGAGGACAGAAACAAGAGATGGAGATGGAGGAGGGCAAATATTTAGCTACTGACCCTGCACCATGATCGAGACAACAGCCATGACCACCGTAGCCCAGCCACCACGAGGTTTATCTATAGGCAGCAACATCCACCCTGCACCCATCCAAAATTTAAGAGCTTAATAAAAGAAGTAAGATAAAAAATCAGCATCCACGTGAAGATGGACAACTGAGACACAGAGACGTTCCTGGCTAATGATCAACACATTTCCCACGGTGTAGGACCTGAATCCATCCTTAATCTTCCTAAAATAAAAAAAAATATCTCATTTAACCTTATTATTCTCAAGGTGAACACCTCGGGAGACACGGTCCCTGGCACACACCGAGGCAGGCTGCGCTGGTACGGTTTCAGGCTGGAAGAGGTCTGAGCTCTGAGCTTCCTTGATTTTTATCAGGGTTCACTCAGACTAACATTATTTCGAGACTGCCTGTGGTACTTAATCCTCTTTCAACACTGGATCTGACCTCGTCATGGCGTGAACTGTAAAGTGAGTGTTCCTCCGAGGTTACGGCTGCGAGAGGGACCGGGGAGGGCGGCTGGCAGGGCCGTAAGGAATCCATTTTTCTGTTGCGGGGCTCATGTAATTCTATTCAATGCAATTTATTAATTGTTCTCCCAGCATCTTGGAAATACTGCGTATCGCTTTCGATGGGAGTTACGCAGAGGGCACGAGGGACAGCATCCCAACGGGGAAGAAACCTCATACTCGCAGCGTTGCTATTGCCTGCATAGAGACCCCTGAAAATTAAAGGTATTTTTACCCAGCATAAAGCACACACGTAATGCTGAGAGACAATTACGGTTTTCAAAGTTCTGACCCGAATCCTGCAAACTTTGGATTCTTTAAAAAGAAAGGAACAGAAAACCGCAACACCTGGGAGGAAAGCACGTTTTGCATTACCATCGAAGCCTCCTCTTTCCTCGTATGCTCCTTTCTGAACTCGCCTTTGGAAGAGTCAGGCAGCCTGTGTTTTAAATTCAGCCACATCAGCTTTGATTTACTGTGGCAGCAAATTGCTATTTATTCAAAAAAAAGCAAACTTTGTCAGGATTCAAGTTCCCATCCCTTTCAGTTTAAGAATCTTTAACTTCATTACCTTGTTCTCACTTGATGGGACAAAACAAAAAGCAGGACTGAACGGGGTTTTTTTCTACTGGTTTTCAGCTCGTTCCTCCTCTCACCACCAAGGAAAGCATCACGATTCTGTCTGGTTTTGCGGGGCCTCAGCTGCTAATCTCTGCCTACGACACTTTCCCCTTCTGTTCTGCATTACAATTCAAAGCTCCCTCTCTGCATCGACAACTTGTTTGCGGCGATTCCACATGTCGTTAAGTAAACGGAGTTGATAACTTGGTTAGGGAGGAGGTTAAGACGGGGCTTTTGCTCTCAAAGGAAAACCCTTCAAGTCCAAGAAGACCGGCGAGAAGCAGAGAGATGGCAAACAAGAGCAGCGTCCTCCGCTCCACGCTGCTGGTGATGCTGCTGGGCGTGATGCCCCAGTCCCAGGACATAAATCCTGCGTTTCATCCGCGCGCCGTTGGAGGAGGAGGTTTGAGCCTCGTGAGGCTGTGTTGTTCCTGGTGGCACAAGCTCAGCTCCTGGTTTTTTATGGCTGCTTTACCATGAATTTCAACTTGTGCCAGGCTAGGGCACCCTGATGGGCCCTGGGATGCTTTACTGCAGTGTATTGTGTTTGCGTGGCAGGGTTTTGGTAGCGGGGGGCTACAGGGGTGGCTTCTCTGAGAAGCTGCTGGAAGCTTCCCCCATGTCCGGCAGAGCCAATGCCACCGGCTCCAAGACGGACCCGCCGCTGGCCAAGGCCGAGCCCATCAGCGACGGTGGTAGCACCTCTGGGATAACGTAGTGAAGAAGGGGAAACAAAACTGCACAACTGCAGCCGGAGAGAGGAGTGAGAATATGTGAGAGGAACAACCTTGCAGGCACCAAGGTCAGTGAAGAAGGAGGAGGAGGAGGAGGTGGAAGAGATGCTTGAGGCGCTGGAGCAGCCTGTGGTGAAGGCCATGGTGAGGCAGCTGTCCCCCTGCAGCCCATGGAGGGTAACACTGGAGCAGAGATCCACCTGCAGCCCATGGAGGTCCACGGTGGAGCAGATCTCCACCTGCAGCCCCTGGAGGACCCCACGCCGGAGCAGGGGGATGCCCGAAGGAGGCTGCGACCCTGTGGGAAGCCCGCGCTGGAGCAGGCTCCTGGCAGGACCTGTGGACCCATGGAGAGGAGCCCAGGCTGGAGCAGGCTCCTGGTAGGACCGGTGGCCCCATGGGGGACCCAGGCTGGGGCAGCTGGTGCAGGGCTGTCTGCCGGGGGTGGACCCACGCTGGAGCAGGGCAAGAGCGTGGGGAGGACAGAGCGCAAGAGACAGCGGGCGATGAGCTGACCACAAGCCCATGCCCCGTCCCCCTGCGCCGCTGGGGGGGAGGAGGTGGAGAATTCGGGAGGGAAGTTGAGCCCAGGAAAAAGGGAGGGGTGGGGAGAAAGTTTTTTTTCAATTTGTTCTTATTTCTCATTATCCTACTTCATTGTTTATTGGCAATAAATTAAACCGACTTCCCGACTTGAGCCTGTTTTGCCCGTGATGGTACTTGCTGATGATCTCCCTGCCCCTATCTCCACTCATGAGCCTCTCGTCCTGTTTTCTGCCCGCATCCAGCTGAGGAGGCAGGGATAGAGCGGCTTTGGTGGGCACCCGGCATCCAGCCAGGGTCAACCCATCACATGCAGCTTTATATCTCGACTCCCTCGGCCGCTTTCCTTCTGCGCAGTCTAATCCAGCATTTCAAAACACGCCGTGATGTTGTTTATGAAAACTAATCTTGCTTTAACGGCCTCTTTTGCCAAGCAGATTTTGCTATGATTTCATACCCAATATTTTTGTCTATACAGATGTCTTAAATTTTCTTCCGAGTTTATTTATTGATCATATAACATTGATAGGATGTTCCAGAGATAACTACAGACCAAAAGCAATTAACCCAGCGTTGAACTTCAGTTCCGAAAAGCAGCAGCATATAATCGTGCGTCCGACTGGATGCAAGATTTTTGCAGTCATTCATGAGATCGTTTTACCCGGTCGTTAATAATAAATCGAGATTGCTCCTCAGCAGGCTGAGTCCTTCAGGTTGATAAGCTTTGAAGAGCCTCCCCGATGGACGTGCCATCATCTGACACCATCCCATCGATCCGAGCGCGTTGCTTGCGTCGGGAGCCAACGGCAGGGCTGAACCCAGGTCCTTTCCTCCACGTAATAGCTCCATGACATGTTCCCACTCAAACAGGGAGGTCAAGGAGAAATTAAAGTATAACCAGCCCCGTGCTGGTGGAGCTTCCCATCGGCGCTGGGGAGCTTGCAGGGCACCTACGCTGCAAACCAGCCTCGTGACTCAAGTTCACGTGGATGCGCTCTGTGTGGTCCAGATCACCTGGGGGTTGAAACACCAGCGATCCCCCCGGCACCCCAAAAAATCAGGATCTGAATTAATTTTCTAGCCACCTCGTATCAGGGACAGATCCAGGATGACTGAAGGTCGCTCAGCCTTTCCCCCGCATTGCTGGGTGTTCAGATATTCCCCCTTTCCTCTCCCCCTCCGAAGCCTCTGAAATATAAATTACTTTCGCAGAACAAATGGAAACTTGATCATTAAAATTAGATAACTGAACAAACTCGCAGCCGGGGCTGGGGACCGCTAAATCCAAAGCCAAGATCAATTTTGTTAGGAGGGAAAACTGTCATTTAATCAATAGCCATGTGCAACCTATTATTGTGATGCTTGACAGAAGCTCTCGCACGGTGCATTACCACGGCCGAACACGGAGACCTTGCCCAGCGCAGGCTTGGCTGCCACTGGCAATCCTTAAGACGATACCATCTGCTAAGCCTTTAAAGCCGGGGTGACATTTTAGGTGACCGGTGAAGGGTGGAAGTGTTTAATTTAGGACACTTTCCGGTACAATCATAGCAATAGGAGATCTCATAGATAAGTTACGCTCGCCAGCATCCTTCTGGGAGATTTTTTTTCTTCCCCTTTTGCTATCCGACAGGACAAAGGGGCCTTTATGGTGTTTTTAGCAAGTCTGTTTATTTAGTACATATTGTGGCTGATCCGCTGTTGAAATATCATCCATTTCCCTCCCCTGAGAGATACTCAAAGGAGCAGAGAGTAATCAACTTTAAACAAAAAAGCCATCTAAATATACAAAAAGAGAAGAACAATAGCAGCATTAATTATAAACCAGGCAGGCGGGTTTCCAAGGGGATGTCATATGCAGGGAATTTGTTTCTACACAATTTATTTCTCTCTCTGGGGGCTCAGAAGAGTAGCGGCAGCTCCGAGAGGCTCGAGCAGAGCGTTATCGCAGGGATGAGGCTGGAGGGATGGGGGAAGAGAAGTGTCAAACAAACTGGAACCAACCCGGGCCAAAACCAGCAGGAGAACCAAAGCCACATAATTTTGAACTTGGAAAAGAGAAGTGCGCCCTTGGTCCCGCTTGGTTGTTGCAAACAATAAATAGCAAAGGCAGGGATGTGTCCCACAGCTCTGTGCAAAAGGGCTAAAGTCTTCTTTGTCGCTTTAATGGGACACAAAAATCTTCCCTGTGTGCGGGGAATGTGCTGTTCTCAGACACCCTGTAATCCCTTCGACCCTTCTCCTGCTGCTGGCCCAGCAACCTTGGAAAAAATCCCCTGGGATTATACGGCAGCTGGATGCTCAAACAGGAGCTGAGGGCTGCGGGCCAGCCAGCACAGCAACTTGCACATCTATCTCGGTGTTTCAAAGGTCCCCAGGCAAGCCGGGAAAGCGTTTTGGCCTTTAATTCAGCTCAAGAGGAGCAAGTTCAAGGCAGGATTTGTGCGTTAACAAGGTGTCAGCTCTGCAAGTGTTGTGATCCCTGCTTAGGCAAGGCCAAGGAGCATCAGTCCCTACAGTGAGCACAGGGTGTGAATTCAGGGAAACCCTTACCTGGAGGAGATTGCACTTGGTGCTTCTTTAACCCAGCAAAATAAGGAGAAAAGCGCATCTGTGAGACGCGGGAGCAGAAGAGGTAAAGGACTCCACGGGGGAGGTTGCACAGGTACCCAGCAAGGCTCGCGCGCAGCCTGCAACACGCCTCCGGCGTAGGGGAAATCAATATTCAGTGGCATCCGAAGGGCTTGTCGGGGAGGGACACGCGAGGAGCAGAGCTCCGCATCCCATCGACGGGCGCTTCCCACCCATGCAAGACCTCACGCGGTTCCAGCAGCGCAGGAAGAGTTTCTCTAACGATTATAATGAGCCACAAATTAAAAGCGAGTTGTCAGCGCTGAGCAAAAGGCCTGCCAGACGCACGGGAGTTGTTCGTGCATCGTCTTCGGCTGCTGTCGCGCATCCAGTTTTGGAGGCAGCGATGCGAAAGGGATGGGGATGGATCGGCGAGCGGTCGGGGGCAGCACCGGGGATAAGTAGATACAGAAAAAAAACAGCTATGCAGATGAAGAGGATAAATATATCTGCTCCAAGGAGGACCAGGGAACAACACGCTTAAATTAAAACCAATTAACATTGATGTTCAGCAGCAGAAAAGCTTTGGTAGCAGCGAGGAGCAGCGAGTGCTAGGACAGACGGCGCAGGGGAGCCCGCGACTCCCCGTCATCGGGCTGTTTTAAAAGAACAGGGTGACAAGAGGTTGTCGCAAATGGCTCGTAGTGATGACTATCTCTTATCAGAGGGATCTCTCCGCATCCCTTCTAGACCTGCTTTCTGTAGTTGGCTCAGTCAGACAGCCATTCGCCCAGGACCTTAAACGCAAGGGGAGAAAACCAAAAAGTGACGTGGTGCAGCAGTGTTCTGTTACCTGCAAGCACCTCGGGAGAGGCGTTCACCTAGCTCAAAACAGGTTCAAAGCACCGAAACCATAAAACCTCACAAGTAGCCTTCAAAAGACACCAAGCTCTTTTTTTGTGCTTTTTAAAAACACCTGAAAACGCAACTGAAACATCCTGTTTACGTGCAAAACAAGGTCTCCACTAGCTACCTGATGCAGGGCAAAAGGTGACTATTGAAGGAAAACCCAAGTATTTTGCCCTACCAGCAATCCCGAACGGAGCGAGGCAGGCGGAGATGCCGGGTAACGCCGAGGGTGTGGAGACTTCTCTACGCGTAGCCATGCAAACCGAACAGAAAAGCAATAAATATTTGCACCGTGTGTCACAGGCGTATAAAGACACGGAGACTTTGGGTCCCATCTCCTGCTGAGGAAGCCCTACAAGGTGGACCTGAGGCTCAAGGGTGGATGCAGGAGCGTGGAGAAGACGCATACTTAGTTTGCACCGAGCGTTCCCACCATCGCGCAGCCAGCCAGCGGTACGGGGCGGTTTCACGAGGTTCTGCTGGCCAGATGACCACAGGAGGTATGGACCCTTATGGGAAACCCCCGTGGACCTGAGCATCCCAGCCTGACCGCAGGGATCTCGCCACTTGCCTGCTTCAGCAACGAGCACACCCACAGCACTCAAATTAACGGCGAAAATTCTTATTTAGAAATCAGTTCCCAGGAAAACTTCACCCCAAACCTCCGCGCTCTCCTATGGCACAGATAAGGATTTGAAATACAGCACGAAACCACGTTTTCATCTCGGGATTTTTAACGACAAACCACAAAATCCCAGGCTCCTCGGCAGTTTATCATTACAGCCCTCAACTGAAGTTTACAGGGCTTGGATCAAATCACTTAAACCCTACTTTAGTTTTACAGAATATTTTACAATATATAAAAAGCGGTGACTTTTCAGCGTGAAACTTTTATAACTTCATTTTATGTACATATATCTTCCCATTCTCCTTAGCTCTATGGACGTAACGCACTCGTGCGACGCTGTACAAACCGCAGCTGGGCGCGATGTATCACGGAGATGCAAAATAGATGTTTTTTTTTAAAGGATTACCAAACTATCTGCTTCAGGGCACAAATCACCCTCCCCGAGCTGGGGCTGAGCGAGCTGTTTCTTCCCTGGCAGGTTCCTTGCACCTTCTTGGAAGCAATATCAGGGGGTGCCAGATCCGAGCAAATGCTGAGACAACACGATATGGCCATGAAACAGCAAATTCCGGCTCAGTTTTCCAGCTCCTTCCCCCTCCTGGCTACAGATCGATGCTGCTCGATGGTGCCCTTTGATTTGGGACGAGGCGGCACGAAGCAGCACCCTGCATCCCACCAGCAGCCCCCACCGCTGTGCAAGTCCCCCAGGGTGACATCCCAAGCCTTGCTGGTGCCGGAGCACCCAGATCGGGATGGATTTTGCTCCAGCTCCTTGTGCATCCCCAGCAAAAACCCGACCTGCAGCCGCCAGCACCCAGGGACCTACATTTAAGCCTCAATGGCAGCAGGGCGAGGGTTGGCGCGGTGCTGGCAGGTCCCTCCCGGCGCTGGTCCGGCGCCAAGGTCGCGCCGGGGTTTGGGTTTGGCCTTTTGTGTTCCCTGCCCTCCCTGGCACCCGTGCACACACCGAGAGGGTTTGCAACCAAACCTCGGCCACGTTATCGTGGAGGGAAGGCAGGCGAGGGTCAGGCTCCGGGCAGGGTGCGGTGAGTCCCGACACCGTGCCGGGGCGCGGGCAGTGAAGGCACCTGGCTGGCGAGCGGTGGGGTCGGCCAGCGGCCACCCGGCTCGCCCCGAGTTCGCCCTTGTGCGCAGGAGGGGCCCCCCTGTTATCTAATGGGCAGCGCTGCCGGCTCGCAGCACCCTGCCTCCTGCCTGCCCTGCCTGCCTGCTGCCTGTCCCGCTTGCTGCCCACCCTGCCTGCTTGCTGCCTGTCCCGCTTGCTGCCTGCCCTGGCAGCCGGACCAGGGGAGCTCCTCACGATGGCACGGCACAACAGGGACAACGCCATCGGGAATAGCAAGCCAAATCTTGACAGTAAAACCGAGCCGGGCCAACACGGACGGACCCTGGAGGGTCTCACCCGCATGCACTTAAGTTTTACTCTTAATTCCCTTCTCTATATATCCTTTTTTTTCTTTTCGGCGAGCAAACAGGGCTCGGTCACGCTCCTCCACTGACTCCTCGGCCGTCTGCGGGCTCATCGCAGCTTCATTCCCAACACCGGCACGCTTCAGGCTCTTTTCAACTCCAAATGACCTCACCTGCTTAATTTTTTTTAATTTTTTTTTTTCCTTCCTTTTGTCTATGTGGACTAAATTTCTGTCAACAAAGCTGAAAGGCCAAGTAGAGTTCACAGTAACAATTCACGTTTCTTAGCAGGTTGCCCAGAACTAAACCCTAACCTTAAACACAAATATACAGTAGCTTTAAGAAACCGAGATATATAAATCCTAGCACAGAAAATACCAGTATATCAATGCCTGCTGGACTGATTTCTACAAGCCACGGCCATAACTCAGCGAGCCTGGAGCACCTCATCTGTCGGATATTTATGTGGTGCTTTAATTGCAAGAACAAAAACAACTTTCCAAGCCTAACATATGCTGTATTTTGAAATCCTGACAATGGTGGCTCTCAGCATCATAAATTACCCTCGGCCCCTTTGCGGAGCCAAGGAACACGTGGATCCGAAGTTTCCTTCTGGCAGCTCGCTTGCAGGCAGGGTTACGCCGGCTGCAGGCAGCGCGGTATGAGATACACCTTCGGCTGCAGGTCCGGTTCAGCTTTGAAGAGAATATAGGGATTTCCATAAAAGAATATAGGGATTTCTGTGAAAAAATATAGGGATTTCTATGGAAGAACACAGGGATAGGGTTTGACACAACGCCGTGGGTCCCACTGGCAAAAAGATGCCAAGCATCTCCTGCCTGGCTCCTGCCCGGTACAGAACGAGCGCAAGGCGATGCTCCCGGAATGGCAGCGTCGAGGACCAAATCTGCAGGAGCTGCGAAGGGATTAGCCCCTGCCCAAGGAAAGCCCGGCTGGCCGGAGTCACGGCAAGGCTGGAGTTAAGTCTGCCGTCCCGCTGCCCGTGTTCGCGCCTTCCATGGAAGATTTTGGGCTTTAGTGATGCCAGTAAGGGGAGGTTAAATTGATTTTAGAAAGCATGGTAAAGCCAAATGTTATCCTCTGCAAACAGCTCGGCAGCCCTGATCCTGTTCCCTGTAACCGTAAGTCACAAAACCCTCTTTAAATAGGAAATTATTAATCTGCAGTTGCACAATGGCATTAAGGTAGGCTCAAAGCTCCTTTTCAAGAACGGTAACAAATGGCCAAGGGAACCGGACTCGCGGCCCCGGGGCCGCACGCTGCCAGCACCGCCCGTCGCCGGTGCCAGCCCGGCGTGACGGGCTCCAATGCCGCGCGCCCCAGCCACGGCAGAGCTGCTGCCAGGGCACGGGGTCTGAACGCCCACGGCAGGCTCCAGCCTGGGGCCGCTGCAGGACACTGCCACGTTAGGCTGCATTTTTCCTTTTTAATTCCTTTTTTTTTCTTCTTCTTCCTTTTTATTCCTTTTTTCCTTTCTTCTTTTTTCCTTTTTCTCACTGCCACATTATGCTGCATTTTTTCCTTTTTTCCTCTTTTTTCTTCTTTTTCTTTTCTTTTTTCCTTTTTCCCTTCCCCCTTTTTTCTTTTCCTTTTTTCTCTTTTCTTTTCTTTTCTTTTCTTTTCTTTTCTTGTCTTTTCTTTTCTCTTTTCTTTTCTTTTCTTTTCCTTTCCTTTCCTTTTTTCCTTTTTTCTTCTTTCCTTTTTTCCTTTTCTTTTTTCCTTCTTTTCCTTTTGTTCTTTTTTCCTTTTTCCCTTTCCTTTTTCCCTTCTTTTCCTTTTGTTTTTTTTCCTTTTTCCCTTCTTTTCCTTTTGTTATTTTTCCTTTTTCCCTTTTCCCCCTTTTTTCTTTTTCCCCTTTTTTCTTTTTTCCTTTTTCCTTTTTTCCTTCTTTTCCTTTTTTCCTTCTTTTCCTTTTTTCCTTTTTCCTTTTTCCTTCTTTTCCTTTTATTATTTTTCCTTTTTCCCTTCCCCCTTTTTTCTTTTCCTTTTTCTTTCTTTTTTTCCTTTTCCTTTTCTTTTTTCCCTTTTTCCTTTTTTCCCCTTTCTTCCTTCCCTCCCTTTTTTCTTTTTGTTCCTTTTTTTCTTTTTGTTCCTTTTTTTCTTTTTGTTCCTTTTTTTCTTTTTGTTCCTTTTTTCTTTTTGTTCCTTTTTTCTTTTTGTTCCTTTTTTCTTTCTTTTTTCCCCCTTTTTTCCTTTTTGTTCCATTTTTCCCCTTCTCTTCTTTCTTTTTTCCCCAGGAAGAGAGATGTAGCATCACGAGGCGACCCCTGCAGCCGAGGGTTATTAACAGGGACCAGGAGGGATTCCCACGAAGGCCACCTGCACCGTGCCAAACCCGCCCCTGCCGCTTCACCACCGTCGCAGCTCGTTGATGCTAATGGCTCTGAGCCTCTCTCCTGCTTCGCCTTCTCCTCTGCCATCGCCTTCCCGGGCTTCACTTCGCCCCTTCGCAAACCTGCAGTGGGAGCAGGAGGCTCTGGGACACCCGACACTTGTTTTGTGTGGGTTATTGTCTGGAGAATATTGTTTTTTTGGGGAAAAAAGGAATTACATTTAGTAACGCAGAGGGTTACTAATATTGTAACATATGGGAGGTGAGTGCACGTGAAGCCAAACTTTTATATAGTCTAAACAGCTGTAACGCTCCAAAGTTATAAATCATCCAAAAATGGACTAAAAACAATACATATCCATATAAAAAAAAAAAATCACCTGTACTCAATTACACCATCAACTCCATCACGCAGGAGCACACCAAATTAACCCTTTCACGGCCGGTCAGATCGGCCACCGCCGTGCTTGCGTTAGCCATCTATGTCACCAGCATCATCATCATCTATTCTCCAGGTTTCATTTGTCTTCTGAGTTTTCAAGGCACTGGAAAGTAATGGAAAAGTGGTAAATACTATTCTTTAGTGGAAACGGTAGGAGTTTGAATGTTGACTCAAAGCTCCGCCGTAAGCTGCAGATCTAAATGAGCGGCGGATGATAAATGCTCCGATGAATCTCCAAGCCAGTACCTCGCAGCAGTAAACACGCTGTCATCCATCCTTCCGAAAATGAAACACATCATAAGGTCGGGCTTTCCACCAGCTTTCCCGGCGTTTCACGTCCTCTCTCCTTAAGCCAGGGGGTCTCAACCTCTTTTTGATCTGCTGAGCTTTCCAAATTCAGCAGAGAGAGACGTAGACTCCTGAATAATTAATTGAAGTTTACTGGAAAGAGGCTTGTCTGTTTGAGTTACCTTTTCTGGACCCCTCAGAAGTTGTCCAGAGGCTCAAACCCACCGCTTTCACCTCCAAAATCGCCGGGACAAGCCTTCATGCAAACCAAACTCCGTGACCCGGAGTTTGCTCGCTCACGCCGGTGGGAAATTCAGCGCTGTGAACAGGCGAAAGCTGATCGGGAGCATCGCTGGGTACCGAGACGGTGCTGGTCCTCCAAAAAAATTAAAAACATTTCAAAGTGGGGCAATTTTGAGGTTTGCAAGGTGTCCTTGCTTGTTTGCAGGTGGAAACCGAGATGGGGACGTGGCTGAAGCATGAAGTGCTGTTGGAGATGCGCCATTCAAGGGCACAACTGCACAGAGAAAGGTCACCTGAGCTTGTTTTCCGACTTGGTGGCTAGGAAAGTTGCACTATTACCCCTTCGCCCATCTGCAGTAATCACCAGAAATCCCACAACCGGCTCCTGCCCTGGGTTTCCACTACCACCGACAGCAGGAAAGGAAAAAATAAACCATTTTTATTCTACAGCCTCCTTCCACCCATCCAGACCGAAATGCTTTGCAAACCCCGAGCTGTTGGGTCCGGACATCCCCATGAGGTCCCGGGGGTTGGCGTCGTTACTGGGAGCACTTTGCCTTGCAGCGAGGGACGGGGACCCCGGCCAGAGGCTGCACCCCAGGGTGCCTGGACCCCCCCAGATCCCCCCTCTCCTCGCTGGACATCCCTCACCCCCCGGCCTCGCGAAGGTGCCGGTGCCAAGGGCGGTGTAGCTATAATTGACATCATGTGTGCATCAGGCTAGCTATGTTAGAGAGCACACATGGCACAAAATATAGCTGGAAAAATGAAATAATAATAAAAAAATTGCATTTTCCTTCCCCGCTCAGGAGCGGGGCCTGTGTAGCAGCATAACCCAGCGTACATACGTTGTTAGACACAGTTTAAATATAGCATCTAACTATGAAAACATGAATAATTGCGGTGCTTAAAACGTCTGGCTAATCTTTAGCAGAACTGCAATCAATCACCGGTGTCAGACTGGGAAGCATTTCTCAGTTTCATACACAAAACCTTCCTTCAAATGCAAACTATATCCACTTTCAGTGTTTGGACTGACTTTCCCATCTGATATTAATGGAAGCACTCTCGGCATGAAGAGGCACTGGTCGGAATTGATTTTCTGATTTTTTTTTTTTTTTTTTAAATAATACATCCAGTTGGGAATGACAGTCATAGGGAAAAAAAAAAAAGCTTCCATTCCCTGAACAGATGAAGGGGAATTTGGATGATTTTGTAGCTTTATTAAAGAAAACAGGGAACACGTTCGGCTGATCTTGCTCCTTGCTCACCAATTTGCAAGCCCATGACACGCAGCTAGAGAAAAGCAGCAAGGAAAAGCCAAGCCTACAGCTCAACCCAAAAACCCTGGAGCACTTTGGGCCCACCATCCGTATCCCCCCTCCTCTGGAAGCTCGGTAGTGCCTCACCTTTGGATGGTGAAATATGTAGTCAAAAATATTGTATTATTGACAAAGTGGATTTTTTTTCCTTAATTAACAGCTCATATTCACTCATTTGAAGGTCAGCTGCACTGTTCAATGGCACGCTCTAGTCCAGGTCCCTGCTACGCCAAAGCTTTGCCCGTCCCTCGGTAGACAGTAACACATCTCTGGCTTTGCTAGGAGAGTATTTCTCGTGTTTTCCCCAATCTCCTAGAGAGCAGTTGCATTTTCTGCTGCAGCATGGGGCACACAGCTGGCTGACGTGTGTCTCCTTGGGTGGAAGCAGGTAATAATGAAGCAATCCCAGTTTAATTAATCTGTGCTCCAGGTGACCATGGCTCCATGCGATTCCTTACGCACTGAGCACAATAATTCACGTTAGCCCAGGGCACGTCTTCCAGAAGAGCGCACTCTGCTCAACCAAAAGATGCATGAGCAAGACCAGGAGAACCAAGCCAAGTCTCCTTCTCCCCACCAAGACCTTGCTGGAGACCAGCTTGTAGGCCCTCCTGAGGGTCTACCTGCTGCTACAGAGTTAAGCTCACCAGTTAATGCAGTTTTACAGCCAGGATTATTTTTCCCACTTTATTACAGCAAAGACAGAAGGGTCCTGTCACCATTTACCATATTAAATAAGAAAACCTCAGAGCTGGCAGCAGTAGAAACACTAATTATTCTGGTTGCTGGCATCAGACCACTGTGGAGCCCAGACTTCATCTGAAAACCTTGGGCTGATAAAGCTCGTTGAGTGTTTTTAAGCTGTCAAAAACCTCTAGGTTGGCTTGAGGTATGAAGGAACCTGATCAGATCGGATCCTAAGGCAATTCAGAGCGGACACGGGCAAGCACAACTCACTTCATTATGCATCTCTTGCTATTTCTTTCTCTTCATCTTTTATGATTTTTTTTTATTTATTGGGGTTTTTTGTGGGCAGACTCCAAAAGGCAAAGCACCGACAAGCGAGCTGATGGCCGAGGCATGCGCCTAAGAGCTGACATCTCAAAACAAGAAAATAGGGTTCATCAAAATTAAATAGTGCTAAGACTGACTCTGCAGCCGCAGTTCAGGTGATGGTATCTGGAGCCCGCGCGAGGCCCTTTAGGATATGGAAAGTCTCGATAAAATCTGGTGAGTAATACTTGTATTTTTAATCAGTCGCAATCTGAGCACAAGGGCGTATGTAAGGTTGTTTTTTTGTTACACTGGAACATGCAGTTTGTTTAGAGGTGTAAGAAAATACACCAAATCCCTGCCGGGACTGCAGGCAGCGTGAAAACCCCCGGGTGATGCTGCCTGCTCCAAGAGCATCCCTGCCTGCACTACTGCAGTCGCTCCCTGCTTCGATGCACGATTCGCTCCTGTAAACGTGACGTTTGACACACAAGCGTTATTTTTCTTTTTTCTTGGTTCAGCAATCTGGCTCTTATCACCTCAGCATCGATGCACATCTTCACGGCTGAGGTCAGAAACTCTTGTCTCAAGATGCTCGCCGCCACTTCCAGCCCACGGCTCGCCCTGCGCCCGTAACCCTGCCTCGCGCACGTGAGCTGTAACCCAGAGTCGTGTTGACTTGGGTCATCTCAGGAAATAGAGCGGAAAAACAAGAAATCTCCTCAGCTTTTTGTTTGCTTGTTGGGCAGAGCTGCTTGCGGGCTCGGGGCTTTTGGGGCAGGTGGGGGTGCGTTTTTGGATGTCCTCCTCCAACTTGGAGAGTTGTTCTCCAACCAATTTTCTCCACATTCTTACATCATCCTTGCTCTTCTCCCCACCAGCAAACTAAGGAAAAAGTTGCACAGCCACAAACGATGCTAATTCTCCCTTAACTTTGCCCATTTTCAGGACATGCTATCCGATAGGACACCACAGTACTGGTGAGACCAGGAAAAAATGCATCGTTCAGAGCCTGCTGCTCCATTTGCAGATCACCATACGCTACCTTGGGATATCATCTTCTCTTTCAATCTGATTTAAGGAATTTTAGTGATGCTTTCACTGCCAAATGCTGAAAGGAGGTGTACGATGCTGCAGGGAGGAGCCCCACCATGAAGAAATAACCCCAGTGGGAGCCTTGGATGCTCCAGGAATTACCACCACAAAGGCATTTCTGAGCTGATGTTTGATATTCCCAAATGCAAACCCATAAGCCAAGCTTAAAAAATCAGCTGGCGAGCGGTACCAGACGCCTTGCATGCCAGCTGACAGCAGGGCCTGAGATGCAGCCATTCCGCAGAGGTGGGGATTCGTACTTCGCCTCGGCCAAAATATGTTGGCGCCTATTTTCGGCTTCTCCTCTCCTCCAGGCAGGTGCGAGCCCAGCCTTCCCTTGGAGACACCCCACCGCGCTGGGAGGACTGGGGGCCGCTCCGTTTCCTCGCTCATCAGATAAGTCCTTGCAGGAATTTTGGCAGCGAAGCTCCGAAGACGAGCTTGGCTCCGTTCCTAACAGTTGGAAGTACCTTCGAGGCAGGATTTGTTTCGATAAAGGATCTCTGGCTTCCTCCTTTCCTTCGCCCCAACATGTCCATGGGTTTTCTGATCCTGTTAAGCTCTCGCTCCAGAAGAGCAGCACCAAAGACGTGCTGTTGGTGTTGCCTTTGACTTCACATCCTTGCACAGCTGCTAAACCTCGCGGGTCCAAGTTTTGCCAATATGTTACGCTAAAGACCCAAGGACCCTCAAAAACTTCTCCCCTATTGATTCAGCCCCACAAAACCTAGAACAACAAAAAATCAGCTGCTTCTCTGGAGGAGATGATCCCCTCCAACATCGAGAAAACCAGTTATGGCTTTCTACCCTTCACGTGAACAGGATAAAACTCATTCAGTCTGCTCTAGCTTTTAGGAGGACTTTGTTACACATCGTTAAGGTTTCTCATCATCCTTCAAGGTGGGTAGAACTAAGGAGGTTTAAATGACATTCCCCAGGCAAAGGCAGCAGAGCAAGTGAGTGGTTCAGTCCCAAGCCACGGAAGGAGCCTGTTTGCCTGCGTTCGTAAGAAAGTACATGGCCAAACCACTCAGAAACCATATATGCCATCATTCAGAGACCTGATCTCAAAATGTCTTATGCAATGGATGGTCCATACGGACCCATCTCCACACACCACTCTACAGCAGGGACTTGGACATTCTCACCTGAGAAGGTGAGGTAGGACAAAGGTGAAGGGGCAGAGAGGGGATTTATTTACCTAGAAGGTTCTACCACCTGAATTTTCTGATTCAGCGCTGTTGGGAGATTTGGAATGCCTCTGGAAGACAAACTCTTGCTGGAGGAGTCCAGCCTTATTTAACCAAAAGATTACTAAAAGCTGCTAACATTTGGTAGAAGCATTTACCTTCCTGTGCAAGAAAGGACACTGGGATATTAATCACTAATTCCCGTAGCATCGATTACTGGGGTTGCAATAACAAGGATCAAAATAAGGCAAAACCTGCCACTCAAAACACTACAGAACTTAAATTCCTCCTGTCTCTTGTCCTCCACGATGATCCTGAGCTACTCCAAGTTGACAACACCGATTCCTCCAGGCTGTAATTCAGCAACTCGCTGTGCACCAAGAGCTAATTGCTTTGGAAAAATATAATTTATTAGCAAGTCTCCAAGCCATCCATTCTTTGTCAACATTCAAACCGAGAGCAGATTCTGCAGGAAAAGATCTGAAATTTTCTCTGTCCTAGGGGAAGCCAACTTGGTCATACAAAAACTCGTTATTTGTGACCTTCAGATAGAATCACAGAATCACAGAGCGCTTTGGGATGGAAGGGACCTTCAAAGCCCATCCAGTCCATCCCCCTGCCATGGGCAGGGACATCTCCAACCAGATCAGGTTGCTCAGAGCCCCGTCCAGCCTGGCCTTGGATGTTTCCAAGGATGGGGCATCTACCACCTCTCTGAGCAACCCATTCCAGTGTTTCACCACCCTCACCGTGAAAAATTTTTTCCTTGTGTTCAGTCTAATTCTCCCCTCCTTTAGTTTAAAACCATCACCCCTTGTCCTGTCGCAGCAGGCCTTGCTAAAAAGACTATCCCCATCTTTCTTGTAGGTGGGTCATGTAAGATTTGCTTTGTTGGGACATTTTCTCCAGCAGCTGCTATGCAATAACTCTGCCTGGAGAGACTTTGCTGGGGCACAATGCACAGCTGTAGAAGAACAGGCTCTGGAAGTTCACAAAGAGGGAGGTAGTGGGGTCTCAGGGGGTCAAACTCCCATTTAGCATCCAGTGTGGGGGCAACACAAGGCACCCAAAGCTTCAAGAGCCAAGGCTCCCTATGCTGTTGCTCTGAGCTGCCTGCTAGGGAACACGACATAGCTTAAGCTTAGACCTAGAGAGATCTTTGCACATAGTAAATAAGAGGAAATTAAGGCAGGATGGTAGCAAATACACTGTAAATTCCAATTCTGGTTTGCTCCCTGCTCATCGCCCCGCAGAAACAGCTCCTTTCATTGACATTAAAATAATTTGCCCAATTGTCAGGATCAGCAGGCATCTCGCTAGCGCAGAGCTGCTCACTCCGAATTAGTAAAAAGCTAGCAACAAAAAAACTTTGACAGTAAGAGGCATTTGGAAAACTGCATTTCTGGGTAAGTTTCCACCCCGTAAACACCGCGGGAGTTCGATCGCAGCTCCGAATTCTTTTGCTTTCTGTTATAACTTAGTTCTTGTTCGCGTGCCAGCTTACATAAGCGAGGGAGCACGGCTCCATCGTTAGAGCACGGAACGAAGGACGGGGATGTGTAGGTGCAATCAAGGAGCTGCTTTGCTCCACTGCAATCACCACCTCCTCTCCCCGGGTACCACCCGGGCAAGGAGATGGCCTCTCCAGGGAGCAGAGACTCTTGCTCAACGTATCCTCTGCTACCCACAGAGCGCCCTGACATCTTCCCGTAAAGGCGCTAAAAGTATCTTTTGTTATTCACTGAGCCCCGAGTCAAACAGAGATCGCAATAAATTAAAGACATGAGCATTTAAAATCGTGCTGAAACGAGCATTTAAAACCCTGCCTTCTCAAAATGTGTTTTGGTCACTCCGGGTGGATAAAACCGCGCCTGTTCCTTGGAGCAGCGGGACCGGGGCTCGTTGCACATGTGAAGGGACGGGGATCCCCACCGGCGCCAAGCAGAAGCTGTCAGAAAGCCGACCAGATGTCTGCTCCGCCACGGCCACCCTTCCAAGGGAGGATCCGTGGCGTGGACAGCAGCCAGGTGGAGGAACAAAAGGGCGCCTGCTTGGTTTTTCCTCCTGTTATTCAATACCGAGGCTTAGCGGTCACACCACATTTGCCTCCTCTCCTCTCCGCTGATGGATGCTCGGTGCCCGTCCCAGCTCCAACACACGCAACGGGGTCTCACCTTCCTCGGTCTGCGCCACTGCACGCTATCGCCTCTCGATTCCTGCAAGGCATCCCAGGCCAAAATATAATGTTCCTTAAATTTGCCGGATGAGAGCACGTTAACAGGCTGATCTTTCGAAACTTTCCCATTCTTCTCATAATTTATTGATGAAAGGATTCCTTGCTGGTTAGGCAATATCCCTCTGGATGAAAGCCTGGCTAAGTTTCTCTTCTTTCTACCACCCTCAGTAACATACACCTCCTCTCTAAGGGCCCCCTGATGAAAAATTCACTACTCGCCGGGCTGCGCTGCCAGTTGTGCTGTTGATGGATCGCGTTACTTTTTACCTGTTCAGATTAATCAGGTTACAGCTCCAGCCTGCCAACAAAGCATGGCCTCACACCTCAACTCCAGGACCTAAATCCACGTCCAATATCTGAGTTGGGCAAACGCTGCAGATGTACGCCCAAGCTTGAAACCAAGCCCGGGACTCAGGAGTGGCTTTAGCCATCGTTTCAGGTGAAAAGAAACCTTAATTTGCACCACATCTAGTGTGCAAAACCCTTTTATACTTGCGAACTGGAGTGGCAAAGAACAGCGTGCCAGCCTGGACCAAAAGCTAGGTGGTGGGAATTGAGACTGAGGAGCTCTGCTGCCCTATGCATCTCCATGTGAGCTCCTAGACCGTAAAACCAGTGCAATGCTTCCCCTCCCTCTTAGCTAGGGCTGTCTGGAAGTTTAATTTGTGCTTTTAATGATCTGAGACACTTCTGAATGAAAGGTGGGATAGAAATACTCCTGATTACTTTGCAAATTCAGTACCCTACCAGGCAAAGTTTATCACTGGGAGTAACTCTCATCTCTCTAGAGGACAAGGCTCGTATATCTTTTCAGTGCTTAAACCCAGCTTAGTGGTCCTTAGGATTTTACTGCATGGGAGTAAATCTTGACTCTGAACTTGTTTGATGGAGCACTTCCAGCACCGGCTGAGCCTACGATCAACCAAGCAGCTGCAGTCTTGACCGAGCATAACAAACCCACCCCAGAAAGATGTTTTAAAACACTGGGAATACATTTCTTTTGCATGCAAAAATATATCTTGGCCATTTTAAAAGAAGGAACTGATGCAACCGTTCTACCACGGACTCTTGTGACATAGGCTAGGGTTATGGATCATGTGGCAGGCGTCGCAGGGTGCCGCTTATTTGGAAAAGCTAATTCAAAACAGGGACGTCCTGGTGCTCGGCCGGACCCCGTGGAGGAAACGACCGACCTGCCGCAAATTCCAGCCTTTGCTTCATCCACCCGTTTTGCTCAAACCAGAACTGTTGCTCAACTTTTTCTTCTTGGCTTAACCTTAACCAGACAACCAAATACTAGTTAAATGAGGTAAGGTTTCAGCTGTGGGAAACGCAGGTAATTTCTGCAGCCAAATTCCTTAGCGGCGCAGTTCCACCGCCGTAATTGTATTGTCACTCATCACAAATGTCATGGAGATTATTCAACAATTAAAACTAACTTCTGAGAATTGCAGCCCTAAGACAAACCAAAGGCATATGAAAACGCAGCAATTTTTAACTCATTACATTTCCAACAAAATTCAGAGGCCAAGAGGGCAGCGTCCCAGGCAACAGCTTTTCTATTCAGAGACAGCTAAAACTGCAATATAAAATAATAATAATAATGATAATAGGGACAGTAAGAACTGATAAACACACTTCATGCTTTGGATTTTCAAAGTCAGAAGTGTAGCTCCTATCCAAGAAAACCATGAGCTGCTTAAGCAATTTTCTTAAGCAATCATTGCAGGTTTGTAGCACCGCTGAAGCTCGCAGTTCTTTGCTCACAGGAGAAAAAACCCATTGATTAACATTTTTATATTTGTCATGAAATTAAAATCTACTGGTTGGCAACAACTGGCCTCATTATGGTATTTTACTGTCATTGTATGTAGCTGTGGAGTTCTCTATTGCCTTTTTTCTACAAACTAGAAACCAACTTATGAACTTGAATAAAGCCTCAAGTCCCACAGTAGGTAGAATAGGCCCATTCGACAGCTGCGGGAAAGTCAAGAACACAAGTTGCCCAATATCATCAAGATCAACTGGCAAAGCCAAACCTAGAGCCTCCCAACTCCCAAAACTATCCATGGAAATTCCCCTCCTTCCTTCTTCCAGCTACCCCTGGAACAAACTCTTGGAAACAAAGTTGAAGAAGGTTCCTCCAACATTTCTTCTGCTTTTGGGATCTACTGCATGTTCTAGGGTGGCTGTGGGTCTCCTGGCTCTTTATCGACTGTGGGAACGAAGCCCGCGTGTTGTTTGTTTTCTGTAAATTACATCTTTACTTAATTTTTCCTGAAATGCCCAGAAGTAATTTATTAACAATGACCAGGATTCCCTGCAGAAGGCGATATTCTCAGAAAAGCAAAGCGCTCCAGCAATGAAAGGAATGTGCACGGACCGACTGGCGAAGAACTAATGACTTCAAATAAAGGCCATAACATCTGGCTTAGTTTAGCCTAAAGCTATAACCAAACCACAGTCTCCTCAACTCTACTGGCACCACGCTCGTGAAAAATCACACAACTATGAGATGACAGTTCGGAGTCGGAGCGGCAGCAAGTAAATATCATTTGATTAGGTGTCAAGTAAAACCGTCTTCGCTGCAACAGAATTGATGATACATAGCTTTGATCCCCTGGGAACGTCGTTCGATCGTATAACTGGATGGCTTAAGCGAAGGTGTATGCGTTTAACCCCCTTAGAGACATGGTCAAGCTAAGAGGTGTTGGCAGAGCACCACCGAGACTCCCGACCGGCAGGGAAGACCAAGAGCTTTCTCCACTGCCATGCAACGCAGCAAATTCATATTCTTTGCTTCTGCTACAGTTCTTTTTTAAGCCTTTTTTTCAGTAATTACATGGGAAAGACATGCATGAAGCAGCTCCCGCAGCTCCCGTTAGCACCCATGCCTTTGAAAACACATTCATGATTAAGGTTGTAGCTCCCTGGGCATTGAAGCCAGGGGAAAACAAGGACATCAAGGCCACCAAAAGCATAAGAATGACACAAGCCTACTTTTATTCATTTACTTTTCAGGCAAAAGCTTGCAACTTTAAAGATCAGAGTAAATGAGCTGGGTTTTAACATGCTACCAGACCTCTTTAAGACGCCATCGAAGCAGATTTAAGCTTCAGGACCATTTCTACCAGAAGGAAACTGCTCTTGACGTCATCTCTTTGCAGAGACGCTGTTCGCACCTTCACAGGGCAAAAGGCGATGGGGAAAACATAATTTAATACAGACTTGACAAATTTTATTATGTCACTATAACAACTGTAAAACTGACCAAAACTAAAGGCGCTCGCCCACGGGAGAATGAATGTGTGCATTATATAAATTTTGCAAGCACAGGAAAGCTCTTCACGGCTAGAGCCACAGGAGAGCAAAACCAGAGTCAAGCAAGAGGATGCAGGGTGGGATTCGTTATCTTCAAAACAAATACTCCAGCCCATCGACCATTTTTCATGTGTTTCCAACATGTAATTTCCAAGGTTGTTCATTTATCTGGAAGGCAGCCCGGTTATGCTGCCCTTTACTTTTAAAAACACCACGCTACTGTGAGTTTGCTCATTTTATTTTAAAGCCAAAAGGGTGGCAAAAACCACTGCTGGCTGGTGGGTGCTTGGCATCTCCAGCTCGCCATGCAGCTTGTCCTGCTCCAAGGACTCGAGTCCCAGGGATGATCCAGAGATCCCAGGGCAGAGCAGCACCCTGCAGGGTAGCTCGGGGCCCTGAGCGCAACGGGAGCCTTTCTACAGGCAGCAGCTGCTCCTACGGCACGGACAAACGTCCTCGAGAAACTAAATGCCATCACACACATGGTGATTTCCAGCCTCATTGATGGAAGACAGATTTAAGCTCCTGTGCAAGAGCCAGGCTGCTGTATCCAAATACTTCCCCACCCCCCAAAAAGCTGATTTCATCAAAAGATCCAATTGCAACACTATCATATACCAAAAAAAAAAAAATCCTCTTAGCTTAATCTACTTTAAAAACTAAATCTCATTTGTAGGCTATTATAGCTGCTACAGTCTGTTAGATCCGTGCACAGAGCTCCCATGAATTTTGAGAAGAGGGAGCCGGAGTCGGTTGTACTTGAGTGTTTTGACAAGTTGCTGTAACGCTGGATGCAGCCGGCTCATTAGTTACAGCGCTAGCCACAAACAGCTTCAATAACTTGCACAAAACGCTGCTCGAAAAGACAGTGGAAAATATATGAATAAAAATCCAAATAAAAGTGATGGCATTAACGAGATGGGTGCTGAGTTGCAGGGCTGATCACTCACTGTCAGCTCCAGCCACCGCCTGCGTGTTTTCCATTTAGACTAGGCTGACAGGAGCAATAATCGTGCCTTTGCTACCCTTTGCAAACCACCTATCACACTTCTGGGGCAAGACTGACTGCTAGTTGTTAACCATAAACAGCTAAAATGATCCTCTTCCACCCTAAATTTTAAAGTACTTTTTAAAAGAGGAGCTTCAGGTCCCACAGGAGTTTGCAGGACAGTTTCCCTGCAAGAAAAGGAAAAAAAACCTCATTTTTTTCCCATTACTACTTGGCTTTTTCTCAATCTCCACATACACCAAAGCTTTTCATGGAGGAGAGGAGGAAACTGAGGCACGGGGACTCTGGCCAAGATGACAGCCAGCGCGGGGTGCAGAGCTGCAGCCCCGGCGCACCGCTCCGGTCCCCGCCGCCTCCGTCCCCAACCCGAGAAACCTGGATCCTATTAGTGGCTTTGGCAAAGCCTTTGGGCCAGCGCTTTGCTTGTGTGAACGACTCCTGTGACTCGAACAGTGGGACTTTCCTGCGCCATGATTCAGTTTCCATCCCAGCGGGGCTGCTGGGGCCGAGCGCAGAGTTTTGGGAACCTCAGAGGAAGAGGAGCGATGGGATGCCGGGAGATGGGCAGTCTCTGCTTTAAAGAACTAATTATCAGAAACATGGATAATTTACTATTTGAGGTTTTTGGACCTGTAAACCAGGTGGAGGTTCATCCTGAAACACAGCAATGCTCAGTCCAAGAAGGAAAAGGTTGGCCAGCCAGCAGGGCTGCAATGTTTTCCCAAATCTTTTTAAATTAAAGCCAAGGATAACCCTCAAAATGACCCAGAAAGCAAAGGGCAGATGAATCCCATTCTTCTGTGATACATGGGAGGATGGTTTCCTCCCAAAAACTAATTCTCTAATTCTCTCAGCTTTACTCTAGTTTCATTTCAGGGGAAAATAAAACAAAAAATGCATTTATATTTTCAGGACTACACTGGTCCCAAACTCAAAGCTGAGGGTTATGAGGTCAAGATTTTTGGTACCTACCAACCTAGAAGGCAGAGAAAAAAGAACCAGAGCCTTCTTGAGGCAACCAGCAAAGGGACAAGAGGAACAGATTGCAACAAGAGAAATGACAATGGCATACAAGGGAAAAACCAAGGATTTCCCAGAGAGAGAGGTGGGAAAGCCGTCCAAAGAGGTTGGGAAGTCTCTGGACAAGATCCTGAGCAACCGGGTCTACCTTTGGCATGAGCCCTGCTCTGGACAGGAGACTGGGGCAGAGATGCCCAGGGGTCCCTTCCCAATACTCTTCTGCGCTACACGGTCATGATCCGGAATTCTCTTTTTTTTTTCCAAAGAAAGAAGAATTATTTTAGATGTCCTACCTTAAGACAGCTCACCGAATGTCTGAATCTGTTTCCTTACTGTTTTTCAGGAAACAGCAAGGATTACAAATGGGAGGGAACACGATGGGTATGAGAAGGACAGAATAAGGGAAGGAGATCTGTATGGGGAAGAAAGTGATAAAAAAGACAAACCAAGGGCAAATATGTATATACACAGGTATACGCCCGCGCGCAGAAAAATATCAGAGGCTGCCAAGAATGGGGAGAATATACCAGCGCTCCCAACTGGTACCACTTTCCCACTACGCGTAGCTAAACGGAGCTGTGAGAAGTCACCAAGAATTTAGTTACTCTGTAAGGGCCAGATCCTGCCCAAGACTTCAGCAAACTTGCCATTGGCTTCATTTGAAAAATATCCAACTTGGTGGTCTATTCAAGTGCTCCATCTTTAAGGAACGACTCAAAGTCTACCGTCAATCTTGCTTGCTACCACCACATCCAGGCTTCCCCAGGACACTGAAGATGAGAAAACTTTCAGAAATGCATTTCTGAATAAATTTCTGAAGAAACCTGCATTTTGATCTGTTCCACAGAAAACAGCTAAAAGGGAACGTGCTGCTTGGCTTGGGGGCTGTGATGACCTTGCTGGGGGTCTCATGTACCTTCCACCGCTGGAGGAGGTCTTAGATTCTGATTAAAAGAGTATTAAAGTACTTATTCAAGGGAAAGCCACACCAAATTATGTAAACTCTGCAAACAGATCCAATATAAAAATAAAAATGAGCTTTCCAACCACTGTTACCTAAACAGCTTTGCCTTGTAGAATAGTTGTGCAAACACTTTGTGTGCATCCTTCAAACTGGCCTTTAATGGGACATCAGGAACCCCAAAGCTCTATTTCAAGACTCGGTTTCTGCATTAACTCACTGCACTGCTCCGTTCAGACCTGGAACCTGAACGTCCCATCGCCCTGAGCCCCGTGCTCCAGCTGGGACGGATGGGAAGCCCTGCACCCCACGGGGGCAGGAGAAATCAAAGTTTCCCCTTGCTCTTCACCTGAACTGAGGTACCAAGAAACAAAACCCATGCAGGAATCTCCTTCCCCTTCCTTGTCTGTATCTTGCTTGGGGATCAGGTCTGCAAGTTGCTTACAGACCAGGCTGCTTCAGAGAAAGCAATAATCGACATTATTCCCATACATTTTTACAATGGTTGGACTTGCTTCGCTGTTTCCAAATGCACAGAAAGGTATTCCCTGATTGAACTCTCATGTTCAAAACGAAACACAGCTTGTACAGTAAATTGGTAGGTACCACGTCTGTGTGATGCCCATTGAAAAATAAAGCCAATCGACAGAGTGTCAGTCGATAATTTGAATCAAACACACACATCTCAAATCTTGGTGTAACTGCAGAGTGCAAGGTTTCCCTTCAAGCAAACTGTTGGGTGCCTGAATGCAGCAAAGCGTTAAGCGAAGCATCAGAGCAGAGACACAGACTTGCAAACAGACAGGTTGAGGAGGAGAAATGAGAAAATTAAACCAAAACATTCCTAGTTCACATTTCCACCTCTACAGTCACTGTGGCAATGCAGCCTACAGAAGCTGGTCTTTGAACATACCAGAAGAGAAGAAATCCATGAAGACAATACAAGAACCAAATAGAAACAAAAAGCTGGCATAATCTGGAGCTGGACTTGTTTTAAAAGGGTTTAATAACAAGGCAAGAAGATGAAGACAGAGCTTCAACTGCCCTAAAACCAATGTCCTGCATATGGTGCATGTAGCTGCTTGGCCAGCTGTACCCACTACCACCAAGGCAATGCCCAACTTCCAACAGGGAATGAAAAGGTGGAAAGATAAAGGCCGGATCCTGCACACCGGCCAGGATAAGGATGCTGGAAGAAGCAAACCCTGCTGCTCTGTAGGTAGCCATGGATGGCTAACAGCTCAGGCTCAGAAACGCTTTCTGCAAACATCTCTAGAGGGTCCGTGGCGGAGGGCTGAACACAGGTTCCCATGGAGCAGACCTGCCTTGTGGACACACCAAAGCAGGTGTTTGCTCCTTCAAGCCATCCCGCTGCTGAACAATTTTGTTAGAACAAATCATTTAAAACTCAAGCTCAGCTCAGAAAACAGCAAACACCATTATCTGGAGCTCTCATTTGAACTTAATCCAAGCAGAGAGGTGTCCACCGGGACAGTACCTCCCAAGCATGGTGCTGGGGCATGTCTGAGGGTGGTCTTGGAGAGGACAGGTGCCACCCATCGAAGCAGTTTAACCTACTGGGGACAACCCCAAATCCCCTTGCAGAGTCGGTGAATGAACTGCCCTGACCCCACGACGGGGTGCGATGGCAAAGGACTCAGTAAATTACAGCATTGCACAGACTGTGCTTCCTCCAGCTCTTCAGTCTCCCCTTCTCCTGCTTATATGCTGATTTTCTAGCTATTTTTTTTATTCTGGCCTTACCTAATGAACTGCTGAATCGGTTCGACACCTCCAAGCCATGACAGATGGCTCCACACGTAGCTGCTAATGTGCTGGAAACCACCAATGGATGCTGCTTGATGATGGGGGAGCTTTACCAGAGTGGTTTCCATTTCAATGGGTTTGTGCCTTTTTCCACTATTTATATCGTAAGCGTGATCAGATGAGAGAAAGAATAAAAAAATATTATTTCCACAGTCCATTACATCACCTTTTCCTCTTGGAAAACTTTGTAACTTCATATATTTTTATCCATACAGCCCCACACAAGCTGTACTATCTTTTTACGAGGGCAGAATATTCTCATGATGTATATTAAAGGATAGTCTATACGAAAAAAACACTACTGGAGAGAAATCTGTGCTGGAGGCTTCCTCTGCCTTCAGAGAAAGCTTCAAGTGGCTAAAAGACAGAGGGATGTTTAAATGCCCTAAATTATAGAGTCTGCCATTAAATCCATGAGCAATGCTCCTCTTCAAGGCAATGAGTGTCTGGGACGCCAGGTGATGCTCACGGAAAACGTCCACCCATTCGAGGGGACAAAATGGAAGCAGCATTTTTCCACAAACTGGGAAATGACACGTGCGCATTCATTTCATCAACCTGCTTCCACCACCATATAGAATAAGGTGCCCAAGAGGTTATACAGCAAGTTTGGACCCCAGTCATTTCAAATAATAACGCCTACCTCCATCAAGGCAGAAGAGAAAATGGTGTGAACTCAGGTTGACCTTAAAGAAATCCCTTAACCTAAAAATATAAAAGACAAACTGTTTCCACTGAGAGCTGCTATATAAAACCACCCTCAATAAAAGCACCGGACTCCTTTCAAACTAACCTCAAACATGAAGCAAATTCCAGCCTGCTATTTTCCTCTGGCATCCTGGAATGTACATCTCAAGGACAGAACTGGCTGTTCAAATTAGCTCCTACTCCTGCAGAAGCGATTGTTTTCAAACACTTTTGAAAAGCAATTTTGCATAGGGTGTGCATTCCAGGGAGGATTCCCTCCCCCCTCCAGATTTTAAACATCAAGAGGAGCAGAGCAGTAACAGACTTTGTGCGCTTTGCTTCCAAGTTGCCACAAAGAAAAGATGCGTTATAGTTTTTTTGCTGCTTTTTTCTTTATAGTGTACTCACAGCAACTTAATATCACGTAGAATCATAGAATCGTTTCAGTTGGAAAAGACCTTTAAGATGGTTGAGTCCAACCGTAGACGCCTCTGACCTTGGGCTGGATCTTCCAGAGGCCAATAACAGGTTTAGATGAGAACAAATCAAGCCATTTGCAGAAAGACTCAACTTTCATGAGTGGCTTTGTGCTCTGAGTCAGCATGTGAGGACTATTTCTGGTTACGGGGCACACCCGACAAGACTACCTACTCAGGTTCGCTTAATCTTTGAAACAAAAGATTCCTATCTACCATCGCTGTCATTCCTGATTACCACATCATTTCCTCATCAACCCTCATGTCAGCAACCAAATTAAGGTATTACACTCTGGAACATTTAATGTGATTAGATCGGAGGAGTATTTACTCTTCCACTTGGGCAGATGTGACTGCTGTGAACAGGAGGATGGGGAGATGCCAAGGGAGTTTCGGCGTGGTACACACCTATCGCTCCTTCGCTGTCTGTCTGTCTGACGCCACGTAATACAAAAGCCAGACCTCTATTTTTTTATGATATTCAGCATATCAGGGTGCTCCAGCCCATACTCAAAACATACACATGCGTTAAATAAAATTCAAAGACACATGCATCCACCCAGGACAACCCGAATTTCCAATGCCAGGAACTCCCAGCCCCACCCAGGTCAGCACCCACCGGGGGAGACAGAACCAGACAGTTCATGGGAAGCTACGGAAAAAAAAAAAAAAATCACAGAAATTAAACAAATCTGTTGCTCACAAGAGGTCTCATCCCAAAAGGACACAAAACTCCCAACGACGCGCCAGAAACAAAAGCTCTGCAACCTCTATGTCTGATCGAACCAAGCCACAGCCCAAACTTTGACTGGCCAACCACCACAGCTGAGCGATTAATCAAAAACTACAAGAACTGAGTCACAGAGCTAAATTACCCGATTTAACGAACTCAGGATTTGCTCAAGCAAGAAGAAGGCTCTTGGTGACACAGAATCCAACTGTCGCCATCCCAGCAGATTACCCAGTAAGCACAAATTGGGTCAACAAAGTTGGGCCAGATCACGTCTAGTATTACAGTATTTATTTTTTTAAGAGCTGGTCCACAGCTCTTAAAATTGTGAATATATTCTTACAGCCAAATTCTCAAACTTCAGTCAATATAACTCAAACATCTCCTGAAAACCTTCTTCCCCATGGCAGGGCTGTTTCTCAATCAACGTGAGCAGGTATCAGGGAACAAACATCAGGATCTCCCCATCACTCCTCTGGCAGACCTTCCCAAATTCATGTCGTGCGCTGCTTTTCCCAGGGACCTCCCCTCCAAAGCGCAGCGTTTCTGGTACTCGCTTGGCTCCAAAGCATGAAAATTCTTAAAGCAAGTAAAAAGTTCAGCCCGCCCTCTGCAAACAGTCAGAACCGCTTTGGAGAAGGAAAAAGGTGGATGCTTCTCCTCTCCGATGGGATCAATGAGGGACTGGAACCCTGGAATAGGAGGACATAAAACTCTACGCATTTTCTGTAGTGTGCGGTTGCTCAATAGCGACAGCTACGTGACCCCATTTAACCACAGCTCTCCTACAACATGAAGCGCGACAGAAGCGGATCCCCAAGTAATCCAACATCCCGAATCGCACCGAGCAAGCGGCACAAGCTCAGCGATGAAGAGTTAAGAATAGATTTGGTGCTTCATGTTCTGCAGCAAGACCTTCCAGCCACGGCTATTTTTTCGGTCCTTTCTTTAGCAACAGTCTAAAAGGATGATGCAGTTCCCTGAAGCCGACTTTAATGGATCCATTCAAGCAACAGCCTCGCTCTGCAATTATCATACCTATCCGGTCCAACTAATGTGCTTGTTTACACTATCTGGCAAACTCCAGATCGAGTGTCATTTCATCACCGGGATTCTTTTGCCTAAGCCAAGACCAACAGACCATGGTGGTAATTTAAACGCTGAAAGCATGCACAGTATCGATCCGCAAGACTTGACGCCAGCTAGCTGTTACACGAAATACAGCCCCCAGGGAACTGCCTTCGGTGGGGCCTGATAGAGAAGGAGAATTTAAATGAATGAAGGAGAAGCCGGCTGAAGAGATTAATATGCATGAGCACATGACCTGAATAAATGCTGCACTTCGTGTGGTTTGTTAGATTTATTAGAAAGAGCGAGGGATTATCCAAGAGAACTGTGTGAAAACACACCGTAAGCTGGTGATGGGTCTCTGCAGCAGAAACCTGTCTGGCATCTCAGAACAGCCCCACCGATGCAGACACGGTGCCTAAGAACTCGTTAAAGCATCCAGTAATAACAGGCGCTAAATGAACAGATTACAGTTAAATATAATAAACACTGTCTGGAGTCATATGCCTCCCTTCCTCCCACCTCTCTTCCTCCACTTTTGGGGCTGACCTGTCTGCAAGTACAGGAAGATGTAGCCCACGGTGGAAACCACCCCACTGCTTACCCCTCCGGGAAGCAGCCAGATGTTTCTGCTTTTCGGTGCAGATGTCAGAGGTTCAAAACCATTGCAAAACACGTTTTTTGACAAGAGGGGCATCAGCCACCCTCTCCGTGTGCGCTGGTAGGGCCTCCTGCAGAAGGCTTTGTAGATACGTGGTCTGAAAGGCGTTCACATCTTGCCTTTAGCAATTAGGAGAAGACTTCATGGTTCTTCCATTGCTTAACCTCAACTGAGCCAAGTGAGATGCACGTTTTCTGCTTGGACCTGTCAGAAGCCATAGGGATGCCACAACCATTTCCAGAGGAAAGCTCTTCTCAGCTGGAACCTCAAAAGCCCTTGGAGATACATCAGCCCCTCTCACTGGAGAAAGGGTTGAGTCTGCAAAGCGGAGTTCAGCTTCATCTCATCTCAGGCGTTACTGCAAGCAACGTGTGATGCAGCGTAGAACTGTTACAGAGCACAATCAACATGCTCTCCTGCAAAGCAGAACCTCCTTGGTGGGCCACTTCCATTGCCACACACACAGACGTACTGTTCCTCTCACCTTCCTTTACTCTCCTCTGCATTGCCAGGACAGTCCTGAAAGTTCAGGAGGTCCTCCCGGTCCAGAAGGAACCTGTTCTCATTTTGTTCAGTCTTCATACCTGCTCTTAGGTCCAGGTGCAAAATCTGTGCGTGTTTTAGGCTGGTTTCACCTTCAGCCAGATCCTCCAACAAGCCCCACAGCAGCAAACTGCCACACCTCTGCGCTGGTGGTCAGACCACCTCAATCTTTATCAATTAAAGACCATTAGCCTAATTGCTCTCTTCCTCCCTATGTATCATAGCACACAGAGCCCTCAGCACTCTGCTGATCTCGCATACCATCTTGGAAGTCGCGTGTTGTTTTGGATATGTATAAAAATAGGCAATAATAAGGGTACTTATTCAGTCCAAATTGCACACCGGATTTCTAATGCTTGTTAAATCTCTGACGCTTTGGTGAAGTTTGTTACATGTCTAGGATTAAGTGTTCTTTTTTCTAATGGGCAGGAATGCAAAGTCAACCTGAGAGCTAGAAGGTCAACCGAGGATATTTCTGGTTTGTTCACTTTAACACCGGGTGTGAACAATCACAGAATCATAGAATCATTTGGGCTGGAAAAGACCCTTAAGATCATCCAGTCCAACCGCTAACCCAGCACTGCCAAGCCCACCACTAACCCATGTCCCTAAGCACCACATCTCCCCGGCTTTTAAATCCCCCCAGGGATGGGGACTCAGCCCCTGCCCTGGGCAGCCTGTGCCAGGGCCTGACAGCCCTTTTGGGGAAGAAATTTTTCTTAATATCCAATCTAAACCTCCCCTGGCACAACTTGAGGCCGTTTCCTCTCGTCCTCCCAAAGAACTGCCTTCTGGAGACCATGTTCCCAACTCCTGGCTCCCTGAAATTACATAGATACATTTAAGGATAGAAACTGAAACCACATTAGCACATATACCTGGAACACAACCAGCCATGGGCTAAAACAAAACCCACCTCATCTTCCATTACTTCTACTAGTAGCAGAGCTGTTACCTCAAAGCTTGATTTTGTCACTACCACAGATGTTGGCATACATCTAATAAACCAACCATCAGTCACACAAAGCAGTTCAGGTCCTAAAGAGAGGTATCTGGTGCCATTTTAGGCACCTAAGGGCATCCACCAGCTGCTGCTCCAGCAAGGCACAAGTCTCTTGAATGCCTGTGTCCTCTCTACCTGTCTCTTGTGGACATCTAGGATAGCTCTGGGTTTCTATGATAGCAGTGGACAGCCGCATTTAGACACCCGTACCACTGCCCTCCTATTCTAGAGGAAAACTGCACTTAAACACTGAAGCACCGATTCAGAGCAAAGGCACAAAACCTCCCACTATCACCAGATCAATCTGTAACCTCTCCTCATAGAACCAGCCTAGAAAATAACCCATTTATACATCTAACAGCAGCAACTATTGCGTTGTGTTTAAAAACAAACACACGTGCCCTGGAATCAACCGAACCTACAGGAATGCAAATTACTATTTTTATCATGGGTTGGGGGGGAATTAATAGAAAAGTTGAAATAAATCATACTCTAATGTTCCTTGCTATATAGTGCCACCTTGCTGTCAATTCATCAATAAAAATGACAACGGCGAAGGACGGGTGCTTTTGTGCGAGATGCGCAGTACGTTAACCTCAAGCGACCGAGCCTCACAAAGGAATTGTTGACTGAAATATAATATTCAAGTCATCTTAAAACAGAACCCTGAGATCCCAAGTCTTGACTTATTTGGAGGACACATCTCCTCTCTGCTGGTTTCTTCCAAAGCTCCGGTACTGCTGTCATTCCTGCGCCTGCTCTCCACTGCTTCAGCTCAAAGCATGAAGAGGTCAAGTTTCCTCTCCTCTGTCTTCTCTCCTTCACAGGGCTCTTACACATCAGAGTCACCTGCCTTTCCTCACAAGCCTTATCTCATTTATTAACCTCTTAATCCACGTCTACAGCACTACATAAACGCTAGTCAATATGTGTACTCTTTAAATCAAATGGAAAAAATCAATGGGAGAGTCTGACAACGGACTGCTCTGGGACTGGTTGTCTAAGAGGCAATTAATAGCTCATTCCTGAAGGATACAGGGCACCGAAGGCTTCCCAAACAACCGCCTTGCAACTGAAGTCACCTTGATGGATAAAAGCACTGGTGGTCCTGTCTTGCGTACTTTCCCCAGATGTTCGTCACACCACTGGTGGCTTTTTGATTTGCGCGTGTTATTTCAGAAAGTTGACCGCTTGACTGGCAAAATATCACAATAGGCTTTCCAAGAGCTAACGTTTCCTTGCTCGGAAATGGCAACCCAGTGATCCAGCTGCACTTGAGAGATCCCAAGGAGAAGAATTACACGGATGCATCGGGATACTGTTTCCCTACGGCTTCAAAGACAGGACTGCTCTGCAAATCTGACTTGACCACCCACCGAGGTCCAGCTGACGCCTTCCAGGGAGACCCAGCAGCTGAGCCGAGCGACTCTTCACTTGCACAGCAGCAACAGGAGCTCTCACGGGAAAGAAAAAAACCCCACATTGCACAAGGTGAAGCTAGGATGTCGTGAAAGGCAGCTCCATAAAGGCTTCTTTATGGACGGCTCTTCCTCACCAGCTCAAGAGTGACAGCTCCCAAGCATGCACAGATCGCTGAAGCGGATTCAGTTTCACAGGCGGAGATGTTGAGGTGAAGGGCAACCACCTCTGGCCCTCTCTATTCCCCATCAATCCTTCCTCAATCAGCAGGTTAAAGGTGAAAGTGGGCCTTATAACTCCAGCGGTGTCCGTTTCCCCGGTCGGATGACGATCTCACAGCCTCCTGCAATTAGAGGGCACAGTGGGGAGGAGATCTCTCCTCCCACCAGCACAGGCCAGCCCTTGCTGTTCATGCCTCGCCGCAGACGCCTGAAGTAACAGCAACCTGCTCCAGGGTGGACAGACCATGAGCAGCCAGAGCTGAGGATGCTCAGGAAGAGGCAGGGTCAACAGTTGAGTCTTAGAGGAATAAAACCCAACTAAAACGCGTTCCTGTTCCAATGCAAGGTCCCCTTTTGCTGAGGTTCTTCATGGAGTCCCATCTGCATGGCTGCACTGCTTGTTTTACCATAAAATATACGTGAAAACAAGAGAAAGGAATAGTAAGTGATTGCATAACGTTTTACTGAATTGCTCTCAGCACACAGCCTTGGAAAGAAAATGTAATTTCTGTGTTAACTTCAGCAGATGGACACAGCGGCATGGGGTGTATGGGACCAAACCCCAGGCCTGGGGGTGGCCACAGCGTGAAAAGCCTGGTCGTTCCTGAGCAAACCCCAAGGGTCAGCCAAAAGCACCGACTACAGTGAGAGCAAATATCTCCCACCCCACCATCTTCCGATTTCAACATCTAAACAAGCCCGGTCCACTGTTTACACGGCATCTCAAGGAACTTAACAGCCAGCCACGAGGTAGAAAAGCCTATTCCTCGCTTTCAAATTCCTCATTTCCTCCCTTTATTTCTTTGGTCTAGCTGAAAAATCTCCGAAGGAAAGAGGATTTGATTGTTTGTTTGTTTTTATTGTTCCAGGCTGTAAAGTGTCGACAGGCTCCACAATTTCCATTGCCATGCTCTAATGAAAGAAACCCAGGCAGCGCTCTCCGTGTAAGAGAAGTGCTAACAGAATATGTTTGCACTCTTGATTTTTTTTGTTTGAAGGCTCCAGGGAGCATCCCGGCACTTTTAATTCCTCACCATGCCAAAACATCCTTCCTGGATCAAGAGTGATGGATTCTGACCGAGTCCGAGCAGCTGAACGGACTAGGGAGCTGTGTGATTTTAATATAATTGAACTACAAAAGGCTATGTTTAAAGTAACACTAAGACTAGCTTAAACCCACCAAAGCAAGAAAAATCAGAGTTAAGGCTCTAAATCTGCTCTAAGCTCACGTCTTTGTGTGTCCTTCCCTCTCCCCATCGCCTTTCTGCAGAGCACAGCGAGCAGCAGCCTGGATTTTCAGCACAAACTTTGAAGCATCCTTCCTTTGTGAGTCAGACAGTTAACACGGATTCAAAAATAAACAAACTACTTAATGTGCCTTTTTCAAATACTGTTGGTTTTTGGGCACTGGGAAAAAAAACGTACCCTGAGCCTAACAAGCAAGAAACACAGTGGTTTGGCCAAGACCCTGGAATGTCCTTCCTGGTGCATTGGGTTAGCCACAGCCCGGGGGATTCCTGCATGGCTCCCTGGGCAATGCCTGCCCGGCAATCCATGTCTGAGCACGTGTCCGTGGCCATTTCCACAAAGATGCATCGGAGTGGAGAAAAAAATGCCTCCATCTGTCATCCATGATAGGTCTCCAATATGGAGCACCTTTCCTGATGAGTACTCTGGGTAGGCTGAGCACCACCAGCGGTGCAGGATGCCTGGAAGAGCACGCCCATGCTTCGGAGTCCAGCCTGACCTTTAGGAGGTTTCAACATAGCTTGCAAACCATCTCTTGCTGCTTCATAGAGGTGTCATAACTGCTCTGAGGCAGCTTTTAATCAAGGTCCAAATGGTTTCCAGAAAAGAGATAGCACCTTCCTCTGATGTTACCAAAAGAGGTTAAAATGGACAGTGCTAACATCAAGGCAGAAGGATCAGGCGATATTAAGAGCATGAAATAAGGCAAAAAAGGCCCCTCATTAAACATCTGCAGGGGTTTGTTTGTTAATTTTGGTTGTTTGGGTTTTTTTCTTAAAGTCATTCCCTCCATCTTATCTTTCTATTTCTTCAGCTCTTCCAAGTTTCCCAGGGAGAAATGGGGTGGGAGACAGATGGATGGAGACACCTGAATACCTTGACTAATGGAAATCGCAAGGGCATTTGGAGCACAAGAGGTGACATGGGAATAGGTCCCACATCCTCATGGGATCTCCAGATGTTGAGGGCCTTGGGCACACCTTGTTCACAGGTGGAACAGGCACCATGTTCTCACCATAGCAGGTTTCTAACCTGAACCGAAGGCTATGGACAGCTCCACCTTCCAAAGAGCAGACGACTCATACGAGTGTATGAAATTCATAAGGTTTTAAATTGGCCTTAATAAATCTATAACTTCACACAAACTGTTACTTTCTACCAAGAGATTACAGCAAACATTTTCAAAGGTAATTTCATTCCAAATATGGATTTAGAAGACAAATCCAGGCATTTTTTGAGAGAGAAAGTCTTTTTTTTTTTTGTTACCAAAATTATTGTATTACCCCATGCAGGTAGCTTTTGAGAGGAAACTCAGCACGGTGCTGGAGTGGCCCAGACACCACTGGGGTCCACCATAAATTAACACCAGGCTACAGCTTTGAAATTGGTTTCCCCAGGCAATCCGGCATTTAGAAAAACCAGCATAATTTGGGCCTATGGAAGTAGAGAGGTGTGACAGAGGATGAAGGCGATAACATCTCCACTTCTGGGAAGCTGATGTGGCTATGGCTTCTGGATGCCTAGAAAAGCATCTATCACATTCACGGGTGTTAGGAAATAAAATACCCTTTAATTGGCAGTAATGTGTTCGGCTGGAAGTCAGACGCATTTGACCTGCCTTTTCTGGTCTCCATCATCTGTTTAGACTCTTCAGGTCTTCGTGTTTGCACAAGACCCAGCAAAATGGGCAGTTATTAGTTGGCCTGTAGGCACTACCAGAACGAACATGATTAATAACGGTGGATGCATTACCCAAAAGATACCAATCAGTGGAAGGAACTCGGAGAGGAGCAACAAAAGTAATTAACAGCCTGGAGATACAATCTTAACAGCAAAACCCTGTATTTAAGGGTAATGATAAAACTAGCTCAAACCCATCATTGCTGGGTAATTAAGAATTAAGGCTGCAACTGGAACATGTGTCTTCACACCTCTTGTTTCCTTAGCGCACAAGAAGATGACATTTGCAATGAAAGATTAATAGAATTCAACATTTCGCTTGACACCACTTGGGAGGCAGCTGCAGGCAGGGCAGACAGGACCGCTCTCGAGAGCCAGCGGAGGGCTTCAGATCACTGAGCTGGAGAGGAGAATGTGGCAGAGGCCACGTAGCAATGGTTAAGTAATTAAAGCAAGCGCTATTAAGGAAGGACAGAATGCAGGGTAAACACAGGAGTAAAGGGATGCAGTTAAAAGGAGAGGAGAGAATGTAAGTGGAGTGAGATGTAAAATGCAAATGTTGTCTTCCTATGGTGAAAGTCCCCTTGCAAAGGGCATTAAACACTAAAGATGACCAGAAACCAAAACGTATAAGACTGCTTCTCAAGAAAAATAGTGTACAGATCCCCCATGCTGCAGCCTGTGGCCAGAGCAGTGCAACGGGCGTTTGGGAGAACCAGCCGAGCTGCGAGGCTGAAGGTGGGCGAGGAAGCGGGCCACGGGGACGGCAGTCTACCGAACAATTTGGAGATGGAAAATAGCAACTGGCAAGGAAGTAGATGAGCTGAAACCCATGAGTCACCCTTTCATCTCTGCCTTACTGCATCCAATGATTAACGCGGCAGCTACTCTGTCTGCAACTTCTCTTAGGACAGAAACCTGTGCTTCAAAGATGCAAGCAAGTACATGTGAAGAGGAGACATCTCGCCGAGACAGTTAACTTAATCGATCCTCCCTCTAATACGATTTTCAACTTCTGTTGCATCTACCAGCAAAACAAGTGGGGAAAAATAAGCCAAACCAGTTTCTCATCTAACGAACCTCTCTCCACGCCACTGCACACTCACGGCACTGGCACAGGCTCAGGACTGGCTCCGAGGCTCACCCAATGTCTTGTTTTCACACTGCTCCTCAGATATCTCATCAGACTTTGCAGGGCAGGGAAACCACACTTAACTGCAAAATATAAAAACAAGTTAAAAAAAACAACCCAGGGCTTCCTGCCTGGTGGGAGTGAACCTGCATGCTGTCCTGGATGCTGCCTCGGAGCTCTTGGAGGGACTGTCTCCACCTTCCTACCATCGAACTGCCGCAGGTAACAGAGCAGAGAGGTGGCCAGAGCCTTGCAGTGTCATGTCAAGGCACAGACCCATGGGGCCTCGGCCCTTCAGCCCAAATTTGCAAGGGCCTTCCCCTCGGCCACCATGCCTGGGGCTAAGTATGGAAGCCCTGGACCACAGGGCAGCAGTAGGAGACAGGGCTACATCTCACTCAATACAGGCTGACCTTGCACAAGTCCGAGCCTCCAAGTGCTTTTAAAGCAGCCAACAACCAAGTCAGATGGAGTTTTAAAAACCTTATTCACCATCTGATGTTTGGATAAGAAGCTAAGCTGGATATCCACGAATGCCAGCATTACTGTATCTCTCAACGTAACCTCGCAGTTTGCTGTTCCCTACAACGGAGCAGGTGGTCCCTAAAAACCAAGCACAGAACCAGGAAATCCAGGTTTCCCCATGGGCCTCTCTCAAGGTTGAGTCTAAGGGCTGAGTTCACACTGCAACTTTTATGCTCTATCTTGGCTCATATTTTCAGAAAAACCTGTAGGGCTGTTATACCTTTGAAGCCCACCAACCCAATATGGCCAAAATGGGCCAGAAGGTTCAAAAGTCATTGGGGGAAATTAAGATGGACACAAAGACAGAACAACTGCACATTTCATATGGCTAAAAGCTCCTGCCTAACTTTGTATTTTGTCTTTCAAATGAAAAAAAAACCTCCAGTAGCTATGCAAACAATGCAGAAGAGATAGGAAACCTGTATGAAGGGAAGAACAGGGCACAGAGCAGGGGTGGAAGGGAACTGTGTTCCTGAGGGGAACACTCTTTTATTAAGCATCTCTATCAGAGGTAATAGGGAAAAATTAATGCATGAGAGGGAGACCTCTCATTACCCAGCTGGACGGCATCCAGCACGAACCCACAATAACCACAACTGGCTTTCAAACACAGTAAAAAGACGCACAAAATGTTTGCTGTTGGCCAAGCAGTAAGCAGAAGAACTGCTCTACACCCAACGACAGCACTTGCCTGTCTTAACCTCACTGGTGGGGTTTGAAAAGCTGATGCTCAAATTCATGACCACCGTCAAGTTACAACCATAAAGTAAAACAGAAAATGATGGACAAGAGTGGAACCTCCCTGTCCTCATCCCTTGCCGTCCGCGTACCTCCAACAAGACGGGCTCCTGCCTGCCTTTCTCTAAATCTCCCTCGATGCTGAAGTTTGCACTTGTAGAAGAAATTCAACATACAGATTTACAATTTGCTGGACAGACGGAGAGGCCTAGAGTAAGGAGCTCTAATCCATCGAGGACATTCTCTCGCTAGAGCCCAGAGTGAAATTCTTCGAGTGCTGGAGACAGATTTTCCTTGGCAGGCGGCCACGAGTGTCGATCTGGCTTCTAGGAGAGATCAGCATGGCTGTGGATTGCAGCGACTTCACAGACAAACATAAAACCTTCCTCTTCAACTAACTTTCTTACAATAAACCCACGAAAATGAAAAGCTAAAACATTTCCAGCTGGCCAGAAGCTGCGGAGAGAACAGTGAACTTATTGCATGTGCAGGCTTGGGGCTGATCTGAAAGCTCCTGGAGATCTTCGGTGGTATTTGGACAGAAGCGCCTAAGTCACTTTTGAAAGATGCACAAGACTAAATTATTTAGGTGCCTTTTATATTTTAGCAAGGTTATTTATGGAATTAAATTTATTTCAGATTTCTAACATATAGCACTGAGTGCATAAGAGTGCGTAAGTTTAAACTTTAAGGGGAAAAAGTAACTATTGCTTCCTTGTAAAGCCTTAAATATTTGAGTATCGCTGTCAGACCCTTGTTATAAAAGGGCTTTTACAGAAGGATTTGAGATGTGACTTGATTTACTTTATCACTTCATTAAAGGTATTTATGGATTTAGAATTGTCCCAGGATGGGAAGAAAAGTCCCTTTTTAAATTACTGTCTGCTCAGAATAGCAATTTTGATTCTCTGGGCTTGACTCCTTTCCTCTTTACCATACAGTGATGGAATTGCTCCCAATTTCCTTGAGCGCAAGGGGAAAACCAGGCTTTCGATGGACAGAGGGATCTTACACTTGAGTCCGCTGCACTGAACAAGGAGGAGCTCTGATGCTCCTAGACAGTGACATTTTTACAGGGCTTATTTTCCACTACAAGGATCTGTATTCGAGACACAAACCAAATCACTACATTTTTCTGCCATTTTATATTTTATTGTACTAAGGCTTAATTTTGGTCATTCCCTTAAACTTAATCATCCCACATTACTTTGAAAATTTTCTGTCATCTACAATTGCTCTGTAACAGCTAGTATTGAAATATATTGGGAAGGGAGAGGGAAATCTCTTTAATCTCCCTACTTACTTGGTGCATGCTTTGCCCAGTCTTTTTTCCTCCCTACATAACCGAGCCGGACCTCTTCTGCCTGCTCGTGCAAAGCCACGCTAACTGACCAGACAGCTCCAAGGTAAGTACAAACCTACCTGAAATATAAACCTGAAATTACTCTTAACATTTTGAGAAGCTTGTCTGGATTTCAGGTTGGAAACACCCTTTCACCAGCTATGCCGGCGTTCCTTCCCGGGCGAAGGAAAACAGCCAGGAACACAAACACTTTCAGGTGGTATCTTTTCCCCCGTTCATAGCTTTAAGTCAATATTGTGTTAACATTTAGTGGCTTAAAAGAGAAAGAATGCAATGTCTGCAAAGAACAAATTGAAAACAAGTTGAAGAACAAATTAAAGAGCTCTCTTTGCCGTACCTTCAGCCAGCCACCCTTCCAGCTATCCCCTGCTCCCAGGCCCTGCAGCTGGAGCTGCAGGCCACCAAGAAGCACCGTGGTGGTGGGAGCGTTGGAGCTGTGACGGCCCCGGAGCAGCCCGCGGAGCTTCACCCAGATGAGTGTGGTGACACATTACATGATGAGGTCATTGACTGGATCAAGGGAGCTGGGAACTATCTCATCTTTGCGCATTATTGCTAATCTCAGTAAGCCAGTGACAGGTGGATTCTTCACTTGGAGCAACGAGATGTTGTCCGTTATCCGTACCATGCTTGGCATCGACAAGCATCCCTGTTATCCAGAAGATCTAGGACTGCCTGCCCTCACCCGAAACTCAACAGGTCAGGGCATCTCCCCTTTCCCCTCACAACATTCAGAAAAGCTATTATTTTTAAACGCGAGGAAAAAAGTTGGGACTACCTTCCAAAACAAAGAAGAAAATGCCGTGTACAAAGACGACCATTTGACAGAGGAGGAAGAATTGCAGAGGGCTACTGTTCAGCTTTCTCCTCACCCAAGCTGAATTCATTTGGCTGCGTTTTGCACTTATGAACCGTACAAACATTTCACCGCTAACGCACTGGCTCAGACCAGCTGAACCTCACCGAGCGTTTTTAAGGCATTTCATTCTTCAAACAGCCACAGCTTTCCTCTTCAAAATCCCTGCATTCAACTCTTCGTGCTTGGAAAAGGACCAAAGCCTCTACATTTCCTTATACCCAGGAGGTTGCGAGCGCGTTGCGTACTGCAGTCAATAAAGTGCCAAGAAGCTAATGAAGATAAAAGTGTCAACACACAGCAGTGATAACACACACCTTTCCCCTGCAGTTATTTTGACCATTTTGCAAAGAAATTTGGCAGGTACTCGCCAGCCCAAGTCCGAAAAGCAAACATGCGGCATCTCAACGTTATTAAACTTATTGCTGCTCCGCAGAAGTGTCATGGGATGACAGATTGCTCCCTGCACATCAATTGGATTCAGAGAAGTTCTCAAACCCTGACGGGTTAAAAGCGGCTCCAGCATGAATCAGAGTCCCAGTGGTAAGGAGATCATCGATACAAGGGATTATGCAGATTTAAGAAATACCCTCGGCACCCGAAAGTTTTCAGAATGCAAACTACGTCAACCCTGAAAACAAGAGGCACTGCATCATGATGGCAGGAGGGACAAAGCCAGGGGGGTTTAACAGACAAAAAAAGATTGTTTTAATAGGAGAGAAGCATCAGTCATTGAGTCTTACTTCATTCAGACTTTCTATCCAACCCATCCATCTTCAGTGCCAAGAGATGACAGGACCACCTCACTTTTTCCCCCCAGCCTAGTATATCAATAATGCCCATTTCTACCCCAAACAAATGACTCATTGGAATGGCCCTTTTCCCTAAATTGGCTTGCCAAGCCCCACAAATGCCTCAGTACCTGCTATGGTCAACTTGGCTCTAACGGGGCCCCCTCGAGAGGTGGGCACCGATGGGTGGAGCCTTCCCCAATCATCTTCCCCAACAGCCACTTTGTCATTCATGGCTGGGGACCATCTGCGGAAGAGGGGACCGGGGAGGGGGGAGCCGAGCCACAGACGGACACAAACGGGCGCGCACACACTCGTACCCTCCCCACACAAGCCCGAATGCAAATTCCTTCGCCCTCGCAAAACGCCTCTGCGGGCATTATCTGCGAACAAAAGTCCTCGAGGCGGGCGGTCTCTGCATCACTGCTCTCTCTGTTAGCACCACCTGCTTGGCGTCAGCCGGGAGAGTCGCCGAGTTATCTTTTCGCCACGTCTGCAGAAGCCAACGGGAGCACAATGGACCCCATCGGCCAGGGTCAGGCATGGCTTTCTTTCTCGCCCCCGTACCACCAGCCCTTTTCACCTCCACCATCTCCAGGACCCCGGAGCGCTCAATAAGGAGGTGGCTTCGAGCGCAGGGAGGAGGAGGGAGGGGGGAAATATAGGTCTCTGGCGTAAATCACCGACGCCGTTTCCCCTCCTCTCTCTTTCCTTAAGACCTGATGGTCTTCAGTCACACATCTTAAAAGAAAAACAAAAAACAAAAACACAAAGACTTACTTGTCTCAAGTCGATGAAGGCCAACTGCAGCGTGTCCCCTTGGAACCCAGGCACTGGGCCGGATCTGGCAAACTCTGTGGGAAAGAAAAGAGGATAAAAAGCGCCTTTAACTAACCATGGACAGGGAGATTGGCAGACGGATGACAGGGAAGACAAGAGAGGCTGGGGGAGAGGAGGACCGCGCTTCTAAGGAGTCATGTCTCCCTCCCTTCAGCGTCTTTGTTCGCCCTTCAAAATTCGTGTCATCAAAACACCATTAATTCCACCGTCCTGACAGCAAGGAAACTGTACTAATTCGACCTGAAATTTATTCCCATGAGCCGTACTGGGCTTCAGAGTATTTGTTTTGTGAATGGACAAACAACTCACCAAGAAGAAAGGGGGGGGATGGGGGTGGAAAAGTTTTTCCTCTCAACACAATAAAATCTTCAGCTGTGAAACTCTTTTCAGTTCCGAAAGCTATTTATATTTTAGGGCGCTGAAGGAATTTTCTAATTTCACGCCTGTCACCAGGGTCCATAAGCATTCATCAAAAAAATATGCCCAGCCGCATCATTAATTATTCGGCAGCAGATTATTTGCATTATCTGGTATGGCGTGCTATTGCCAGTGTACAGTCACCCCAAATGGGAAGAATCACGGCCATTATGTGGGATATTTATTTATGTTGGATGAAGACATCTGACAACTGAATAACATTGGCTTCTAAAGCGAAGAGAATATTTCCAAGGCCACATTTACCTCCTTCCAGTGTAATCTGGCCAAAATTTCATACTTAAGTCATTTATTTTTCTTCTAATCCGCTATTTAAACCAAGTCTGAAACCACTGAGGGGGACTTGAACGAATCCACGTTAGAGGACCTTAGGTCTTCCATGCCATTTAACAGCTTTTACTTGGTAGCGCTCATGAAGCCAACGACCACACGTATTCAAGTGCATCTTTTGAAGATACGCCTGAGGTTGATCTTGCCCAATTTCATTTTCACCTTCTTTAGCTACAGAAGTAACAGCTTTATCTCCACTCTCCGTGCAACTTTTCATCACCGAGGGGACCTAATTTGTGAAGCCGCAACTCAACATCATGAAAGACTCAAGAGGGAGCTTCTGCCTTCGGCTGAATTTTATTGCTCCTGCAGGCACTGAAGATGCTGCACGCTGGAACAAAATGTTTTCTTGAGATGCAACCGAGCGTGATGGCAGAAAGGAAGAAGGGAGGGAAAATCTACACCAACCTACAGATGTTTAAGTTATGTATGGCCCATTATCGCCCAACTATTCTGGTTTATACCATAAAACATCTCCCGCAGCTCCACAAAGCTGAGGACTAAGGATGGCTCAGCAATACGGAAGGAGGATTTTGCCTTCTGTCTCCATGACTGCACAGAGGTACTAAAAGACAAAGCCTGTCGTCCTTAAACGCTAAGCAGAGTCATTTCATGCCAGATGGTCTTCTCTCTGAATGCCTCTCCTTCCAAAAGTTATCTCGTTTTCAAGGAGATGCCACAAAAGAAGGAAAACAAATCATCGCAGTCCTGTTTTTAAGGACTTCCTATAGCGGCCCAGTCATACGAGCAGTCCCCGTGGCTCTAACAAGAACAGCCTAATGAATTAGACATCAGGATTCAGCCCCGTTCCTCAGCTGCCTTATTTCTGGAAACCAGAGAGGGGTTATTTGTCAGCTTTCTTGCTCCACCTTCCATTAACATCTTGGGATGGAGAACATCCTTCAGTACAGACACAGGTACCTCCAGGGGCACAGCGGACAGTTTTCAGACATCCGCGGCTTTGCTTTTTAATATTTTCAGATGCCAGAAGAGCTCTAAGATTGAAACGATCACTCATCTTTGCAGTGATCACTCAAGTGACAACTGCTGCAGGACAATAGCAAACATGGCTGTAAAACCATTACTTTTATCCAATGTTACTACTAGAAAAGAATAATAACAAATGAAAAGAGCGAGTATGTACGTGACTGTTCACATGTAGATTTTGGATAGCAAAAGCATAAATCAAAGCCAGGAGAAACCATCCATCGTTGTGCCTATGGACTTTGCCACTTTTGCACAGGACGGGACTGGACAGAGACAGGAGCTACTCAGCTTCCAGCCAGTTTCACTGACCAATGCTGCAATATTCAGGCTGTAAATAATCCAAAGAGAGCTTGTATTTAACCCTCAAAAACTGTTTTAATTAATTTTAACTGTAAAGGCATTTTAATGTATGTTTGCTATAAAATTTGACTGTAGCTTGCTTGTGCCAGCACACACACGCAAGGGAGGACTAACACGAGCTTTCTGACTCTGATCTGCGAGGGATAAATCATTTTTACACATTCGCTGTACACCCCACTGTCTCATCTGGAAAAATTATCCCAAAAGCCACATCAATCCTAAAACACCCCCACTTTGGAAAAGCACGTACCTGAGAAGCTAAAAACTTTGGGATGCGAGAAACAGCATTTGAGCATCCTCTCGAGGGATGAAACCGCCCTGGGCGGCTCAGTGTCGCAGATGTCGAGGTACCCAACAAAGTGGCTGAACCGCTACTTCCTACCCTCTAAGGATGGGGTCCCATCATGGTACTAATTATATTTGGAGAAACACTGGAAAACAGAAACTCTGAAAGGACTGCAATGAAAGAAAATTTCTATTTTGGATTTAAGGGCTTTGCAGCTGCTAGGAATCTACTAAGAAGCACACATGGAGTTGTGAAACTTAAGATCTTTCCGAAAGCTTGAATTTCAAATCCTCATGAGAAAATGCCTGCGACTGGGTCTTGAATGTTTTCACAAGACTCGTGAATTTATCACTACTGTCATCTGCTCATGAGCAACCCAAGATGGATTTCATCCCAAGACATGGTTGCTCGTTAGCAGCTCACCTTTAGCTGTCTCTTACTAAGGAACCGGACGGGAGGAAGGCTGGGAGAGCTACGGAGCGACACTGCCCTTCAACACCGCACATTACAACAACGGTAGCACATTGAACCAACGTTTGCTTGAACGGTAATTCTCATCAAAAGAACCGATTGGAGTCTCTCCTGCGTTAACAATGCACTTGACATTCGAGAAGTGAAATGGCGTATGAGATCATATTATTCGTATTACAGAAGAAATGAGAGCAAGAATACGGCTCAGACGCTAGAAGAAAGCTGCTACAGCACTTGGCTGAAAGGAGCCCGAAGAGGAATGAATGCAATGCTTCACCCCACGGTTGTTATAAAAATAGCCGTACCTTCTGTAATCGTAGGTCACATTTTACATACCAATGCCACAAACTTATTTTGAAGGAGGAATGAACAAAGTCTTACAGAAAAAAAGAAACAAAGAAGAGAACAGAGCTTTAGAGGAAAGACACAGCCAGTTCTTCTTGGTTTTAATCTCTTCAAGCAGATTTCAGGATAATTCTCTCGGAACAACCAAGCACAGTGCTGGCCTCAGTACTGTCGGATCCGTTTATTGTACTGTCTCCACTACCAAGGCAAGTGGCAAACATAGCAAGCCACCTACAGTACAGCCCCTTGAGCAGAAAATCACAAGAGAATAGAGCAGATCAGTATGCGGCTGTTTGTACAAAGCATTTAGCCAGGCTAAAGGTTTGAGAGGCTTGTGTTCAGGCCAAAAAAGTAATGTCTTTGCAAGGTCTACAGGCTTGGGCCACCCAGGGCAGGTCACAGGGGGACTCTAACCTCTCTTCCAAAACATTTCAGTGATGAAAGAATCAAGGAACAGGAACCGTTAAGCCCTTTACAATGAACAAAGAATAAAGAGTTCAAACGCACACCAGAAAAGAGACATCCACTGTAAATTAATTATACAGAACGGGGGAATCTCTGCTTGTATACTGTAGACGGCTACGCACACAGGGACAGAGTCTTACACGTATTGTGTGGTTCAAATAAACACAGCTGGTGACTTCATTCCTCAAAAACATCATTCTGAGGGTAAGGTTTTCTCTAAATTACACAACACTGCCAGAATTCATGACGGCAGACCTGCGGGATCGAGGTTACAGCAGCTCCTGGTGAGGGAAACCTGGACAATCCGCTCGCAGTTGCACCAGTCATGAACAGGATTTTGTATTTGAGGAAACAACCATCTCAGTATTCCTCAATGACGAATGTAGGTCTCAAAGTCACCTTCCTTAGACAAACCCTTGGAAGACTATCTTAGAGAAGATAAGCCACAGGACCTCTTGCACCTTACCCAGAGGCACAAAATGACACCTTGAGGATACTCAAGCTGAAGAACAAACCTCTGCGTGGACTCTGGAGAAGCTCACGAGAGACAGAAGGTGAGAAATTATGGGTAGGAATTGAGGCAAGAGGAACAGAGAGAAGATCCCAGTTTCCATATTGAGCTTATACTTCACCCACACCATTCCCACACAGCCCTGCTTTGAAGCTGTTCCCCATTATAGGCCAAATTATCAAAGCTCATCCCCATCTGGGGAACTCCAGAGAGCTGCAGGGAGAGGGAGGAGTTATCCAAAACACACTGAACTGGGTCAGATTAAATAAAAATGTCTACCCCTCTCCGTCATTTGCTCCTCTGATGGAAGAAAGATGAGCCTGGAGTCCTGTTATTGCACAGAAACAAGTGGTCCCGGGGGCCGTGATGGTCTGCTGACAGGGCTGAGGAGCATCCACAGCCTCAGAGAGGAACACCTCACTGCTGGACCACTGGATGTTTTCAAGTAGAAGAAAAGGAAGCTCTTCAGATGAAACTGTACGAGATATGTTCCAAGAAAATTGGTCCCTGCCAATCCGTAGGACAGGCCTACAGAATCAAGTTACAGCTCTATACAGGTTCCCAAACTCATAACCCAAGATGTACAATGCATGTCTCTTAGCAGATGTGAAGTTCTCAGCTCCATTAAAATACTAATACCAGGGAAAGTGGAACGTACGCATCTCACCATTAGCTCGTTTGAGCTGTAAAGGTTGATAAGCATCAATAATGTGTGTCCATGACGGGTGGGGAAGGCAAGGTGGGTGCAGAGATGAGGAACTGTGCGCTCTTCAAATTTCTTATATAAAATTAGGTGTGGACAGAGGCGTCTTCTCTTCCTAGAGTTGCAAAGGACTATAAGGATGGGTAAATAAGTATCAGTGGGTACCCTGGTAACAAAGGAGAACACGGGAAGGTGTGGGAGATGGAGGATACCCAAAATGTTGTAGCAGACAGCAGAGGTTGGAGACAAGAGAAGCTGAGATGACACCGTGGGATTAGCAAGATATTTACAAAGGAGACAGAAGAGACGGAAAACAGAGAAATACTAAAGCTAAAACGCTGAAGGAAACTAGGTGATGGATTACAGGACAGATGAAGGGCGAATAATAAGTCAAACATCAGCTGATGGTTAGAGATGGCAGAGGCAAGCAGGAGGTCTCAGTTTAGGGGAAATGTAAAATGGCTGGAGAGAAGTTCATTTCTCTTTGACATCATGCAAACTCCCAGGATTTGCTCGAGTCAGACTTGCAAAGACCACTTAAGTACTGTGCTAAAGTAGAGAGTGTTGTCCAAATACGTCCTATCAGCGCCTAAACAAAAAGGAGACGTTTTTGATAGCTCATTGATGGGGAGTCATGCGCTTCTCCTCCATGCATATTTATACGCACTAATTCACCGGGCATCACTTTCTTTGCCACTGCGAGTACTTCGCAACCTCTAAGAAAGGTCAGCTGAGGGAAATGAAGGCAGCATTAAATAAATTAATGATATACCCAGGGGAACAAATTCAGGGAGAAATAAGGGAGGATAAATCTAAGCGTAGAAAGTGGCACAGCCGTGGTCCAGAGGCTCCCACTTCCATGCCCTCTGTCACTTGGCGCACCAATAATTTACCCTTCCCATTTCAGAACGCACGTACAGCAGCACTTGGAAGACAGCTCTGCTGTCAATACAAATCACCCCACTCCATTTTAACAGCAGGAAAATGCAAAGTTTTGTTTCCCACCGAGGGCTGAGTTTTGACAGGTGAAGAGGTGGGAAGGAAGCAATCCGCTCTTCTCGTCCTCCGAGGGAACGGCGCAGGTCACCGGCATCGTGAGCGACAGGCAGGCCCAGGCAAAGCACCGGGCAAACAGGGGGTCTGCAAGTTCCCAGGGATGAGCTGACCTACGTGCTTGCACGGGCATCAGCATCTGCTTGCTCCATGATGGAAAGGTGTTCTTTCAAGCCATCTATCCAGGCAGCTCATGCAAACTGTGCTCAACCTTATATTTGGGACAGTCTAGGACACTAATGGCACTTTAATCAACAGGTAGCAGCTCTCTAAGCTGCCAAAATCCACGACCCAGTTCAGTCATGTGCCTGTACACCAAATACACCCGCGCGCTCTCGAAGCTCAGCACCCCTTTGCCAGAATTGCTGTTTTTCTTGCTGCTCAGCCCCACTCCAGGTTGTGACATTCGAGGGTGCGGTGCCAATGCGTGACCCCAAGCCAGCCCTACGGAGGAAAGGCAAGGGAAGGAGCTGAGTTTATTCCCGACATGCACAATAAAGCGTTATCGAGTACTACGATGAGCTGTGACTTGGGCAAGAAAAGTCACGAGGAGGGAAAACAGGGATGCTGAAAGAGAAGGAGTACCTGAGGGTGCTGTGGGGAAGGAAAGCAGCCTTGCCATGGAGCAGAGCATCCCCAGTGCAAGCTGCGGAGCAGATCTCTGCGAGGCTTCGTCTTGGACCTCCCAGCAGCGGGAGGCAGAGGGACGGCAATCCCAGCCCGCGGTGAAAGAGCAAGTGCCGCAGCGAGTGCCCTGGGGCACGGCAGGCGCCAGAGCCAGCACAGGGGGGAGACGGCCAATTTTCCAAGGGAGGCTTGGCTCCAAAACAAAGGTTGGAAACCCCTGGCTTAGAGGACACTGCCTTCAGGCACTGCAAGGCAGGTGGCAAACCAAGCCGCTACCTGGCACGCCTCTTCCCTGCTCTTCCATCAGCTTCTTCTGCCACCCATGTACCATCATCAACCACCCTCATCCCAGCCTGCAAACTCCTACAACTCCCGTACTGCAGCATAATGAGTTCTTACCAACCATCCAAACCACAGCCATGGTCCTTTCACACCATCACAACCCAGGACACACACCATGTAGCTTTGTCCTTCATCATGGGCTAATAAAGGTCCCTTCCCTGGCTCTCTCCATGGGTGAGAAGCTCACACGTACATGGTTACCACCAACTCAGCCGGCACAGAACCACCAAGAGGTGCAGTAAGATGACCCTATGTACAAGCACTATGTCTCAGGAGGATCGGCAGTGTTAATTTCTTTTAAACATATATCTTCTATTTTTAACTATACATCTGAGTGGCACGGAGAGGCACTTGACTGAGGCTGTGACTCACTAATATAATAAAAAGCTATCAGATATTGCAGGATCTGAAGAATCATAGAATCGTTTAGGTTGGAAAAGACCTTTAAGATCATCAAGTCCAACCGCTAACCCAGCACTGCCAAGCCCACCACTAACCCATGTCCCCAAGCACCACATCTCCCCGGCTTTTAAATCCCCCCAGGGATGGGGACTCAGCCCCTGCCCTGGGCAGCCTGGGCCAGGCCCTGACAGCCCTTTGGGGAAGGAGTTTTTCCCAATCCCCAACCTAACCCTGCCCTGGCGCAGCTTGAGGCCGTTCCCTCTCGTCCCATCGCTTGTTCCTGGGGAGAAGAGACCGACCCCCCCGGCTCCAGCCTCCTTTCAGGCCGTTGCAGAGAGCGATGAGGGCTCCCCTCAGCCTCCTCTTCTCCAGGCTGAGCACCCCCAGCTCCCCCAGCCGCCCCTCCCCACCCTTGTGCTCCAGCCCCTTCCCCAGCCTCGCTGCCCTGCTCTGCCCACGCTCCAGCCCCTCCAGCTCCTTCTGGGGGTGAGGGGCCCAGCACTGAGCACAGGATTCGAGGTGCATAGAGATCAGCATCAGTGGCATGGAGGTTTCTCTCCTGATGCGATCCGCTCAAACCTTTCTCTCTGTTCATTGCAACACCCCCTTTTCTCCCCCAAAATATGAGCTTTTGCTGGTGCGCTGCGGCAGGACGGATACCAGCAAGCACACAGTGCCATGACCTAAAATCAGGGAGTTTGTCCTCAAAACCGCCATGCTCACCTCTAGCTCCGCACACGCTAATCCCCGACGGGTTGCAGGTTGGAAGAACACCAGGCTGCCGTTTGCGTGGTGCAAACCGCCCGCGCTCGAGGGAGAGGACTCCTCCGGCGTGGTGGGCAAACCCCGGCGTCCTACACAAATAATGGGATTTCCGCGGCAGAAAGTCCTCGGAGCCGGATAACGCGGCCAAGAAGGAGGTGGTGAACGGCTGCGCCGGGACCCGTATCGGCATATTTTGGCATGCTCGGGTGTCGGGCTGGAGGATTCCTCAAACCAGCGGAGACATCTGTGTTTCTTATTGACTGCCCCCAGGAGTGGGCTGAACAAAAATTGGGATTTTAATGAAATTTTAAATATAATTTTTACGGCGCTTTTAATTTCTCATAAAGCAGCAGTTAAAAGACTTTAGAGATTATGGAACTGCTTATTTTATGATCTAAGTATTGTAAAAACAATCTGCCTCAACCACTGCTGGAACCGGTTACGGAGATGGGAAACACTTTTGGAGGAGCGAGAGGAGCCCCCTTTCTTTCTGCTTTTTCAGTCGCAATCTCCAAATTTGGGTTGTTACATTTGATTCCCATTACTTCCGAGGTACAGGAGATATGGAAAAATACATATATACCAGCACCAGGAGGTCCAAAAAAGAGCAGAGCAGGGAACTGGGCTACAAGGCACGTAGCAATGACAAAAAGCACAGTGCACGTCCTGTCAAATCTTGGGTTACAGACGTATTTTGGAAGACAGCAAACGCGTTTTAAAAAGCAAATGCCTATTCTGAAAAAAGCATCACCTCCTCTGTTTCCAGGTTCACAGAAATATTTGTGTTAGGTTTTTTTTTTCCCTCTCCAGAGTTGGGTTTTTTTTTCCCTCTTTTCAAGTTGGCTCGTTGGGCTGGAGCCAGAACTCACTCCTAAATTGAGACATAATTAGACGTGTCCTACTGTGTCTTTCTGGGCAATTCATTTAACCTCTATGCCTTATTTCACTTCAGGTTTAAAAAGGAGGTGAGAGAATCTCTCTTGACTGCATAAAAAATGAACTATGTAGAGCCAAGCAATAGGAACAAGAGTTACAACAAATACCTGGCCAGCAACAGCCGGTTTAGAAATGACTTTTGCCCTTCCCTGGGCATCAGCCGTGCCATCCACGCACACACATCGCTGTAAATCTGCGCCGAAAGACTTTCAAACCTCTAACGCGCCTCTTGGCAAACAGCTTTTTGCTGGGAAAAAAAAGAGGACATCCACCTCAACGTGCAGGACCGGCGCCTTACGGCTCCTCAAGGGCGTGGCCCCGCCGGAGACTCCAGCACCGCGGTCTCACCAGGGGGATAATGCCACAGGAAAATAGCTCCCATTTTTCCCAGGTTTCTCTCATCACAGGCAACCTAACAGGATTTTTACAACCTTGCAGCTCCACTCTTTCTTGCCTCTCTCACACCAAAAATGCTGCTGATGTATACGGGACTATTCATACGACTAAGACATGCAAGATTTGGCTCTTAATGTTTATTTAATTTACTGCTTCTCCCCAGTCCTCCAAAAGCTTTCTTTTTGAAGGTCATAAAATTAATAAACTGTATATTCAGTGCTTTGAACATGCAAAACGAGCACGTTTCTATGGAGGGGGGAATTCGTGGTGCAGGCAAGGGGTCCCATCATGACCTCGTGCTTCTCCCCAGCACCATCCGGGCGTGCATGCGCCTGGTGCCAAACCTTAGTCTGATGCAATGGTTCGTGCAGCCGTTCCCTTTTGCTGCTGATGGGATAGCAACTTATTTATAAAGCAGGAAATATTTTATGAACCCACAAGTCTGCAGAATTAATTTACCGGTGTCTTGTTTTAAGCCTAAGCCATCATCTTTTTCACCTCTATGATTGTTATCTATCGAGGATATAAACACATTTTCTCGTAATGTGCATTATATCTACTCTGATACAGGGCAAATTACCTGCACTGCCTTCAAACCATGCTTAATAGACGACTAAGTCCTTTCATTAATTTGCCCTACCACTCTCTTAACCAGCTTATACCTTTGGCATTCACAAGAGACTTAAACAAAAGCCTAATAAATTCCAGGATCGAAACTCCGAAGCCCCGTTCCTACATCACAGAACTCACTGGAAGTGCTCCAAACAGCCATAAAATCCAATTTTAATATGATAGTACAAGATAAAGCTGCTAAATTGGGTAAGGCTCGGGGGTCTGGGGAGAGAAGGAGGGCTGGAGGCACAGACATAAAGTCGACTGGTATCATAAGGATGCTGAGATTTGCACCCGCGCTTTCAGGTAAAAGATAAAAAAAAACCAAAAACCCAAACAAAACCCTTGCAAATTGAAACGTATTTTCTGAATATACCAGTTCACTCTCGGGACTGGCTTTTCTTAACATTAAAATCTTGATGCACTGCTTCTCAAAAATAGAACTGCAATTATCCCCGGTGTCAGCAAAGCCACCAGACAAACCCGCAGGAACGAGGGAACGCATTTTTTGCTGCCGAAAAGGAAGAAAAAGACTTTGTCTGGGTTGACCGTTCTGGGGGCTGACAGTGATGGATAGGAAGGTTACAGCACCGGCATCCGTCTCCATTCCCGGCCCAAGCCGGCATCGTGAGCCGGGGCTGGGGGGAGCGGGTCGCCTGCCCCGCTGCTCAGGTTGGCGTCACCTGCTCTTGAATGTCTGAGTGCTCCTGGTTTTGTCTCGCAAAACAAGTGGAATTTAAGGAATCATGCTTTTAAACCCGATATTAAATGTCATCCGTTTTACTTAGCATTGAGGGCTTTCAGGGAAGAGATGCTGCTTAGTGACCCACGTTACTGATGGGGCAGAAAACGGCAGGGTTACGAGTTTGCAGCCAAAAGAAAAAGAAGGAAACTATTATGAATGACAAATGCTTCCTATTATCCTCAGCAACATCGCCTGTCCCTCTGCGGACACCGACTGGGAACACAGCTGCTACCGGCGCGGCCCCGACGCGCTGATGGGACACAAATTAGACAGCAAGAATTTAGGGCTGAAGGCATTTCTGAAAGAAAAATAAGGCGTTGCTTGCATTACGACGTATGATAGAGCGGCAAATTTTGGATACGATTCATTAAACAGGGATCCTTCTCCCAGGCTACTCAGCTGAGTGCTGGGAATTACCAAAAGGACTTTAAAAAATTAAAATATACTCCCTACAAACACCAAAAATCTTACTGGGTGATCTTTCTCAGAAATAAATGTAATCCTGCTATTGATGGGTGCAGCTGAACTACAACACGATCAGCAAAATGTTTTGTAAAGGGTAGAAGAATACCTTTTGATAGCGTTCAGTGCCAGATGCTGACGAAAACACCACAACTGACTTCATGGAGTACCAGAGATAGGAAAAGCAAACTCGCTGCTATTTAGGCTCCGATACCATGAGCACCGAGGCCAGGACTATTTTGCTGTGGGGTTTAAGGGGAGCCACATCGGGCCAAAGAGCGTTTCAGAAGACTCTGTAGTAAACAGGTTCTAAACAAGACACATCCCAATCTCCACATCAACCGAGAAAGCCAAAAAAGGTGGGTATTTGGAAAAAAACTTCCCCAAAATACTTTATCAAAGACTTCCTGAACTCTTTATCAACCCTATCACGCTCTGCATTTTCCATAGCCATGGTCGCTAATCCATCCCAATATAAATCCCAATAATAAATCCATCCCCCTCATAAGGGAGAGAGGTTCCTGTGCCGAAGTGTGTTCACCTTGCTTGAGCTTAATTATAAAAATAGGAAGAAAAAAAGCATTTTGTCAGTTTTGTGCCGTATTTTTTTAACCCTTCAGTTGAACAGGATAACAAGCAACTTGAGGGGAACCTTCGGATCTCAGAGCTAATTCAGGTGTAAGCCAGATGAACTGAAATGAGCAGGGCTGAGAGCAAAGCCATGGTGCTGGCACCGCGATGCTCCACGCACACCTCCGAACAGAGGCAGTTATTTCGTCACAAGACATCTCTTTTCCCTAACAGTGACTTTGCAAAAAGGGTTCGCTTTGAGAAAAAACTCCCTGCAGCAGATAGAGAAGACAAACAGCTGAGGTCAGGAGAGGACCAGAACTTCTTAAGAACATAAGCCAGTTATTACTTATGACTGTTTCTGAAAGCAAACTGATTTTTGTTAGCCCTCCTCATGTTTTACCCACTCTAATCCCTCCTATTTTTGAAATGCTCCATCTCAAAAAGCAGGGATGGTCTGGAAAGCATCAAGGCGGCATTAAAGAGAAAAAGGAAGAGTAAAGCTTTGATCTCTTAGAATTTGCTGGGCTGCTTCTGTCCTGAAGATATTGCCAAGTGTCAGCCTGGACAGCCCCAGCGAGCTCGGCAGGCGTTCACCAGTCCCAAATACTTGGCATCGCTAAAAGCCCTGGCTTGGGTCCCGTCATACAAACGGGCAAAGCGAGACATGGAAAACGAGATGATTTTGCGTCTTACGTTCGCACTCCTCCACGTCCAGGTTGAACTGCTGCAAGGCGCCCAGCGTCAGCTGCCGCACTTCGGCTTCCAGCAGCAGCTGCATCAGCGAGGTGGAGAGGTGTTTGCACGCCGACATGCACGCCGTCTGCGCCACCTTCCCCTGCAAGAGAAAAGGGAGATTCATTAAGGCCATCGAGCACAAAATGAAAGAGGAACTTCTTTAGACCAGGACTCGCCTGTTTAACATCTCCCATCTGCTACGGGACCTTCACGTAGTGCTCAATCTCGCAACCACCGTCTTTCAAGGGAGTCACCTTTTAGGACTCCCCACTGCTACTAGCAGGGTTAGACCTTGTCAGGTGCAGAGTGCCTGGGAGCAGCTCAAATCCAGGAAAGCCTTGGGATGTTTAGAACTCTAAGCATCTCTCATTATCGCGTCCTAACGAGGGCAAGACAACACACCATATTTTATTCAACATCCTACATAAGATGGCCTGAAGTAACCTTGTTGATAGGTCAAAACAGTGCGATGACAATTCCAAACTCCAGCCTACGACTAAACCAGTCTATGTTAGAAGATAGGAATTTCAAAATCCCTTTCCAGCAGCAGAAGACCATAGTTCAAGGTTTAGCCTTGGCTACCGGGGAGCTGGGGTGTGCCAACAGTGTCTCTAGTATGTTGATGCTCTTCAGCCCACTTCCACCACCATGCAGCACCTTCCCGAAGCCAACAGCGACCAAGGAGAAGGAAATATCAAGGCAAGGAGGTAACTGAAGAAGTCAGTTACGTTTACTCGGATAGGATTGCTCCCCAGGGCTGGGTGGTGGGGAATGATCTCAGGCACCCAGACGCATCCTGCGCCTGCCTGTACCATGGGGAACGCAGTTATCAACGCCTGCCTCCTCCCGAGCCATCCCTAATTTGTGGCAGTTAAACACGGGGTCTATGGGGAGGAGGCCGTGGCCAAGGCTGCCGTGCAGAGAGAAACTACTTAAATCCCTTGAAATGCTCATATCTATAACAAAAGCATGACCAGTTATGAGTTCCAGCTATTAAGGAAATTGAGAACATTGTCGGTAAATATTTATTTTTAACACATTTTTCTCTGGGCCACTGTGGTTATGTTTCACTTTTGAAGGAACAACTGAGATCTCAAGCTGTAAATTATGTGAACAGTTCATAGCAAGAGGAGTTACCCTAGATAAGCCTTCCATTTTCTGATTGAGAAACAATTGCAAGGCAGGAGAAGAGTAATCACAACAGACGATTTAATTAGCATGCTTGCATTTTTGAACTGCTGAATTTGAAACAGCTGATTTTGAAATTATGGGTGAAGCCCCTGCATTGACAGAATTGAGCTGTCAGGTAGGAAGCCTAGGATGCCTCTGAGGACTTATGATGTTCAAAGAGTTAAGGAAAGGGATGATGGTGGTGGTAGGGATGGGCTGTGGAACAGGAGAAAGGGAGATGGGTGCTCAGAAAGCTCCATCTCCTGCGAAAGGCCACAAGCAGGTCACGTACTTTGAGTACCCACACCCTGACCTGGCTAGAGCATCGGCTGCCAGATGTCAGAAGAGAAGGACGCTGATGAGCACGGACATGAAGAACTGAGATCCTCCATAAAGACCTACAGATTCTTGATCCTCTTGAGATGCCACAAGTGGACAGAGGAAGAGAAGACCTTTCCAAGAACCACACAGATGCTCTGCCTCGTAGGAGCCCAGTCCTCCTGAGGATCAGGCTCGGGAGCAAGCAGGGAGCACACTCTGCATTTAGCCAAGTGCTTCACAAAATCCAAGTTGACCGATCAGAAGCATAAAAGGAAAACTAAAGCACCCCTAAGGGCATTAAACAAACTCAGACCATCTCGCGCACACAATGCTTATAAAGCTAAGGTTTCTTCTGTTCTTACTGCATTTATTTTGCATCCCAGCAGCAAGTCGCACAGGTTACAGGTGCCACGTTCTCAGTGAACTAAAACCAAGCATCATTTAGGGGCACTGAACATCTGGGAGCATTTTTTTGTCAACTTATCCAAATTTCTCCCTCATTTCCCAATGCTCAAAAGATTCCCCCCATTCCTCAAGTATTGCTGTGTGCCATCCAAAATTTGTGGCGGAGAAGATTTGGGTAGATAAGATTCGGCAGATAAGATTTGTACGGATCTGCAACATATATTAAACCCATAAAAATGGGGAAATCCTTTGGCACGAGAGCAGAGACTTGCACAAACGCACTGGCCGGCACCGCGCAGAACGATCCTGCTGTTCGCGTGTGTAACCCCACGGTAATATTTCTGGATGACGGTGCTACCGTGAAAACAGCTTCAGGAGGCGATTATGTTTTCAAATGCACACAAAAGACTTTAACACGCTTTCTTGAAAACAAGGAGTGGCTTAGGAGATCTCACAGTTTTTTACAAGCACTTTACAAATCGTATTTAAACTGGGATTAAAGCGAGGTGTTTCAAGCTATGTATTACAAGTTTCATTACCGCAGCACGGAGAGATGAGCAAATGTTTGACGCGTGTGCTGGGAAGTGTTCTTACCAGCTTGTCAAAGTTGTTTTGGATCTTCAGGCCATATTCATCTTCAGCAGGAGGGAAAAAAATAATTTTTTATTTAAAAAAAAGAGCAGACGGTTGTGTTGTGGGGCAGGGTACTTCATCTCCGCTGTTCACTGCCGTTCCCAGGCTCCAGGAGAGTTCATTACTCACCTCCAAACACCTTCACTAAAATTAAGATGAAGCACGGCAACCGTAAAGTTTAGCAGAGCTCTGGGTTTTTTTTCGCTTTTCATCATTTACCTGTGCCCCTCTGACACATTTGGTTATTTAAAACACCGCTCGTGCCGTTCCCTCATCCCCGACCGCGGTGGGAAGCGTGCTGCTACCCGACTGTGATTTTTCTTCATTACTTCCAACAGACACTTGAGTATTTGCTATGACTGAGTTGTTTTGATGCCTTATTGAGCAGAAGACCCAGATGGAAGCAGAGGATGAGAAAGCAAAGCTCTGCGGCCATGCCCTGGGACCCGCACCCGTGCTGGGCGTGGGGGACAGGGCTCCTTAACCTTCTTGGAAGAGCATGAGAAAATGCGGACTTGGCGGTGGTAGGTTAACGGTTGGGCCTGATGATCCTAAGGGTCTTTTCCAACCTTAACAATTCTGTGATTCTATTCTATGAAAATCCCAAGGAGTAGCTCATGCTTGCACATCAGCAGGAGTTTGCATCGAGGGTTGCAACCTTTAGAGAAGCCCTGGAGATGCTCAACCCCAGGTGAAGTCAACAGGAAAACCCCCAGGAAGGTTTTCTGCCCCGTTGACAAAAATTGAAGAGGAACAACCTTCTTGCACGCCAAGCAAGGGTCAGATCAGCACGCGTGGAGGTACCTAAAGGGTTACCTATATCCTACAACCACCACAGCAAACACGCCTGCCCCGGTGCACACATTCCTCCGGCCAGCCAGACTTGCCCGAATAAAGAGTGAATGACAAGCGACACCAGGAGGGCGTGAAGAAGAGCAAATAATTGAGATGAAATGTCAAGTTAATAAGCCGAACGCGAGGAAGATGGGATGGAAAAAGTAATTTAATCATCAGGGCTTGACAGCACAACAACTCTGCTGCGTCTTCGCCACGAAAGCAGCGCGTACGTGGTACTTTAGGACATTGTTTGCGAGCATTTTCTGCTGCGGCTCGTTGCAGAGATGGCAAAGGGGATCCAACTGACAAGCTCAGGAGCAGCTTCTGGCTCAGCCTTTCCTCCTCCTTCCTTTTTCACATGGGATTTGGCTTGGCCCAAAACTTTTTTCAGGTGCAAATGTGCACTGTCTTTGAAAACCCTAAAGCTGAATCTTCTCATACCAGCTAAGAACCTGACCTTTTATTTCCATTATCCTTAAGGTTTAAACACCTAAAAAACATTCTGCTTTGAAAAAGACTCAGTCTTTAATCTTAGATTTAACATACAAATTCCTGACAGTTTAGATCCAAAATTACTGGATGACAGACAAAACTATATACAGGTATTTTTTTCCGCCTTTTAAGCACTAACCTATTTTTCCTTATATTTACTATTGGAGGGCTTGGAGATGCCACAGGGGTTTAAATCATTGTGCTAAATGTCCGGCTAGAGAAAAGAAGGTACCACCAGAGATGACCAGCATCTCACTCCCTGGGCACCAAGATTTAAAACCCTTCCAGAATTTATGTTTTCCAGTCTTATAAATAAGACTGAACCTACCCTTATAAATAAGACTGAGCCTTTTCCGCCCCACACCTACGCTCCGTGCAACAGATGCCCACTTACAGCAGCTCCTTGTAAGATCAGCAATGGCTTACGAACATCAATTTTAGACTATTTCCCCAGAAATACAGTGCAATATCTGCTTGATAAGCAGCTGCTGTTGACAGGAGAAAGACCAGCGCCCGGACACTGATATATCACCACTAATAAGCTGCTGCTGCGAGCGCAGAAGGCCGTTTGTATTCAGCCGTGGGATGGTTTGGGCTGCACGCTGGCAGGTACCAAGTACATCCTCATACCCCAACGTGCCCATCTCGGTTCTTTGGCACTTATTTACCATTGAAGTTCACTTCATGGCGTTATTTTTTTTTTTCTCCCTAGTTCATTTTTCAGCTTTCCCTCAGTGCTGGGAGGAACCAGCAGAGCCGAGCCCATGTCGGACGTGTTTTCCACCAGCCTCACCCCCCTCCTGAAATCATTAACTGCACCACCCACGGCGGTGGTGTCGGGACATGCGCCTTGGCATAGAGATGGAGCTGGATGCCTCTGAGATGTCAGCCCTAGACGTTGCTACTCCTAGAAAACCCCGTGGTTCAGAGGAGCCGCCGCGCTCAGCTGGGACGGCTCAGACTTCATGCTAATTACCCTGATGATTTTTGCGAGCGCGTGGCGGAACCGGTGGCACTCCCAAAGGCTCTCCCCATGCCAGCGCCCCGAGAAATCGCAGGGTTGCGTGCTGATCCCGCTCCCCGGCTCCGAACCAGCTCGGTCCCTGCCTGTATTTCAGAAATGCTTTACCTGCCTGAACGCTGCAGACCCTCCAGCTCAGGAGCAATTTATCTAAAACGCAAGATGAGATTTGGAGAGGAAGGCAAAGGGGGAGGAATGCAACCACAACCTGAGCTGTCTGCAGAGAAGGGGGAAAACAAACATCTTAAAGTCACCAGTAGCTCATTTACCAACTTCACAGAAAACTGAAGAGCTTAAAATCTCATTAAGCAATTCCAGGAACACCTCTATAGTATCACTCGCTTATTCAAAACCTCAATTATCGATTATTAAGATTAATTATTAATTATTCTAGACCTCAATTAATCAATGCAAACCTCATTAAAAATGAACTGGATTTGCATCAAGGAGAACGGGGGTTACGGGTGAAAGCTGACAGAGCTCAATGGCCAAGACGCCCAAGCGCCTGCCCAGCCACCCCCACCAAGCTCCAGCTTGGTCCAGCGTTCAGTGAAATAAAGCAATTCTGAGCGTATTATCAGAGCAAAAGCCATGTTTTTTTGTTTTGAGGCTCAAATCAGTTTGTAACCATATTTCTGGCAATGAATCCCTCTGCCCATGGCCTTTGATCCAACCTCTTTGCAGTTGGGGTCTCCACAACACCTCTCAAGGCGATGCTGCTCTCCCTGTCCCACCAAGGCTTCCTCTGGGCACACAGGTAGGACATCTCGAGAGGTTCCTTGTGGCCATGCCAACCAGTGAAAGGGCAGAGCCAAACCTCTGAAGCTCTCCCAAAGACACAACCAAGGGGCACCTCCTGGAGCGTAACTCCATGGGCTACTCCCCATGGACCCCACCAAGTCAATCACACTTCAGGAGATCAGCCATGACATCATCTCTGTATTTCATCCTTGGGCAACAGATTGAAGCCTCCGGGTTCCCAGGAGGACGGGCAGGCACCGCAGGGAAGGTCAGCACGGAGGCTGCGGGGCCGGCACTGCTCACGGTAGCGCATTTGTTTGAAAATAGCAAATATGTTAACAATTAGGGAAAGGAAATACTGAAAGGCTGCCTTGTTAATTAAGGAACTTGCTATCAAAGGACTCATTAAAAGCTACTGAAACGGAATGGTTGTTAAAATAAATACCCATTAATCTTAACGTGCAATCAGGAATATGCTGCCACTACCCGCTTCGCGGCAGGGGGAGAGGGGGCTCCTCGGCACACACCTACCGCTGCCGGCGCCGCGGTGGTGGCACGAGCTGGCAATGGCCACCAACCAGAGGGTCCCAGAAGAGACCCGAGCAGGTTGTCCCCATCCCACCACCCTGCAGGAGCACCTCTGGCTTCATCGAGGAGGAACCTGCTGGTGCCTCCTGCTTTCTGCTCGGCCAAAATTAGATGCAATGTGGTCACTGAAATGCAAACAAAAGTCCTGTTGTAGCACCGAGAACGCTTCCACCAACTCACCAAAGTAATGCAGCATTTCCATGAAAAACAAAGCCTGACAGGTTTTAAATGGTCTCAAGATTCCCAATTATTTTTATTTTTTGCTAACAACAGAATTTCTTTTTCAATCTGCAACAAGCATCAGGATTGATGTGATTAAGTATATTTAGACATGCAAATCCATGGACTTCATACAACAGAAAAGTGGGCCAAGAAATTGGAATTCCTCAATATTAAATGTCCGCTTTTCTATAAACACCACAAGTTGTCCCAATAATTTCAACACTGAATTTGCTGACTTTTCCAATTCATAATGCAATATTAGTAGAATATTTTGCAGAAGATGGAAATGTAATGCTATAATAACAAGCAATTGTTCGGCGGAATAAACCCAACAATAATCCCAGCGGATACCTTCTGTGCAGGCACAGATGAAGACTTCAGACCCTGCAGACCCCCAGGCATGATCTCCTGCCCCAGATGCTTCTGGACTGTCCTTGCTGCTGGCAGCACCAGAGCCCCAAATGTCACTAAATCATGGGCAAAATCAGTAAATCAGCTCTGCTAACTCATAAGGGGAAAATTTCCTGGCTTGCCCACGCCATCCTGATTTGCCAGGTTCTTAACACCCCCCTGGTGCATTTTTAATTGCCTTTTTTTTAAAAAACAATTGTTCTGCAGTCACTGAAGATGGCAAAAAACCCCAAACCATTACCCAGATACATTAACACTTCCCAAACAGTGAAAACAAATGTACAATGAGTAGTACTCTGCTGGTTTTAAGAGGTTTACTTAAAAAACAGAGAAACCTCTTATTAATTGAGCAGAAATACATTTTCAATTTTGACAAAGTGGGTTTTGTGGGGGGTTTTGGTTGGGTTTTTTTTCTGGGTTTGGCATAGGTTTTTTTGTTTGGGTTTTTTTTGTTGTTTGTTTTTTTATTATTCAAAATAAAAAGCTGTGGGTCTGCACCCAACATCTTGCAAATAAAAGTGAGCGTAGCCAGGACGAAGAGGTCCAGGAGCAACATATGAGAGCCCCAAGCAAAACGGATGGTCAAGAAGAGGCATCCCTCTGCGTTGGCCAAGCCCGCAGGCCGGTGCAGCAATGCCCACCCTGAGCATCCAATCCCCTCTGAAGGCAGGAGCTCAGCTGGCATCAATGACCAGCTTGGCCATACCAGCCTCTACGGACGCATCTCCAATGGCACGGGGAGGCAACGGCACAGGGAGCATGGTCCAAAACCAAAGCTTGTACCTCCAGATCCAGAGGATGGGATCACGTGGACCGAGTGGAGGGATGAGGGACAGGGGAGCTTCCTAAATTGATGTCCCTTTTCTAGTGGCCTCGGAGCACTAAGGAGTTTGATGGAAATGCAGACACAACATCTGCCCCAGTGTTTAAAAGAGAGAAGATGCTGAAGAACTGCAGGATACTGCAGCTAAACCAAGCCCAGCTTAAGGAGCAAGAAGGGAAGCAACCATATGGAGTTAAAACACAACAGCATGAAGGTCACATCACTGGGAACAATACAAATTAGCAAAAAGAAAAGTGAATTTTTCTAAGAAGTTTTATGTTTAATATAAAAGGAGATTCAATGCAGTGTCTTTGTCCAGGAGACAATTAGACTCATTAAGTGCTATACAGCCAGACAACACCACACAGCCTAGAAAATCAAATCCATCCCGAAGAGTATTAGCTTCAGATGAGGTATCAAGAAAGCAACTCTTAATTAATTAATTCTATTTACTTGGCTTTGCAGAACCCTTATTAAGAAGAAGAAATCACTTTTTCCTCCCAAAATTGCTTGCATTTGGAAAGAGGACAAGAGCAGACCGGTTCCTGGTTTCCAGCAGGGAACATGCTGTGGGCTGAGCCCTGTCACCTTGCATTAGACGTGACCCGCGTGGGACGCGAGAGGTGACTGATGTGCAAATATTAACAGTCACTTATTGATTTCAGCCACTGCCGAGCTCCGTATTTGATCTCTGGCTCCATGAAGTCACCCCAGGAGCTACACACTGAAGCCAGTGTGTTGACTTCTGGACTTGGAAAAAGGCGACTGGCACCAAGCTACAAGTTGACGTTCGTGTGGTTTTGAAATTTGCCAAGGAAAAGAAGAAGAAACCTTCCAGCCAACAAGAGAAGGTTGGCGATGAGCAACGCTTGCGGGCCAGGGCTCCTGAGCACAGGGCAATGCCTGCTGGGGAAAGGGACGCTCCTCAGCCTTGGACCCCCGGGATGATCCCCAGCCTTGGACCCCCATCAGGTCTTCATATTACTTGGCAGTTACAAAGTTAAAGGCTTCCTGATGCCCAAACATACGAAAGGAGAGGCAATGACTGCACATACATTTCTTTGAGAAAGGCAGTTCGGATTCAATGCACAGCTGGGACCTACCAGAATGGTCAATGGCATCGCCTTCATGTCAACAGCCTCCTTTCCAACAGCTACAAAATCCATCCTGCTACTCGCAGTGAATGGGACAGGCATCTGTGCCCTGGTTTACCAGGAGTAAGAAGGGCCTCTTACTCCCCAGGATCTGCCATGCCAGAAGCGACCCGATGAACGACAGTTCCCGGTTTAGGAGGAGGACCGATGCTCTGCGCAGGATGAGCTGCAGACATTGCTCCCCTTCCCTCTACACCTGATTACTTGGGCTGGGAGCAGGGCAGGTTGTAGCCACCTGGAAGAAGCTTTGTTGCCATTAGCAAACCACCAGCTTTAACCAGACTATCACCACCGAGGTACTGCGTAGCCTTTTCTGAGTGAAACTGGGATTTGGGTCTTCTGATGACTTTGACCACCCCTATCACACAATAGCTTGGTTCCAGAGACAGCCTTCCACCACTGAAATACCTCAGGTTCCCCACAGTAAACCTGTGAAGAGCAACACCTTAAAGCAGTGCCAACTAACACAATTCCGAGTGCAATTTGTCTTGTGCAAAGACCCACTCACCTGGAAAGCTGACGGCAGCTGAAGAGCGAAAAGAGCAGTTGCTCCAGCCAGCCTGGAAGGCCACCATCCTCTGACTGAAGCGGGATTGCTTTCAAACTCATGCGAAAGCTGAGCCCAAGCTCTTGTTTAAGTGGCTGTCTTCCAGGGGTATTTAAAAAAATCGACGGGGTGTCATTTTCAGAAGTAAACATTTACCACTTATATTCTATTTTGAGTATTAAAGGGAAAACAGGCTGTCACAGATACGGCAGCAAGACAAACACATGGCAAAGCTGAGCTCCCAACAGAAGCTTAGAGGCAACCAGACAAATAAAAAAGAAAAGGGGGAAAAAAAGCAAACACAGCAATTATCCTCACCACACAAAAAATAAACCAGGCAGTTACGCCGACCACTGCAGCCCGATACAAAACCCCCCACATTCCAATAAAAGAGGAAAAACCGTAACAGTTTGGCTGTGTCGAAGATGCCCAAGGTCAACAGCTGGAGGCTGTTTTGGCTGAAACTGGTGGGAGACTCAAGGCTCTCATACAGGGCAGCACAGCAGAAGTCACATCGGGGGTGACGGTCACAACCAGCTCCCACAGACAGACCTGAAAGTGCTTGGCTTTTTTTTTTTAATAATATTATTTTATTCAGTTCAGGTTTTTTTTGGTCTTTAACCAAATGGCATTTAATTTGTGGAGTAACCTGCTCCATGGCAAGGTTTTTCCTACATAGGCATCAAGGGGTCTTGGCACCATGAACTGCGTCTACTTGCTTACAAGCAGGAGCAAATACACCCAACAGCAAAAAGCACAAGTCAAGGATTTTGTAACCACATATAATCGTGGGATCCAGGATATAAGAGGATCCAGGATAAGAGCATACACAGGAACACAAGATTTTTCCCTCGCTTTGACAGCGCTGTCAGAGTCAACAAGTGACATCGACTTTTTTTTTTCTTTTTTAAATAGGAAAATAAATAAATAGAAGGAAGGGCAGGGGGTGGCGAAGGGAAGTACCTTGGGACGCAGCTGTTACAACTGAGCACGGGGCAGTTTCTTTGAAGCCTTACGGAGGCACACACAAACACACAACCGGACAGAGCTCTTTTGTAGACGCTCAGTAGTTTGCAGCAAAGCTGGGAAGCTGCTGGGGTTTTTTTTTGCATATGCACATATGCAAAAAACCCCCAAGGAAACAGAGGATTCCAAGATCTGTGCCTTTTTCCTTGCACACCATCCGAACGCATGGCAGGATATTTTTAATTAACCGCTTTTTTAAAAGTCTATAGCATGGGAAGAGTTGTGTGCAGAGCCCGGGGCACCCGCAATGAGCAGCGCCTGCGCTGGAGCATCCAGCTGCTGCCTGGTCTCCTGAGATGCTTCAGAGATCTGTGCAAGGACCTTCACACTGGACACGGGTGGGAAAGCACTCCTGCCAGTCCAGGTTAGGCGGATGACAGCATTGTGCTTTGAGAGACGCTAGGAATTACATGCTTTATCCTTGTTAGCCACTTGATTTAACTGTAGACACTGTCATTAATCACATAACCATCTGATCCCAACTCTCCCACCAGGCTGGAGGTTCAGCCCGTGGCATCAAACTCCCATTCCAAATCTGCTGCCTTCTCCTTTCTTTACGTGACCCTCTTTTTTAAACAATAAAAGATAAAAAAGTCCCATCTACCTGCTCTCTAAACACTCCACGCTGTTACGAGCTGCACTGCAAATGCCTGCGCCGCCTTCTTGCGCTGAGAAACGGCGTCACGAGACAGGGAGGTGCAGGGGCCAGCAGGGAAGCAGCTACCAAAATCCACGCAAAACCCAAAATACATGGACAGAGCACATCACGACAGCTCAAACCGCTTCTCCTTCCCCCCCGAGGGCATCTCCACCACATGGCTCAACATCCCTGGCCCAGCAGCGGGAGGGAACCAAATTGCACCGTTGACCGACCTGTACAGACCTGGGGCTTTGGACTTGCCACGGTGGCAGTTTGGCAGCCTCCCGCCAGCACTAAATATTAATTTTCCAACATTTAAATGCATTTCAGAGCAAACACTGCAAGCAAACACGAGCAGCAGACCGAGAAAGGACAGTGGTGGAGATTCACTGCGACCCCGGGGAGAGGACGGCGACCCGTGGAGCTGCTGGCTGGGCCTGGACAAGGCACGGGCTTCATGCTCCTCAATTTTCTCCTCCTTCCATGCTCACCACTTGGGCCTCCACAAAGATCACTCACCTCTGAAAAAGACACCAAGACCCTGCAAGAAGAGGTGTCAAGCACAAAACGTGCAGCTCCAACAGCGGAGGCACCTCAGCCCGCAAAGGAATTAAACCCACAAATAACCTGCATTTAACGAGTCTCTATATGCACACCAGAAGCATGAAGCAGCCCTAATTTTTCTCAGTCCTATTTGTGGCCCCTAACGTGGAGCGAGGCTCTCTCCTGGTCCCCGTGTCCACAAGCTAAGACTTTCCGAGTTACTTGACGCAAACCAGAGCCGTGGCCCGACCATGATCGGAGCGCGCGGCTCCAAAACTGGAATGAACGAGGAAAAAAAAAAAAAAAATTACATATTTCATCCTCTTCTTTTGTGGCTTTTATTTTCTTTTGTATTCGCTTTGGGAATAACATTCTTTCCATTGGGAAGAGCCTGATTTTTCCATTAAATACAAAGCAGCTGCCATTTTGGAAACAAAAAGTTGATTAAATACAGATTTTTTTTATTTTTTCCCTAACATACAAAGAGCTAGAACCACGCTTCTTTCTGCTGATTTATCAGGGCAAAGCATCTGCCAATTATGGCAGCAGGAAGACTTAAAGAGAGTGAACCGAATTGCTTCATCTTTGCTATATAATTTTATAATTATAATTTGATGTTATAAATAAAAGGGGAAAGATCTCAAGGCTTGGAGCACAGCACGTTGCACTTATCCTCGCGGCGGAGCGCCCCGGCACACTGACACGAAGGGTTTCTCACCCTTTGCACACAAATGGGTGCTCCAGATTCCCCGTTTACGCAGATTTCTGCTTGCCGAGATGCCGAAGGAAGGGTCGGCATGTTGCCGTGACGTAGGGCCGCCTGTTGGAAACGCAACTAAAACATGACTTAAGGCCCAGATGTTGAACAGACTGGAAAAAAGGATGAGCTCAAAACAAGAAAAAAACCACCCACCCACTCCATTTCCACTCCATGAGCCATCAACACCCAGTTCGGGAGAGGTTTTTTTTTTCCAAGCAGAGCAGATTGCCGAGTGACCAACACAAGCGACGTATGAAACTTCAGCTCATTTCACATTTCTCCAAAAACTAAATCATACATTCAATTTCCATTTTCAATATTTAGATGTTATAGTTGAAAAACAGAGAGAAGAAAAAGATGGATGGTGAAAGCTGTCGAAATTACTGTTATCTTGTTTTTTAATTAACCCATTGGGCTCTTGTTATTTATCGCCATTCATGACACACGATGAAGACCATGGCGATCATGAGAAACCCGTAAGGATCTGCTCGTTTAAACGCTGTGCTTCTCTTTCTTGCTATTCCATCTAACCTAGGCTACAAGATCCAGGCAGAACATATCTCTGTGTAGAGGCACCCCTGCGATGGCCACGAAACGACGTGTCCTTAACTGCAGCCACTTCACCCACACCAACAGCACTCAACCGTGCCCAGGCGGCCATCGGCTCCGAACGACGGGCACGAGCTCCCAACGCTTCTCCGTGCAACCTCGATTCAAGTGATCTCTGCGCGGGGAGCCCGAAGGACACTGCATTTGTAGGTTGGGCTCCTCTGGGGCAGGTGGGTCTCCTCCCATGGGCAGGTTATGCGAGATAGGTGGGGGCTTTGGAAGCAGATGTGGCGTTCATCGGTGTTCCTTTGTACGTTCACAACTTAAGAGAAGCCTTACAAGTTTTCAGGTTGCCAGTGGATGAAAAGCATATAATTGCAAAGCCTATTGTTTTGCTTAAATTTGCTAAAGGGGCAAAAAAACCCCATACTTGAACCTCTGTTAGGGTTTCTGGAAGGTACAGACTGGGGCTCTGGTGCAGGAAGCAGCAGGCACGTTTGGATTCTTTACGCTGAGGATGGATTTTTGGCTGCCAAATTCCCCATACCGCACATCTGATTCTTTGAGTATGTACGTGCATGCAAAAGTAAGCATAAAATAGCTTTATAAATCTGAGTTTGTAAAATAAAAATCAAAGCCAAACATGCCAAGGTGACTACACAAAGGGAAGCAATACCTAGGGAAGCGTGCACACCCTGGTTTAAAGGATTTATGGGACTGGGCATTTTAGCTTCAATTAATTTTCAAAGTGCTGAAAGCAGACAAGAAACCATGTAATTACAAGATAACTTGGCTTACCCGGATTCGAGTTAACTAGCGCTCCTGGGTTAATCAGAGGTCAGCCTTCTCCCCAGCCAACAAAGCTAAATCCGCTGTATTTGAACGCTTTGCTGCTTGCTTTAAAGCAACCATTAGTTCTTGTTTCGATCCCTTCATTTTGGTAAGTATTTGGGATTTTGGAGACACTTGAGAAGACCAGGAAAGTAACGCAGAGCCACCAGAGCGCGGCAAGGCGGGCAGCACGGGACCACACCGCCATGCAAGCGCTGCTCCAGTCCCCAGCCCATCTTCTCCCCACCGAGGCACCCTCGCTTTAAGGGCATTTTGCCCAACCTTCAGGACGAGCTGGTCCGAGCACCCCCCAAGAGACTCGGATCATCTCTGGAGAGCAGAGGCAACCCCTGAGGACCATACAGGGAGGATTCTGGATGCTGCACATGCCCTGTCCATGTCTGCGTCCCAGGCAACTCGCTTTTTTTTATGCGTGTCTCTATCTACAACACCAAGAAACTTCCAGGATTAGCCACAACTACTTCCCACCGGACATTTCAAACTCTGTTACAATTACTCCTTTGTCCTGCTATTTTGTGCAATCAGATTTTTATTTTTCAATCTCTTTTAGACAGACAGATTAGTGATTTATTTCCACCAATTAATACAAACTACCTAGAGAACAGAAAATTAGAGGGGTTAAAAGGAAAATTAGAATCGGTTGTGGTTAAAAACAAAACCAACTAAGAACAGGCTAGCAAAGTCCCACCATATAAAGGGATTACTCCATTCCTGACCCTTTCCAGGGGACCTCCAGGTATTATTTTTCATTGATTTACCTTAATGAAACTAATGCACCCCTCTCCATAGGAAGCTGACTCCATAGCTGTCTAGGCACTGGATTCAATTAAAGAAATAAATACATCTGGCTTCTAAATGGTTGAAAGTCTTGAAAAGCCAGAGGCGATACCACTTTTTGCATCTGTCTCTCTTAGGGTACGCCCTAAGGACACCGTGTAGGACGGTCGACATTCAACACCGCTCCTGGAAACCCGCAGCTGCAGGGGGATGCCCGAAGCATCCCTGCCTGCTCCCCGACGGCGCGGGCAGCTCCCGCAGCCCTGCCAGCAACCCAGCCACGGCTTTGATGGAAGCTGGCCTCAAATTGCTTTAACAAGGCTCTTTCTTTCCAGAAGCTGGCGTTGATTTGAGACCTCGATGTTGACTTAGAAACCCCCAGGTGCCCAGAGCCTGCAAATACTCAAGGCTTAGCTATGCTCAGTTTCCAGGAAAAGGGGTACACGCACCCAACCGCGGCGTGAAATATCAATACTACCATGGCAGCTCAGCATTAAAATGAAGAGCAGGGGTTAAAGGCGGAAAAGCAGAAGCTGGGGTAGAGGCTATGCCTCCGCGACGGCCGCATCTCACACCGCACAACCGCGTCGAGCAGGGCTGCACTGACAAAAAAACGAGGCGCGCTTTGCTCGCACGTGCCTTGGCTTGCAGACATGGGAACAGAGGAAACAAGGTAGCTCAAGAGCACTTTGTTTGCCATCTATCTGGCGAAGTGCTGCAGATTTTTCTCCCGCACATGAAACAAGCAGAAATGACAACAATTAGAGGGGTTCGTTGAACCAGAAGGCAGGTCCAAAAGGTCTCCTTCGCTTTCTCTGTGCTAATTGCCCTAATCCAAACAGGGAGATAGGAAATGTCAAGAACCCACACTATTTTCTGGATAAAATACTGTTCCACCACTCCAGCCAGAGGAAAGGCTTAGCGGTCCAAGCCCCGGGTCGGAGCACTTAGACCAGGAGGAACGTCAGGCTGAAATCCCCATGGGGGATTTGTCTGAACAAAATACAGGGGGTGAGGGGGGATTTCACAAAGATCTTTCCTCTTTCAGGCAGAGGTTGAAGATCCCATCATGCTTTCCCTAATAACAGGCATTTCCCCTAATTCTCCGCACATTTAGGGATGCTCGGGGGATAAAAGGAGCCAGTTAACGGCGACGTGCTCTAAAAGGAACAAGTTAGCAATGCTACTGCAACAGCACGGTTGTGGGCGACCTGTCTGGAAGGAAACCCTTTCCCTTGATCTCTTATTTATCCTATTGATTTAAACTTCTACTCAGTCTTTTCCTTTCCTCCCTTCCCAGACTAAGGACCTCTTCTGGTTCAACTCACCCTCTAACACTTGAAGTGCGAGCAGAGCAGACTGAACGCGCACGACACGCAGTCTTGTACTCACCGACATTGTAGAGTGGACATCTACATCCCCCTACAGAGGACAACACAGGGAGTTTAAAGTCAAACGCAGAAGAGAGCAAAGCAACAGCGAGAAAGGCAGAGAGGTACACATCGGTCATCGCCCGTAGGTGCCTGCAACCCACCAGTGCTCCAACCGAGGCACCGGCTGCTCGGCAGTTGGCAGAGTATTAAAAAAGCAAAATATGGGCTCTTTGAACCTGGTCTAGGAGGATGAGGAGGAAATCAAAGCACCGCAAGACCAGTTTTATTGCTTTAAATATGCTCTGCGAGTCAAGAGCCACGTGCCTCAGCTCTCCCACCTGTAAGATGGAGGTGATGGATGTCAAACCCTAGCGAGAGACAGCAGGGATCAGCTCAAGCAAAACTTGCTCAGCTCTTCCGAGGGCAAGGGGCCGTTATCTATGCACAGACAGGACTTGTGCAAATCTAAAGAAGGTGTCTTTGATGCCCACATGATGTTTTCATGACGGTTATATTCCACTTGGGTCCCTCCCAGTGTGGTCAAGGCTGTGGTTGGTGCAAAGTTCATGGCATTTTAATTCCATGCACAGTGCCTTGCCTTTTAAAATATTACAGAGGGATTTGGCTTTTTAAATAAAAACATAGGTAATCGTTCTCTTTAAAAAGAAAATAAACACTTCCAAAGCTCTTTCTACCAAAGCAAGAGCTGCCGGGCCTGGCCTATTTATTTGCAACTGGGAAGAGATGCCAATACGGTGAATAAGGCAAAAACATCGCAGGCAGAGCGGCCGCGGCATTCGCGCAGCTCCAGCTGAAATCTGTGCCTGCCATCTGGCAAAAATAAGCACAAAAGGAAAAAAAAAACCAACCCAAAAACCCCTTTGCAGAGAGTTCACGCTGAACTGCTCAAGACGGCAGAGGTTAGAGTTTGTTCAATCGCTGAAAGATTGCTTCCCCTTCCCGGGTCAGCATCACCTCTTGACCTGACCTGATTACCTTCCAAAGGAGGTTATCAAGATACAAGACTAACAGAGGATTAAAGGAAACTTAAAATAAAAACAAAACACCCCCCCTTCCCCCAATTCTGCTCCCCTCCCCCAAGAAAACATCCTTGCTTTGTTAACCTGACAGTTCACTGTAGGTGTTGACACAACCCTCCATCTTTGAGAAGCTTAATGTCAACAAATCAGTGTGTTTGGAGTAGCCCTGTCAATGCGATTTACATTAACTTGTCTAACAAGAAATAAAAACAACAATCAGCCATCAAAGACAAAAGGCTTTTTCAGTCATTCTTTTAAAAGTATTATGCTGGAAATGTTAATTTTTGAGGCCGTGGCCTTTTACTTGCTGAAAACCAGAAACCACCTTTTTTTTTTTTTTCCCTAAAATACTTTTCTTTTTTTAAGCATTTTTTTTTCCTTAAAAAAAGAAAAGTATTTTCTTTTAAAGGAGGCCCGAGCATCCCATGTTAATAAGCTCAGCAGCAGCAGTGACCGACTCTCCCTGGTTAACGCAGGAAGAGGGCAGCCTTGAAGCCAAATGTTAATTATGCTTTGATTTCCACCAGCGTGTTATTTGCTTTGAGACATTTTGGGCACTTAGCGGAGCATTTTCGAATTGTGGCTCTAAACCACCATGAAAATTTCATGCAGCAGCGGTATGCACCAAAACCCCGTTAACTTCACCATGAACTTCTCCTCCCCTCCGGCAGACGCTGTACCCACCAGCGTGCCCTTTGCAGCCGGAGGCTCGGCGTCCCGAAGCAAAGCTGGAAAAAGCAAATCGATTCCAGGGATTCCTAATATCAAGTGGTTTCCACCATCTCCCGCAATGTCTACTCTGATGCTCTAAAGGAAAAATTAGGGATTGCAATTCCTGCCTGAACGCTAGAGAAAGTGGAGGCTCTTTATGGCACTCCGCAAGCCAGGACTACCTTTGGTCTGGGTTATTTTTCCTGCTCGAGCAGGGGGGTTGGACCAGATGACCTGCTTGCCCAGAGAGGTGGTAGATGCCCCATCCCTGGAAACATTCAAGGCCAGGCTGGATGGGGCTCTGAGCAACCTGATCTGGTTGAAGATGTCCCTGCTCATTGCAGGGGGGTTGGACTGGATGGGCTTTGAAGGTCCCTTCCATCCCAAGCCATTCTATGATTCTACAACCTCCAGAGATCCCTTCCAACCTCAACCCTCCTGGGATTCACCCCCAATAAATACAGGAAAAATCCAGCCTCATGTATCCAAAAAAGAGAAACACAAAACCTAACGCCCAAATCTTGGCTTGGAGTCGCCTTTTAGCTCGCTCAGCATCTCCGCTCCTCTTCACCCCCTCTCTGAAATGTTGACTCGAGTCAACCGGACCCTTCAAGGCCATTTGATCTGCCTTGCGGCGAGCTGGAGCCTTGACCCCAGAAAGGTTTCCTGCAGATGAGCAGCCCTGTCCGAGACAATGGGATTACTCACACCCGTCAAGTTAAGGAGCCGCCTGCATTTTTGCAGGCTCAGGACTTTCGGCTCCGTTCTATTACAGGACAGCACTTTTTGTTGGTGTAATTTTAGCATGGTAACCGCTGACATGCCCAGGCTGAGTTTCTTTGATCAGCAGGTGAAGGTTTTTTTCAGTGTAATTACTGTTGTGACAAAAGGCAGGTGAGTAGCTCGGCTCCTGCCACTTCGTCGTCTCCTGAGACTGCCATGTTTTTCCCTTAAAAAACTGCTGCAAGTTGGAATACTAGGAGAGCGTTTCTCACTTATTTTAAAATCCTGTAAATTCAGTCGACATGAAGGTACCTGCTCTGGAAGACAGGGGCATTTCCAAACCAGGAGAGGACATGAGAACAGGAGGGGATGGTGTTGCACAGAGGCCACTTCTAGGGACAAGAAGATGCTCCACTCTCCAAGGATGGTGCACAGTCACTTGATTTTCTTTGTGAGCTACTGGCAGTGTGGAAATCCTGTATTTTATAGCTGGAACAGGCTCATTGCAAACCAGGCAGCAACTCCTCTTAGATGGTAATGCTATGGTGCTACTAATTTGGGCTGGATTCAGACCAGCAGTATAGAAACAGCTCTACCTTGTCACTAGGAATCCTGCAATATCCTCTTTTCCTTACAATTCACCCTTTTTGGAGGTAGTTCTTTTCCCTCGTGAACCCCTCTCACTCTTTCCTTTCACAAATGAAGCTCATCCCACATAACTGGTGCTTTCATAAACATCTCCACCATTTTTCTGCATTGGTTTAGGCAGATGTGGGCTTCTGCACACCTCATCTCCTACATTTCATTTAGCAAAGTGCAGAAATTTTAATGTGTTTCTAAATAACTGGAAAAGGCCCTTGAACCCTACTAGAATGAACCAGCAGAGACACCAAGGGAGCTGGATGCCTTTTTGACATACCCCTGATTTTTTTCTGACTTGCTCTCACCCACCGTTGCCTGCAGGACACGGGGGGACCCATGAGCAACGTTCAATGATGGCATCTTCACAGCAGTCCTCTAAAGGAAGAAACTCCAATATATAAAAAAAAATCCCAGACCTACTTCTCCTACGAACCATTGAACCAGATCTACAGCTTCATAAATCAGACTGCAGCGTCTGATGGACTTGCCTCCCCTATCTCACAGGGCTGTCGGGAGGATTAGCGCCGTGCAATGCTTTGAAGATAAGGTGCTGCGTGTGTGCTGGTTGAACAGCACCGGCACCTTAGCCGGCACCTTCACCAGGGCAAACTGCAGCCAGCCGCCTTCTCAGTGGGTCCTTTCTAACCCAGCTCTGGAAGAGAAAAGGCTGCTTTGATCTGTCTTGGTCCTTTTCAGACCAATTAGCTGCCCTCCCAGTCTCTGAAACAATTTTGACTCATTCAAAAAGGAAACATTAATATTTAAGGAAGAGAAATCACTCCAGGTCCATCTCATAAATCATTGTGGGCATCTCTCCCCATCCTCATCGCTCCTGCGAGCTCTGCTCTGGTGCAGACACCAATCTCCCTGTCAAATTCCATTACTTGCTTGCATACGTACTCCCAGTATGATTTCTGGACGTGGCCTCCAGGTAATAACCCACCCCTGGGCAGCCACATCTCCTTTTTTAAAGAGAAATCCAGCAGTTGAGGAACCAGCCATGTCCAAGCACCTCCAGAGGGCACCTGCCCCATGCCCACTCGCATGGCTACCAGCCACACTGCTCGGGGCTGCTAACGGACAGGACATTTTGGCAATAAACCTGGCCTGAACAAGAAGATGGGTGAAAGCCCTTCCAACCTCTCTGCACAGGAGGCAACGCTTTATTTAGAAGTTTGTTCCAGTGATAACGGAGCCAAGAAAGCACCTTCTCCTCAACAGCACCTCCAGGTACAGAGAGCTGGGAAAGCCACCTTCATTTCTCGTTTGGTGGCTTCTCCATCCACAGCAGATCAGTTCTCATTTCCATCCCGCTACCAAATCTTCCTGCTGTGACAGAGAAGGCGAAAGGCACGAGCAATGCAGAAGACTGCAAAATCTGGGGGCTGTAACACCTCCTAAACCGGCTCTGGAGTGCTTGAACATCCTTGCAGAGTGCTCGAACATCCTTCCAGCCGAGCCATCGCAGCGAGATAAACACGCAGAACGGAGTTAAGGAAACCGCCATTGTGTGCCATGAGTCCTTTCTTCCTGTTTATGTCCCGGCTCGTGAAAGGTGCCCAGTGTGGGCTGGGGTACTATAATCCGGGCACCCACTACCAACAGATAACTAACAGTCCAGTAAAGAAGGAAGATCTGAAATTGCTTTTAAGACAAATATACTGTTCAGAGGATTTGCTATTTCAAAATACCTGCTGATTACTCATAAGTATATATCCAGACAGCTCAGAACAAGTCTTATTTAAGGGGAAAAAAGCTGTTTGAGCAAAAATGAAACTCCCTGATGATTATATTTTTCCTATGCAACGGGACACTACTCAGCCAACTGCAAAAACCAACACAAAATACATTTTTTGATCGCAATAACAGCATAAACACAGGCATATTTTAGACAGCAGCAAAAAGAAAGAAACATGCTGCCTTCCAACGCAGAGCAATATTTTGATGTAAGGCATCCAGTGACTTGACAAACATTTGAACTGCATATCTGCAGTTCAAATAACAGACACCCTTATAGTGGGATCTCTTGAAAAAAAATCTTGAATGTCCATTAAGCTGAAAGTTAATATATCTAAAATATAGGTGGCTAGTGAATTATGATCCTACTTCTACATGGTGGACTGCAATATTTCCCTCGTTCACGTATACGTAGACTTGCAAATGCTTGGGGAGACTCTCACTGAGGCCCAACTTCTGGTAACAGATGAAATAGCTTGCTTTGATTCTATGATTTTATAAATAGATTTCTTATTTCGTAACACTTGACAGTACAAGGCCCCACTTCCATCACACTCCATAAAGTTTGAGCAACCATTAGTTTCAACAGCGCCGTCGGATGCCCGTGCGCTCCCCGGACAGAAAAAGGAAGCAAATCGGTGGAGGTGGCTTACCGGGAGGTGGGTGAACACAGCAAACGTGCTGCGTAGAAAGCCAATGAGATCTACAAGGTAGTCGCTGGCCTTGCTGCCCGGCTCCATGGCCATCCAGTCATAGTCCGCCAGCTGTAAGAACTGGTCTATCTTCTGGTTCAGGTTAGTGTAAATCTCCTCCTCGGCAGCGTGGCGGGCGTCCTGGGAAACAAGACAACGTTACATGAGACCGACCCAACCTTTAGCCCTAAAGGTAGCACAAGACAAAGCACCTGTAGGCAACTACATGGCTGCTGCAGCCTCAGGTTAGCTCAGACTGGTGGGACACGTGCCACCAGGTCAGCGGTAGGCAAGATCAAGCTGGTGGCTGCCTCTGATGCAACCTGGGGACCAGGAGGACAAATCTAGTGTAGGATGGGAGAGGAACGTCCCACATGGAAAAAAGCTGAGACCCACCAAACTGTGTGCAGGTATGGGGTGCAGGAGGGCCGCAGGAAGCCTCCCTGCCAGAATAAGGGTAGGAAAACTCACCCTTAGGGCAAATAGGTAGATGATGCCAGAAAGGACAAGGAATGGACTTCCCTGGGGACATGGGGCCTTAGTCTCCTGCTGAGTTATTCCAAGGGCAAACCTCACCTAACCAATTCCCTACTGTTGCTCGAGTCCTCGGTGCCGTTCCCATCTCCTGCTCTCCAGCCACGGGACACAATTCAGACACCCCACAGTTGACCCAATTATGGCCTTAAGATTTCATATAAAGTATCTGGGTGGACACTCCTGGGTTATGACTTAAAGATTTAAAGACTGGGAAGTCTAGCAGTTTCTGCCAGCCCTGATTTTTAGGGGATAATGCTAAAAGGATTGGAAAGATACAGAAATATAAGTTCTGAAAATCTATTCTCCTCTTGGGTGAAAGAGGAGAGCTTGTGTTCGTGGCCAGACGTGCGTAACAGTGTACAGTGCTCAAACAGCAAAATGAAAATTCAGTAAAAAAAAAAAATCAGGCTTTTGTTTAAAAGCTGCTTAATCCTTTCGATAATAAGTGCTGCAGTCACAGCCTGTAAATTAGGGCTACAAAGGCTCACGATCTCGACAGAAGTAATGCTCCCAAGGACAAACCCAAAAGCCAGTTTGATGGCGTAAGCTTCTCAGGATATGACAAAATTACCTTTCAGCTCAGCTTAGCGCCCTACGTACACACATCCACACACGCGCTTTGAAAGCGGACGCTCTCCCACCAAACATCCAGAGCACTCTCCGGAGGTGGATTTACCAGCCTGCTCACCTTGAAGGTTGTGGTCCCGTAGAGTTTCGTAGTGTGGACAGTTTCTGGAAGTACATTAGTGATATTGGTTATGAATTCCTCTAGGAACTTGCAGGATTTCTCCAAATGGGTCGTATTTATAATAATCTGTACAAGCTGCAAAGGCAAAAAAGGTATTGAAAGATGGTGCTCCCGAAGCCAGGGACGTGCCAGGTTAAGGGATGCCAATTTCTAAGAACTTCTTGCATGAAAAGCTGACGCTGTACAAACACACTAAGCTTTGCTACGCACTCAAAGGCTCCCCTCCTTTAACAACATCAGAAACTTAAATAAAAGATAATTTTGGGGGAAAAGCATTTCCCATGACAGCCACTAATACCACAAAAGATTTTTTTTTAATGACTTTCCTACATTCAGCTGTCAGTCAGGGCTCATTTCAGCACAGTTCAAATGCAACAGGCTTACAAAAAAATGCCATGTCAACTCACAAGCATTCTGTCTGCCGATGAACCCTAAATAACCCGTATCTTGAGTGACACCGAACAACATCATACTAAGGCGTTGAACAAAGAAACCGCAAGGTTTTACTTTTCTGAGGGCGGTGTGGGTGAACAGCAGATCTCACCCTGGTATCTCCTCGGTTATCATACCCACCATTATCTGCAATTTTCTTAATGCTGCCTTCACATGGCACTATTTCAGGACATTAAAGGCAACTACAGAGTGAAAGCCTCTGCTGAAGTCAACCAATACAAACGTTTACAATCCAGAGCAAACCAATCCAGGCTTCCACTTTAGGATCACTGACTTGGAAGCGTCATTAATTCCTTAAGCAGATACCTTTTTTCCAAGCAGACTGCCATGAATATTTTCAAGGTGCAACATCAGCTATAACAAAACCTTTCCAAATAATATCTAGCTCGGATACCATGCCAAAACAGTCCTCCTACAGACACAGAAGGCATTATAATGCTCTAGGCTGATATAATTTAATTGCTGGAGTATGGTGTGGCAGTCCGCTGTTACCTCCTCTAAAGAAATTATTTTGAAACAGTTGCAAATCTTCTGAATGAGATGGATTCATCACCGATTTGAGTGTTGCAGGCATAGAAATATTGAAGTAACGCTACAAAGATTATAGCGCCCAACTCTTGTTAGTGCCAGATGACATGAGAAGGGGCAGTGGTCACAGTTTGGGAGGTTCATCTCGGATATTAGAAAGGACAAGAGTCATTAAGAAGGTAGTGCAGAACTGGAACAGGGTGCCCAGAGAAGCTGTGGGACCTATGCTTTGGAGAAATTAAAACTCGGGTAGAGAAAGCACTGGTTGACATGATTTGAGTGAGTAATAATCCCACTCCCACCGAGAGGTTGGGCTAGATACCTCCAGAGGTCCCTTCCAGCCAACGCTTCTGCGATTTCAGTCAGGTTTTTGTTTTTAAGAAATCAAATTACAATCTATTTGAACTCCTCTTGGTTTGTACTTGGTCCCTGAAATGTATTACACAGGTAACTAGGGGGGCTTCTCCTTTCCAAATTCCTTGGGTTAATTCTGTTCTTGATATTTGCCTTCAAACAAGCGCTCATTTGTTTGCCTTTCTCTGTGTCAGACAGCCCTGACATCACGATCATGAGCTATTTTCTGACAGTTTCAAGTTAATTAAATATTAGATATTTCCAACTGTGTGAAATTCCTCCTAAACCTCTTCTCTGATCACTATAACTTACAGATCCAGATCAGCTCTCAATCTTGAAGGCCCTGATTGCTTTGATTCTCTTCCACCACTTTCTATGAGCTTTTCTGCTCCGTCTTCGGCTCCTTCAAGTTCTGATCTTCTCTTGAATTCAGAGGGATAAGACCTTCTCGTTGGGGTATTCAAATGAAAAAAATAGTAGCATCTTTTCCCTCTCTTTTGCTGAGGGATGTCAGGATTATTCAAAACACCAGGATTATTTGCAGCAGACTTGGTAGCAAACTTCAACACCCACTGCTCAGAGGTAGCCCCATAAAAGGGCAAAGAAAAAATAAATTAAAGAGGATAACCGACCGGGAAAGCTGATATTACCTTGTCCACTGCTTGGAAAATGACACTGGAGAGCCCAGAAATGGATGGTGTTGCTTAGTGCAAAAATTAAATCTGGGAAGTGATAGTTATGCAAGGTACTCAAATATCTTCTGCCATCACTTTTGACACCAGGACTACGGTTGTGTATGATCTGGGACTCTTCAACACACCCTTTAATTCCTGTGCTCCACACAGTCACATCAATGTCTTTTTTTAAAAGGGAAGGATTTGAGAAACTCAGAAGAAAAATGCCACGTGCTTCCATTTGGACAAACAGGTCAATGGCCACACAACAAAAAAAGGCAGGAGGGGACGAGGATGCTCAAAGTAGTTTTTCTTCAACCAAATTAGAAAAAAAATGATGGTAGAGATAACCCCAGGAGCGAGGTAGTTGTACCTTGGTAAGCGGTAAGGAACAAGAGGGTGAAAATATGAGAAGAGATTCAGAGATGAACACCGGTCTCTGGACATACCACACCTTTATTTTAAACTCAAGTTGTGCTACGTAGGCTTTCCTCGCAAAAATCCTCTTCAGCTCCACAGCACGTGGAGAAGCCGCTCTCAGCTCAAAGAAAGGCATCACCTTCACTCAACGTGGAAGATGCCGAGGAACATCTACACCGTCCAAACCGGGCAAAAGCGGCTGAGAGGACCGTCGCACTCGGTTTGCCCTTCCTACACTCAATCACGCTGTGGAAACGTTTGCACAGCAGCAAAAAGACCATTTGGGGGATGGATAGTGCAGGATAGTGTTGCATTCCTCTGTGGAGGGAGCCTTGGGAGGAGCAGGAGGGAAGAGGAATTTGCCCCCAGGGAGCAGAGAGATTCCAGACCTGGAGATAAAGGGCTGAGGAAGCATGGTGTGTAAATACATACTGCTGTAAATGCACTACGCTCTCCAAAACCCACCTCCGTAGGGTATTTACAGTGTCCAGAGAACACATTTCTATAGTACAATCAATTAAACAGCTGCAACTGTATTAATACCTACGCATTCAATAACCGCACACAGAGGTCCCACTAAGGTATCCACACTGCCCTGGCTACCGCACACCTTCCCGAACAGCCATGATTTCCATGCATTGAACTTTTCAGAAATCTAACTTTGTGCACAAAAAAGTATCAATCGCAAAAAGAAAACGCCAATACAGAGTTTATACTGTAGCGATGTCCTGAAACTGCCTCCAACATCCCCTGTAGATGGGGACCACTCCCCCATCCTCTCCTAGCTCCCACCTGCCTCTTCTCCAGTGCTCCTTGAAGTCCTCTTACAAACCACTTTAATTTAGAAAGATAATGCTCTGCAAACTCAAAAGAGGGGCGATTCTAACAGCAACGGCAAAAAAGCTTCCTCTTTCCTGCAGTATTAAGTGTTTCTTTCTTTGTACAGCAATGCTGTGTGGCTCCATTATTGCTTTCCAACCTACTATTTTACAATAATGCTCCAAACCAGCATCTCTACAGGTGCTGTAAGGAGCTCCAAGGGACCAAACCCCCTTCTCTCACCCTGCCCTAGAAATGGGTCTCCTCGAAGCCACGTCCTACCTCCGTCAGCCCGACGTTTTTCCTCTTGATGACATTCTGTAAACAGTTGCTCAGCGTTCGGGTCAGCAGCAGATTTGTAGATTTTCTAATCATATCATCAACTTCGGTGGAGCTGAAAAGGAGAATTTAAAGAGAGATGTGCAAAATGGCCTAGGAAAAGAAAATCACCTGCAGCCCTCATCGCCTGGTCTCCTTCCCAACCTTCCTCTGCCTTATCCATGATCATCTGTGCACCGCTTACTGACGTACTAACATACACCAAAATATCAACAATTTAGGCCTTTTTGTGCACGTGTCTGTAAGGACAGGAGACTTATGTGTGTGGCCAGCAGCACCAGGGAGGTGATGGTGCCCCTGTATTCGGCACTGGTGAGGCCGCACCTCGAATCCTGTGTCCAGTTTTGGGTCCCTCACTACAAGAAGGACATCGAGGTGCTGGAGCATGGCCAGAGAAGGGCAACGAGGTTGGTGAAGGGTCTAGAGCACAAGTCTTATGAGGAGCGGCTGAGGGAGCTGGGGGTGCTCAGCCTGGAGAAGAGGAGGCTGAGGGGAGCCCTCATCGCTCTCTGCAACTGCCTGAAAGGAGGCTGGAGCCGGGGGGGTCGGTCTCTTCTCCCCAGGAACAAGCGATGGGACGAGAGGGAACGGCCTCAAGCTGCGCCAGGGCAGGGTTAGGTTGGGGATTGGGAAAAACTCCTTCCCCAAAGGGCTGTCAGGGCCTGGCACAGGCTGCCCAGGGCAGGGGCTGAGTCCCCATCCCTGGGGGGATTTAAAAGCCGGGGAGATGTGGTGCTTGAGGACATGGTTTAGTGGTGGCCTTGGCAGTGCTGGGTTAACGGTTGGACTGGATGATCTTAAGGGTCTTTTCCAACCTTAACGATTCTGTGATTCTATGAATGCATGCTAAACCCACATCCCTGAGCCTCTCCTCTTAGAGGGGCTGGTCCAGCACAGGTAGGACCTGCCCAGAGCATCAGCACTAACCCATGCGGCCAAGCCACCGCCCCGCACGCAATGCTGGAGTCTTGCACGTTCAACATGTGAGTGAAAGGGATCAAAGACCTGCAATGGGGGGAAAAACCAAATCAAACCCCCAAAGTATCCCCCCCCCCCACCTTCTTATGTTTTATTCTTTAATTAAATCAGCCTGGAAGCTCTTGCAACAGGTTCATGCCCTTTGCCAGATGGTTGCAACTCCAGCATTGCTGAAGTGTGGGGGCTTGGCTTTCTGCTGAAGTGCCGCTGCCCCTCCAACGGGCATACCAGTAAGGTGCAACCTCTCCTTTCCGAAGGAGGTTTTGGAAACCCACCCCGACACAGGCTCCTTTGATCTGTCATTGGCCCTGCATTAGCCCTGACACCATGGGGCTTTATCTCTGGCAGGGCAGTGACAAGCAGCTGAGGGCAAAGAAAATTTTCAACTGGAAGGCTGAGAAGCATTAATAACTTTAAGGCTCCCGGTAAATCAAGCCCGTGACCTTTTGCTCCTTCTCCTGTTTTACCTGACAAATGGGCCAGATTACAACGCAGGGATGGACACGAGAAGGAAAGCAAAACTTGCAGTTACCCCACCGCCAGCATGCGAGGTGGGGGATCTCGGGGTGCTGCTATTGGGGTGCCCGCGGGTGCAGGAATGGGTGCTGCCGGCCCTTGTCCAGCTCACATCTCCCAGATTCCTCTGTCTATTTAACGTTAGAGCAGATGCACTGAGCCAAGCCCTGGTCCATCAGCGCCAGCAGCTTGGGAAAGCAAGACTCAGCCTTCTCCAACAGCAGCCTGGGGTCACAGCAGCGTCCCCTGAACCTGCTCGTCCTCCCCGAGCACCACACAGCCTTCAGTCAACTAAACTTTTCAAGTCATTCAGGACCTTCCTTGTGCTGCTGCATGAGAATTGCACTGAAATCCCCCAAATTCCCAGGAGAAGCGGCAAATATTGCTCCCTGCTCGCATCTCCGAGCAAAGCCATGCTCGTATTTCCGTGAGACCGAGGAAGCTGTGTCTTGCTGCAGCTTTCCCAAGGAAAAGCCCAGCTGCACAACTCCCCGCACGCCCAGCGGCTGCTCGCCACGCCGCGCTCCCCAACAGGTTTCTCTAATATTTCCTTTCCCCTGATGTTTAGAAGTCTGCTTTTCTGAGCTACACGCCTGCCAAGGGTTGACCACTGTCTCCTTCCCAGTTGGACGCAAGCGGAGCAGGGCCAGCAGCTTGGCGGGACCCAGCTCCTGATAATTTCAATTCAATGTCATCAGCCAAAGTCTTAGTGTGGGTCTCTTCTAGATCATCACCGCTGATCCCTGTGAGTTTATTTTCCTCCTGCTTAGCGGGGAAGCGCATCCCGTGCCAGCGATGATCAGGGTTAGCCCACTCCGTGTCCCAGATGGACCTCCTGGCTCCTTCTCGCAGGGTTTTGATGTGGGGTCCAAGGTGATGCATTTGGGGTTTTTTTGAAGTGTGGAACAGAAATCACAATGTGGGGGGGAGAAGAAACCAGCCAATGGATTTTCCTGGCCTTTAGACTATGGGTAGGGCTCTCAAATAAGGTTTTACTTAAAGATAAACAAAAAAAACCCCAAAACCCACCACACATGCATGCACACACCCCCCAGGCCCTCCATCGTCCCCCAGGAAGAACCAGATTGTCCCCAGTCCCTTCCACCAGACAATGGCACGGTTAAATATAGCAAGTACAATAAAATCTAACCCTGTGACGATCTACAGATGGTAAAAAGGAGATTTAAAGCAAAGGGGTGGTACAAAGGAACCCTGTGACATCGGGGGCAGCTGCCTGCTGCTGCCGGAGCGGCGTGGGAACCGGGGAAGGGGGCTGGGGAGCAAAAAGGGCTGGACCCACGCTCAGAGGGGGTACAGAAAAAATTGCATAGGAAGCAAAGATAGGCAAAGCTGTGCCTTTGTACAAGCACTGCGGCCCTTTCGGGATTTTCCCTGGGAAATCCAAAAATGCCTGTCCCTAAGGATGGTGGAGGTGCAGAACAGCTGAGGCTGGAAGAGGAGCTGGTGGCTGGAGCTTCCAGCATCTCCTGGAACTGAGAAAGCACAGATGAAAAACAAGGGCTTTTGGACATTATGTCAGCTTTTCTCACTAAACCAACACAGCAATCAAATAGGTTCTGCTGGAAAAGCTTGCTTTTTTTAATTCAAACGTCAACCTGTCATCAGGACGTCGAAATTAAACAAGCCAGTTACTGTCTGGCTGCGTGTACGCCCCGAGACAGTCATGCTCTTGGCAGGAGTGGGATGCTGCCGGCCTCTGCCCGATGCCGCAGCCAGTGCTGATGGCACAGGGTTGCCATATCACCAAACGCTTTGCAAACTGGGGGTTTGCTTTAATCGCTCACTTCAGCTGCAGGAACATCTCGACCGTGATAGCCTCCAGGGCATAAACAAGTAGTGCTTAATAATACTGCTTAGCACTTCCATGCTGCTTTTACTTCTTCAAAGCACTTCTAACCAAGTTTTCTCTGCATACAAGCACCATTTCCAAAGGTTTCCTATTCTTATCTTGTTTGTTGGCTGCATAAGCTAGAAAATCAGGTTGCAACTTTAGTTACATGGTGGGTCAAGCAGCCTGCGGTTGGGTTCCACCAGAGCAGAAGGATCTGTGACATCTCCCATGAGGTCCACACACGAGTAAGGAAAAGAAATGGAAGCATTCCTTGGAAAAAAAAGGAGCAGGATTTGTCCAGGTGCTGGACTGCGATGCCCCAAATCTTCCTTGGTTCAACGGAAGAGGTAAGCGAGGGTGACAAGAGCGGTGGGTGTTAGCCATTGCCTTGCCCAGCACCCTCCCAGCTGAAATGATGAACCACGTAGTAGCTCACGCCAACAGCCCAGACCCAGTGCCCAGACCAGTGGGGCCAGTTAGCAAAGAGCGACGGTACCAGTCCGTTGTATGATGCTGACTCTTGCCTGTGAAGTAGACATTGGTTCTTGGCTCAACAGAAAGGTCGGATCTCAGTTCTCAATATGCAAGAAGAAAACAACCCCCCCCAAATGAACAATATTTTTCATGTGTGCTGCTCACTACTTATGTCTGAAGTCCATTTGACCTACCAACTTCGTTACCAGGCTGGGTCTACCACCGCGGACCACTAGTAACACAGGAGCAATAGTATGAGCTATCAAAGAAACCGCATTTATCTCCTCTCTCCTAAAGTGGGCTTCCAAAGGTCCAACCTGATTTAGTTATTCAAGCCTCTGATTTTTTATTTTATTTTATTTTTAATAACTTTATGTACTTAAATTATTTTCAGGATTTTAAAAATTGTATCCCAAGTGCTTTCAGGATCGGTGCCTTGCTTGAAAAAAACCCAAACCCAAACAATCAAAGTCCTGGTAGATTAGAGCTGACATCTCATCCTTCCACCCACTGTTTTCCAAAGATATTCCCTATCTTTAAAATGGGAAATTCCACTGGAACCAGCAGAAGCCTCCCAATGAGTGGATACTTTTAAAGACATCTCCTCGATGAGCTCAAATAAATGCTTTTTAACAAAGGCAGAACTGCTGAAAATATAAAGCAGGTTTTCTTTCTCCTAATCAAATTAATAGAGCCAAACCAAAAAAATGCGCAACCCCTATAAATGCATAGTAAGCTCCAAATTTTCTTCAAATACTTGAAAAGCAAAATAACTTTCACAAGCACATCAACATAAAGGAGAACGCTCCCGTCCAACAAATACAAGGAGCTAGTTTAAAAAAAATAATTAGAAAAAATACAAGCTACATTTTCTGCCATAGGCTCTATTCTTCAGGAAAAGACCGCAGAGTATTTAAGCGAACTGTCTGGGTTAATGACAGCTGATGTCCCGTATCCCATAGCAGTAGTCATGACCTTCAGGCCTCCCGTGACTGACGGGCTGACCCCAATCACTCCAGGGTGCAAGGTAAATGACAACCAAAGAAGAAAAAGAAAGAGAAGAGAAAGAAAACTTGCTGCCGGCTTTGTAGCCAAGCTTCCTAATAAAACCTAATTCAAGCTGTCAGGGTGAAATGAAGAAAGTGTCAACAGGGGTTTTCAGAGAAATATTCCAAATGTTTGGTTAGAAAAGCCAAGAGCTCGGCTCCCCTCCCCCAGCCCAACACCACTCCTCAAAAAGGGCTGGAAAATCCAATGTCGAAAGGAATTTTAATAACGTGTCCGGGGGGACCCCTGAGGAGGGACCCAAGGGGACACTTTTCTTCCCTTCCCTGACAAACCCAATCATCTCTGTAATGGTGAAGAGCCCAAAACTCACAAGGGAAGTGCCAACGGTGGGGTTCGGTGAAACCAGCATCCGTGTGAAATCGGACCATTCTCCCAGCTTTAGAAACTGAGATGTTTAATGGTGACCCACAGGTTAAGAGCCTTGGGAGCCACCAAAGAGAACAACCTGCCACCAGTGAAAGGCTGAGATTAAACGTGGGGTGAGAAACATCCTGTGCTTCCACATCAACCAAGGAGCTACCACGTCCTCCAGCAGAAGATGGAGAGAAAGTGCCTTTCCAAATTACTATTCCTCGCACAAAGAAAATTAAAACTCTGAAGAGCCTTGGGTAGGCACTGAAACATCTGGTGAGTCCCCAAAACACTGCCCGAGCTGCACATCAGCACTGGGGCAAGTCCAGTGTCAGGCCCTGGCCAGGACATGAAGCTGCCAAGGGAGGTGAACCCACCCCCCCAGTCCAACCTCTTGCTAGTACGGTGCTGCAAACGGTCAGAGGGGAAGAAGGATCCCTCCTGCAAGTAAAAATCCTGTGATTCATTTATATACCTCTACCAAGTGGAAGACATTAGTGGGTGCAAAAAGAAAGCACCAACCTGCAGTTTCTGACTAATGCAGTTGTTTTCCAGCCTCACAAACACACACATGGGAAAAACCAGCATCAAGGCACCTTGGGATGGAGAAGGGAGGGTAAACACATGTATTATTTTGGAGGCTTTAAAAAAAAAAAATCAGATTATTTGTATATAAACTCCTATGGGAACCAAGAAAAACAAAACCCCTACACCAGCAGCCGAAACTCATTAAGACACGGGGCAAATCAAAACCTCAAGAGTTTCCCAGCGCGCTCCTGGAGGGACAGTCCGGGGAGGCCACGTGGAGGCTGTAGATGTCATACCAGGCACTGACCCAATGACAAACGGACATCACTATCTTTCTCGAGACAACCAGATTCATCTATTTATTATTCATCTACTGACTCAGAAACACCTCAGAGGGAACAGTTTTTATACAGCTAGCACGGTTCTGGGCTATCCTTCCCTACATGAGGCAGCTATTTTTGAAGACTTGGCCACGAAGGATGCTACCGCTCCAAGGAGACCACCAGCCACCTCCAGCCTGCACAGCGTATATCCGAGCAGCTGAGCAGCACGAAGGGTTGAGGAAGAGAATTCATCTTTTAATCCCGTTGAGATTTTTTAGTGCAGGCAAAACCTCCATATTTCAACCATTAGCACACTCATCCCCTACCTCAGATGAAGGTCTTCCGAAAACTTCAGACAGGCGTAGATGAATTCCTTAATCTGATTGTAAACTTTAGGCACAAACTCAGAAAAGGGGAACTTCTTTGGAAACGGTTGCTGTAAAATACAGGAGAGAATTCAAGTCAAAGAGCAGATATTTAACAGGAGTGACGACTGCTTTCCAGCAACGTGTTCCAAGCAGTCAAATTAATTCTAGTATTTAGCTAAGTCCAGCAATGAAACAACAAGCCAGCATTTATTGTATATTATATAAACATTTCAGCCAAGTGAAAGACCAGATAATCACTTACAAATGGCACACGGGTGCATAAGGGATTTGGAGTCTGAAACGGGCTGGAAGGAAACTTGCAGCTAGGAGGGAGCAGGCAGCACAACACAACCCTCGTTCCCTCTCCCAGCTCCCTAACTCATATGAAAAAACACCGTTGGAGAACGTCTTGACTTTTCTCTCCCACCACGCACAAGGTGTTTTGCTCAGTCACCTCTCACAGTTGCTGCCCAAGGCGAGCACTTGCTTACAACACCAACAGCCAAGAGGAAACAGATGGCCTCTACCAAACCTTTCCAACCAGCTTTTACCCATAGCACACACGTGGCTGGGAGGTGCAGAGTGTAAGAGTAAGAAACCGGACCCCATGATATAGTTTTGGGGAAGGATGCAGACTTTCTGAAATCTAAACACTTAACTTGGATCGAAAAACCTCCCAGTCCTAATTAAGTTCACCAGGCTTGGAGCTCTCTGGCTGCCAGATGTGGAGCAGAAGGCCAAGCAGGCTTTTAAGGGACACTGGCTAGGTCAAATTTGGCTACACTTAGGTTTTGCAAGCACACACTTCTACAAAAGCCAAGATATACCACTTTGTTGGGTGCTTGTTTTTTAAGTATGAGATTAAAACAAGTAAAGGTCAATAACACGGTTCATAAAACAGGAATAAAATACCAATGGAAGCAGATATTATATATATATATAAAATATATATTAGATTAGATATTATATGTATATTAGATATTAGATATATATATTATATATATGTCTACTGCAAGCACTGTTCAGCTGCGATAGTACACTGTGATCTGAAAACAAAAGCGATGAGGTATTGCTGTACGCACTTTCCTCATCCACACCAGGAGAAATGCATCACATGGAAAGTGTATTTGTTCTTTTCTCTTGTTTTGGTTTTTTTTTGGTTGTTTATTTGGTTTGGGGTTTTGGGTTTGGGGTTTTGGGGGTTTTTTTTGATGCTTTCATTTGCAGCTCTCAATGCTGCTAACAAGGGTGCGGGCTTTTCCTGCACCAGCAGACACGCTGGGCCGCTTTCCCATTTCATAGAATCATAGAATCGTTAAGGTTGGAAAAGACCCTTAAGATCATCGAGTTCAACCACTAACCCAGCACTGCCAAGGCCGCCACTAACCCATGTCCCTCAGCACCACATCTCCCCGGCTTTTAAATCCCCCCAGGGATGGGGACTCAGCCCCTGCCCTGGGCAGCCTGGGCCAGGCCCTGACAGCCCTTTGGGGAAGGAGTTTTTCCCAATCCCCAACCTAACCCTGCCCTGGCGCAGCTTGAGGCCGTTCCCTCTCGTCCCATCGCTTGTTCCTGGGGAGAAGAGACCGACCCCCCCGGCTCCAGCCTCCTTTCAGGCAGTTGCAGAGAGCGATGAGGGCTCCCCTCAGCCTCCTCTTCTCCAAACTAAACAACCCCAGCTCCCTCAGCCGCTCCTCATAAGACTTGTTCTCTAGACCCTTCACCAACCTCGTTGCCCTTCTCTGGCCACGCTCCAGCACCTCGATGTCCTTCTTGAATTGAGGGGCCCAAAACTGGACACAGGATTCAAGGTGCGGCCTCACCAGTGCCAAATACAGGGGCACCATCACCTCCCTGCTCCTGCTGGCCACACTATTCCTGATACAAGCCAGGATGCCATTGGCCCTCTTGGCCACCTGGGCACACTGCTGGCTCATGTTTAGGCGGCTGTCAACCATCACCCCCAGGTCCTTTTCAGCCAGGCAGCTTTCCAGCCACTCCTCCCCACGCCTGCAGCGTTGCCTGGGGTTGTTGTGACCGAAGTGCAGGACCCATTCAAGATTACCTTTTCAAGTTCTGCATCCTGGAATGGGAACTGTCCAACTATTTTCTTATAAACCTCTTCATTTGTCACCGGGATGGGACTGTAGTTATCTGAATCAAGTATATTTCTATGAAAAGAAAAGAAAAGTGAGAAAGACAGCTCTGTGACGACAGACCAACCACAGCTTGCAGATTTACTGCTCAGTTGGGAAGCTCTTAAGAAGTAGGTGCCAGTCAAAGGTGGGATCCCATGGGCCTAAACTTCTTCCCGCCTTTGTGACTGCCAAAATCATCTTGGCTGCAGCTGGACACAAGGATCTCTCCCAGCTTCCAGCCTTCATGATGCATAAAGCCACGACCAGAGTTTAGCAGAGCTTTTAGTCCAGACTGCACCTTCAGCAGCAGGCCCTAGTAAAGCCCAAGTGAGCTTCAGTCCTGCCTGACTCAAGGAAGATGGAGGCTGAGCTACCAGGGCATTGGCAATCATCCAGCACCTCTTCCCCACACCCCATGCTCCGAGACACCTCAGTCCTCCTGGGATGTCCTGGAGGACCATCACAGGATGAGCTGGTGGCTCCCGAGCGCAGCGTGGGACCCTGGACAATATATTGTGCCCTACCTGCGGGCAACTGCTCAGCTCATGGACGTGCCTACAGCACCAGGATATGCCACCGATGTCCCGAGACACGCGTGGCGCAGTGCTGGAGCGAGGGCACAGAAACGCTACTGCAACACCAGATTTTTGCAGCTTTCCACCTATCGACTGTCAAAGTGAGCTCCATAATGAAACCACAACCTTATCCCTCTGGGACGTAAAACCTCCGGTCTACACTGATTTATTGCACAGATCTCACCCACACAGGATCCTCACAGCTATTAAATCCTTACAGTATTTAAATTGGCTCTCCCTGGTCCAAGGAGAGCCCAGGCTGAAGCCTACTGTTGCCCAAAATTTAAACATGAGCTTGCTACTAATCTCTCAAAAGATTTTATTTATGGGCCAAAACTACTCTGTAAGGTACATCTCATGAGTTTGCTTAAAGAGCTTCTTACCTGAAAACTCCTGACCATTTCTTCAGCAGGGTTTCACTATACTGGTCTTGGATCTCCAGCAGCATGTCAAACAGCTGGTTCACTGGGAAGCCGTATCCCTGCAGTGGGGTTGGGGAAAAGAGTAACTTCAGATAAGAAAAAGTCACCAACAGGCAGTTGAAGATTATTTTCTTTATTTAATAGGGAGCACGTGGGCAAATTCTCCCCTACCACCACCACAGAGGTGAACGGTGCTGGTGGAGGGATTTAGGCGGTGGTTTAGCGCAGTGGTAGGACCAAGGGCTACTAAAGGCTGGGCTGGGTGCGGGCAGGAGGCACAAGGGCTTGGCAAGGTGGCCAAGGCTTGGTCCTTGCCCATGGGCTGGCCACCCCACACACAGAGCGAACCAGGCTCTCCATCGGGTGCCACAATTCATGCACCGCAATACCAAAAAAGAAGCCGGGCCACCACAGCAAGCCCACATCAGCTATTTAACCCCGCTGACGGACACCATCTGCGAGCAGCACAACCGTTGAGAGAGATAAAGAGCGGTCGCCAACAGCCACGTACCTGGAGTGTATCGGCAAAGAGGACGATGAGGTTCTTCAAGTCTAACACCAGGCTTGGGTCCGAGCAATAGGACTGTAAAGAAGGGGAGAAATTAAAACACGGTTTTAACTGCAGCACGGGGGAAAAATATTGCCCTCAGCCCTCCTGTGTTATCACTTGAGTGATAATAAATACATAGGCACGCCGTACAGTCTTATGATCAGCAGCTTTTATCCTACAGCCCGTGCCCTAACGTTGTACAGGGCAAGGGAAGGCATGCTGATAAGGGTATCTCTCCTCGCAACGCGCTGCTCTTGAGGCTCTCCATGATGAATAAGGATTTTGGTTGCTCTAGAGATACCTGAAGTGTCTCTAAGATTACCCAGGAGCTGCTGGGGAAGCGAGAGGAGATGAAGCAAATCAGCGCGCTGTCATACCAAGACGACAGCAGCGCCTCTCATTTAATATTTAGTGTGTTGTGTCTGACGGTAATGAAGCATCGCAGCGAGGCATCCCCAAGCCCTGCGCAAAGGCTGCATTGCTGAGTGGTTCAGGCTGAGAAAGAACACGCTGCATGACTATATTTCAGCAATGTTAATGGTCAGAGCTACAATACAAGTATTTATTGCGGGTCAGGACACTGCTTGAAACCCTAAAGACACAACTCAGCCCACTGACAGCGCTGATTGTCCCCCCAGAGCCACCCCGTGTCACCCACAGGCTTCGTGTGCTCTCTGGACACAGCAGACAACCTCCCTATGCTGAAATATGTAAAGTTTCAGACAGAGTCTTACCAAATATAGAATCAGTGATCATAAGCTGGAATGAAGGAGAAACAGATTTAAAGCTCACTGGAAACTCAAGGAGGAATGACTCCATTAATCAATGTGAAAGACTGGAAGAGACACATTTTCCATTTCACTGTCCAAAAAAGAAAGTCAGAAAGAAAGATAATGCCCTAAAGCTATCAGAAGTGATAAAAGATGTCCCCATCTGCAGCAAGGAAGAAAATCCAGGCGTAAGGTTGGCTGAACGGGAAGAACTGTCACAGCCTCACCAACCTGAGAGCCCTCCATCAAGTCTCAATGGCAATACGGGACGGACGGCACCGGTCTATAGGGGAGCTGTAGGCTGAGCAGTGCTTAGAGATGACAGTGATAACCCCAGTAATGGTGTTGAGAAATCATGTAACATTTCATGACTACCGAAGAAAAAAGCTCGCCCGGCAGCTACTTCGTGCATTAAGTTTGGCATCGCTTAAAACAACTTGTCGTGGCAACAAAGCTGGTAAAATTGAAAAACACCGTGTTTGTACCTGGCTTACTCTCACGGCTTTCACCTAGCAGAAAACCCCACTTAAAAAGAAAACAAACCCAGGTTTACAACCTAGCGGGGTGTACATCTTTGTGTTCATCCCCTTTCATAACACAGAAGCTTAAGTGGAAGGAGGCGGCTTTCCAGTCGACACAACTGCCGTGCCAGACGGAGCCAGAGCGGCCCGGGAAGCCTCTGCGGTCCCTCATCCCAACGAGCTCCAGGTCCATCACCTGGACTATCCCCACCCGCACAGGTAAAGCCAAGCAGCTCTTCAGCAACGCTACCCGTGGGCGACCACGCTAAGCTAAACTCAGGGGCACATAAATGCAGAAGTCAGCGTGGTTTGGAGGAAGCAGAATATCGTGTCTCCACCCAGAAATCGTAGGGTTTTCTCAGCAAAGAGCAACGCCATCGGTATCGCTTGGGTACCACCACGTGCATGTTGCACCACCTTAGATGCAGGCCTGCACCGACACGACCCAGCAGCATCCTCGTCCTCTCGGGCGGCACTGCCGTCCCCCAGCAGCAGTGGGATTTCAGTGATATAAAATTTTGGTTTTCCTGGAGAAAATGGCCCAACAACTTGAAAACGGACTTGTGGAAAGTCATTAATGCTTTTCCTTTTATGGTCAAATGCAATTTTTTCATCCCGTTAACCAATAGGGTTTTCAGAAAACTCCAGTGCTCCCAGCTGAACCAGTACAACATTATATCGGGTCATGCAAAACTGGAAGAAAATTATACATTTTTTGCAATTGGCTTTGGATTTTTTGCTCAAGCGGAGAAATACTGAAGCAACAAGCGATTTTTCCAAACTTCTTTCAATATTAAAGAATAAGAAGTCTATTTAGTGTCTTTTTATGCACAAATGATTTGCAGTTTGATAGCAGCCCATTCACTGCCATGAACTTTAAGGGAATATCAAACAGGGTCATACTTCGGCATGCCAAATAGACGCTTTTTTCCCCCAGTTTTCCGGGACAAACCGACTCCCTCTGCTGGTGTTTTTCAAAAGTGATCAGCGAAGTAACGGGAAGAACATCAAACCATTAGTTTCTTCTTTCCAGTCCCCTAAAATATTGAGAGTTTGGTACAGGGAAATGCAGTGCATCAAGAGGCAAAAAAAGCTGGAGAAGGCTTTTGGGGACATCGCAGTGTATCTTCATGTTATTGTTTTAAACAGGGTCATTGGGAAAGAGGCAAAACAAAGAATTCTACTGTAAAAGCCAGTATTTCCAGCATGTCAAGTCATACTCAAGCAACAGTTGAGCAACCCGGAGCTTTTACTTACTGAATGTGTTCTTAGTGCCGCAATCGTTTTTGATAACGCCATCTCCCACAGCTCATCAATATAGGCTCGATTTACCAAGCCCTGCGTTGTATGCAAGATGTGATCTTCAACTACAAAAAACCTAATGGAGAGGAGAAAATGCCGCTGTTATCAAAAGTTACAGCTTTCAAGACATCGAAAGAGATCTGCAAACACCACACGCGAGGGCTACGCGGCATTTGCACATCCATAAATCTCCAGAGCAAGCTCAGATTTGCAGTAGTGTCTGTATCAAATATAGCCAATGCTAAACACTTTATTCACCTATTTTTAACATCGTGTATTTTATATGATGTTTCACTGTATTATAGAAGTGAGCTAAAACATAGTTGCTCCTAGTAATGCCACTCTGTGTATACACAAAGGCAGAATTTCCCTCTCTAAGTTCTCCACCCCATTATTTCAACAAGAAACACTGATTAAACTCCGCTCCAGCCAGCAGCAATCGCATTACCATTGGTTAACTGCAGGGAAAAATACTTTAACTGCAGGGAAAAATACTTTAACTGCAGGGAAAATACTCTCTCGCACCTGGATACACCACACGCTCACAACCATTTCAAGGCAATCAGTTCACTCCAATCTCCAGTTATCAAACATGCTGGCCAAAAAGACACTGTATTTTTCAGGGAGCGAGCGTGGCACTGTACATTTTAAACAGCAACGCACAAAATCTCAGCTGTGTTTTGTCGGGGAAGCTCAGCCCAGGAGCACGGAGCTGCGTGAGAAGGTGAGCAGCACACACTGCATTTGCGGTGGTCGCAATTAGATGTTGAAATTATTATTGTTAGCAGAAGGAATTTCAACATCATACGCTATCTTTGCTAGATTAGCAGTCTTAGGGTGCCTCCTCTTAGAGCTCGGCTGGTTTTGGAAGACTCTTGTTAAATTTGAGTGCAATAATAAGCAGCTCATAGGAATAGAGGCTTGAGAATCACCTCCTCTACCAGGAAAATAATCAAAGAATAATTATCAAATATGAAAGAATAATTGTGGCAGAGGGCCTGTTCATCTCATTAGCGGGGCAAGTAAATGCACATAGTCCCCAGAGATTATTTATCCTCAAATTCCCAGAAACGCGCTTGCTGGTACAAGAGCTGGCAAGTTCCTCCACACTCCCACTAGTGACACAGCAAAGTTCACGGGTGCTATAAAATACACCTTAAAACACTTAAAAAGCCCAAGCCACCTTTTTTTTCCTGTTTTGATTCCCTTTAAAGGACCCTCAAAAAGATCAACATTCCCTCCTCTCTCTTTCTTTTTGGGCTCCTCAACAACACAGCGCACACATATTTAGCGAGGATGTATATAAAAAGAACACCTACCCTACAATTTGATTAAAATACTTCCTGTAGCCATCTAAAGTTTCATGCTGCAACAAAGAAAAAGCGAGCAAAGATTAAAACAAAGGTGACCAAGAGCAATTGGAAATGAATCGGAGACCACCCGCCGGCAACAGCACGCCCAGAAAGAGATAACCCTCCGCTCCTTTACTCGGCAGAGCAAGTTTGGGCGCCGCGAGCAGGGGCCCATCGTACCATGTTTGAAGGTGGCTGCAGGACCAATCTGGCTTGTTTTCTTCTCTGCTTCCTATAGTAGTTCTCAAAGGTTTCTCGGGCACCCTGGAAAACAGAAGAGATTAATTCCAGTAATTATAACGGTTTCCGTTAACCGTTAACTTGTAACACACTGCATTTACCGTCAACTTGCAATATACTGCATTTAAGACGCAAATCTCATATTCCTCCAGCATATCTACGCAACGCTCTCCTGCAGAATTAAATCTAAATATCAGATGACAAAGAGTTTTACTCTAAACACCAAGTCAAAAAATCAGCTGTTCAGATATCCGATAAACTCTTCCGTGCCCGTGTTCAGTATCGCCAGGCAGATGTGGTATACGGAGGCATGCAACCAACTTCTTTACCGGATCATAACATGGACAAACATCAGATTTGCTTAATCGTGGGGACAGTGAAACAACCGATTTCTAGTGTGAGCAGAAAGAAAGCAGGGACAAACAACGCCAGAAATTCTTCCACTGATTCATGGGTGCAGAGTGACGCAAAGCCACGAACATCAGGGAATTTAAGAAAAACGTGCTTGTGTGGGCTATAGTAATTTCTGAGACCGGTCTACATAGTTGGGAAAAATCCAATAGGTTTTTGAGCTCATTCCTTCCCAGCTGTACTGTGGGTCTGAGCCTCCAGAGGAGAGCCGGTTAGTCCCGAAAGCCCAACACCCCTCCACAGGCATCGCCCGCCCACGCCGGGTGCTGCGGCGGGGACCTGAACCACTCCTCTGGGGGCTTCTTCTGTAGGTGGCTTGTTTTACCCAGCCAGGCTACAGCTGAGCATCCCCGCCCAGCAACAAACCCATGAGGATCCTCAAATGCCATCGACCTGCTGAAGCGTTCAGACACCCGCCTACTGCCCCGGTCCCCTAGGCTATGTAAAACCTTGCCGGTTTATCCCTGCCTGTTCCTCCCTCCTCCACGCCTGTGCTGTTTTATGTCTGAAATTGGATTATAAACACTTCAGAGAAGGGACAAGGTCTTGCTTTGAACTCTTCCAAGCCAAAAAAAAAAAAAAAAAATCTCATTTGGAATTCACAAAACAAACAACGCGCAACAACAAATCTCACCTGAGCAAGGCACCAGCCGTCAACCCTCTCTACTACAAAAAAATAAATTAATTAAAAGAAAAACCTGATGCTAATTTAATGATTCTCCAGCTGCTATGGCATTATGCAACCAGGCTGCCTTAGGATGCCCTCGACTAAAGCGGTCTTATGAAATGTCTGCAGTGAACCCTTGAGGAGCTGTAGCCCGACTTGCTCCTTGTCTTCTACAAGCTGGAGCTCAAGGCTTAAGCAAAACTTCAGCCTTACTGATGTGCCCAGGAGCATTCCCACCGGTACTGCTCTTCCCAACAGTGCTAAAATTCACCAAAAAAAACCTTCTTGCAACCATGCACATGCACTGCAAAGATAATGCAGATTTATACCGTGGATTTTGTCTCTGAATGATACTTTTTATCCTAGCTGAATATCAGGGGTGCACATGATGAGCAGCTCCTGACCCATGCCGGGAACGTCCATCCAACCATCAGTGGTGCCAATACCCCAGCAAGGGACAAACCGGGATCGGGTGTAAGTCTTTCTCCTGCAATCCTGCACCAGCTTGAACCTACAAGTAATCTGACATTTTAAGAAAGCTTTTCAGAAACAGAAACTATCCAGGAACCAGCATTTCCACATCATATGTCTTCTCGATGCTCTCAAAAGCTGTTTTCCCCTGGAAAGGGAAGGGTCACAAGCCCGAAATCAGTGATCTATGTGTTAGACCCAGAACGGGGAGGATTATTACAGTGTTTATCAAGCTAAGTGCTAGCCCCCTTCAGAGGACCTACAAGCAGGGAGCTCTGACCTCCCTTCGAGCTCCTCTCCCAGGCCTGGGAGCCGGTGCTTCTCAGGGTGCTGGTGTTACCCATCTCCTCTCAATTTTGGCAATGCCATAGGAGAACCAAGGCAGAACGGGCTGTCCCACTCCCACTGTGGGCGTACTGTGCTCAGCGTTGGGCCCCTCACCCCCAGAAGGACATCGAGGTGCTGGAGCGTGGGCAGAGAAGGGCAACGAGGTTGGTGAAGGGTCTAGAGCACAAGTCTTATGAGGAGCGGCTGAGGGAGCTGGGGGTGTTTAGTTTGGAGAAGAGGAGGCTGAGGGGAGCCCTCATCGCTCTCTGCAACTGCCTGAAAGGAGGCTGGAGCCGGGGGGGTCGGTCTCTTCTCCCCAGGAACAAGCGATGGGACGAGAGGGAACGGCCTCAAGCTGCGCCAGGGCAGGGTTAGGTTGGGGATTGGGAAAAACTCCTTCCCCAAAGGGCTGTCAGGGCCTGGCACAGGCTGCCCAGGGCAGGGGCTGAGTCCCCATCCCTGGGGGGATTTAAAAGCCGGGGAGATGTGGTGCTTAGGGCCATGGTTTAGTGGTGGGCTTGGCAGTGCTGGGTTAATGGTTGGACTGGATGATCTTAAGGGTCTTTTCCAACCTTAACGATTCTATGATTCTATATTTATTAAATCCTGCTGTGCCTCATCTCTCAAAACCTACACAAGCGGCACAAAAACCCCTGATCATCTCCATCTGGACCAGGAGACCAACTCACCTCTGGTAGCATCACTGAGATGTCCGAATGAAGTTGCTCACTAACTTAGCACAGCCCGCTGCTACCAATGAATTTGTCGTGCAAATTCAAAACTGAAGGTGGGTTTTTTTCCCATTTCTTTAATAAATTAATGTATAGCACCATCAAAGGCAAGAGCACACAGAGGTTCAGCCACAACCGCCAGTGCAGCCGCTGTGGCAGTCGGTCGCTCACGCCAGCCACCCCGTTCGGCTTTATGCAACATCAGATGGAAGGTGGTGGGTAATTAATTCCCCGTTACTGAACACGCATAAGCTCCATCTCCCTAGGCTATGCAGGCAAGATTTTGCGGTGACCTCGAGGACTTACTGGAAACTTGGAAAGCAGTTCATCAGGAGCCAGAGGCCGGTCTGAAACCAATCAGCCCTTTTAATACCAGATTTTGAAGATTTCTGCTAAGACTATGCCACGGCAATTCAGTTCAGCTGAAATCACTTTCCCTCATCCCTCCAACTGAGCTCCGAGAAAAGGTCGCTCCTGCTCACCCCACGCTCACCATGAATTTCTTCAGGAAAGAAAGGCCAAGAAGTCATCCCACACATGGCTCCGCTTCCAGCACATCCTCCCATCGCCCTGCGACACCACAGGCCTTATCCTGTAGCTGTTCACCTCATTAAAAAGTTTCTCCATTTGATGGGACCACTTTCCCATCCCCTCCGCAGGAGCACCCAGATGGTGGAGGTCACCAAGTGCTGGGAGAGGCAGAAGCCACCAGATCGTGGGGGACAGGGCAGCGGGAAGCACGCGTCCCCACGGTCGAGAGCCAAAACCCCCAACCCCATCACTCAGTTCCTTCGCCCCTGGGGATAAACCACAAGCCAGGTTTCTACCCCGATTTTACTGATGGCTTTAAGGAAGAGGAAGCATCTGGACAAACTTCATAACATTCTCTGAAAACTAAACTATTTTGGATTGCGCTTTCAGAGGAAAAAATGTTTTCCACAGACACAAGAAGCAAGAGTGATCCGAGCTGGGCTGGAGATACCGTATGAAGGATTCGCTATAAGCCTGCCTCTCAACCTCGGAGGGAAGCCCCTTCAGCCTCACAGGGTGCTTAGAAGGTTTGAGATGCCAAGACCTCCTTGTTCCAACCCAACGAATGGCTTTAAGTGTAGCAGAAGAGAAGGAACAGCAAAGACATTTGAAACCATTCCCAAAAAACTGCAGACCATATTCACATTTTAACAGTTTCCCTAAGATTTATGGCCAAGACACCTGCCGATCTGACCAAAGACATCTCCCGCCCAATGCGCTGTTCCCTGGATTTTCTTTCTTGAGCCGTTTTTGACTGCCCCAAGAATTAGGGACTCTCTCATAAGAGGCTACTTCTATGAAAAACTTCTCCTCCCAAAAAATCTCTCTTGATACTATCTGCATTTTTCTTGCACATAATTTCATCCTCTTAAGTGCATTCCTCCATCATCTCCCTAGATCTTTTCATCGCTCACGTATTATACTCTCCTAAAAATGGGAAGTCTTTCTTCCCCTTGGTGGCAGTTTTAGCTTAGACTACCCAGTTTCCCACGTTTGACCTATTTAAGACTATTCAATTTATTGGGTCTTCAGATAATACCTCTCCTTTGTACTCTATTTTTTAATATTGTTTTCCTCTGGGTTAAAAAAAATAAAAAGGCAAAGCAAAAACCAAACAAACAGAAAGAAACCACACCAAAAAGGTATCCAGAACAGACTACAAGACCCTGTGTTTATAGACTATTCATCTGAAACACCATGTAGTATTTGTACTTCGATCCCATTCTCCTCTCCCAGCCCCATGCCTGGTGGGTTTTCACATTTAACCAATCCCATCCTTAACCGCCAGTGTTCAAAGACAGTATTTTGGGACCTAAATGCTGTATGCAAGGACTCATGAGAAGCGACTTTGAGAGCATCACTCAGGCTGTCCAGGCTCAGCCTCTTGGTCCAGGCAGGTACACCAGCCTCTGCTCAGAATACATCTCGGGCTGAATAAAAGATTTGCTCCAAAATCTCCTGAGTGCTTCAGCGTGGCACGGTACCCACACAGAACAACAGCTTCATCAACCAATGCTTCGATAAAAATACCAGCCCGGAGCTGGCCTGCATGCGAGCACATAAGCTCGGAGCAGAGCTGTGCATGCACGTGCCCTGTTCCTGCTCTCCATGTCCCCTCGGTGGGAAACAGTCCCACTTTTCTCTTTCTTTTCCTTTCTCCTAAAAGCAGCTATTTTACTCTATAAAGATGCATTGCATTAGTGGCGGACTTGGCAGCGGTAGGTTAACGGTTGGACCTGATGATCTTAAGGGTCTTTTCCAACCTTAACAATTCTATGATTCTATGATTGCACCTGCAACGTTTTTCTTTTTCAAGAGAACCCATGGGGCACATGCAGATCTCGAGCAGCACACAGCAGGTCTGCGAACAAGGACCACTTGGGAAAGACTACTGAAGGAGCAACTCCCAGTCCCAAGGTCTCATGGAATTCCAAATCCACCACCGACCTTCTGCAGAAGCAAGATGCTGCTAATACGTATCATTACAGAGGCAGCATCCTTGCTCCTTCTGGGTTTCTCATGAGCTCAACCCATAACTTGGGGAAATCAAGCACTCGTGGTGGGGAGAGGAGAAGGAGGTCCCTTTCCTATTCATCTCTTCAGTTTGAATGAGAATAGGTTTCACCCAATTCTCAATCTCTTTAAGCGAGTGGGAAGAATCCAAAGCTACGCTTCCAAACTCCACATTTATTGTAATCACTGGCCCAGGAAAAACCCTCAATAATGCCTCATATTTTTAAAATTACCGGGCAGAACTTTCCTTCTCAAATTAGCTTCAGAGTTCACAGAGTTGGCAATGAGAGGCAGATAATTAAGATCGTAGATGAACACCACATAAGGGAAAACAGAATATAATCACAAGAATGCAAAAACAACAGCTGAAAAAACCCAAAAAAGTTTCAGAGCGGAAAGCAAATCTAGTTGTGAATTACATGGGGAAAAACGTGCTCTAAGTTTTATTCTGCCGTTGTCCTCAGTAAATCATTAAAATGCCCAGTAAAATGGGATTTTCTGGATCCAGAACATGCAGATGACAATATTTTGGATTACTACATTTCTGCTTACCTGGAAGCAGAAATGCACCCTGTGTACTTCACGTAGTGATAATTTACTTGCTGCATACAACTGGGTGACACGTACCATCGATAACCCATCGCTCCCGTGGTGACATCAGTGGCTGAGCTGTCTCGAGCCCTTCGCACTGGCAACATCAGCCCATTCCCCGAAAATGAGTGGATCTTCTAAGCTCTTACATTAAAATGTCATTACAATGACGGTAAGCACGGCCATGTGCTATGATAATCCACGCTGAGTAGATTCCTCCCTTGATAACCCCAAGCTGTGCTTAGATCAGTGCGTATGTGTGGACAGCAGTTGACCACATAGGCAGAACAAGCAGAACAAGACCCGATTCACTCATAACAGCCTAGTTTCCAATCCATTGGAGAACGCTTTTGTAGCACCCGATCCACAGACCACGCCATTCACAGCACTGCAGCTCCGGTTTAAGCAAACAGCAGTGAATTTGGCTTTCTTCCTTGTTAGTGAGAATCTTAAACCCACGGCCCATCTGGGTTTAGTAAGGTATCAGCACTAGCTACTGCACGGCCTGAGCTTCTCTTAAATTTATCTCTGGCTTTCACTGGCTCTTCACCCTCCTTTCACTTCAGTCCACAAAAATTCTCAGGTTCACGTTTCAGGAACTCTCCTGCCCTTAAAAAAGACTTACGCAGCATCTCACAAAAGCACAGCTCCACTCCTACACAGTCCATCTCAAAGGCTTGCCCAACTGTTTCCCAAGAAGCAGATCAATATTCACCTACCTATGAAAGTCTGCCTTCAAACGGCTCCTTGTTCACTTGGAGAATTTACAGTGGAGCTCCCAAAATTCAAAACATTCTGCCTAAGTTAAGATGTCAGTGTGGATGACTGATCAGCTTGATGGGGACCTGGTTGGTACCCATCCGTACCTGGCTGGATGGCTGGGTTCAGAGGGTTGCGGGTTAATGGGTCATGGTCTACATGGAGGCCTGCAACAAGTGGAGAACGACAGCAGGGGTTGTGGGACCTGCCTCGCTTAATGTCTTCATCGATAACCTGGAGGAGGCAACGGACGTGGTCTCATCCACTTTGCAGATGACCCCAAATTGGGGGAAAAGTCAATACACTTGAGGGCAGGGCCACCATCTGGAGGGGCCTCGGCAGGCTGGAGGAATGGGCCAACACGAACATGATGAAATTCAGTAAGGACAAATGCCAAATCTCACATATGAAAAGGAAGAACCCCTGAACCCCTTGCAACAATACAGAGGACCACTGCTTTGGGAGCACCTCTGTGGATAAGGACCCTAAGTTTTGGTAGACAGCAAGCTGCACGTGAACCAGCAGTGCATCCTCGCAGCAAAAGCAGCCAAAAGCATCTGGGGGTCTAACCCTAATATCGACGAGGAGGTCATTCAGAAGATGAAGCCAGGCCAACTCTTCACAGTGGTGCACGGCAGGAGAGACAACGGGTACAAATGAAACAGACATTTGACTGCTTGTAACAAAAAGGTTTTTCACAAGAACAGTCAGGCAGCAGAAAGAGTTCCCCAAAGGTGTTTTACAGTCTCCATCCTTGGAAGCTTTCAAGACCAGACTGGATAAAGCCCTGAGAAACCTGGTCTGATCTCACAGCTGACTTGCTCTGAGCAGGAGGTTGGACCAGAGACCTCCGGAGGTCCCTTCCCACCTGGATGACCCCAGCCTGTGAGAAACAGGCTTTACAAACAGACTATGCAGACATTTTGAAGCCTCCAGGTATTTTACACATGGCTTATTTCCCAGCCTGGGCTCCAAATATCCTGGTCGCCAGCCATTTCCCATGTGTCATGTTCTGCGAGGAGGAAGGGCCAGAACTGGGGCCAGAAGTCCCATTTTGGGGGGGGGTATACTCACAGTTTAGCCAATCTCGGGCTCATTTCAACAAGTAACAGTATATTCCTTTTCCCCCACGTCACTGAGCAAGAGTGCTGTGATGTGTCACCCCTCACCTGGCTGCAACGGCCCCTATAGATAGTGTTTCATTTTAATTTGCCTACAAGTGCCAAACAACACTTGGCATCGTATCAATGCCGAAGAGCCGCTCGGCCAAACCTGGATCCCACTTCCACTCCCCTCTTGTAACCCCTGAGTTTCACGGGCAAACCCAAAACCAGACCCACACATACAACCCCGACGGCTCAACAGCTCAGTGCAGCAGTTTGGATGGGACCCACCTTGTCAAAAGTAGCAGAGAATTTTTAAAATCCTACAAATACCTACTTTTTACCCCAAAGTTACCTAAAAGGGGAGGTTTGTTCTAAGAAGAGACGATCATCTGGTGCTTAAAGAAACCAACAGGAGCTTGTACACTTAGTTCGAAATAAGTTGCATGAAAATGAGCTTGCAAAATAAGTTTAACATGCCCTGAAGATCTATCAAGACAAGAGAACACCAGTAGCCACTAATGAAACACAAAGAAGTCCGACTCTTGAGCAGATGCTTCACTTTAAAGACATAAATATTCCCAAATAACACCACGGAGGCGCACGGGTACACGTGCAGGTGCTCAGCACTGAGCATGTAAGCGCTTTGCTGAATCAGGATCAAAAAGGAGGCTCTTGCTCTGCCCCGTGGAACCGCTTGTTGACTGTAAACACCACCTCGATACCAAAAACAAAAAGATAAAGCTAACTAGAAAATTGCGTGGGGGGGAGAGAGAGCAGCAGTACGGCAAGCGCCGCTTTTGAGGTGAGCCTCTCCCTCCGAGGGCTGCAGAGCCGTGCACGCTCACAGCGGCCACGCTCATCCCCACGTGTCCTGCACGGCTGAACAAGCACACGCGAGCGGAGAACAGTCGCAGCCCCACCTTGTCCTGACCGGGGGTGTCTCCACCATCCCGGCGAGACTGATTTTTTGTGCTGCTTGTCTCACTACACTATGCATCTCTTCCTGCAAATAAAAGGGCCGTGGGCACACGCATGGAGCCATCTCCTTCCTACCAGCTCAGCCCAGCCCAGGCAGGATTTGATCTCTGCTTCACCTAACCCTGACTCCAACTGCTACCCCAGATGGAAGACCATCACCCATTTCTTCTTTAAATTGGTAAATCCCAAGTTTCAAAGTGAATTTCATGTTTCAGATGCTTCGGGGCTTGTGTCCAACAATGGTGCACTGCTAGGAACAGCCTGACTTAGTGGATTTGTACTCAAGCACTTGAAAAAAATAATTGAGACATGGCAAAGTGGAAGAAGGCCAAGGAGCACAACTGAAGGCCATGCCAAAGGAAAGGAGTGCTCCAGAGATCGCCTAGTACCAAGGTCATGAGCTAGTCAGTTGAAAGAAACTCTGAGAACCAGCGAGAGCCACAAGAGCAGAAAGCCAACCCAGAAGAGTCCGTAGGAGCTCCGGCACTCCCTTCCCTCTCTCTCATTGTTTGTTTGGTAAGTTAATTTAAAGCAAAGTTTGAAAGCAAAAAAATTTACAAAGCAAAAGCAAGAAGAAAGCAAAGCTTGAAGTCTGGGTCCAACAGGTAAAGTTACCTCCCTCCTGCTCCACCAACTAGTCCGATGTGGTGGGCAGATGCTGGCGGTGCTACCTGGGCCACTTCCATCAGCAGAGATGAAGAAGATGGGAGAGAAATACCCTCCTGATCCCTCCGGGCAGGGCACCGGGAGCCCAGGTGAGCTCCCAGCCAGCCCCGGTCAGGCAAACAAGGAATATATGGGCATCAGTGCACCAGAGAATTGGGTTTAGAGCCAGTTCTCTATGGGGTAAAGATGCAGGTTGCGTTTCTTTAGCTCTGATGCAAAGCGGCACGAGAGCCACCACTTGTCCTAGGGAAAACTTTGGGTCCTACAGCAGGTCCTGACACAGCTTCTCACTGCTTCCCACCGGCCTGGCCGTGAAATAGTTAACCATAGAGGAAAATAGGTAAGATTTCCCCCCTTTTCCCCCTTCCTCCAAGGTGGACGCCCAACAGCTCCTCTCTCAAAGGAGCTGGGCTCCTTCCTCTCAGAAAATAAGGCCATTACCCCCCCGTCCCACTGCCGGAGCCGGCGGCGCAGCATTGTTCCCCAGCCCTGTCTATAGGAAGCAATATCTATTTTCCATTTAGACGAGGGTAAAGCCTTTAATTTCACCCTCCTGGCTGCAGCTGGAGTTCCTTTTTAACTGCTTGGCCACGGGAGTGAAGACAGTTTTATATGGAAGAAAATGCTGAAAAGGCCACTTTAATATGCTTGCATGTGAAAAGGGGAGAGCTTTTCATACTGCACGGTAATGAGGGTCAGCGGGATATTACACTTCACCATATGGCTAATTTGCACAGCAGGTCAAATGCTCTATTTGCTTTTTAAAGACGGCCCTATAGATTAAGCTGCACTAAAACAAAACACACCAAAAAAATAGAAAATAAAGAAGCGTGAGGAGGAGATGCCATCTAATGTTCGAGCCCGGCAGCGCATGCAGCACGGCGTGCGGGAGGTTTTGTTAAAAAAAAAAAAATAATAAAACTTGAAGATGAGCGGGGTAGGGATGAGACAAATCGCAGCGTTTTGGGGAACCCCGCTGCTTCGGCATCGCCCCATGCCCGCGACGGCTACCCGCGCTAAGGGCCGTGCTCCGGCGATTGGCGCGATGGCCCTCGTAAGCCGTGTTTGTCTTGGCGCGTCCTCGGCGCCGTGGCCCAGGCGTGACCCGCGGAGGCGCTTCCCGTCCCCGGGCCGGCAGCTGCCCGCGCAGCTCCCAACAAATCTGGTGGGTAAAGATTAGGGAGCCGCACGGCCGGGGCGTTTGAAGAGAGTAAACACTCTGATTAACGAGCCTGGCTTTTGTAATCGCCTCCCGCCCTCCCCGCCACAGCAGAGTGTTAATTTATTAAATACCTTAACAAAGGGCCTTTATTAGCGGCCTTAGCTTGGCTGGCTCCTTTCAGAGCATTACTAACTACATCTAATAAAGCTTTAATTGACTACTGCTTTTCGCAACCTCTGACCCGGGATGACAAACGGTGGGGCCACGCTAGCGAAAGGAGGGGTTTCCATCCCAAATGAACCTGGCAGCAGCTTGCAGGGATGCAACGCGCTCGCCTGAATCCGGCAGATGAGAAGTCTGGAGATGAGCATCACCTCGCTCCATCTGGACCAGAAGCCAACTTCATCCCACATCAGCCCCTTTTTATAGATGCTCCAGTTTTCCTGATAGGAGGAAATCACAACTTGGTGAGAAATGGGAAATTTTTACGGCTTGTGCGATATAGAGGGGAGTAAGAGAACCAGATCCTGGTGCTCCCCAGCCCATGCTCCTGGCTAGCTGGTGCTGTAGAGAAAAGAAAAACCCCACTATTCTCCCCCTCCTCTCCAAGGGGTCAACACGAAAGCAACAGGAGGGAGGTGGGGACCAGAAGCAGAAAGCCAAATACCTCTTTGCTTTGGCCATGATCAGGGGTTCCCATCTTCTTGCAGTGGGAAGCCACCAATGAAGAGACAGAAAACTGCCATTAGCAACGTGATGGAAAATTGAAGAATTAAAGACTTAAAGGAAAAAAAGAAAGCCCAGAGCAACTAAAATTGCCAGCACAGAATTGCCTCTTCAGCTTGGTGAAAGGGTTGGGTAGCTCACATCTCTACTTCTCCACTCTCAAAACCAAAGACAAGCCATTTCTGTCGCTAGCTCTGCTCCCAAGATCTTAACCAGGAGCTCAAATGTTTCGCCTCAGAAGCTGGAATCGAGAGTGCGGCATAGCCATCTAAGCTTTCATTGAAAATAAATAGGTAGGTATTTCTAATCCTTGTAACTGCAGGAAAAAAAGCATGAAAATGAGAATAAACTGCCCTTCAATTGCTCGGTCCAGGAAAGAAATACTTTTTCAAATGCCACAAGTTCTTTCACCTCATTCATGTGTATCTACAGTGGAATAGCCGAGAAAAATCAGGAATTGCCAGGTTCAAAAAAGCAGTAGCCTCTGTTCTGCAAAGCAGCTAGATGTATTTTAACCTCATTCAAATAAAAAACAGATCAGAAAATTGAATGTCTCTCAAACCCTTGGCAAGACCGGAGCCGTGAGGTCTTCCACGCACTCATACGGCGGTGCCCAAGAGCTGTCAGGAGCCAGCCCGCGTCCTGCCCGCACGGGGCTCAGCCAGGTGTTAGAGATAACTAAATAAAACCTGAATTTAACCAGCAGGAACAAACAGCTTTCCTAAGACGCGTGCAAATGCTACGTGGCGGCAGAGCCCGGGCGCAGCGCCCTGCCTCCAGCGCCGGCCAGCACCAGGCCTGGTGTTACTGAAAAATAACACAAGAACAGGGCAAACACGTAATGCAGCTTTTTCCAGCGTCGTTTCTCAGTCTCCAGCAACTTCCAGCGCAGGGATGACCTGAGCCACAAGCCAAGTCTTTTTATTTCAATAGCCCTTGGTGGACTTTTTTTTTCCCTGTAAATTTGCCCAATGGCTTCCCATGGAAACCTCTACTGTCCATAAGACCTTGTGTCAGAGCTTCAGAGAAAACAGAGAGTAGAGATCAGAACAGAGTCTAAGCCTCTAAAAACTAGGGAAAACAGTGCTTAGAATTTCATATTCTCTCTTAGAAAAATCCAGCTTGCATGACAAAGCTGGAAGAAGCGACTCGTGCTGCTGCATGGCTCAGAGGAGCTAAAAGCCACCAAAAACCTGCAGCCAAGCCCCAGATCTGGGGGCTGTCGTGGCAGCACAGACGCTCAGCACACCCGAAGCCTCCCCCACGCCATGGCTAACCACGGAGAATCGGGGCTCAGGTGCTCTTATCTTCAAAGCACTCAATGGGCTGGATGGAGTACACAGAAAACATCTCCTCCTAAAACTACGGGACAAAGACAGCATCAACAATTCGCCTCTATCTACGCAACGGATCTCCCTCTCCCACCAATAAAGTTTATTTCTGCAGCCGGCAGAGCCTTTGCAGGGGTCTGTCAGGCTGCAAAATGCTGTTCTGGAAGGCATTACACCCACCCAAAACCTCATCCCTTCCCAAACGCAAGCAGAGAAGGATCAGATGAAGAACTGATGCTCCATGCTCAAATCCTGCAGTAAGGCCATTGAAGAAGACAGAGAGAACAAATATCTCTGTACAAACCAGATGGATTCTTTCTTGCAAATAAATTTCAAAGCAAAATCACAAGCAGCGTGCCTGGTTTCAGGCACGCTCGTGTTGAGAACTGGCCTTCAACAACTCATTTCACATTTCCCACAGCACCACAGGTTTCAGGGAGCTTTGCAAGGGGAGAAGGGACAGCATCTCCTCTTTCAAGTTTATTTCCCTGTTAAGAATTTAACCTCTGCACAAGCCAAGGACAACCTACCATGAGAAAGGGCATTTTCACGTGTACGTTCATCGCTTGCTTTGAAAGCAAAAAAGACAGCGGGCAGCAGCCGGGGAGAGGACGGGGAGTTGAAGACCTTCTTCTCTTCCCAGGCTCGATCAAAGTTTCAAATTAGAAACTTGAGATTTCAAATACGACAGCAGATCCTGTGACCCTTCAGTTTCCTGAGACGGAGTAGTTTCTTGGGCAAGAACTAGGACAGAAGCTCTCCGAGGCAATGCGAAACTCTTTGGCCCACCAAAGCACTGCTGATGGGGCAGATGGAAATGCTCCTCACCCTTACGGGTGCAAGGAGCACACTGCAACGGGAGGATTCTGCTGACCAAAGTCCACCCAGATCCATTTTCTTTTTTATCTAAAATCCTAAAACGTGCTTACCAGTTGACTGCATTAATTCCAGCCCTACCCAGTTGTGCTCCTATTTACCGTTTGCTCAGTCAGGTCACCCAGGCTGAGCTCCTGCAGAGTGCAGGCGAAGGCACCCCAGCTGCGAGGGAAGCGGCTGCGAGCGGGTGCAGAGCTGCACAGGCTCAATACGGGGATTTTGGTGAAACGTAGGGATTTTCAGGGTGAAGCGAGTTCTCCTAATGTGACAAACAAGTAGCCACAGTAAATCTTCCAAGTAATGCAAGATGCGAGTTCCACTTCAATCACATTTTAATAGGTTTAAATGTTAACCAGAAATGTGTTTTCTTTTCCATTTAATAGCGGTAGAAAAATTTAGTGTATTTGCTACTGCTCAGTCATCGGTTTAGAGCTGCTGGGTTCATTTAACGAGAGCTAGGTAGTGCGAGGTTTTCAGTCTCTGCTACCCAAGTATCATCTGTTTTGTTGTTCTGCTTAGCCGGGACTGGGTACCACAGCTTTTCCTTAAACTAGACCAAGCAAAAGATTGCTGCCCCAGTCCAACATACGATTAAACATCACATCATCCTAGTTAAAGAGAGGTGGTTTGCTTGTATAAACACTGAACACATGGCCAACCTTTTAAAACAGTATTTTTGTATTTATCAAATCAATTCTCGATATTAAAAAAAGATATGTTCATCCAGAAGGAACGTAAAGAAAGACTCAAATACTTCAAAATATTTCCCTTGGGGGCCTTTTCTGATCTTAAAAATTTTGCTTTTTAATAGCTAGGAAGAAGAAGTACTCCAAATCTGGAGTTGCTGTGCCTGACAAATGAAGTGAAGCACAGAGCACACTGAGCTGTAAAAGGCGAGAAGGACATTAAACTTTTCCGAGATGACAGCTCGAGCTTTCACAGTTCCTCAGAGTTAATGCTGCTCCAAAGGAGCAGAAAGCAACATGCACAAATTAATATTTGTTGGAAAGTCTGATCTTCTCCCCTGATTAATAGGCAAAAGTTTATCTCTGAGTGGTAGCAGCGCAACACAAGATCCAACGCAGGTTCATACCCCGAAGACCAGTGACACCGATAAAAAGTCAAACACAAACCGTTTCTCCCTAGCTTTTAATAGCTTTGATTTTGTTTTCAGATGACAAAATACATCAAGTAACAGCATACTTTTCTCAAAGTCATGCCAACGACCAGGACCGTACACAAATATACCCCTTCGCTCTTCCCCGCATCTAATGGAAAATTTCCTGTAACTGCCCCAAGGACAGATACATCAGAGGCCTTCTCCTACCGCGAAAAGGCTTTTCCAAATCAACCTCATTTCTGCTTTTAGACTTCCCAGCCATCTGCATATGCGTCCTGAGCATCTGGTCCACCTGCTCGCACACCGATCAACCCAGTCTTCTCCCCAGTATCCCCATGGACACAAGCTGGTCCATGCTGGGTCATAAAACACCTTGAGTCAGGGATGATGGGTTTCTTGGTTTTGGGCAATGAGGTTTTTGGTAAGACTGAATGCTTTTAGATGGTGTGACATGCCACGAGGCACAGAAAGAAAAGCTCGTCTAAGCTGAAGTTGCCCAGAATTAGTCCCTCACATCCCATAAACCGACAGACACCTGAGCAAAGGGATACTGATTTCAGAACAAAGATCCTAAAAAGGATTAAACGTTCCCTTGGCACTTCGCAGCCTTCATATCGCCCATAAAACCAGAGTCACATAGCATATATCTGTCCACATTGCTTGTCAACCTTAGAAATTTGAAAATACACCCTAAATAGAAGATGTTTTGACATTTCAGATTAAGGACCACCACCTGGCAGAGCAATTCCACCAAAGCACCATCACTCAGCTCCGAAGCAGAAGAGCACAAGACCCAGCAACTGTCAGAGCAGAGCTCAGCCCTTCCCCGGGTCAGACTCGCACGGGGACACGTACATTTATCTCGGCTTCAACTAGCCCCGTCTCTGCAACGTGAGCAATAGTTCCCTTACCTCCCAGATACAACACGTGGGTGAATTTTTTCTAGGGGAAACCATAAAAGAATATATAACTCCTTAAAGTGACACAGGGCTGAGATGCGCTTCTATTAAGGAGCTTCTCTCAAATATCAGCATCCCCCAAATAAACCTTTACTCTGCTGCATAAGATACAACGTGTACATAGGAAGCATCATTCCAAGCTTTTCTGAGAGCCCCAAGTGCGCTCATATTTTAATAGCTAGAGTGGAAACTTCACCCATTTTGCACGGAGCCTTTCTTTCTGCGCAATCCCTCCTCCTGCCGCGCCAAGCCCTTGGGTCCGGAGCACCCAGCCCCGCGCCGGCTGACAGGCTCCGAGCTGGAGGAAGGCAATCGCCAAGCCCCGCACCGGGTAACGCTCTGAAGAAATCACTGCACGCTCAAACAATGGGATATTTGTCAAAGTACAGCTTGATCACCAGCAATCATCTGTTTTTCATAACTACATTTGACCTAAACTGAATTGACTGAACAAGTAGCCTGTGTTTCTCATTCTGGAAAATACAGCGGTGCGGCTCCCTCTCCAACCCCCCCTCTCCTTTTTAAGTCATACTTTTGAAAAGTTACAAAGCGATGATGTAGACAGATATTTCCTCATTATAAACAGCAGCAGCTAAACATTTTCAGGTTGCATTTTTGGCGATCTCCTCCCGTTCCAGGTGACCTGCAAGGTTAAGCGCACGGGGACGTGCCTTTCTCCTCCGCTTGCTTTCAATCCACCCTCTCTGCAAAGAAAAGCGCAACCCAACACTTCCCAGTGTAAAACGAGCAGAGATGGTTTCTAACCACGTGCTCTTTTCATAATATATTTAAAATTCATTAAAACTTTATAATGAATGAGCTGCCAGAGAAAAAAAAATATATTCAGGACAAGCCCACAGAGTCTTCCATGCGAGGCCACTGTGCGTAAAACCTCTGGGAGGCAACTGTCTGCTTGTCGAAGAAAGCTCGCTCTCCGGGCTCGAGGAAGGAAGGAAGCGGTGGAAATCGGTCACAAGCTTTGCAAGGAAGGATGCATCCCCAACAGCTAATCAGCTCTTGTCAGGGCTCCCATCAAATAAGGGAAAAAACCCCTTCCATTTAAATAGAGTACAGAATGAGTCCTTGAGGAAGATGAAGGACAGGTCCGGAGTGAGGCAAAGGAGCCAAGGGAAGAGGAAGGTGGAAGGGTAGGAGGCAAAATGGACCGAGAAGAATGCAATCTGCAACAAATCTCACCCCTTGTTCTCAGCCTGCTTAATATTGTGTGGGTTAAGCTGTATGTCTCCTACAAGAGGGCTAATAATCACCGACAGACAGGGTGTGCATTAATTGCAGGGACACACGGGGAAAAAAAGTCCCTAAATGGGATATTTTCATGAGGAGACAGTACTGTACCGCTAGATGATTTGAGTTCGAAGCTCTCGCCCTCCCTGAATCCAAGCACGCACTCGGGAAGGAGCAGAAAAGCACTCGTCCCGCACACCCCCTTCCAGCAGAAAAATGCAGCTCGCTCCTAAGACTCTGCTATAAAATGTTTGGGTTGGAAAATTACATTTGCATATCTGGTTTTTTGTTCTTCCATCGCAGAACGTGGGGGAATGGTCAGGGAGCACAGAGAAATAAAAACAAGATAAACTAATAAACAGACCTCTTGTTCCAAGCACTGCTGAGGAGCAGCACATCCAGTATTAGCTACACCGTCCGTACTGGGAGAGAAGTCATGGCCTAGCAGCCCGTTTCCATGTTTGACAACTAGTTTTTTGCCTCTTCTTAAGGCAATGATCCATACAAACCGAATTCAAACAGGCACGCGGGATGCTGTACAGTCTGCTCCCAACCAGAGGCGGACCAGCATGACCTCTGCTTTGACCGGCTCTCAACTCTGCCCACCTGAACCAACACCTATGTAATAATTATGGGTTTACAGAAAACAGTTAAGAAGCCAAAATGACCAGGCAGTGAAACAGCTGTGTTACACAGAGACGTAAGCACAAGCACCAGCGCTCGGCTCATTTGAGCAGAACAAGAGTTCTCCTTCCTCCTACCCATCACCCGTGGAGCTCTGTTGGGTGACATCTGCCATCGATTCCTCTGCTCCCTGAAAATGCAGGTGATAAAACTGGAAGGAGCGACTGACAGACCAGAGGGCTGTGCTGCCATCCAGAGGGACCTGGGCAGGCTGGAGAAATGGCCCAACAGGAACCTCATGAAGTTCAATGAACGCCAAGTCCTGCCCCTGGGGAGGAACAGCCCCAGGCACCAGTACACGCTGGGGCTGACCAGCTGAGGAGCAGCTTGGTGGGAAAGGACTTGGGGGTCCTGGTGGACACCAAGTTGACCATGAGCCAGCAATGCACCCTTGCAGCAAAGGAGGCAATTGGACAATGCCCTCAGACATATATGGTATGATTTTTGGGGCTGTCCTGTGCAGGGACAGGAGTTGGACTCAATAATCCTTGTGGGTCCCTTCCAACTCAGGATATTCTATGATTCTATGACTGATCAGCCTGGAGAAGAGAAGGCCCAGAAGAACCCTCCCAATGTGTACAAGCACCCAGTAGGGGAAGTAAAGAAGGTAGAGCCAGACTCTTCTCAGTGCCTGGTGACAGGAGAAACCGAAATACAGGAATTTCCATTGAACATAGGAAAACACACTTTTTTACTGTGAGGGTGATCAAACACTGGAACAGGCTGCCCAGAGAAGCTGTGAGGTTTCCATCCCGGCTGGACACGGTCCTGAGCAGCCCCACTCCAGCTGACCCTGCTGCTGGGGCAAGCTGGACAAGGCGATCTCCAGAGGTCCCCTCCAACCTCTGTCTGTGATGCTGTGAAGATGGACACAACAGTACCTTCCCTAGAGGGCCATAACGTACATACACGTGGCCACCCCTACGAGTCGGCGTACGCCCGTTTAGTTATAGGGTCTACACATAAAAAGATCGTGAGGCCTCCTATCCAGCAGCAGCTGCAGAAAAGATGCTCTGTGGCACACCCAAGCTATTACTACAATAAAGAGTTTGCTGTATAGTTCCATGGATGTCCTTGGATTAATATCTGAAATAATTACAAGGAGGAAGAGGCGCATTTTAGACTACGTTATTCCTTACAATTTTTCATCCTGAAGGATTCCAAGGCATTTCAACACCATACAACAACCACAGCTGGGGCAAGACAAGCTGGAGGTAGTAAAGCCAGGAGAGAAGGTTTAAAGGCCAGAGACAAATCCCTGCTCTCGTAACAGCTCTTGTGGGTTGCTCAGTGTCTGTGAGTAGATGATTAAGTCTCCGCAAAGCGAGGAAACTAGAGGATCATAAGTCACCCAGACCTCCAGGTACCAGCTTCAAATGATAAAAGAGATGAGACACCTTTCTCAGAAGCCAAACCTCTCATCCTGAGGGATTCAGGAGAGCAGAGCCAAGGAAAACCTCTCTGAGGGCAACGCGCACCTTCTGAACATGTTGCACATATCCCTGCTTTTGTTTACAGCAATTACCAACCCCCTGAATCAGAGCTTTTCCATCACCCTTTATAAAATACAACCCAAGCTGCCTGTTGATCCCTGAACTGAAACAACTTTTTGTGGTGGGATGGAGGTCTGCATGCTTCTCGTCTTCCCGCTGCGAGACCACGGCTGCCCCGCAGCAAGCGGCTCCCGCGCCGCGCTCCTGGAATGCGAAGGCAGCGTTTGTTCATTGTACAACTGCCTTGTTTCCACATTTTCCTGAACAAAGGACTGAAATAGGGGGTATATGCGTCATAAGCCCGTCCTGAACATTGCTCACCCTTTCCTGCACAAATATTTGTAAACAGATTGAGAATTAATGTCCAGCCAACTCAAGACCCTTCATAAAAAAAGGGTTTTATTGAAAACAGGATGGCAATCATTTCCCAGATACACTGCATATAGGCCTTTAAGATGAGAAACAACATACGTAGCAGGAAAACAGCCACCGCAGCTGTGCACCAAGCCATTTTCAGAGATGCATAAAACATGGTGGCTTATTATTTTACAGCCCCCTCCTCCCCCACAAACACACTCTCCTCTTTAAAACAAAAAAAATGAAGTTTCTGGTCAGCACATGATAATTCCCCCGGGGTTAATTTATGCACAAAATACACAGCTTCACTAACACGAATAGCTCAACAGTCCTCACGCAGAAGGATCTTCCTAATGCCTCTTTTTATAGCAGTCTCCGAGAGCCCACATCTTACACACACTCTCCTGAGATCCAGTTTGAAGCCCAGGGTGACTAAAATACTTAACAGCCCAAGGGAAGACGGGGCCAGTAAATCTCACGACTCTGCTTCCATGCACATCTTATTACTTTTGCTTCTCAGCCATTTCCACGCGTGGGGTGTGGAGGCAATGCCACAAAGGGCAAGACTCCGCACTTCTAAGAGGGGTTCCTCCGCTCGCCCTCCAATTTTCAGGATAGTCAAGAGAAACTGGATCTGATTCACCAGGCCCAAATTTGGGTCTAGTGTTATGTTGCAATATCTTTCACATGTCACTATGAACTGGCACCGAGAGTGTCATTTATTTATTTTTAGGAGCAAAAATAAGTCCTAAATATTGAATATCAGCATCAGCCCAGTGGAACAGTGTCACTTGTGATCCAGCTGCAATAAAAAAGGCTTTAAAAGTGTTATGCAAAAGAGCAGCTGTAGAGATACTGGGGTACTACACATTGAAGCAAGGCCAGCAATGGCCACCAAGGGAATTGGGGGAGCTGGAGCACACAACATGTGAGGAAAGGTGAGGAAGGAGAAGGGTGAGGAAGGAGAAAGACGGGTGAGGAAGGAGAAAGACGGGTGAGGAAGGAGAAAGACGGGTGAGGAAGGAGAAAGACGGGTGAGGAAGGAGAAAGACGGGTGAGGAAGGAGAAAGACGGGTGAGGAAGTATATCTAATGCAGGATTACAGGGTAGACGGAGCCACGCTCCCCTTGGAAATGCACAGCAAAAGGAGAGGTAAGAGACAAAATGCAAAAAGATAAATTCAAATTAATGTAACAGGGGAAAAAAAAAAATACAGTGAGGGTGAGCAAACACTGGAACAGGGACCCAGCAAGGGTGGGCAGCCTCCACCCTTGGAGAGCCTCAAAACCCAACTGGATGTGGCTCTGAGATCCATGATGTTATTTCAAATTTAGCCCTGAGTGGAGGGTTTGGCCAAAGTCCTGCATGAGTCTCTTCCAGTCTAAATTATTACGAATCTATAACCAGAGGATGAGAAAAGAGTGGGAACGCTTGTTAGAGATTTCCGTTTCTGTTGAACTGAGTTTTACCTTAGAAAACTCAATGCTCTTCAGGGAAATTCTTTGCAAATCAGTGCACTTCCGTCTCTATCACTTGTTATTTTTGAGATATCACCGCTTCTGGACACCACCACAAAGTTCTCCGGGGTAGCTGAGGCATTTTCCAAACATTCCTGGGACCGCTCTGAGCCCCAACGCCCGGAAACGGAGCAAATCTTAGGCAGAGCCTTCCCACACTCACACAATACAAATAGTGGTGTCGGTCTTTCGGGTCCTTCAGCTGGCTTGCATTCTGCACCACTCAAGGTGAACATCTCATAACAAAATCAGTCCTGATCTTAGAGCTCCCTAGAACCAAAGACCCCATAGTAGTTAAAATATCATAAAAAAAGACATGCTCCCGACAAGCGGAAAAAGGTAAATGCTGCAATAAAGGCAGAAAAAGATGATCTGAGGAACTACAGCACGCTCAGCCTCGCTTCAGTCCCTGGGGAAGTCATGGGCTGAGTCCTCCTGGGACACATTTCCAGGAATATGGAGGAGCAGGGGACTGGGGACAACCAGCATGAATTTAACAAGGAGAAGTTATGCCAATGATCTGATTGTCTTACATGGGATGGATGTATGACAGGATTTACGGATGAGGGGAAAGCAGTGGGTGTCATTGACTTTAGCAAGGCTTTTGACATGCTCTTCCACAATATTCCTGTATCCAAGTTTGGATGTCACAGCCTGGATGAGTGATCAGCTGGATGGGTAAATAATTGGTTGGGTGGTCATGTTCCGAGGGTTGTGGTTAATGAGTTGTACCCAACATGGGAGCTGGTAACAAGTAGGGAACCACAACGGGGTCTGTGATGGGACCTGGCCTGCTTAGCATCTTGATCGGTGACTTGGAGGAGGCAACAGAGCACAGTCTCATGCACTTTGCAGATGACACCAAACCGGGGGGAAAAGCCAATACGCTCGAGAGCAGGGCCACCATCCAGAGGGTCTCGACACGCTGGAGGAATGGGCTGACAGGAACCTGATGAAAATAAGGAAGGAGAAATGCCAAATCCTGCACCTGGGAGGGAAGAACCTCTTGCAACAACACAGACTGTGGACTGACTGCCTGGGGAGCAGCTCTGTGGATAAGGACCAAGAGCCTTGGCAGCCGGCAAGCTGAACACGGGCCAGCCGTCGGCCCTGGCAGCAGAGGCGGCCAACAGCCTCCTGGGCTGTATTAACAGGAGCAAAGCCAGTAGATTGAGGGAAACGATTATCCCCCTCTACGCAGCACTCGTTAAGACTGTATCTACAGCCTGCATCCAGTTTTGGGCCTCCCAAATACAGGAAAGACACCAATAAACCGGAGCAAGTTCACTGGAGGCCACCAAGATGGTTGGGGCTGGAGCGCTTGCCCCAGAGGGAGGTTAATGGAGCTCGTTCAGTCTGGAGGAGGGACTGCTGCAGGGGGACCTAACAGCCACCTTCCATACCTATGAGGAGGTCATGGAGCAGAATAAGTTGCCCTGAGAGGTTTTGCAGTCTTGGTCCTTGGAGTTTTTCAAGACCAGACTGGATAAAGCCCTGAGCAACCTGGTCTGATCTCAGAGCTGCCCCTGCTTTGAGCAGGAGGTTGGACCAGAGACCTCCTGAGGTCCGATCCATCCCAAATGATTCAGTGAAATACCCAACGGATGCAATATATTTCCTATGGTCAGGACTAACAGAGTCAGTCTCTTACTCTAGCCACTAAGAGTGGAAGGGGATTGAGTGAATCAGGAGGAAATCAGCATTAAATGTAAAATATCAGTATATTTTCAGGGAGTAAGTGACTGCGCGGAGTTTTGCAAAGCCCTGGGAAAGCACGGCTGCTGTTCCTAACCTCAGGTGACAAGAAGTCTGCATCCGGGCTATTGTAGTAAACCTTTTTTTTTTTTCTCCCCTCTAACATGTCTGTTTTCCAAGCTGAATATTTTAAGAATCAAGGCTGCCTGTGATCATATCTAGCCAGCTTAGAATGAACGCTGATTTCTTTGCTGCTTCTTTGATCGAAGCCAAGTGGTTTTCTCATGGGTAATAAGGTCACAGGGTTAAAAGAGCAATATGACAATTACAAAAGTTAAATCTATTGCCACTACAGACAGACACACTGCCCAGGGTCCATTAGCACGTAGTACAGAATGGTTATCACAGGTCACTGACACCAGTTCACTCTAATGGCTTTTCCTGTGTCCTTATCAACCCAGTGCACAAAGTGTCTCACCCTCAGCCTTTCCCTATGATCTCAGTGCTGTGTTTATAGCTATCTAACTCCACCAGGCACCAGTGGGTCAGCCAAGTCAGCAGACAGTGAGATATGCCAGGACACAACGATGGGACAATCTGCAAAGTGTCTGAGATGAACAAGGAGTTACCAGAGACTTCGAGAAGGAAATTTTTTCCACTGCCCTCCCACCCCACCTACCCAAAAAAAAAAAAAAAAGTTTTAAAGTTCCCAAGGACACCGAGGGAAAACTTTACAACCCTGATCTCAAAAATAGAAGTAAACCACAGACTTTCCATGGTACGGTTTGTGTTTCAGTATCAAATAAAAGAAACAACTACTGTTACAAAGAGAAAAAAAAAAAAGAGATGTTTTCATATGAAAGAGAGGGTTGGGTAGCTCTTATTATTTGAATTGTGGTTCCTATAAGAGGCTTTCTCATCTCTTGAAAGAAGAACTTCAATTGTTTTGCCCCATTACCAGAGAACAAACATTTTGGTGGGGATGCTGGAGCCCCCCTCACCCCCGCAGAGGTGGGGAAGGGGCAGGAACCAGCGGCTGCGTCACAGCCACCGCCGGCAAGCAGATGAGCAACCGGCCTGCCAATTTATTAGCCCACAGAGGCAGAAAAAGGAGGATTCATGCAGGCAGCACAATCGCTAGCACACTTCTAAGAGGAATATAAAAAAAAAAGAAATTATTTAAGTGGAGGGCTGGGAGGAGGCTAACGATCTGCCGCCGGATTTGCGGCATCTCCCACTTCAAATGAAATCTGCTCGGCTTGGAGATCCCAAGCGGTGTTTCCCATCCTCGGCCGAACCGCTCACCTTGAGTCCCTGAGCCGACCAGCCCCCGCGCAGCTGCTGCAATCCAAATGTTAGCAATTTTAGCGATAAGCAAAAATAAACCCTAGTTTCTCCTCCCAAGGCCGTGCTGGCTCCGCACAGCTAAGAGATATAAAACATTATATTCTCACTAAAACGGGCAAGTGAAAAAGTGCCAAGTGGATACAGTCTCTGCACAATGCATGCATTTTAATAGAGGAATTTAAAGACATTTCTACATTGATTATTTTTAGTAAAGCGGGGGGGGGTATTATTTGTTTTACACTTTTTTACCTTTCCTAATGTATTTTGTGCATCAAAGCAGCTTTAGGGTTAGAGAGGCTTGGGGTAGAAGCAATCCAGCAGATAAAAACGTCAGTGGCGAGATACGACAAATTTATAGTAAATACCTGTCAACTGCTATTTATCTAAATTATCCAGCTCTGGGATTCTCCAGAAATACTTCATCAGCTAGGAGGCAGCTACAGTTTTAAGTCTGTATTTACATCAGAATCTGCTCTCTTTTTCTTTTTTTTTTTGGACACTTGTTCTTTACCCTAAAATGACCCCTTTGTAGCTGGGATCAAAGAGCTGGGAGTGTCAATACCAGTGTCTTCATGAACATGTTAAGAACCCCAAAGTAATTGGTAACCAATTAGCATAAAGCTAAAAAACCCACCGAGCCAAGGCAAACCCTAAATGAGTACTAACAGGCAACAGCACTGGCTGAAGCAGGAGCTTAAGCGACTTAAATCACCGTCAGCTGCCCTTGAGACAACTTCTTGGGAGCACCCTCTGTGCAAACCACACCGATGTTTTTTGGCTTTTTTGAAATTCCTTTCTGCTCTTCGTTCACTCTTTGCTTTCTGCCTTGCTATGGCTTACGGGAAACATGAAACAAAAACTGCTTTTTATTTTATGTTATGTAAAGCAAAGCGATTCCATGTCTTGGCCTTGAAATACAAGGCACCCAACAGCTGTTCAGATGCTCCAGCAGATAAACCATCTGGCCCAAACCTCACCTTTCCTAATTTATTTTGGATATCGATCAAAGCAGCTCGAGCATTACATAGACTTTGGTCAAAGACAACATAAAAGATAAAAACGTCAATGGCAAAATCACTTCACTGAAATATCCTTGTTTCTTCTTTATATAATAATATTACCTTTTTCAACAAACTTCTCTATTAACTCAAGGAAAAGATATACCTGATACCAACAGCCTAGCAGCCTCGCCACGCCGCAGATGAATGTCCTTAAATAGCACATCCCTGCTGAGCAGAAACTAAGTGGGGTTTAGTGTTTACGATCGGCTAAACCCAGACACGGACGTTGGCCAACTGACCAAGGAGAGCAGGACGGGCCCCAAGACTCGCGTGTCCTGGCTCTGCTGCCGGCTCCCCCCTTAACCCTCTTATATGATGCTCCTGGCATCTGAAAAACCACCATATCCGTGGTTCCAGCTAGTCTTTTTTTAATTTTCCTAGGTAAAGAACAGTACACATTTGTCTAATAGTACCGGGATTCCCACCGAGACACCAAGGTTGTTCAGTGGTTACCGATTCGTACCAACTCGAAACCAAACCTGCCATCTGAAAAGCCTTTTTTTCATGCAATTCAGAGTATATTTGCTGCACGCAGAAACCACAGGCAGGGTAAGGACTTGTTCTAGGCACTGTTTAGGGACATAAACCCACATCATGAAATCAAAGGGTTATTTGAGCAAAGAAGGGTTATCCGTGTGTACAGCTCCGTGTATAATACACAAATACGCTCTTGTGATGTTTTGTTCGATATCTGCAGATATTCAAAGCCTCCCCTACGCCCATTTCTTCCTCAAGACACCGTCAGCCGGCCCGTTTCTCACAAGAAAAGGAATCGCCGATGAATAGTCCCATAAAGCATCCCACCAGAGCCTGTCCTCCCCGGAGCCGCCACCGCGCCAAGGTCCAACTCTCAATTAACCCCCGCCTGCCCTTCCTTCACTTTCTTTCTCCCTCCTCTGCCCTTCCTGAGAAAGTTCAGCGTTTCCTGGAAAAGTCTCCTTGCCTGTTTGATATTGTACTTCGCCTTGGTTGCTGAAGGAAGGATTTACAGGTGCCTGGCCCCCTCTGTAAGACCATGACCGAAGGCTGACCTCCCGTTACAATATGTGAACTTCTGCCCTGCTGATAAGGCTGGCAGATATGAGTAGGATTTTTCAAATAATCCTTTGGGAATTTATAAGCAGCACAGCCATAAAACCGAGGTGACTGGAAGGTCGATTTCACTAAAAATAATAAATATCTCAATGTTTATTCAACGTGGGCCTTTTTAACTGCAGGCCAAGCATTTAGATAACGCTATTGTAAATGACAAATATTAGGATTTTTTGGTAACTATTACATTATGATCCTTCCGTCTGACACTGATGTGGCCGTTTCCCTCGATGCTTGCTGGATCTCTGACATTGTTCAACCCAAGTTGGGCCTGGAAAGCCAGGGCAGGATTCAATCACGGGTCAGGAAAAGGGCAATTTTCTTTTCAGGAGCCTTTACTACAGTCGGTTACCTTTTTCTCTTGCTCCTGTCTCACCAACACACCTTCTTTAGAGCTCTGCTGTGTATTTTTTCTCATTACGAGGGCTTTTGGCTGAAATAGAGAAGGAGCAGGGGGAGAAGGACTGGATGATCTTGGCTCAGGATGGGGACAGAGGATGCTAACCCACTGGCATGAAGCCCCTGCACCAGGTTTAACCTCACCACCACCAAGCCCACTGCACTCTTCCCACCTCCAGCAGAAGACAACCCCATCCAGATCCCATCCAGATCCACCACAGAGCGCTGGCCATGAAACCTGTCTTCTGGCAGCAGCATCTCCCTAATACGCTTCAGAGGACCGACTGCTATTTCAGATTAAAAAGTAAAGCAGCAAGACAACAACAGAGCCCCAGTGTCAAAACGAGACCATTTCAAACGCGCAAAACTGTTCTATCCATCAGCGAAAGCTCTTCATCCTTTCCGTAACAGCTTTACGTATAAATACACAACAAAATAAATACCCTTGCATTAAACAAATGCATGTAAGCTACACAAATAGGATTCCTAATCCTGTTTTCATTATACATATTCTTCACTGAAGTTTCTCCAAATAAAGTGACACTTTGAAATCCACAAAGCGTTTCAGACCAGTTGTAATCTTCAATTAGCACACTCCCCGAACCGGGCTCCCAGCGCCGGGGCTGAGGAGGAGGTTTTTGTCCAAGATAAACAGAGTAACACATTTTGGGTAGGTTAACTTTTTCATTCCAATAAAATATCATGGCAATGTAGCCAAATTACATAATTATTAACAGATGAGGGCACAAAAAGATTTTATATAAAATGTTTTTTATGACAATTCTTTTCCTTTCGCAAATTCATTTGTATGGATCGCTGGAGAAACTGGCTTTAGAACTGCCTTAAAAACAATTCTCTCTCAAGCCTGACTCCGCCGTGGAAAGGGAGGAAAGCTGCGAACAGAGCGCTCCTTTCATCTGCTGCCGGAGCTTCAGATTGCTCAACCGCAGGAGAGGAGCCCTCTGAAAGCTGCCTCTCTCCAAAGGACGCTCAAGAACGGACGCAAACAGCACAGGTTCTTTGGGTCCGCAGATGTAAGGCTCGTACGCTGCTGGAAGCATCTCAGGAATTAAAAGTTGAAGGGTGAGCTACAAAGGGCATCTTATCTGCCCTTGGTATAAATAAATAAGTAAAAAAATCAATACCTTTCGTACTCATAATGCCTAGGAGAAAAGGCAGCTCATCCAGCAGCCTACATCTGCAGAGATGGGAGCTCTCTTGAGAAGTTCTCAAGAACACGACACGGTTCAGAGTAACACTTTTTAGCCGATAACCAAACACCAACACAGAACAGTTGCAGTTCGGTCACGTTTTTCAGCACACACAAAGCCTAACTATCGGGAAATTGGGAGCGATACAGTCAAGTGGTGGATTTGGTGGGACAGCAGCAAATCTGCTCCTGTCAGTGTCTGAAGAGCAGCAAAGTGCTCCTATGTGCAGCAAACAATACCTTTAAAACCAATTTTCCCCCCGCAACTCCTCCATTTGCATTGAATAATGAAGCTACTGTGGTCAAAGAACTCTCAGAGGAAAACTATACGACCAAGAAATACGTATATTATAAACCCAGGGTCTGCAATAGTTGAGGAAAATATCCCTTTATGTTGCTGTGGCCTGCATGAAGTAACTCTGTGGTTTTTCCCCAAATCCATCCGGCACTGGCCTACTTTCTACTTCAGGTAACGCACCTCCTAGCTAGGCAAACATTAATAAATGTTTTGCAACCACCTCCTTCCAGCGGCACCGACGGAAGGAGCAGAACCCGTCGCCGTCTTCGAAGCGCAGCCCAGCGTCAGCACCGGCCGATGGGCAGCACGGAGTCACTTACCAAGACAGAGTATATGTGCAGGCATCGGTACACCGGTGAGAAGTCCACCAGGTCCTGGGCCCCAGGCACCTAAAAGGCAGCAGGAGATCAGTGTGAAATACGCAGAACACACACAGGTAAGCCCAACTCTCATATATCACATATAGATAAGTGCAATTCCAAGGCGTGCAAGCCCGAAAGAGCGTGACACCAAGATTGCAGGTATGAAACAATTAGAGCGATTACCGGTATCTATCTATATCTGACTATATTTACATTTTTTAAAGTTTCTTGAAGTAGGAAAATTTCATGTAATATTGCTCTCACTCCATTTACGCTCCCCTAGGAAATCCCATTGCAGCATCTGGCCCTCTGTTAGCCAGCTCAGCAGAGATTTAATTTTGAACATAGGCTTAAATACAAGTTCCAGCATCCTGGCACAAGCTGTTCTGGTACTTATGCAACAGGGGAAAAAAAAAGAAAAATCTTATTCTCTAGATTTCTAGTTTGATTTCTTTAAAAGCACAAGTTTTATTTTTTTTTAATTGTTTTTCTTAAAAAAACATGCGCCACACAGACTCCACCACCTTTCAACAACACAGTGAGTCTTGCACAGGGACAAGGAAGCGCATTTTTGAAGGGTGGGACGGAGGGAGGGAAGGCGAGAGGAAAGATCAGAGAAGAAATTTGCATACAAGAAGCTTGTGTCCTTTGGATATGTTCGAGCCAACACAGCACTAAGCTTGTTGGCCAAGGCATAAAGCTAAGGCAACCCTCCTTCTCCTCCAAAATCCAGAGAGGAGGGGAGTGTTCTGTTGACATGTGGTGGAAAAAAGGGGAGAAAGATGAAAGGGACCAATGGACAGGCCTGGGAAACATGTTTATTTTATGTATTTTTAATTATGCTAAAGAAGCATTTGGGCTAAAAAGGGGGTAGGATGAAGAAGAGAGAAGTTTCTAGCTGGATGAGGGTATGCGAGCCTCAACCACCGCTGCCCAAAGCGCCTGGGGCGAGCGGTCCTCCTCATCTAAAGCAATGGCTTCAAGTAGGGGAGTGCAGAAGTTACGGGCTGGAAAGGGAGAACGGAGGGTTTTGTTAAACAGCCTCTGTATAAAGCGGAGCTGGAGCTGTTAAAGAGTCCACTCCATGCAAAGAAACTCAGTCCTCAGCGCTGCACGGGTTCTTGGTTAGAGCTGAAACCATGGAAGAAGCAATGGAGACAGACAGAGCAGGCACACACGGCGTGGGAGCATCCCATCCCGCATCACCGGCGTCGCTTCGAGACCCCCAAAATCTTGACGGTCCCAACCTGGTGGTGCGGGGAGGGGAAGGAGCTGAGCGGCTCAGCGGGAACAAGGCAGCAAAGAGTTTTCTTGGGGTATGGCGCGAGCCTGCTCATCCATCTCGCTGGGCTTGCCTCCCCTCCCTTGCACCAAGCGCTCCGTCGTGCCGCTGGAGCGGCTCCTACAGACGGGCAAGGTTGGCTCGCCAGGCAGGAGGAAGGTTTCTGAGCGAGGGACGGGGCTGGCATCGCCTGTGTGACCCTTCCCACCTCCAACCTGGCTGTTCAACGCAGAAGGGTTAGAGCCGAACCGAGGGCACGCAGCTGCGAAGCACGGCTCACCGGTCTCACTAACATCTCTTTTCTAAGACTATATTTGACAATCGCCTACACCAGGCAGCAGTTTTACTGTGTTAATGCCAATTTTATCATGCCTTCCTGGTAATTTCTTTTCCATTTGCAGTCTCCCGGGCCTTCTAATGCTCCCTAAATAGCTCCCAAATCCAGATTTCAGCTCGTTTGTGGATACAGATTTTGCCTTGCTGTATTCCTCCAGCATTAAGCGTAATTGGTCTCCGGTTGGTAAAACAGTAAAATGCTTCTGGCTCAGAAATCCCCGATTGCAAAACTGCTGGAGATCGCTGAAGCAGACAGGGAAGTATCGGTACTCGCTCGACCCAGCCATCCTCCGGCGACCACCATCAGCGTGGGGAAGCTGGACTGGACGGACCCGAGTCCACCCTGTGTTTTTCTAAGGGAGGAGAAATCTGTCATCCCTTCACAACATCATCAAAGCAGGCGATGTTTTCCTACGAATTTCAATTCAGGATCAAACGGTTTTGCTCCTCTTGGATTCGGGGCACTAGTTGAACATGGTCCACGGAGAAATATTTCTGATAAAGATTTGTGAAATCGGGATATTGCCAAAAACAGAGTTGACTCCCCCAGAGAAATTCTTTCAAAGCAGACTGCAACATTTTCACAGTCTCTGATCTTCTGTAAAAACTTCTAAGCCCACACACACACTCACAAAAAAATAGGTTGGGCTGTTCTGCAGAGTTAACATCTCCGAGACATTAACAGCTTCAAAATCGTTCATCTAGGTAGAACGCTATCAGACGTGGAAGCGCAAGTCCTGGACCACAAGAAAGCTTTCTGCAAACAGAAAGACACGCACCCAAAAACTGTGCTAGGATTTTATGCAGGGTATAAACCTACGACATATTTTAAGGAAGAGACCAGCTCTTCCCCAGACAGCCATAGCCCTACAACAGAAGAAATAATAACCCTATCGTTTGAAATCTTTCCAGACTAACCAATATAGGCCTCTGAATATACAGAATACATGAAATTATCTCTGTGGCTACTTTAACACGCTGCACAATTTAAACATCTCTAATGTTTATATATTTAGATATTTATCTAATATTTAGATATTTAGACATATGTAAAAATTCAGGCTTAGCACATCGCCTTGAGCAGTGACTTGATTTTCTCAGCCAAAGCAGCACTACCAGTGTTCAAAAAAATAAATAAATCTTTGATTTTTGAAACTTGACGATGAAACGAGAACTAGAGCGGCCCCAACAACAGGACTGATTACTCCCCTGACATCTCCCCTTCAGCCTAATCTTTTTTTTCCTTTTGATTTGCAGAACAAAGAATTTATTCATCTTGTCCAAAATTTTCCCAGTCCACAAAACATCAGCTCCACAAACCTCATTCCCAAACCCCGCATCCGGCACGTTCCTGGTGCCGGGAGCAGAGGCAGACCTGTCAGTCTCGGTCAACAGCCAAAACCTCTCTTTTTGCAAGACGTTTTCAGTCAGGTTAAACACTGCCTGTAGCAAATTTAACCCATGGAAGCCAAGTTTTCAATGGGAATGTTCAACCGTAGCTGCCACCAACACAAGGCTGGCCCAGAGTTAAGGGATGCTCTGATCCGGCTTCGGGCAAATTTGTGATGCAACGGCTTGAATCTCTGATCCTCGTTAGATTTTGATGTAAAGACACGACACAAGCACAGATACATTCACCCCTCTTTCACTGAGGGGGAAAAAATCCTCCAGACTTCAACAGCAGCAATTCAAGAGAGGTGTCCGATGAACCATCTCACGGGCCCACTGACGTACACGGATGAGCTGGTGCAGAGGAACACGAGCACACACGACACTGCTCCCACAAAGGCTCAGGTCCAAAGGAGGCCATCGAGCAGGCTGGGTCTCTTCACGTGATGCACACATTGTGGAAAGCATCCGTTCACCTTAGGGAGTAAAACTCTGCTGCTCAACGTAGCATTGGTGCTGCACTGCATCCAGCTCGGGGGTCCTCAGCACGGGAAGGACAGGGAGCTGTTGGAGCGGGGCCAGAGGAGGCCCCAGCAATGGTCCGAGGGTGGAACAGCTCTGCTGGGAGGACAGGCTGGGAGAGCTGGGGGTGCTCAGCCTGGGGAAGAGGAGGCTGCGGGGAGACCTCAGTGCGGCCTTTCAGTGCTTAAAGGGGGCTGATAAGAAAGATGGGGACAGACTTTTTAGCAGGGCCTGTAGCGATAGGACAAGGGGTGATGGTTTTAAACTGAAAGAGGGTAGATTCAGACTGGATATAAGGAAGAAATTTTTTACAATGAGGGTGGTGAAACACTGGCAGGGGTTGCCCAGAGAGGGGGCAGGTGCCCCATCCCTGGAAACATTCAAGACCAGGTTGGACGGAGCTCTGAGCAACCTGGTCTGGTTGTAGATGTCCCTGCCCATTGCACGGGAGGTGGACTAGATGGCCTCTAAAGGTCCCTTCCAACCCAAACTGTTCTATGATTCTGTGATTCAACAAATCACATCTAATCTCTCTGGGTACCAGCAGCCGGGAAGCACTTTACCCCATGGTGAATGGAGGTACAGAACAAACTGTGCTGTAGATTTGCTACATCTCGTGTGATCTCGGTGTCCTTTGACTGCCCCAGTGTGTCCCATGGCTTAACCTTAGGGAAAAAAACCTGAATGTATTCGCACAGTCAAGAGGATGCTCAGGATAGGGTGATATCGGAAGTGGCCAGCTGGTCCTGCAGACTAACTGATCTCACTTGGGCTCATGTTATAGGCAACAGGCAGACAGCTTCGTCTGGAAACGGAGAGGTTTCTCTCCATGTCCAAAATGTTTTTTGCATAATTACTAGTGGAAGCAAACAAAAGGTGGAGGCTGATGGCACCTAACAAAGCCATTTATCAGGGAAAGCGAAGAGAGCTCTCTGGGGTCCTGCTCTAGCTCCCAGAACTTTGTAAGAAATCTATGACACTCCCTTAGATAATTACAACTCATTCCTACAGCCAGGTCAACCTGAAAGAACGCCAGAAGCACGACGAATTTTGGCTACACCTGACGCCTGCTGACGTCCCAAATGCCAAACTTCCCCTCCAAACAGAAAACTGTCTGGAATTTGTTGATTTGTTCTTCAAAGACAGTCGAGTGGCCGTTGTTCTGAAGCGTGATGTCCCTCCTTAAAATTTCCCCTCTCCCACAAAGGAACACAAGGGCGTCCAGTTTGACCCAACCACTTCACAGACACCTGATCAGTCTTTTCTGGGGGCAAGAAGAAACAAGGCACAACGCAGGCGAGCTTGTCCTGCTGTATTCAACAAGATCGCAAAAGAAAAGTCACAGAAAATTAGAAGAATCTGGATGAGCTTTGTAGTTTTCTGGATGCTTTTTACTACAAAGGGAACAGCTGGCACAGACTGAATGGACTGCGGAGCTACTCACTGTGAAATGCAAATTTTCCTTCTGCAACTTGACATTCATAAAAACTGAATTGAAGCCTTCTCCCAGCTCACTTCACAGCTGGGCCCACTCCCTCGCTCTGATTACAGTGGGAGCTTCCACCTCGGGGAGGCATCTGCACTTAAGCAGGACAAGGCTGGACCATAATGTCTCCAAACTGGAGAACACTAATGGAGTGGGGAACCGCATCTCATCTTCTTGAATGCAGCTGGCAGAGCTCTCTTCTACTCCAAGGGAGAGAATGATCTACACTAGAATACATGCAACAGTAGAAGCAAAAAACCTTCTGCTCTTGCTTCCTTTTCAAAGGTTTTCCTGCAAATTTTGCTGCAGGGGTAAAGGGATTGCTCCATATGGGTAAGGAATCAGGGGCTCTCTAGAACAGTTCATCCAGCCTAGGTGGACAACTCTGTAACACAGCCTGCTGAAGGGCCTCAGATATATGCTAGAGGGGAAAAAAAAAAAAAAATATATATATATATATATATTTACCCCACTTTTTTCAGCCTACGCACCAGGATCAGGAGCTCTCCTGCCTAAACTTAATCAGAAACACCTAGGACCATCCTGTTTTCAATTCTGAGCAGGAGTGGGCGCAAGGTGCCCTTCATTCTTCCCTTTCCATATTCAACCAGTCTTCACTGGCTGTCTTTTAAAACAGAAACCTGCAGTTACTGGTTGGCTTTATTGGCTGTGAGAGGTCAAGAGCAAGAGCATTGCAGTCTTTGGATGCTCCAGGATCATTTCTTTACTTGTCTACTGACTTTATTCTACAAGGGGCCGCCTTTGCTTTCTCCAGGCTTTCTTGTTAGCAGTATTCCGTATTTTCTTAAGCAGTATAAGCCTCAGCAACCTTCATGAGAGGCAGAGCACAGCAAACGACATGTGCCCACTTGCTGCAGTACCGTCCCTCCAAGCCCAGAAAGCCTTCTCCATCGCTCCAGAACATGGGGGCTCTGCAGGAAACGAGATGCAGTTCACTTGCACTCAGGACACTTAAGACTAACAATTTTAAGCAACGGGAATTAACTGTGGAGACTCAAATTCTGCATTAATAGTATTCCTGCACAGACCAGATAATCATAAGGAGAAAGAGTCACACCAGAAGATGAAAAGCTAGGAAGGAATCCATCAACCACAAAAACCAATTTTGCAGTTGGCCTGTCACTTTAGAGAACCCTTACCAAAGAACCTCCCATTAACATTTTACACACTGTACTGGTTTGGGCTGGGATGGAGTTCGTTTTCTTCATTGCAGCCCATATGGTGCTGTGGTTTAGATGTGCGACCAAAGCAGCGTTGATAACACACCAGTGTTTTAGCTAGGGCTAAACAGTGCTTACACAGCACCAAGACCTTCTCTGTTTCTTACTTTGCCCCCTCAGCAAGTAGGCTGGGAGGGGACAACGCTGGGACAGATGACTCAAAGTGCCCAAAGAGATATCCCATACCACGTAACGCCATGCTCAGCAACAAAACTGGGGGGAGTAGCTTTTTTCAAAAATAGCCATTGCTCGGACACTGGCTGGGCATCGGTCTGCTGGTAGGAGGTGGTGACTGCCTACCTTTGCATCGCTTGGTGGTTTTTTTTTTCCCCTTTACTTATTAAACTGTCTCCACCTCAACCCATGAGTTTTCTCGCTTTTGCCCTTCACGTTGTCTCCCCAGTTCTCCTGGGGGGGCAGGGGGTGAGTGAGGAACTGGGTGGGGGCCGGGGTCAGCCCACTACATGCACGTGACACCCCTTCAGATTTAGAATCATACAGTCTTTTCGGTTGGAAAAGACCCTTAAGATCATCCAGTCCAACCGTTAACCCAGCACTGCCAAGGCCACCACTAAACCATGTCCCTCAGCACCACATCTCCCCGGCTTTTAAATCCCCCCAGGGATGGGGACTCAGCCCCTGCCCTGGGCAGCCTGGGCCAGGCCCTGACAGCCCTTTGGGGAAGGAGTTTTTCCCAATCCCCAACCTAACCCTGCCCTGGCACAGCTTGAGGCCGTTCCCTCTCGTCCCATCGCTTGTTCCTGGGGAGAAGAGACCGACCCCCCCCAGCTCCAGCCTCCTTTCAGGCAGTTGCAGAGAGCGATGAGGGCTCCCCTCAGCCTCCTCTTCTCCAGGCTGAGCACCCCCAGCTCCCCCAGCCGCCCCTCCCCACCCTTGTGCTCCAGCCCCTTCCCCAGCCTCGCTGCCCTGCTCTGCCCACGCTCCAGCCCCTCCATCTCCTTCTGGGGGTGAGGGGCCCAACAATTTAATGCCTTTATTTCCAGAGGAGAGCTCCATTTGTACTGATAAATAAATCATTTTATGGTTCAAGAGGAAAAGCCTCCCAGGCGGCAGGAGGGTGGCGAAGGAGCTGCGCTCCTTCCCTTTCCCCCCAGGCCAGCAGCGGGCCCAGGAGGCGGCGGGGGCTCCGCAGCGGGGCCGAGCAGCCGAGGGCCCCCGCGGGCCGCGCTCCGCCGCGCCCGCTTCATCACCACGGACAGCGGCCGCCACCGCCCGCCCCGGCCCCGGCCCCGGCCCCGGCCCCCGCGCAGCCGCTCGCTGCCGGCCTGGCTCCCCACGCACCCAGAGACGGGGCTCCCTCTGCCCCCAGATGGGTTCGCTCCGTTCTTCAAACGGCTTCAGAGATTCCTCCCAACCGCCCTGTGCAAATTGGCTTGAAATTCTTCCCTCCGTGATGCTTTCCTTAAACTTTTCCTTATACCTCTCAATTCTAATTGAAATTAAATTCTAATTTCTAATTCCAACCCAACCCAATACTAATTTCTAATTCCAACCCAACCCAATCCAATTCTAATTTCTAATTCTGATTCAATCCGATTCTAATTTCTAATTCCAATTCAATTCAATTCTAATTTCTAAATCCAATCCTAACTTCTAATTCCAATCCAATCCTAACTTCTAATTCCATTCCAATCCAATCCTAACTTCTAATTCCATTCCAATCCAATCCTAACTTCTAATTCCAATCCAATCCTAACTTCTAATTCCAATCCAATCCTAACTTCTAATTCCAATCCAATTCTAATGTCTAATTGCAGTTGACTCAGGCTTTGCATACCCCACAAGTACCGCTGTGTTTCACTCTGCCACCTGATTTTGCAAGAACCCACTCCACAGCCAGCGAGAGATTTTCTTACAGCGAGATGGAACAAGAACTATCACAGGAGCAGATTTTTCTTTTTTTTTAAACAGGGAAATACCAAAATAGATCTATTCAAATCAATGTTTGTTTTCAAAAAACGTGTCCTTCCCACTCATGTTTCTTTTGTTTAACTTCTGCTCTATTTCCATTTCGGTGTAGGAGTCAGTAGCCCACCCAGACGGTTTCAGGGCAGCATGAGGGATCTGGGTCGTACCCTATGGTTTGGTCCCTGTGAAGAAAGTGGTGATCTCCACCATCGGCTTTGGGAGCGCAGCAGAGATGGAGAGAATTGAACTGTGGGGGGAAAGGCAGAACGCGAGCACAGGACCACTTGAGCAACCCACACTATTTTAAAATTCAGAAACTTGTCCTTAATCCTCTTCTCTGGCTGGTCGTAGACTTCAGGGCAACAAATACCACCCAGTTCAGTTACAGGTTATAGCTGAAAATATCATTCTCCTGATGTAACAGCAGTAAGAGAAAAAGCATCCAGCGTGGCAGATAGAACTTGCCTGAAGGCCCAATGCAAGACTGCATCGCAAGAAATGAAGAACACGTCAAAAAGCTCAACAGCTCGTGACCTACGCTCCGCGTAGGTATCTCCAAGCTGCCTTTCCTGAAACACAGGACAGGGCTCTCTTGTGCTTCAAGCACCGTAAATCCCAGATGTCCCACTGCACGCCCTGTCCTCTAGCGCAGGGAGGGAAGAAGAGCCAACGCTACCAGCGAGGTTATGCTTTGCCGTTCACAAAAACAACAGACTGCCGGTCTGAGGAAGCAGCAGCAGAAAGGGAGCACACCAAGGAATTAAAATTGTGTTTACAAAATTCTGTCCCAATGCAAGCCTTTTCAACGCAGAGTACATCTCTGCCACCCAGACACACGTCCCACAGAAAAGGCCGTGTATCTCATGCGCTGTGCAGCCATTTCTCTTTTTTTAAATGAAGGATGGACACCAAACTGCCTTCCCGAGGAAGCACAGAAGTGGAGGACAGAAGACACAGGTTGTTCAGTTCTCATACAATACTTGGCCCCTCTGCTGAGCCTGCTAACGAGAATTGGGACAAAAATAACCCCAAGCTGAACCACACCCCATGTTCTACAGCCTATCCTGCATCTTTAGGACACACCGCAAGGCAACGTGAAAGACTGAGCGAGGTGCAACCACCGTCTGAGACACTACTGATCACCCCCAAACCGTCCAGTCTCCTGGATTTGATGTTATACAGTTACCTCTTCATCCTCATCCTCATCTTCAACATCCAGGATACCCGAATCCTGCTCAGACATGGGGCTAGTGTTTTTTACCTCCAGATCTGAGCTTGCGCAGACTTCTTTCTTGGCCTTCTTTCCCCCGCTTATCCTGGGATGCTGCGATACAATATTGTCCAGGTTTCTTTGCTGCTGTGCCTAGAAAAAAAAACAAAAAACAGATTTCACATTTTACGATAGCATCCTTGGATTTATATTTTTTTTTCAGCCAAAAGATGCAATCGGTCATGAAATATGACAAAGGAGACAAAATAAAGCACGCACTTAATGGAACTTAGAAATGTTATGTTTTTCCTAGCCCAGATATTCCGAAGAAACAGAAGATTCATTTCAAAACCATTCCAGGGATTATGCAACAATACAAACAATATTCTGACTCTTCACAAATCAAAACGCCAAACCCATCATACTGCCATATTGATCTATTTACAGCACAGATGCAGAAATATTAGCCCATAGGCCATGTGGTGACTGTCACAGGCTAAATTAAAGGACGTACTTAACCGTTGGATTTGTTCCTCTTTTCAACCCATGTCAGCACAAAACATTCCACATCTGGACCCCAGAGGTTCCTGAAAGCATTTTTGTGGTACCCCAGGAGAGCTTAATTGTACGTTGCTGATGTACAGAATGAGCTGTAAAAGGTATTGAACAAAAATTCGCTCGCTGGGAGAAGCGCCACGACTCAGGGGGCGAAACACGTGGACTCGGTGGAGCTCCCTCGAACCCCTGTCGATACCTGTCCCTCGGCTTTGGGGTTTGTTTGCAGCCGAGGTCAAGGTGTGGGCTCTGCTGCAAAAAACTCACGTGGTTTCCTCATTGTTACCCAGCACAATATTTGACAGGAAAAATGGTTTAGCCCCAATTGTTCGAGAGAGTTGACCAAGAAGTTCAAACTGAAGGGAAGGGCAAGGAGGGGGAACGGCGTAGAGACACTCTTCTCGCCACAAGTGCCAAATCATGGCCAAAACGAGGGGAAGAAGGCTAAGCCAACGGATGCAGTGGTTCTGCACATGTGGGCTTATGCTCTGGTGTAACTAGAAACTGAACACTCTGAAAACCTGAAATTTATATGGATTTATACGCACAGATTTATAGGGTCCCTTCCATATTTTTCTATAAATTTTTAATGTATAAGAAGAAAGGTGTATGGAAATCATCCAGATGTCTTTCTGAAAGTGTTATTTTAGATGGTAGGTTTCTTTTCAAAAAAGAATGAGTTTCATATATATTTCAGTTATTAATAAAAACTCTATTTCTAGTGATTACCTGTACAACCCGAACCAAACACGCACCCGTGTATTTTATTGCTCCCCTACAACAGGAGACGAACGAGGTGGCAAAAGGGGACCATCCCCTGCCCACGCCAGCGACAGCCTGGCTTTAGAAGGAAGAAGGAATACTAGAAATCTTATTGTAGATACTGGTGTCACTGAAACAAACTGTGCTAGGAAAACAATGGAGAATTAAAACAAGTGGGGTCTATTTTAAAAAAAAAAAAAAAAAACAAAACAAAACAACAATTAATTACTTTTGCTACCTGAACTGCAGAAAGTAGAAAGCTCTATCTAGAGTGCAAACCTTCAAAATTATTCCTTTTAAACACTTAAAAGTATTAATATCACACGAAAATAATTTATGAGCAAGTTTTATTTTGACAGCCTCTCTCAGCTCAACTCCCTTTTGAATCCCTCCTTGGGAAGAAAGACCCCATCAGAGACCGATCACTTGTGTAGTTTCTAGATCTGAAGAATATTAAAACCCAAGCATGGCACGGATACCCCAACCCTTGCAAAATCCAGCAGGCTCTACCGTTGTGTAAGGCAAAGCGCCCTTCCCACCGTGCACATACAAGTGGCTTCGTCTTAATTAATAAACATGGCAATTGATAATAAAATTAAATATACATAGCTGACACTGGACGTGGTGGCACCAGGCACTGGAGCTGAACCGTACATGATGCGCAGCCCTGTGCTATGCCATAGCACAATCTTGACCTCTAGTGGTTGGAAAGCAGTAGTATCGTTGACATTGACTACAAGTGCTCTTAGAAGAGAAGTAACGGCTGAGCAAGGGGACTATTAACCAAGCTTATTAAAAAGATCTCTTCAGGGATGAGTCTCAACAATAGGGATTTTTGCAACAAAGCCACAGGAAAAGGTCCGTGTGAACACTGCTGAAGACAAATTTTGCTAGCAACGTCAATACTTGAAGCAGTTGGGGGAAAAGTGGTATTTTTTGCATTAGAAATCTCAAACTTCAGAGGGAAAACTCTATAGAAAGACATTGCAACATCATATAAAGAGAATTAGGACTTCAAAAAGGGGAGTGAGCGTTTGGTCCTTCTGAAGCCCACACAACAAAGAGATCCGAGGCTCGATTCCACTCTCAGATACGCCCATTTATGACATAAGTTACTCAACTGAAGCGTAATGAAGTTATAACACTGAATCCACTGTAAATTACACCAAAAGCAAGCCCAGTGTACTCATTAAAATCTCTCAAATTTATGTAATCTTTTTTCCTCTAGAAAGGGAAGAAATCAAAGAATGGGAAAATGCAAAGTTTTGGATAAAACATTGTGCTTGAAACGGATCATTAAACAGGGCGTAGCAAGATCACAGCAGAAAAAGCGGTCATGGGAGAGGAAAAATCTGGGCTCGCACGCTGAAGGATGCTGCCGCCAGCTCTGAACTTCACTGTCAAAGCCCTAAGCGTGTAACATTCAGCGTTTTAGGCTGAACACAGAATTGTCTCAGCAGAGGACCTTGTGGACGCGTTCTCAGAAGACACGTTATCCTGCTCTCCGATCGCTTTTTAAACAAGAGATACTAATGTCATCCTTCAGCTCCGACTATGCTCACACGAGGAGTACAGTAGTACGTAACATCTATTAACCAGATGTCAATATTGATAAGATCCAGATTAAGTATTAGTAAGATCTGAATCAAAACCCCAAAGTCAAGAAAGTCTGTCCTTCCAGAAAAAGCCATCACTCTAGGCCAAAGAGTTCAACATCCAAATTCAAACGCCACATTTTGCATTTTGCATGCTTTAAATGCAAATAAACTTAAGTTTACCAAGAGAAAAATTTTGACCTGAATTAAAGTCCAGGGACCTACTGGGAAAAAGAAAAAAGGGGAAAAAAAAGTATGTCCCACCTCCCAGAGATCCACAAAACGCAGCCAGAGAGATGCTCCCAATGGCACAAAAGCGTTGCAGCCTACCAAGAGCGATTTTTACCTTCAGGAGTTTGGGGTGGGGAGGGGGGAAGTTCTAAATTAGGAGAGATTTTCCAGGGATTTCTACCTTAAAGACCGACAAACGCCCCCAAAGCAACCCAGTCAATGTTTATTCCCTTCCAGCACGCTGGTGCACATCATGGCACGTAACCCCCATCTCGCACAGCCGCCGCTCCGTCGTACGATGGGCGCAGCCCATCAATGGCCGGCTGGGAGCCCGAGGAGTCGGCGCGATGCAAGCAGAGCCCATAACCTAGGTGTTACGCTGGAACGACACAACGTACACGCCAGAAAAAATAGTAATTGCTTTTCCATTAACAGGAGGGCATTTCCCCCACCCCCACTCTTGGCAGGAAACAATCTGGACTGAAGTGACCTGTAAGTGAGAAATATCAAATTTTCTTTAACTTCGGCAGGCTTGGGTGAAGTCACCGAGGTTTCAGTTTCACCTTGAGAGAAAGACAGAGCTGGGGAGAGGCCCAGAGGAAGCAACTAAGGAGAAATTTGGGCTTAACCGCCAAGGAACTCCCCGCTCCTACCCCCATCTCGTTACCCGCACCTTCCCGGGCTGGGGGTGCGGCAGAACAACTCTGCAATATATTTGACGTCGCACATAAAGGATGAAAAATGACCTGCAGAGCAGGCACATTTGGATTTTAATGTTCTGTTTCACATAAAGGCATCTGTAGGGAGCCCAATGAAGAGGCACACTTCAGAAACCACATCAAAGCGCAGGCGACACTCCAGCATGCCCTCTGAAAGCGGAGGGACCTGGGGCTACGGGGGAGGCGAAAAGCCCTCAAGGGACAAAAATCAAATAAAAAATCCCCTTACCTTTTGGTGTGGTTTACATGAAAGCAAGTGCATTTTTGTATTATTCTGTAAAATTGCCTCTATTATACAAGACTATCAATCTCTTGATTCTCTGCTTAATGTGATGATAAAAAAAAAGGTAAGAAACCAAATGCCCGTTCATAGCTAACGTTACATTTAGCAGTAAAACACAAAGCATTTGGTTCACATAGCTGAAACTCCCTCCAAGCACAGCTACTTTCTTCATCCACGCGATGAGCGCAGCAGCCTGGCAGCCTCCTCGCAGCAGAGGAACACCCTACGCCGCTCTGACACGGCAGAAACCCCCGGCCCCCTGACAGCAATGCCATTTCCAGGCTGGTTGATACAAGACGCAAAGGCAGTTTCCACCTCCAGGTTCAGGTTTGGGTCCGTGACCTACGTTTGCTGTTGTAACCGGACCAAGGTTGGCCATCGGGCAGTCTAGGAGACCTTCATCTCCACAGCTGAGAAGCTGGTAGGTTTTGTTGGCTGAATGCCACCTGAAGAATCGATCCCTTTTGCTGTTGTTCCTTGAGAAACAGAGAACCAAAGGAACAAGGGAAGAAAGCACTTCTACCTTCATTACGTGGTTTCTCTCCCCAGCCATCTGTCTCTTTTCTGTTACCTGTACACCACCCAACCAAGTGCTCAACCTCGCAGGACGTGGCTTTGGGGTTTCCCCTTCAAGCCTGTCATACAAGAGTCTTAAATATGAGTCCCCAGTATGAGTCCACCCTGAAATGGCCACCACGAGCTTTGGAGCATCAACTCCACCTTCATCACCCATCGCAACTCAACTGAGCCAACCCAACTGACCAAGCGCACAGACCCCACGTTCTGCATGAGAAATTAAATGCATTGGCTTAAAACACCAGGTAAAAGTAGTAGTTGATTTTTTTTGTAGTTGAATTTTTCAAAGTAACTTGACTGCTTGTGATCAAGCAAACACAGCCCCAAACCTGCAACCCCAACCTGCGTAGCTAAGCTGGGGAATGACATGGAGTAGCAGAGCAGGTCATGGACTCCCCCAGGCTGTGCCTACAGAAGCCATACCCACCACAAGGGAAAGTTGTTATACCACCTACATGGGGAAGGAGCTCCTTTAAAACTCAAATAGCTTTTTATAGGGTTTTTATAACTTTGCCTTGTTTTCTGCACTGGTTTGCCAACGCGTGAGCGTGTCTTACCTCCCGTCACCTCCACCCACCAATGAACTGACAATATTTATTTTTTAGAAGAATCTAATTAGCTCTTTCCTGATGAGAAAGGAGATAAGGCACAGCAAAAAAAAGAGGTTTTATTATTTACACGGGATTGAAGTACCGCTGTGGTTAGCTTCGGTGGTTTTGATTAGTTACTGCACATTTGCTGCTGCGATTGTTTTATAGACCCCTCTAATGGGCTGAGACACAGAACTTTAAAATATTGTTTCCCAATATCCCTAGGAATGGGATACATATTCCTTGAACAATATTACAAAAAAAGCAGACTGGCTACATGGGAAGAAAAAAAGAAAGTTAATAAAAAATGACAGTAGGGCTGGCTCCCCGCCAAAGACCCATTCAAAAGTTATAAAATCCCCCTTCGATCAGATAAAAGCACGGATTATTATTGCAAGGTGTAAACTCAACACACTGACACAGTTTCTGGTTTGAGTTTTAACGAAAAGCCCGTCGCTTGTCAAGATGATAAGAGTTTTTGCCAATCTGCTTTCTCGGTGTTAACTGGTTATCAGAGAAAACAATTTGTCGGAGGTTTGTCTGACAAAGTTCACCATCAGCACAGGAAACGAGGACCGAGAATGTGATTATTTTAACTCGATTCCTGGTCATTAAAAAAAATAAGTTTAGAAATGCAGCATTCAACAAGTTTGCTCTGCCCAACACCCTGCACAGACTTTGCTTCAGCCTCCCACTCCTCCTTCCCTCAAAATGACTCCTCCACCTCAGCCCACCCGGTGCTAAAATCCAGCTCACGATACTGATATTCCCAAATATCAATTTTGCTCAAATATGAATTTTTGGCATCGCGTGTGCAATGGGGAACAGGCAATTCTCCCTTTGCTTTTGCTTTCACCCAGTGATTTATCTTCGTCCTCACACTCCGGCTCCTTTTCCTTACCCGCAAGACGAGGTCAGTATTATTTATATCCTCAGAGTTCATTGTAAAGAGTAACTTGGTTAATTCAGCATTTCATACAAAATCTATTAAACCCCAACTGTTCTTTGGGGAAGCTCCTGCAGTCCGGTACTTGGAGAAAGGAATGATCAAGACTCTCCTTTCCTAGGAGCTGTAAAAAGAAGTTTATCACATTAGCATTGATAAAAAGACTTAGGCAACCAAGTCCTCCAGGTCAGCTGTACAATAAAAGACCAAAAGCCATTTTTTAAGAAGTCCTTTATTGAGCAAAGTGTTGATTTACACTTCTGTGTGATCTAGCCTCGAGAACAAGATATCTGCAGGCAGGCATCAAAAGTAGCTCAGTTATGCGATTACAAAGTTTATTTATCACATTTACACGGAGTGGAGAAGCTGAAAATTAGATAAGCGGACTAAAAGCAGTAGGAGGACGGCTGTTCTACAAAGTATTTCAAACACATTAAAGACCACGGCCCTGACAACTCCACAGCTCGGGTCTTTGTTTAATCAGTCCCCAGCACTTCACCAGCCGGGCTCAGATAAATACTTTACTGCTCCCTGTTAAGCAACTGGATGCATATTCTTTGATTAACTTTTACCAATGATTTAAAATTCCTTTTTAAATGCCGAGCGCCTTCATACGAAATCCCCTGCTATATGCAACACTATAAACCACGCTCTGATGTTGGGGGTTTTTTAATGCTGCCTTTTCACATAATATTGAAGAGGCATCTCACTCCCTGATGAGACTTAATTATGACTCAAAGCACAAGTGGGAACTCCCACACTCTGGTTTAACCTCTCGTTAGCTTAATTGCAACCGAACCAAACCCCGCCAAGTAAGAGAGGGAGCAGCAAGGTAAAGGCAACCAGAACGCATCACAGGTGAGAGGGTTCAACTCTCACCCTCCCCGTCCCAGAATAACTCACGTGCACACAACCGTGCAGGACCAAGCCTCAGCTTTAAGTACTCTCTCACGCACCGAGGACTAGTAATTATTTTCTAAGCGAGGGTTTGTTTCAACACGCTCTCTGACGATCAGGGCATGATGGTGGTAATAGGGGTTTTTTCGCTGAAACTCTTAAAAAGGAAAAATCCAGACAAAAGGCTTGCTTTCCCAGAGACCAGCGTCAGAAGAAAAGGGGATGCAGATGGAGAAGGGAGGGAAGAACTAAAGGGACAGTCTCAGGCTTTGACTTAAGGACATGCTATGCCCCACGCTTGCTTGGGCTTGGTGCTTCCATTAAAGATAACCACAGCGACGCACTGGAGCTTGCAGCAAGCAGCCAACGTAGCACCAGGGCCATGTCCTCCTCCATCTGAAAGCACTCAACTCAAAGAGGTCTCCAGCCCCCAGCACCATCACCTCCAGCATGGGAATACCCATACCCAGCTCAATAACCGAAGCCTGCAGGCAGCTCCAGCAGCAAATGACGGCACACCAACCCTCGCTTCTCTTTAAATCGACTTGGGCAACTCTCCAGTTGTTGTCCTACACCTCCAACCTTGCCCAAGGAAGCTGCAACTATCACACCTATGGCAATTTAGGGTAGAGAGAAGTCTTGGATTAGATCTCACAAAAGCTTGAAGGCATGCTGGACACTGAAGCTCTTCAGGGTTTGATCCATGGGTAATTCTGGAAAAACAATTAGAGCATGCTCACGACTGCTGCTTCAGCTCGGCGATACCACTGCCCGAGGTCCGACACGCTACAGGGCCCTCACGAACTCTCATAAACCACAGCAAGGCAAATGAAAAGGTTTGCATAAGGTGTTTCTAACATTTCTCAATGGTTTTACTCTCAGTTTCCTTCCCACTGTCTAGGGGGTACAGGCCATTTAAAGCTACTGGTATACAAAGGAACACGCTGCCTAATATCCCCATTTTACATGTCAAGAATTGCAACAGAGGAAGGGTTGCTCACTCAGCCAGGACAGCAAACAAGGATTATAGCTCATCGGTGCTCGGGTCTCTGCTCCACACTTACTTACCTTGACCACACTGACCCTCAAAAAGTTACACGGTGAAAAGAGTGTTAACCCTTGTAGCCTGGCCTCAGATTAAACCCTCACATTCTGTTCTCTGTGAGAGCTCCCCAACTGCTGTTTCACACACCCTCTCTCTGGGCCTTGTCAAGCATTTTGGAGATAAGTTTCCTTTCAAGATTCTGCTTTTGTTTCCATTTATCAGTCTGGTTTGGGTTTTTTCAAGATTCGGAGAAACCGGCAACATTCAAAGCGCCTATCTTAGATGGTCCCGATTATCCTGGAACACACAGAGACTCATCTAAATACCAGGATAAAGCCCTGAGTGGCGAGTCCTGGACAAAACATTTTTTTGGCTTTTCCGCAAGGCAGCTTGTAAGCCTTTTAAATCAGATCTGGGAAGATCTGCACAGCAGATACAGCGAGTTAGGATCTAACTCGCCATCCAGATCTGCACTCAGGAACTATCCTCGCCCATACTCGCGATAATCTGAGACGACAGGTTCCACAGCTGGTCCCCAACTGCATCAAAGCAGTGGGCAGCCTTCCACCAATTCAAGCAAGGGCACGGATCTTCTCTTCCAACCTTCTTCCATGAGACACAATCTGTACTAATACGCTCTCGGCAACGGCTCAAAGCAATGTCATCAAAGACATCGGCACCGATGACTCATCTGTTCTGAGATGCACCCAAAGGCACTTTCACAAACTTTTACGGGCGCTGAACTCCATGCCCTGACAATGCAACGGATCACGCCAAGATGAGATCTGGGTTAGATGGGCCAGGAGCGTTAAGGACAGCAAAGGACCACAATGGACAGCCTAAGGGGACACGCTCCATCACTGGAGACCTAAGAACACGTTGGATGACTGCATGCTAGAGACGGGCTCTGTAACGTCAATCATGTCTAGGAAGAACCTGCTGGACTAGAAGATGTCTTGAGAGCCTAACTATCCTGTTTTCTATGATAGAGAATTATCTTTCCAGTGGTAGGCTAAAGGTGCTCACCCAAACTGCTGCCCGCTTCAGAGCGGGCGGTGTCATAGGACAACTTCAGAGCTATGTACCAACGCATCAAAGAGTTGAGCAGCAAGATGGGGCAAGGATCACAGCAGTTAAAGACTGAATTCTAAAATATAAAGAAACCCCTACTAGATAGTTCATATCTCTTGGGGAACACAGACAGCAGCAGTACCTCCACCTTAAGAAGATGTAAGAAGAAAATTATTTTTAAAAAAAAAAAAAAAAAAGAGAGAGAGAAATCCTTCTTGGAACAAAGAATATTTCATTCTGTTTAGGAATAACCCCTATGGTTTTTTTGATGAGAAACCCACAAAGCAGATGCCAAAAGGACTGAGCCACAAAGACTAGCTTTTCTTGTTAAGAACTAAATGGCTTTTTCAAGAATAATCATCTTCTCCATGATCCATGAGCTTTAGGGTAGCAGCAGAAGAAAGCAGAACATTATTTTGTTATTTCTGGTTCTAATTAATCACAGAATTAAACAGCCACTGCTTCTCCAAACATGTTGACTGTAAGGGGTATTTAATCCCCGTATGAAAAGTTTCACTAAAAATGACTTTACAGAAGAGCTTAAATTTCATTTGGCTTCCTTCATTTCACACAGATTCCTCTGGCACTGTGGAATATTCTGTTGATAAACAGGTTTTTTCTAAGCAGTTCTTCACCAAGGATAAGACTGTTGGGCACGAGGCTTGGGGATTTAGAGAAGAGATTACAGGAGAGAAGAATGGAATTACACATTCATGACCCAGTATTAGTCTCTAAAACCCACTCTCCAAACTCAAATGATTTTTTGTCGTCTTTTTTAACATAAAAATGAATTTAGTCAACATATTACATAGTTCTTCTCTACCACAGTATGTTCCCAAGATTCTTCTCCCCACATCGACAGGTAATGTTTTGTTTGTATTACAATTTTTAGCATTGAAACTAGAAAGACTGTAAATACACAAAGATAAATCAAAACTTGATCTCATCTTGCTTCTGTGAGTTGACATAGCATTCATCCTTTAAAGCAGCAGAAATTATTGCTGAATTAATTAAAATTATGCATTTAAAAAAAAAAAAAAATATCTATATTCAGAGTCTCCAAACTTTCAGAATTCACAACCAGAAAAATCAGGCCAGTCCCTAAATCTGCTATTTACTGGACATGATCTGCCCTCTAAAGGCTAATAGGGAAACTGCAGAGAACTTTTCAGCCAGAAATAAAGACCTGGAAGTGTTATACATCCCCTTATTTTCTTTTTCTTTACCTCCCTGCCCTCTCCCTCACAACCCACCTACTGTTCAACCACTCAAAAGGATCCCAGGTTCAACTTGACCAACGCCTACTTGAGCTCAACCCACACACTGACAATCCTGGCCTCATTAAACTCAAAGAAAACTCTGCTGTTGCCCTAATGGAGCCAGGACCTTACTCCTATAGGTACAGTTTGCTTCACTGCTGAGAGAGATGAGTATTAGGCATAAATGAGATTGAACCAGACACCAGGCTGAATCCCATCTGTTTTAAAATTTGATATAATTTTGCAAGTCACTGGCCAGGACAACAGCACGGATGTTGCAGCATGACCCTACCAGTTTGCTAACAATATACATAATGTTTGGCCCAACCATTCAAAAAAAATCCTGCAACTGAGTCTTTGACCTCAATACCGTTGATGTTTCCATCTTAAACAAGAAGTCAGCTGCAGCTGGAAGACGGGAGGCTGTTCGAGCTGGCTTTCCACTCCTTGTTTCGTAAGAGACCATATAGGCAGCCATTCCAGTCCCCCGAGCCATCGGCTGTTCCAGGCTGATGGGCCTCAATAACGTCCCTTGCGGCACAATGGTTTTTTGGTTATTTGAAGCCTGTTCCTCTCAATCAAAACATGCTCGTCTTCGACAGCCCAACTAAAAAGCAGGAGATGGAAAAGCTCAGCGCTGCCATCCACTAGATCCGAATGTGCGTCTTTTGTTCCCATTATGTATTATTTCACAAGCTCTGCTTATGAATTCAGAAAGCATGACCTCGCATAAAGCATTTACACAATTTAAATGCATATTTCATAGAATAAATGTTTTAATATTGCACGCTGTGCCTTTACATTGCAATTACTCACTACCAGTACAACACGGAGCAAAAGAGGAGCCGTGGTAGGACCGCAGCTGCCCAGAAGCGATCACTTGAACGTTGATACAGAAATTTGCCGTAACGAAATATGTTGCCAGCTTGGAAACCTGTAATCTCACTTTGTGTGCAATCATTATAACACAGCCATATCACTTTTCTAAGGCCAGGAGTGGGTTTTTGGATCTAGACGTCTTCAAAGCTGCTTGCTTAGTTCTCCCTCTGAATTCCCTATGCAAGGATCCTAAATGGGATCCAGGGTGTTAGTATCCTCAATCGACATTAACGGCAGTCACAAGTGTTATGTCCTTTCCAGACGGGCTGCTTTCATTAGGGCGCCTTCATAAGGATTAGAATAATCCACTATTCTGGATTGAAATTTTTGGCCAAAGTATCTGCCAAAGAAGATGTGACATATGGCATCAGCCCATCTCGTCTGCAGACACAGCGCTGGAAAAGGATCTTCTGCTGCATTTCAGCTGAATTCATTGAAGTCATCATTGGGGCTTATAAACCAGCAGTATTCTTTGGTGACCAGCTTCCTTCGGAGCAACATGTGGTACACAAGAGAGGAGCCCAACCTGGAGGCATTTTTTCAAAGCCCTAATTCTGCTTCTCCCCCCTCAAATACATTTTTTAAGAATATTCAAGAAGAAAAAGAAAACGCCCAGTTTCCAGGGCGTCATTTCTTATCCTCATAAAGCCCTTTACGATGGTTTAGATTTAAAGACTGACATTTCAAACCATTTCACCATTGCCACACTTCCAACAGCATGGAAGTAATAGCACAAAAATGACAATGAGAAAAAAGAAGAGTAGGAGGGAAGCACGCATTTAAATTATCCGGAATAGGAAACTACCATCTCTGCAAAACAAGCTTTAATCCCTCAAGCACCAAGCAACTCCCACAAGCTTCCACGAAGCTCTTCTGCACTTTAATGCCTCTTTGACCATTACAGTCAAGTAATCCATTTACTTGGCTTCTCAGGCTTCCCTAACAACCTGTTTTCAAGAAAAAATTAAGGCAAAGGCTATCTAATGTGACACACACTGCCAGTGATAACTCAGCATTTAGGTAGAGGCTTCATCCAAAGACACCAAGGGGTCTCCCAGCAGGAACATGCTGTCGCTATTTTATGGACAGGGTAAAGAAATCCTTGGTCCAAAAAAAAAAAAAAAATTAAAAACTTTTCGAAAAATCCAAGTGACAAAAATCCCATTGACTGAGCCTGGATTTGCAGGATTGAAATGCTGAGGAGTTTTTCCAGGGTGTCAGAATTAGCAGAGCAAGAGCCAGCGCTGCTACCTACCAGCTCACCAGCCCTTCTTCTGGCCACCAGGTAAGGTGACCTTCCCACACTGCCAGGCCCTGCTTGCCTACATTTAAGACTCACAGACTTCAAAATTACAATCACATTTTTAAAAGACCAAAATAAACAGCAGCTTGTACCAAAAAAAAGGGCAATTAGAAAGTTAGCATTCCTCCAACTTCTCGTTAGTAAAAGTTTTATAACCCTCCAACATGTGGCACTCCGGCATAAAACCTGGCAGGAGGAAAAATGCCCTTGTCTACCTTTCATAAATATAGCAACATTTCAGCGTTGGCAAAGATGGCCTGGTTCCTATTACTAGCTTTTTTCCATTTTAAATTTACTAGTTAATTTTATAGAAACAAATAAAGGGACCTGCATATTATAAATCTATTAAGGATAAAAAACATAACTCTGAAAAAAAACAGAAGAAAAATCTCACACCTTCCCTCCAGCCCTTTCCAATTTTAATTTATATACCTTTTAAAAGAAAAAAAGCACCTCTCAACTGAGCTGGGAGGTCTTCCCTTAGTCCCCAGCAACTGGCACACGTGTGGCATCGTTGTTCACACCTTGGCTACGTGCAGCTTAATTGACCCATCACTCCTTTACAGGTAACTAACTCCTCCTGCTATTGATAGAAAGGGGGAAACAAATTTTTTTTTTAGTATATTTTTATCTAGCCCCAATATGAGGTTGGTAAGGGAAGCTGAAGGACAAAAATTCAATGGAGTTTCAACTGTTATGCCTCCATCTGGAGTTAATGGGGTTGCACCTGCTTTTCATAAGGTGTGAACGTGACCTCCCAAAGCGCTCAAGTGAGGCACTGGTACTGCCTCGAACCAAGCCAACAGTAGGGAGGTATCTCCGTGAGGGATAAGGTTAGGAAACAAAACATAACTTCCTATTCACGAGGAACACATTAGATGAAGAAAATAGTCATCAGAAGTCAACACAACCAACCATTATTGTTCTCCTCCAGCATCAGTGAAATTTTATGCTAGCAAAAAGCCAACTGAGTTTGCTGACCAGCAGCTACAACAGAACGACAGGGAAGTGTCCGGACAACGGGCGCCGGAGCAGGCAGCGAAGCAGGTTCAGCTGTGCTTCAACTCATGGCTGACTTGGCCATTCCTCTCCTTTGGGGACTTCATGGCCTCAGAAGTTCCTGGGAAGCGTTCCTCACCACAGGACCAATCTGGTCTGCACATGGGACTGAGTAACTCCATGGGACTAGGTTGGGGTGGTAGAGGATGACAACGTGGCCATCGGGATATTTACAGGAACATCTTGAACAACAACAGTTTGCACGGGGTGTAAGTGTGTCATCGATTCTGGCACTGAGGCATGGATCAAATGGCAAAAAGGGGAAAAAAAAAAATAAGGGAAGAAAAAAAAAAAAAAAACACCATTGCCAGCACATGCTTCTCTTTGCAAGCCCTGGACCACGAGTTTTCAGTGTGGCTCTAAGTAACGTCTAAGCCTACAACTGATTTCCAGCTCATCAGATTTGCCTTTTCTTGCAACTTTTCGTTACTGATCCAAGATTTACATGTATTTTTACAAGACGGGATAGGCATATGCATTAATGTGCTAATACCTGAGCTACAACCACGTCTTCCAAAAGCAGTAACCAACCACTAAGCCACTGGTTAGAGCTTTGCACAAAGGGAAGCAAAGAACCTGAGCTCAACTGAATTTCTAAGTCATGTTTAGTCTTCTAAATTTCATTTCTTATTGGAAGAAAAGAGGAGAACACTTTTCTTAGCTCCTGGGTATTGTTACAAAGATATTTGTTCCCTTGGAACACGGCAGCCTGTCACATTCATCTCAGAACCACAAAACTGGAATTTTTTTAGGCAATCAGGGGACAATTGAGCAAGAAAGATGACAAGAGACAGAACTGCAGGCAACCCCCCAAAAAACCAAAAAGAAACCTTTCTGCCTTGTTCCTCACCCCTGTGCAGCAGTGTTGGACATGAGCACGTTGCCCAGAGCTCCCGGGGTGGATGCAAGGAAGAATCACACCTAAACCAAACCTTTATTTTTCGCCTAGCACAGTGACTGGTAGAGCCCACGTCAGAACAGCCTCAAAGATTTGCTGCTGCAAATAATCAGAAAATCTTCAAGGATCTGGAACCTCCTTGACCTCCAAATAAATTCCAAACTGCCTTTTTTTCCCTTTCCAAGTAAAGTGGAAAAGAGAGATCCTCCCATCTCCCAAACTCTTAATAGTGTTGTTCTTAAAACGCTTTGGAGGTACTTCAATAGAAATCACTGAAGAAATATTAAGTAGAACTTCATCCTAAAGCCTTGCAGGTCATTTAAGGGCCAGATCCATGACTGCATTCAAGTCTCATTCTCTGTTTGCCAAATAACTTCTCATTTAAGGTGATGGGCATCTGCATGCTTCAGAAGTACGCTGGAAACCTCAACAGCTTTGCCAGCCTTGCACTACAGAGTTTATACATACCTCCTTCCCTACATATTTAAACTACTTTGTGAGCTAAATCACAGATTCTCTGCAGTCACAGAAGAACATTAAAGTAAAGTTAAATTTGGCTGTCCTATGATGCATCGCTACCAACCATCAAGCTTAAGAGCCAACACGGCTTAATTTTCAGCTCCCGAAGTAGACTTACAAGTCTGAAACTAATGAAAAAAAGTACATCTGAGCACAGTTGCAATGCGAGACACTGAAAAACAGCAAAAATATGCTACTAATTTCTTACTTGGTATAAGCACACTCCAAAGGTTTGCATTGACTTTGTAGAACTACCGAAATTAGTCATAAATGATTAAGTGAAAGACTCTGACTCCGTCCAAGTCACAAAGGATAGACGCTGACTTCAGTTACTGCTCTGCTAATTGAAGTCCTGCTCAACCCAAAGTTAACTTAGCGTGCAGCTAGTAAAACGTCTGATTCTTTTCCTTTTTCCGGCGATGTTTTAAAAAACACATGATAAAAGTTAGCATCATGCTACAGAAATACAGCCAGAAAGACGGGGGTGATTTCTCTGCCGATTCTTTTTCCCTTAAGTTGAAACATACACCTTGGGTAGCCTTTCGCATACGCTTAGTTAAGAAGAAAGCATGTTACATATGAAATACGAACTTTCCAAGTTCACCTTGGAAAGCAGGCTTGGGTTCTTATCTTGCCTCCAGGAAAGAAAGAGCAAGGAATGGTAAAGAGATGGTCCATTTAACCATTGGGAGAGTGGAAAAAGATGAAGGAAACAGTAACTAATGTAATTCTGTAGACTTCAAGCACTTTATGATGTTTCAGGGCTCAAAACCCAAATGTCTTATTTACAGGATCCACACTGGAAATGAGCAGGTTAGATCTACCAGAGTTCAGAGACCAGTTCTTACCCTGTAACATCCTTGGGGCTTCAAGAGGTGACTTCAAGGTCTCTGGACCCTTCTTTCTCATCTTCCATGCTACCTCCTAGCACAGCGAGTGAAACACACTCCTTTTGGGTGCTGGGGAACTGTGACCGACCGTATGTGCCAAAAGGCTTCGCAGCCCTGGAGATGCTTGTCATCCCATCTCAAATCCACACCAGGTACCTGCACGACTGCTACCTCCATCCTAAGATGCTTCCACCGGAATGGAAAGTTACTCAAATTAATGACCTGAGTGACGCTACTGAGAGCCCTGAATTACTTTCAGACATTTTTCTCGGCATCGGCTTGATGATTTACTGAACCGCAAGGCTGCACTACTAAAGGCATAGTGTTGCACTACAGAAAAAAGAGTTTGCAAGATAGTAGGTAGCTATGAATGTATCATAGCGAGCATTCACTCCAGCAACAGAAAGGGAAGCAGGGATTTACTTTCCCGTCAGGGCAAAGGACTAATGCAAAGCAATAAGTCGTTAATCCCAAAGAGAGACAGACTTGTCTCCTGGGTAGACAAAGGACAGGTAGATCAGCATTTTTTTATTACAAGTAAAAAGCTTCTGAACCCTCAGATGAGGAAGTCTTAGCCTTTCACAATTCAGGATGAAACTTTATAATGAAATACAGAAAAGAAAAAAAAATCCAACATCAGCCTCGACTTCTAAGAAGTCAGGACTTTTCTAGGCAGTTACCTGCATAGAGAAAAATGCAAAACATGAATGTTTCTTCAGCTGGTGGGGACGAGAGGGAGGAAGAGAAGAAACAAGCCTGCCTGCTCCTCTCACTGGATGATACATTTTTTTCTATGGCTAAAAATGTGCTAGCCCATCCTCAATAGCACAAGATTTTCCCTCACTCCCTGGTATTATCTTTAGGCATGAGACAATAAAATCCTCTAACCGTTCCATTTTTACCGTTTTCAAGAATAGCTCGCCTGGTGGCAGGAACCCACCCACCAGTCTATTCCCTAGAGACAGATTCATGTCAGAAGAAGAAAAGTTTTCTTAAAACCTTAACAAAGAAACCTTTACCTAAAACATCGCAAAAGAAAGCTCTTCTTCCCAATGGTTATTTTTAGTGTTTAAGCCAGTCACCCAGAGTTTCTTTGGAAAAGGATTTCACATACTAGATTTCATGTCTCCTTTGTAAGGAGAGGTTTGCAGCTCACCCCTGTCGCAGGAGGATCCCCACGGCTGGGCCATGCGCTATTTTGTTGAGCTAAGAGGAGAAACACCCTGACCAGAGGATGACAGGCCAACATCCTACATACAGACACCACCAAAATGTTCCTGCAGCTCGCTAACCTGAAAAATAATACAGGACAATTCATTTGCAACTGGAGAAGCCCAATAATTAGAAAGAAGGAGATTCCAAAGAAGAAGAAGAAGAAGAAGAAGATTCCAAAGAAGAAGGAGATTCCAAAGAAGAAGGAGATTCCAAAGAAGAAGGAGATTCCAAAGAAGAAGGAGATTCCAAAGAAGAAGGAGATTCCAAAGAAGAAGAAAGTCAAAGTTTTGATTGGACCAGATAAAGTTTTTAAAACTTTAAGGCAATTTCTCTGTTTTGCACACTAACGGCCAGATGCATTAATAGGATCAGTGAAGGTAACACAACACACAAAACCATGCGACACAGCACCAGCCCACCTAGCAGGTGACCAAACCGCTCACCTGCGCTGCTGCATACCCTGCCCTATGCTGTTAGAGGACCAAAACCACAACTGGAGCTGAAGATTAAAAAATTAGGCTGTGCATGTTACCCAGTCCAAACTTCTTCACGTCCTTCAGCCATTTAGCAGTGTCAGTCTTGACTGTCTGATGATCGGTTATGCAAAAATGCTACTCCTGGTACTCATGGAGGGTAAAAACCACCATCAAATACCACAGGGGATTAAATTTCTGCAGCGAACTGGAGAGATAAAAGGGACTGTGGAAGGATACTGTCCCCTCACCGGTCCCAAGGGACATGGAAGGCTGATGCTAAGCCTTCTTCCAAGCAGCCATTGGGACTTGCCAGACACCAGGCAGGATTTCTGCCCCTCGGTTGCAGCTCCTGCGCTGCCCGGCCTGGAGTCAGGAATCACCTCCTGCCAGCCAAGAGCCAGAGTAAAACAAGGTTTTAAAAATAACCTTGAGTGATGCTGCAACACAACGTGCGAAAAGGAAGTTGGCTGCTCTCCTAATTGGGGGAGGAAATTTCTATTCCAGCGTGCTAAATGTGAAACAGAAGGAAAAAACGAGAGCCCTCGCACTTATGAGGTGCTACTGTGGGAAGTTATCAATAAGCCCTCCTCAAGGGTAACAGCAAGAGCCCAATTTGAAGCACGTTTCACTGACCAGGGCTACTGCCTGGTCTAAGACAGAGAATTGCGCTACTTTGAGAGAGAGATGCTGCGAACAAATGGAAATTTTAGGCGGTGCTAAGTGAACCCACACATCACACATCAGCAGGCTGGGTCTAGAAGATTGCAGAGAAAGCCAGGAACGGGAGCTGTAGTTCAGGAAGACAAACAGACCACCAACGTAAGCACTGCTTAAGGACAGAAAAGACAAAGAGTCTTCTTCAGGAGGGATGGACAAGCCAAGCTGAGGTCTGTGATGCAAGCTCTGTGAACGCAACAAGGGAATTTTGACTGAAAGCTGAAAAAAATTGGGAAAGACCTAAGCAATGCTGAGTAAAGACGCGGCTCAACATGTGGGTGAATGCCAGAAGAAAGTGAGCGATGGAGACTCATCCACACCCCCTAGGCAACAGCAGTCTCCTTCGGGAGGAACGGCTGAGCACCATCCATTATAGGACCTTCAGGAGTCCCAACACAAAGATGGTCAACTTAATGTCCAAGTAGGTAGTGGAATATCATGTCCTGGAGAAGGTGGCTTTGTGAATATTTGGAAGAAGCACTTATTTATGAGGATACAATGGTCAGCATGGCCTGATCCTCTTTAGAGGGAAATTCCAGTACTGGTATTTGCCTAACTGTGGGCAAACGGGGATACAAGTTCGATGGGGTATTAGGACTGTACAGGGCAGCAACCTCTGTTGAACACAAGCCATGACAGACTTTGGTAAACAAGTTCTGTGGGTCTGGATTAAGAACAGATCTTGAAGCAGGAGAAGGAACACAGGGGCCGTTATGTCTGGTCCGTGACTAAAACTGTTCCCGTGCCCCAAGCCCTTCATGGCATGACCGATGAAGCAATCCCCTACAATTTACTTCTGCAATAAGAAAGCTTATTTTCCCACAATCCAGAAGCCACCATATCTGGGACCAACAGGCTTTCTCAAAAGCAATATAAAGCTCTTTTCATCCCTCCCTCACTCCCTCAAGGTGGCAACTGCCATTCAAAATGACCAATCCTACCAACTGAAGGATCCTAGTACACGTCTTAAGATCAACTCTCCAGCTCCCCCACAAAGCCACAGAAAACAAGCGACTATAGATGCTAACCCCAGATATAGACAAGCTGTGGCTCATGTACTAGCTTTGTAGGTCTTCTGGAAAGAGCTACCAAAGATAAAACAATCTTTCGAGCTTCTGATTTAAAAGGGACTTCTGGGCTATGTCTGTCTTAAAAGCCAGTATAAATTTGCATTTATCCCTGGAGGCTCTTCGTACCAAAGGGTTCCCATTGGGCTTTAACAATGCTACTGCCCTTTTTCATGAAACAATGACAACTTCTAGTTCTCTTGATGGATGCTTATCCTCTACAGAAGTTAACAGCAAAAATGTGAAACGGATACTGAGCATGACAATGTTCTTACAAAATTGTTTAGTCTCCTCAGCAAGACATGATTAAAAACTCAGCAACAAGTAATGAAGATGTGTTGAAAGAGATACCAATCTCAACATTAAAGCCAGCTCAGGTTCCTCCCAAGTCCTTTTAGCAAAATGGATCTCTGCTCTTCTGTAGGGCTCTCGGCAGAGATTTCATTCCTAGTTTTGTCAAGACTGCCCACTGTAAAGGCTTTAGAGGAAAAACAATAAAAAGAAAGGGAAAGAAGTTAAGGCAGTTCAGAGTCTAAGAAGGCACCCAGCTATTGCTCACGCAAACTTCAGAAAACCATTCATCTTCTGAATGGACCCACCAAGAAAGGCGTTTCAGTTTCTGACACAACAGCCATCCTTGTGGGAGGTCTAGCAAAAATTCTTAATGCCTAGGACTTACAAAGCTGGGCAAAAGATAACGCTGCTTAGCAGGATCACCCAAGAAAAGCAATTGTCTTTTTAACAGAGAGGACAAGGGCAAAATTCCTTCCACGCATTTATAGCCAGAGGCAGCTTAGCCTGGCTAAAGCAATGGGTGCAGGTGGCACTTCAATACTGAAGATCCTCTACCTAGCTCAGGAGGGAGGAAGATTCCAGGAAGACCACAGAAATTCCTACAGACCTACTGGCCACCAGCAAGACAGCACATTAAGAGGTATGGGAAGGCAGGCATAGTGTATTTGAACCAACCCAAGAAATTCCCTATCGCAAAGGGTTCTCAGCAGAAAACCGAAACTGATTACGCTGGACTCTTGCCCATTCACAGAGTAATTACAGACACTAAGTAGATTAAAGCCGTCACTCTTAAGCAGAGAGACCTAAACGCAAGTTGAAATATGTTGTATCCAGCTGAGGACTCAGACCAAGAATCCCCCTTTGCCATTCGTGTCGCTCAAGAAACGTGAAAACATGTTAACATTAAGCAGAAATTTCACATCATGTCTGCACGTATTGCATCCGCTGAGTGCTACAGGTCCACGAAAAACAGACGTTTTGTATCGCTTTCAAACAAGTCCCACAACAGAAATGACCCTGGAACAAATGAAAAGCAAAATCATTATGTGGATTTACCCCATCAGCACTCATGACTTGGATCATTCACTAGGAGCATAACAAGCTTCAAGCAACATGCAAACTACTTCGGCAAATTCACTTTCCCTTCTCTCCTTGCCTTCAGAGGCAAGAAGCAAGAGAGCAATTTTCTATGGTGAAGACATCAATGAAACTCCAACGCTGGGCACCAGCTCCAGGAATTCCTTGGGCTTGGGCACGCTCCCCTTTGCCGAGCCAAAACCCAGAAGCACAGAACTGCTTGCTTGGTTTCACAGGATGATTTGAACCATGTGAAACACGCATGTGACAGAAGCTTTGCGCCCAGAAGCACGACTGCCGTTAGCTAGCAGCTTTGTGAAGGTTTTTGGTGTCCATAGATAAGAAAAATTAACAAGTCCACAAGCTCAGCTGCTGTCTCCGACAGACCTCCAGCAAGCAAGTCCCCAGTACAAGAAAGACATGGACCTCTTGGAGCAGGTCCAGAGGAGGTCATGAAAATGGTCAGAGGGTGGAACACCTCTCCTGTGAGGAAAGGCTGGGAGAGCTGGGGGTGTTCAGCCTGGAGAAGAGAAGGCTGCGGGGAGACCTTACTGCAGCCTTGCAGTACTTAAAGGGGGCTTAGAAGAAAGATAGGGACAATCTTTTAGCAGGGCCTGTAGCAATAGGACAAGGGGTGATGGTTTCAAACTAAAAGAGGGGAGATTCAGACTAGATATAAGGAAGAATTTTTTTACAATGAGGGTGGTGAAACACTGGCAGGGGTTGCCCAGAGAGGTGGGAGATGCCTCATCCGTGGAAACATTCAAGGCCAGGTTGGACGGGGCTCTGAGCAACCTGATCTCGTTGAAGATGTCCCTGCCCATGGCAGGGGGGTTGGACTAGGTGATCTTTGAAGGTCCCTTCCAACCCAAACCATGCCGTGATTCTGTGATTCTATTCAACCTGCACATCCCATGCATCTGGCAAAAGCTGGACCTCTAACGGGCCAACCTGCCCACCCCAGCAGTTAAATCAGCTGAAATCGGTTTCCTGGCTCAGGCCCTGAGCCGCGCAGACCAGCAGTGCTTGGCATAGAAGGTCAAGGCAGATCAAACCTGGGTAAACTCCAAATTAAAGTCTGCAATTTCCTCCTCTCACTCCCTTTCTGTTGGCAGCAGGGAGAGGTTCCCCATCACCACAGCTTTCTCCCAGGGCCTGGTTCTTTCTAGAAAGGAGTATTTTCATCAGACTCTTGGCATTTTACAGAAACGATGTCAGACTATCTTCTAACGCTCTTCAATCTCCAGCTTGCACTGGATTGCAATAAAAAAATTTAACCCTAAATATCTTACAAAGACATCTTTACTTGTTTTCTATAAAGCAGATATGACAACTTTTGAGCAAAACTTGGGTTTGTTGTTCTTTAGTTCTTTTTTTTTTTTTAATGAGAGCAAACAAATCTTGCACCGGGTAACAAGACAATGAATAAAACTGTGAATAAAGACTAAAAACAACGATACCAAAGACTGATGCGGTGTGGAAACCATGCCTTAGTGCTACGAACCAGGCACTTCTGTGCCTCACTGTTGCTTTGCGGAGTTTCAAACATCTCCCTCTATATGCACACAGTTCTCAATTTACGTAAAACAAATGTATAAACACGCTGGAAGAGTCTTTGAGGAGAATCGCTACCAAAAAAAGAAGTTCCCACGATAAACCAAATGGCAGAAATCATCGGACACTGCTACAGAAGTATTCTTACATTCAAATGTACAGTAGGTTTTAATTATATTTTAATAAAGAATGATATACATGAGCATTTTTTTCTGATTTACTAGATCGCTTCTTTAAATTATAAGCCAAGCTATGTTTTTAACAAAAACACTTTTTAAAAAATAATTAAAAATAGAAACAGCACTGCAGCAAACATTTGGAAAATTTTCAGAGTCGATTGTTTATTGGGACTCCAACTGATTTTAATGAAAATATGGTTATAATTTTAAAAAACAGCACTTTTATGTTTTGCATAAGGAAAGTCCCTACAATGCAACCTCCAGGGCACTTTTTAAAGAAAAAAAAAAAAATCTCAAATGGTCGCAGGGCTCTCTGGCCAAAAGCCCTCCTCAAAAACCAAAAGATGTGGGTTGCAAACTATTTCAAGTATCCACAACAAGTGAAACTGGATGTAGAAAAATATGTTCTCAACATTTACTTCTGTTTATGGTGAAACTGGAACCAGATGACCCCTAACAACATATTGTGTGAACGGGTAATTAACCAGCTGCAGACGGAGCCCAACTGCTGATCATTTACATTCGCGGCGCTGATCATTTCCATCCAGCTCAAGGAAAAGGTCAGCTGGCGGGTAATCTGGGACGGTCCCTCCCATCACAGCCTCCAAATGCATCCCCAGCGCTGCAGGCTCGATCCAGCCAGTTATCTGCAGCGCACAGCTCCCGGGAGAGATGCTGGCTCGGTGCGGGCCATCTCACCGGCTCCTGGTGCAGGACATCTCACTGGGGCTGTGCTGGTGGAAGAGGGGTTCAGGAGTTGATTCCTGCCCTTCTCCCATGGGTGGCTGTTGCACATTGGTTCTCCCGCCTCACCTCCACCATCACAGCCCTCTCCTGCTCGCTCTACCACAAGTGTTATCCCGGTTTGGTTCAATGTTGCTGTGAAGGTTACGGGAAAGATCTCCAAGTGACCCTAACTGGACTTGGACCAGCCTGCAGTTATGTCGCCTTGATCTCCCACAGGAATCATAGAATCACAGAATCATTAAGGTTGGAAAAGACCCTTAAGATCATCGAGTCCAACCGTTAACCCAGCACTGCCAAGTCCACCACTAAACCATGTCCTCAAGCACCACATCTCCCCGTCTTTTAAATACCTCCAGGGACAGGGACTCAACCACTTCCCTGGGCAGCCTGGCCCAGTAAACTTGGGCTTTCCTCCACTTTTCCAGTTCGTTCATACAAAATTTCCACCTTCCCACTACAAGCAGTGCCTCCTCCACCAACTTTGCAGAGCACACACAAGACAATGCCATCTACTCCTGTCCCACCTGGAAACTCATCCACGCTGCTCTGACGTGGACGATAGCACCTCTGAAGCTGGTGTGAAGGCAGCATTTATCTTTTTAAATCACTCCCGAGCTAACGCGGCACTAACCTTTGGGATTTAACACACCGCATGGAAAGTTCAGCTGGAGCTGAGGTTGTTCAGCCACCAAAGGGCTGGAGGTGATGCCCCTTCACTACAGAAGCACCGTCTGCTAAATGCCAATCAATCCCCAAATCAGCATCCCCTCTGCTAGTGCCCATTTGGAAAGAGTTTTTAACCAGCAGCCATGTTTTATCCCACTTTTTTGATAATTAAAATGCAAGTCACCGTGACTTGATCACAATTCTATGTGCACCCAAACCCCATCCAAATTAGGAATAAAACAGCACTACCAATAGTACACATATACACATAGGCATACATACACACATATATACACACACACTTTTAAAAAGGGCCAGTTTCATCAAGCTGAAAACAATTATGAGCCAAGTCAGTTGGGAAAAAGAATGTAATCAGAAAAATATGAAGACTAATTGAAAATTGTTTAAGAACATTTTAACTAGATGCTCCAAAAGCCACAATCCCACAACTGAAAAAGGCGGCCACGCTAGTTAAAAGGCAACTTGGCTCAGACGGAAGTTAAGGAGGCTATAAAAAAAAAAAAAAAAGGGAACACGACAAATGGAATAAAGAGAAAAGCTCCAGCTGACAAAAAAAGTCTGGTGTTAGGATGTGTAGATAGCTGATATGGGAAGCAAGAGGATACATGAAGAAATCAATGGCTGGTTAAGTTTATCAGTGATTTCTTTTTTAAGCACATTAAAGGTAAAACAATCCAAAGGATTGTTCCTCTAGCAAAAGGAAGGGGTATTTTTTTTTTCCTGTGGAAATGCAGAACTGGAAAAAAAATGTTCAATAGCATCTTATTGTGCACTGCTAAGGGAGGTCATCATATCACAGACACGCAAAACGCTCATCCTCTTGCATTGCTATGCAATGAGATGGCAGGCGGGATAGCGAGCCATTTTCAGTTCAGTAGATAGTACAATTTAGATGTGCAAGCATGGAAATATTGTCAGAACTTCTCCTAATATACTGGATTTAGTTCTGGTGTCCACATTCAAGAAGGCTGGTGAAAAACTGCTCTGGTTTCATACCCAGCAGATGACCAGACTGGAAAATCTGGAGGTTTTCCATTGGGAAGTAGAAGTTGACTGATTTCTTCCACCGCAGCGAAGGTTAGTGAACTGTAAGTACTCAGCCAGGGAACTCGGGTTTGCAGTTTAGTGCCACAAAATCAATCCGAGTATTTCAAAGAAAGCCACAGGTAGACTAGAAATTAGGTCCATGTTATTATCAGAGAGAGTGATTAGACGAATAGACACATCAAGTGCAAAGTACCTTAATATTTGGAGAGAGCAGAAGACTGAAGAATATCTTGGCAATTATTTTCCACTGATTGTATCTGCAATCCTTTAGGAAATGAAGGGAAGAAACATTAAAAAAAGAGGAAACAACAACAAAGCAGAGAAGACTGAGAGCAGACAGGCAACAAAAATTGATGAAGAGTGGAAGTAAACAGCACAGAAACCTGCAAACGACACTAAATTCAGGTATTTGCTCAACTGAAGACAACAAACTTCAAGGGAATTTTAAGGGACATTAAATCCACAGCTGATATGTGGAAGGACTGGTCAGGGGACACATTCAGGAAAGACTGAAAGGTTAGGAGGGGAGAGAAAGGTGAAGTATCTGCCTGGGACCCAAGAGAGAGGTGAAAGCTGAAGGAGCTGCAGCCATGAGAGATGAGAGCAGAGCACGACCTGAGCGTCCGGGAGAGCAGCTGGTACAGAGCTACGACAGCTGAAGGGTCAGAAGGGACAAAATGAGTTGCCCAGCTCTAGAAGGACCATGGAGATCCATTAGCACCTACCTACAAATCACACAAAGCATGGGCCACCACAATGGGATAAACGCAGCACATGGACCCAAAGGGAGAAGGAGCGTGGAAGGGATTTCTCTTAAGAGCTGTGCTAATAACACTTAAAAACGCTCAGCTAGCATTGCAGAAATGCCAGATTTTCAAAGCCTATGGGATGAGAAAATCGACAGCATCGTACTTGAGTTGTTTCGCCACCTTTAGTAAATATATCTGGAGATGACCAACGCCCACTGTGCACTGTCTGGGTTTGGTCTGTTGACCTTTCAGATTTTGTGAACATTTAAATGTAAATGGCAATCTTCTTGCTTAAAATGAACTTTTTATATAGAAAAACTGTTGCCCTTTAAGCTGCCCAAACACCTCGGTCTGGACTGACAACAAGCAGACAACCCTTAAGCCTGGAAATGGTTGGTTTGGGGGGAAAAATGTATAAAAAATAAGAGAGGGGCACCAAGACCATGTCTCATCCATAATGGTACCATCTAGTACCAGGCAATAATGCAACAAGAATAAATATATGCCAGAGACAACCAAAGACATACTTTCCTAGCAAGCCAAACCGTGGTGTGTGCAATGCTGCCCTCTCCCTCCAAGGTCAGTCCTCCTCCGTGAGTCAGAACTTGATTCATTTTCCCGTAACACAGCAAGTTTAATAATCCAAGAATTTTCAAGTTTCATCAAAATCCATAAACACATTTTATTCTATCCAGGAGAACATTGAACTTGGCGGGACAGAGTACCACAGCAGTGGCCCCAAGTCAAGAAAAATCCTCTTTTGAAGAGTCAAACCATCTCCAGGAGTTAAATGAAGTAGGTCTGGAAAATGGGCGTCTACTCTAAATACAAATATTCTCCTTTGCCATAAACAAAATAGTCATAAAAAGCTCGTAATTATTTCACATTTACATTTACAGCATGTTAAAAACACGCCATCCTATTAGGTGAGTGAGGTTATCCGGATCGGACAAATTGGCAAACTGAGGCACAGATGGATTAATAACTTGCCCAAGGCCACAGAACGAGCGTTATCAGAGTCAAAATCAGAACACCAAAATCCTTGGCTGCCGGAGCTGTGCTAAACTTATTTTTTCTTTAAACTCTTCTTTTTTTTTTTAATTTGGTCTTTGCCACAAGAAGACAAACATGAAGTATGAATCTATTATTCCTATAGGCATAAAATTTTAAGAGATCGCAGTAGTCAGGTAGTCTGACATCTTGAGCAACGCAGACGCGGAGTCGCCCGCTAATTAATACCTACTTCAAGGTCAGTAGTTGTGGTTGAACTGGAACATAAAGCTTTTAGAAAAAACAAGTCATTCTGATTTTAAAGGTTTTCCAGGGATGATGCAATGTCCACCACAAACCTTGATGGATTGTTCCAGTAGCTCATTACCTCCACTCCCATGCCTTTACCCAGCTTTGACCTTCGCCATTGCATCTTATCACACCTTTGGCTGCTTACATTAAAACAGTAGCTACTACCAGTGTTTCCTAAGAGACATCCAGAGAAGTAGAGGTCGCAATCCTCCTCTTTGATAAATTAAAGTTATTAAGTACCCTGAGTATCATAAATCCTGTTTCCTAACCCTAATCCTGATGAAGGTTCAAATTGTTGCATCTTTGTACAACAAAACCACGAATAACTCTACCAATATTAGAACAACCTCTGTATAAAACCCTGATGCTCAAGGGCAAATATTGCATTGCGTGAAGTGATGCTTTGCAGGTGAACTAAAATTAACGCTTACCGTGAGTACGTTCAGTAATGCTCATGACAGGGCTTGCTTGCAGTTTTTGCCTGAACTGTACTATTCTACGTCCTGCGAGGTGCAGCAGCTGAGCAGGACGGGTCAAAAGATGAATTAAAAATTTTATTTAGAAGGTAACACTCCAAGCAGAGGTGTTCTCCTCTACTTTCATTTGTCAGAGAAAAAACTAGGTCCCTCTGTTCCCATATGAATTTTGTCCATAAGAAAGCTCGTTCCTTTAGGACACCCTAAGGTCCACTGGAATTGATTTCACATCAAAGATTTTTCTTTACTCCATCCTACCCAGACACCCTGTGTACCCAGAGACGCCTCCAAAGGACCCTCAGTAGCATTTCTCTTAGTACCTCTAACCTCCACCCCTTCCTTCGCATATCTGTAAAACCAGCCCACCGTGTCCTTTAGCAGCTCCTATCAACTTATCCACCATGTTCCTCAAAGCTGCTGAGATGGCTGAAAACACATTCACTGAGGAAGAGCAATGAGAAGCAAGACATTTAAGAGCTGTACATGACCAGAAGGGCTCAATATCCATCTCACGTGATAACAGAAAGACTACTGCTCCGCAGGAGGAAGACTTTTCTGGTTCGTTCTTCATTATGATAAAATGAGCAGCAGATTAGCCATCAGAACAAACCATTTAATAAGGGGAAAATGAGCTGAATGTGAACTAAGCAATCCTGTACTATTATACAGAAGATGTAGCAGTAACGAACAACGCCAAGCCTAAACCCAACAGAAGGAAACACGTGTAAAGATCTTACTCAGCCTCAAGACATTCCAGATCAATGTTACTATGGGAATTGGACAAGTCTGCATCCATCATTAAAGAAAAGAATAACCTGAAAAATATAATTGCACCTACAATCAATAACCTTTGAAAAAGTGCTCACAGTTTTCAGATAGCTCAAGATCTGGTGGGAAGAGCGCAGAACGGGGGAATAAGAAATCAATTTTTATTTTCCCCATTCACTTTCCTTCTTCCCGTATCTCCAATTTATTTATGAGGCATCCCCAAATCACACACCTCTGCTTCAGGTTAAGTCTGGCAACTTTTTCACAGGCATGGCTTGAGAACATACTTCACACATCACCAACCACGTGCACATTCCCACATATCTGCCTGATACAAACAAAGCCCCCACCAAACCTAGGCTAAAGCCATGCCTCTGACTCAATCCTAGTACTAATCCCGCTGCATGATTTTCGGGAGCTACCACCCAGCATCCAGCGACCTGACCTGAAGTTCACATTTGGTCAGCACTTCTGATAAACAATACCTTCTAATTGGTTTTTACTGAGGTTTCCAACTGAACTGTAATTTTCCACATCTTCAAAGAAACTAACCCTTCTTTGTGTCCTGGATGGCCTTCAAAGTTTTTATTCAATTTTATTTCTACGCTCTCTTGTATTACTCCTTCTCCCAAGATGGCAAGGGGATTATTTTTCTACCACCATTTTTAGTAGTAAGTCGCAAAGTTAAAAGTTACCATCTAAAATTAAAAAATTTTTAAAAAAAAGAGAGAAAAAGGAGAAGGGGAAGAAGAAAACCTGGTAGACAAAATCAAGAATTCCTAACTCAGTCTAATATCGGTAGTGAGACCAAAACACATGTCTAGAAATCAAGCAGACCATGATTTCTAATCACAACAGCGCAGGAACGTATTTCAGATGAAGCTTTTTTGGGTGTTGGGGTTTTGGGGGGGACTGTTGGGTTTTGGGCTGTTTTTTTAAGGGTGCCTTAGCAGACAGCTGAAGCGCTGAATGTTGCACTCAGACCAGCAGCTCTCAGACTACATCTCAGGAAATCTTCCTAGCAGCCAATAAAACAGAAAAATCCTCCTAAAGGCAGTGAAATGGAAGACAGAGAAAAGATGACCACATGCTAACAGGGTATAAAAAAAAGCCTACAAAATTCCAACTGAAAAAATAAAGTCATAAGACACAAGAAGCACCTTCCAGACTAGACTTCTGATTTGTAATTGCAGATATTAATGACATGCAATTAATAAATCAAGAACTTTACCCCTTAAAAGGACTCAGATATTCATCTGAAACAGACCCTGTACTTGGATCTATTATTTAATTCTTGATGCTCTTCCAAGATACTGGATACATCAAGTGTCAGTGACTTATTCCAATACCTCATCCAGTGCCTTGAAAAAAAATTGCCACATCTCCTCTGCTCACTGGTGGGGTTCATAGATACACGGGACCCCGGTCCACCACCGACAGGACAACTCAAGCGTATTTCCAAAGCCTGAGAGAGGAAACATCGCTACGACCAAGCAGGCAGCAAGAGGAGGCTGAAGGCATCCTCACACCTGAAAAGGTGTTGGAGGAACCAGAGCAGGATGAATTGTGCAAACCACACAAAGTTTGCAAGCTGAGAGACACTGCAGGCACACAAGGGTATGGAAATTATACATTTCTAATGTTGCAAACGGTCAAGTATTTTGCAGTTGTCTTATGGAAGCAATAAACGTGCACTGTGCCGTGTGCTGAACAAAGCACAGAATTATTTATCATGGTTTATTAGACAAAAAAACCCAACAGACCAGAGGTCCAGAAGGGCCTCTGAGTCATGTCCAGTTAAGGCAGCTACCGCACACCAAGCCCTTCGGCGCACACCGGCGCTCAGCTCTCCACGCAGGAAAACGCTTACTCTGCAATTTCTCTCTTTCAGCCACGGTGAGGAATGAGGTCTCCTTCCGAAATCTGCAGCACAACCAGCCAAGAAGGGAGGGCAGTTTTGCTGAAGGCCACATAATAGTTTCCTGGTAATTATCCTCATTCCCCGCTCACCGGGCTACGCCAACATCAGTAGCTTCAACCTCACAGCCAATAAATAAAACCTTTAGTAATAGCATTAAAAAGCGCGTATTAGGCATGGGACTCTCTGGAGCGAGCTTACCTCTCTGCAAGGCGTTCTTTAATCTTTACAACAAACCCACTGAAGTACAAAACCTTACCCTGGAAACCTGCGCCAAGGTCCAAGGGCTGAAGGACAAAGTGATTACACCGAAACGAAGCAGGTCCTTCACCGCGACCCACAGAAAAGGGGTCCAACCTCACACCAGGGACGTCTGAGCCCCCGCAGGTCTTCAGGACCTGGAAGCCTATTCAAGAACAAATGAATGGGTTTTTCATTTCAGCCTGATTTGCAGGATCTTGGAGGGGCACCTCTAATACCTGGCAACCTAATAGAGTATTTCTACAGATGATATTATTGCCATCTTTTATATCAGATGTAGAAAAAATTTCTGTAGAAGGCGAAGGTTGCTCGCATCAGGTTCAATTTTGAAGTTTTACATTTCCCCAGGCTGTTTCTTGCCCCCACTTGTGTCCTACTCTCACTACACCACAAATTCTGCCAGCCAGAAAACAAATATTCAGGTGGTAATTTAGGAAGACACAAATTAAACTAATAAGCATCAACAGGCCGTTAGTGGCCACGAGACAAGTTCTTGGATTTCTGGGTCACATAAAACACCTCAGTGCCTCCCTCCGAATACAGAGAAGAGTATAATGTCAGCACTGGTTATTACAGTCTCCAATGTCCTATCCATTTACCCAAAACTAACGTTGAAGTTGAGGCACCACAGCACACAGGGGCACAGTTAGATACAGGGACATTAAATACATCGAGTTTCAAGTGGTCGGTGCCTACAGTGAAATAATGCCAGTTGTATACAGCAAGTTAGCAAAGTCAGGACAACCTTTTAATAAATCATTTTGGTCAAAGAAAAACAGAAAAATGTGTGGAAGTCAAAGGTATAGCTAAAAACCCCAGAACAAGGAAAAACACACGACTTCCCTTAAAAGTTTCTCTTCTGATCCATTGTCTGATGCAGCCAACGGCAAGGAAATTCAGGATCAAACACTACATAATTTCAATACAGCTATTTTTACCTTCAAATATTTGGAGTATCGCAACTCCAGCACCTCTCCACGTTGTTTTGGTTTAGTTCAGTTTGGTTTTAAATAGCAATTCCTAATTTACTTTCCCTAGGTCCCCTCCAAGCGCCGTTTGCTGCCGCTCTGCGCCTCCCACCCGGCCAGCCCTGGCTCTGCCGACGTAAAACTCGCATCCAAGGTGCGGTGATGTGGGATGTTGAAGGAGTTGGCTCCAAACTGCTCCACAGAAGATGGCTTCCAGCACAGAGGCTGCTCGTTCCCACCTTGCACCGATATCTACAGTAACACACTACTTCTCTCCTCTTCAAGCATTGCTGCCTTTAGCTCCTAAACGCTTTTGTTCCCAGGTCCTTTATGGACCTTCCTTAATGGAAGCTCACTTTGTAGATAGGATATTATACCTTTTTCTTCATTAAGTGGAGACAACAGCAGACAAATGCCATCTGCGCATCATAGAGATCGTTCACTGCTGTATTAATTAACATGTAACTATTGCAAATATTAGCGGCGGTGCACTAGGCACGGCAACTGGTAAATGGAGTGACAAGGTGATCTTCTGTCCATCACATAAATGGCGTGCTCACATTAGTATCTGTAGCATTAACGGTACCCAATCCTAACAAAACCTATTCAGATAATAAACATCCAATATTCACACCCCAGAGAGCAAACATTCTTCTTTTATTCCAAACCCTGTGTTAATTTTAGGTCATTATGGCAAGATTTCATGTCTTTTTAAACTCACATGAATAGAAAATGGTATTAATTAGGCGACAGCCAGAACGAGGAGGTAAAACTACTTGTTGCTTCACAACCCCAGTAGCCCAAAAAAGGCTGCCCTTCACCTCCAAGTACGTACTCACAGGTACGTCAAATGAGTGAAGCAGAGCAGGAGTGAAACGCAAGTGCAGTGATGGCTCTGACCTTTCTAACAAGCAAACACTCCAGTTCCCGCTAGAGAAAACGACTGCGTAAAATCATTTACCATACGGTACCTCGCCCTTGCAGCGTACTATGGAAGTCATGAGCCTGTAATCACACATTTCACTCATTTTTGTCTGGGGAATTTCGGGGTACGGGTTTTCTCTGAAGAGAATCAACCACGACGAGATGGATGACTTGCAACCACCCAGCCCAGCTCTCGCAGGCAACACAGAAGGGTCCTTTACGTTGCAGATCTAGTTTTATTTTACTTACTTCTCCAAACCCTTCGACCACAGCCATTGGGAGCTTGGCTTTAAAGCACAAATTAAAGGAAGAGAGAGGGAAAGAAGACAAAAAAAGCTAACCACAAAACATACATCAAATGCAGAACAAAACAGCTGACCCATAGCCAATGGAGCTGCCTCCACTTCTTTCACAAGCTACGCGAGACACTGCTCTGCCAGATGCCATTTTTGCAACTCAACCAAAAAATAACTGACCATTTCATCTGATTTCCTATCATCTACTTCCTGAAGCTTTTAAAGACTGACACAGAGATTATGGTCTTCAGATACCAGAACAGGTCTCGCTTGGTAGTTGTCCAGCCATCCCGGAGTAGGTACATGGAACACAAGGGGAGAAAAATGTTTGATAATAACCAAGAGAGGATCTGGCATTGCGACCAACCTGCTCATAGCCATGCAAACTTGCAAAGTGACCGCGTAGTTTCAGATTCCTAAACTGACCTACTGGATCATGGCTTCTACAGGTAGGGAATTTGTCTAGAAGGTGGTCTCACACCCTGCCAAGGATCAATAGGATCTCAGTTGCTAAATATTAGAGATAATGATTGAAAAAACCAGGAGTCTCAGAGAAGGAGATGTCCAGAGCACTTGCAGCAAGGAAGAATTGTTTCTGAGCACTGTCTGATAGACCACGAGAGGTCTTTTGAAGATACCAAGCCATTAAAAACTCCTGTACAACCTTAGCTGAGGACCCCCAAGCTGTCAGTTTACACTTTAAGGGCTGTAATAAGTAAAAACTCACATAGCATTGGCTCCCTAGAGATGCACACACGTCCTTACAGATGGCATCACTTTTATATCAACTGATTTACCTCAAAGCTGTAGACCAAAGACAGAGTTGTTCTAAGGCTCAGCTATGAATCCAAACCCCTTTGTCTGCCCAGTTTTATCACTGGGAAAACTGAGAGTGCATCAGATGGGGACAAAGCAATTACTAAGATTTGCTGGTAAAAACAATTCTTGGTGCTTCCATTTAAACACTTCTCAACAGTGTCTATATTCAGAAATACACATCCCTTTAAGGTAGCCACGGGTCAGCGGGAAAAATAAATGGGGTATTTTATTCAAATGCAGCTTTTAATGGATTAACAAAGCTTTCCCAAGCAGTGACTGTGATTTAACCCATACACTCAGCAAACAGGATCCCGATCTCAAAAATACGTGTGCCAGAGGTTGATTCCTCCCAACAGAAGCTCTTTCCCTGCCCTCAAAAGGCTGCTCCCATCACCAGGCTTTGGGTAGGGTAAACCTTTCTGTCCTACAGTCAGCACTAATTTGTGCACAGTAAAAGGTTATTCCAAATCTCCAACCCCCCCCCCCCCCCTTCCAAAATTTTGGGGTTATTCTGACAAAAAGAGAAAATACTTCGGAATACTAAAGGGCACCTGCTTAACACCTCAAAATTGTAACGTTTGTTAAAGTCTTGCATTAAAATCGGACTTCAGGGAAGGGGGAAAAGAGGAGGAGGAAGAAAGGAGCAAAAGGCAAAGGGGGAAAACAAAAAAAAAAGCACTTTGCTCTCATTTCGCAAGCTCAACTGAACATTGGGTATTTTCCACTGCTTTTATTTAAACCAGATCCGGCATCTGGGACAGAGACTGTTGGGCCTACCTCCACCAGGAATTTGTCTCTCGAGAAGCTCGCTGTGGAGCTCACAGGTAGCTCAGAGAGGGGCTCACAGCCCCTCCAACTCCTGCCATGTTCTGGTTGCTGCTGAAGGGTTCTGCTGGGTCAAACACAGAGCCCAGGGCTGCAGCGTCAACTCGGGTGATGGACAGAGACGTAACAGAGTGGACAGGGGAGAAAAAGCAGCACGTGTTCCTTGTGGTGTCACGTCATCAAGCAGGAAAGTCGGGAAACGGAGTGAAGCCTGCTGAAAGGGCACCGAACATATGCAGGACACACGGATGGACTGGTGCCACCGCTAAGCTGCCACGGGACACTGGCAGTTGTCACCCGTCTGAGCACATGGCAGCTCCCTCCTGCTCCTCATAGAATCATTAAGTTTGGAAAGGACCTCTGAGATCATTGAGTCCAACCTGTTAACCCAACTGCCTGGTCCACCTCTAAACCATGGCCCTAAGCACCACATCCACACGTGTTTTGAAGACTTCCAGGGGCTGTGATTGCACCACTTCCCTGGGCACCCTGTTCCAGTGCCTAACTACTCTCTCCGTGAAGAAATTTTTCCTAATATCTAATCTAAATTTCCCCTGGCACAACTTGAGGCCATTTCCTCTCGTCCTATCACTTGTTACTTAGGAAAAAGAGACCAATCTTCACCTCCCTACAACCTCCTTTCAGGTAGTTGTAGAGAGAACCCCTGTGCAGGATGCTCTTTGGAGAAACAACCACACTCCCTACGGATACACAGTGCTCTATGCATCGGGGGTCAGTCTGAATTTCTTTTTTCCACTACACAGGAACAGTAGTTCAACCTACTGAGGCAAACAGCCAAAAAGTTTGACGTGGAAGAAGTGCACCTTGATTACACCAAGCTTTGAACAAAGGTCAACACAACCAGCAGCACAGGGAACGCAGCCTCTGCCCCACAGCCCCTCTCCTGTCCTTCTCCCATAGCGAGGTACTGAAGTTTGGACCTCAGTTGTTTGGACCTTCCTGGCCATGCCTCGGACCAGATTCAGTTCTTTCACCGCTTCTTCATCCATGAGATTTTACATCCAGCTCTTGCTGATAACCACAGTTGAATAATTCTCACTCTTTGCACTGCGCTCACATCCACAACGCCCACACTACCTCTGGTCACCACCAGAGTAGCTTCCTTCAGTTTTCCCATTTACAACAGCCCCTATGGGTTTGCTCCACCAGCAGTTTCTGCCTTCACGGATGCAGTGCCGCAGACCCACACAGCAACTTTTCATTAGGTCCATGTAAGCAACCCCTCTCCAAGAGTCAATGCTCTGGAGCAGAAAAAACTGAACATGAGAGTTGCAATGCAGGCACAGGATGAGGGATGTTGGCAGGACAAGACCTCATTCACCATTTGCAACTCATTACTTCTGGTTTTGGACAGCACAGAGCCTCAGAGCCACCTATTGAACCCAGCGTAGATCACCACTGTCAGCGACCATCAGCCTGGTAGGCTTGTGCATGGGGGGAGGCGACCAAAAGCAGCAGCAGTACTGGAAAACAGTAACGAGGTTACCAACACAGCATGTTTTACCAAATGGTGAGAGTCTACGTTAAGTTCTGGAAAGCTTCTTGCCTGGTTTAGCTTTCCATCTGTCACCAAACAGACCCCATAGCACATAGATTCCTATTTGCATCCTGGTATCTGGCAACACCAAGATATATTTCCTAGCAGGAATAAAAAAAAAACCTCTTCCATTCACACCGAAACATCTACTGGACATCCCTGTGGGCCTAATTCCCAGAACAGTGAAATCCAAACCTCCGAATGGGGAAAGTATACTGATTACCTGCCAGTAACCTCAAGAATGGCAAGCCAAGCCCTTAATAACAGTCTGCATTACCATCTGGCTACCACACAGTAACTGGGAAAATGTTATTGTTCTGAGTTCGACTTACTTGTCAAGATAATTGCTTCAGTATTAATTAAATGTTCCTCTCTGCAGCTGCATAGAAAGCTCACATGGATAATTTACTGATTGCAGAGTGTATGCTTCTCTTGAATCAGTGGGCACAGCATGACCACTAGACCCAAGTCTGTCTGGTAAACACGAAACATTAACATTTTAAAGTCTAAAAACCTGAATATCTGTTTCAGAAATGTGAAGGCCAATTATAAGCGTGATTTGTTACACCCTCAAAAGAGTTAAAATATTGTGGGGGAGGGAGAACCACCCCACCACCTACTCAAGCAAAGCATTTGGTGCTGGAGTCCCTACCCCGCACACCCACTTCACTTACATCCACGTCGGCAGACTTCCCTGGCACACAAATGTTTCTCAGCTGAGGATGCAAAGGCATTTCATAGTCACGCAGCTGCACAGAGCCACCAGGAGAAAATTCACCCAAAGCTCTGCCTAAGGCAATCCAGAAGGACTGTCCCCACTTGCAGCCAACTCCTGCAGTCCCGTCTAGAAGATGCTCAGCCGATGGCTGTCCTCCTCCTCCTGCCTTCAACTTCAGCTTCAGGACAGCAGTCATCTCTCCCCATGCGGTGGCCCAATCCCCGCTGCTTCCCCACCTTCACATGCCCTGGCCCAGCCTCAGGAATACATGGATATTTCTTTAGCCAGACCTCATTTTTCTAATGTTCATCTGCTGCTAATCCTACTTACAGTCCACTTAAACATTATATGAATTAATATTAACTATAAAGGTAACAGCAGACCAAAGGGCCTGAGAGTCCAGAAAGACTTGCTGACAGTTCAGAAATCTTGCTGTACGTTACCTAACGGGGGTGAGTGTCGTTACTCTTCAAAAAGCCATGCTACCTTAACCAAATAGCCTGACAGATTATAATCAAGACTGGATCATCATATTTACATACCCACTTCTACCAATTAACCAAATCAACCATGGGTGCAGCTACAAAATACTTTATTAGTTGCTTTTTCAGCTCTCAAACTGTAACAAATTTTGAGCACTGTCCCAAGGCTGCCTCAAAAAAGGGCAGGACGCTTAAAATGACATCTATTTTTCTTTAAATTCTGCAGTTCTATTTCCATGTTGTCCTCCATAGAGAAAACAAGGGGTTTGTTAAGATCTTCCATCCGGAAAGCTTATGCCAAAATCCTTTCCACGTTGCCCTGGCTGCGTGTCAACCACTACTTCTTCTGCGTTCAACGTATGACCCAGTTTGGAAGAAACTAAAGGCCCCAAAGAGCCCAGAGGTTCTCAGGAGGAGAGGGAAGGGATTGTCCTGACACGGATTACATAGCTATATTATTAATTACACCGAGCCACTCTTCTGTTGAGATTACAGGCTGGGACACTGCCATTGTAACATCTGAAGTCTCTCCAAAACCTTCTTTGACTGTTGCTCACTTAGCGCTCTTGGTTGAGTACCAAGCTGTGGAAGTTTGGGCTGTGTTTTGATCAAAGCCCTCCTCGTGTTCTGTGCAAATTTCAACACTTCGCTGGGTCCGCTCGCCACGCTCGACCCGTTGCACTTCAACGCCCATCACTCCCTGCTTCTTTCAAGGGGTGATTAGGCACGGCTCTCAAGCGAAGCTGGTATTTAAGAAAGGCCTGGGACAGGGTTTTACATAATAATCATGACTTTGTTTAATTAGGCTCTGCAAAAATGTTTCAATTTTAGATCAAACCATTCAATCTTTTATTCCCCTTCTCAGACACGTAATCTATCTTGAAGGAACTATGAAAATTGAAAAAATTACACAAGCAAATGAGCTCATGGAGAACCACATTAGAAGGACACACTTCGACCTCCCAGAGATCCCCATGTCTCCACGCACAGGGGCTCCTCAGCAAAGCAGAGCTCCCGTCTCCAAAAACATAGCTTTTGTTAATGAAGTCAGAGCATCATCACCTCATCCTGCCAGCAGCCTGAAGACCAAATCAAACCCATGCATCACTGACAGGGAAAGAACTAACACAGCTCCCTTTGACTGAATTATCGTAAATCTACTTCTTCCAAGCACAGCGTTCATATCAGAGACACAAAAGAAAAGCCCTAACAACCTGCTGCACCACACAACTAGGGAATTCTCTTAGCGAAAGAAACCCAACCTCTCAGGGTCATTTCTGATCTACACAAGAACAGCCTTCTCCATCAGGGGCCTTAGCTGAAGAAATAAAATTTCAAGCTTTTTCACTGCGTTACTGTTCCACGCAGAATTATTTCCTTAAACGCAGGAGTCCAAAGCAAGATACTCCAGGGCAAGCATTTTCCCCTAGGCATTAAGATATAGATAAGGTTTCTACTAAAAAAAGGTATCAATCATACTTGTGGCAGTTTTATATCCATTTGTGCACGCACGTCCAACAGATGAACACGCAGGGCTGTGCTGGATGGCCTCAGAGATGCGGCTTCCTTCCTCTGAGCCTGTCAGGGCTCCCAAGGACCGGGTTCTGATGATATTTTAACAAAGGAAAGACTATTTCCCAAATACACGCTGGAAGCTGATGCTACAACTGCTGACAGCAGTATCTGTCTTCTTAAAAAAAAATACAATAATCTAGAAAAGCTTCCAATCGTAAAACCACCTCTGCATTGACATGGCAATCATCAGGAGACCTCCCCTAACATGGGAAGCAAACCAATCCCTCCTGCAAGAGTTCAGTCTGGGTAAAACCGAGAAGCATGAGGAAGTTTCAATGCCTGAGAGGTGATAATAACAGCTGTCGGGCAGGGAAACGTTTCACAAACCTTCTCGAACACGCTAATGGGGTATTGCAGGCTCGACCCTTTGGCTGGACGCGTCGCTACGCTCTGGGAAGGGATCCAAGTTGTTCCACGCTTCTTCTAGATGTCAGCAAAAAGATCAAATGGCCAACGAGGCCGATTCCTTCCCCCGGCCCCAGGGAGAAGTTATTTCTTCTGCAACATCAGCTTTGAATTCATCTCGCCTCAAGTCTGCTGCAAATACACTCGGTGCATGGCAAGAACACGGCTGATTTACCCTGGGACGGAAGCATCAAAGGGCAAAAATCAGGTAAATAAGGGCTGGAGCTTCATTCGCCGCAGGAGAGGAGTCTCCCTCTCGACAGCCTGACACCTTCTTGTACGCAAATACCAAAATGCCATGACATCAGTCACAAGCAGGACGAGAGTTACCCAGAACGAATGCTGCCCTTCAAACCCAACAAATACTATGTTCTCTCCCCATGGCATCTTCTTCTGGACCAAGCTAAGCCCTGAATGACCCTGCTGCTCTTCTGAGCTGGCGTCTGGCTGTGAGGTCACTCAGCCTACGTCACTGCAGCTGTGAAGATGCATACCCAATGTGGTTGGGTTTTGTTCGATTAGCTGGAAAAACAAGGTCTGACAAAATCTCAAGCTGTACCGATGGATAAAAGGGTGAAACACACTGAGGATAACAGGAATATCTAAACTGGATTCAAACTGCAGCGCAGAGAAATGTACTTTAAGGTCAAAGGCCAACATTCCCAACTGGCTCCAGTATTACTGGGATTATTCTTACCCTTCCATGATCAGCTTTCTGTTTTTTAATATCCTTTGAAGACAAGACCAGGTAGCACTAGTCTTCCACACATACCCTGAACTTCTGAAGCATCATATATGCGTGAACCTAAGGTACGCCAGAAATCATTTTGAACTTTCTGTTCAGAGTCTTGAACAGATAAATTATTCAGCCATGTTCCTTGAAGATGCACAAAGAGCACCCATGAGATCAAACAGAAGCTACTGAAGATGAGAAAATAAAGCTGCTATCCATATGCATGAAGAAAGAAGCCATCTATAAATAGCAAAGTAGGAAGTTAAGTCTCCTTTAGGAACATAATTTATACGAAGTTGGTTTTGTTCCCAACTTCAGAAGTGAGAAATAGGAGGAGGAAGAAAAATTTATTGCAATCTGATGTAGATGTTGGACGGCGGCTTTCATATCTTTGCATTCCCAGAAGCTGCTTCACATGAGAGCGAGCTACAGCTCCAGAACCGTGCTGAAAGCACGAGCTGCAGAGGAGCAAAGCGCCTTCCCCAGCACACACAAGTGCGTGTGCTCTCAGAGCTCGTTGACTTCATTTGCAGCCACGTTAAAAACCAACAGGCTAAGAGCCGCAAAATGCACCCGCGCAGCTGCAAACAGATGTGTCCCACTGCGCTTCAAGCCATCTCTTTAACTTACCAACAACCCCCAGTCTTTTTTAGATTGTCAGGCTGTAACTGGGAGGTTTGCAGATAAACTGAGGTCGTGCAAAGCTCTCCTGAAGTCTTCAGGATGAAAGCTCATCTGCCCAAGCTTCCCACCACTCCACGAGAAAAATGTTTTAGGGAGAGAGCTCCTAGGTCAGGGGATTTTTTTAGTTAAGGAGCTCACCTGCTGTACCTCGCTGGTGTTAGCGAAGCAGAGATGCCTGAGATTGCCGAGGATGCTTCATCTTACAGGGTGGGAAGCTTGTCTACTGCTGCTTGGCAGCTGTCACACGGAAGGGGAGGAGAGGACGCAGTTGCCTACGCGCTGTCTGGGTGAAGAGCAGGAGCGACGTGTCCGTCGCTGCTCAGTACCAAGTTCCCGAGCGATGGGGAACGCAGTGACATTCGCTGGCGGGAGCAAGATCAAATTGAGTTTAGACAAATGCCTGGAATGGACTAACAGCTGGGGAAGAAGGAAAAAAAAAAAGGGCAAAATAAAATCCACAAACCTTTTGACTAAAAAAGGCAGCCAAGCAGCCTAGAAATAAGCAGAGAGACAAAAATCCGCTAAACACCTTGCTGCTCTTTCACAGCAAGGCTACTGTCTCGCTCATCACTTCGTAGCCGGAGGCAGCAGAGACTGTGGGAACAGTGAGCAAAACCCTGACATTTGGGTTTGGTACGATGAACCCCGTATCTCGGCTTGTGCATTTCCATAGAACAAAGATTAAGAGACAACAATACTTTTGCTAAGACAGCTGCAGACACCCAAGCCCTCAGCACCGCCTGGAAAAGGCTCTTTGCTGGTCTGTGTGTGGCACCATAAATACATAAAGATGCTCCTTTAAGCACAATCCGGAGAGATGCTTTCTCCCAAGGCAGGCAGCCCCGAGAAGCTGTCTGCACGTGCGCTGGGATCGATCCCGTGTGCCACGCTCGATGCGGAGGAACGGGGAGCAGCCCTGATCTTATCTGTTTCCCCTGCAGAAGATTTTCCTCCATCGTCCCAGGTCAAAAGCAGAGGGATGATGCTGCCCTGACACCGCTCCAAAAAATATGATTCTCGCTGCTTAAGAGCTGTGTGTGCCAGATGGGGCAATCCCCCCGGACGATCCAGCCTGCTGTTTTGATAGAAACCCCCTCAACGAGCCCCTCGGAAAGGCAGGAGCAAGACCAGTGACCCCAGATCTCATTACCAGCCCCGTCAGCAGTCCGACCCCCTGCTCCTGGTCCCCCACTGCTGAACCAGACGGGAAGCAACGGTTTGAACTTTCCCCCCAGACACATCTCGGCAGCACGGAGACTCGAGCTGTCAGCCACCGGCGAGGCAGGAAAACCCAGAGGGAATTTCAGGCAGCAGGAGACTCGCCGGCTGCCAGCATCCAGAGGATCTGCCTCTGCCCCCCACGCTGCCAGCGGGCTCCCGCGAGCAGACCTAGGGAGCTCGGCACAATACAAACCATCAATCCCATCCACTAAACGCTTCCCTCCCCTCCCCAAATCCCCAAACTTCTCCTCTTTCCCTTCCCCTCAAAGCTTCTCAGCAGCTCTGTAACATTTCAATTTTCGACCAGAGACCTCCAGGCTCTCGCTGCTCCCAACCCCGTCGCAACCGCTGATGCTTCGCGTCTTCTGACAGCCCGAATTAGAGCCCCGAAGTCTCCCACGCAGGGTTCCTGTAAACACGTCCCTATTACAGAGAAGTTGGGGTTTTGGTTTTTTTTTTTTTAAGTGAGAAAAACCCACTAGGGAAACTTGAATACTTTAATCTTGGGCAAGAGGAGCGGAGCGAGAGCTTCGTTCTCCATAACGCACCCTGCACCACTAATCCCCGCTGCCCGCCCAGGGACAGCAAACGAGTGCATGGGCTGAATAAGTGAGATGGAAGAAAGCTGCTTTAATTTTTTTTTTTTATTTCAAATAATTATTTAAAGCTGCGAGGGACCTTGTTTTTAAAATCACACTGTGTGCACTCTATATATTACGCTCAGACTGACATGAAGAATTATAAAAATCCAACTGCTAGCAAGCTACATCAGTACCGCTTATTGTGATTTTGCTGTTCTGGATTTTCTCAGGCTGCAGACAATGAAATAAAAGCTCGCTATAAAACAATATTCTTCCATATTTTAAAAACACAGTGAAAATATTTCTTCTGCTCTTGCTGTTTTCTAAAACAAAATTTCAATCTAATGCCAAATTTAAGCTATTTTCCAGCAAGCGTCAGTAATTTGGGATGTTGGAACTCTGAACCAGCAATGTGCTTAGGAGCGAACTCAACTTTAAGCATGTGCTTAATTTCCCCTAAAGGTGACTTAAGCATGCTGCAGCACTTTCCTAAATAGTCATGGTTTGCTGTATCGAGGCATTAAAAAGAATATAAACTTTTGAAATACAGTTTAATAGTGACTTACGGTTTCTCTTCTAACTGAAAATGAAAAATTAATATGGATGCGATCGTATTTTTCTTGGTCACTGACATGTTTTTCCAATCCTCTGCATGTTATTGCTCTCCATTTTATAGAGAAGCATTATTTGTTCAGCTGAACTATTCCCAGTTTATCCTGTATGATTCAGACATTCATTTGATTTTTGGACAACGGCGACTCCTTTTCAGAAATCAGAGGGGATTTATAGATATTTATTCTGTAAAAGTGAATTCTGCCAAGGTTGAATTGACCTGAGATTTTTTTTTTTTTAATCTCTTCCCTCATCCCAGGGCTCTCCAACTTCTGCAAGCCAGTGGCGTCGCTTCGGAAGTCCCAAGGGGACGGATGCAGCGCTTCACAGGTCCAACACCTAACGAGGCATCAGCAAACTGGAAAGCTTTAAATGAAATCATTGGGGCACTGGACAAAAGCGGCCTTCTCAAAGAGCATCTGCGCGACGCTACTTGCCACAGGTTAAGGTCCACACCATTGCTCACTGCAAGAACGTTAACGGTTGGACTCCGTGATCTTAAGGGTCTTTTCCAACCTTAACAATTCTATGATTCTATGAAAGGTTGGAAATGTTAGACTTCTTATAAAAGCCTCCTGGTGACAGTGAAATCATAACTTAAGCACAGACTCAACTCTTGCCTTCAAATTTGCAATAATTAATTTCACTGGGAGACTAAGCGCAGAATTTGGCTTAAGCACTGTAGAAGCGGGCCTTGCTACTACGGTCCTACCCTCCCAGTTACACCTCGGCGAGAGGAGAAGACTCTTACAAGGGTTCCTTTTCTCTGAGACATCTCAGAAAATGTTCATCGTTAAAACAGAGCCTATCATTGTTCTGTAAGATCAGCAATTACTGAAATTATTCCTGTTCAGTTACTCCTGTTTGCGTTTCTATAGTCATATGCTGGTTTTTTCCCCTCCCCTATCATTTTTAAGCTCCGAAAACAGAGAGGAAAAAGCAATCAACTCGTATATCAAGAGTACAAGCACCTCCATGATGTCCCCAGACGTCCACAGCACTTCACTACAGACTTCTCCCCTTCCTCCCAACCTCCTGTCACATAGCCTGCCAGCATTTGTTTGTTCCAAAAAGCCTTAATATTTCCAAAGACAGGCTTGGTTTTAAAAGCAAAAATCACCTGGCAGCGCCAACAGAAGACAATCCAAGGGTAGAAATGCTCCTGAGGAGGAGCAGGATTCCGGAAGGGCATTCCCAGACGTGACCGCAAGCCCCGGGCAGATGGGTGGTTGCTCAGGCTGTAGCATGAAAGTCAACTTAAATCAGAAGAACCAGAAGCAAACCAGAGCAGTGGGGACCCCTCCGCTCCCACCAAAGCTGGGCAAGTTCATGTGATGAACTTGACCAAAGACAACACCTAATTTACAAACACCTTCCTCCTCCCCAGGTCCATTTTTCAGCCAAATTCACTTGGTTTACGCACAACGCAAGGGGAACAAAGAGAAGGGGAAAGGTAACGCCACTGCTTTCCAGCAGTGATGCCCAAAGCGAGCCAGCAACCCCCCGAGGTTGCACTTCCACGTCCTGCTCGTCCATCCTGTCCTCTCCTGCCCCACGAAGCTGCCAACGATGTGCAGAAGGACACTCGCAAGGGCTGTAATTTCCACGGAGAAGCTGAGGGACCGCAAAGGAGGGTCAACACAGGGTCACGCGAGGATAGGAAAAGCAAAAGCAATCATGAAAAGCCCTCGGGACCACTTGAAGGCAAACTTTCCATGTGCCTCCTGACAGCTTATCACTGCCAGCTTGCCCGCCACAGCCAGCAAAGAGCAACTTTTCCCCAGCTGTGTCACTCCGCATGCTGCTCTTAAAAATAGCACTTCTGCAGAGAATGCCTTATATTTCCCCAATGGTAAGACACATGTGTATAACATGTCCTGAGGTTAATTTGCTAATTTTGCTCTTGTTTAGGATTAGCTAGGTTAACAGCAGAAACCCAAAGGAAAATGTCAACAATCACGTCCTTCCTAGAGGGGGGCGAGGGGTTGAAAAGACTTCTTTCCTGACATGTGTCTGGTTTTACACTGTTGTTTTTGGCTCTTCAAAGGAAGGAAATTAAATGAACAGCTTCTTTTTTTATCCTTTTGGAATACTAAAAAGGATGAATGCTGAGCAACAAGGCTGCAGGAGGACGCGAGGGCCTTTTCTCTGGCCACACATTTTTGTCAAAGCTGTTTTTCAATTCTAAAGTCCCTCCAATATAATCCCCCGCAGCTGTCATCACCCACACACCAGGTTCCCAGTAAATACTCAAGCCACAAATCTCCCTTAGCAAGATTACAAGGCTGCGGATGTTGCAGGTTAGGAACCAAAGAGCAGTAGGATATTCCTCCTGTGGCACCAAGCCAGGTCGCTAGGTCTCATCCCCCAGGATGGTCTTCGTGGTCTCACCATCGCCGGTGGTGCTCTGCTCATACAAGCCCATTTTCAAGCCCCTGGTCCAAACTCTAAAGAGGTTCTGCACCACTTCCGCAGCTCCTGAGCTGGGGCGATCCTCTACAAACCTGCTCAGAGACCGTGGTCCTGTAGATGCAGCTGAAGGTGGTAGGAAACCACTTTCCACTGCCGAAGGGTGCAGAGCCAGCAGGAAAACTGTGCGAGCGTCCTGCATCTGCTCCAGCGCAAAGTCTGATCATGAAAGGTAACACCAGAAAATGCTACAGGTATCCCTGCAGCAAGAACTACAGACATGGCTGCAGCAAATATCAACAGCTGCCCGGTGCCGCTTCAAGAAGGTTGTAAGTTATAATTTAGGTGCCAAGAAATTCAATTCTTGCTGCAAAACTGCAGTAAGAATTTTTAAAGGTATAAGATACAAGAAGAAAGCGGTGCAAAGACAGGGGAAAAAGGGGAATAAGATGGTTAAAATTCCCAGGAAAGCAGGAGATAAAGTTGCTTTCCAAGCCGGAGGTAAAAGGTCTGCGCTACTAGAAGTCATCAGAAACAGCAGGGTGCAAGACACAAGGTACAGTAACAAACCTTTCTTGGACCGCTTTTCCAAGACAAATATAATGACAGCGTCGATGTTTTTCATTTCTAACACAGATACCTTTGTTGGTAGCCAAGAGAGAGAGACACTGGGGTTTGGCAACGGCTTCCTAAAAACATACGGCAGCCTTCCTGCTCTCTTATTTGACTTTGCTCCGCCGCGGTTTCTTCTGTTCTGGCCTGCTTTCTGCAGTCTTTTCTTGACCTTTCCCTTCCAAAACACAAACTCCTCATTCCCCCGTCTGCCACCTCTCCTTGCTTCTCCTTGGCAAACCCTGCTGGAAACACAGAAGCCCAGAACGACTGAACAATTTTACCTATAAATACGTACAGTCGGGTAACTGAACAGTGCAAGTAGGTTTGTGCTCTGCGCACAAGCCGCTGCACCAGGTCGCTTTCTGCAATTTATAATTTTAATAGACATCAAAACAGGAAAACATTTAAAGTTATGCAATAGGAGCGATTATTAAAAACAGAAACAGACATCAGCTGCTAAAAAAGACTTTGGAGCAGCTGAGCGGTGCCCGCGTAGCTAACCCAGTTCAACGCTACCGCCGCCTCCCTCGCCATCGCATCATTTCCCACCGTGCGTTGCTTCGTCTGAAACCACATCAGCCTCCCCCGGAGAGGGGCTGTCCCGCTCCTTCGGGTCAGGTTCCTGGTGGAAGTACCTTTAAAGGTGCTTTTCAAACAGGCGCCTTCGCACACCCCAGCACCCACCTCTCACCCCTGCCAAATAGGCACAGGCTGCCGTAAACAAGATGACTTTTTTTTCCCAGGCTCTGTGAATATTTTCTGGTTTATAATCTTACAAGTTCGGTACAGGAGCCAGTGGTGAACACTCGTCTCGAGTCTCCCATCACCTAAGCAAAACCGAAAAAACAGTGCTCTCGTTTCGTAAGTACCAGGGACGTCTCTCTCCATAATTTCAACTCTTCTGAAGTCAGGTTTTGCACTGCCGTTGGGACACCGGCCAGCTCCCCCAGAACAACAGTTTATAGCAGCTCAACCCTGCCACCAATTAGGAATTTAAAGGCTTAGAGAAGGTTTCTGTATTTAAGAGGCAGCTGCAATAGGCAAACATTAGCAAACAAACAAAAAATAAGAGAAATAAACAATAATCAGTGAAGTAAAGTGATAAAAAGTCAAAAGATTGGCTTTCCAGCTTCCTCCCATGAGGACTGAAACAAGAAGAGAACAAGGGAGAAGTAAAGGGTCAGACAATTTAGTGGGATGATGAGATTTTTAAAAGCCACAGGAAGGGGATACAGAGTGCAAGTCAACAACGGGCAAGAGTGCTTCAGTGTCTCACAACACCCGTATTTCAAAACACAGACCAACTCAAGACTCCTAACCTCCTGGGCCCAGGGTCAGCAGCGTTTGGAGGTGGAGTCTTGACACACTGTCTCCAGAAAGCAGCACCTCACTACGCAATGACATTGCGGTAGGATCCCAAGCCTCGTGAATGCGATACACCAAGCAGCTGCCAACGCTATCACAACCCCGTTGGGTCCCCCGTACAATGTCCTGTGCGGCCCACCCCATCCGCCACGTACCACACGGTCTAACCACACCCATTGCCCAACGGCAGAGGGACAAACCACCCATAACACTCTCCTGCAAGCCACAGATCATAGGATCGCTGAGGTCTGGAGATGACCTACTCCAATCCCCCTGTACAAGGTAGGGTCAGCGAAGAACAGATCCCCAATGAAGACACACGCACCACAACTCCGTTCTGACACGCTCCCAAGGAGGACAGTGGCAACCCCTGGCCAGGAGGAAGAAGAGGCATGGCCTCCACATGCCCAAGCCTCCTCTGCCAGTAGTAGAGGCCATGCAAGTAGCATCGCTTGGCTCCAGAAGGCCAGTGAGAGGTATAGGGCAAGACCCTAAAAGACACCAAAGGGTGGGTATCGTCTTGTCCCATGGATCTAATAATAGTGGCAACGTTTGGCCCTGGATATATTAAGAATTGAGAAGACCAAGGCATCCTACAAAGTCCAGTCCTAGTGCAGGATAGGCATATATGTTAACATGGTAGAAGTTAAAGTAACTTTTCTGTTCCCAAAACTCAGAGACAGTTCTCCATTAACCTGAGAGGCATCAGATTCTTTACAAATAGAATAAATTAATAATAAATTATAATAATAAAACCACAACAGATTAAACGCTTCAGATAGACTCAGTTTTACTTGATGGAAGTAAGAACTTAAAAGGATTTCAAATAGGTGTGGATGACTGGGGAACCCAGCTGCACACAGATGATTTAGGAGACAGGAGAATATCAGGGCACAAAACCCTTCCAGTATCATGGAATGCATGCTTTGGGCTGGAAGGGACCTTCAAAGCCCACCCAGTCCAACTCCCTGCCATGGGCAGGGACATCTTCAACCAGATCAGGGTGCTCAGAGCCCCATCCAGCCTGGCCTTGGATGTTTCCAGGGATGGGGCATCCACCACCTCTCTGGGCAACCCCTGCCAGAGTTTCACCAGTACGCACAAGGATTATCGTATACCTAATTTTTATAGGGATTTTTGCAGCTTCTGTTGAAGCCATAGTCAGAGATGAGAAATTGTGGGAGCTAAAGAAGCAGCTACTGCAAGCAGCACATCCCTAGCCTTTATTTCTTAAACAAGAAATGCAATATATATTCCTGTACAAACAGTAGCTTGGGTTATTTTCATACTCACGTTATCCAACCATATAACAACAGACAAAATTATGGGGACCAGTTTTTTTAATGCAGTTATGCACTTCAGCATTTAAAAGAAAAAACAACGACCTCTGTTCACAGCTGCTCTTGCCCTTGAACCTGCACAAAGCCCTTTTCTCCCAGCCTTGCCCAGACTGCCGACCCGTTTTGCAGGTTGTTCACCTCCTCAGTGACCACACATGTACTGTTATTAATGCTGTACTCGGTCCACCACAACACAGAGTACTGCCACAAATTATACACTTAAAACGATCCACAAGAATTTAAGAGAGAATCAACAACAAATGATGAGACAATACAATTATTCTTTGGGACTGGAACGCTAAGGTTTGGGGTTTTTTTATTAAAAAAACAGGGTGCAAAAGCTACCCAGGTCATTCTGTTGTATAAGCAATGGTTGGAGAGATTATGTTCTCCAAATAATCAAATGGGTTCCTTCTGGTCTATCTGAAGCCTCGTAAACAGACTCATTATGTTAGATCTTAAAAGAAGTAAACAAATAGTTGGCATCTGACACCGCTGCATTCTTGCACAACTTAAAACAAACCCATGCCACTTAGAAGTCACGCTGCCCGCCTCGCTGCTCATCCATCATGCCCCTCGGAGACGCGCGACGCAGCGAGGACACGAGGGGCTCCTCCAGCTCCGAGCAAGAGGGGACTCCAGTGACGAGCGGTGTCGGTTCGGACAAGCCACGGCGATGCTCGGATGAGGCAGCAGCGTGAGCGTCCAAATACATGCAGGGTTGAGGGATGCTGTCGCGTCGAAGCACAAGTAGGCATCGAGCCCTGTAATCCTGCTCGCGGCGCCCGGCTCATCCGTACGGTGCTGCCGGCCCCAGTGCGTGCTGCCCTCCGTCCCTGCCTGCGCTGCTCCCAGCACGGCCACTCTGCACGCTGAGAGCAAGGCCAGTTCAGAGATAGCAAACACCACAATAAGAGGCTTCTGGTCAAATATCCCAATATTCGGTAGCCATTTGTGCGAGATCCGAGCGAGCCCAGCATGCTGCTGAGCAGGAAAGCACTCCCCAGGAGAGGGCAGTGGCACACACAGGACCCAAACCTAAACCCTTTCCTCCTCTTTTCATGTAGGGTTTTTCCCATTTCAGTGTGTTTTATACAAATCTCAAGGATTGCAACAAAACACATCTGGGAAAAAACACAGAGTCTAAAGCAAAGCAACAGCAAATAACAGCCCAGCTGGGCTGGAGCCAGCAGCTGGCTTTTTCAGTTAGCTTTGGTGTCCTACTAAACCCTGATCAGCCCCAGAAACAAACCCAGCTTGGTCCACTCTGAATGCAGACGTCAGCAGAGCAAGGAGGAACCTTCCAGGAAGGGTGACACCATCCACACTGCAACATCAGTGGATGGAGACGTGTCCTCCTTCGCCCCACCGAGCTGTTGAGACCCCAGCCCCACGTGCCAGCCCGCTGGCGCCGGCCATGGGTGGGAGCCTGCACCCTCATGCAGGCGTCCCAGGTCATCTCCTGGGGCCACGTGCCATTGATGGCTGATGGGCACCATAGGATCGAGGAGAAGACACGCTTTCATTTTTAAAATAAAAGCTGCAAAAGCCTTTACGTGCGTCGAGAAATTGTTGTTGAAATCCAGCTGAGCCTTTTGAGAGCCACCTGTGAGAAAAATAATCATGCCACCCTCTAAGAGGGCATAATTATCCAACGCTTTAGAAGAAAAAAGTACCGAGGGCACTGATCCAACACCATGACCTCTCTGCCAAGTCCAAACGCTTGGACAACCTCTTTCCACAAACTCCGAAAACCGGTCAAAACTCTGCCCGAGGTGATGGGAGCTCACCGTTCTCCGTGCTATCTCGGGCAAGGATCTCTGCCGCAGAGCAAGTGCATTCCCATTCTGCGGGATCCAGCCCTCTGCTGTCAGCATTACAAACGCAAACCACAGCACCTTGAAGAATTAGCACATGGTATGTACTAAACACAAAAAGGAATTCACTTTTCGATTTGTCTCTTGCAGCATGAACATCTGGAGAGGGCCACCTACTCCTTCAATAGCTAGACGAAATCAAAACGCTGCCTCCATAAAACCACTTATTGCCAATAAACTGCTCCACAACCCACCCGATCCCTTTCCGCAGCGTTTGCTCCATGAAAAGGCATTTGGCCTCCACCAAACAGGTCCGTATTGCCACGGGTCACCCCCCAGTCATCTCCCAGTACCCTCGTAGATAACCCAGACTTTTATTCTTTGCGTTGCGTCACGAGCAGAAAGCGGGGTTAACCTCACCGATCCTAGAGCAGGATCGGGTTTATCGCGGCTGAGCGGGGAAGGGGACACATGGGGCACCGGGGACCTGTTCTGGATGTGACAGCAGCATCGTCTACAGCGCAAATGATTCACTGTGCCTGGTCTCATAGAGAAGGCAGCAACCACTGCCCAGCAGCTCTGTTTCTCCACCAAATTTGCACTATGCCAAAGGCCTCTGATACGAAATAAAAAAAAAATAATCTGTTATTTGTTTATTTTCTCCTTTTGGGCACAGATTTCATCCCTGGCCCCCGAGTGCCGGTGCTGCACGTTCGCACGTACCACCTCCAAGTGTGGCCAAGCGGGCTGGAAGCCAGCAAGCAAACACCGAGGGTGACTGAGGAGGGGACGGGAGAGAAAACCACACAGGCTGGCCCAGAACTGAGACTGCAGTGCCTGCAAAAAACCTGATGGCAGCAAAAAAGAACAGAGACCGGCCCTTTCGACAGGTTTGCCCTGCTCCGGTTCCCTGCCGGCATCTCCCATCCCCTTCCCAAAGTCGTGGCCGAGCTCCGCGTCTCCCATCACCTTGGTTCTTCCAGCGATTCCTCTGCTCAGAGCCTGGGTTCGAGATCCCCAACGTCTTACCCGTGAGAAAGGGAGCGAGAGAAATCAGTTCACAACTGCATTTCATTTGAGTCCCCCACAAGCCTCCACGAGGTTCTTTATCTTGTTATTCTAATGCAAACAGACTTCTGTGATTTTTTTTTTCACATCCAAAATTTCACCATTGCAGTAACCGCAATCCTGGCAGGCTCTCCCCAGCCTGGAAAGGGAACAAACTTTCAAATCATTTATAAATAACCATTTCAAGAACATAGCTTTTATTCTTTCATCCCACAAAAGGCAGAAATTTTGCTCGGGACCGCAAGCTGTCAACTTCCCAGCAAACCCAAAATCCCACTTAACTCTCTATTGTAAACAGTGTAGTATTGCGCTACCACATCAATAAATAAAATTCTTGAAGGAATTATTTTTGTGTTTGATTCACATTTGTTCTGCATATGCCACTGAGCCCAAGGTATTCATAATGTTAAACTCCTAAAAGCCTCAGCTTTCAAAAGGACCGCGCAGAAGGCAGAAGCCTTCCCGGCCGCTATTGTTTTAGCCAGAACGACATCCCAAATAAAGGGATGTCATTTGCCCCCCCACCCACCCCTTAACTTAAGGATTAAAAAAATTTAAATGGCTCGAAACGGCCTCCGAATCAGGCTGCAGCGTGCTCCAAGCCCCCATCCAGACCGCGCTATCGGGACGCTGCCTGGGTGGGCAGTGGGTGCCGTCCGCCTGCCTCCAGAGTGGTTTCAACCATCACGACTTTACGGTCGCTGTCTGATATCCAGGGGTGAAGTTCACACTTCTTCACCTCTTGCCTCCCTCCAAAGCTTTGCTCTGGGGGAGGAAAGCACCAGGACCGTGCCTCCGGACCGCACTGCGAGCCGCTACCTGGTCTGCTCCAGAGAGGACCGCAGATTGGCAAAGAGCAAAGCAACCCCTGATGCTTCCTTAGGGCTCCAAAAGGCTTCGGAATAAAAAGCTAAAACAAATTACCGAGAGAGAGAGAGATGAATCTGGAAAACGCAAGTCATTTTGGTTGCAGACAGCCAAAAGCGATTCAAAATAGCTTTGCATGGGTCGGCAGGAGGTGTCTCTGCAGATCCCTACAGGTGGTTCCTCCCCCAGCACCTGCAGGGGAGATGCTCTCTGCAGTCGCAAAGACGTCTGCGGAAAGCAGAAGCCTCAACCCTACAGAAACGGCGTCCCCAGCACACATCTCTCCCTTCCTCCATAGGAAAGTTGGCAATGTGAGCAGATGAGCAGTCCTGATGAGGATTAACACACTGGAAATGAAAAATCCCTGAAGTAAACGCTTATTATCTGCCATCCTCGCAGCCGACCCGGCGCCCAGAAGCAGGAGAGGATTTAGGTTGACCATTTCAACTTTCCACAGTGGGCGTCTGTCTTGCTGCAGTAACAAAGAATTCCTCGGGAAGATTTCAGAAACAGAAGGATTATTTAGCCACCCACACACAGTCAAAATTAACTAGTCATGGAAATTCAAGATAATAAATGCCATAATTTTGCCTTTAACTTTGCAAAAAAAAAAAATTCTTTCAAAAGTGAATGTTTCTAATTTATGGAGAGAGAGAAAGAGGAAAAAAAGAATTTTAAAAAAAAAAAAAAGACTTTCATTAGTTTGTTTTTCCATGGATCAGAACTCCCCAAATATAAGAAATTAGCACGCTAATGTAAATACACGTCTGCTCACGGTCCTGGAATAGATTTACCCAGCCACTACAAAATGCTGCCCCTCACCGGTTAGTAACCCCAATTTGAGACTTATTGTATAAAAACGATCCTATAAAGCTTTTTTTCATCTTCACCATCTAAATGGGAAAGCGTTGGGCCTCCGCTCTTTTCAAAAAAACTGGAGAGGATGAGTTACAGCAACGGAGATGGCAGAGGAGAGACAGGAGACGTGCCAAAGCGAGGGAAACCTGTAAGGGATATTAAACCGCCTACTTCAGAAACGAAGCACCAGTCTCTAATGAAATTAATAGGGACGAAAACAAAATAAACGAGGAGTTTGGTGACTATCAGAGCTGGTGAGACTGTTTCTAAAGGATTTTAGTCTCGCGGCTTAGGGATTTTGGTGTCTAAGCAGGACGAGCCCCCGCTGCCGCAGCAGGGTAATGGCAGAGATCCCTGCCCGCAGGTTCTCCAGCATCTAATAACACAGACTTATTCTGCAGCCTTTTGCTTCAGCTACAGCACTTCTGAAGGCTCTCCTTGGGCATCCATCACCGTTAATCCCTTGTAATTAAGCCTTCCAAGAATCTAAATGTGGCCGCATCACGTGCAACAGCCATGCAAGTGACTCCAGAGGCACAAAAGCCCTTTTATTGCAAAATTCATATTTTGCACTCAGCAGAAGACCACTTGCCCCAGCAGATGCACTCTGGCTTTCATGCTTTCCTCACTTGTGTACACAGCAAGTGTTTAACAGCAAGCAAGACCTCCCCTCCCCTTGGCACCCCATGCTGTCTCCGCAGTTAACAGCTCCAAACAAGTTGGCCGATAAGATGCGTTATTGTAATATAAATATCAACAGTTCCTGCAGCTTATCTTAATGGGAAGCTTATGACCGGTGGAAGCTGCAATTAAGAGACCTCTGGCCCGATCTGCCGTGGCTGCTCCTCATTTTGCAATATCCAAAATGACGGGAGCCAAGGTTAGAGCAAAGCTCCTTGACAAGTCTGGGAAAACAACGGAGAAGTGAGCTGGCGTCTCGGAAACGCAAGGCGGGGAAGAGAAACCACGATAAAAAACGACCATCAGATGGGTGTAAAACCTAGAGCAAGGCATTCAAGTTCATCAGATATATTATGCCTCTTACACAAAGCCCATGTTTGCCTCCAGCTTCAGGTCTCAACGCTTTCCCTTCCCAGCCCCCTTCGCTATGCCCTTAACTTAAAAGGAACAATAGTTTAAAAAATAGCTTAAAAAAAAAAAAAAAGTCGTTCGGTTCGGTCTGAGAAGTCAGTGAAGGAAAGCCTTTAGTCCTCGATCTCCAGTGAAACGGTACATAAGGGATTGATTGCTCAAGTTTGAGAGTTCCTTGGGCCCCTACTTAGATAATCTTTATAGCTCACAGGACCCATTGAAGTGGTTTCCAACAGCTAAAGCCTCAGATCAGCCTGTCAAACGCTGGGACTAGTAAAGTCGGAGCAAGAGAGCAAAAATGCTGGAAGTGTAACCCTGCCCTTCAAAAACAAGAGCGTGCACACACCAAATTAATAACGCACAGTGGCAGCCTCACGCTCCGCTTTTATGCAACCGCCTCCATAGCAAAGTCCCGACAGCACAATTTCATTACAGTCCTTCCTCCGACGGTTAAATCTCACTGCAAATGAACATTTCTGGTGAAATTGTATTTTTTACACTCTAAGCCTCAAATGCACTGATAATTAAAGAATTGTATGGTTGTGACAACCATCAAGCTTACGAAGTATGGGATTCCCATAGCCAAGCTGGGATCAAAGGGTCGTCTAACGTGACGCCACACAAAACCTCAGTCTACATGCCCAAAAACCGGCACCTCGGTGCTACAAGCGAACTCAGAAGAAGGTTACGTGGATGGCTCCAGACACCCGTATTCGCTCTGTCCGCTCCAGATGTGCGGTTGTGACCGCAGTGTGTTACACCTCAGCCAAAACACATCTCACCGCTGAGAAACGGCATCCTGTAACGGAGCTCCCCGGCTTCCAGGTGGAAAGCGGCTCCCACCAAGGGACCCAGAAGATGGCCAGACATCTCTGCGATCCTCTCTCCACGCCCACATGTAGGTCTGGATGATCTACAGGACAAGGGAAGGACGCTGACAACTACCAAGATCAGCTTAGAAAGGAACCATGGTAAAAACAAGAGCTTTGGGAGGGACGCAAAGGAGTAGCAAAATACATAGCATGCAAGAAGAGGTGAATCCTGCAGACACATGTGGGGCAAAATGGGACGAGCACGGTGCTCCTGCAAGGAAAGCAGCTTTGTGCAAGCAGATAGAGAACAAGTAAAGGGCAGAGATGCAGGCATGCTTTTTTTCTTTTAATTTCTGTTCCTTTTTTAAGGAGTTTCAAAAATGGAAAGCCTGTCTGATTGGCATTTGCTCCCTGCCTCAGAGGAGAGAGAAACATGCTGCTAATTTTTAGCATATTACAACTCACTCCGATCCTTCGGAAAGGACACTCTGGCACCCGCCAACCCGGAGCACACCTTTCAAGCAGGCACTAAAAGGACGGCTCCAACACTACAAAGCACTTTCTTTAGAGAAATGCACTTTTAATACCTATTCAAGCACTCCCCGTTGGACGCAGATGTCAGCGAAACCTCGTATGCTGTATCCCCTGCATAACCAGAGAACAATTTCAACTTGCCCATCACATTTGTTTCAATGGTTTCTTCTTTTGTCTGGGAAAGTAATTTTTCAAATGAAGTGCTCAGCCCTTTGTCCCTCGGTACAGTACAGCAGAAACCATCTTTCACGCGCTGCTCCAGCACACAATAGGCTTTGTCTCGTTAAACAAAAGAACATGGACTTTCTTTCAATTGTTTCCAGCTGTTTGATCAAGGTTTTACGGGATCAGAAGTCACCAGCAATCAGCATCTGGCTACCTGCGCAAAACCGACTCCCGAAGCCTGAAGAATTGGGTATGATTACCAGATCTAATTATCACTCCAAAGGAAAACCCACCCCACATGCTTCTCCGGCAGCGCTCTCACTGGATCCTTGTTAACACTCTATAGGGACTTTGAAGTCCGAGAGCAGCACGTCCTCACCTGTGGTGGGAACGTTGTTTACTTGCCTTGCTGAAGACACGTTTTTGGGGCAAAACTCATCTGTCAAATCACTCTTTTTCAGCACCCCCCATGAGAACAACCCCAGGCCCCGTCACCGACGCCAAGACCACGAGCTCAGACGGGCTCCCTCTGCTTTAGCTTTGGTAACTCCTTATTTCTGTATAGAAGTCAGATCTGTTCAGGTGGAATTTAATGAGAAGGTTTCAGGCTGGGGATTTCTAGAATGTAAAAAAGGAAGCGTTACTGGGTTATTAGGAGCGATGAAAATCCCAAGCTTTTTGCCTAGGAGCGTTAATAATCTGAGATGACCCCTCGGTGGCAGAGCAACCCCGAACCACGCCGTCCCAGAGCACCCTTAGGCTTCCGCTCAAGGCAAACTAGGAAAAAAGGGATTTCTTCATTTCAAAGGGATTTTCTTTAGGATCCAGCCCGATGCCAAGACTGGAAATTACCTGTGGAACTCCTCGGCTCTCCTGTCCCTACTCCCCCACCCGCTGCCCAGGTACTCGATGTTACAAGGCTGAACTTGTACATAAAACTGTCAGATTTACACAAAATTAGCCAGGGACGATTATCACAAACCCTCCTCCCAGAGCTGCTATTTCAACATTTCATACAATTCAGCCTCAGTCCCAGACATATCCCTACACATCGCCTTTCCCCAGCTTTTCATTCTGTTATACCATAAAGTGGCCACCAGTTAAAAATAAAATCTTTATTTATTGGGGTTTTTTTTTTAGTGGAATGGAGGTTCCCTGAAACTTGAAAAAAATCACAGCAGTTAGGCTCAAGTCTAAAGACTGCTATAAAATTGAATATTTTTCATTTGGAGCATTTCTGTACTTTTAGTGGCAACACATGTATTGCATATAACATATCCATGCCTTGCAAAGAAACGCACTACAGAGAAAGAACCTGAACCACGCAAGAATCTTTACTTCAATTCTTATGCAATAACTGCATTAAAGAAAGTTTTTCACCAAGAGTTAACATGCACTCGCATACAAATATTATAAGTGATAGACATAATTTTAATTTACGGACTGTCTTCATTATTTTGGAGCGACATAACAACTACGTAATTCTGACAGATAAGCACTGTCAACAGACTCCTACCAAAGCCCTTATATAGCCTCCATCGCCAGAGCGTCAGCGTTCACTCCAGAGACGTTACAAACATGGAAATCGCATCAGCTCTTCATCTGCACATCGGACCATGACATCCTTCGGAATTTCTGGATGTCAGCTACTTGTCCATGGTAGGACAGCAGCAGAGCACGGCAGACAACACAGAGCGGCTGTCTATGCTTTCTGAGTATCTGCGGAACTCACAACAACTGAAGACATCACTGCTTATTTGCTGGCCATTGAGGAACTTGACTGATTTTGCACTTGTTTCTGTCCGTGGAATTATCTTCTGCTTCTCTCTGATGACACAGCCACAGCAAAAACAGCGTGCCTATATCTAAGTTGTGATTAAAAACATAAAATTTATCAGCTGCCGCTTCTCTTCCAACTCTTCCTCTCTCCCCCAGAGTATAAAGAACCATTGGGTCAGACAGGTAGCAAAAATGTCAACTGTCAATGTTAAAAATCAGACATTAAACTATTCTAGAGCTGGTGTGGCATAAGCAGCTACCTCCACTTCATACCAAATCTGTGCCGTTAAACACCTGCAGCTCATCTGCCACTTACCCGGCTTTCCCATACCCAAATCTCACCTCACTGCCAACCTAAGTCATTAGAAAGAGAACCAGGGATGCAAAAAGGAAGCCAACACTGGATTCACCTTGTCATCTGTAAGAACAGCCTGGAGCTGCTATCTTACACCAATATAACATCCAATAAGTGGAAGAACAAGGAAAGAAGCTATCAGGGGGTCAGTATTAGCAGTATCTCATTTGTTTCCCAAGATAAGACCATGGTCAAAGCCCAAATATTCCACGGGGTTAGAAAAACCCCAAACGGTGTACGAGCAACCCGCCAGGTCGGTGCGGTATCACCACAGAGCATGCCAACGTGTCCCTCAAGGGCCGGCCTCACATGGGTGCCTCTCGCAAGGGGGACGGAGAAGGAGAAAGGACAAAGGGACACCAGCTAAGAAGCCCTCTGTTCCAAAAGAGCATTTCAGTTGGCTGTAGAAAGACGGCTAAATAAATAGTAGGAGTGGTGGTCTTGTAAAAAGTTGATAAGCCGCAGGGTTTCACTTCTGAGGCTCTGCACAGAAGGTTAACACTTCACCTTCAACCACCATTCACTTGGAAATCAAACAGAAGCGGCCAGGAACATGAATTACGCCACAAGGTTCAGCAACAGAGACGACTTGCAGGGGTGCAGGGAGGAGGTGATGGAGAGGTCTCCACGCAGAGGGCACATCCGAGGACCGGCACACTGTTCCTGGCAGCTCCGCCATAGCACGTGCCTCCTCCTGGCCCACAGAGATGGCAGAAGGTTACAGCTGGAGCACCAGTGACCTGCACGCCGCAGCAGAGCGTTATAAGCTAAAGTGGAACCAGAACGTATTTCTAAGGCTTCAGAAATAGCTGGTCTCCTTGGAGCCTGCCCAGGCTGCAAAACTTGTTCTTTCTCACCCCCAATTCCCCCAAAAAAAGCACTCCTGCCAGAGCATAACTCATCCACAGCACGTTCTGCAGCTCTAAGATCCTCAGCTTCCGACAGCGTTGATCTTGAACCTTTCAGACACATAAAACTCACCTTAAGAGGCCGAATTGCAGCCGTGTCTGCCAACATTTCCGTCAGTCTCTCCCTAAAAGCAGCAGAAAGCGTCTTCAAATGCCACAGCACTTTGCATCCAAGCCGGAGAGATTTGTGAAATATGGAAGACATTAAAGTACTCACTTTCTCTCAGCAAAGAAAGAACATAGACCTATAAACAACGCCTTGAAGGCATTTCAGCAGCTTAATCTACACAGGGTATTTTTTTTATTATTATTATTATTTTTTAAGTCAATCAGGAATCATTGGGTCCAGGAAGCAGTAAATGACAAGAATTTGACTTAAAAGGGAGAAAAGCAAATAAATACTTGGGGGGAAAAAAAAAAAAGTCTGAAAATCACTGAACATTTCCAAAGACTTGTTTGTTTGTGATAAAGACTGCAAGGCTCAGCTGTATACAAGCTGTCCCACCCATGCACAGCCTATTGACATTTCATTCCAGTGGCACCACGCAGACCGCCAAGCAAGGGCGTCTGTCAACATTACTATCAGCAACAACTGTTCGCAGGGGTTTATAAGGCAGAAAAGCTAATTTTCCCCAGCCCAGTTGATGCTCGGTACATAAGGCCTCTGACTAAAAGGAAATTATTGGTATTTAAAAACCACATCACACAAGCGGGTTTTATTACTGGTGCGGGAAGAGAATTAAATCTGTAGTTCTGAGGAAAAGCGCCCAAAAAAAAGCCATTTAGCCTATATGAAACAAACTGGGGAGTCATAGCTTAGATATTAAAGCCCCATAAGCACTATTAGCCAGAAGCCACCATGCTGTTAAAAGTAAGACAAAAAATTTGAGTCAGCTGCAACAGCAAACTAATCATGCCTTTATTTATATAAAAAAACATGGCATAAAATTATACCTCAAAGAGACGCTAAGGTCAGGGCAGATGTTTGCAGACCAGCGTAAAGTGCCACATCGTACGCGGGCAGCGGCTGAAGACGATGCAGAGCGCGGTTAGCCGGGCTTCATATCATAAAGACGACGTTTATGAAATTGCCCCCAGTGTGGTGCCCAGTCCTTGGCCATAGTCCCACAGAAAGTTTCAGAATTAAGACTGAATGCCTCGGGACACCTGGTAGCACTCTCACATTTTAGAGGTTTCTATAAAACAGGCGAGCAAGAGCCAGACCTGGGCCACGTGCGCCCACAATAAATCCCATCATCCCTCTGCGGGAGACCGATTTTTATTGTTTGTGCTCACGGGAGAGCTGATCCAAGTCTCGCTGGATCGGGTAAGTTTGCATTCCAGGACAATGATATCATGCAAGGATTTCCCCATCTGAGGCCCAGCACACAAAGCTCATGGGATGGGCAAGCGCGACTTCCAGCACCGTCGCCAAGCTCATGACCAAAGTTTCTCACCATGAGTCCTTCATCCTTGACTGTGATGGTGCAGGCAGGTCCTGGTGCTCCGTACGAGCAGCGTGAAGCAGGGCACCCGTCCAGCCTAAGGTTCATACACGCAGCACCACGGCGAGCCTTCTACAGCTACATTCACGTATTCCCCAAGCACCCAAAAACTACTCAGCCTACAGGCCGTCAGGGCCATCTCCTTGCCAAAAGGGCAACAGCCAAAGCTAGTTGTAGTCCCAAAAAGAGAACGCACCAAAACCAGAGAAAATAAGAACTAAAAGCATAATAAAAATCCTTTGGCTGGGGGCTCAGAGCTGGGGGAAGCAGCTACATGATACAACCCTTGGAAATGTCACCAGGAGGACTTGTTCACCGCTTCCCAAGGACCTCGGTGCTCATTAGACCACATCTGGAATAGTGTGCCCAGTTGGGGCTCCCCTGGGACAAGGCTGGCATCGGCCAGGTATGTCAGGTGGAGACCACTAACACGGGCAGGGGCTGGAGCACATGCCCCGGGAGAGCCGGGCTTGGGCAGCCTGGAGAAGAGAAGGCCTCAGGGTGACCTGATAGCCACCTTCAGTCCCTACGAGAAGGTCATCGAGAAGATGGAGCCAGGCTCTTTACAGCGGTGCATGGTGGGAGGACTTAAAACAAGCATAGACAAAACAAGAGCGGTTCTTACTGGATATAATGAAAAAACAGGTTGCCAGAGATTCTGCAGCCTCCATCCTTGGAGATTTTCAAGATAAAACCCTGAGAAACCTGGCCTGGCCTAAAAGTCTGACCTGTTTTGAGCAGGAGGTTGGACTAGAGACCTCCCTGGATGTCCCTTCCAACCCAAACTGTCTTATGTTCTCTGAAGATCATCTTAGTTGAAGTTTCATTGCAATAAGTGGGACTGCAGCATCGTGGAGGCTTGGTTTTGTTTTGTTCCAGGCTACAAGACGTCTGAAAACAGAGGAGTTGAAGGGTTAAAGCCTGCTTCAACCCTCCCGATTTGTGTACAGTTTCTGAAGCTCAGGGAATGGCTTCTTGTCCTTAACATCATGCCCTGTCCCGGTCCGCCTGTAGATGCTTCACTGGGAATATCGCAAAACCTGTTTCTGTGCGTATGCATACATGCCCCCCACGCAAGCTCACGTACAAAATTAGATCTGCAGTAGCTGCAAATATAAGCTATCAAAGCTGCAGCTGCAACAACAGCACAGCGCTGTAAAGATACTTCAATAACATCTGATACATTAAATTTTAAAAAGTCAGATTTACAGGGCCAACGTCCCTATTTAAAAAATAAAGCGTGCACAGGTGGCTAATAAAACTGGACTTTAACAGCCACACTTGCAAAAGAAATTTATAAGAGTTAGCAAAGCTCATAGCCTTTTAATTGCATGTCAAATATTGGGCTCTCAAGAACTGAACCAGATTTCTTGCAGTCTGTGCCAAGTGCTTCTAGATATTACATGTCTGGCACGGGTGCAATCTCGTCGGATACTAAGGGGTTAACTCAACCTCCAAGGCCAGAGACCGCTTGAAGGCAATGCCACCAACTCTGAAGTAAAACAGAAAGCATTTCTGCCAGCTTTGTTACAAATAAAAGGTTATTAAAAACATTCACATTCCCTGCTAACAGAAACAGCACAAGAAGACGACATTTAGAAAGCATTTGAACTTGTAAATACATCAAATTAACATACAACAAATTTCTTTGATCCAGAGGACACGAATTCCCTTTCCCTACAAATCTCTTCATTAATATTTCAATGATCTACTTATGTCACTACATTTGCCAGCGATTTGTAAGGAAAATACTTCAAGTAACAAAAAGCATCTCTTGCTTTTACTCTGCCAGTGGACTTCTGGTAAGTTCACAGGAGAGGCTGATGGGGAACTCCACGGAGCCCCCGCGCAGGGCTCTCGGCTAAGGTGGTCGCAGATCTACCAGGAGGAGTTAAATACACCTTGATACCCCAAACGCCCAACTTTTCAGAGACAGAGGTATGAAATAAAATGCCTACACCATTCGCCTAGAGCATCTCCGAGATAGGGATCTGGCTGATGGATCACGAGGCGCAGGCACATCAGCGAGTTAATGCACGGTCATCGGTTTTCCTGACCCAGCTGCCATGCAATAACCTGTCGACATGACTCGTCCCGGACCTAGCAAACAGGCCGTAGGTGACTTCTGCAAACCTAAACACGCTGAGCGGTAATCTGGAGACAACCTGCAAAATTCCTGTGCGGCCATATGTAATTATGCCAAATTCAGGAAGGGCAGGGAGGAGGCACCACGCACGCTGCCCACCGTGCAGAACAAGGGTCCTCGTGCCCAGCTGATCACAACCTAGGTTGGACCAAAACTCAATCATTTTGTTGTTATTTTCTTTCTTTATGCAACACTTGCAGCGCTGTAAGATGGAAGGGGAGTGCTGAGGACAAGCTACCATTCAATTAAGTTACCACGGGGTGCACAGAGAGTTGATCTGGCCACCTTCTCAGTTGTAGTCAACCACAAAATACCTGGAGACAAAACAGTCCTCGATGCCAGAAGAGAAAGACACCCGTGAGGTTGGGCAGACAGTAACCTCAGTAGCTTCACCGACAGGTCTCAGCCCTCTCCAGTCATGGACACTGAAGAATAAAGTCTTAATTAAAACACAGAGATAGAAAATTCACACAGCTCTTTTTCCATGCTGTCACACTTCCACCATCACCAAGTCCATCGAGCTCTCACTAGTGAAGACGACAGTAATGAACTTTGCAAATGTTAATGAAGCGTGGCCAGAAAGAAACAAAGGAGGCTAGAAGTAGGCAAAGGAGCAAAAAAGGCTAGCAAAAAGTTAATCGGAATTATGTTGGAAAGAAGGAAAACCAGTACTGAAAACAAGAAGAAACCAGATGATGTGAACATGCGCAGGCGCATCGGTGACTGGAAAAGATTGTATCGGCTGGCAGCGGGAAGGTTAACAGGAGGGACAAAAAGTTATCTGAAGGATAAATACGGTTCCACTTAATGTGCCACGTCAGCCGGTGTTCACACACCCCATCTTATACAGCTCCAAAATGTGGTAAAAACTGATTTTCACTATAGATGTCCCTCATTTATCTAATCTGGGCCTTTCTTGATAATGTTCTCCTAAAGAAGAACAACCAAGTTGCTCAAAGTCACGACAATGAAGATGTCCAAAGCTGCAATCACCAGAAATACCCAAGGACCAGGCGCTGGAAACGCTGACAATCCCGAGCAAACCCCAAGCGCTCGGTGTTTGCTCTTACTGGAAAGTGTTTCTATCATTGACTGGAAATGCTGACGCCCAACGCCAAAGGGGAACGGCTTCCGAACAGCTTCAAAAAAAGCCATTGGAAGCTAAAAAAATAAAATCCCTGGAGCAGAAGATACTCCAGAAAGAAAGGCTCTGTTTATTTTTAATGGGCAAACAAAGGAGAAAGCTGGCATAGGATGTATGTAAATCAGCGTACAAGTGGAAAAGCAGCTGGAGAGCAAGTCGATCAGTTTTACCTGCACACAAAAGCACCGTGAGGTTAAGGGGAGCCAACTCCCTCAGCCCCTCTGATTTAGGGAAACGTTTTAAGCAATGACATCTATGGGCACATCTCTGTCCTACTTCTTCGCCTGCAGCAGCGGACGCTGCCCCAAAACCTAGCGGCACATTTCTGCTCGCCGCCCGCCTGCGTCACCCACCCGCTGCACTGCAGATGCGCGCACGCAAGAAACACGTTCCAGCATGCTACGTTTCACAGCTTTTCCTCTTCGTTTTCCCATTACCTTTTTTTTTCCCCCCTACAGCTGCTTCTTAAACCCTTCCCAAAATTTGCCTGAGGCACAGAAAGGCTCCTTGCCCTCTGCTACCGCTCCCGCTAAAGCCCAGGGCTGCACACTTGCAGCTTGCAGAGCCAGAGAAAACCCATGCAGCCCAGCAGGCTTATCTCAAAAAGGTACCAGACTGCTCCCATCCATCCATACCCATTTTTGAGTGGGTTTTTGTTTTGCTAATTGCTGAGTTTTGCAAGCCTCTTGAGACAGCAAGAGTTACCCAGGTTGTGCTGTGCATGGAAAGAGGATGTGTGTAACAGCAGGAACGAGAACACAGCAGGACCCACGTTTTCTTTCCAATTCCGCAACTAAGGCACAGGTGAGTGAACACCCCATAATGCAACGCCATCTCGAAAATAAAATTAACCTTTTGTGCATCTCGGAGGAAGCTTCTGGAGCTAGCTATTAAAGCACCACTGAGATGTATAGATTAAAAAAAAAAAAAAAAAAACACATGCATCGGTGATACACCAAACCACATCCTCACTGAAGATACGGACCCAGAGAGCGAGCGTGGTGGTGTGGGAGCTCCTTCCATCGCCTGCTGTCCGCGGCGATTGAGCGCCCAGTGCTGCTGCGGCCCTGGGCTGGCGCGTACATCCCGCTCGCTCGGACCGAGCCAGGGTTTGATGGTACCTGCCTTCATTTATCCCCTCGCTTTTTTACAGCTGCTCCGTGGAAACACAAAGTTGAAGGACATGACGGGGCGGGGGGAGGCAGTATTATTTCCATATGGGTTTGAAAATAAAAAGGCTTTAAATGAAAATACCACATGAGCAGAGGGCTCACACAGGACCTATAAGCGCTCGTGTGTGCTCACCATATAGGAAGAACGGCCCAGCAAGGCTTTCCCCCTTTCAGAGCCTGATTCTGCCGAGACAAGTACTCAAGCCCTATATTGTAGCAAGACATTTCTTTGCATGTCATTTGGCAGATGCAATTGCGGGGCCCTGCCAATTCACCCCGAAGCCCTCCGTTTTAATCAGTATCACATAAAGTTTAACACATGCTTTGAAATGTGCACCAGATTCAAAGCTTTGCCTCAAGGGGGTCCTGCTGAATAACACATACCATCCCGGCCGCTGCTCCTCCAGCAATTATCTTTCAACTCTGGCTGAACCATTCGAACTGTCAACGCCAGCGCGCTGCCAACCAGAGGAAAGGTTGTGGGGTCAGAGCTGAAAACAAGACTCCTCAAGGCTGGAGCGCCAGGAGAACGGTATGGGGTGTTTGTTTATACTGCTGTCTGCTTATAAGGAGAACTCCCAGGGCGCTTGTTTTATGACTTAGCAGAACTACAAACAGTGTTAAGAGGGGCTGGAAAAAGAAAAAAAAGAAGGTTAGCAAGGAAAAGGAGCATCAGCATCCGCCAGGCCCCCCTGGAAGGCGGAGAAGGCCAAGGTTGTTTGCACCTCGTAACCGGCAGCATCCTTCCAGCCCCGCCAGAGCCAGGAGCTCCTTATCTGGGATCCCAGACGTCACCGGCTTCCCCCGCCGCCCGGCCAGCCTCCCCGCATCCGTGCTTCTGCCCGCCGAGTGATGGATGGCACGCACCTATCTCACCCGGCTGCCGCAGGCAGAGCGCTAAGAAGGGAGTAAGGATTGGGAAATACAGGAATTGTTAGCGTTGATTAGGATTTCGAGAGAACTGGAAGGAAGAGAAGGACAGCCGGACGCAGCGGTTTCAGCTCTCCCCGGTAGCAGTTTCCAAACAGTTCCTATCGGGGTCAACACAACTAAGCAAAATCCTGCCCTCGACCAGCGATTATGGAGAAGGCTCCGTTACAACTGGAGTCCACGCAGGGACAACCTGCTCGCTGCTCCCTTTCTGCGGCCTCTCCCCTGCAGCACCCAGCAGCTGACGAGCAGGCCCCTGCTCAGAAGCAGGACCGCAACCGCCCCGTGCCCAACGCCAGCGGTGGCAGCGGCAGCTGGCCTCAAACGCAGGCTCTGGCCCAGCTTTTTCAGCGGGACGGTGCCATGCTCCCACTTCTTATTCCCGTGCTGTGTAAAGCAAAGGCGGACACTTCAGAGGAGCACTGAGCTGCGTTGGGCTTCCCGATCCAAGCAAAGACGGTGGCACTGGAGCAGCTGGACCTTGCAGACAAAGCCCTACATCTTCCTACAGCTTCTTGCAGAGGCTGGGATGTTGAACAGCAGCCCTACGAGGCACAGAGGGAGGCAAGGCGATGCTTTCTCCATATTAAAGCAATTGCTAAGCCAAGGAATTTATTCATTGGTCTTTCAAGCTAAACTGCTGCTGCTGTGGGTTTCCGACTACAAATTCTCACTGATGGCAGAAGTTACAAGTGAGGGGGAAAACTCGAAGCCAGAATCCACAGCAAGCTCAGACAACCATCAGATGCAACAGGGAGTGCTGGGGAACTCACCCCGCAACAGTTATAAAAACGTAAGCCTGCATTGAGAGAAACTGCAGCTGCGGCTCTTAAGGGTGAATTAATTCAGAGCTGCAATCTGTATGGTGTTTCTGGGGTTAGACTAAAAATTAGGGCTGTTGGAAACCAAAGTGGCCCGGTAAAGCAAATTTTGCCACATTTACCCTCCCTGTTCCTATGTTTTCCACCCTAAAATCAGCTCCCACCCCCAGCCGAGGGTCCCATGCAGCACTGAGCAGGATGAGACAAGGAGCAGCCGTTCGATTGCTGAAGCGAGCTACAGCTGGAGAAGCAGGTACCACTGAGCATCCCCATCCCTCGGATACTCCTGCAAGCTCTTACCCCATTTTCTACCTAGAAAGGAGGTCTCCTGCACAGCCTGCTAGCCCAGGCATGAGCTGAAAGCACAAGGAAGACAGGAGACACGTGCAAAGCCGTGCTTCCAGAAAGAGGGGTGCTCAGTTACACCTAACACTAAACACCGCCCTCAAGATCTCGTGCCAGCTTCATCGCCACTAAGCGAGACGGCTGACAAGCCACAGTCCCTGAATTAGTCAGAGCCCAGAGGTCTCCCACCGTCCCAGTTACACAAACCACCCAGCTGTGTCTGAAATCCATCACGCGATGCCCGGACCGAGTTCAGCTCCCATCTGAAAAATCATCGCAAGCTTTATTTTGTGAGCGCTGGCACGACTTATTTCTATCCTACTTGGACGGTAGGAAGAACCATGCAAAAATAGCAATTTTCCAGCAGAAATTTTTTATCTATATACTGCATCTTCTACGGATGGAAGTTAGCAAGCCTCCTCACACGTACCAACAGCATCGAAATTAGCTCTCCCCCAGCTCTGCACTGCAGTGACGGCTTTTAGAGTGCCACCGCCCTGCGCCCACTGCGGCCAGCGAACAGAAAAAGGACTTTTCATCCTTCGCGCAGAGGTTTCCCTTCGCACATCGGCCGACAGCAAGGGCGAGCAGATTTTTTGCTGCAATTGTGATGCAACGCTATGGCCTTTAAATTGTCGTTTTCCCAGTCCGTGACAATGAAAGCATCATTTTCCTTGGAGCGCCTTCATAGCATCCAAGCATACTAGAGGTGCTAGCGATGACACTAGTTTCTCCAATTTGTTTTAAAAAATACTTGGTTATCTGGGGAATGTATTTTCCTGGTCCAAAATACCTTCAAACTGGCAAGGGGAAAGAAAACCACATTCTCCTCCTCCTCTTTCCTGTCTAGAGGATCTAAAGCAGACACATGCTCTTGTGTCTTTAGCTTTCATTCCCTGCAGTGCAAGGAGACTATTTAACCACTACATTTTCCACCCTAAAATAAGTCGTCAATGAAAAAAAAATAATTACAAGTGACAGTGAAGCAATCAAGAATCCCCCTTTATTTTTAGGAATTGCCATTTCGTCTCTGGAGTTAGATCCCAGTCTTGTGGGATCCAACCTCTGGAGACCAGGGGAACCACATGTGATACTTCAACCTTCATCCTCTCCCCGTTCTCCAGCCTGCCGTTTGCAAACAGACCGGATTAAAGATTTCCCAGCCCATGACAGGGAAATGGAAACGCTCATGGAAACCAGTGTCATGCTTGAGGAAACTGCAGCGAGACATCTATCTACTTTCTAAAAATTAAGGGCAGGACAATCCTCACCTCTGCCCACCAGGAGGAGGAGGAGGACAGCCTCCCCAACCACTTAGAATCATAGAATTGTTAAGGTTGGAAAAGACCCTTAAGATCATCAGGTCCAACCGTTAACCCAGCACTGCCAAGGCCACCACTAAACCATGTCCCTCAGCACCACATCTCCCCGGCTTTTAAATCCCCCCAGGGATGGGGACTCAGCCCCTGCCCTGGGCAGCCTGGGCCAGGCCCTGACAGCCCTTTGGGGAAGGAGTTTTTCCCAAGCCCCAACCTAACCCTGCCCTGGTGCAGCTTGAGGCCGTTCCCTCTCGTCCCATCGCTTGTTCCTGGGGAGAAGAGACCGACCCCCCCGGCTCCAGCCTCCTTTCAGGCAGTTGCAGAGAGCGATGAGGGCTCCCCTCAGCCTCCTCTTCTCCAAACTAAACAACCCCAGCTCCCTCAGCCGCTCCTCATAAGACTTGTTCTCTAGACCCTTCACCAACCTCGTTGCCCTTCTCTGGACACGCTCCAGCACCTCGATGCCCTTCTTGAAGTGAGGGGCCCAAAACTGGACACAGGATTCGAGGGGCGGCCTCACCAGTGCCGAATACAGGGGCACCATCACCTCCCTGGTCCTGCTGGCCACACCATTCCTGATACAAGCCAGGATGCCATTGGCCCTCTTGGCCACCTGGGCACACTGCTGGCTCATGTTTAGGCAGCTGTCAACCATCACCCCCAGATCCAGACTCAGCCACTTCCCACCGCCGCGCTACGCTCTCAGCTATCCAAACCTGGGTTTGGGATGATCCAGCACAAATGACAACTACTTCCATCCTGCAGGGCTGAAGCACCCTATCAGTTCTATATTTCAACTTTTCCTTTCTTATCCAAGAGAGATTTTGATTTCTCACAAAAAAAAAAGGCGTTTGAAACACTTAAACTGTGCCATGATTGGCCTCTCCAGCTGCAGGAATGAACCGTGTTCACATCACAGCGGACGGAGACTCCTGAAGTCAAAGGAACACAGCGATGTGTCCGAGACATCCCCTCCCTGTCCACCCGCAGGAACCTGTCCACCTCTAGAAGGAGATGGGGAAAAGAAACAAAGCTGAGCTGTCCTGGAGTAACTTAAGTGCATTTTTACCCACAAATGGAAGCTGTTCTAAATTTGCTATATATGCGAATTAGAAGAATATGTCGAGAGGCTTAAATGACCTGAGCCTGTCAGCAGAACTTGGTATTTTTAAAAAAAAAAAGAAAAAAAGGGGAAAAAAAAAAAAGTAAGGGAAGTCTTGGGTTGCTGCAGGATTTCACTTGGTGATTTCTGCATACACCCGTTTGCAATTTGTACAGGAGTGTCACGCAAAGGGCACGCTGCACGGCACGGCTCTCGAGTCCTCTCCCTGAAAACTAAACCATTGTACCTCCACTGGAAAAAAATACAGCCCTACTAATACGAACCCATTTTCATCTCATTAGCAACCCAGAGACCAGAACTCCCTGGTGCCCTGACATCGTTTCATGTGATCCGTTCCCTTCCCTGTCGCTTGTGAATCAGTCACAGCCCATCAGCTGAAAAGCAACGGCTGGGATTTCAAAAGCTCCCTAGAAATAACACGGCAATGGCATTCCCCTAAAGGGGTGTTTTGTGCAACTGGCAGCTTGCTGCAAGAGGCGTTATCCTTCTTGCAGATAATAAATATGAAACCTTGCTCACCTAGATAAAAAGCCAAACTCCAGACTAACTGGGCAGCGGCTATGTTCAAGAACTGGTGCTGGAATTGAAAGGGCTGCAGCGCTCGCAAGAGCGGAAGATCGGGTCGCAGCGTGACGGGCTGTTACCTCGAACAAAGCGCCGGTACCATTTTCACAGCGGCATTAAGGATTTGCCACATTAACTGTTTTGCATCTTCAGGTGAAGGTACGTGAAGGCTCTTACGTGACTGTTACACCAGGAGTACCCAGGCTCCCAAAGCCTCCTCGGCTTCTCTTCCACGTATACACAGCCAGCCACAGGGCAAGAGCATTCACCAGCTGGAGAAAGTACAGAGAGATCAAACCACCCCAAGAATCCGCTACCAAAACCACTCAAGGAATTTTTAAAAAGAGAAATAAGGAAAAATCAGTTAATTTAAAAGGTTTATTAGCAGCTGTATTACAATAAGCCTGAGACATCCAAATGCAAACTGAAGAATTTATCATCCCGGGCAGCAGCATCCTGATGGGAGCAATTCCCAGCACTTTTTGAGCAAGCCTTATTTCCAACACCTCTCCCGACACGGCTGTCCTGTCCAGACCCCCGTGCTCCTCCACATCCTTTCCCACACGCGCTACGCCAAAGCAGGCACGCAACCCGCTTTATTAGTCTGAGGTCTATCCGCGCTGTCTCACCTCCAAAGCTGGCACGTCTGCGGGAGACCGGTGCACCAGGCAGCGCCTTCCTTTAAACAACTTAACAGCCTACATAATTAAAACCAGTAGAAGCAAGACCAGTGAAAATTACAGCACTGAACGCCTGCAGTCCAGGGTGAATAAAAAGTTTAACGGCACCTCTTTTCCCAGCTACAATACAATAAGGGTAACAGCAATTACGAAGGGCTCAAAAGAAGGAGCAAGGAGTGCTTATGCCTCGACTTGGCACTGCGTTTTCCTTAAAGCCTTGTGAATTATACCGCCTATCACGACGGTTGGAAGATAAAGGATTTATTTCGAGAAACATCTCCGGATTTCAAGTGTTTAAAAAGGTCTAAAAGGCAACCACACAAAGAGCTGGTCCAGCATATGGTTGCCCTGTAGTTAAACTTTTGATTTTATGATGCAGCCATGTCCACAGAACACGCTGGATACGCTACTGGGGATACCGCAGTCCCTGTGGCCATTAGTCATACATATGCTGAAATAAAAAAGGCCCATGATTTAGCAGTTTCATTTTTGAGGTCATAAAAAGAATTCAGAGGAATATCCATATATTAATAAAGTTCCTATGGAGCATAAATTTTAAATGCAGACTTAAAGGCACAGAATTCCTCTTAAATAAACAGAGAAACCTTCCCCAGAAAGCCAGGAAGCGCTAGAATAAAAAGTTCTTTTATGATAATAAGCACATTTGCACTCAAATTATGTGATGTGGGAAGGAGGAGAGTCAAAGCCCAAGGAAGCACAAAGCCCTCAAACAACGCGCGCTGGGGAGCAGAAACATGCTTACATCTGCACATACCCCTATCACCACCTCCCCGACATGGCCCACGTGCGCTGTTGGCCTCCAGTCCACCCCTACAGACGTCCCCGGCGATGCCTTCATCTGCTTTTCCCATCAAGCAGCTGCCCCATCCACCCCGACCCAAGACGTTAAACCCGAACTTGTCCGGCTGCCACGGCCCCTCCGTTCCCACGCCCGCCGGGAAGCCGAGGGATCGCGTTTAACCTCAAGCTCCTGGCTTGACAATTCGCTTCAGGAGCCACTTCAAAAAAAAAATGTTTCCAGTTCTCAAAATCATTCACACCTCCTCCTTCTTCTTCTTCTTGCCCCGGTTTTCATCCCTGCTGCAAGCAGCAGAGCATCCTACAGCCGTGAGAGAGCTCGCTGGGTACCGCTTCGGTTCCTGCAGGTCAGCTCCAGCCGCAACGGGCAGAGCAGGGGACAAAGACGGCGACAGACCCATGCGCAAGGCCACCACGCTGGCTCTGGCTAAACGGCGTTGGGAAATCTCACTTCTCATCTTCAAAGCCCATCACGATCGCCGCTGAGTCAAGAAAAGAGCGGGCGGATTGAGCTGACAAACGCAGACTTTGTCTCAAAAAGCTCCCGAATTAAAGAGCAAGCGCCAAGCGCCTAGTCCAGTCACCATCGAGATGGCTGCCGCACGCTGTTAGGAAAACCCTTCTCAGGGCCAAGTCTTAATGAAAGAGTAGCAAATTATTAAAGATTTGTCTGCAATTTTAATCCAGTGCAAACCAAAAATCTTTTTACCAGTTTTCTCAAGTAAATTTTCAAAGAGGTTAAGCAAAAGATGCTGAGGATAAGTGACCAACAGGAGTCACTACTATTTATCCATCTCTCTTGGTAGGGGGGAAGACAACGGGTGTAAGCTTCTGACAATAAATATTTTTACCGAGGCGCTTGAAGGCATCTCAGAGGTCACGCAGGTCCAACTGCGACACCTCTCTTCAGCAACCCGAGGACACCGATCATTTCCCACTGTGCCACAGCATCCCACTTCGCCGCCGCTTCACCAGCCCGGTCTGTGAGCCTCTTCCCCGAGACCGTAGCTGGCCATCAGACTGCTAATCTAAACAGCCCCAGAAGATGTATTTCCTTCCATAATACTTTAATATAACAAGTAGACAAGCAGCAGTATCAAAGATTAAGAAGGTCTCGTTACTGAGTTTTACTAGAAAATAAGTTTCTGCTTTCCAAACCTGCCCAGGAGGGGAAAACACCATCCCCTTATCCCCACTCTGTTGTGTAAACACTCACCGCATACCCAGACCTTTTCAAAAGGCTCTCCTGCCTGCATCCAAGACTATAAAATCTCCTTGCTTTTAATAAACAACATTATTTTTTACTTTTTGTGCTTGTTAAAGAAAACCTTTGGAATAAGAGACACCGCTTAAAGCAGCGGGAAGTTGGGATCTAAGGGTGCTTTTGGAAGTCCTGGGGCATGTCGATAAAATGCGGCTCCCGCGGAGCAAGCGGATGCAGGGATCTTCCAAACACCACACGTAAGCCCAGCCTTGGCACCGGTGGATCCAGCCCAGGTGGCAAGGGAGACAAAGTCCTACCCGGGGCTCCCGTGACCTTTGGAGAGCATCGACTGCTGCTGGAGCACCGACAGCCAGCAGAAGGACATCCCCTGCCCGGCGCATCCACAGAAAGGCAGTAAAATCTAATTTACTCTAAAATACACATACAAAGCAAAAACAATTTCCATATGCGCTGCAGAAGATTACATAAAGTTAAAAAATGTCAGGGATGAGGATAATTAAGAACACTACACAAACTGCATTTTTAAACATTTTTCTGGGCCATCAAAAGGCCACCGGGCAGTATCTGGAGACCGAGAAAATGTCCCTCTCTCCCCTGCCGCGCAGGGAACCGCTCGCTCATGTGGCTCGGGGTGGTGTGCATGTGTTTGCATTTAAAACGAAGCACAGGGAGGGGACAGCATTTCCCAATAACGCTGAAATCGCCGCATGCCACGTCTCTACTTATCGCCATCATTTCGAATAAGCTGCCTGACCAAAAGCCCCTCGTGTTTTCGCAGCTCGGTTGAAGCCACCTGCAATGGGAGACTCCCGCGTGTGCGGGGCGGGTGCCGGAGCCGGCGCGGCCCCAGAGGGACGCGGCCCCGGGGCGCTGCTCGAATCGGCAGTCGCGGGCCCTCTGACTCTCCGTTGCCCACGTAATCCCACCACTACCTTCTTTCCAGAGAAATCCTGGAGGAGGTCAACAGGAGAAACCTGACAGAGAGGGGCAGAGGCACAAAGCCAGCATTGCTGGGCAGGACGATAGCTGCTGTTGCAAAACACCATCCTGGGATCCAAAAACCAAGGGAAGTGCTTGAAGCTGTGCTGGCAGCGAGCCAAGGAACAGGCTCCACGTGCGGGCAAGCCGAGGGCATCCCGCTCTTGCCATGGCCATCGTGCAGAAGCAGGCAGGGCAGCTGGCACGTGAGCCAGCTTTTTAAAAAAAATGCAAGCTTTCGATTCAGTCTTTAAAAAATGACACGGTAGCATTTTTATTACAATACCAATGTATTCAAAATGACTTTAAAATTAAAAAACAACCGACAGGCACTCAGGACTCATCACCAACACGTAGCTGCTTCTCTGTATTCCTAGTAAAAATGCACACTGAGATTCAGTTACAGTTGTCAGAACAAACCAGGAGTATAAACTATGCAAAGAAACTTGCATCCTCAAACCAATCATTGTAAATCCAGGGAACTCAAGGTCAGAATTAAATTTAAATCCAGACATACCTAAAATATTGAAGCACACAGCTGGGTGCTCACCAGCCTTAGCACGGCCCCGTAATCATGCAGCACAGCATCCCAGCAGTCACAGGGAATGCCTGTTAGCAGCTGTCATCTCCAAGTAACTGGAGGAAAAAAAATAAAAATCTCCTCCTCCACTTCTCATCCACAAGATTTCTTTCTTTCTAAGGCCAGCTGCATTTTGATCCTGTGCTACTGAACATTTTTATACCAGAGAAAAGCGTATCGGTACAGCGGCAGCTGCGCATACCCACGTGCTATTTAGGCGCCTCTGTCCAAGCTATTTGCAGGCACGAGAGGCCACGTTGAACAGGAGAGGAGGTGTGCGGGACGCTACGGCTCTGACCGCTGCACGTGAGCGGTTCCCGGTCGTCTCTGACCTGCAGGGATAGCGTGTGAAGAGAGGGAAGACATCCAAACCCTAGATCTGAATCACTGATTTCAGAAACGTAGCTGTCTTTCTATGGAGCTGCTGTTAATCCACACTCTGAAGTGCTTCGTCTTCTCCAGCTGACGGTCAGAACTGCACTCCTACCAAAATCGGATCAGCGTTTTAGTTGTGCACATCGCTGTGCAACATTTTGCCTCTTTTTTTAAGTGTACATATACGTTCACATCACCAAGATGATATTTTCTGCCACTGCGGGAAAATATAGAATCATAGAATCGTTAAGGTTGGAAAAGACCCTTAAGATCATCAGGTCCAACCGTTAACCTACCACTGCCAAGGCCACCACTAAACCATGTCCTCAAGCACCACATCTCCCCGGCTTTTAAATCCCTCCAGGGATGGGGAGTCAACCACTGCCCTGGGCAGCCTGTGCCAGGGCCTGACCACTCTTTCAGTGAAGTTTTTCCTAATATCCAACCTAAACTTACCCTGGCGCAGCTTGAGGCCATTTCCTCTCGTTCTATCGCTTGTTCCTGGGGTGAAGAGACCAACCCCCACCTCTCTACAACCTCCTTTCAGGCAGTTGTAGAGAGCAATAAGGTCTCCCCTCAGCCTCCTCTTCTCCACTTACACAAACCTCACATTATACTGCTCAGAAATTACAGACACCAATATCTGTTGGCAAGAGGAGTAAACAACACCTTAAAAAAAAAAAAAAAAAGCATAGCCAAAACACCAACCCATTCAAACTCGTACCAGATCACCACCTATTAAACATCAGCTTTGACAGCACATCCGAGTGATGCTAAAAAAAAAAAACAACGCTGGTTTGCCTCCATTTTTGTGAGAGGCACACTGAACGTTTTGGCTGTCCTGACAAACTTGATCCGATAATGGCTTTGGGATGGGTTATTCTTGGCCCCCTGCGTAGCAGCCTTCGCTGCGCTTACCCTGGATGCTTTGCATGCAGCACCGTCCTAAGTGACCTCCTCCACATGCCGTGCATATTTCAGACATTAAGCTAGATAATAAAACCACATACCGGATATCAGCAAGTGTTAATAAGATGTAATTCGTTCCTGGCAAGCCCAGAACTCAGATCTTTTTAAAAAAAACACACCAACAAAAACAAAACCCACACGCAGGTTCGCAGGGCCAAAGTCCAAAAGGAGTTCAAATGCGCAGAGCTACTTTCATCTGCTCGAGCGCCGTGTAATTAAGAACGATATTTGGAACGCAGCAAATTCCCCAGAACCATAGGTAATAAAATTCAGATTTAAAAAAAAAACATGAGGAAAGGAGTCAATGAGAGCTCATCATTTGCACAGCGAGACTACGAGGTTTCTCCGCGCGCTGTGAGATCCCTCCAGTCCCCGCATCCGACTGACCCCGGGAACATCTCACTTGACTTCGCCCCACCACGGGCTTCCTCTCCAAGAGAGGGGCCGGCGAGCTCCCCGCATCCTTGACTGCCGGCCAGAAACGCAGCAACGGCTCCGAGCGCTCCAAGACAGATCCTTCTGATTATCACAAAATGAAATTTTCAGCTCTTGTCATCATCGGCCTCAGATTTGTAATGTTACAAAAACATGATTTCCTTTCCCCATTGTATCAAGCCCTCTTCCATTCCCGCTGGTGAAATCAAACAATTTTAAAAGAATTTATACGATGCTAATTTAAACCGAATGTATTTAGCTGCCAATCGCAGTTCCCCGACTCTCCCAGGCCTCCTGCCAGCTCCGCTCCGTTCCAGAGCGGCTATCAATCACGGCCAACAGACTGAGGAAAAAGACCCAGCGATGCAAGAAGCGATACTGGTAATTCTGGCAGCGGGAACCCTGCCCTTCGCTTGCAGCAAAACGACGTGAAGTGACCCCCCGCAACGGAAGGCTCCGAAAGCTTCAGCCCCCCCCACCGCTCGTTGGTGAAGCAGGCCGTGATCTTTTTGCAGGAATAAACCCAACACGTTGCTCAAATTCCAACATCGCTTCCAACTCGGCTTTTGCAACTGGATGTGGCAAGTTGACCTTCCTTCCCGAGCCACTGTGCGGGAACGGTAGGCATTTACTGCGGGAAAGCCATCGAGTCCAACCTCGGATATAACCCTGTCCCCATAAAGGGTGAAGGAAACCCCTTCTAGAGTCTGCACCTTGCTTGCATAAAACAGCATAAAACTGGGATTTCGGGGAGACTGAAGATGTATACTTCACTGTATCACCTGTAGGCAAACTAAAAATATCTAAACATTAGCCTCTTGGTGCGTCTTGTTCTGATGCTCCCTTGCAACAGCCCAATTAGCATCTACGTGGAAGGAAAAAAGTCTTTTCACTTGAGTCTTTTACTGTTGGATTCACTGAAATGCTGAAGCTCTGATGCACCCAGAACAGAGATGCCAGCAGCATCGACAGGCAAAACCAAAATTTACCACAATCCAGACCTCAATTTAGAAATCCTTAAGATCCAAAATGGCAGCAACTGAGCAGAAGGTGGTGAATGATGACAAACTTCTGCAAGTCTGTAAAGCAGAAAAATACTGAAAGAAGAAGAGAGCGCCGGGCTCAGGTCAAAGCCGGGACCGTAGAGCTGGCTGAGAGGCTATCTGGAGCTGAAGAACAAATAATGAACTTAAGAGAAGCTCAAAACATTAGCAGATGAAATAAACACTGAGGGACAAAAGGTGAAGAGTAGAGAAAGAGTCTAACGAACAGAGAGGAAAAAGAAGCGAGAGTTGCTATGGGAAGAAAGAAAACACTCTTTGGAGGTTTCGTTCAGATGCGTGGCTGCTTGCTGGCTCACAGCAGGAGCTTAGATAACCCAGTATTGCAAAAATCAAACACCAAACTCCACCGAAGGAGGGTGAGAACAGGGTGAGTAAATCTAGTTCTTCCCCCCAGGTCTTCTCCCAGCTTCTCACTGTTGTCAGCTCAGGCACCTCTTGAGCAGCCAGCCCCTACCGACCCCCGGTGCCCCTCCTGATCACGCAGGTGGCAAATACTGCAAGGAGGAGGAAGGGTCAGAATTGAGCAAACCACCAGCAGAGTGCCCACAGCAGAAAAACAGATGACAGTATGGGCTCCTGCAACTTTTTTAGCTTTGTTGTAAAAAGACAGATTTCTTTAGAGCAAGAGGTGGAGAATTACCAGAGCTCCAGGCAGGGTGTGAGCTCTCCCCAGGAGCAGGAGGGATGTGAAGAACGGGAAGAAGTGTGCCATGGATTTGAAAGGAGTGGAAAGCACAAAGCTATAAAAATATCTCCAGTCAAAAGATAGCAAAGGAAGCTCTTTGAAATTTTGGGAAATTTCTCAAATTGGCCTCTCTAAGCAGACAAGGACACATGGCTGGATGTGCACATCTCTCCCCACCCATCAAAGCAATCAGCCATGGTGCCAGGAGGTTAAATACCCCTCCCAGCATCACAACGACAAAACTGGAAACTCCAAGAAGAGGACACAACATCTGCATCCTCTTAGAATCATACGATCATAGAATCGTTAAGGTTGGAAAAGACCCTTAAGATCATCGAGTCCAACCGTTAACCCAGCACTGCCAAGGCCACCACTAACCCATGTCCCTAAGCACCACATCTCCCCGGCTTTTAAATCCCTCCAGGGATGGGGACTCAACCAATTCCCTGGGCAGCCTGTGCCAGGGCCTCTTATATCTCTATAATTGGTAAATACCCCTAACAGGATATAAAGAAGTTATTTATTTAAAGTAGCATATTCACTGCATTAATTGGGCACCAAAAGACAAGTGAAACTCCTATTCCTTTCCAGCCACAGGAACCCAGGAAGAATCTTTTAAAAAGCTTGGCTGCCGTAATGAACAAAAATAGAGTATTTTTTGTAAACAATTACAGTTGTAGAAACTGCTGTATCAGGTAAATTCAGCACAGTAACACCTGTAGCCTTCCCAGGTATCTCCACCGCGCACATCTGGCTCCACGACAGGACGCCCAGGTCACAGTGTGTTTTCTGCAGAAAGTCTGGTTTGATTCGATGCAACAACTAACAAGAAAGTTTGCTGAACTCTCGGACGCAGCACGGCATCTCTCCATACCTCTATTACACAACATAAGGCTTGGTTTGCTTTCCCAAAACACTAGAAAGAGGTTGAGAAGACAGTAAGGCAGCGGATATACTGTACATTAAACCAATTAATAGAACCCTCAAGCTAGACCTTTTTACAGAACGGATAGCATTTATAAGACAGAAAATCAAACTTGCCTGTACTTCTACCCGTAAACAAACCGCACAATTTCATCATCTTGTGAAAAATTATAGTAAGAGTCCTTCCCATAAATCAACAAGTCCAACCCATCAATCACTATCAGAGGAAGTAGTTTATTGCTCGTGAGAGGGAACATTTCATTACTACTGGATTTGAATTTCATCAAAGTAGCAAAGTTCTTTTTAAGAGCCACTGTGAGCAATGCTCCCTGGCTGTGACAAGAAAAACTGTATGGAAATTCAAAACTAGAATACTGAAGAAGAGTGGGAAAAGGCCATTCTGTTTTAATACATGCATGGGGATGTGCAATTAATCACGTTCAACTTTTGCAGACATCAACTGCTAGGCAAATGCAAGCAAGCTGCAATAAAAGTTTACCCAGTACTTGAAAATCAGTTTCAGATGCAAAAAAAATAAAGTTGCAGTCAGTGCATGAACTTCTATTGCTTTACCCCACACCTAGGAAATCAACACCAGTGTCTCCAGGTCTTCCAGCTGCCACCAGGCACAGCAGCACAAATGCCCCTGTCCTGCTAAGCAGAAAATATGAGTTACACACCCCAACCGCACCTCCCAGGCTCGGGGCTAGCAAGAGCCCACGGCAAGACACAGGTGGGAGAAGACGATGACAAAAATGGTGCATCACTTTTCAACGGTGTGAAAATCAGGAGATAAGCTCCGGCAGCAACCACAGAATGAAGAATCATTGCTTCACCTGGTAACAAAATTGCTCCAATATTTAAAACTAAGTTTACTGCCTTGGGATTGGAAAAGTGGAACTATGTTTAACATGACTGCGAACCACCCTCCTCTTCCAAAAAAGCCTCCGCCGTGTGTGTGCGCAGAACAAGTCCTACCTGTTTCATTGCCGTCTCTCCAATCTTGTCAGAGTGCTTACGGATGCTCTCCAGGAAATCCTTGAGGTCTGACATGGAAACTTCTTTGATCTCTTCACGCAGCTTTGGAATATTATCCACCATGATCTTGCAGAAGCGGTAGTGGCTCACTTGGGGCAGGTACGTGTGCTCAAGGTGCTCCAGCGTCTTGAGAGCAGGGTAGTGTCTGGGGAAAGCAAGCGAGGCAGATGCGGAAAGAAGAACAGCTATTTCCATCCCACTGCCCCTCTGAAATGCGCGTTAACTGTAAATAATTTAATATATTGAAGAACCTCAGCTCTTTTCAAAGGAACACAGACCTTAGCATCCAGGTCACCATAAAAGCATCATTTTCCTTTTGAAAGGGAGAAGCAGAGACACAAAGGTGAGTAGCAGCTCCTTACTCGCAGCTCGGATGTGCAGACAAGGATCGGCCTGGTCACAAGTGACCGGCATCAGCTGAGCCCAGCAGCAGCTCTCACCCACGGTAAAGCCATCTGGGGCACCACATCACAGAGCGAAGGAAAAGCTGGCAACCGCACGTAGTATCGTTAGGTTATGCAAGAAAAAGCTCAGCCCCACGCACACAGAGGAGCACAGGGCACGAGGGCTCATGGGGGAACCCCAGAAAGACCCTGCACTGGTCTCCCCAGGAGAACCATCGGCCCCGTGGATGGAGGTGACATCTATCAAGGCGAGCGGGTCTCTGGAGCACCTCATACACCTCTGTCATGCTGCCTGATTCAGCAGCCCCTGATAGAGAGGTGCCGTAAGACAGAAGCATGGAGATGGGAATATACCATAATATAGCACAGACTGATAAACTGGTGTCTAACGCCTGTGTTAGACACCAGTTTATCAGTCTGTGCTATATTTTATATATATATATCTCTAAATAATATATATTTATATATAATATATATAATATATATAATACAACCAATAATATATATTATATATAATAAATAATATATATTATATATAATAAATAATATATATATCTTATATAGATATATATATATCTTTTATATATATATATATATATATATATATATATATCTCTAAATCCACTGCCTGCTGCTAGCACGGATGCTTGTTATTCTGTTGTAAAGCTCCTGGACACGAGAGCTCTCTGACTTCTTTCCCTGTGCATACCAGGGGTCAGATCCCACCTTTCTCCCGGCTGTTCAAATGCTGATAAGCACTATTAAAAACACTTCCCACTCCAAGTACTTTTGATTTAGATAGAGGTGAAAATCTGGATAAAAACCCCAGATTAGGGGTCCAACAGATACATTTTCTACAAAGCCCCCGCCTCTCCAGCAACTAGTGCTGTACCACTGGGGTATGTGACCTTTGCAAGGTTGAAAAGAATTTATTTCCCCACTCTATAAGAACCATACCTTATAAATTTAAGAATGCAAGAATCCCAGCGTTTCTTCCCCATGCACAATGCACGCCTTTATATTTTGGTCAGGCCCAACAGCCTTAGGGAAGGTACTGTAAATTTTATCCTACCTTTCTGCATAAAAGCAACCTTCATAGCCTGACAGAAGATGCTAAATAGCAAACCGTTCTAAGCAAATCATTTTTCTCAAACGCCCTCCCTCTTCTCCCTTGGGGAAGTGGGCATCCATAGGATTTGCCTGTTCGCTGGAATTCAGGGGCCCTCCTGAATGGCAATGTAAAACGCGAGACCGTCCTTCTCTTGGTCTGACCACAGATCTGGTCAAAGGTTAAAAAAAAAATTACCAGGGAACCATCTAGGAAGCATTAGTAGGGCCTATAAAAGCATATTTCAGACTAACACCAGGTCACAGTCAGCTCTTGGGTGAATTAAGGCAATTTTAACCGACTATACCCACAGTTAATCCCGGCCACAAGCACCTGCCACTTGCACCTTGAACTCTTGGGGGAGAAAAAGTGTTTAGTCATAAGAAACGTATCAGCACCACTGAAAAAAACCTGACACTCGTATCCCCATTCAAAATAATTCTTGCCTGAGCTCCAGGCAGGTCCACGGGGGAGTTATTTTACCCAGAAGTGGCCTGTCCTGTTCCCAACACCAGAAGTCAAACGGATCAACCCTGTAACTCGGCCAGTGTTTACACTACGGTAAGGTATGAAAAACTACTTGCAATAAAATGCAAACCTCTCTGGAGAGAAACTTAGGAGTGCACAGAAAGCCAGAAATCAAACCAGAGGAATAAACACGCATGGGGGGGGTGTTATATTCTAGGGCGTTGTTTGTTGAACCAGAAGGAGCGAAAAGGTGGCCGGGGGGGGACAGTGTGTGGTCATTCATGGGGTCCCCGGCTGCCTGCCAAAAACACGTGGGGGCAGAGGAAAGCTCAGAGCTGGCTTTTAGGGTTTTTTTCTGGCAATACCCAGGCCCTGCTCAGGCGGGTACAGGTCTGCAGAGGCTTCTTGGCTACAAGCAGGATGAAGCATCCTCATTTCATGGCTATGCCATGAAAAAAAAAGACGGATCCCTCTGGAGCCCTGCAGAACCAGGAGGGATCTTGGAAGGCAGGGGTGTGTTTCTCATCCCTTTCCAAGAAGCAGCCACATGTGGCCCAGCCGCTGGGTAAAAGCTCTTTCTCTCCCTTCCTTAAGTTCTGGACAACAGCAGAGGAAACGTTTCTCTCCATCTCTTCTCTCTGCTGGATGCACAGTCACTCCTCCGGGTTTGGACCGTAGGTTCCCCACCTCCAGCTCCAGTTGACGGCCACAGATTCTGCATTTGGCAAATGCCTGCGTTTGATTTATAAACCTAACGCAGCAAACGGCACGTAACTCATTTTGTCTGCCTTGGGAGAGTTGAGTTTATTCACCCAGAATGCAAAACCTATTACTCCTCTGAGACTGTGTACCCAAAACCCGAGACTCACGCTAGGAACCAACCCCCTGGCTGCCTATCGTGAAATGATATATAAGTGAGACCGGGTGCAGACACAAAAATATTAAATATGTTGTGCTGCGTTGGGTGAATGAAGCCATCAAATCCAGACAAAGAAAGAAGAAGGAAAAAAAAGCCAAGGGTTCAGATTTTCTTTAAATGTGGCTTTCAACTTCTATTTGTTTCAAAATGAACCAACCCAAAGCGGGGGCGGGGGGGGAAGATGCAATTCTTCGAAGCAGACCCTGGAAACACTATCCAGAGCGAGGGAATCGAGCGGCATGTGGATTCCCTTCAAAAGTTCACAGCGCTGTGATCAGCTCCAGCTCCCCACCCCACATCTGTCAACGGATAAGCCCCTCGCTGTTCCTATAAACAGACTAAAAACAGTTGCACAAACTATACGCTGCCCTATTCTGTACTGAGCCATCCTGAGAAAGAGAGAGAAAGCTTTGTGAACAGCTAAATAAGCTCCCTATAATGCCTCCGGCCAGCCCAGCTTTCAGGAGTAACGCGTATCTGTTTACCCAGGGCTCCCTGGCTCCAAGGACCACAGAGATCAGCAGAGGCAGGAGGGGAAGTGTAAAAATACGCCCAGCGAATTAGTTATCTCCTTGTTCGAAACATCTGGTTTCTTCTGTATTGTTTCTATGATGGATGGCAGGCACAAACCAAGCATCGGATCTGATTGCTCTCCCTGCGTGGCATTCAGCTGGAGCCTGCCGTGTTTTCAGCTGACCTCCTTCCAGCAGCTGCTCTTGGCCCAATTTGCCACCCCCGGGGCTACAACGCGCCTCCAAAGTCCCACGCTGCTTAAACAAACCATCCCCCAGGATCCCGGCCGTGCAAATATCCCAGGCCGTGGTTTCATCCTTCAGCGTTGCAACAGATGCAGGGTGGGAAAAATCCTAGATTTACAGCTCATGACTTCTGATCCACAAAGTCCCTGCAGTTCAGCTCACTCTTCTGAACAATTATTTCTACCGCAAAATAAGCCGTATGCCTTCTCACCAACTCCTGCCATCCTGCACAACGTTTCTCAGGTGTTTGGCTTCCATTCACGTTCATCAGGTTCTCTCAGATTCTATCAGGTTTTGTATTATGACGTTCATAGAATGAAATTCAGTTAATAACGCTTAAGTAGCAAGGCATGCATTGACTGCACGCATCACAACAGTGAGCTTCCATGAAAAAAAAAAAAAAAAAAAGGTGAACATCCACCGTAATTAAAAAGCCTAACACAAAACGAGAGCCCGCTGCAATCCCGGCTCTAGGCTGTACCGCAGGAGGCTGAGCAGGACCGTGAAGATACCAGCCAGAAATAAGTTAACTTGGAAAGGCTGATTTTGAAGTCCTAAGTTTTGAGAATCTCTAATTTATCCGGCACCAAACGGGTGCTTTTCAACTCTTCCAATACAAACACCAGTCTATACAAAATTTACCTTTTAGATTTCATTTGCTCTCGCAGTTTGCTGTACATCTCCAGGACTGGAAAGAGAAGGAAAACACACAAACATTGAGACAAAAGCACAAAGAGACAGGAATTAAAATAAACAGTTATACAAATAAAGAGCAATTTCAGATTCCTCACCAGGAAGACACAGTGTTAGCTTATCAACCGTCGCTGAAATATTTCTCTGTTGTAATCGGCATTGCTTCAGCTCTTCCATGGCTATTATCAACTTTGGAAAAGAAAAAAAAAAAAAGGTTTCACTAAGAACAGTAAACAGACAGGGTAGAGAGGATATAAACTGCTTTGCACTTGTCACGACCATCCAAACGGTAGGTTGACAGCAAAGCCCACCCTGATAACCGCAGAGCTCGCCGAGTGCTACTGAAAGAGGGAGGACCGGCAGCTTCGGGTGGTTTAATCAAGTAGCAGACGCATTCCCTAGCCTAATTTCAAGTCAGCAAGCAGCAAAACCAAAGCCATCAAAATACCAGCCTTGTAGCACATCCTGTGAATTCCAAAAATGATTTCCCCTTCCCACGTTATTCATCTCTCCCCTGCTCCCTCTCCAAGCTTCTCCTTTCTAGTTCTTCTCAAAGACAGGATGTGGCCGCTCGCTCCCGGGGGATCCGCACCATCACAAACTAACAGGGATTTTCAAACGCTCGGTCTCCAACAGAAAAACCTGTGCATCTGGACAAGGGCAAAACAAGGATCGGCCATCGCACACAAAGAAAAACCCTTAGTTTCTTTTTTTCAAAGGGCAGGTCATGGATTTGTCCTCCAGAGTACCAGCTTATCTCCACAGAGCCAGACTGAGATTGCAAAGTCCTTTTGAAATCCCAGGCTCTTCTACTCTTGGAGGTGAATCCTCCGTTCAAGGTAACACAGAGGTATGTTTATTTGATTCAGGAGAGAAGCTGCATCGTCATTGCCCCAAAGGGCATTTTTATCTTTAATCTTTATTAGAATAATTGGTCTGATGCAGTCCAACATGGGGATTTTCTTGTTTGTTTTTCAAATACAATGCAGCTGGCTGAAATAGTAATGCCTGCACGTCCTCTGAGCAAAATGAAGTCTGGGTGTGTGGGAGGGCAGTTAAGAAAGAAAATAGGAAAGCTGCAAAGAGTAGATTTATATGGAATATGGGTAGAGCAATGCAATTCATCAGGAGGAAAGAAAAAGAGGGGAGAAGGACCGTCCCTGGGAGTTCTCACACGTCTCCATCTCAGGCACTTGAAAAACTTCAAGCGTCAGTGCCTTCATGCACACTCAGCTCTGAAGCCCCCCCAGTCTGTTCATGCTCCCTTGTGATGAAGGGGCAGAAGGAGGAGCGTGGTTAGAGGCACATCGCATCCATGGCATGCTCAGTCACCTCCTTTCCTCCATGCCTTGATGCCTCTACCCATGCAGCTCAAAAGCCACCCTGACTTTAATTGCTGCTGTACTGCACTGTGAAGCCGGAGCCAGACTCTCCAGCTCGTATTCACAGAAGCACAGAATGGTTTGGGTTGGAAGGGACCTTTGAAGACCAACCCCCCTGCCATGGGCAGGGACACCTTCCACTGGATCAGGTTGCTCAGAGCCCCATCCAACCTGGCCTTGAACACTTCCAGGGATGGGGCATCCACAGCTTCTCTGGGCAACCTGGTCCAGGGCCCCACCATCCCCATCATAAAAAATGTCTTCCTTACATCCGATCTAAACTTACCCTCTTTCAGTTTAAAACCACTGCTCTTTGTCCTGTCACTACAGGTGCTGGTAAAAAGTCTCTCTCTATCTTTCTTCAAAGTACTGAAAGGCCGCACTGAGGTCTCCCCGCAGCCTCCTCTCCCCCAGGCTGAGCACCCCCAGCTCTCAGCCTGTCCTCCCAGCAGAGCTGTTCCACCCTCGGACCATTGCTGGGGCCTCCTCTGGCCCCGCTCCAACAGCTCCCTGTCCTTCCCGTGCTGAGGACCCCCGAGCTGGACGCAGGGCTCCAGGGGGGTCTCCCCCGAGCGGGGCAGAGGGGCAGAATCCCCTCCCTCGCCCCATGGCCACGCTGCGGGGGATGCAGCATTGTTGTGAACGATCCCATTCACACCACTCAGGGCTGCAGGAGCAAGCCTACACCTTGATTATCGTTGCTTCAAGTCCCTCCTGCTTCCCAGGCTTTGCCTTCCACTAGCTTTCAATCCACAAGCAGTAAAAAAGAAAACTGACTTCCCAACACTCACACAACTCATCTTTCACACAGAAAAGCAAAATACAGGAAAGAGAATCAACACATGCTTTAATACCAATGCCGTGTACTTTAGCAGTTCTTGACGCTCAGTGTAATTTCCCACTAGCAAGCATAGCCAAATGATGGAAAAGCAAAAAACAGAATGAATGAATGTGTCGCTTACTTCTTTTCCTTCATTCTGCAGCTTTCGGTTGGTGTCCGTCACTTGATTCTGCAGGGATATTGGGGAAAAAAAAGAGAAAGCACATCTACATGTAAATCAGGACAAAGTTTTTCCCAAAAAAGAAATTGTACAAAAACGCCATCACTTTTCACACAATCTTCTCTTGCATGGCATAAAACTGTTTATTAGCTGATTTAACAGTCATCGCCATTCTGGCACCAACAGCAACACCAAGGATTTTCTTCCCTGCTACTAGAGAAAAGTAAAAGGCAACAGGAGTTAACACTGCTGCGTGGCAGCTTCAAGATGCTGCAGTCTTAACGGATCAAATCTTGTAGCAGATGCTCACATGGGTTCTCATCTTAAAAGCTATTTTACCTGAGTGGTAAAGGAATTAAATTTCCCCTTCCCAACACCAAGTAGATTACAATTAGGTTTTAACTCTTTAATATCACAGCAAGAAAAGTATTCTTCAACGTGGGCTTTACCTATCGAGTTCAAATACTTTCTTTTAGATTTTCAGGTGCATCTCCCACTGGATCCCTCCTCCTGGCTGGTATAAAAAGGTATTTTTATATACCTGACATATACCCGGTATAAAGAAGGTACATATTGTCTTTGCTAAACCATCTTTCTGTATTATCCTACCAAACTGGGGCTCACAGGTGAAGAATTTCCCACTTTGCAAACTTGGGCTAGCAAGATCACAGCAGTTCAGCCCTTTACTAGGCATCAGTCTGACTCGGTAAAGACACACAGGAGAACAAAGCTAATTTTTAGACTCGTCAGGATAGAAAAGAAGCGGCTTACACATTATTTAGACAACAAGTAGAAAGATGACTTTGGGAATTCTCCTGAATACTCATTCAAGTTCAGACAGGAGAAGGTTTGTAAACAGAGATACCATCTTCTGCAGACCAGCTGGGATAGCTGAAAAAACCTAAACAAACCTTCAAGTAAACATGCCCAGCTTCAGGTCCTTAGCAAAAGCAGCCAATTATAAAGGTAAATACCAGCAGAGACGGCCTGCTCAGAGTTCAGGTGCCTCACATCAGTCTGAGACTAACATGCCATAAAACTACTTTTTTTTTTTTCCATAGAATACTCTCTTCACAGCTGCTAAAGTTGTAAATATTCATTTGCAGGCTCGTCTCTGTAAGATGTCTCAGAGGTTTCTAGTTTTACTCAGGCTTACTGTACAGTGGAAGCTGCTGCTGGATTTCAGCCGGCATCATCAAATTTTATGAACGAGTTCCTGTGTGTTTTCAGGTCTGTTCATTCCATAGGCAAAATCAGTAACAGAGCTTGGACAACGGCACGAGCTGCGACATGGAGCTCTCGAAGTACATTCATGAGCATACGATCACACAACCCAACTTCAGATCTTTGTTTCCCGACACTTTTCAGCAATTGCAGAAACAAGCTGAATTTTTAGTGAATTTATCCCTAGCGAAGGAACATCATTCGATGCTCTCCCATTACCCAACAGAACGTGCATGGTGCACGGAGCAGCAGCAATAGCAGAGCAAAGCAGGACAAGCTTCAAGGTGGATTCAGAAGATAATAGCCACCTCCTTCCTTCTCGAATGCACCACGAGGCAACCAGTTCAGACAGGAGGGGAGCTTTGTATTAGTATATACAAAATTGATTCAGGATCCAATTTGTTTCCTGGTGACTATTGAAAGATACTGGGCAACTAGAATTTCCCAGACGGGTCCAAACTCCAACAGGTCTCGCACTGAGAGGTTGGCGTTGCTTCGATCACAGAATCGTTAAGGTTGGAAAAGACCTCTAAGATCATCGAGTCCAACCGTTAACTACCAGGTCCACCTCTAAACCATGGCTCTAAGCACCACATCCACATGTTTCTGAACACTTCCAGGGACCGTGACTGCACCACTTCCCTGGGCAGCCTGTTCCAATGCCTGACCATTCTCGCCGTGAAGAAACTTTTCCTAATATCTAATCTAAACCTCCCCTGGCACAACTTGAGCCCGTTTCCTCTCGTCCTGAGCAGAGACGTCCAGCCTCACAGGCTTCCTTTTGTTTTAACACTGGCCATGCTGGTTTTTAAGCTTACCACGATGTAAGGAGTCATCCTGTGATCTCCCCGCACACAATTTTTCTGCAGCATCTGCATCATATTGCTCCCCCTTCTGCAGTAGCTTCAGCTCTCCTGGCTGCTTGCCCTGTGCAAAAACTGCTCATTTCCTTTATGATGTATTGAGATTTTATGAGCAGGAGCACAGCATCTCTTCCAAAGATTATTTTATTTGCTTATATCCTGAAAATCCCACCAGGAAAAAAGAATCCATGTAGGGTAATTTAAAACTGCTCCTAAAATAATGCCAAGGCTGTACTAGTCTTCTATTAAAATTACGTATCAATCCCAGCTAAAGCAAAAAGTAAGAGTATATTCTGCCCTTGCACACTAAGAGTTTTCAGGAGGCGGGGGGTTGTGTTTTGTTTTCTTCTTAAGGTCTACATCCATACATTGAAAAAAAGAGATGATTATTTATATAGACTCTCTGTAGACACGTTGAAGCTTTGCAGACAAGGAGGTTTTATAATTGAAGACAGACGCACAGCAAGGGGGGACAGACAACAGGTGGGCACGTGTGAAGAATGAGACGCTGGGAGCACACAAGGGGCTTACGGGATGCTCAAGTCATTAATTCATTCATCTATGGATGGAACATGTGGCACGGAGCAGAGGGTTGGTTTGGAGGTTTTTAAACATCACTCTGCTATCATTTAGAGAGTGTCAGAGTGATGAGAGAGAGGAGCAAAGGGCGCTGGAGAGGAATCCTGGGAATGGACGCGAAGGGCACGGCTGCGACCCCGCACGGCTGTGCTGACTCCAGCCCCCTGCCCAACACCCACCTACCGCTGACTTCCACCCTCCCTAAGGAAGGGAGGGTGACTATGGAGCGATCCTTCAAGTCAGCAACTCACGAACTTCCCAATCTGGAGGGTGTACCCAAAGTCCGGGTTCGTTATCCACCCCCACAGCCGTTCTCCCTCCGTTTGTCTAACCCCTACGGGACTCCACTGTGCGGTTGTTGCACTTTTAGGTCATCGCCATGTCCTGGGGCGGTGAGATCCCCCGCTTGGTTTCGCACAGGTGAAGGCGAGCTCCCCTTCGCTCTAAGCCAGTTGCCTCAGTTTAATTAGATCTGCCTTAATCTGAACACACTAAGCAATAAAAATTGCTTCCTATTCATTTTCTTCACCCCCACTCATAACTTCATAGATCTTACGACTGCGCGCAGAAGTACTGCGCATGGGGGAAGAGAAGATTAGAATTGCAGATGTCTTTTCAGAGAAAACCCTTTTTATTAATTGCCGTTCAATAGTGGCAGGTGTGAAGTGCTAAACTTGGGCAGCGATAACCACATAAAGCAGGACAAGAAACGACTCGACAGTAGCTCTTAAAAAACGGACCCACTGATCACAGTACATCCAACGGAAGAACAGCCAGTGCTGTGCTGTTACTAAGAAAGCAAGCATCACACGGGTATGCACAAACAAAATCCTACAACACCCCCAAAATAACCCTTCTACACCATTTCACTGGTGACTGCCTGCCTGCCCCGGCTTAGAAACCACACTTATCACCAAAAAAAAACCCAAACCCCATCAACTGGAAGGACTTCAGAGCAGGAAAGTAAAAATGATAAGATGCCTAAAAAGCACAACCCTTTAGGATGGACTGGGGCTACCTATCTTACAGAGGACAAGACCAGAGAAGAACGTTCCTACAACCTCCAACCTGTAGAAGACTGCTGCAAAAACAAGAAGGAATAATCTCTCTTTTGTGCCTGACAGGTCAAAAAGTAGTAGACCTAAAGAAGACTTTTCAACCATGTAACCTGAGTTTCCTAGAGAAGGAAGGACAGCAGTACCTGGGGGGAGGGCTAACATTAGAAGAGGTTAGATAAAAATCCATCAGGAATGACACGGCTGAAGCAGAACTTGCTAGAGAGAAAAAAAGATGGACTAGGTGATTCCTTGAGGCTGCCACCAACCCTGCGACTCTGTGATCCTTTCCCCTTCGCACCTCAAGTCGTGTTTTCCAAGTTGAACCATCCTAGTGTCTAATCCATCTTTGACCTTTTAAATTTCCACTGGAACCTTTATGAGATGGAACAGCCAGACTGGTACGTGGTTTCCAAGACCCAGTAGCGTTTGTAGGTTTGAGAACAGGTCAGCATAACACTGCTCACTTCCTAATGAGGAAGAACATTTCTGCAGCACAAGATATGAGAGGGTTTAAGATGTGTAACACAAAAAAAAACCCCAAAGCAACAAGATTTTCCTTTAAAACCACGTAAGAAGTTAAAAGAGAATCGCCATAGTGAAGCTACATAGTCAAAAAAAGAATAAGTAAATGCAAAAAAAAGGTTTGGTTTAAAGAATGCTATGGTTTAAATATCATCCAAGTTAAGGAGATGCCTTTTTGAAAATCTATCCCGTGTATTTTCAATTAACTTACTTTTTTATCCCTATATACATTACTAATCAGTGACCCAGCACCTCTTGAAAACAACACAACATCGCCTAGTACAGAAATTCATTGCAGAGGAGCTCCTCTGCTGATCGAGAAGGTCAAGTTCCCAATCAGTGCTTGCCCTTCGCAGGGCACAAAAGCAGGACAGAAAGTTTAGCCATACAGTCCTGATCAGTTTTTAAGTTGACTTGGGGCCACCTGAAATGCAGCATTCCAGTACAGAGGGAAGAGGGCAGCTCTCTTACACATGAATGGGGGAAGATAATACATCCAGCTCGTATTTAGCATGTGCGCTCTTAAAACAATGAAGGCTGATATTTCTGCAAGCATGATATTATACAAAATACCCCATGGCTAAAAGCACACGAGTGAAGATACACACTAGGGATGCAATACGGAGGGCATTTATTTTATTGCTGGTTGCACGTTCAAAGACCAGCGCTACTGAGAAAAAGACCAAGATCAAACAGAGAATGAATAGCTGGAACAAAACACACTCTCACCACTGGACCCACGGATGATTCCCTGGGGAAAGCCTTACAAAGAGGGCTCAGTATTTCTCAAATAAGTTTCTGTGTATATTTTTCCCATGTGCCGTTTTATAGATCACATAGTGATGGAAATCAAGAGAGATCCTGAGGGTATAGAGATGGACTTCACAGTGCGCCACCAACAAAGTAGCTGTTTGTAGAATGGGAAACAGCAACAAGCCTTTGCAAACAAACAATGTGGAATTCTTGGCTAGAAACAATAGCTTAAAAAAAAAAAAAAGACTTCTTTCATGGTATTTCCAATGGCCTCATCCTGCAATCAACTGCTGGATGAATCCTTGCCATGGAAAATGCCGCTGTAATAACACGGGTGCTGCTGGTGTCAGGACACCCCCCCCCGAAGGCGTTCCTGCGCACACGTGTCTGTTTGTGGGATGGAGACCTGTGTGGGTAAAGCCAGAAGCCTGCTAGGAAATGCCAGAGGTAGCTTTAAATGAATAAATAAATGTATGAAAAGCAGCAGTCAGCACACTGAAGTTCGAGTTCTTCCTTCTTTTCCAGAAAACTTGGGTTTCTGAGATTCCCCCCTGCCTTATTTGTAACTTCACCTTTTCTAACGCCCATTGAACGGTCTCCAACACTCCTAGACTCCCAGAAAGGCCCTTCTCAACCGGCCAGACTCCACTCAGCCAGAAAGACTTGCCGTGCTGCTCTCTGGAGACAGTCCATGCCTTTTTGGGTGCCACGCAACTCAGCCCCATTCACTAAGGGACTGTCCTGGGAGGCTGCTTTTGGTTTGCAAATCAAGGTCGCACCTTGCTGCCGCAGCAAGGGATGGCACAGCGGTCTCCCCTGCCTCTGTTCTAACGTGTGTAGGAAAATGAGGAAGGCTCTCTGACCTCTGACACCGATTAAGTCATTGCTGTGCGTTTTTACATGCCCCAAATTGTGGAATACTTGTATTTTAAGGCACAGCAGCCAAGCTTCAACTACAAGCCCACCTGGCCCCTACACGTGGGAACACCTCCAACCTCTAAGTCCTTTTTCTCCCCAGAAACCTGCCTAGTTTCCTTCCCCCCACTTAGCCACATCCTGATCCTACAAACGGCTTTTTCCACATACTACTAAACACAGTTTTTCAAGAAATAGGTAAATTCCACCTTTCTCTCATCTTTCTGCACAGCTTTAAAGGCCACAATACTTGGAAAGCCCACTCCTGGCCGTAACCATTTTATTTTCTCCATTCCCAGCTCTAACCATTTTACCTTCTAGTTAAGCCAACCAAGTCTGGAGATGCTACTGAAAAAGAATCAAGCTGTGCGTTTGTTTACACAGTCGTTCAGTAGTTAGTGAAATTAGTAGTTATTTTTCACTACCATTACACCTGAACACCTTGCAGTGCTCTGATGTTCATTTGCTTGTTAAACATTAATATTTCACTTGCCAACGTTGGGCAGAGTCAGATCTGCATCAGACCTCTTTGCTGACTTGTCTCAGACACAACACTACCCTGTAAGGAGAATTCAATGTCAGATGGGGCACTAGAGTAGGTGCTGCTATAGCAGATGTACTTCTGACTGCAGAGCTTATTTTTGCTTAAGAAATTGGTATAAGGTCTACCAGGAAAAACATGTTTCATAATGCAAAACAGGCTTAGCTTTAAGCTTTCTTGTGCTTTTAACGTACCACACTGTTCCAGTTTACCCAAATAATTGTCAAACTTCAGATGACGAACCTATTGCTACAGGGAGAATGAAGAGATATATATTTAATTTATTTTTTCATTTTTTAGATGGAAGAGAGATGCTCTAGACAAAAGGAGAAAAAGAGACATTCACGTGGCTTCACAGAATCCCACAGTGGTTGAGGTTGGAAGGTCCAACCTGAAGCCATCTGGTCCAAGCCCCCTGCTCAAGCAGGGCCACCTAGAGCCAGATGCCCAGGACCATGTCTAGACGGCTTTCTCTTACCTTCAGTTTTTGAGCTTCTCCTCTAACTTTCAGCAGCTCCGTGATGGAGTCCACAAAGCCCTGGTAATGGAAGTTGCACATTTTCTCAATCTCACGATCATGGTTTCTGATTCGTGCTTCCAGTTTCTCCATGAAACGACCGTGTTCTTCTCCATCATAGACAGACCTAAAAAGAACATGCCAACATTGGTCAAGATTCCAATACCTGTTACTGTCATTACTTAAAAGAAATATCCAAAATATGAGCTTTAAAAAAAACCTCCTGTGATAAAAGTTCTGCTTTTTATTTGCATATACCAGGCACCAAACTCAGATTTGAAAATCTTTCTATTCCAGCCTTTCTTTTTCTTTTTCCACCTGTCAAACACCAGCTTGATGTTGCCTCAGAGACCACAACACAGCCGAGCCAGCACTGAATCATCTGAAGCAAAGTCTTTGTGCTCTAGCTTTGAGCCCAGCCATCTCCGATCCCTATCTGCTATCGTATGCTGTAGCACCGAGCGCTCCTCTTGGACAATTTACTGGGTGTTCTTCGTGCTTCTGGGGTAAAATCTACAATGGAAAAGTATCACCTCTACAGCAGCCAAAATCCATTCCCCTTCTCATCCCCAGTTTTGCCAGCAGTTAGCAGTGTCACTGAAAGGCCGACACAGCTGAACACAACCCCAGCTGATGGGGATACCCCAAGCCAAGACACCGTGCGTGCAAGCTGCAGGTAACAGGTAATCTTTGCTACAACCAAACCAAAACACTAGTGTTAAATTCAAGGGTGGAAGTTAAAAAAATAAATCTGTCCTCCATATTTTCTTAAATTCCACAGACTGGGAAGAGAAGCTTGAATTGCCACATTAAACCACTTTTTGTGTGCCCATTACCAACGCACGCTGTCTGGTAACGATGATTATGTCCAGCCCTTTTGTAAAGCAGCCTAGAAGGCGACTCTCTCATCTGCAGAAAGAGCCGCTGTGCAGAAGCGCTAGATCATGACTGCAAAATAAGCCCAAGTTATTCTAGAAAGCAGAGGGATTTTGTCACACCCTGAAACGGTATGGCATTTTCAGGGGGTTGGTTTTTTACAGTAAACATAGATATTTTCTACAGAATGTGGAAATCCCACCCTTAGACTTGTCTTCATGAAATTTTAGTGTTTTGAGGAGCAGTGTTAACCCCTAAACCTGAATTCTCTCCCAATCCAAAAAAATTAAGCACACAGTGAGCTTTATGGAGTCTGAGCTTGTACTGTGTCAGAAAGAAAGGCCAAATTAATCCTACACTGGACTCCATGCAGCAATTAGAGAGAAAAGATGGGGAATGACAGAGCAATAACAAGCTATAAGAATAAAAAAATTTAAAACAAAAAATTACTAAATCATAGAATCATAGAATCGTTTAGGTTGGAAAAGACCCTTAAGATCATCAAGTCCAACCGTTAATCTACCACCGCCAACCCCGCCACTAAACCATGTCCTCAAGCACCACATCTACCCACATCTAAATCGCAGCAGTGACAAGCAACACTTCAGAAAGAGCCAGAACTAGATAAATCCAACCGGACGCATTAAATCTTTCTATCTGCAGAAAGCGATGTGATCCTTCGGTGTGATCTGTGCTCACAAGTCACTTTGGAGAACCCCACCTCTGCAATCCACAGAGGTCTCAAAGTAATACAAAAAATACCAAGGTGGGACTAAAAGCTGGAGGAAATCTACTTAATTATCATTCTTTAAAACCTGCCCTAGCAATTTCAGTTACACAGTCTCAGTAAACCATTCTCAATGGCAAAACAAAAATGCCAAATCTTCATAAGCCCGTTTAAAACTCAATGTAAAATAACAGTCGCCAAGAGGAGAAGCCTTCAAAGGTGACCACACTGCCTTCTTTATTCCAAGGTAGAAGCTGTTTGGTGCTGAAGGTGAAAAAGAGATATAACTTCCTAAAAGTATATGAACGCCGCCACTAGCATGATGCTAGTGGTTTTCCCTTACAGCTTAGCAGAGTTTTGCTGGTAAAATATGAAAGTTGGAGGCAGAGTGCCATCTAGTGCTGCACAGCCCCTTTGCAGGGTCTCTCATGAAACTCAACCAGGCACCTCCGCTCTAACGAACTCTTAACTCAAAGATAACTCATATACAATAAGCAGATAAAAGCTAGACAAGTCGTGTTTTCATTCAAGTATAAATTAAGAAAAACAAAACCCCACAACAGTAATTACGGGTGCCAAATAAATGTGTGTGCATTCAAAGGAAAATACCATCAGCATTTACAGAGGTATCTATCAAGGGAAACAAACCTCAAAATTACTTACAAACTGTAGGCAAAGTTTCCTTTGCAGATGGTAAACCTAAGACATAAAGGTCCAATGACTAAAACCCCTTTATTATTTTTTTTTTTTTAGACAAACTCTAGTGTAAAAAAAAAAAAAAAGTTGGTGACAGGCAGCAATGAAACTCCCCCATCTTAGGGGTCAGCTCTAAGCTTATATTCAAACAAACTCTGTACCTTGCCTTTTGAGCTCTCCTATTCATCCACAACCCTCCCTCCAATGCAGAACCAGCATCCTTCACTTCCATCCTCCCTCTAAAACACAAGCAAACAGGCAACAGCCAAGCAAGTCCCAGACCAAACCACAACGCGCTCCGAAGTCGCAGGATGTCAACTCCAAAGTTACGGGATGTCAAGCTCTTGCTCTGTATTGAACATCGTCATACAAGTGGACTACAGTGACTATGCAGTGACTCTTAGCTCAAAATAAGCAACGTAGGGACTCGGTTTGATTGTAAAAAGAACAAATCTATCCTATATTGATGTGATATGAATCACATCAAAACACACCTCAAGTCCCAAACTCTACCATCACCATCTTTGGTTCTCTGGCTCCGGTAGGGATCCACCTTCCTCAGCTGTTTCTGCCACTGCCCGAGCCACAGCATCCCTCTTGGAAAACCATCCTCGTGTTCCCATATCCTCAACATTTGTGCACTGTTATCTACCTAGCAATTGCCAGCTTTCTCAAGACCAGCTCTGGTTCTCACCTGATCCACTCAACTGAGCACCTTCATTACGTATTTCTCCCCTTTCAGGATTACCTTATCTTCCCACTTCTTGCCTACCACACCTTCGGGACACTCGCTGCCTTGTTCTGGATCTACAGGTCTCTCCAGCTGCTCCCCTCTACCTCGTTTCTTCTGCACATACACTCTGCTCCTAGTAACAGCTCTCCTAGTTCAAACGCTAATTATAGCCTGATCTGGATCTTCCATGAACTGTCCTGAAGTGACCACTAATTCAGAAGACATTAGAAGGTGATGCACAAAAAAAATTCTAGAAAGAAAAAAAAAATTTTACATGTATATTTATACCCACTAATAATCACAACAGCACACAATGCAAAAATAAAGTAAGGAAAACAAAAATAAAAATTAGAATTGGTTTGGGCTGTTCATTCTCTTGGTTGTAAATAACAAAGCACCATGACAATGCTATAGAAAATGATCCTTGAGGCTGCTTTTTTGGGTTCTTTGCTACAAAAAATTGCTGGTCAGATAGCTTTAGTAACAAGCCTCCCCCACAAAAAGCCTTTCAGCTAAAAAAGTCTGAGAAAGACAGGTCTGCCCAGCATGCACTTATCTTCTAACTCCGGAGCAGGCTGTAATTCTCCAATTGAAGACTATGCTCAGTGACAGATCTGTCTGGTTTAAATTTTTTAAGTACACTCACTAAACAAAACCATTTAAGATGAGTTTAAAAAGTTCTTGGATTGTATTGTTAAGTTTCACAATTTCTGCATTCATTAAAAAAATCCACTTCATTTTTTTCAAAAGGTCAACTGGAAAAATCTTTCCAGGAAAGCCATGGCAGGCAAATGCAGCAGGAGTTCCCGCCTGCGGCCTTGCAGTATTGCAGAGTTTATCCCCCAAAAGAGGGGCAACCAAACCTGGCCCACACCAAGCAGCCAAACTATTAACAACGGGGATGCCGCAGGAGCGGACTCGTGGCGCAGGCAGATGCTCAGGTGCCTTTTCCATTTTCCAAGCAGCAGAAAGTGAGCAGAAGCTCACACAGAAGCACGACATGTTGATCTTGAGCCTTTCACATCTTCATACTCCCCCCGCAGCCCAGAGCCTCCCTCGGCTCTGCCTGTACTCAGCCCCCACGCTCTTGGATACTCTACTGCATTCTTGGTCACTTCATCATCCACAAGAGCAAAAATTGGGGAAGGAGCGGAGGTTTGGGGAACGCAGCCCAAGAGAAGACTGAAAGAGACAACAAGTTCAGCTACGAATCTCCTTAAAACGCAGTCAGAGGCAGGACATCATGGGCCCTGCCACCAAGCACCAACTCAACCTATGTTCTCTCCAGCCGTGCCTTAGACACTTCATCTGGCTGTTCCCAGGCTGGCAGGTCCTATGCCAGACACCATATACACGCTGAAGGAATGCCAGAGGAGCTTAATGTATAAATTAATGCTAGAAAATATTTAAGGAACTGACTTTGCAGGTCCTCCCTACGTCTCACGCTCAACTGGTTAACAAGAGGGCTTCAGGCAGTCTTGGAGAAGGCCAAGCCGTGAGGTTGACCCTGCAACTTCATTCCCAATGAGAGCTGCCTGCAGGACGGGGACTCAGAAGCAACCTAAATAAATTCAGCTGAAAGTACAGAGGAGGGAAATCTCTGGGGGCGAAATGAAAGAGATCTGGAACAATGCAAGGAGGACATTCTGGGGACAGTGGAACAGAAGTGACTTGTTTCTGTTTTCAGTTAATAAGTGGAACAAATTCCTGAGTCTGCTGTGGACTTCAATTTTATTTTCTTTTTTTCCCCCCCTTTAAAACTTCTGTTGTGGTTTTAATCCCTCAGAAACATTTTCTTCTCATTAAGCTACATAAAAGCATTAGCAGTTTGTTTAATCTTAGTCTAACTTTTGTAATAAACAAATTAACTACTGAGCAATGCAAGAAAAAAAAAATAGAGAGTGGTGCAACAGTTCCATGGAAAAAAGGTCAAAGAAAGTTTGCAAGACTAATACCTGTTTAATATCTGAACTGTCAGAGTTCACAGCTTCAAGCCTCGTGCTTCACAAAGTTTATCCACGTCCTGACACAGCATTAGCAAGCTGTACTCCAAAGACACCTCACTTACGTGGCCTACTACACCTGAAATTACCTCAGTGGAAGAGCAAGTGTGGAATTTGCTTCTTGTTTTCATTCTGCTAATTAAACAGAATTGAAGCCCACTCTGTTTTATATATCACCCACATAGGTTTACATTTATGTCCTGAATACCAAGAAAGAAGCAACTTTTTTTTCTCCTCTTTGGAGAAATATAAAATGTTTAGTCAGAAATATTTTTCATTATTATAGTTCAGAAATCATTCCCACCTGTACTTTTCCTACTTAGACCCACTTATCTTGCACAGACCACCATCGTATTTTCAGTCTACAACAGAAATCATTCCAGCCACTGTAAAATTCAGCAAAATATCAGCAATGCCCCATTATCACAAGATCGTGGAGTAGACAACAAAGCAGTTTCTGAAGAGCACCGCTATATTATTTGGCAAGATAACCCTGGTTTAATAGCTGGGAACACCTTGATTTCGGCGAAGTCCTGCCACGGCTCCGGTGGGTATTGCCACAAGCACTCCAGGAGGAACGCTGCACGGAAAACTACCATAAACCAAATGCGTACACTACCCAAAAACCACCCTAAAACCCATGTTCCTTGTCAATGACTGGCCTCAACCAGAAGGAGCTTTTCAACAGGGCGTCTACACGCATTTGTTCTGGGCCTGGTTTTTTTCAGCATTTTTATTAGCATATTGGAAAATATAATGCAAGCTGTACTTTCGAAATATGTTGGTAACACCAAAGTGAAGGGAGTCGCAAGCCTTCTGGAAAGCGGCAGCCAAAGACCTCGAGAAACTGGAAGTGTTTCCAGAAGTCAAGAGGTCAATCAAGGCAATAAAGGCACTTTATTTATTGGCCCATGGAGAGCCAAAGGAATTGGGGTTAGATTTGAAGAGAAAGGGCTGGCGAGGACACAGGGAGCTCAGAGCCACGGAAAAAGACCTCCACTACGTTAAAGAGGGAGGAAGGTGAGCGGTTCCGCAGAGCTGTTACGGGATGGACGAGAGCAGATCGATTTGCAAAGAACTAGGCTAGATTTTGCGATAAAATGCAATTGAAGATAGTCAAAGCCCTGAAATAAAGCACACTGGGACACTGGAAACCCTGTTCGTCAGAGTTTAAAAATAAGTTGAACAGATGTTGGTTCAGGGATGGGGAGGATTTGATGCTGCCTTGTGGGGGTAATAGGCTGCGGGACCTCTCTCTCAGGCAACACCGCTGACCTTGGGGGGGGGTAGAGCAGTTCAGCAACAGTTAAAATGCTTTGTGGCCTTTTTTTTTCTTTAATTTCTCTTTTTTCAAAGCAGGGTCAAATAATTAGAAACTTACAGAACCTCAGCTGTTATCCCTGTTCCTCACTGAACTGCCAGAGACCGGAGCAGAGCAGAGCGCAGACAGGAGCATCAACCCAACCACGCGCCTCCCACATCCAACACAAGAGAGAGGTTTCAGCCTCACCAGAGAAATACACTATAAACTCTAGATGTCCAACACAATAAGGCCAAGCAGACTGAGAAAAAGCCAAATTAAAACATGATTTATCATGCAGATGCACCTGCCACAGCAGCACCCTGGAAGCCACCACTGCAAGCAACGGGGTGGGTATAATATCATGAAAACAGAAGAAAAAGCACTGGGTGAAAGCAAAGCAGGGTTATTATTAATATGCAAAATCCTTGTCTTTTGGAAAGTATCTTTTATATTACAGCCTTTATCAGCACCACACCATACGCGAGGTCTAGTCACACCTGAGCCCGGACATTGCATTTGCAGAACCAAAGACTCTACCAGTCCCAGCATCAGCGTAGTGATGAAAAACTTAAAGACCAGAATACCAGGACAAGGCAAGAGGCACAAACCACCCTGCAAAGCCACTGCCGGACTGAAAAGCCTGCCTGAAGCACCAAATTCCAGAAAGGGTCAACTTCTGTGTTTCAGTACGTATCTACGGATTGCAGGAGAGAGAAGAGAGGGGAAGAAGCGGTTCCTAAACTAGACACAAGACACCAATATTTCTGCTGCAAATTATTCCCTTCTTAAAAAAAAAAAACCACCCTTTTAATACCCTCTCACCATTCAACGTAAAAGCTATGACATCAAGTTAAAAACCACGCACATTGCCCCATCTTTTTCAGAGAGAACATGAAAGATTGCAGTTTGGCCACGTCTCTCTCCCCACTGCGAAAGCACTGCGAGATGAAGGCCATCTCCATCACGAGGGTGACAGTTTTGGACACAAGCACTTTCTACCGGACACCACTCTTCTCTTGCTGCGTTATTTACCCTATCAGCAGCACAAGAAAGAGGAGAAAACAAACACTTGACAATGAAGAATAAAGACACCCTCCCAAAGCATCCACAAATCAGTTTACTGATAACAGAGTATCATTTTTATAAACTTTATAGAATTTCTATTTTAGCCATTACATCTATAAAAGCAGATTAGATTACCACAGAAAAATTTTAATGTCTATACTTGCTGTGTTATTGTCCAATAAAAGTTTTTTTTTCCCTAGTAACAAAGTTCATTTTGTTGTCTTATGCATTGTTTAAACAAGTTGATTTTTTTTTCGTGCATTCTTGGCTTTAAGTCTTGGACCCTCCTTTCTGCTGTGAAGCAATGTTGTCACAACATCCAACAGAGGCACAACAAATCCTAAAGACATGCACGATATTAAAAGCGCTGCATTATAAAACCACACGAAGCGCATTAAAATTGACAGCGATTGGTAACTTCCATCCTCGAAGCGTGCGTACCAGAGCCTTTGCAAGAGGACCGGGGCAGCGGGGCTAGCCAGCACGATGCACGGGCTCACGCGTTGCCCACATGTGGTCTTTAAGACCAAAGCGGCAGCTTCGCTGCCTCCATCACCTCCACGGGCAGTACGGTGTACGACCAAACAGCGCTTGGCACGGACATCCCTGCCTGGCAGCGGGCGGTGCTCCAGCTCCTCTCCTCTTGCAAGAGAGCATGGTTCGTTATCAAGGTCAACTGAAGGTCTCACTCGCAGGCAAAAGTTGAACGAGATGGCACAATTCAGCTCTTCGCTGCCAATTCATTGTGTTGAGAAGTTCCTGACTTTCAGCAGCAGACAGATTTGCACCCTGCAGACAGCTTTGCCAGCGGAAAAAGCTCTCTGCCAGCTCCTACTCCAGTCCCACTAACAACTTCTGCCTTCCTCCTTCAGCCCTTATACCCTCTCCTGCACCACCAGCACCCCAAAAAAGAGTGAAGCTGCTTCTAAGCATTTTTGTAACCTTGATCAATTTAATCAAACCAGATTAGGAGTAATCACACAAGTGGCTCCAGAAGGAAACTTTATGCAACAGGGACTTCTGGCAGAGACAAGCATCTTGCTGACCCAATTTCTCCCATCAGCCCAGCCCGAGCTAGAGAAAGCTCGCTCTCATTTACAGCCTAATAATTGCTTTCCAAACCTCACGTGCAAGCCTTGAATTAGAAAACATGTAGGTTTCAGTCGCCTAAATATAGATGCCTGGCACCCTTTGAGACACCTGCCTAGGGCACGCCAACCCAACATAGGACCTAAAAAGGACCAGTGCTTTTTTAGAGAGGCAGCTGGAGGCCAGACAAGATAGATCCCAGCATCGCAAGCGGCACTAAGTACCTCTGCTTCTGCGCCTGAGTCACTCCCTGCCTGCGTTAGCTCAGTTTAAGAATGAGAAGTCCTTTTGTTCAGTCTGAGAAGACTCAGGTCATGAACCCACAGCTACACGTGCCAAAAAGCAGAGCAGTTCTGTAGGAGTGCGTGCTCAGAAATCAATTTGACTTGATGAATGCAGATGAAAAGGCTTCCCCAAAAGATAAAACTGGGAATGGAAGAATAAATGTACTGCATGTCACCTTGCTCTTGTAGTCCTCCATTGTTTCATTTCTCCACCGTGTGCCCAGGACCCAGGCAGTCAAAATAAGACTTAGTAGCGATGCACAAGTGTCTCAAAGTGGCAATGAATTTTCAATTACAATTTACAAAAGCTTTGTTAGAAATGTATTTTACAAATTGTGTTTCAGTTGAGGAGGGAAGCAAAGTGACTTTGAGGCAAAACAACAGGTCAGGACCAGCTCTAAGGACAGAGCCCAGATGCAGAAGCTCGGAGCATATCTGTTAGGGCTTAGGAGCTCAATATATGTCAAGCATTTGCTATAAAAACCAGAAATAGCTGAGCTAGCCCCACTCAATAGGAGCAGCATTCTGGACTCCAACAAAACCAACCAAAAGACTTCCATAAAAGAGAGTCTCTAACCCTCCCTTAAGCCACTGTTGTCCCAACTGATCCAGGGTTGAGGTTTGGGACTCTAACGCCGAGTTTTGGATGAGTAAACCCCTCCTTGTCAACAAATCTCAACCTCGTCCGCAAACCGCTGCTCACTTCTGAATTGCAGTGCCGTAACTGGAGGCCCATCTTCTTTCTAACTATAGATGCCTACTCTGGCAAACTCATCAGGAGGACATGAGACACAGCAGCAACATCCTCAGGGAGGAAAGCTGGATTAAAAGGCAACAGCGTTTGGGCTGTATGACTACCAGAGGAAGCCCAGACTCACATTCCCATGCAAATATTTGTGTCTATTGAAGAAAGGAAAAATAGTCATGGGCTTAAATTGCCCAGAATTAGGTTAAACATTAGACAAAGCTTTCCAACTGTAAGGGTGGCAGAAATCCGAAAGAGATCATCAAGGCATGTTATGGGATCTCTTCAAATTGATCATTTCTCAGAATAAGTTAGAAAAATACCAAGCAGGAGCAGATTAGATGTATTTGCTGCTGGAGAGACCAAATATCTCCTCAGATCGGGAGAGGATTGAGTAGGTGGCTCCTTGAGATCCCCTGAAGCCTTGTTTTCTATAGGTCCAACCTACAGAATAGCTGAAGCTCTTTGGAAACCCCCTGATCTTAACCAATGCCGTACTAAGCCCTGAAGCTGAAAGAAGTGGTGTCTCCGACCCCGGGTACTAAATCCTTCCAGGTTTTCACAAGGATTTCAAAGAACCCAACTCAACTTTCACCAGTGGCAACAGACAAATTCCTGTTTGCTTCATTTGTACAAGATCAGGTCTTTAGTTGTAAAATACTCTAAAGCCTTCTTAAGCGTGCACTTATGACAATGAAGCACTTTTAGACTATACATTACTGGAAAAATAGAGCCACCATAAAAGCCACAGCCATCTCCGGGGTAGGATATAGCTATTCTGTGCCAGACAAGATTCTGAAGGAAACGAAGAATAATTACCCTAATTGAAAATATAATGGAACAACTTGGTTATAATGTCCCTATTAAAGAATGAAATTCAGATGATAAAAAGCATTAAGAGGGAGAGCTTGAACAAATTAGCGTTCAGCCTCCAGAAGAGCCAGGAAACGTAAGGAGCAACGCAAAGCCAGGCAAGCCAGAACAGCTACAACAACCACGAATGCCCCCAACCGAGGCAAGTATGGAGAGAACTGGCCACGAGCAGAGCTTTCAACTTCCCTCCTCTTTCTGCGAGCACAATGGAAACAATTCCCCCAAGAACAAAAGCGATGCGTCAGCAGGCCCTACTCTCTCAAGCTCTTTCAAGTTGGAAGGACAGTTGATTTGCACCATGTGTAGGATAGGAATGCTCGCTAGAACCAAGCGAGATAAATTTCATCCCATCCAAGCTGGTTAACATTAAGACAGAGATGAATCATCTTTACAATGCTTGTAAACAACATTGTTTAAAAAAGGAAGAAATCTAATGATACACCCTAGTCACACTTACTTTGCAGGAAGTTTCTGAACGTTTATACCATATGTACTATTGTTAGGAAAAGTGTCGAAATAAGGGGGTAGACACAAACCCACAAGAATTGGAGGATGTGGACATAGAGCCACCACAAATGTTCTAATCTCCCTTCTGCTGTGCCCGCAATGGTGTTCCAGCACATCTAATCCTTTACAACAGGCAGCGGCTGGGGGGAGAGGACACGCTCGGAGTAATGGTGTAGATGTACATCAGATGTGCTATCTATAACAAGAGACAGAAAGCTCAATGGAGCCATCTGCTCTCTGTCTCTGGTTGATTCTGACCTTTAGTGAAGCACTGATTTTTAAAAGGGGAAACCAAAGTATGTGAAACCACGACAATGTGGGTTACCTTTATTTGGTAACTCAGACGTGAAGGAAATACCAACACCAGAGCACTGAACATGGAAGTCACGGAGCAACGCAAGTCCCAAAACACACCAAAAAAATGACTACAAAAGACTGCAGGCTGGACAAAGTGCCTTGGATGTCTCAGGACACTTTGAGGGATCTCTCCACTTAGCTAATTCACAAGGGAGATTAGGAGGCAATTTAATTACTAGATATGAGTATATTCTTTCTAAAAAAAGGGTCCCAAGGAGCTGTTTAATTCAGGGAAGAAAATCTTAATAGCATAAAATCACTGCGATCTTAAGCCAGATAAATTCAAAGCAGAAAGGAGGCATAGTATTTTTGTTTGCGTGCTTCCAGAGCCATTGGTAGAAACCAACAAGGGAAGCGGAGAAGCCAGCCTCTCCGTCTAGTATCTTCCAAGCTGGCCACTGCTCAGTGTGGCATACGCTAACCAGTCTTGCTCAATAGCTCAATATAGGCCTAAGAGTGAAAACATACAGCCTGCAGCATACAGATGTGCTGTGCGGACATCCTTACATACATCTTGCCCTGCAACAGGGTGCATACAGTCTTCTCCTTACCCCAACAAAACCCCACAGCTAACCCAAGCTAGGAAAGAGCAGACACTGCTGCTCAAATATTTTGCAAGATGATGAAGATGATCTAGAGTAGTGGTATAACACCAGGGGGCAATACTGGGGCCAATATTGCTTAACCTCTTCATTAATGACATGGATGTGGAGTTAGAGTGCACCCCCAGCAAGTCTGCAGATGATACAAAACTGGAAGGAGCGACTGACAGACCAGAGGGGTGTGCCACCACTCAGAGGGACCTGGGCAGGCTGGAGAAATAGCCCAACAGGAACCTCATGAAGGTCAGCAAGTGCCAAGTCCTGCCCCTGGGGAGGAACAGCCAGTCCCAGGCACCAGTACACACCGGGGCTGACCATCTACCAAGCAGCTCAGCAGGCAAGGACCTGGGGTCCTGTTGGCCACCAAGCTGACCATGAGCCACCAGTGTGCCCTTGCAGCAAAGAAGGCCAACAGATTCCTGGGCAGCGTAAGGAAAAGCGTTAGCCAGCAGGTGGAGGGAGGTGATCCTTCCTCTCTACTCAGCACTGGTGAGGCATCTGGAGAGCTGGGTCCTGGTCTGGGCTCCCCAGTACAAGAGAGCTATGGAGCTACTGGAGAGCATCCAGTGAAGGGCCACTAAGATGATAAAGCGACTGGAGCATCCCTCATGCAAGGAAAGGCTGAGAGAGCTGGGACTGTTCAGCCTGGAGAAGAGAAGGCTGAGGGGGGGAAATCTTCATCAATGAATATAAATATCGGATGGTGGCTGGGAGGGTAAAGACGACAGAGCCAGACTCTTCTCCTTGGTACCCAGTGACAGGACAAGAGGCAACACCCAGAAATTCCATTAAACACGAGGAAAAACAAAAAAGAAACTTTTTTACTGTGAGGGTGATCAAACACTGGAATAGGTTGCCTAGAGAGAGGTTGCAGCGTCTCCATCCCTAAAGATATCCAAAACCACATGGGACACAGTCCTGAGCGACCTGCCGTAGGTGACCCTACTTGAACAGGGAAGTGGGACCAGACAATCTCCAGAGGTCCTAGCCAACCTCAAGGATTCTGTGATTCTGCGAATATTTTCACCAACCGAGACCAGTCAGCAGACTTTTCTTTCCCTCCCCACCTCCAAACAAACCCTAAGGAAAAACATTTCAGCATTCAAGAGGGCCCAGCAAATTGTTAAGCTGATGATGAAACGGATCACAATTTAACAGAGAGATTCTTTCAGATATTCTTACCCAAGCAGAAATATTGCCAAAGAGAAATAAAGTTGTTAAGAGTAAAATATTACTTCTGAGTAATATTGAAATAGAAAATGTTTCTAGTCAGTCTGGCATTTTAATGGCTATATCTTGACAAATTATATAAAAGTTCAATGCAACATGAAGAAAAAGCTACCTCTAAAGGTCTAGATAGGACTGTTCCAAGGGGAAAGAAGAATAATTGGGTGAACCAAATTGAGTGGTTTATCCCTTTATTCCATAAATGCCAGGAAAGCCCCCCAGGCAGCAATACCCCAAATTACAGGAGTCACATTAGCCATGCCCAACACCGCTCTTAACAATTACATCTACAAAATGCTAGTTTCTACTAAAAGAGGACATCACTATTAATAATTGCAGCCACCAGAAATTAAGATTAACTAGTTCAGGTAATTCCCCTTTTTTCAGAGTACAGTTACCCCCTGCTAATGCCTCTTTCATAACAACAGCAGCCCTACAACCTGCAATACCTGCACGAGAGCACTGATGGACAACATCTAGTTTGCTTCTGGGTTTTGTTTTCCTAAGTCAAGCATCCTCCCCCATTTTGCCATTTAAGAATGATTACTTTTTAGACTGTTAGCTAATCATCTCCTGGGGACAGGATATTCTCAGAATCCAGCAGCACCTAGACACCTTCACCCTGCAGCACCTCTTACAATGGGGTCCTGCTCTCAAGCCTCATCTTCCTCTCCTTCCCAAATACAGCACATTTCAGAAGGTTCTAAGACCTCAGCAGATGAAAGCACTGTTTCCATCTTTGCTTAAAGCACAACTCAAGTAATTCCACTCACACTTGAGTCAACCAAGTCTTGTTTCTCACATGCTCCTCTCCCGTGGCTGATGGATTTCAGTATCTCAGAAGGTGCAGGCATCAACAACCTCATCCTATGACTGGGACAATTAGACTGCCCATGTGGATTCTCCAGTGTGAAGTGAGGCACAAACTCAATCTTTTTCTCCATCTACAGTCTCTTCTGCTCTACCAGGCCATGAAAGCTGTAGGACGTCAACACCTTGGAGACTCCCACTGTCCAATACATTACATAGGCAGCCAAATGCAAGTACCCTTAGAGAGGGACCCCAGAGGCGCCATGACCAGTTTTAGCTTAGGCACCACTTTGGGAACACAGGCTAAAGGACATTGTCTCCACTACTGTAATATCGTGCAACAAGGACAGCAAAAGAGGCACCACCTAAGTGGGGGTAATGAGATGGCAACAGAACCGGCGCTGGCATCTCTCACCTCTCTTGGCCCACCTCCTGCGATGGCAGGGAGATAACCACAAAACCTAGAATCATAGAATCATAGAATTGTTAAGGTTGGAAAAGACCCTTAGGATCATCAGGTCCAACCGTTAACCTACCACTGCCAAGCCCACCACTAAACCATGTCCTCAAGCACTGCATCTCCCCGGCTTTTAAATACCTCCAGGGATGGGGACTCAACCACTTCCCTGGGCAGCCTGTGCCAGGGCCTGACTACTCCTTCAGTAAAGAAGTTTTTCCTAATATCCAACCTAAACTTACCCTGGCGCAGCTTGAGGCCATTTCCTCTCGTCCTATCACTTGTTACTTGGGAGAAGAGACCGACCCCCACCTCTCTACAACCTCCTTTCAGGTAGTTGTAGAGAGCAATAAGGTCTCCCCTCAGCCTCCTCTTCTCCAAACTAAACAACCCCACCTGTCACACATTTGGGACTGTCATGAACTTCAGGTTCCCTGCAGTTTCTTCACACCCACAACTATGGTCCCTGGGTCTAGGCAGGTCATCCCTCCTCCAGCTGAGGAGGAAGGAGCTAACATTACCGCCTTTAAACACTTGGAAGCAACAGCAACAAGGAGTGATGAGATGTGGTTTTGCTTATTCTGGCATATAGTTCACTTATTCATGCCTCAGCTATAACAGATTAGTACAACAAAACATCAGGAGACATTCAGACACTCGGAAGTGATTTTCTATCATGCCACGGATAAGCATTTCACTAACAGAAAGCTTAAGATCGAAAGCATATCTTCACCTTTGGTATTTCATATACTTATTTGACTTTAATTACACAAGGGCTTTGCAATTCCAACACAAGGAAGAGCTACACGGAACTGGATAACAGAGGCACAAGTACCAAGTAACTTGCCTAGAAGCATGTTATAATTCAGTTAAGAACAGAAAAAATAAAAATAAAAACCCCAGCCTCCTAAATGCTGCACAGACACCATCCTATAATGTATTTTTTCTTGGAACCAGACATCCTGTTGATTTGCTATACAGCTTCACAGGAGGAGGTCAGTTATCCAGACTCCCCACCTACCCGATATGAAGATTTCCACAAGGATTACTTCAAGTGACCACCATGAGCAGGCAAAAAAAAAAAAAAAAAGCAGTGGGAGGTGGTTTTGTCAGCAATTCTTTTGCAGTGTTGATTTTCACAGGGTGGCTTGCCTTTCGAAATGAGATAGATCCAACCTTGCCTGAGAGAGAGCGCGTAGGCACTTCTCCAGCTCCTCCTGCTTGTCTGGTCACAGACTGATAAATGACTCGAACAGCCTCAGCCCAGTCGGGCCAGTCCGGGAAGAGCTGGGCTGGGAGAGCTGTTCTCCTGCCACGCTTTCCTGCGGGAGAGAGCTGCAGGATATGGGATGTTTCTATAGCAGAGAAGACTGCTTAGTCCCAAGCAGAGGCACCCAAGCCGCAGAGGACACCCAGAAAGAGGCCACGGGGTCAGCAGCGTAGGAAGGGGTGAAATAGTAATGCGGGAGCATGCTCTAAGACCACTTTCAGGCTACTATTTATCAAAAAACCAGCACAAAGAAAACTAATCCCATGCAAGATGTGCTGACAAGAGCTTAGTGCACCAGACACTGAACAGAACAGCAGCACCGGGCCAAGAACTGGAAGGAAGAAACCTCTGCCAACACCAAAACTGACCTTACCAACGCTGAGCAAGCAACAAAGATGGCCCACAGGTGTCCAAAAGCTCTCCCTAATTACAGGGGAATGTTGACTACTAAGAGGAGACACCAAGAAACATTTTGCTCCTGAACTTGTGCGATCCCTAAAAGGGCTTTAGGGCAATGTGTTTTAGGAGTCACGACAGCTCTGAGTTACAAACTCAAGACAATGGCAAAACCAGAGGGAGACTGGGACACTCAGGGAAATTTGGGAAATAAGATCATTCTTGGGGCAGAGCTTGGCTAAAAGAAGCCCCCCGCACACAAGCACACACTCCTCAGAGGCAGCACTGTGCAAAGTTATGGCCATACCAATATGTAGCCAGCTCAAGTCCTCACCAAGCCGATGTTCAGCCAGCAGGATCTAGAAAACAGATTTAAGTCAAGAGGAAGGATCAAAAACAGAGATTAAAAGACTGAGAAGGTGAAGTCACATCTGCCAGGTATGGGGGTGATTTAACCATTGCCAGAAGTTCTGGGGGCTCCTTAGCCCACGGGATGACTGCGAACGTGCAAGCTCTCTCACCAGCTCTTCCACAAATGCCACCTCGGTCGCTTGAGCCCAGAGGAGGGGGCTTTGGACGAAGCAGACACACACACAGTAAGGTAATTCAGAGCCACCAAAGGGACACAGCCCTGACGACAGCAAACTAAAAACCGAGATTATCCCAGCCTTTGGGCCACCAGACCTTTAAGTGGCACCGCCACCCTGTGTTGCGATGGCTGAACTGCATTGAGGTTTCGCTTCCCCCAGAGCACAGCAACAACTGTCAAACAATGCGTAACACGCTTTTCAGCACGAAGGCAGCTAAAGCAAGGCCAGCTTCATTATCTGGAAGGCCTCGAGTTGAACTCTGCGCGCAGAGAGGCTGAAGCCAAGTATTTCACGCTGATGCACGATCCAGACTCCAACTGCAGCGGGTTTCGTAAGAGTTGAAGCCAGACACAGAATCAGCAAGAGGAAAGTTTGCTCAGACAACTGAAACCTGAACAGCAGAGTTACCAAAAGCAGTTTGGAAATAGCGTATCACCTCCTGGTTGAATAAGCTCAGCTTGCTGTTTCACAAGACCTCGCCGCGCTGAAAATGAGGACGGCAGCCCGTAAGCTTTGCTTCCCGCTTGTGAAGGTGCATCCAAAGCATGATTCTGTAGTATTCCTGGAAGTATAACGTTACAAAGGATATCTCAAAACATTTGTGTTTATTTTGGGATCAGTGGAATACTTCTTGAATTGTGTATATGGTAAAACAAGAACTTAAACCAACCGCACACCCTTAAACGCTATCTCTTATCAGAAGCTACCAGAACACCTTACAAACACCAATCTGTCTCAATTTCCCTTTGAAGGGAAGCATCATGCATATTTTACACCCTGGCAAACACAGGCACAGAAGAACTAAGTGAAATGCCTATGGCCACACAACAAGCCGCGGCTGCGCCAGAAATCAGAGCGCTTCGGGCCTTTCCCCAGGAGTGAGGCGAAGCCAAGGAAGCTTTAACTTCACCAGGGTAAATCACCAAAAATTTCAGACCGCGAACCAGGCGAGTTCTCCTCCTACCCACCTCAGAAGCACAGATATTCAGCAGTCAGCCTCCAAAGCAAGACGGAAAACGTGCCAGCATGGAGCACGAAGAACTGGAGCGTGATGCTGGAGCCACACAAGCTGCCGCATCCATTGGGCACAGCAAGTATCGCACGCTTGAGCTGTGCGAGCCCCTCGACAGGAGAGGACAGCAAACACAGGGAGCTTATCCCAGACTGCTTCTGCCATTCGGCCTCCAACACCTCCCACAAGAAGCTCCTTCTCCCCCGTAATCTCATCATCTCCATTAGCCCTCCTTCCACTTCCACCCTCCAAATTAAACAGCCTCCAAGCAACAAAGAAAGCAGCTTTGGAATAGGGGGAAGCCCACCATAACGCACAGACAAGTTGTCCTAGTATTTATTTCCTAGAAACGGTGCTTTTATAACGAGCACAAGCTGTCCATGCAGATTCACTAATTAAAAGACAACCGTTTTCAGCTGCTGTCTGTGCAGGTAAAGGTGCAAGCGCCCTTGTGCAAGACTGAACTGTACTAAAAAAGTGACGGGGAGTGATCCTAGAGACGTACCAGGCCACACGCACCCCTGCAACAGCGCAAAAAAACCAAAAAAATACAAAAAAACCACCCCCAAAACTATGCCCAAGTTGTTCAAAGGGTTTCATCTCCTCTTCTTCCCCCATTTGCAGGAGCCAGTTGCCAACAATTGTTTTCAGCAGCGGGGAAATTCCCTCGTGTGCTCCCAGCTGCAGTCGTTGCTCAGGAGCTGAGCGCATTCATCCACCGCCCCCCCGGTCACCATCTGATGGCAATTGTCATCGCAGAGCCGGGTCACATTCACACCCTCCTCCTCCTCCACCCAAGTCAAGCCAACATTTCCCCATTTCAAATAACCACGCTCGTTACAATTCATTTCAGTGAACTTCAGGTTGGGTTTTCTCTTAACTGGCAACGAAGCGGTCCATTATGTACCAAGACAATTTATAACTTTAACCAAGAGTTTTGGGGAGGAAAAAAATCAACCAGCGCTGCTGCTTTAGAGCACCCTGTTTAAGGATGCAATTCTTCATTAATTACTACAACAACAGCATGATAGCACAGGAAAAATGAGGAAAATGACAGTATTTACATGCAAACATCTAAGCAAGACAGCATGGTCAGTCTTGTAGCGAGATATCTGTTCATCCTGTGGTTTTTGGAAGTGCCAACGCCCCGATAGCAGGTATCAAACTTGTTCGATCATTGCAAATAAAGTGAAAAATTCTATTAGCAAGTGAGCAGCGAGGAGGTAAAAAAAGCTACAGCAGCAATCCTGCATAGCTACCAGAGAAGGGAGCTCTCAGTCACGCACAAAAACAAGCTGGCTCTGCTGGCGCGGAGAGAAATAACATTTGTTCTGAATGCGCTTTACAAAATCACAGCGAGAAGTGAAGTATGGGCTTGTTTAGGCTTCAGATTGAGCTAAGCATACATTTCTGCTTAAATACACTTTCATTCACAAAGAGCGAAGCCGTCTCAAAGCGCAGCGAGCCTGGAGTGGCACTCGACCCACGTAAAAGGGGCCGTAAGGCTATTTTTCCCCTCCAGTGTTCGCTACGTCTGGGTGAGGTACCAGGATCTGATCGATGCCCAGGCAGCCGTGGGTGCTCAGTGTCCAAGAGGCAGACACTGCAGAGAGCACCCAAACACCAAGGCAGCAAATAACTCCCACCAGAAAGATTTCACTCCCTATTTGTTAATGTATTTATTTTTTAAAAAGAATTTTCAAGCTTCCCCTTCAGAAAACCCTGAAAGCACAGTTTTAACGTACCAGAGAGTGACTGTGCTGATGTGACCCTCTTAAATACTAAGCCACACGTTGGGCAGACATTTTTAACTGGAAATAAGGGCCAAAAGGGGTTGTAACCACCAGGACGTTGTTCACTCAGAGAGGCGCAAAGGGAAGAGGACTTTGTTTGTACCGGCTGGATTGCTCCGGCTGTCCCAGCTCTGCAGGCACAAGCTACGAACCAGGACACGAGACACTTGCCAATACCCAGACAGGGTCCCCAGGTCCCAGGCATGACAAATTTTTAAGGATGAATACAACCACTATTCATCGTATTTCCTGCCTTTAATATAGCAGACCTTCGCGCTGCTTTGTTACGATACCTGGTTCAGCAGCTCGGCAAGGCGGAACAGCGCTGGATACCTGCAGCAAGGAGCAGCCAGACGCTGGGGGGACGGAGAGGGCTCACCCGGGACCCTGGGCAGCATCTGCTGCCACAGTAAATAGAAATAAAAAGGTCTTGACCCAGCTTTCTCCTTCTTTTGATAGATCAGTGCTGAGAGGTGGGCCACTTCTAGGAGTCTACAGGCTGCGCCAGCTTCGCTTCCATTGGGGTTCGTCCAACGCCCATGGCTCTGAGCATGCTGTGAATGGAGCGAGAGATGCAGGACAGCTACATTTGTTACACTGGAATCCCAAATACAGGAATTACCTTGATGCTGTGAAAAGAACAGATGCAATAGCTGTTTGGGCCATATTTTTGCAAGTAAGGAAAACTCTCAAACCAGAGATGATGAGAATTCTCAAAGAAATAAATGCTATCAAAACAAAGGGAAAAGAAGCTCCTTTTCCAAACTCGGATCCTTCAGTTCTTTTCCCTAAATCTCATGACTACTGGACATACCGCGGGTCTTTCACTACTCCACTTTGCGAAGAGCGCATCTCTAAGATTGTTCTTAGAGACTCGGATCAGACCAGATGGCGAAGCTCCGCAGCCTATCCAAGAATGAACCTGATCTCCCCCTGGTTGATAACGGGTGCCCAACTCAGCCTCGGTATTTCAGGCTGGTGAGCACATCATTCCTCTAGGACCTGGCTCGGGTTGGGTGTCCTTGAGTGACCTCTAGAACTAAGAGATGGTTTTGTTTTGCGTCCTCTGTGGCATTGAGCCAGAACTCCAGCTGTAGGCCCAGAGTTGAGTTGTGAAATGTGAATTTCACTTTCAGGGGATAACATTTACTTAGGCAAATCCTATCATTAAAACGGAAGTAAAGAATCTGTGTGGCTCTTCATAACTGCTTCAACATTAGCTTTTGTTAGTAGTACAAAGGAAGAAAGAAGATGCTACTAACAACTACAATACCATTTCCTATTGCCCACATGTCCCTTGATGCTTGCCTTATTCCATGCCAAAGAGTTGCAGTTAACAGAAGTAATTGTTTTCAGTATAAAAACATATTTTTCAGTAGTTTTCAGCATTATCCATATCCTGCTCTGAGCTGCACCAGTTAATGCACAAGTCATTCCTGGAAATAAATGAGAGCACTCTTTTGGTATTTGAGGGTGGTGAGGCCCTGGACCAGGGTGCCCAGAGAAGCTGTGGATGCCCCATCCCTGGCAGTGTCCAAGGCCAGGTTGGATGGGGCGTTGAGCAGCCTGGTCTGGTGGAAGGTGTCCCTGCCCATGGCAGGGGGGTGGAACCAGATGGTCTCTAAGGTCCCTAAGGTCCCTTCCAACCCAAACCATTCTGTGATTCTATGATTCCACAAGTCAGTGCTTGTGGACGTCACTTCATCCCACTTGATTGATTTCCTTCTTAGTTGCCTTAATCTATTTAAAGAAGTTAATTATCCTAGTTTTTACTCTAATTAAACTTGCTTTTTTCTTTTCTTCCCCCCCCTCACCATTTTTTGTGTCATTTGAAAGCCTTACCCTTTTCTTTGGGAGGTTACTATCAGAGGATCTGCGCAGACCTAGGTAGCTCTGCTCAGGGGCCACTCACAGGATGCTACGTTATACGGCAAGGCCATCCCCTAAGGCAGAGAGGGAAGGGAATACAGGATGATGGGCACAAGCAGATCCCAGGAGGCTGGATGATGTGGCACACAAGTCATAAGCACTAAGTACCCACAAAATAAACTGTGAGGTCTTTTGAAAGATATACTCGACTATTTCGTGGCATTGGGGGTTTTATCCTGAAAGCAAGCTTCCAGTTCTTATTACGCTTTGTGCTTTTACACACTCCAGACTACACAGCTGCAAGAATGAAAGAAAGAAGAGTCTACAAATAGGAAACATCAGTATCTGGATGATGACAAGGCTTTTCCATGGCACCAGAGCCTTCTTGGTGGTCCTGCAAGACCCTGACAGGCAACCAAAGCAATGAGTTTGGCAACGCTGAGCTAGGGAGAATGGGAAGAAAATACAGTACAGAAAGACAGCAATCCCACCAGGGAGGAAAAACCCACCAACGACAGTCCCAAAACAGCAGCAGGAAAGCTACAGGAGGGGGAAAAAGAAAAAAACACAACCCTATCTGACCACACTTCTGTGGGCAAAGGTGAAAGAGGTGCAATTTTAGGTCTTTCTGAACTCCTCGCAAGTATCCAAAAGTAACAGATAACCAAAGCAGTAGCCAAGCAAAATGCAGCACTACCCAAGCCAAACATTACAGATCCCCATCTGAAAGCATGGCTGATGTGATGAAGGGAGCACGCTAATATCTGTTTCTTGAACTACCAAGAAAGTCTCCTTTCCCTTCTCGTCCATTTGCAGGTAAAGCCATCCAGAACATGCTGCAGAAGAAAGCCAAACCTAAGCTTTGAGATGTAACATTTCTCATAAAGGCTGTGTATTGCAATTAAACCCATGCCACTACTTTTTAAGCCAAGAAAGTGATTAATCTGTCAACAGTTGATAACACTGACCATTTATATCGAAGCCTGGCTGCCTGAGGGTGCAGGCTGAGCTTACTCCTGGTGTAGCACTCCACCAGCTTCAAGGGGAGGCAAGGGACTGGGCTGGCAGGTTAAGGGCTTTTACATCCAAACAGCTGAAACAGTAGATTTAGCGGTTAAAACATACCGGTATCACCAGAAATTTATTTCTAACTAGAAAAAAAGCTGAAAGATGAGGGAAAACAAGCTGGCCAAGCAGATACACCAACAGATGCAACATCAACAGATACAAACAACCCAGATCTTGTACCCATCTCTGCACAGAGGCACGGGATCTGGTACCCAGGAGTTTTTCCCCTATTCTGTGAGAAATAAACATATCTGCAGTGCCGTAAGCCCCAGCGCCTCGGCAATAGCACTTACTGAAGGATCTAGAGCGCTTACCGTAGGATCAGATCCGCTCCCTAAAGCTAATGACCAGTTTGAGATACACGATTGCAAGTATTACAGAAATTTTTAAACAAGAATAAAAGAGTATTTTTCACAACAGTTTTATGCCATCTATTTTGCACTTTCTAACTATATTTCCAACCACCAGAAGCAACTCTCCTTTTCCCTAAGAAGGGTGCTTGAGATCTCAAACCCTTTGCTCCAGCTCAGGAACATGTACCACCAGAAGGATGCACGGAGTTTTGGGGCCAGGGGTAGCTCGGGGCCATGGGTAGCAGCAGGCGGGCGTGCGAGCGCGCCGTGTCCAGCGGCGAGCGAGGGGGGACGCGTGCTCTGCACGCTCCGGATGGTAGCACAGGGACACGCCGCAGCTCCCGGGCGCAGGACCCGACCGACTGACACCCACGCTCTGCATCGCTCCTCAGCCTTTCCACTCGAAGGCAAAACATCCTTTGATTTCAGCTGCTGTATAAACTAATCCCACTCGATTCAGGGCTATATAAAGCAGATGGCCAGATTATGGGTTCGAATTTTCAAACTGTGGTGGTTTAAGAGCTTACAGGTCCCTGCCCATCCAGCCTGCCCCTCTAGCTGGACATCTGCAACACATGCAACGTCTAGCAGGAAGCAAAAAGCAGTGTGCCTTCAGCCGGCTGAATCGCTGCCTCTAAACCACCGTGCTTGCAAATTATGCGTACAAGAAGCAAATCCCAATCTCAGTGTGGCTGAAGGACACACAGCACTTCGTCATCACGGGCTCCTCGAGAGGTCAAACACTCCTGGGCTGTATCACAGCATGCACACAGGGGGTAAGCCAGCACGGAGTGCAGCCCAGCACGCAAGCCCAGCTTCAAGGGACGTAAGGCAAAGCAGTAATGGGTTTTGCCTGGAAACTGAAGACATCTAAGGCATACTGTCCTTCAAATGCTTTCTGTGCTCAAAAAAACAAGTGCTCTGGCAGAAAGCAGGCGTTTCTGCATCAGGGAAAACGTCACTTGTCCAAAAATCCTATTTAGCAATTGACAAAGTCTTAACTAATCCTCCTCAGCCAGTGTGCTAAGCATAAACAGTCAAAGGATCAGGTCTCTTCATACGTACCCTGCACTTCCCCGTCCTGGTCCAGACTGGACCCTATTGCTCCAAACCCGCCAACCTGCCCACGCCAGCATGCCCACAACTGCTGCCGCGGATGGAGGCACAAAGGCACGCGTTTAGCAGAGGGCAACTTGTAGGCGAGGCGAACATCAAACCTGATCCATCACCGGATCGCAACACTGGTGCGCAGTTCAAGCAGTAAGCGGATTATGGCTAATTAGGTTATTTTGAAACCACTGGATGAGGTCAAATGCTGACATTCATACCTTTAAACCTCTCTCTCTCTGCATGGGAGGAAGGGCACCCAGGCTGCCAGGTGGGACTAAAGGGCCAGGCAGTAATTACTTGGCTTTTCCGCCACCATTTTGGGGACTATGGCTTCCAAGTAATCTACACACAGAGTCCCACTTGTCAGCCAAAAATCTCACTGCACACATAAGGTAAATCCTTATCACAAGGACTGCACAACTAAACAGACTAAGGGTCCTGCTCGTCCTACAGCCGCTGAGCATCCCTTCGGTAAGGGTTCGGTGTTGAACAGCCCTTTGCTTGTGATCCATGGGTAGTAAACACTGACTCAAATGGAAAAGCTCTGGCTCAGGAAGATCCTGAATCTCTTAACTATTTGAAGCAGGAGAGCGTATATATGAATAACAAGGCACAGGACACAGAGTTATACTCTCTTGAAGTACCTGCTGCTGTTCTCTCCGAGGGACTTCTGGACCAACTTTGTACTCTTACCTGGTTTTGCATTATATATAAATAGTATTTTGGGGGCTGAAGCCTTATACATTGAGTATCTGCTTTCAGGTGGTTCGCCTTCCCCTTTCAAAGTTTCTCATTTTACACCTATCAAAACAGCTCAGGCACTTCCACAGTTCAGGCTTAAGAAAAAAGGATTTTTCAGAGTATTAGCTTTTTGCTGACCCTCTCCTGGAAAACTGTCATCCTCAGGATCTAGCATACAAAGCCTGGCGTTTGTACCCAGGAGTTACTTGTTCTCCAGCGATGCTTTGCAATCAGCCAGGCTGGAGGTCTGCATGCAGAGGGTGATGTACAGACACACAGGGACTGTCCCCAACCCAAGTCTGATCCCAACATCAGCGTCCCGCTGCCAAGGGAAAGTCAGGCACTCGCAACGCACCTTCACACTACCAGGTTTCACTCCAGCAATTGATAAAATACCATCAAGGCCTGAAACATCACCTCCACTTATTAAGTTGTGCCCTGCAGCAACAGAACATCTGTGCATCCGTTTCAGCCCATTAGAGCAATACGAAATAGGAGAAGGCTCAACTAGAAAGCCTCACCGAAACCGTATCTTTGGCTAATAACCCTCCCGACAACCAAAAACTATGCTTTGCAACAAGCCCACAGATTCAAATTAGAAAACTGGGATTACAAAACATCATGGGTTTTCTTTATTAGAAGCAGCAAACCTGAATTTACCTAGTGGCAAGTAGGTAAATCCTATCTTCATCCCTCCCTTGCCCACAGCACAGCAATACATGATGCAGGTTTTGGCAACAGAAGAGAAAGTGCAATAAATGGGCTCTCTGTTTCCAGCAGTGCTTTTATATATAAAGGTAATTTCATGGAGTGGAAAGAGCAAAAGGTACAGAATCTGGAGCGTCCTTTGCAGGGTAAAATATGGTATACTTGGTCATGTCCTTCATCCTCAGCACTGCTGTCAAAGAAATGCTGGGTTCAGTCTGTGCTACCGAGCACCTTCTACTCGCTCTTCTTACTGCTCACCAACACATCTGACCGGCTCTTCAAAGCTTCACGTAAGAATTAAATTAAATGTTCAGAGGCTGCTTAAGAGCAAACGATGTAAGCCAAATGCTTGAATAAGGTAGTGCATGAAATCAATCAGAAGGGCAGGAATGAGAGGGAAACAGAAGGCAATGCATTAGATCCCCGATAACCTCACTCTTTGATGAGATAAAAATCATTCCTGCCATCCCCATGTTCTACCCTTCCCACATAAGGCACATCCTAAGTAATCTCACAGCACCCTTGAGCAAAGTAACTTGTTTCCTAATTGCAGCTTCTGCTCGTTCCGAGAATCTTCCCAACCAAGCAACAATACTGTACTTTGCCACTTGATGGCACCAAAGAAAATCCTAAATTCTCAAACAACCAGGCCAGATTTACAAGCATCAGGGAAGATAAGGTCTAAACCCTCAAGGAAAAAGCTCACGGCCAAGGCTTTGCATAAAAACACAATAAAATAACAGTCTCCTAGACCATAATATTCCTGCATCCAAACTGCAGCACAAGAGATCAAACCGCTTGTATTTACAGGCTACAAGCACAGCCTTTTCATCGTCTTTATAAAGTCACACGTCACCTAAACCAGCAACTCAACTCCGATGACGAAACACAGCGCAAATCCACCAGCGTCAGCAACTCAACTCCGATGACGAAACAGCGCAAATCCACCAGCGTCAGCTGGTGACAAGATATCAAAAAGGGGAGCACCAGTTACTCACCGTGGGAGCCTGGAGCGACCAAAGCTTGAAGGACACCGATTTGCACATCAATGCTATTAGATAGACTGACATTGCTCTTCAGACATTATCTCAGAAGACCCTTCTCATCAGTTGCAAGCACAAAACTGGCACTCGCAGCCCGTGGTTTGCACCCCAGCACTTTGTACCCCAGAAGGCAGAGCAGGGGGAGCAGCAAGGAACCAGCTCCAGGACTGGGGTTACCACCACAGCCTTAGCACCTGGGAAAACCAAACCAAAGGCAGCCCCCAACACACCAAGCCCTGCCAGCCCCAGCTGGCCCTCCACCAAGCCAAGGGGTGACAAGGTAAATCCACAATCCAATTAAAATCACCCAGAGTTAATCACGAGTCAACCACAATGCCAAGGTACCGGATTACCTGAAGCTTCTTCCTTCAGCACACAAAAGCAATCCTGGGATGCCGCACTGGTGCGGGAGACCCAGGACCACGTCCATCCCTGGGACACAACCTGTCTGGCTGGAGAAGGACAGCCCTGCCCTTGCTCGGAGCCAGAACAGAGCGCTCGCCTGCTGCAAAACATTTAAGAAAACTCCCCTGCTACAGCCAGCCTGGATTATCCTCCCATCACCTGCTGCCCTGCGGGGAACTAAATGACTTACTGCTTTTCACTTGCATCCCTGTTAGCGGACGAAAATTTCACTCCCAGCTCTCGGCAGAATATGTCTGTAACGAGAACCCGTGGGAGCCATATCAACGTTTATCACTGCTTTCCCCAGAGCACCGCTTAATTTTGAAGAATTACTAGCCTGAACTGGCTACAAAATGGGGAAAAAAAATTAAAAGAAAAATTAAAAAAAAAAAGTGGGTTTGAGTGTTTTTAAAACATATCAAGTTTCAGAAAATGTCTGGGATATGTTTCTACTTCTGCCAGGTACCCACGAAACAAGCATTTACTAGTTGGTTAGAAGGACCTACTAAGAAACACTAGTCTCAAAAACATGCAAGAAGATTTCACCTCTGATTTATCTCTGTTGTTATTAGACTAAGCCTTCTACATTATAGCTGCATGAAATCTTAATTAAAAGCCCATGCTGAAAGTTAAAACCAAAAACACAAAGCGAGCTTGTTCTCAGTGTTGGACAGAGACCACCAGAGCCATTCATCTCCAGAGCCATACATCAGCCGGGGCAGCCAGAAAAATAAAACTATCTTGTGCAAGGAAAAACAAAAACCCATAAGGACAAATTAGCTTTACCGCAACGGAGACTGTTGGTAGGCTGTTGCTCAACCAGAGTATTAAGGCTTCGCTTTAACAGTCTGTGCTCCTCTAGGAATTGAGAATGCAGGTCGCTTTTACTGCTCAGGAACAACTTAGGAACACAGAATTACAAAAAATAACCTTAAGACAATTCAGTGCACTGACACATTTTATAGATAGAAAGCATGACGCAGTATAGATATAGGCAGGGAATGCGGAGTTTAAATGGTGAGGTGCTTATCTCCTGCTGCACACAATGCTAATGAAATGGTTAATGAAACTCTGGATCTGATTCATAGAACCACAGAATGGTTTGGGTTGGAAGGGACCTTCAAAGATCATCTCATCTAACCCCCTGCCATGGGCAGGGACATCTTCAACCACATCAGGTTGCTCAGAGGCCCATCCTATACCTGACCTTGAACACTGCCAGGGACGGGGCATCCACAGCTTCTCTGGGCACCCTGGTCCAGTGCCTCACCACCCTCATCATAAAAAATGTCCAATCTAAATCTACCTGCTTTGGGTTTCAAACCATCACCCCTTGTCCTGTCACTACAGGCCCTGCTAAAAAGCCCGTCCCCATCTTTCTCATCAGCCCCCTTTAAGCCCTGCAAGGCCGCACTGAGGTCTCCCCGCAGCCTCCTCTTCCCCAGGCTGAACACCCCCAGCTCTCCCAGCCTGTCCTCCCAGCAGAGCTGTTCCACCCTCGGACCATTGCTGGGGCCTCCTCTGGCCCCGCTCCAACAGCTCCCTGTCCTTCCCGTGCTGAGGACCCCCGAGCTGGACGCAGGGCTCCAGGGGGGTCTCCCCCGAGCGGGGCAGAGGGGCAGAATCCCCCCCTCGCCCGGTGGCCACGCTGCGGGTGACACAGCCCAGGAGACGGGTGGCTTTCTGGGCTGCGAGAGCACATTGCCGGCTCGTGGCCAGCTTTCCATCCCCCAGTACCCCCAAGTCCTTCTCCGCAGGGCTGCTCTCAGTTCATTTATCCCCCAGTCCGTTCTGATATTGGGGATTGCCCTGACCCAGGTGCAGGACCTTGCACTTGGTCTTGTTGAACTTCATGAAGGTATCAACACTGTTGTTATCTTATCAGCACTTGTCCATCCGGGTCTAAACTTCTCAACTCATTTCCTTCAACCACAGCCATCCCGACCATCGCAGCTCATGGTGAGCTGCAGTGCCTCCAAAAGACAAACTCATCCCCAAAACACCTACTGCTGTGACATGATACTACTTGGAGGATCCATACTTTGCATGGCTCTTTGTGGACACATGATAGAGGAAACTGGAATCACATGGAACACATCACTTGCAGCAAAATAACCCAAAAAAAACGGAGAGTAACAGCCTTTACTTGTAACAAAATGCTTTGAATTTTCATTCAAGAATAATGCTCATGCCATGAATGTAACGGTGTGTCTTTGCTGCATAACGTTTGTATGGTGGCACTACCGATGCAACATTTGTTTGAAAAACTGGAAGAGAAAGGAGAAGTTGAAACATTCAGAAACACCGATTTAAGGCTCAGATAAACTGCCCTCCAAGTGACCTAAGAAGTGCCATCTGTTTGGCTTAAGGAGAAAAATAAAGGAGTCAATGTCTAGAGTAACTTGATCTGTTACGATTATTTACTATTTAATCACTAATATTACTTAATGGGAGTGCTTTCAGCAGCAGGACTCAGTCCACCCAGGAACCGAAGCCAGGCAAATTCCCATTAGGAAGAAGGCAGGGTTTTGCAAGCAGCAAGAGTAATCCGCTGGTAATAAAGAACAGAGAAAGACAAACTTTCCATCGCAGCGTCTTTTACAAAGACACCTAATCTCAACTCGAAGTTGTACTCTGGCTGAAGCAAAGGTCACAGCCTTGATTCAGGAATTTATGGTCTGTATTGTGCAAAGGTCAGAGCAGATAAATTAATTCACCCTTTTTTTTAAAAAAAAAGCTTATAACACTGTCAATGAAAGCAATGCTACTCAGTTAGGATGGGATCAACGTTGGTTGATGCCTGCCTGGAACAGCACTGCCCGAACCGATGTGAGCCAGGGCAGCCCCCGGTCGGGACGGCACCGAGTCCCGTGGTCCTGCTGAATCCAGCGGCACCCGGGACTACGCAGCAGCGCACCCGAAACCCCGTCAGCTCCCCGCTTGTCCACAGCTGAGCCAAACTGCCCCTTGGATTTAGAAAGCCAGGTGAAGCAGGATGGCCTCCTGTGAACGACTGCTGGCAGGGAAATCCGCCCTCGCCGCCTGCAAGGAAGAGACCTGGAGCCGAAGCAGCGTTTCAGGGAAACAGCAGAGCCCGAGCCATCATTTCCAGGACAGCTACGGAAAAGGGGGATTTGTAATCACTGGTCGGTCAGCCACCACGCCGGGGTCACCCCTCTCGATGCTACAGCGCAGCCTTCGGGGGCTCAGGGGGGAGAGGAACAACAAAATAAACTTTAAAAAAAAAAAAATCCATATTTAACATCAGGTTTGGCTATTGCAAAGCTTCACCAGTCCTCAGGCAAAGCAGGCGCCTTCAGCAACAACAACAACAAAATTGACTAAAAGCATTTTAAACTGACTCAAGAGAGGAGTAAAAGCACCACCACTTTACGTTCCTTAATGTCTAGTACATGGATATTTATACTTCTTACGGTGTATCTAGCTCTAATAGGTTAATCAAAAAAACACTTATGAGAAATCCAAGAGACAGAGGGTAAAGAGATAGGAAAATATTTAATTTCCTGCATCAACTAAAGATCAGGATACAGCAGGGCCTGAAAGCAAGCAACCGACACGAGCACTTCATGCACAGCAAAGAGAACACAGACTTGCTAAGTGAATTTTTTTCCAGACCTACGAAGGCTTTTGCAAATTTACCTTGTAAAATTTGTTGCAGAAAAGGCAAGAAAGCAGGGAGACTCTGGCTGCACAACTTACAAAAATCCTCTTCTGTATGGAGCAACAATCTCTCCTTGCTGCTTGCACCAAAGAGGAACGGGTCCCAGTCCGAAGGCTGCAAATCCACCCGCATCCACCAAGTGCATGAAAAGAGGGAAAAAATTAAATCTGCACGGTTCTGTAGTATAATTAAGCAGCAAGATAACAGCAAGTCAGCAGTTTTCAGATGAAGCTAGCTAAGAATAATACGCCTAAAAATTGTACTTTGACAAACAAATATTGAGATAACGACTTCAGCGCGTTCATTAGCAATTTGCATCGCCTAATTCTGTTTTCTGGATCCACGGGGTGAGATCCAGCTAACAGACTACGGCCAGGACCATAGCCTTCTGTAGCACGAGACTGACAGGGCAGATCTGCAGAGCAAAACTGGCGGTACTTTGACCGGACTGCTCAAAGCAGGTACTTATTTTAGGGCTGCTCTTGTGATACCTTTAAACGAAGGTATCGTTTAGGTGCCTCGGTCCAGGTCCTATCTCTGTAATTCCATGATCTCGGCAGTCATCGCTTGGACCTTATCACTCGCCGTCCCAGACAGCTCGCAGGTCAGGCTCCCTTTGCTCAACGCTCCCCGAGCGGTGTCCTGGCACCCCACCGCTCCGACTTTATAAAACATCGCAACAAATAGCATGGATGTAGAAGCACCACTTGCTCATCCCTGGTCCGAGCTGGCACAGTTGCAAGACTCCAGCAATAGATTTCAAAACCACCAAGCTATTTCAAAATGCGAGCAGCTCGGGTTTTTTAAAGCACATTTAACAGAATAACACTAAAAAAAACCCAAGTGCATTTAACAGAGTAACACTAACAGCCCCAAATGATGGAGAGCACATCTCAAGGGTTCCTAGAGAGTTTTCAGACTGCAGCTTCTTGTGCTACTCAGAACGCAGCCATCGCCGAGGCAGAACAAAGCGACTCTCTGCAGCTATTTAGGACAGGAAGCGAAGGATGCTGTGTCCAACTGATAGTGCAAAAGGAATTTTAAAAAGCCAACATGTAATGTCTCAGGCCTGGAGCCAATTTGCTTCAAAGGACCTCGGTGTCCCCAAAGGGAGAATTAAGAAGAAAAAAAAACCCACACACGTAGAAAACAACGAAATTATGCACGAAGCTTTTATATTTTGCAGGGTGCTTTGCCTCCAGCAATGAGCCGTACATGATGGACCACGTGCAAAGCTGTGCTCTTAAATTTGTTCTTCAGCCCCGGGGCTGCGGAGCTGCTCGTTATCACGCGACCCAGGCGTTTCCAGGCCAGGAGGGGCTATCGTGGCCATCGGATCTCCTTCATAAACACACGCTATAGAGCAGCCTGGCAATTCCCAAAGCAGGAGGAGTCATTCCGAAGTTACTACATCCACGAACGCCTAATCCAGCCCAAATTGGGTGCACACAAGACATTTCCTCGGTGGGATTTAAATCAGTTTGCAACTCTATCATGGTTTTAGCCAGGTGAACGGGAAGGCAAGGGGTGCTGGAGGAGAACAGGGGATCTTCCCTCCGGCTACGTCCCCTCCCAACACACCTTCCGTGCATTTGGTTCGTGATGCTTTCGGGCAAGAGTGATTTCCCTTGTGATAACCCAGCAGTGCCCCAACAGAAGAGCAGGTTGCCAGACGCACGTCATCGCCCTACGCGGTAAATGAACCCTCTTATCCCTGGGTATTTCCCCCAGGAAGATCCGCTTGCAAAGTCACTTCACCTCCGAGCCAACACATGGCAAAGGTGGCGGCGGACGGCAACCACCACCGAGGGAATGTCATGAACCGCATCCTGCAGAAGAGATTTCTTTAAGCCCCGTCCCACATGAAGATTAAAGAGCCAAACCCCATCTCTCTCATATATTTACACCTTTAGCTTGTCAAAATACGGGTGTCGTTCAGCAGCAGTTTAGATGTCTTCCTTGAGAGGAAAAAATAAAGTCCTGACTTTTCCTGTTTGGGAAGTGGGCAAGGGGAAAAACACCGTAGTACGCTGGTTCAATATAAAAAAAAAAACCACACACACGGCACAGGATGTGTAAAAATAGAGCTCCCGATTAGATCAGGACAATCAACTATTTATGAGTCCCACCTTCTCTGCTTGTAGAGGGACTTGTCCCTCTCGCCTGCCCCATGCCCGCCCAGGCTCACACGCTCTGCATGGGAAAGCCAGCCGAAAGGGGTGCCTTGCAGCATTGAGATAGATGAATTTAAGGCATGTTTCCCAGCTTTGAAAGGACCGGCTGCTTTAGTTAAGATCAGTTTGATGCCCGTCGAGGACAAATTAATGCAGCTCCTGCCTTTACAGAAGACTTTGGGTTTGGACTGAAGTCCCAGTGAGGCAGCCTGCCCATCAAGAGAAAACTACCCAGGCGACCCTGGATAGCAAAGGGCAGACCCCAGCTACACCGAAGCCCACTCCCCGTGCCATGGGGTGGGTGTCCAACCCCGGCATGGCTCAGGGAGAGACGGTATAGTATATATCACGAGAGGAAACGGCCTCAAGCTGCGCCAGGGAAAGTTTAGGTTGGATATTAGGAAAAACTTCTTTACTGAAAGAGTGGTCAGGCCCTGGCACAGGCTGCCCAGGGAAGTGGTTGAGTCCCCATCCCTGGAGGGATTTAAAAGATGGGTAGATGCAGTGCTTGAGGACATGGTTTAGTGGCGGACTTGGCGGTGGTAGGTTAACCTACCACCAGGTCCAACCATCAGTTGGACCTGGTGATCTTAAGGGTCTTTTCCAACCTTAACAATTCTATATACATCAGGCACTCAGCAACAAAATTGGGGAGCTCCTGGTTTCGTCCATCTCCAAACCTGAATCAGGTCCCCAAATCACCCCTCAGCTCTCCCAGCCCACCTTCTCCATCCCAGCTGCGGGGCGTGGAGGGGGGAAGAAAAGCCAAAGAAGCATCAAACTCGCCATATAACCTCTCCCCACGTAGTTCCCAAGCGTGCAAGTGAACGGAGACACAGGTCAGCGGAGCAGTCGCACGGAGCCGGCCGCTCGCACACGCGTGCTCCTCCACCCACCCCTTGGGAATGGCTATTTTCAGCTGCTTCAGACGGTGAAGCTCACGACTGAGGAATTATCTTTACACGGCCGTAGCTGCTTCAAGCATGAGCTGCTCTAAAAATACAATCCACATTAAGGAGACTCAAAAAAAGCACGCCAAGAGCTCATTAAAGAGCAGCGGAAAGTCTGTCTAAGTGAAAAACAGCCTTCCAGCTTGTGCTTCAGCCTGAAAACAAGGATGGGGAGGACTTCAGGGAAACATCCAGTCTGCCGAGATTTCACGTGGGAGAAGCACACCTCCTCAGCCAAGAGCAGGGTCAGCCTCCGCAGCACCTGCAGACAAAGGCCAAAATATATATACATACATATATATATGTGTGTAAATATGAGGTTTATATGTAACCACTGGAAACCACAAAACTTGGAGCGGATGCAAAACTTGGTGTCCAATTGCATTAAACAAATAACAGGAGGTAACACTATGGATTAACCTAATGAATCATCACTGCCATGGTCTTAAGAAAATAAAAATAAAACTGCTCTTGTCCAGGAAAGAGCAGGGGAGGAGAAGTATTCACGTGAAGGGCTTGCGGAGAGGCTTAACAGTGTACAAAATTGTATATATAACTCGATAGCAGAGGGAGGCCATGAGTCATGAGGCCAGAATTGAACAGTTCCGCTTGTGTCCAAATCCTCTTCACAGAAGAGGAAATAACCCACCAGGAATGGGGAAATGCTTGGAATGCCTCATTATCTTAAAGCTGCAAATGCACTTTAAAAAAAAATAACAAATAAGAGCAACCTGTTTGCCCTCACATTCATTAAATCATTCATAAAACCAGTCTTTCTGGTTTAGTGGTGCCACGCCAATCGGTTTGGGAAAGGCAATTATTTCAGAATTTGAAATAGCTTTTGTGTGCCACAGCACAGGAGAGTCAGTCCATCTATCTCGTGCATGGACCACCAAGAGATGCTGGCAAGTACAAAAAAGCCCCACAACAGACAGACAGAGGAGAGGCTGTTGTGAGCGAAGGGTCCCAAGGACCTCACGCAGACGTCCCCGTGACATCTCCCAGGCAGAACTGCTTTATCTTTGAATTTTCTTGTTGCTCAGTTTAAATGACACCTCCCGAACGCCACAAATTAAGAGATCGGTAATTACCAACCCTGCCAGAACGAACGCGCAGACCAGCCTGCAAGCTTCCAGAAACACACCTACTTCTTTCCCTCCTGCCAGACGTTGGGAAGCGGACCATAAATCTTATATTTAAAACTTAAAAAAAAAATCAGAGAAAACATTCCAAAATGCAATTACCCTAAATACAGCACATTTTTTATTCTGCATCTCTGCCAACATTAAGTCGCTGTTTTTTTTCATGGCACTTTTCAGCTTCTGGATGGGAATTCATCTGTTTGTATTATCCCTCCCCACCTAGGAGAGCGAGCTTCTCCCAAAACTCCTGGCCAATCACACACCAAAAATAAACAAATTGCTCTTTTATTATACCTTTTCTGAGCAAATACAGTAAAAAAAACTCTAAAGCTTTGATACTTAGTAATGTGTTGCTGCTGGAAAGCCGTAACACCCAGGCCACTACAGCAATACCAGCTACAGGACTGGATGCAATGCTCCCTTCACGCAGACATACTGCAGGTAGTGGCCAAGAAAAAAGAAATACTGAAAAAACACAGATTTGAGTGAAGAAAGTCATCCCCGAGCAACAGTTCACTCAACTGAAAACAGGACAGAAGTGTTTTTCTGTATTTTACCTTCCCAAACCGGCTCATATTTCTAATGTGTGAGAGCGGGTACCACGCGTTTTGTTGGGTTTTCAGTCCAGTCCCCCGTGAGCAGACGGTCAGGTCACAAAAACCCCTCTCTGGACACAGTGATTGCCGGTGATTTCAGCAGAGACCAATGGAGATCATGTTATCAGCACCCCGGGACAGCCTTCGGTCTTCACGCCGATGGAGCCAGGCTGGAGTGCCTGCACCGTCCCTGCCTCGTATTTGTCTTAGCCAAGGAGAGAGTTGCAGGCTGCAAGGATGCTTGCATCAAACCTTCATAAATTCATAAAAAGGATTGAAGAAAAATACCTTTATATACAACAGCTGAAGAAACGCTTTAAGATACCTCATAGTTCTGTGACTCTTCGTGTATTTAGTTGATTCTCCCAAGAACTAGAGCAGAAAATGGGGATATTCGCACTGCTTGCGGAGGTGAGCGCTGCATCTGTCCGTTTATCCGGCAGAGCTAGAGTTGCAAGCCCTGTGGAAGGGGACTGAGTCGCAGACATCAGACACTGAAAGAGACCTGTTAAAGCACTCCTAAGTGTCACACGGATTACGCAGAAGGGTAGAAACACTCTGTTTTTTGAACTAGCGTTTGCAGGACTGCTCCTTACAACCTTATAACATAACTTACTGCTAGTCTAAGATAGGGAAAGCAGCATTCTCCTCTTCTGACTTGTAACTCAGACGAGTATATTCCACTCCAACATGAAGAAACTCACAGCCTTCCAGTAAAGCACATTTGTGTTTGAATTTATGCATGTGTACTTTGTATAGAGAAAATGCACATATGAAACCAAGCTGGGGGCAATCCAATCTGCAGAGCACTTTCAGCCTGCTTCTGCAGCTTCGTGGTTTGTTGCTGTGGGAGGCTGAGAAATCACCCGCCGGGCAGCCCTGCTGCTCCCCCGCAACCTGCGTCGCCGAGGCTGCGCTTGGGCACGGAGCTCGGAGGGAGCATCTTCTCAGGCGAGACTTGGAAGCACAAGGCGACAATCCACAGCCCTTTTTGGGGCCATAAGCTTCGTGGTGTTCAGCTAGCGGGTGAAATATTGAGACAACCTCAGTCTCTGAGATGGTTACCTTTCCCTAGACCTCTCTCCTACCCCATTCCAACTTCCAGCATTAAATTCCTGTCTCTGGGCCTCTCGCCCACTCCTGCCTGCCCCATGGAATAGAATCATAGAATCACAGAATCGTTAAGGTTGGAAAAGACCCTTAAGATCATCAGGTCCAACCGTTAACCTACCACCGCCAAGTCCGCCACTAAACCATGTCCCTCAGCACCACATCTCCCCGGCTTTTAAATCCCCCCAGGGATGGGGACTCAGCCCCTGCCCTGGGCAGCCTGTGCCAGGCCCTGACAGCCCTCTGGGGAAGGAGTTTTTCCCAATCCCCAACCTAACCCTGCCCTGGCGCAGCTTGAGGCCGTTCCCTCTCGTCCCATCGCTTGTTCCTGGGGAGAAGAGACCGACCCCCCCGGCTCCAGCCTCCTTTCAGGCAGTTGCAGAGAGCGATGAGGGCTCCCCTCAGCCTCCTCTTCTCCAGGCTGAGCACCCCCAGCTCCCCCAGCCGCCCCTCCCCACCCTTGTGCTCCAGCCCCTTCCCCAGCCTCGCTGCCCTGCTCTGCCCACGCTCCAGCCCCTCCATCTCCTTCTGGGGGTGAGGGGCCCAGCGCTGAGCACAGGATTCGAGGGGCGGCCTCACCAGTGCCCAGCACAGGGGCACCATCACCTCCCTGGCATCCAGTCAGTTTTCAACCCAGCACAGAGTGCACTTGTCCAAGCCATGAGCATGGAAAACGAGCTGCAGATCTGGGCGTGCTGAGCCCCACGGCACAGCGGCTGCGGGCCGAGCAGCAGGTCCATCCCTCGTTCCTAGACCCACTGCCTATCACAAGCTACAGAGGGTGCAAACGCAACAGCAACTGGATTTCCACGAGAAATTCCCACTGGCGGTACCTTTCAAGTGCTCTGTTCCCATCAGGACTCTTTGTTTTGGATTATATTCTCTTCTTGAGAAGGAGCTTTATTTTTGTGCATGCTGCCAGACGCTCAAAGGCGAGTTATTTTTCAAAGAAACGTCACTTGGGCTGAGCCAGGCTGAATCTCAACTTGCGCTTCCTGCTTTTATTTCCAGCTTCCATTTATTTTTCTGTCCTCGCCGCTGCTTGCAGCCTCTGCGCTGCAGTTTTATCCACGTGTGTAATTAAACATGGTTTTGTTATTATTACCTCTTAAAGATTGAGATTTTGAGTACAGTCAGGGAGCATAACAGGTACTTAAGCACCTACGTCCCTCATATTTTGCCTAACTCAATTGTCATTTATTAGTGTTACTTATAGTTTCCAATAAAAATGAAAGCACTCCCTAACGAGCCCAATTTGGATGAGTTAACCTCAGACTCTAACTGAGCATCCTGCCTATTACACTTCAGATGAATCTGTACCAGACCCAAATCTGAGCATCAGCACTGAAAATGCTCACGAAAAAAATAATTGTGATTATGCTTTTAACCTGCAGGACCAAAATCTTGTCCTGGACAAGACACAGAGATCCATTCAAGAAGGGCAACCTAAAGAAATGAGCCTGAAGTCCAAACAAAGCTGCACTCCGCACCCCAGCTACAGGGCATTTCACAGTGCTTCAGATCTAGGCGTCAGAAAGCCAGCGTTTGACCTCACCTCTGTCTCCAACAGACAGCTGTTTTTAAGGAAAATAACAAACCACAACTTTATTTCAAGGTTATTTTGCAGGGATTTCTATTATTTGGGAGAATCAGAGAGAAATTAAATTAGATCGCGCTTCCCAGGAGAGAATATTTTGGTTTTGAACTTTCAGACTTTCATATATTTAGTTTAAAAAATAAAATCAAGCAAATGAACAAATGACGATTAAGTGCAGACAAATAAACGGACAGCAAGTCCATAAAATGATAATAAAAGAACTGGTGGGTTTTTTCCTATTACAACTACTTGTGGCAAAAGAGTTAACTCCCCTTAAGACGCACAATAGTATTTGAGGCTTTTATAAAAACACAAACACCCCTGACATTTTACTGTAATCCGTGGATATGTCAAGTTCCCTTCCAGCACCTATTTTGGAATTCTCTCCAAAATAAAGTGCACGCAAGTTTGTCTGGCACGCAACAATTCATGGCACGATACCAGCAAAAGATGTTCATTTTTAGTTGCTGCTTCCGAACCAAGAAGCAAACAAGCAGGACCAACATATTACAGAGTATACAGAAAGAAGTTGCTTTGGTGGTTGGGGTTTTTTTGGTCAATGGATAAATTCAAAACCAAAACCTTGTTCTTCACAACATAATTTCACTACAAAAAAATTGCAAGCAGGTAGGAGCAGGCGGACGTGGGGGAACTATCTACATTTAGCATTGCATGCCCTCAAACCTGCTTCGGCTTATGAACAAAACATTTCTATCAATTATTTATTATTTGATTTTTATCCTGCCTGTGCCACCCCGCAGCCAGCGGGCGGTACGACCACCGCAGCAGGCTTTTTTGGTCACTGGAGGGTGCCACACAGATTGCCAGGGACCGTGAGATAAATCCACACCCGCAGCAAAGACCACAAGCACAGGACAAATCGGAAAACTCCAATTTCCAGTTTGTCTTGTCCAGAACATAAATGTCCCCATCTATTCGGGCCAACACAGCTACAGCATTGCCAGCTCACACTGCAAAAAATAAAGAAAAATCTTACCGGGACCACAACATGCCACGCTGTGCTCCCAATTCAGAGGGGCGATCACAAAGATAACCATCACTAGATGGCTTTAGCCTCTCTTGCTTTGTTTCATAGAATCATAGCATGGTTTGGGTTGGAAGGCACCCTCAAAGACCACCTAGTCCAACCCCCCTCCCATGGGCAGGGACACCTTCCACTAGACGAGGTTGCTCAAAGCCCCATCCAGCCTGGCCTTGAACACTGCCAGGGATGGGGCATCCACAGCTTCTCTGGGCAGCCTGGTCCAGCATCTCACCACCCTTATCATAAAACATTTCTTCCTTACATCCAACCTAAAACCTACCCTCTTTCAGTTTAAAACCCTTGCCCCTTGTCCTGTCACTACAGGCCCTGCTAAAAAGTCTCTCTCCATCTTTCTTAAAAAACACCCTTTATATATTGAAAGGCCGAAGAGAAGTTTTCCTAAAGAGAAGCTTTCTGTAGTCCTGCATGGGAGGGCAGGATCTAAGGATAAGCTCAGACTGGGGTTTCTCTAGCACTTAAATGCGAAGGAGGTCCAACATCATCAAACACTTCTGAAGGATTCCACCTAAAACTGGAAGATTGATTCAGTTTCAGGGAGAGCACCCAGGGCAGAAGAGCAGATCAGTAACACGGATTGCGCCTTCCCAAGGTGAGCTAGCCAAGCTCCCCGTGTTTCGTGGTGAAGAGCAGCCCTTGGAGCCCACACGGCTCACGGTTGTGGCTGCCCTGAAGAGCCGGTTCAGTCCTATGGGCAAAATACCCCTGGTTTGCCTTGGGCTACACGATGCAAGCCAGAAGCAACAGCATTTTAACTTGAATTTGAGTTGTGACTTTAAATTATTAAGTTTCCCAGACATTTATGAACTTTTTAGAATAAAAGCATGATAGCAGCACATGGGATTATTCAGAACAGGAGGCAGAAGACAAGTGAGCCACCTACCACGTATTTTTTTCCAGAGGCAACAGATGCCAAGTGCAGCATGGCCAGTTAGTACCCGAAAAAGCACTGCCACACGTGTACGTGTTCGCGTACCTACACCAGCCTTTCTGGGTATTCTCCCAACTAGCTGGCCTCGCCAACACAACCATGCAGCAACCGTAAGCACAGCCATTTTGCTCGCTAGCTGAAACACTTCTGGCATCTCAGTTCAGTTCTACAAGAAATTAAGAAGGAAAATGTGTATTCCCCAAATGGATCACCTGAAATTCCCAGACTCTCCCTCCAGGAAAGGCGCTTCACCTGAGGTTGCCTGGTCAAGTACCAAGGACAAGTTTGATCTCAGATCTTCATGAGAGGACATGGACATTTCATGGACATCACCTATCAATTAAATGCTCTTCCACTGCTTCAAAGGGGTGTTGTTAAGTTAAAAAAAAAAAAAAAAAAACCACATCTGACAGCCCATCAGGACAGAGGCCATCTTCATGATGGTGCAGAGCACAGCGGGGCTCTGGTTCCCCAGTCGGGGTCTTTGGCTCCCATGGAACACGTTTTGGTCTCAGTCCTGCATCTTTCCTGCAGCACAGGAAGGTGACTGGAATGTTAAAGAGCCCCATAACTACATTTTACTTCACCCTGAAGCCACAGCAGTAGAAAGTCTCTACAGGTGTACATTGTTTTGAACAAAGGGAAGCTCTCTGATTTGAAAGAGAAATGGCTCCAGAAGATTTGCAAAGAATTCATGGTGAGCAGATCTCTAGCCTCCTTTTAAAAAGCGATTAGCAATGGAGTCTGTAAGCTTGAAGGGTTAATCTAGGATCATATGCCCTTACCAAAGAAGCTGAGCACGGAGTTTCTATTTCTACCAAAGACAACATCTCACTCGCACAGGAAAGCCCCGGGAGGGTGGTTTCTAAGCCGAGACCACATGCAAATTCACTCTGAATTTAAAAGCCCCCAGATTCCTCCGTTCCCACCCCAAGACCAGATCACTCGTTCAGCCTGTTCACCTACCACCCCATAACGCACACCAGCTCTCTACTCCCAGACCTTGCCCCAGCCTTGGCCAAATCCTTCCCACTCGTACGCAATCATAACCACACCACCCGCTCCGTATCCTCCAGCCATTTCCCACTGCAGGGCACAGGCTCTGCTTGTCTTCTCCACACCTGCACAGGCCACCCAGCTCAGCTCCACCCCACCAGCTTATAAAGGAAGCATCAGATTATCTTAACTGTCAGGAAAAGGCAAACTGAGAATGACACCAATACATTTAACAGTCTTTCAAGAAGGGCATAGTTTCTATAACAAAGTCACATTATGATCTTTTGGTGTCCAATTCTCTCCAAATCGGACAGAAAAAGAAGGAAATGGATTCACAAGATGGTTCAACTGTCTGCTCTCTCTAGCTCCTAACAACCATTCACCCAGAAGGAAAGCAAAGGTTAGCTTATGAACGGTGATATTTGGAAAATATTCTGATAACAGGTACCATCTTCCAGGAGATTGTATCTACTAGTAAGGAAGTTCACACCCACTTTGAGACACCAGCCTGAAAGCAAAGTCTACAGCCATGTCCATCACCCAAAACACTGCCAAGAGCTGCCTCCACATTTCCAGCCACTTATCTTACTTTGGAGCTCTTCATTACTCAGCAGAGAAGGGAAAAAAAAATGCCCCTTACACTCATCTTTTCCCTTTCTGTTCCTCTTGGATGGCCATAGGGGAAAAAAAACCAAAACACAAACACTTGGCTTCTCGGTGAACCTTTTATGGAAGACCTGGCAAATCTCTTCAACTCACTGACAGATTTTAAGGAGGAGATTTTGTTTGCTCGCTCTTGCAAGCCTGAAACTCAAAGCAAGATCATAGCCAAGCATCGGTCACAGCCACACACCCTGCTCCTCTGTGTCGGTATCCTTGGCCCCGACATGCACAGAAGGTACTGCACGGGGGGAGCGCAGCCAGCTAGCAGCTTGGGAGGGACGTTTGGAGCTTTAGTTGTCACAGAAAGGGAGGCAAGGAATTATTTCAATGCTGAGATGGAAAAAAAAAAACCTCCTCTGGGACACACATGAATCATCAGTGGGCTGGCCCAGGGAGGGACGTGCAGAGGAGGAATGAGGTTATTGCAGCTCTACCAGCACCCTGGCCCTCGTGGCAGGAGGAGTGAAGCATAGCATCTCCACAATGAGCAGCAGCAACGGTGGGGACACCTGAGCTCGAGGAGGCTTCGGTCCCGCCGCATGTCAGTTCTGGATTTTCAAGAACACAAGAAACACTTTCTTTCACTGGGACGGCAGCTGATGATGAGCCTAAGACACCCAAGCCACAGCTCATCACACAACTCTTGAGCTAAATCCTCATCTATTAATACACCCAAGGGCAGATCCGCAGGCTTCCTCCTGCCCGGCCAGGGCATGCAAGGACACATGAGCTCACAGCACTGCTATCTGTTGTGTAGGACATGTCACCACACCCAGAGCAGGCAACGCAAAGCGAAATCAGCTCTGTGACAGCCCTGCTCCGACACCAGGACGTCGGGCAGACAGGTCAGGTCGCTCTCCAGAGCGCCTTTAAAAGCTTCTCCCCACGCACAGGGTGCCCTCACTTCATGTGGTCCTGCTGCACCAGTGACAACACTGGGCACATTCACAACGCACTGTATGTTCAGGCCAGAAGAAAATTATTAAAAAAACAGGTCAGATAACAAGTCGCTAAACAAGAGCCTAACGTGCCACAGGGATTTTGGGAAGAAGACAGTCACCTTTGCAGATTTGGACCTTTCCATCACTGCTGCCTGCAGTTTAAAATCCCAAAAGCACCAGTCCACCCCAAAAAGCAGGATTATGACTAGCCTCATCCTCAGCTTCCTTAATAGCTGTGGTTGAGAAGCAGCAGGAATGGAGGATGTGCTCACCTGCTGTTCTGCCCCAGCTAATGCTGCTCAGCTCCTTTGTGCCTAAGCGACTGAAAGAGCACAAATCAGTGTGTGCCTTGTCTTGCCTGAGCAAATTGCCAGCCCTAAGGCCAACCCAGCAGGAGAGCTAATTATCCGTACACTGATTCTTCCAAACCAAAACGGATTTGGAAGCCGAGAGAGGAAGTTCCAGCAGACAGGCGCACCGTGCATCCTCACTCCTGCAAGACAGACGGCACCTGGAAAACAGGCTGGGTATTAACAAAGAAATCATTCTTTACAGTGGCCTAAAACCGCGCCTAGAGATTTTATTAACGGATGTTACTTCCCAAGGTACAGCCACAGGAGATCAAGAAGCATGGACTCCTATTTCCAGATTTTTTCAAGCAACTGTGGCACCTAACCTATGGCAGTGGAGGTGGAACCGCCTTGACAAGGACAGCATCCAGCAGAACGGTTAAGCCAGCCCACAGCTTGCTGCCCTCGCAAGGGTTGACAAAGGACGGCAGCCGAAGCCAGGCTGAAGGAACCACTCCGGTGGCAGCACGCTCTTGAGAAGAGCCGTTCTGGTGGCTCCTCAAATCCAGCGAAAGCAGGACAAACTCTCCCCAGAAGCTCGGACATGTGCTTACTGGAAACGCCACGAGTGTCACACACACGAGGCAGTTGATCTGCACAAGTAAGCCGAGCTTCAGCAGGAAGCCAGAGACATACTGACCCCCCCAAACCCACCATACTAAATTTACGATGGGCGGAAGATCGTACTGCATAGCACCACCATCTACTGAAAGGAGATCACAGCCAGCCCAGCTATGGCTTTTGGACCTCAGCTCATGACCAGATAAGCCAATGGAAGCAAAGTCAAGCATCCTACTGATTCACAGGGAAGGGATTTCCAGAAGCCACCTCCTCCCCTTCAGTCCCCACCACAAGGTCAACCTTCCCTAACCCACCACTACCAGACGTATGGCTACCCTACTTTTCAAAGCCTTCCGACAAGATGCTCTGCAGGCAAATGAGGGAGCCGTGCCAAGGTTAAGGTTTAAGTTTGCCAAAGGGTTTTGTTAGCAGAGAGTCAGGACAACCTACAGAAGAAAGTACTTCTGCTCCAAGGCTTTGAAGTGTTCAGAATTAACGACGGGCTCTCTGCAACAGTTGGGGTAAAACACGCGAATCGAGCACCTTTGTGGGAGCAGGAAGAAAACCGTTACTGTTGCGTATCGCTACAAAGAAGAAAAACAGCGTGCTTCTTCAGTTCTTCCCTACCCAAAAAGGAAATTAAAAAGGAACAGCGAGAAGTATTAAATGCTTGTGGGTGGCAACGAAACTGCTTAAAAGACATATTTATGCGCTTTAAGGCAGCAGTATACTAACTATGAAAAAAGGCTTTAAACATTCTCACACACACACCCCCCTCAGCCACCATGGTTAAACAGCAGTAGAGGAGACTTTCAAGGAATAGAAGAAAAACGTTCCAACTCTGGAAAATTAAAGAGCACAAATCACAGTAAGCTAAGCGCACGTGCAAAATAATCTATGCAAAAAAAAAAAGACATGTGAAAAGCTAATTAGTTAATATATGAAAAACTAGTAGCTTCTTCAAACATCAGAAGCAGGAAACTTGCCAGAGCAAGGAAGGGAGTGGGAGCTTTTCAGGAGAACTCTTCTACAGCAGAACGGCTGGAGAAATGATTTGCTGTCTGCCATGGACGGGACCAAGGAGGTTCTACCCCGACGCTTCTCTTGCTGCCGCAGACTGACAAGTTAACAGAAGATGCTCAGACCAGCTCAGTAACATGAACAGTTGTGTTTGCTCAAGAACACTAAAGGTGCGCTACATAAAACTGCCACGAGCGCCACGTCGGCAATAACCTATCGCTAATATTGTGGTTATCGCGAGGGAGGTGGAAGATGGAAAACACGATACCGATTTCTTTAGTGGCTTCTGCAGCACATGAAGAATTCTGCTACAGAGCACTAAACATGACTGGGCAAAGTAGAAGTCTTTTTTATGAAATAGTTAGCAAACATGTAAAAAGTACAATACGGAGAAGGAGACAACAGCCTTTTTGGGTGGCATTCACGCAGCTTATTCACTAGCACCCTTTGAAGGGGTCAGACTTGTTAACAAGGGGGATCTGGTCAACCTAATGCACTTGAATGTTCAAAGGACTGTGAAAATTCAAAGGGAAAATAGATGGTTGATGTTCCTCTAGTTCAATGTGTTTCACAGTGGGTTAGAGAAGGGGATGAACATCAAGATGACACTGTGCAGAGGACATAGAACTGTTCCGTTGGATTAACTCTAAAGCAAAAAGCTGCAAATGATCTTACAACACCGAGTATCAGGTGACAAAATGACAAATAAAGCTCCATGCCAGCAGTGTAAAGCAGCACACTTGCAGGGGAGGAACGGGGGACAAAGCCTGTATAAGACACTGACAGCAAGGCGCTCCAAATTAATGCTACCGCTGAGGAGGAGAGGCGCCAGCGGTACTGTGGCTATACTGCCAGAAGTGTTGGCTCAGGCCACAGGGACTGCAACAAAAAGAAGAGAAAGCAAAGCAGAAAACATTAAGAAAACATTACTGTGCCACTCAACACACCTCAAGACGTGAACCTGCATCTTGATCGCTACGTGCAGCTCTGATCTTTCCGGCATCATTGCGAAAAGGTGACAGTTGCATGAGAAAAGATTCCAAGAAAAGCAACAGGGATAATGAGCAATTCAAAACAGCTTTAGCAGGAGAATAGAATGAATTGATTAAGAACCTTCAGCTCAGAAGGCAAAAAAAATTACTGATTTCTCTTAATCCTTTGTCACAGCCTAGACCTTGTCCTAGAAAAAAAAAAAAAATAAAAATTTTAAACCCTAAAGAAATACACGATGCACAATTAAACTGCAGAACTCATCACCGTAAAATGTTTCAATGTGAGACCACTAGCAGACTAAAATGTTGTCAAGACAGTTGTGGGGAAAAGATCCACGGGAAGCTCTTGAACAGAGAAACGCTGGTAGAAACTGTGCCGAAAGTCTCCAAAGTGCAGACTGCCAGACACTAAAGGCACGTGTCTGTATTTGCTCTGTATCTCCTTTGATAAGCACCCACTCCTCACTACCCTCAGAGACGCGACAATGAAGAAGAAAAGCTTTTGATGTGACCCGTACGAGCATTTTCATGATCTTCTCAACTATTAGTTACAAAGCACTTCCTTGCATCTATCCTAAATCCCCGCTGCTGCAATTGTAGTCCAGACCCCAGCCTGCGCACAGTCATGAAAGAAGAGCTTTTCTTCATCTTCTCAACAGTCTATTCTGCATCTGAAGATGAATTGTGTGCCCGTCTTGTCTTCTCTAGATTAAGCAATCCCAGTCATTTCAGTTTTTTCTCAAAGGTTGTGTTTGCTCTCCTTTGGGAAAAAGATTCAGAAAGGCAGCAGTATTAGGCTTCTGCAGCCATGGACCAAACAGCCATGTTATTTATTTATTTTTAGAAAAGGACAAAAATCCTTTAAACCACTAAAAGTGGAATCAGAAAGAGCATGACAGAAAGGACAGTCTAGGTAGACTTAGATGCCACAGGACCCTGCCTACAGAGCAGCAATCAACCGAGCCCCCAAGCTACTACTTTTCTGCAATCCCCTATAGGCAGGAGAGCAGAGAGCTCTAAAGATGAGCTCAGCTGCCAGCTCGAGATGAAATACTGCTAAGTCATACGCAGTGACAACTCCAGAAGACACCAAGACAGATTAGTAGAGCAGCCTTTCCCTAAAGATTCAAGGGAAACATCCCCTTTTAGCTTACTACCTCACAACGCTGCCATCACGTACTGCTATCGCAGACGGGGTGCTTGGAGGGCAGGCAGGAAAGTAAATTCAGTGAGCTACCGAGAGCGCAGGCACACAACCACATCCCACAGAACAGAAACAGGCATTCGATAATCCGTCCTTTGACAGCGATTAATTAAATTCCAGAAAGGAACGTACTTTTGCGAGAAAACCCAAGAAAATACAAGCTATAAATAATTGAGCGGTACATTCTTGCAAGCTGTTCCCTTCAGACTGCATCAGGGTGCAGACTGAAATAAAAAGGGTTATATGAATTATAAGGATTCACCAGCCCAAAGTTGTTTGCAGAACCTTAGCACTGCAAATAAGAAGGTATCCATAAAATTTGAGATAATTAAGTAAAGCATACCTCCAGGCAGAGATTGCTGATGCTCCATACATTAAGCCAGACCAGTCCAGCTCCCAGTAGACCGTTAATGCTGGTACCAGATTATTTCACAGGAGCAGTTGCTGATACTTCTTTCTCTGCAACAGAGAACTGGGAGCTGAACAGCATCAGCCTGACCAGAAGGGAATGCTAATATAATTCAAGCAGTATTGCAATGCACTGTCTTTTAAAAGACGCTTAATTATGTACATATGAACAGAGGCCCAGGCTTATTTTCAGGAGATTGCAGTTTCCCCGTCTGGGTGGCAGGAGAATGGGCTGAAAGATGCTTCAAAAGATCCTGCGAGGCTTTTATTAGCAGACAATTTACAGTTGTTACAAGCAGCTTCCTGAGCAAGCTCTGTGGCCAACAGTTAGCGTCTAGACAGTCTGTGCTATTTCTTCACGGCGTTGCTTTGCTGGCGGTTGGCGTTTCGCGAATTACTGTACGTAAAGCAAGGGATGGGACTTGTAGAGATGGGACTCGTGGAGCCAAGGCGAAGCGTGGCACACGGCGCAGCTAAAGGGCGCGAAGTCAGGACAACAACTTGGTACAGTTTTAGCTTTGCTGCCTGTAAGTTCTCACAGTATTCAGCGTCAGGGGATTTTTTACAGATACCGTGCGTGATTTTCAGATGCTCTTCAATTCTTACTGCACCTGGGAGCTTGAGGAGGCACTTCCTAGCCAGCCCTGGCACACGTGAGAGAAGGTCCCCTTGATCCCAAAGCTGATCCAGGGTCTCCTTCCCCTCTCCTCACCCGAGGCAGGCTCAGCTGAAGGACAAACGGCAGCGATCGCAGCGCCCTACCACCAGGAAAGGTGGTCCCAAGAGCGATCAGAAGGACACCGTACCATCTTCACTCCTCCACTCCAAAACACAAATAGGGAAGCTGTTAAGCCAGCCGCCTGTCATTACCCCTCGCTTCACATCTGTAACGCAGACCATTATCCTCATCTCACCCACTGCAGCAGAGATCAGGACCAGCTTGGCCAGCCTTCATTCTTACCACCCAACCCAGAAGACTCAAACTGCTGCTCCTTACTGTGTCATGGTTTCTGTGCTCACCCAACCCACTGTAAACCAGTTACACTCCCCAACCAAGTAAAACAGTCTTCTACCAGGTAAGGGAATTGCAAGCAGCTCAGGGAAGAAGGGCATGCCCAAGTTCATGGACGTTAGATGTCTAACAGCACAGCTGGCCCCCAGACCCAGTACCCTGCCACCAAATCCCTTGTGCCAGTCTAGACGCTGGGAAGCCACAAAACGAGCCCAAGATGAAGTGGGAGCAAACTGGTCCAGCTGAAAAAAAAAAAAAAACTCACATAAGGTGGGAAAGGGGAGGGTTAGGTTTCAGCACCCACATGAATGCCGTGCCACACCAACGTTTGGGAGCAGGAAATGAAAGATGGGGAAAACTGCTTAAGCCAATACTGGCCCATCAAAATACACCCCATAGCCCCAACCACAAGAAGCAACGTGCACTTAACTGCAGGCAGCTTGACCAAGCCCACATCAATGCCCATGACTATGGGCTAGGAATGACACAGAAGGTTAGTGTCTGGTTGGACAAACTCATTAAGCTTTTATAAATCTAGCAAGACTCAATCTTGACTTTTGCCATCGCCGCGTGCCTCACTCCCATCCCCACACAACCTCCTCCCCGGGCTGGAAACAGTATTTGTGCTACCACACAGCAAAACAAGTTGAAGCAGAGCCGTATTAAAGCAAAACATTTTTTAGCTGGGTTATTTTTTCCATCCAGATCTATTTTCCAACCAGGTTTACCACAGGGCTTGTACTCATGCTGCAACTTTCAACTAAGGAGACACTGGGGAGCTCAGAGGGGCTAAGCAAGAGTCCCAGCACTTGCTGGACCCCATCTTTAAGTTTATGTCTAAGAGCAAAGCCTCAGTTTTCCAAGTTCAGCACCAGAAACCCGAATGACACAGGAACAGGGCTGTAATAGTTCCACCTCAGCTCCATTTGAAGCTATAGAAGAAAATAAACTGGAGAACATCCTCCTCCTCCCAGGCCATCAGTGCTGGCTCAGGAGCCAGGATCTCAGACAAGCTGCTGCTATTTGCACTGTCGCATCTCTCCAGCCTGGACCCGAGGTAGCACCGAACAACATCAGCGAGATGGGCTGCAGCTCCCGCACACCCAGCTCAGGCGTCTCAACGCTACCCCCACACAGCCAGACAGAGCCTGCGGGTACCAAGAAGGACTTAAGGCGATGCCCCTATGAGAGATGAGGTTAATTACACCCATTAGGCCCAAATGAGAACATTATTTGTCAAGCGTTCAAGCCAGGAGACCCAGAATCCTTAAAAAAAGGCAGCTGAGGACCTCTGGCTCCATTGTTTAAGGTGAACCCGGGCACGGGGGAGGTTACAGGCAGGGGATGAACGCGGCACGCTGCCAGTACAGTAAACGGGTTGGCCAGGTAGGTCCAGGTCAGCCAGAGCAACGCTAATCCCAGACACAGTCATGGAAGAGTTGATAAAGGATTTAGGGAATAGAGCTTAATTACAGCCCTACTTTAATCTCAGTCAAGAGCTGCTTAGTAGAAATGCTACCCTATCGAGTGTGCTTAACTTCATTCTTGGGTTAAACAACACTGTAATCTCTCTGAACACATGTAATTAGCAGACAGATATGAAACTCCTATTAAAAATATAGTTCTATAAAAAAAGCACAGACTGGATGATTAATTGCTGTCTGAGATATAACATTTCTCAGTTTTCTAAAGGGGCACAGGTAAGTACTAGTCCCAACATAACTGATAAAATCTCAACCACTAAGGAACAATCTAGAAAGCAAATATATACCTAAAAAGAAAAGAAAAAAAAAAAAAAAGACTGATGATATAATTTGCAGATGACACAAAAGCTGGCAGAATAACAAACCATGAAATCAGGCAGGCGTAGAGAACAATCGCTTGGAAATCTTGATCCTTCCCAGCAACTCGCACCGCAGGAGAGCCAAGCGCGAAGGTACGGATGTGGCAGTGAGGAGCACGATCCACAGCTACCAACAACTGTGCTGCCAAGAAAATAACTCTGCATTAAGTGACAACTCCTGTTATAATGCTGAGGGAAAGAGCTGCTCCGACCTCTCAGTGTACAAGCAGGAGACTACTACAGTATTGATGTAATCTTATCTGCACCTAAAGCGGAGAGGAGGCAGTAGGAATGCTGTAACTACATCTACGTGGCCGGACAGGGCTTTTTTAATTTATCAAATGCTGTTTGAAAATCCTTCGCCGATTTCAAAAAGCTGCAAATGCAGCTTGAGAGCAGGAAAAGGGTTTTCAAGAGCGACAGACTTGCAGAGCTCAAGCTGTGAAACCAAAAAGAAGTGACTTGAAACTATGAGCCTGTATTTTAACCGTGAGAAGACAGCAGGTGTTAAAGGACACCGCAGAGGAGCACGGGAAAGGACAGCAAAACATCCGCAGGCTGAACCAAGAACTTTTTTTAAATGATTAGCAATTCAGATAATCACACCGGCTCATCCTTAGATGACAGGCTGAGCACAGGGAGAAGTGGGTGAAGTTATACAGCCCACATTTACGGGGTGTCATACAGGATAATCTCACTGTTCCTCCTGCCTTTATTCTGTACCAGTTTGCATCAATCATTTATAATCTCAGAGTACAGCAGAAAGCACAGGGCCAGGGAGAAGTTAAAATAAAGGGAGACCATAAGAGAATCACAGAAGAAAGCAAGACGGCATCGGCTGTGCAATAAAGTAATCTCTGCGTATCAAAAGTAACAGTGAGATATTTCAGGACAAGCACTCAGCAAACGCTGTACGAGCTCGCAGAGTGAGGGACTACCCTTTTCTCAAACAGTAAGTTTGATTAGAAACCACACAGGCATCCTGGCAGAGAGGCAAGCACCCTCACTTAGAGCTAGAATATTAGGGACCATCCTTAGCTTCCCATCACTGGGAAAAAAAAACACAAAACCGGCTGAAGTGGACAGAAAGCTCACCAAAGAAAAACAAAATTGACCGGTCAATTGACCATAATAAAAATTAGAGCACTCGGGTGTCACAGCTCAGTCAAGAGGTGGTTTTAAACAAGAAAGAGTTTCTTTTCCCCAAAAAGGTTATCTGATCCTGCAGAATTCAGTGATTCTTAGAAGCCTAGATACAGAGAGGGGATCCAAAAATACACTGCAAAATCAAGCAGCGTAACACAAGAGAAATAAAGAGGAATTAGAACAGCAGAAGGAAGTGGAATTAGGAGCAATGGATATAATTAGTAGAGGTTGAACAGCAGGAAAGACATCCTGAAGTGGATTATTTTGATTCCAGGAGCATCGCAGACTCGAGGGGATCCCCACAAAGACTCACTGAACTCGCTCGGTGTCCTCCTTCAAACACAATGACATTCAGTCAGGTATAAAAAAAGAAGACGAGATCTCGATGGCATCGGAGCCACCGGCGTAGCAAGACACAAGCCTGGCACAGCTCATCACACAGATCAGGGCTGTTGCAACGCTTCCTCGCACGCCCTCGTCTCCCATTTTATATTTAGAATTTAATTCTTCTCCTTGAGGAGGGGCAGGCTCGGTCCCACATCTGCACAGCGCCCGGCACAATGGAGTCCCGGCCCTTGCCGCTGACTCCCAGGATCACAGCGAGAACAGAGCAGAAAAATAGGGCTGGAAGGGACTTCAAGAAGGCATCTCGTCCTTCCCCTGCCCCAGGGCAAGAATTACTACACTTGCTATTTTTCTCTCCCCGGTGGGTGGGACGCAAACCCACCCAGACAGATGAATTAGCTGGACCTTAAATTTAACATCTTAACCCCTCCGTCACCCTCTGATAATAGCAATTCAGCCTTGAGCGCTACGCCAGGACAGCACAGAGAAGCTGCAGTCGGGATATCTCGCTCTGCCGAGTCAGAAACTGATAAAAGCGCAATTCCGCAAACAAGCCCCGGCTGGCAGCGGGGGCCCGGCAGTCCAGCCTGTTTCTGAACTCTGCCGTGGGACTGCTGTTCCTAGAAGGGAAGCCAGCCTGGCTCCTGAAGACACATTTCTTCCATGATGCCTACAAGAAGTGAGTCACCTTTTTAAAAGGTTTCCATCATCCTCTTTTCCGGACTCCCCAGCACATCATGTTTACCCTGAGCTGGTCTAGTTTCAACTCTAAAAATCCTTGGAGCAGGTATTGCTTATTACGCTTGTATCATTAGTAACGCTCCTGATGAAGTACCGCTGTGCTCCAACAGTTAATGCTAGCAAAGCACAAACCTTTCTTTGCCCCAGACGCTTATTAGTGTTTCTTCTGTGGGTATGCAAAGACAGACATTAAGCCCAACTCCTCATCTAACCTTAATACTAAGAAACAAGATCAACTGCACTTGGAAATGAAAAAAAAACCACCCACACCCTTCATTCTGGCAGTTCCCAGACATCCGAACCAGTTTTTTCAGTTTTGTTAATAAATCTAATTCTCAGCATCTCCTACCATTCAGTTTGCCTTTAAAGGTTTCCCAGGAGAACTTCAGAAAGAAAACTGCAAAAAGTCAAAAAAAACTAAACAAATGGGCAACCCTAAGCAAGGTAAATCCAATGCTCTATTGCTCCACAAATGAAAAGCTTTCCCATTTTAGTTTTGTGCCCGCACTGCAGTATCACTACAAGTCAAACAGCTTAAACCCATTTATTCTTGAAGACAGCCACGCGAGTCATTTAAAACCCTGAGTCTGTAAAACTTACATATCTAAAAGAAATGCAGGGCTGCTGTGGAGGGGGTGGGAGAGGAGGCTCCGGTCCTGTTTATACCCAAACACTCGCACCTGGCACTGTGATTCCCAGGTCAGCAGCTCCTGGGCTGATGCAGAGCAGCTGGAAGAGGAAGGTGAAACTGACTGCGCTGCCCTGCGAAAGGGCACCGCGTTCCCCTTGCCGCGAAAAGTGACACAGCTTAGCGCCGAATTTCACCTTCCAATAATGCAATTATTCAGATCTTGAAGCCAAGCATTTCTGGTAGCACACCTCCATCTTTCCCTGCCTCTCAGCCTGATCAATTTGGTTACAATGAGCTATAAATATCCTCTACCCATTTGTACCATCGACCTTCCAGAGGATAACGCGCACGCTTGTGCTCAGCGCTGCAAGTAATGCATTTTGGTTTTGATACAAAGCTCTTTGGGGAACTTCTGTTTCACTTTAAAAAGGGGGAAGGAGAGATGAGGTGTCTCAGTTTGCCAAATCCATTACGTGGCTTCTACCAGGACAGCAATGCTAACAGTCTGCGGTCTGGCTAGCAAGAACAGGTCTTAGATGTGCATAATTTATCTAAAATGTCATGTTTTTTTAAAAAATCAGGTGATCTCTCATTAGAAACAGACTTCAGTTAAACAGCCAGCTACCAGCATCTTTCAGATTAACAACCAGCAGAAGCCACTGCTGCAAAATCCTAACCAGCATCACAAAGAAATAACCGAAAAGGCTGAAACGCCAGACCCAGACTCGCAGAAAGGAGCAGAGGGAAAAGGAAAAGCGAGCGGGCAGCGCTCCTGGGCTGGCAGCTACCTCCATCTGCGCTCCTCGGGCAGGAGGAGAGCTCGGCAGTTAACGCAGATGAAGCAACGGGTTCTCCCAGCTGAAGGATACTGCAAGAACCACTGGGAAAAGATGCTTAATAGGAGAACAAAGGATCCATTAAGCAAACAGAGGCATTAACTCATATCATCGTCAGGATGGTAACTGTACCCATGCCCACGGCTTCGCCACGGTTTTTGCCAAACGGACGCATATCAACAAAAAGGGCAGGTTGTGGTTTAGAAGGGTAACTTTGACAGATTTGGGGCTCAGGGCAGGGAAATGCCCTCCCCTCCCTAGCAGCACCCGGTCGGGGAAGGGGAGGGCGGGCTGCGGGCACCCCGAGAGCTCCCGGAGGGGCTGCAGGCCCCGAGCGGGACTTTCAGCCCGGGGAGCAGCCACCCCGGCCGGGCGGGAGCGGCCACCCCGGCCCGGGCCGAGGAGCCGGGGGCCGGGCCCAGGCCGGGGCTCGCCCCTCAGGGCGCTTCCACCCGCCCGGGCAGCCCGGCCCGGCGGGGAGCCAGGCAGGGGGAAGCGAGGGGGCTGCGGGCACTTCTGAGAGATGACTTATTAAAAATAATAATAATAATAATTAACATTTCCTCATTTCTTCAGAGTTTCTGGGGAAGGGGGCGGCAAGGCGAAGCCCACCCGAGCCCCCCCGCCCAGACTGGGCGCCCCGCGTCCCGCCGCCCCGCCCCGGCCGCACCTGAGCGTGGGGCCGATGCAGGCCGTGTCGGTGCTCTCGATCTCCCGCAGGATCCGCTCATGCTCCGCCGCCGTCTCCAGGCTCTCCAGCTCCGCCATCTTCCCCCGCTCCATGGGGGCTGCGGCCGCCCGACCGACGGACCCACCTGCCCGGCCCGGCCCTCGCCCGCCCCGGGCAGCACCAGCGCCGGGGCCGCCCGCTCCGCTCGCTCCGTGCGGCCCGGCCCGGCCCCGCCGCGCCCGGCACGCCGGGAAATGTAGTGCGGGCGGGCGGGGGGGCGCCGCCGAGGCCTGCGCCGGCGCTGCGACACGGCCGGCGGCCGAGGGCGGGGAGGGCCCGGCGGCGGGGAGCGGCCCCCCCGGAGGCCAGCGGCACCCCGGAGGCCGTGTCATCGGCCCGGGCAGCGGCTGCCGAGCTCCCCCCCGAGGGGACACGGCCCCGTGGCCTCGACATCTCCCTCCGGAGGGGCACAGCCCCGTGGCAGGGAGCCCCTGTCCTCCCCCTGAGGGGACACAGCCCCATGGCCGTGGCACCCACCATGAGGGGACACAGCCCCATAGCAGGGACCCTGTGTCCTCCCCCTGAGGGGACACAGCCCCATGGCCATGGCACCTATCATGAGGGGGCACAGCCCTGTGGCAGTGATATCCACCATGAGGGGACACAGCCCCATGGCAGGGACCCCAAGTCCTCCTCCGTGAGGGAACACAGCCCCATGGCCATGGCACCCACCATGAGGGGACACAGCCCCATGGCAGTGATATCCACCATGAGGGGACACAGCCCCATGGCAGGGACCCCAAGTCCTCCCCCATGAGGGGACACAGCCTCGTGGCCTTGACATCTCCCTCCAGAGGGGCACAGCCCCATGGCCATGGCACCCACCATGAGGGGACACAGCCCCGTGGCAGTGATATCCACCATAAGGGGAGGCCACCCCATGGCAGGGACCCCATGTCCTCCCCCTAAGGGAACACAGCTCCATGACCATGGCACCTATCATGAGGGGACACAGCCCCATGGCAGGGACCCCAAGTCCTCCCCCATGAGGGGACACAGCCCCATGGCCGTGGCACCTATCATGAGGGGGGACAGCCGCATGGCAGTGATATCCACCATGAGAGGACACTGCCCCATGGCGGGGACCTGAAGTCCTCCTCCATGAGGGGCCACAGCCCTGTGACAGGGACCCCATGTTCCCCCCTGAGGTGGCACAGCTCCATGGCAGTGACATCCACCGTGAGGAGACACAGCCACCATGGCAGCAACATCCTCCCTGAGAGGACACAATCCCATGGACATGACACCCACCATGAGGGGACTCAGCCCCATGGCAGGGACCCCATGTCCCCCCCTGAGGTGACACAGCCCCATGGCAGTGACACTGTTGTCACCCACCATGAGGGGAGGTCCCAGCAGGAATGAACCTCTGTCACTGCCCCGAGCGGAGGCAACCCCCTGCCCCATGATGGATGAACCTCTGCTCCTCCTGCCCCAGCCTGTCCCTCAGCCCCATAAACAATGTCAGCCCCACTCTGAAGAGGTGCCGTTGACTGTGGCCCCAAAGAAAGCTCCCTGCCGACACCAAACCGTCCTTCAGCTTGATCCTAAAATGTCCCACCAGCTGCTGAGCTGCAGCGTGTCCCACCCCGAGCTGCACAACCCAAGAGACGTCTTCACCCAGGGACACGGCAGAGCTTCCTCCCAAAAACACCACCAGCCCCCAGAAACACCCTCGGATGTCAAGGTCTCCTCGAGCTGCCGGTGCGGCTCCCTCCTTTGGAAGCAGCTGGTTATTATTGTTATTATTCTGTGTTGTGAAAACGACGCTGGCAGGGTCCCGTTCCCAGCCACACGTTATCGGGTGCAGTGGAGCCGTCCTTGCACGGAGATCCCACGCTCTGCCAGAGGCATGGTGGGGATGAAGAGCAGGACCAAGACCAGGCTATGCGTACCACCGAGGGTTTGTGCATTTGCTTTTGTCGCTTCATCTTCTGAGATATAAATAAACTGCACTGATTGCATGAGCATGCCTCTGGCTTCCCTCACCGCTCCTTGCTAAGGTTGAAAGCTGCTGGCCTGAATATCCCTGTATCATCACTTAATTAAATGAGAAGGCGATAAAAGATCTTCCCAAAACACGACGCGCAGTGACTGGAACAATGCAGGAGGGGCAAGGAGAGCCTAGCAAAAACTTTGTTAGTTCCCCTGAAGTTCACCGGCTCTTGGACATCATGCCTGCGGTTGCCAAACACGGTGTCGTGCGAGACCAGATGGATGTCGCTTTGGATGTCTTAACACCAGCGAGGAAATCTGTCCTCCGACGGCAGTCACCATGGAGACCTGGTAGAAGCTTTCCGCGGACCAAGAAGCAAAGAGACACATCAGCGGTGGAAGGAAAGCCGATAAAAATAGCCGGGTGATTTCTGAGCTGCCTTCCCCGGGGCTGGGTCGCGAGCCGTATCGGGGGGAAGCGTTGTGCATTTTGTGCCTGCCTCCGCCGGCGGCTCTGCAGAGGCCGGTGCTGCAGGGGAGCCGGGGCATCCGTGGCAGAAGGCTGGTGCTTCAGCAGCTTACGGGGGCAATCCCCCGTGGCAAAACACCGTGCCGGCTGCTGCAAGAAGCAGATCATTTGCGATTTAAAGTGCTTTGGACTTCAGACCACTGAGATGAGCTACCTGTGGCTACGGGAAACATGTAATGTGCTGCTCAGTGTGTGATATATACCCAGCTCCGGTGTAAAATCTGTAGATACCACCGTCTGCTGCTGTTAGCAGCTAAGAAGATTACTGGTTTTGTTCAAATTAATAGGGGCTTGTGCTGTTGGGGACTGAGCCAGTATCCCTGAAGTCAGTGCTAACTATTGCATTGTCTTCACTGAGCTTTAGAAACAGGATTAAACACCAGTGGGCAAAGACCATCCTTAATGGTTTTAATTACAGGATAAGAACTGCTACAAATGACACCAATGCCAAGTTCAATCCTGAATGCTCGGTTAGGCAATGGTGTTATCACAAATACGGATCTCAGGAACAGGGTCTAGTTTTCTCTGGTATGAGGACACTGCTCGGTCCACTAGACTACGGTACAAGGGGGCTGAGCATGGAGACGGGAACCTAGAACTCAATTAGCGATCAAACTCTGCTGTTGACTTCAGTCTTACTTTAGTCTCACTCTCCTGCACCAGCAGAAAGAACGAGGACCGCTGTTTTCAACGCCGCAATGTAGTGCTTCAGCAAGAAGAGGAGCCCAGTGCCTGGAGCGTGGTGTGACTCAGCCAGCAAGGCCACGTCCTGGAGAAAAGCAGAGCATTAACCTCCACAGAGCAACGTGGGAAGATGCTATGAGGCACTGTAACAGTCTGTCTAAAAAGAAATGTTTGGGTTTGTATAGAATAAAGTTAATTATTTTTTTTTATTTCCACCAAAACATCACATTTTTCTCATGGGGAGAAAAGCACCAAAAACATTTCCATAGATTCATAAATATTCATGTCAAATGGGAGGCAGAGGGACAGTGCTACCTCATAGGAGGACCTTCTAAGGAGCACCAACCATAGATTTTCCATGCGTCAATTGGCTGCTAAAGCTACAGTGAAATCTGAGCATGTTTTTTAAGAGGAAAACTTAGTGCTGTTTTTGATGCCATAGAAAATCCCATCCGGCCTCTGACTTCAGATTTCAACCACAGATCTCTTTTTACCCTTGCCCGGTAGAGTCAAAAGCCTGCTGTGATCGAGTTTTTGGTGTTCATGTATGGTCCTGAGGTCTGGGATCAACCGACCTCTTCTTTGATCAGCTGAACAGATTGATTTCTTGGAGCCTTTCACTCTAAGGTGCCTTTTCGAGTAATTTACCCATTTATGCTTTTTTTTTTTTTGAAAATGACCATATTTCAAGATTTTTCTTCGTCTGTGGGTGCCAGAAGCGGACAGAGCAGTGGCTCTAGTAACAAACACAAATATAATCCATCTGCTCCTCTTCAACATTGTGGTGGTACCATCGCGGGTACCATTAGCCACTCCCGCTGGCCACAGGGTCACACCGAGACTGATGTCCAGCTGATTACCCACCCTCACCTTCAATTCTTTTCAGGTCACTGCCGTTTGGGATAAAATTTTCCGTTCCGTAAGAAAAGCTACATTCTTTGTCCCTGGACACATGGCATTTGGTCACCTTCACATGAATATTCATTGCTTGTGTCTGGCTTACCAAGCGCTCTGGGACTTGCCCTTATTACTTGCTGCCACACAAACTTTGTACCATTTGAAAGCCTGTCCACAAGAAGTTTATTTATTCTTACCAGTCACTGACATAAGCGTGCTGAATTTGTATTGTTCTAATTTATTAATCAAATCATCACGCAGTACCAACACAAATGCATCAAAGATGTCTGTTACCAGCTCATAATCTCATTGAAAAATGATATCGAGTTTGCCTGACAGATTCTATTTCCCTTAAAAGCGTGCTGGCTGACGTTAACTCTTTTATGTGCCCTTAATTTCCTACTAATGAAGTTCCATATAATTTTTTTTATGGGACTGACAACAGCCTGATGGAGCTTTACAAATTCTCCCATTTAATTACTGACCTCTCATTAGCGTTTTCCAGTCCTCCAGAACTTCTCTAGTGTTCCAAAACTTCCTAAAAAAATCAATGTAACAGGTCAGAGACCTTGAGCAGCCTTCACACAGCCTCGTGTGCAGGTTACCCGGGGCTGCTGGTTCAACAGTTTGCCTCTCTCTGCAACTCCTCGGTCGCTCCGTCACTGCTGACATGAAAGGTCATCATCACTGTCTACAAATTACTGTGGCACCTGGGATCTTCCCAAATTCAGGACCAGTTGTAATTCTGCCATTTCACTAGAGTGATACCACCATCAGAATGTCTTTCTTTTTCTTTTAACCTTAACGATCTCTTTCTTATCGTGCTTATTTTGGTTTTTCATTTTGTGCTGTTACTTTGCTGAACTGTTTTCAACATCTGGCTTCTGTGCTTCCTTACCCGCTCCCCTCTCTCGCTTCTGCCTTCTTCCCTCTCCGTTGCCTCCACGCTCTTCTGACCGCACCTATATTCACATAACGACAGGAGGGCACGATGCCAAGCTACTCTTGTATTTGGTCTCACCCATGTCGTTCAGGAAAACGTTTCAGAGCGAAATGAGGGGGCTAGCAAACAGATCCAGGAATTAAAAGTAGAAGGAAAGGAAGAAACAAGGCCAGATGCTGTTGACCTGGAAGACCAGCCTCCTGCAGGGACCTGGGGGACTCGTCCCCCACGTCGTTAGACACTCGAGTAATCTCGAGCATCCTCTCTGGGCAGGTCCCTTCTTCTGGGGTGTGGACTGGAGTCCTGGAGCCCCTGTAGCTGCCTCCACGCTCTCCTCCTGCATCCCCAGCCTCGCCTGCTCCCCACCTCTCCCTTCTGCCTTCACCAAACCCCTTTGGCCATAACCCCGCTCTCAGTCGGGCTGGGCACCCTCGGCGTTTGCTTTCCCTTACCCAATAGCTCAAAGCTGGACAAGGAAAGGCACACAGTATTTCTAAAGCAACAAGAACGCCGCGGGTGCTGACTAAGCACACAAGTCAGCCGGTCCTGTTTGCTCTGGGTGTGCAGCAGCCTGGTTTCCTTCTTCAAGGCTGACCTTTAGCACCCTCCGCCTCAACCCCAGGGGAATAAATAAATCTCTGCTGCCCGGAGAGGTGCCTGCATTTCATTTATCCCCCCTCCTTCAGCCACATTTTTGCCACGCGGTACCAACTGAAAGCACCCCCCGTGTGCCCGTGAAACGCAATCCTGCCCTTTCCAGGGGGGAGAGCTGGGGCCTTGGCTGCCCTTTCGTGGGGAGAAGGGGAAGGGGCTGCAGCTGGGATGGAGAGGCAGAGGAAGCGAGGAGCCACGGGGAGCCGGGCTGGCTGCTCCTGGTTGTATGGAGGGTGGGAGAAGCGCTGTCAGCAGCTGCCGCTTCTGAGAAGGGCCGCAGCTCCCTCGGCACTGATTGCCACCATCCCACACACTTTGATGCCACCCACAGCAGCAGCAGCAGCCAGCCTGCCTTGCCAGAGGCTCGGAACGGTGATGGCACCGTGGTCGTGCTGCTCTCACCACAGTCCTGCCATGGGCAGGTGCCTTCGCCCAGACCCGGCTCTGCGTGGTTTATTGCCCCCGGGTGCATTCATCTGCACCTATCGGTAACCACAAGGTAATCCAGTCTTCCACAACATATTTACGGATAAATCCCTGTTTTCCAGCCACTAGGCTCTGGGCTTCAAATCCTGTTCTGCTTCACATTTCAAGACTGAAACAAATTTCTAAGCCTCTCTGATATTATCATGCTGTTCCCCAAATCCCTGCTTGGGATGTACCTTGATGCTTCTAATCATGACTTTTGTTTTCTCGTGCGTTTTATTATACTTTTTTTCCTGAATACAGGAAATTAATAGCTCGGACAGACTGAAACATTGGCGAGATGGACTTCAGCCACGGAGTTCTGGCTTTCAACCTTTGCGAAGGATTTTTCAAATCTGAGTTTCTGGTTTAATTAAATACAGGGACAGGGATCCCTTGGTGGCAATGCCACTGCTGGCATTTGGATCTTTTGGCAAGCCATACCGCCATTTCTGAAGTCCTGCCAAAACCCACCAGCGTGGTATGGGATACCTTCATCTAGACAGGGTTTGAAGACCAAAGAGGTGGATCCCCACTTGACCTTCAGAGCTGCTCCTTGGCTCCGGACTGTTCAGCTGAACCTGGGAAGCCCGTGCTGGCAGGGAGCATTGCAGCGAAGGAAAAGGCTGGTCTCCCTGTCTTTGTTTAGAAGCAGAAGGACAAACTCATTCACCCTTAGGCTTGAGCGGTGGGTGATATATTTCCACTCCACATGGGTCAGGAAGTGGTTAGCACCGTTGCGAGCATTGAGTTCTGCTCTCTGCCGCAGCTTGGGGCTGTGTGGCTCACCCGTGACAGCAGCAGAAGGGATCATCATTTATGAGCAGGAGGGAGACCCTACCTCCTAGCCCATAATGAGGGGAGGTTTCCTCTCTGCACGCTCCCCTTCTCATCACGGATAGCTGCGGGAGCGAGGTTCCTGCTGTGCTGCTCAGCCCATCCTCATTATCCTCGCTGCCGTGAAACCCAGCCAGAGAGCAGCCCCGCCGTATGGAGCAAGCGATCTGCTGGCATCCGAGGCATCTTGTCCTCAGGAGGTCACACAATTAGCTGCCGAACATGATGAGATCCCACAGCTGGGGTGGCCTTTGGGCTACTAAAAACAACAAGCAGAGCTCAGGAGCGAAACCACAGTCCTCCCTTCCAGCAGCCCGTGGGTAGTCATGGCAATGATGACTACAGCCAGGGCCACCTTGTATGACTTCGAGCCCTGCCCTTCTTGGGTGGTAACGCTGGGCAGAAATACCCAGGGCTCTTCCTGAAAGCTATTGTTAACCGTCCTTTGCAGAAGGAATTTGGCGCTTCCTCTCCAACTCGCGCGAGCCCTGGCAGCGTTACGGCAGCTGCTGCTCGCGAGTACCAGCTCCACAGCGTTCCCACTGCCTCTGCGGCGTGCAGGGTGGGTTTTCCCCCCTGGAAGCCCTCCTGCCTTCCCCTGGATTTGTGGGAGCCCTGTTATACCCGTCAGAAGCTGCTGAGAGCATTGCAAGCACACAGGCACGATAGCCCAGTGCCAACAGGATCCGTGCCACAACGACAAAGCAGCTTGGGTGGCTTCTCCAGATAAACCCAATAGGTGCAACCTCAAACGATGGATAATTTGGGCAATGCTGATAATACGCCAGTAGATATTTAAAATCAGCACCGCCAGGAGAAATTTACTCCCCCAGCACTTCCCTCCTGGCTTGTACCAATGACTCTGCCTCTCCCTCCCCAGCGCTGACCCGGAGCGAAGCCCCCAGCCCCTCGCTGTCCTCCCGGGGTCCCTGGGGTTGAGGGGTTGCCCGCAGCTCCCTCCAGATTTTAAATGCCGCTGACACCTAGTGCTGGGTCTCTCAACTACAGCCTGAGCTGCAAGGGAAGCCCTAACGCTGGTGCATGAAGAGCCGAGGGTTTCGCGGTGTGCATGATTTCGTGATGCTCGCTCTTCTCGATCCACCTTGGTTGGGCTCGATGATCTCAGAGGTCCTTTCCAACCTTAACGATTCTATGATTCTATGATTCTATCTGCCTCCTGCTTCGTGAAGGCGAAGAGGTGCCTGCACCGGGTTGTCCCGGCACAGGATTGTGCCACGGGGTCTGTCCACATCAGACAGGAGCAAATCTCTAAGGGGACTGGCTAGGATGGCGCTGAGGGCCAAGCGTCCCCACCGTGCACAGGGTGGGATGGAAGAGGACCATCTTCCATCTTTTAAGAGAACGACCGTTGCTCTCGCTGGTTCTGGTACATCTCTGTTCATCTTCCCAACCAACGTCCTGGAAAGAGTTCAAACCCTCCTGCTGCCAGAGCGTGGTCCTGCCATGCAGGCTGAGACCCCGGCTTGGGAGGGTCTCTGACAACCTGCTCATCCTCCAACAGCTCCGCGCTCACCCAGGGGTGAGATGATGCTTGTGTTGCCCAGGGGAAAACTCCCCCCGGACCAGCTCCACCAGTCGCGTGTGGCTTCCCCCACGTTCGCCCGACGCTGCGCAGGCAAAGCCTTTCCCTGACCGGGGAGGGTGTCCCTGCAGTTCAGTCACACCTGTACAGCAGGTCATCTTCGAGGGCTTTCCCAGCTCTATCACCTTCCCAGCCCAACTTACATCACTTCTGAAACCCCAGTGACCATCCTTCTACAATGTACAGCCCTACCCACTCTTCCTTATTCCATGCCTTAGCTGCTTTTATATTGCATTCTCGATATACTATTCAAACCCCCAGCCAACAGCAACCCGTTATATTTTAATACATATTCTCTTGAGAGAGCTCCAGAGCAGTCCAACCAAAATGCACTGGCTCCCAGCGATTGCACTAAAATCATATTCTGCTCCATGGCCTTTTCCAATATGAATTTAATTTTTGCAGCTGCCATTTGTGGAGTCCTTCTTCTATGGGGAATCTTTCTTTTTGTGAACTATCCCTGCGGTCCTACAGCTGGTTTTGGATGGTGAATGAGGAGAGGAACTAGCAAGTTGCTAAAACCCACAAATATAAAAGGACAGCCAGGAAAAAGACAGAAGTGGAGAAAGAGAAAGAGAAAGAGAAAGAGAAAGAGAAAGAGAAAGAGAAAGAGAAAGGGAGAGGGAGAGGGAGAGGGAGAGGGAGAGGGAGAGGGAGAGGGAGAGGGAGAGGGAGAGGGAGAGGGAGAGGGAGAGGAAAAGGAAAAGGAAAAGGAAAAGGAAAAGAAAAAGAAAAAGAAAAAGAAAAAGAAAAAGAAAAAGAAAAAGAAAAAGAAAAAGAAAAAGAAAAAGAAAAAGAAAAAGAAAAAAAAGAAAGAGAAAGAGACATAAAGAGAAAGAAAAATAAAATAGAAAAGAAAAGAAAAGAGAAAAGAAAAGAAAAGAAAAGAAAAGAAAAGAAAAGAAAAGAAAAGAAAAGAAAAGAAAAGAAAAGAAAAGAAAAGAAAAGAAAAGAAAAGAAAAGAAAAGAAAAGAAAAAAGAAAAGAGAAAAGAAAAAGGAAAAGAAAAAAGGAAAAGGGAAAGAGAAAGAAAATGGAAAAGGAAAAGGAAAAGGAAAATGAAGAGGAAAAGGAAGAGGAAAAGGAAAAGGAAAAGGGAAGGAGAAAGGAAAAGGAAAAGAGAAAAAGTAAAAGAGAAAGAAAATAAAAGTAAAAAGAAAAATGCCCGGGCAGTATCTACATCCTTTACTGGACTTGGCCCTTAGTCCAGATCTCCCGGCGCTGCGTTCCCTACCCTTACTGCAAACCATCTCCCTTTCTCCCAGCGCTGGCAGCAGCACCGCCAGGGTGGCTGGAGGACGGATAAGGGCAGTGCTGGGGCCTTCCTGTCCTGGAACACACAGAACGTGAGACTGCAGCAGGCTCTGAAACTGCCGAGCGACGCTTAGGATGTAATATGCTCCAAGAAAAGTGAAACAGTCACTATCAGCATGATCGTGTCAAGTTAAAATCCAGTGGAAGAAGCAAGCTGCTGCCACGGGAGCCAGACAGCATCTGGTGTAAGAACACAGAAATGCCAGGGAATGAGGTTTAACCTCCGTAACCACGCAAGCAGAGCTGCTAACATCACGCTCAGCCGCTTACGGAGGCTCTCCACCATGCACTGTGGCCGACAGGAATACGTCTTGGGTACAGTCTTAGCAAATCTGGTCATAAATCAGATTTTGCTGACAGGTCAGAATCTTATTCTTTTCTTCTTCTGGTTTTCTTCTTCTCTTGTTTTCAGCACCCAGCACGTCACCCCCAAGCCGCCCACCTGAGGTCAGCAGACGCCCTTTGCGGCGTAAAGTGACGTTCAACAAATGCTCAAAATGACCGACTTAAAAAGCAACCCAGGGAATGACAAGAGAGCTGAGCTGATGGGGATATTTCATAGCTCTCATGGGTTATGAAAATTCCCTTCCCTAACTATTATCTCAACCAGTCTGTATAGTACGAAAGTGTATTAACTTTATTAATATATATTAGTTCACATTATACACTGTAATGTAATGAGGTAGTGGAATTTTACTGGAGACTTTGGTATTGTTCACGCTTCCGTAAAACAAAAGGACAGCCCGGCCCTGGAAAGAAGGACTTTGCTTCTGGGAAGCTTAGAGCTGCCCATGAAGGCTGAAGGACACCCCGGGACAACCAAGATAACGCCAGCCCCTCTGACACGGCTCTGAAACCCTCCCAGCATCGTCCGGGGTCGTAGATCAGTAACGCCAGCAGGACGGACTCCCGGACATCTGGATCGGCAGACAAGCAGCAAGAATGCTGCAAAACCAGAGTTGCTTTGCAAAGTTTTACTATGATTAATAATTGGTTGGGGGGGTGTTAGTGATCAGTCAAATCGTGTTGTACCTGAATGCTTGAAGGGTGTAAGAACCCCATGCAAAACCACATTTGGGGTGCCCCAGTTTGGCTGGGACACCTCATGTCCCAGCATGAATAAATATTTACTCTCGTAGTTTGTGTCCCAGCCTCTCTCCTCAGTTGTGAGTTTTTTATAACACCCGTTGGGTGGGGTTTGCTCTCCCGGGATGGGGAATGCGATGTCCTTCTGCTCCCTCTGCCCCCCACAGATCTCCCCCCGCAGCGGCTGAACCCGGCCATACAAAATTATTAAATTTACACCAAGATATAAGTTCCCCATCGGGATAGGGATGGGATTTTGCTGCAAAGCGAGGAAAATATGTGGGTGCAGCAGCTAAAGAAGGGATGTTATTGGCACGGATGAAGCAGAGGAAGGAGTGACAGATAACAATTCCACCCGCCCAAGGTCGAGGCAGACACCCACGCCAGCAAAACGCAGTGGCTGGCCTCGCTAAATGATGTGTCTGAGCCAGAACAGCAAACACAGCAGCGAGACTTCCCCGAAGAGCGGGCGGCGAGAGAAAAAGTAATGAGTTTTTTGTTCTTTTTCTGCAGGCGGCTGTAGCTGTCAGGGCTCGAGCACAGCGGGAGGGTACGTGGTGTCACGGGTCAGCTGCGCGAAAGCAGCGCCCTGAGCTCGGGAAATCATTTTGCTGAGGCTGCAGTGACAAGGAGCCAAAAAGATACATCACATCATCCCCAATTTGCCGAAATTTGCCCAGTGCAAGGTGCGTCCTTGGCACGAGCCTCTTTACTGAGGAGCGCAAAGGAGAGAATGAGACATCAGGAGGTATCTTAGGGATTTATAATTTCTCTGCAGCTCTGCCCTCCAGTTCCAGCTCTGGGCTGGTTTGGTCACCAGTTCCTTCCCTCTGATTTTTTATTTGTAGTGAATATTAGCAAAAGCAACTTCTATTAGCTAAAAAACCCTGCTTCCCGGCCCCTCGCTCCTCCATCTGCACCCTTCGGCGTAGCCTGGTAACAGGTCCGATGGAAGATATGGTCTGCTGGAAGAAAAGTCCAGCAAAACGGTGGCCATTTCCAGCTGGCCCAGTTCTGCATCGAGCACAGCTACGCGGGACAGGGCGCAATGTCGGGCTGGGAACCGGGGCAAGAAGCATGATGGCTGCAGGAGATGGGAGCTGCCAAAATGGGAAGGGGGGAACTGGCAGTCGCTAAAGCAAGTTCTGCCATCAGGAAGCTACTTGTGAAAAAAATACACGTTTGCTGTCTTATTTTTTTGCTGATGATCTTAATTTTACTGCATGTGTAAGATTTGCTTTAGCAAAACAAATATCACTCTTGGGTTTTTGCCATACCATGAATTTTTAATGCTTTATTAGAACGCTGGAGGGTTTCAGCCCAGTCTGCGACTGCTTAATAGAGTGAAACTCCGCTTCGTTACCTGCTCACGCACCGCCGGGGCCATCTGTCCTCAGGATTTAGCAGCTGGGAAACCAAGCCCAGCTGCCAGCTAATCCCACGCAAACCAGGTACCCCTTGCAAAAACCCGCTTTGAAAGTTGTCTACGTCTTCACGCACAGAGAGATTTATTTTTAAAAAAAGGGGTTTAGGACTCTGTGGGATCCGCCAGCGCTTTTGCTACCTAATAAACAACCAGTGCTGAGTGCCAAAAACAGTGATCGTGGAGGAAAAAGGCTGCAAAGGCTTTGTTAGTGCACGGTCCGAGAGGAAGGATGCAGCGGTGGCAGCCAGCAAAACCCCAAGGCTGGGGTGATGCATGAGGGGGGATTTATATCGGTGCTGGAAAAAATGTATTGAAAAATAATGTATTAAAAAAGAGATGAGTGGTGTTGCTCAGGGGGCGGTCTTGGGACCGGCGCTGCTGAACATCTTTGTTGGCGACACGGACAGCGGGATCGAGCGCACCCTCAGCAGGTTTGCCCATGACACCAAGCTGTGTGGTGCGGTCGGCACGCTGGAGGGCAGGGATGGCATCCAGAGGGACCTGGACAGGCTGGAGAGGTGGGCCCATGTGAACCTCATGAAGTTCAACAAAGCCAAGTGCAAGGTCCTGCACCTGGGTCGGGCAATCCCAGGCATAAATACAGGCTGGGCAGAGAATGGATTGCGAGCAGCCCCGAGGAGAAGGACTTGGGGGTGTTGGCTGATGAGAAGCTCAACATGAGCCGGCAATGTGTGCTCACAGCCCACAAAGCCAACCGTATCCTGGGCTGCATCAAAAGCAGCGTGGCCAGCGGGGCGAGGGAGGGGATTCTCCTGCTCTGCTCCGCTCTCAGGGAGCCCCACCTGGAGCCCTGCGTCCAGCTCTGGGGCCCCCAGCGTAAGAAGGACATGGACCTGGTGGAGCAGGTCCAGAGGAGGCCACGAAGATGCTCAGAGGGCTGGAGCACCTCTGCTGTGAGGACAGGCTGAGAGAGTTGGGGCTATTCAGCCTGGGGAGACCTTATAGCGGCCTTCCAACACCTGAAGCGGGCTACAAGCAAGCTGGAGAGGGACTTTTTACAAGGGCACATAGTGATAGGACAGGGGGTAACAGCTACAAACTGAAAGAGGGCAGATTTAGATTAGATATAAGGAATTCTTCCCTCTGAGGGTGGTGGGGCCCTGGACCAGGCTGCCCAGAGAAGCTGTGGATGCCCCATCCCTGGAAATGTCCAAGGCCAGGTTGGGTGGGGCTGTGAGCAACCTGGTCTGGTGGAAGGTGTCCCTGCCCATGGCAGGGGGGTGGAACGAGATGATCTCTAAGCTCCCTTCCAACCCAAACCATTCCGTGATTCTATGCAGAAAAATGCATTGAAAAATGCATTAAAAAAAAAAACCAACGTATTGGAGAAAGACCCAAGGGCAGCCGCGCTGTGGGGCCGCAGCCCCAGCCCCAGCCCCAGCCCCGCCGCCCCGCGGCTCCCCCGGCGGGAGGCGCGCCGCCCTGGCCACGCCCACCCAGCTGCGTCAGCGTCCCGAGGCGACAGCGGCGACCAATGGGAGCTGGCGGCGGTGCCGGCGCGGTGGGAGCGGCCATTCACAAAGCGGCGGGGGATGAATGGGGCGGGTCACGTGGTGAGGCGCGGGGCCACGCCCCCCTCCCCTTTGCTCGGGGCCGCGATGGAGCCGGGGCCGGGGCCGGGGCCGGGGCCGGGGCGCTGGGCCGCGGCCTGCTGCGTGCTGACCGGCGCCTCCCGGGGCTTCGGGCGCAGCCTGGCGCGGCTGCTGGCCCCGCGGCTGGGCCAGGGCTCGGTGCTGCTGCTGCTGGCGCGGTCGGCGGCGCCGCTGGCCGAGCTGGCGGCCGAGCTGCGGGGGAGCGGCAGCGGGCTGCGGGTGGAGTGCGTGGCCGCCGACCTGGGCTGCGAGCAGGGGCTGAGGCGGGCGGCCGCTGCCCTGCGGGAGGTGCTGCCCGCCGCGCCGCCGGGCCGCCTGCTCCTCATCAACAACGCCGGTAACCGCCCCCCCCTCCCCGGGCTCGGCCCCGGCCAGCCCCGCCTCGGGCCCGCAGCGGCTGAGCCGCGGCTCGCTGGGGGCTTTGGGTGCCAGTAAATGACCGAACCGCCTCAGTGACGGAGGGAGCAGCAGGGGTTTCACCCTCTCCGGATCTTAGTGGTTTAGTAAAGCAATGAATCTGGGGAGCAGAGCAGGGGTGGTTCGCTGCCGGGGTCACGGTGCTTTGCTGCTCGCAAGGTCTGACCCGTTACTCATGGCGTAGGGCCAGCTGGGCACCCTCCCTCCGCTCTGCTCCCGGAGGACAAATCACAGAATCACAGAACGCTTTGGGATGGAAGGGACCTTCAACGCCCACCCAGTCCCACCCCTGCCACGGGCAGGGACATCTACAACCAGATCAGGGTGCTCACAGCCCCGTCCAGCCTGGCCTTGGATGTTTCCAAGGATGGGGCATCCACCACCTCTCTGGGCAACCCCTGCCAGTGTCTCACCACCCTCACTGTAAACAATTTCTTCCTTGTGTAAAACCAAACAAAAAACAAACCTTCAGAAGAACTCCCAGCCCTGCCTTGTGGGTGCTTTGCTTGCCATCTTTAATGCCTGTTGGATTTAGTGCCTTTATTTCCCCCGTTACCGCTAGAAATAAGGCCATGTGTAATAGGTGCTACAGGAGTTGGGTCTTTTACTCACTTAGTCCGGAAAGAGGGACGTGCAGGAGGGAACATGGTGGCCCCGGGGGATGTTGTGCTTCAGGCTGGAGGTTGGGAGCTGTTTGTTTTGGCAGGGCAGGTCCATGTCCCGTGTCACTGCTGTCGGTTCAGTGGGTGACCCGAAAGCCATGTGCTGAGCAACTCGCTGGGCCAGCAAAGCTGCGCGCTTTTGTCCGCAATAGGCTGTTGGACGTTGAAATGTAGGAGTAAAAGGGATCTGCTGTGTTGAACCCATCTTTAACTACTCCAGCCTCATTTGTCCTTCCTTCCTAGGCTCCCTGGGCGACATCTCCAAATCATTCCTCGATCTCACCGACCCAGATGAGATCAACAGCTACTTTGCCTTCAACGTCACCTCGGCGCTTTGCCTGACCTCCACCGCCCTGCAAGCCTTCGGGAAGCGGCCCGGCTCGAGCAGGACGGTGGTGAACATCTCCTCGCTCTGTGCCGTGAAGCCCTTCAAGAACTGGGCGCTGTACTGCAGCGGGAAGGCTTCCCGGGACATGATGTTCCAGGTGCTGGCGCTCGAGGAGCCCGATGTCCGTGTACTCAACTACGCCCCGGGTGAGGAGGGAAGCTCATTAATAGCTGTTAATTTTCTCCTGGCTTGGTGGCTAAAAGATTCTTGGCAGCCGAGCCAGGTACAGAGGGAAAATGAGCCCCGGATTTTGCTTTCTCCTTATGTGATTTCTTTTTTGTTGCTCTTTCCCCAGGTCCCTTGGACACGGACATGCAGCTCTTGGCCCGGACTAAGACCGGAGACCCTGAGATGCGTCAGTATTTCCAAAGCCTGCAGGAGAGCGGCCAGCTGATAGACTGCACCGTGTCGGCCCAGAAGCTGCTGAATCTCCTGGAGGAGGACACCTTCAGCTCCGGCGCCCATGTGGATTTCTACGACATCTGAGTTACTCTCGCTTTCACCCTCACCTTCATGCTTTGCTTTCAGCTTCTGTCCGCCGAGCTGCGCCGTGGGTGCCTCCAGCGTCTTTGGTGACCTTGTTTGAGTCCTGGGTGCTGTGCAGCTTTCAAGAGAAGACCTCTGGGTGCCTTATCAATACTCCTAGTGCCCCGATGGGGATGGGGGACAGTTATTGCTTTGCTGCGCTGTAGCTGTTGAGCCCTCCTGGGTACCTGCTGGCAGGAGCGGGGATTTCTCAGCTGCTCGGAGCCGGATCGGGGAGCAAAATTGGCTTTTCCAAGGGAATGGGCATGGAGGCTTAAAGCTTTCCTGCGCAGGAGCGTGTGTGAGCCGAGGAGGTACCGAGGCACGCGCGGCCAGGTCAGAAAGCCGCCCCAGAAGGTCTCGAACAACGCAACAGTAGGGTTAGAGCTGGGTGTCCCTGTGTCTGTCCCCTTTGCCCCGCAGGAGCTGCGTGCTCAGCACCTGAGCAAGTCGCCACAGGGCAAAAGAGCTGTTCCCGAGGCTGGAGGTGGTGGCTGTCCCCCCAGAGCCCTGACTGGCCGTCCCCCGTCTCACCAGTGCCTTGTCCAGGCTCTCCTGCAGTTCTGCGATCGTCTCCGTGCCAGTTTTGTGCATTAAGATGTGGAGCGAAGCCTGTCCCTGTGGTTTTTGTGCAAGGGCAATAAATCACCAGGAGGGGGAGCTGGCCATGGAGGAGATGGGAATTTTGGGTGCCTGGCTGGGGTCACCCGCTGCCATGAACCTGTGCACGAGCGCAGCACGGGTTAGAGTACATCTGAGACACAACCCTGAGTTGGTGCCATGCTCCTGTTCGCAGGTTCTGAGTCCAAGCCTGGATCTGGGGCTTCAGCCCCTCCTGGTTTGTTCTTTTAATTATTTGTGGGGTTTTATCCTCATTTTCTCATCGGATTCCAGAGGCACAGGCGCTTATAGACTTGCCCTTCCAGAAGGCAGCTTATCTGCAGTGTGTGTTGATGCAGGAGAGCTGCTCTGAAGCGCGGTGGCATCCCCTGCGCACCCTTCCAACGCCCGGCATCTCTCTGCACTCTGACAGCAACTTTCCTGCGGTCGTCTTCTGTCTCAGCCCCATATTTCAAATCTTGTCAGCTTGAATCTCCAGTCATTAAAAGTCTCACGTCTGGTCTGGGTCTTCTGCTGTATCTTTACAAGTGGGTAAACTTTTGGGAGGGGAGAGCCTGGGTTAAGCACTGTCTTCATCCAACACGGCACCACGCGTGCCCTCCTGGAGTCCTCTTCTTCCATCTCTGAGCCATTTCATTAACTCTGTGTTAACTTAATCCTGTCACGTTCAAGAAAACCTTCTCTCTAGCTAGTCTGCTGCTTGGTTTCATCTTCCCTCTATGCCTGTGAAACTCATTATTAGCCAAACCCCCTCTGCTGCTCACTGCACTGGCAAGGAGTTGTTTTTCTGGGGTTTGATGCCTGGTGGTGTTTAATGCGGTCTGTGAAACCTCTGCATCCAACAAAGGATGGAGATTCTCCTTGGCTCTCCTTTTGTTGCTGATATATTTGTAAAAACATTTTTTGTTATCTTTAACTGCAGTGGCCAGTTTAAGTTCTAGCTGGGCCTTTGCCTTTCTAATTTTCTCCCTGGCACAGGCTGCCCAGGGCAGGGGCTGAGTCCCCATCCCTGGAGGGATTTAAAAGCCGGGGAGATGTGGTGCTGAGGGACATGGGTTAGTGGTGGCCTTGGCAGTGCTGGGTTAACGGTTGGACCTGATGATCTTAAGGGTCTTTTCCAACCTAAACCATTCTATGATTCTATGAAACCTGGATGGACATGCTGCTGCTAAAAATCCCCCATCTCCTTCCTTTGTATCCATATGGGCTTGTCCCATCCCTTCTTGGGCAGAAATCCTCTTTTGGGATCTGATTCTCTGCAAAAATAATGCCAGTGCTCAGAGCTGGGAGTCCCAAGTCCTGCCCTTACAGGGTCACAGACCCCGGGCTGGCCAGAAGCTGGGCTGAAGGTGGAAGAGCCCCCTGAAAAGGCTCAAGGAGCCCCAAATTGCAGGAGGAGGTGGGTGGGTGCTGGGGGACAGGGCTGCCCTGGGCACGGGGACAACTTGGTACCAGCTGGGTGGGAGATGCAGATGGGTTCTTCAGGGTAAGACACATTAAAAGCCAGGATACCCAAGGGGGAGGATTATATTTGGACTGTGCGTACTTGGTTGAGGTCTGACCACCCCCCAGTGGCTGGGGGTGTATGAGCAGCTCTGTGTGTCTTCTTGGAGCATCTGCGTGAGGGGTTGTGGGGTCACAGAGGTGCCACTTGAAACCAGGCACTTCTCCAACCCAAACCTCTCCCCCAAGAGAGGATACATAGGCGGGGAATGCTGACTTCAAATAGCGAGGTGCTTATGTCCTGCTGCACACAATGTTAATGAAATTAATGAAACTGGATTTGATTCATAGCATGGTTTGGGTTGGAAGGGACCTTCAAAGATCATCTAGTCCCCCTCCCATGGGCAGGGACACCTTCCACCAGACCAGGTTGCTCAAAGCCCCATCCAACACATCCCACCCAAAGCCTTGAACACTGCCAGGAATGGGGCATCCACAGCTTCTCTGGGCAACCTGGTCCGGTGTCGCACCACCCTCATTGTAAAAAATGTCTTCCTTACATCCAATCTAACCCTACCCTCTTTCAGTTTAAAACCATCGCCCCTCGTCCTGTCACAACAGGCCCTGGTAAAAAGTCTGTCCCCATCTTTCTTATAAGCCTCCTTTAAGTATTGAAAGACTGCAATAAGGTCTCCCCGCAGCCTTCTCTTCTCCAGGCTGAACACCCCCAGCTCTCCCAGCCTTTCTCCACAGCAGAGGTGCTCCACCCTCGGGCCATTTTCATGGACCTGGGTCACTTTTCGCTCCCTTTTCTCTCTCCCCTGGTGCCTGGGGGCAGCCCACAGGCAGCAGGAGCAAAACTCAGCCTTGGTGTCTCTGTCCCTTCACCCAGGAAACTCTACAGCTGCTGGAAGGGGAAACCTGTTGCAAACATCAGGCACGTACCAGGTGCGCGTCCTGCGGCTGCGGTGATGTGCTGTGGCTCACGCTGCTGAGTTTTGCTGGTGAAGCAGCCATGTGCTCGCAGTTCAATGGAGTATGTTTGTCTTCAGCGTGGCCACTCCATACTTTGTGCTCCAAGCTGTCTCCCAGATGTTTTAATTTTTAGGGATTTCATCTCCTTGGACTCACTGTGTGTGTGTGTGTTCAGGTGTTTGGCATTGCTCCGTAACCCCCAGGGACACATCGAGGTTGTGACTCCTGCCCCAGGAGCAGAGTTCTGCCCAGGGAGAAATGCCATGATGCTTTCAGGGCATCCCCTGGGTGCCAGCATCCCCCTGGGTACCAGCATCCCCTGCCCAGGGAGAAATGCTGTGATGCTTTCAGGGCATCCTCTGGGTACCAGCATCCCCCAGGTACCGGTATCCCCTGGGTACCAGCATCCACTGCCCAGGGAGAAATGCCATGATGCTTTCAGGGCATCCCCTGGGTACCAGCATCCCCTGGCCAAGGAGAAATGCCAGTGATGTTTTCAGAGCATCCCCTGGGTACCAGCATCACCCTGGGTACCAGCATCCCCTGGGTACCAGCATCCCCTGCCCAGGGAGAAATGCCATGATGCTTTCAGGGCATCCCCTGGGTACCAGCATCCTCTGGGTACCAGCATCCCCTGCCCAGGGAGCGGGCCCAATTTCCATCCCCCCGTGGGACCAGCTGACATCTGTGCACCCACGGGTGCTGTGAGATGCAATTGCAAAACGATATGAAATATTTTTCTTCCCTTTTCTAGCATTTTCTGTGACCAGCTGAGGGCGTACCGAGACCGGGTAACGGACACCAGCCAGAGCAGTGTCCGGAGGGTGAGAGCGCATCGGTGCCTCTGGAAGAGCAAGGGGCTGTTGGGAGGGGATGGAGCGGGGTGCAACTCAGGCTCCCCTCCCGCCTTTGCACCGTCTCATCACAGGTCCCTACGACGACTGATTTTTTTTTTTTTTAATTAAGGCTCCATGTCCTGGAGCCATGGGACCATGCCAGAGGCTCAACTGGGAGAAAAAGGAGTATTAAAAAAAAAAAAAGAAGTTTTGAGCTCTCCTAATTTCAGAGACAGGAGCTCCCAGCTCACCTGGCAAAGCGTATCGGATGGGGCTAACGTGTCCGGCCCTAGGGGAGCCCCGATATTCGGGCAGTGCTCTCCCACGGGCTAAGGATGAACCCTGCGGCTGAAGGGAGTCACCCCAAAAGGAGCTGTCACCTCCTCCATCCCAGGCAGGGGCCACGGGCTCTGTTCTCCCTGACGGGGGTAACGTGGGGCTTGTGAAGCCCAAAATCCTACCTAGCACGAGGGGTCCCCGCAAGCGGGTCTGCCTCCCCGCCAGCCCCCCGCCAGCCTGCCTTCCCACCCTGCCTCCTCCAGCGAAATACTGCGCAGGGCATTTTTTTTTTTCCCTTTGCTTTTTCCTTCCCATCCCATCCCTGGAGCAAAGTGCTGGGGGTCGTGGCAGCCCCAGGACGGGCTGTCCAGCCCCGCTCTCCCAGTGCGTGGCTGCAAGGGCTCCCATGGGACAGCCCGTCCCCCCGTGTCCCCCCCTTTGCTCTGAGCTCATGTACTTACAAGAAAAGCGTTTTACTCGCTGCTAGGGGCAAAGCAGCGGGATGGACATGGTGCCAGCGCTGGGCCCTTCCCGGCTGCAGCCATTTCTCTAGCGAATGGATGGTGCTGAAGGTGTGATGTGTCCCTGAGCCCTGGGAAATGGGGGGGGACAAGGCTGGAGCGCGAGCTGTGCAGATGCCTCCCCGTGTGAGATCCCTATTAAAGCGCTACAGAAAGCCCCTACGATGGCCTCGATAGCAGTTTGGGGCAGGAAGGGAAGCATCTGTGCGATGCTTTGGGGTGACACCATCCAAGCGACCGGCCCCAGGTCCCCGGGACCCTCCCCAGCCCCCTCCCCATGCCAGGGGAGACACTGTGCCCTTTGTGCCTGTGGTGAAATGCAGGGAACTGGGTTATGAAAGGAGGCAAAGTCGCTGCTGGGATTTTGTTTCTGCCTGTGTGACCAGGTCCCCGGGATGGCGGCAAGGGCGAGCCTGCTAAATCCCCCCCAAAGCCTCCCAAATTAAAACTGGCGCGCACCCAACGACCTCCCAAATCTCGGCCGCTGACCTGGGCTGCCCCCGGCTCAGCGGGGCGATAGGCTGCAGCCGGGTTCCTCTGCCCCTTATTAAAGTTTTTCTCAGCAGAGGGGAGAAGAAGACCTTTATTTTCCCATCCGGTAGCCAGAAATGCTGAGTACGGGCCTTTCAGCCAGGACGCCGAGTGCCCAAACAAGCAGCCACCTCCGGACATGGGGCCAAAGGTAAATGAGCTGCTCCTCCGGCAAAGGTGCTCCTGGGGAGAGGGGAAAGGTCTGGTGGTGCCCATGCTTCCCACCCAGGGACCCCCATCCTGCGTGCAGAGACCCCTGAGATGCCCTTGGAGACACCCATGCCATGCGCGCGGCACGGCGTTAATATGGGGGATGCCTGGGATGGGGGGTTCCCCCCCATCCCAGGCATCCCCCATATTAACGCCGTGCCGCGCGCATGGTTCAAGTGTCGCCTAGACACACAACCACTCATCCCAAAGCCTCCCGCCTCTCTCTGCGACAAGTCAGGAGCTTTGCAGGGTCTTCTCGAGGCCGTGGCTGGGATTTGGTGGATGTTCACCGAGCCCCAGAGGGTTAGAACAACAAACATCTTTCTGCTGAGCTGGCACGGTTCTCACCGACTTTTCTCCCCGAGACTGAACGCTTGCTCGCGCGTCCTCCTGCCTGTAACTCTTCGCCCTCCTCGCTCTCAGCCTGCTGATCTGCTTTTATTCTTCCCCCCCTCTATGCTGTCCCCTGGTTTTGGTGGCCTTAGCGTTAAGGAAGGAGAAGGACCAGCTCCAGGCTGGCCATGTCCCCTGGAGCAGCCATTTAATGTGTAACGAGGGCCCCGTTGGTCCAGCAAGGAGAGATGACAGATTAACCCAGTTTAGAGCCAAAGAGCAGCGGGTTTGCTGGTAAACTGTCCTGTTCCTGCGAGCTTCAAATGCCTTTAATGAGTTATTATTTAGTCTGCTATGGAGGTTAATGGGGGGACATTGCAGAAATGATCTGTGATTAATTAAACCATCTTTATCCAGCACAGGCAGAGCAGCTGGACTTGCTGGGCTGGGCACTAAGCTGGGATCAGTGCTGGATCCCTGCCTTTGGCATCGCTCCTGGCGCTGCCCTGCACCCATCAAATTCACCGGTGGTCAAACTGGGCCCTGCAGACCAACAGCCACCTCCGCCCTGGTGGGAAAGAGCTGCCAGAAATAGGAGGGTTTTTCCCTGGTTTTTATGTAGCACCCCAAAGCCAGACTTTGTCCCGTTTGCTGCTGGTCCATGTGGGATGCAGCCGGCTGCATTTCGAGCCTCCTTCCCCGAATATCGAGTGCGGAGCCAGAGGCAGGCTGTGGCCGAGCTGCTCCCATAGCTCCCCCGGGATCTGGGGACACCGGCCGGTCCCGGCACAGGGTGCTCCCTGTCCCCTTTCCTTCAGCAGAGCTGCGGTTCAGCTCAGCGCATCCATCCTCCTCCTCCATGGCCCCTCCTGCGCCGCCTCTGGTGCCCAGCCTTGAAACCCTCCTGTGCCGATGGCTCAGCCCTTCCCCAAGCACCGAATAATCCCGGCGGATCCTGGTCCTTCCCATTAGGATGCTGGGACACTCTGGCAGATGCTCAGCACTGGGGTTTAAAACAGAAAGGACAAGCAAGTCGTGCTGCACCCATCGCTCACAGCACCCCATCCCATGTGGAATCCCATAGGAAACCCGGAGCCGCTCCTTCCTTAGGGATCTCGCATCGCCCAGCCGGCAGCGTGGCCTCACCCTGCCCGTGCCACCGTCGGCAAAGCTGCCGCCGAGGCACCGCGGCGAGGCCGGGAGCCACATTCACATTCCTGCCGCGAGCACACTTGTCAGCCGAGCTGTCAGCCGCTCCCGTAATAGGGCCACGGCGGTCACTCGTGTTGGGAGTAAACACAGCCGAATCTGAGAAAACAAGAGCAGAGCCGAACCCGGGTGCTTCCAGCGAGGCTGCAAAGTATCAGCGCACTCGGGGGGGCAGGGGGATGCCCGGCCTCCCCCCCTCCCCATCACTGCCCGCTGTGAACCCCAAAAAGCCCTCGGGAAGGATGCTCTGCAGCGGTGGCGGACCCCGGCATGGCAGGCTGCTCCCGGAAGGAACCACTGGGGACCTGGGATTAAAAAATGGGTGGTTTGGTGGCATCGGAGGTGGCACGTGGGATGGACGGGGACAGCCCTGGCCTGGAGCTGCTCGGGGACGCAAGGCGGTGGAGCCGCAGGTTGGTGATTTCTAGCAGAAAGCCACCCCCAGCTTTGGCTGGAGGAAAAGCACTTTTTTCTTTTTTTTTTTTACTAAAAAAATGGCATTTTGCATGTGCCAGAGCTGCCCTGAGCCTGGGGAAACCCCATTTGGAGAGAGGGTCCAGCCTCCATGCCAGCCTCCGGCCAGCATCCCCCCGGCTGCCCTGCACCCCTGGGCACCCCCTGCCACCTCCAGCCGTGTCACCAGCGCTGGCGGGGACACCTCGGCTGGGTGGGACGATCCAGGCTCTGCGTGGGGACCGGGGGGCTCGTCGGGGCTGCAGCGAGGAGGAGGAGCAGCCCTGTGAATAATTAGCGCTGGCTTATTCGTTTTGCACTATTCCTCCAACTCCTAAACTCTCCCCGCAACAAAGAGGCGGCCGACCTGAAAAGCCGAGGATTTAGGACAAAGAAGGGGCCGGGAGCGGAGCAGGGCGGCCGCGGGCGCGATGCTGCTTCGGGGCAGAGCGGGATGCAGACCGCGCCGCCGGATCCCCGGCCGGCGGCGATGCCCTCGATCGGGCCGCGCACTCCATCCCTAACTCCCCAAATTCAGAGGATGCGTCTTTCCCCGCTCCGGCCCAGCAGTGCCCGGCGTGATTCTTCACATCCAGAAACCCTAAGAAGCTGAAAACACCAGAAAATATTTTCTCCCGGCGGGGAGGGGAGAGGGCGGCTATTATCCTCATCCAAAGCAAACCCGAAATGTTGGGGTCCGGAGGGTGTCCCTCCGCCTTTGAAATCCCCCGCAGCCTTTCTTCCCATTGAACCATCTCCCGGCTCAGCTCAGAAGTTTCTTCCCCACCCCCTCTTTTTTTTTTTTTTTTAATTTAATAATAAAGCATCTCAGATCTCCGAGTTACAACTCATCTCACACCTAAGCGAGATTGCGTTTTGCACAAGCCTTTCAGCTGTTTTCTCAATCTCTCCTCTGTCTCATTCTCAATTCAGGCAGTTGCTATAGGTATGTTTTAATCCCCAGCATGGTAGATTTTAATTAGTCTTTGTACAGATGGCCAATTAACATTCATTACTTTTGCCTTGAGCGATTAATTATGAGTTTGGATAGAATGGGAGATGGAGACAGAGGAAAGATGGGCAGGTGAATAAAAAAAGGGATTTTAATCAGAGTTTGGGATTTTTTTTCCCCTTCTTATTTATATATATACACACACACACGCAGAAAGAGGAGGGAAGAGAAAAGCGGCAACACGATGCGAGTTACGCTCCCGCTGAACCGCTTCCAGTCCCGAGGCCACGGGGATGGGCTCCAAGGGGGGACAGAGATTCGCCACCTCCGGCCGGCGATGCTGCGGGGCTCAGGGGCTGCGGTCCAGCCCAGCCCCACCCAGGGATGGGGAAACTGAGGCAGGGAGCGCCGGGGCAAGCCTGCGGCTCCCAGGGCACAGCCGAGCGCCCGGCCTGGAAATCGGTACCCAGGGCCGAATTCGGATGCCTGGGCATCGTGGTTTTGGGGTTGTAACGGTGCTGGGGGCGGCCGAGGGAGCGGTGACAGGAGCTGGGTGAACCCGCGTAGCGGTGTGCAGGACGGGGCCTGTAATTCTCCCCGCGCAACACCCGTTGACACGTCGCTAATTCTTCCTAATTGATTTTTCACACTGGCGGGAGGGAGACGGTGACATCCAACAACAGAGCCCTGATGTCGCGGCTTTCTCCTCCATGAAAGGGGCCGGCACCCTCCCCCCCGGAGCCGACATACTTCTGCCTGGCCCGGGTAGCCATGGTGAGACGTTGCCCAAATCCTTTCACCGCCGTGCCGCTGGAGGCTGGCGATGCTCCGCGCCGCCCGTGCCAGCCCGCTCGCAGCAGCTATTTTCAGGCACGCAGGCAAGCAGGCAGGAAAAATTAAAATAGCAAAAGCCCCTGGGGCCATATCCTGCCCCAGTTCCTTGGCCGAGGGGGATGCACCTGCATTTCGTGCCGTCCCGGCACGTGTGAATCGGCAACGGGTTCCAGATTCGGCATTTCTGGGTTATTTTGGCGGCGGGCAAGGTGTGCCGCGGGACTTGGAGGGCTCCTCACGGCGCCGCTGGCTGGGATTTTACACCCGTTCTGTTGAAATCTGGGGATTTCTTTTTTAGTGCATTTTACATTTTGGCCCCAAACCTCTCGAGATTGGCGCTTCTCCCCAGCACAACTTTCTTAAATCAGTCACTCAGGCGGCAGAGTGGGGGGTCCAGATCCCTTCCCGCATGGCAGGGATGTGGCCGCTGCGTCCTGTACCCACGGCATGGCTGGTGGACGTGCCACCGGCATCCCAGTGTGATCCCTGGGTGGACGTGCCACCGGCATCCCAGTGTGATCCCTGGGTGGATGTGCCACCTGCATCCCGGTGTGATCCCGGGTGGATGTGCCACCTGCATCCCAGCGTGGTCCCTGGGTGGACGTGCCACCTGCATCCCGGCGTGATCCCAGGTGGATGTGCCACCTGCATCCCGGTGTGATCCCGGGTGGATGTGCCACCTGCATCCCAGCGTGATCCTGGGTGAATGTGCCACCTGCATCCCAGCGTGATCCCGGGTGGATGTGCCACCTGCATCCTGGCATGATCCCGGGTGGATGTGCCACCTGCATCCTGGCATGATCCCGGGTGGATGTGCCACCTGCATCCCGGCACAGTCCCTGGGTGGATGTGCCACCTGCATCCCGGCACGGTCCCTGGGTGGATGTGCCACCTGCATCCCGGCGTGGTCCCTGGGTGGGTGCCCACCACCAGCACAGGTGGCCGAGCCCGTGGGGATTCACCCTCAACGGTGCTTGAGCACTGGCTCAGCTCATCCCACTTGCAGGCTGCTGAGACTGCCCAGGGCTCCAGGGAATAGGTGGGTGCCCTGGAGCATCAAAACGATGCTGGGCACCCACCCCAAGGGACCTCCCCTGCTGCAAACACCTCCATCTCCACACTCGTGAGCTGGATCCGGCCTCTGCCACCCGCAGGGACGAGCGTGGCCTCTGCCAGACCATCGCCACCAGCAACCCCCCAGCTTTGCAGGGTTTTTTTGCAGATGAAATACAGGTGGGACGAACAGGACCCGACGGTCCCCACTGCCTCCAACGGTAACCGAACCCCCCCCGCAGCGGCTCAAGGCTTCCTCTGGGGCGAGGAAGAGGAGGCCGGGAGCGCGGGCGCCGCCGTACGGCACCGTCCCCACCTGCAGAGCGGTGGCAGGGTATGGCCCTCTCTAAGTATACGCCATTGAAATGTGCACATTTCCTAAAAGCAATATGGAACAGCTAAATATACTGCTCACAAATCTGTTTACACTAATAATGGCTGGGAGCCTGCCATCCATATGACTGCAAGGAACCATTGATTCAACATAAATTAACTGAAAATTACTTGCGAGAGGGAGAAACTCACGGCATTTTATATTTAATTTTTTTTCCCCTTCTCTTTTTTCCCCCCCCCGCCAGGGAAGGGGGAAGCCGGAGACACCGGCACCTCCGCTACCGACAGCCATGGCTGTGTTTGGCAGCAGCTCCGCTCTTTCCTTGCCGGCCCCTCTCCCCATCCGCAGGGATGGGGACCGGGATGCCCGGCAAGCCAGGATTTTCCATCCCAGCACCGGGGACTCGAGCTGCCGCCAGGGCTAAATGAACACAATATTTACCTGTTTTCCAAGAAACGGCAATGGAGACGGAAGGGTCCGAGTCATTATTTTGGTGCGGGCAGATTGCTAACTTGTTTAAATTTAAAAAAAGGGGGAAAAAAAAGAAGAAAAAAACCCACCAGAATTGGCAGCTCCTCGCGTATTAGTTGAAATGCTGCAGACTTGGCTCCCGCTCACCTCCGCAACATAATGTTAAATGGCATCAAGACAGTATATCAGTCATTTACATATGTTGCTTATAGACGCCAAACTTATTAACACAATAAAACTGCTGCTAAGAAGCTTTCCTGCCTATTTTTCTCCTGGAGAATGTCAGTGTTGGAAGCACCTAGCCGCCTCGTATGGAAACACCCGGGGTTGCCTTTCATATGGCACCCGGGAAAATAAACATGTGAATCACTCAAGGTCCCCCTCCGACCACTTCCAAAGCAAAGTGGGAGGAAGATTCAGTGATTGGGAGCATTGTGCATGGGGGGAGATGGCCAGCACCCAGCCCACCCAGCAGCACCCCGCGAGCCCCGGCATCCCCCCGAGGCACGCCGCCTCCCCGGACCGGCTTCACCCCAGGACCGGCTTCAAACCCCCCTGCTCTGAGGTGTCCCCAGCTCCCTGCCCTCGCAGCCGAGGTCTGGAAACGCTGGAAGGGGGAGCCTGGCTGATTCATATATTTATTATCCTGGGTGCCATATGAAAAGCAACCCCGGGTGTTTCCATACGAGGCGGCTAGGTGCTTCCAACACTGATGCTCTCCGCGCGGGAAAGGAGGCAGGAAAGCTTCTTAGCAGCAGTTTTATTGTGTTAATAAGTTTGGCGTCTATAAGCAACATATGTAAGTGGCTGGTACACCGGCTTGATGCCTTTTAACGGCACGTTGCGGAGGTGAGCGGGAGCCAAGTCCGCTGATCTCCCCTAATATAACGCTGCGCCGTCCCCGCAGGGTTTCGGGGCGAATCTCCCAGCATCTGAGCGGGGAGAGCCCCTCTCCCTGTGGTTTCTTTGCCCCTGACACGGTGCAATCTCGCAGGGGATCTTGCTTTCTCAGCTGCTGGAGCAAAGCCGGCATGAGCCCGGGGGGGTCCGACGTGGGGGTCACGCTCCGGTGCCGTCCGAGGGAGCACCCAAACCCTCCCCGGGGCTGGAGGCGTAATTCCCTGTGTTGAAATTTCCCAAGCTCTGGTAGAAAGACATTTTTGCTGCAACGATGACCCTGCCGTGCATGGAAAAGCATTTCCGAGGGAGACATCCTATAGCCCCGGAGGGACATCTGCGGTGGGACATTAGCTGGGAGACCAGTCTTCACCCCCAAAACCAGTGGGGAGGCTGGCTGAACCCAAACTCCGCGGCTGAGCTCTTCTTCGTGCTGCCAGTGGTACAAACCCTCAAAAACATCCCCAGGAATCACAGTGCTAAAGCACGGAGCTCCTGGCCACGGCATCCTGAGGAGGTTTAAAGGCTGGGCTCAGGGATGAGGGAGAGGTCTGCTCCCGGCCGGGGCACAGCGATGCCACGCGCCCACCGCTGCTGCCACCCCAGGGGCCAGGATGCCAAACCAGGGTCAGCATTTTGGGTTTGCTCCCAGCACCCGGAGAGGGCTGGATTGCACCCCTCGCTACAGAGAAGGGCTCGGGGACCCCCACAGCTCTGTCCCCTGATGCCATACCTGCTGTCACCCCAGCAGGTCCCCAAGGAGGTGATGCCACCCGCGGAGCCGTGCGTGCTGCTGGTGCCTGCGGCATCAGCGCTGCTCTGACAAGTCACGTCACAAGCAGGAGATGCAGATGCTGCCCAAAACCCCCGTGTTTCAGTGCTGCTGCCCTCCGTGGGCCCCAGTGTGGGTGAACCGGCTCATCGCCCCACTCAGCTCATGGCCAAACAGGGGACATGGGGTCCCCAAGGTCAGGCACAAGGTCAGGAGAAAGGTCCCCAAGCTCCCAACCTCTGCGCATCACTTTCAACTAATGAGTCACAACAACTTCCCAAAACCGTGGTCCTGCGGTACCACCTCGCCGAGCAGGAACGGCCGGAGCAATCTCTGTCCTGGGTGCGGGTGCAGCCTCAGCGCCAGGACAGGCGTTGCCACCAATGGCCAAGGGTGCCGCAGCCTTCTGAAAGGCTTTATCAGGGCTACGGGCACCTGCACAATCATCTCGAGGTGTTTCAAGGCTTGGAGATGATCCTTTCAGAAGCTGGGGGTTTCAATGGCTACAAGGAGCTGGGTGCAAAATCCTGTCTGCTTTGCAAGCACAAAATTCCTGTTCAGGACACGTGGCTGCAACCACCGAAGCCACAGCTGTGTCCACACCGGATGGCCTTCAAGATCTCCCATCTCTGAGTATGTCAGAAGCCCACCAGGACCCATCACACCAGAGCCCACATCTGGGCAGGGTTTCTGCACCAGTCAGGCCACGCCGGAGAGGCGAGGGTGGCTGCAGCCATGGAAAAGCCAGTGGGATCATTGCGTAGGTGGGGGAGGACCCAGCAGCATCTTCCCTTGCTGGACTCAGCTCTTCCAGCCCGTAGCTATGTGATCTGGGTGGCTTCCCATTCCTGGGCTCCGTGGTGGGATCCGCTCTCAATATCAGCCTGACTCCACAGACTAATCTATCTCCCATCCATCCATGCCAATGTAGGTATCTACCACCATCCCCACCATTCCCATGTCATCTCCATCCATCCATCCATCCATCATCCATCATCCATCCACCATTGACGGACCAGTTAGCAAAACCACCTTAAAAAAGGGAGGCTGAGGGAGGTGAGACGAATAACCTGCTGAAGCCCACCGGGTTGTGCAGGGACAGCTTATTCCAATCCAGAATATCCCTGAACCAAGGAAATAAAAAAAAACCTAAAAGCCAATGACGCAGGGAAGGGGGAGCAGCCCGGGACAGGCAGGCTCCGGACCTCCTCATCCCCTCAGCCCAAAATCCAGCCCCATTCCTCCCTTCTTCACTCCGGGGTCGCACTTGAAGGATGCCGAGAAGAAATCGGGGCAGGGCGAGGAGCTGTGCCCATGGGAAGAGCAGGTGGGAGAGGTTAGGAGGAAATGATCCAGCACTTTGAAGTCTGGTCAACTTTTAACATCCCGGCAAGCTGCGCCCGTGGCCACGCTCCGGGGCCCGGGGCCTGATTTTCCACATTCTGCCCTTTGATGCTGGAGGCCGATGTGTTACAGATTAACAGGACGGGGGGACCGGACTGCACCTGCCGGCAGCGCGCCGGATCCGGCCCCGGCACAGCCTGCCCGCTCCTGCGGGGCTGCGGCGGAGGGAGGGAGGGGTGCAGGCAGGGATTTGAGTCCAGGCAGGCGAGCGGCGGGCAGGGCCGGGGGATGCAGATGGATGGGGATGGACCCGCTGTCCGTCTGTCCATCCCCAAGCATCCCCAGAGCTGACCCTCCACCCCCAACGCCAAGGCCAGTTTTTGGTGCCTGTCCTGTCCCCCTCTCCCTCTCCTTCATTCCTCTTTCGTTTGCTCCTTGGAAAATCCTCACTGTTGTCTTTTAGCAGGCATCAGACCCCCCTTTCCCCCCCCAGCACCCCCTAATCCCGGTGTGGCACCCCCCTGCCCAGCCCTGCCTGCCCACCGCCGCTGCCGGCCGCGTCCCTCCGCTGCGCTGGCACGCTCGGCGGCTCTTTCGTTAAAAAAGAAAATGTCTTTCTCCTCCACCCAGAGCTCCTCCTGGCCAGAAATCCAGCGGGAAGGCAGGCTGCTCCCGCATCACCTCCTCCCGGGGATGCAGGGACTAAAGTTTTCCTCTCGATAAGCCGGGGAGACCAGGGGCCGGAGCAAGGCACCCGCCCGGGGGGTCTGTGTTTTATTCCCGGCGGGATAAAGATCCTGCCTGAATTATCCTGGAGGTGGGAGCAGGCCTGGGAGCGGCAGGGGGGGAAAAGAAATGTAAAGATAAATTTGGGTTTCTCTGCTGGTTTCAGCGCAGCAGCTTCCCAGCTCCCTCCAGAGCATCCAGGCAGCCTCGCCTGGACACCGAGGCGGGACTGAAAACCACCGGGGCGAATAGGGAAAAAAAAAAATCAGCTTAAAGGTTTATAATTTCCCGAGAGGGTGATTTATCCCCCAAACCAAAGCAGCTCCCCCCCCCAAAAAATGTTCCTGCGGAGACGGGGCGCGGAGATGCTGCCGGCGGGGATTCCCGCGGTGAGCAGCCAGCACCCGGCCGGCTTTTTCTTTTTCCCCTCGCAGAAGATGCTGAAAGCCGGCGAGATCCGCACGAAACGAAATCCCGGCCCCGCGCAGCGCTCCGCGGCCCACGGCTCTGCCATCGCCCGGGCCCAACGGGCGGCTGCGGGAGAGCGGGGCCGGGGGCCCGCACCCCCGCCTCGCCGACCCCCGGCCCGGGGGGTAAAGAAACCAGCCAGAGAAAAAATAATTTTAAAAAAAATTAAATTAAATTGAATTAAATTATATTAAATTGATTTAAATTAAATTGCACAAATGGTCCAGAGCCAGGCACAGCTCCTGCGTCTGAGCCCAGCGCTGTCCCCGCATTCCCCTTCCCTTCCCTTTTCCCCTTCCCCTTCCCTTCTTTTCCCCTTCCCCTTCCCTTCCCCTTCCCCTTCCCTTCCCCTTCCCCTTCCCCTTCCCCTTCCCCTTCCCCTTCCCCTTCCCCTTCCCTTCCCCTTCCCCGCTCCGCGCCCGGGTGCCCTCTCCACCAGCAGCTGACCCAGCCCCGCTTCTTTATTTCCATTTTTCCATCTAAATACATATTTAAAACGCAGATTATTTTTTCCTCTCTCTCTTTCGGAAATAAAAACAAAAATAAAGGCGCTCTGGCGACGCGCTCGCTCCGGTTTTAGCCGTTCATTTCTGGGGGTTCCATGTATTTTTTCGCACCCCCCCCCCTCCCCGCAGCCTCTTGCGGGAGCGCCTCCGCGGAAAACCCGCGGGCGCGCAGCAGCGCTCTCCCCTCCGCGGGGGGAAGGATCCGCGGGTGCCTGCGCGGGGTATTTCAATCCAGCCAAGTGGAAAATAGACTTTCAACCCCCTTTGTGCGGGAGGGGAGGGCTGGCCCCCGCCTCCGCGGGCCGGCAAAACTCCGAGCAGAGCCAAACTGCGGAGTGAACTCGGGAGCGGCCCGCGCAGGGGCTGCGCGCCCCGCGCATCCCCCCGCGCCGCGGAAACCCAGCCAAAATCGCGAGTTATCGGGTTCTTTGGGGCGTTTTTTATTTATTTTTTTTCATTCGCAGCGCAGGATCGGACCCGTGGGAAGAGCGGGCTTTTGTCCGGGGGAAGGTCCTACCTTTGGGCGGGGTGGGGGGGGGATACGCGGAGGGGAGCGGAGCTTGCGCGGGAGGCGGGGAGCCGCGGCGGGGCGCGGGGGAGGGCTTCACCTCCCCTCCCTCCCTCCCTCCCGGCCGGCAGCTCCCCGAGCCGCCGAGTTACAAACTGCCGCTGCGGGTATTTATTTTTTTTTTTAATTTGAAAAGAAAAAGAAGAAAAAGAAGGAAAAGAAGGAAAGGAAGGAAAGGAAGGAAAGGAAGGAAAGGAAGGAAAGGAAGGAAAGGAAGGACAAAAAGAAAAAGGAAAAGAAGGAAAAAAGAAAAAGAAGAAAAAAGAAAAAGAAGAAAAAAGAAAAAAGAAGAAAAAGAAGGGGGAAAAGAAAAAAGAAAATAAAAAGACGAAAAAGGAAGAAAAAAGAAAGAGAAAAAAAGAAAATAAAAATAAGAACAAGAGGAAAAAAGAAAAAAGCAAAAAGAAAAAAGAAGGAAAAAAAAAGGGGGGGATTTTCTTAAAAAAAGAATTTTTAATTTATTTTTTTTTTAAAGAAGAAGGAAAAACCCACCCCGCAGCCGGAGCCTCTCTCCCAGAACTTCGCGGCGCGCCTGCGGGAGCGGCTCCAGTCCAGTTTTTCGGGCGCTCTCTGCCTCCCCCTGCCCGCCCTGCCCGCCCTGCCTCCCCCTGCCCGCCCTGCCCGCCCTGCCCGCCCTGCCTGCCCCGGCCCGAGCAGGTGAGGCCGCCCCCTCCTCCGGGCCCCGCCAGGTACCGGCCGTATTTGTAGCGGCTGCCCGGGGCTTGCGGGTGCGTGGGCGCCCGCGGGTGGGCGGCGGGGCGGGCGTGTGTGTGTGCGTGTGTGTGTGCGCTGCCCGGGGGGAGGCTTCTTGCACACGCACGCACACGCACACACACACACACACGCACCGGAGGAACGGCCCCGCTCCGCGCCCCCCCCGTCCCTCCCCTCCCGCCTCAAACCATGTTCCAGCCGTCTGCGAAGCGCTGCTTCACCATCGAGTCCCTGGTGGGCAAAGACACCCACCTCAGCCCCGAGGAGCCCCCGCGGCCCGCCGCCCTCGCCTACCCCGGCCCCGCCGCCGACGCCGCCGCCTTCGCCCCCGGCTTCCAGGGCGCCGCCGCCGCCGGCCGGGCCCTCTACGGCAGCGCCGAGCTCGTTTTCCCCGAGGCCGTGGGGCACCCGGCGCTGCCCGTCGGGCCCCACCAGCTGGGGGGTTCGGCCTTACCGCACCCCCATTCCTTCTTCGGGCCCCAGCACCGGGACCCGCTCAACTTCTACCCCTGGGTGCTGCGGAACCGCTTCTTCGGGCATCGCTTCCAAGGTGAGCGGGGGGGCGCGGGGGGCGCGGGGGGCGCGGGGGGCGCGGGGGGCGGGCGGGCTGCGGGCCCGTTAACCGGGGAGGCCGAGGGAGACCGAGCCGGAGGCGAGAACCTGTTGCTGCCGTGCCTGCGGGCACAGCCGGTGCTGCGGGCGTTTGCACAGCGGCACCGAGCGCCTTTGCACACCCGGGGCTCGGCGCCTTTGCACACCCGGGGCTCGGCGCGTTTGCACACCTCGGTGCCGATGCCTTTGCACACCCGCTGCTCGGTGCCTTTCCACGCCCGGGGCCGGGCCGCGGGGGAGCGGGGCGGCTCCGCGGCGGCCGGAGCCGGGTCCCGGCCGGGCACCGCGGGGCTCCCCGGCCCCGCCGCCTCCCTGCGCGGCCCCGCGGCCGGCGGAGCCGGGAGTTTGGGTTTCCCCTGCTCGGGAGCGAAGGGGAGGATTGCGGCGGATCGCGGCTGCACAGCGAGATTCTGTTTGATTTTATCGCTTTCCTCTCTTGTCCTTCCTTCTTTCCTTTCTTTCCCTTCTTTTTCTTTCCCTTCTTTTTCTTTCCCTTCTTTTTCTTTCCCTTCTTTTTCTTTCCCTTCTTTTTCTTTCCCTTCTTTTTCTTTCCCTTCTTTTTCTTTCCCTTCTTTTTCTTTCCCTTCTTTTTCTTTCCCTTCTTTTTCTTTCCCTTCTTTTTCTTTCCCTTCTTTTTCTTTCCCTTCTTGCCTTCTTTCTTTCTTTCTTTTTTTCTTTCTTTCTTTTCTTGCCTTCTTTCTTTTCTTTCTGTTATTTATTTATTTATTTTCTTTATGTTCTTTCTTTCTTCTTCTCTTTTTCTGACTCTCTGTCTCCTTTATCTTTCTTCTCTCTCTCCTTTTCTGTCTCTCCCTTTCTTACTTTCCTCTCTCTTTTCCTTTCTCTGTGTCCTGTCCCTTTTTCCTCTCCTCTCCTCTCCTCTCCTCTCCTCTCCTCTCCTCTCCTCTCCTCTCCTCTCCTCTCCTCTCCTCTCCTCTCCATCCCCATCCCCATCCCCATCCCCTCCCCGGCCCCCCCGCCGGCCCCGCCGCGATGCCCGGGGGGTCCCGGGGGCCGGGCCGGGCCGGGCCGGAGGAGCCCCGATTAGGGTTATCTGCTCGGCACCAACCCCTCGCCTGCCTCCGGGCTACGGCGGCTCCGCCGGGGGTTGCGGCCGCTGCCGGCAGCGCCCGGGGGCTCCGGCCCGGCCCCCGCCGCCCCGACCGGACCCCGGCCCCGGGCCCGGCCCGCAGCGGCGCGGGGGAGGCTGCGGGGGTCCCCGCTCCGGGCCCCGGCCCGCACCGCTCCCTGCCCCTCTGCCTGCCTTCCCCCCGGTGCCTGCTTGCCGGCCTGCTCTCTTGCCTTTCCCTTTATTTTTTTTCTTTCGTTCGTTTCTTTCTACCTTTTCTTTCTCTCTTTTCTTTCCTCCTTTCTTTCTCTTTCCCTCTCTTGTTCTCTCTCGCTCGCTCTTTCTCTTTTTCTTTCTCTTTCTTTCTTTTTCTTTCTTGCTCTCCCACTTCCCCTCTCTCTTTCCTACTCCCTTTCGCTCTTCCTTCTTGTCTTTCTCTTATTTTTCTTTTTCTTTCTTTCTTTCTGTCTGTCTTTCTTTCTTTCTCTCTCGCTTTTCCCTTTCTGTCTCTTTTCCCCCCCTGTGATTTTCTTAGGCTGTCTCTCTTTCATCTCCTTTTAATCTTTTTCTCTCTCTCTCGTCTTTTTTATCCTCTTGTTCTCTTGCTCGTCTCTTTTTTTAGCTTCTTGTTCTCTCTTTCTCAGCTTCTTTTTTTTCTCTCCCTCTCTTTTTAATCTTCTTTCTCTCTCTTTCTCCTCCTTTTTACCTTCTTTTCCTCTCTTTCCCTCTGTTTTTTCTCTGCCTCCCCCTTCTCCCTCTCTTTCTCTCTCCTCTCCCTTCCCCTCCCGTTGCCCCCGTGTCCAGCCCCACCATGGGACCGCAGGCAGCCGGGGGGGAGCACGGCCACAGCACCGCGGTGCCGGGGGGGATGAATGCTGCGAGCTTGGGCCGGGGAAGGCGCCCCGGGCCCCCCAGTACCCCCGTATCTGTCCTCCCTGCTCTCCCCAGCATCCCGCAGCCTCCTGACTCCGATCTCTGTCCGCAGGGAGCGAGGTGTCCCAGGAGAGCCTGCTCCTCCACGGCCCCTTCGCTCGGAAACCCAAGCGCATCCGCACCGCCTTCTCGCCGTCGCAGCTCCTGCGGCTGGAACGGGCCTTCGAGAAGAACCACTACGTGGTGGGCGCCGAGCGCAAGCAGCTGGCCAGCAGCCTCAGCCTCTCCGAGACCCAGGTACCGTCAGTCCCACCGTCCGTCCGTCCGTCCGTCCGCGGGAGCAGCTCGGCATCGGGCGGCAGAGACGGCGCCGGCCCCGTGCGGGGCTGCGCTTTGCAAAAATCCCAGCTGGGTTTATCCAGGAATCCCGCGTGGAAAGCGTGGCCGAACCGTGCGCATTCGCCTGGGCTCGGGGGGGGTCTGGGGTTTTATTTCTGCCGCGGCGTTCGGTCGTTGCAGCCGTCCCCGGCAGCGCTCGAGGCTGGGGATGCAGGTCTCGCGTCGTGCCACTCTCCGGAGCGCTTCTCCGGTCTTATTTCTTGCTTGCTTGGGGTGTTTTTCCCAAGAGCAATATACGGTTTTAAAAATCCCGTTAGAAAAGGAGCAGCAGCCGGATGCCCCTCTCCGAGAGCTGCACAAACGCCCGTCAGTTGTGCTGCTTTGCTGTTGTGCACAAGCACCGCGGTGCCCGCAGGTCAGGATGGGGGCAGAGGTGGGCGCCTGCCGCCGGGCGTTGGTTTCAGCTGCAACTTTCTGATTTTTAGAGAAGACGTTTAGAAATGATGAGACCCAGGAGGACCACAGGGATGAAGGGAAACGGAAAAGCGTACGGTGCTGGGGGAAAACAGGGGAGTCGGGGCTGAGCATGGCTGTGCGTGTCCAAGCCCGCTGTCCTGGCCAGCAGCTATTCCCAAATGCTCCGGGCGAAGGTGCGCTGTTTCCCATCATATTCAGTAACTGAGTCGATGGAGAAAGTTTTCTCCAAATTCTGGCTAGGTAGTTTGGCCCATAGTCTGAATTAATTTAATTTTTACCCTTTAATTCAATTGGAAAATAAAGCTGGAGCCGTGGGTGTTCCCGGTACCGGCCTGGCTCATCCTTGCCCAGGCTCTGCCAAGCAAAACCTCCAAGCGCATCTCTGTGAGAGGAAAGTTACTGGCAGGAAAATGTCCCTGTCCCGGGGACGGCGGGGAGCCGCAGGTGCCGATATCGGGGAGGACGGACCGAGGCCACGGAATCCAGAGGCCGTTCGTATCCCGATGCTGATGCTATCCCGAGCGCCCCGGCCCCGCGGCTCGCGGGGCACGGCAGTGGCTGGCCCCCCAGCTCGGGGCCTTCCCTTGCTGCTTCTGTCACCTCTCTGGGCTGAAAATGATGTTAAAGGGGAAAAAAAAATACCCCAAAGGTCCAAGAACAAACAGCGACTTGCCCAGGCGGAAAGGGCAGCTGCGGGATGCCCGAGGGGGAGCTCAGCGGGTCCCGTGGCTTTCGCATCGTTGCCCCGAGCCTAAATGCAATAATGCAGTTTATTGGGGAAAAAGCAGAGGCATCCGTCCCTAAACCCGGGTGGAGATTTAGAAATGGAAAGAGGCAATAAAGATCTACATCTATTTTTTTTTTTTATGCACTGCAGTGTGTTTTGTAGCACGGTATTTCCATGTTTTTGGAAAGCTGCTGCGGCCGCTCGGCACGGGGTAATTCATCACCTGCGGGTCAGGGCGGGAGGCGTTCACGGGCCGGGGTCCGCTCCCTCCTTCCCGTCCTTCCCGCAGCTCCGGCCGCAGAGCCAGCATCGGGCTCAGGACCGGCAGCGGTTGGCAGGGGGCCCGCGGGGCGGCAGGGAAGACTTTTTCCCTTTCGGCTTTGGGGCTTTAGAAAAATAATCTTTTTTAAAAAAAAATAATCTTTTTTTAATTAGCAGGAGGGAAATAACCCTCAATGTGCAGAGGGATGCGATACGGGATGGGCATCAAAGTAGCGGGACAGGGAGGGTGGGAGAGCCAGCCTGGCTGGTGGCTGTGCCGAAAGCAGGCAGCATCATTATTATCATTATTATCATCATTATTATTATTATTATTATTATTATATATCCAGTGACAAATCCTGCACACACACAAACCTCCCATGGAAGGCCACCCCCCGTCCTCGGTGACACGCGTCCCCGGTGTGACGCCGGGTGACACAGGCGTGTTTTCACCCGGTGCGGATAACCAGCCCCACGTCCAAGCCCCGGGGCCGGTGTGGTTTCTTATTTTCGGGTGGGTTTAGCCGCTCCGAGAAGGCGCTGCCCGTTATGGCTGTGCCTGGCCCTAATTCCCAGCCACTTTTCCCAGTGGAAAAGGGAGCTTTGCCCTTCGGGCTGTGCCCGCTGCGGGTCCCCCGGCCGGGGAGCAACACCTGGGGCAGCCCAGGGGACGGTGGACAGGGTCGGGGTAGCTGCGGCTGGGGAGATGCCTTGGGACATCGGGTGGGGAAGGGTGGAGGTGTTTAACCCCTTCCCATCCTTTCTCCTACCAAGGAGCTGCTCGAGTCTGGGATAAGGCAGGCCCAGGCAAGAACAACAACAAAAAAAAGGGAATGGGAGAAAATCCAGCAGCGAACGCAAGTGCCCGAGAAGCGGGATGAGGCTGGAGTACGCGCAGGGAGGCTCTGCGGGGGGTGCGGGGTGGCCCGTGCAAGGGCAGCCGCCCGTGGGGTCTGGGGGGGACGCGGGGGGTGCGAGGGGGCCGGCAGAAGGAGGGTGGCGGTCGGCGTGCCGCGGGGGTGCCGGGCAGCGTGGGCGCACCGCGGCCGGCGTGCCGGGGTGGGACGCCTGTGCCGGGGAGGAGGTGGGGGTACCACGCTGTGGTCGTGCTGGGCTGGGCGACACGGGCGGTCGCACCGCTGTGCCCATCGCCCGTGGCGTCAGGTCGCTGGGGGAGCGCGCTGGGCTGGGAAATAACTTCCCTGAGTTAATTTTGCACGAAGCAGCCCGGATCTCCCAGCAGAGCCTCTCCGTCCACGGTGGCACGTGCTGCTGACCCCGCCTGGGGTCTCGAAACACCTTCCCAAAGCAAAGGCCTCACCCTGGCTCCTGCCGGCGGCAGCTTTGGGGGGATCATGGAGACACCGTGTGTCCCGGCATCCCTTCCCGGCTTTGGGGGGATCATGGAGAAACCGTGTGTCCCGGCATCCCTTCCCAGCTTTGGGGGGATCAAGGAGACACCGTGTGTCCCGGCATCCCTTCCCGGCTTTGGGGGGATCATGGAGACACCGTGTGTCCCGGCATCCCTTCCCGGCTTTGGGGGGATCATGGAGAAACCGTGTGTCCCGGCATCCCTTCCCAGCTTTGGGGGGATCAAGGAGACACCGTGTGTCCCGGCATCCCTTCCCGGCTTTGGGGGGATCATGGAGACACCGTGTGTCCCGGCATCCCTTCCCGGCTTTGGGGGGATCATGGAGACACCGTGTGTCCCGGCATCCCCTCCCGGCTTTGGGGGGATCATGGAGACACCGTGTGTCCCGGCATCCCTTCCCGGCTTTGGGGGGATCATGGAGACACCGTGTGTCCCGGCATCCCTTCCCGGCTTTGGGGGGATCATGGAGACACCGTGTGTCCTGGCATCCCCTCCCGGCGTCGTGCGTGCTGGGATGGAGGCGCAGCAGCCCTGGCTCGGGGCTGGCCGGGCATCGCAGACGCTGGGGTGGGAGCGGTAATAATTAACCGAGCGAATGCTGGGGAGTCACGGGAGGAGAAAGATGCGTGTCCCAGATAGAGCCGGAGAGCGGCCGCGCTGCAAAGCCGGGTGTGCCGGCTACCCTGCGCCCCGCCGGGGCCGAGCCTCCTGGCACTGGTGGGGGTCCCCCATCCCAAAACCAAGCTTTTAAAAGTTTTGGGGTGTTTTTAGAAGAAAAGTCCCAGCTGGGACTGCAGGCGTAGGCGAGGGTGCAGCGCTGACGCCCGGGGAGCTCTGCTGCCCTTTGAGGCGGTAGCGCATTCGGGTGACAACACGGCACAAGCAGTGTCACTGTGTCCCCAAGTGCCGGCAGGGCCGGTCCCTCTCCGTCACCGCCCAGACCCATCCTGTGCCCTCAGCCTTCAGCGGGGTTTGGGTCACAGGGCCGTTGTCCAGGGGAGCCGCACACGAAGCCACCGGATTTAAATTGTCCCCAGCTTGGTGGTGGCAATGTCACCTTTCGGGCAGAGCCACTTCCCTGGGTGCTGGTGGCATCCCCGAAGCAGAGCGTGGTTTCCCGGTGGCCGCGATGGCCCGCGGGGTGTTGCACGGGTGGGAGCGCAGGGCGGGTGCAGGCAAAGCAGTGGATGGGAGCTGTGGAGAGAGGCAGGAGCGGGATGCAGGAGCCGTCCAGGGACCGTCCCCATCCCGCAGCAGGAGCGCGGGGACGGTGGTGACCCTGGAGGGCAGGGCCAGCCCCGGGAGCCGCCGGGCAGGGACCCCATGGGCCTCGCACCGGTCGGATGCACAAACACCCGGCATGCCAACGGTTAATGCGGCGAGGGTTTGGGAAGGATAAAACCCCCTGAGCTCGGGGGTTTAAACCAATTACTCTCGGAGTCAGGATGAGGCGTCGTAGGGGGCAGCTTATCCCCCCGGTGCCCACTGTGAGCTTCCCACACTTCTCTCATTGTGGCTTCGGGCCTGTTGGAGCGAGGGATACGGTACCGGAGGGGTCAGGGAGCCCATCCAGCCTGGAAAAGTCCCCGTTCCCGCAGCTGAGACAGTCGGGAAGCACAGGGGAGCCTCATCCCGCAGGAGACAGCCGTACCCCAGTGGCTTTTTCCGAGCTGAACCGGGCTGGGGAGGAAAGGCTTCACATGCGGGAGCCGCTTCACACCCACCCCTGATTTCCACAGAGCCTCACTCAAGCATCTTAATTGCTTTATGCCTTAGTTTCCCCTTCTATAATTTAGGGATAAGGCAACTTCCCTGCTCCCAGAGGGCTGAGAGCTTTAATTAAAGTTTGCAAAGTGCTTTGCAGTTGGTGAATGAAAGGCGCCAGCTCAGTATTGTTCCAGCAATGCCCCAAAGCTAGGAAAGCAAATGGTTTGAGTCCAGGGCGGGGGGGTTATGATATGTACCGGTGCCATAAAGCAGCTGCTTCAATAGACTAAGCACGCCTTAAAGTCAAGGGCTGGCACTGCGCTGGCGGCGCGGCGCCCTGCGAGGGGTTTGCTCACCTGGGGAATGCAGCGAGGTGTGAACGCCGGCCTTCGCCGCGCAAGGCTCCAGAGCAGGAAGCAAGCGCTGCCTGCAGTTAATGCTGAAGGAGAAGGGGAAAGGGGGTGACGGTCCCGGGGATGAGGTGCGGCAGCGGCTGCCGGAGGGGCTGCGGGCACCGCACCACCTGCAAGTGGGTAAACACTTCAGCCTGGCCTGCGCTGGGCTGGCAGCGGCGGCCGAGCAGCGGCACCTAGTGTCCTGCGGGGCCTGGGAAGCCGGGCAGCATCCCGCACCGCTGCCTGCAGCATCCCGCATCCCTGCCTGCAGCGTCCCGCATCCCTGCCTGCAGCATCCCGCATCCCTGCCTGCAGCGTCCCGCATCCCCCGCTGCAGCGTCCCGCATCCCCCGCTGCAGCGTCCCTCATCCCCGGCTGCAGCATCCCGCATCCCTGCCTGCAGCATCCCGCATCCCTGCCTGCAGCGTCCCGCATCCCCCGCTGCAGCTTCCCGCATCCCCCGCTGCAGCGTCCCGCATCCCCAGCTGCAGCATCCCGCATCCCTGCCTGCAGCATCCCGCATCCCCCGCTGCAGCATCCCGCATCCCCCGCTGCAGCATCCCTCATCCCCGGCTGCAGCATCCCGCATCCCTGCCTGCAGCATCCCACATCCCTGCCTGCAGCGTCTCTCATCCCTGCCTGCAGCATCCCGCATCCCTGCCTGCAGCGTCCCGCATCCCCCGCTGCAGCGTCCCGCATCCCCGGCTGCAGCATCCCGCATCCCTGGCTGCAGCATCCCGCATCCCTGCCTGCAGCGTCCCTCATCCCTGCCTGCAGCGTCCCTCATCCCTGCCTGCAGCATCCCGCATCCCTGCCTGCAGCGTCCCGCATCCCCCGCTGCAGCGTCCCGCATCCCCCGCTGCAGCGTCCCTCATCCCCAGCTGCAGCATCCCGCATCCCTGCCTGCAGCATCCCGCATCCCCTGCTGCAGCATCCCGCATCCCCCGCTGCAGCATCCCGCATCCCTGCCTGCAACATCCCACATCCCTGACTGCAGCATCCCACATCCCCAGATGCAGCATCCCGCATCCCCAGCTGCAGCGTCCCGCATCCCTGCCTGCAGCATCCTGCATCCCTGCCTGCAGCATCCCGCATCCCCCACTGCAGCATCCCGCATCCCTGCCTGCAGCATCCCGCATCCCTCACTGCAGCATCCCGCATCCCTGCCTGCAGCATCCCGCATCCCTGCCTGCAGCATCCCGCACCCCTCACTGCAGCGTCCCACATCCCTGCCTGCACAGCATCCTGCATTGCCAGCCACATGGGTGCCCGCAGCATCCCACACCACCAACCGTGTGGGTGCTTCCAGCATCCCAAACCGACCGCCGTGTCCGTGCCGCCGTGTCCAGCCCCCGCCACGGGCCGTGCTCCCGGCGCCGGCATCGAGGGTGTGCGGGGTCGGAGCAGGACGCTGGGGGCCTCGGGCAGGCGAGGAGGGCGTCAGCTCCAAGGATGGAGACCCCACTGCCTCTCCGGGCTCCTGGGACAGTGTTTGACCACCGCCATGGTGGAAAAGGTTTCCCGAAACCTAAATGTGGTAAATTAATGATCTATAATTGTAATTATTATCTATCTATAATGAGCTACGTGGTTTATACAGCCCAGCCCAAGCCGAGCGATGCCGCCCTGGGACCCAGGTCCTCGCTGGAGGTGTGGGATGGCTCCCTGTGTCGTCCCACGTGGTGGCTGGAGCCACGGCCGCTGTGCCCATGGCATCCTGACACCAGTGACCAAAGGAAACGGGTTAAGCTGGGTTTAGCTGCTCCGGCCGTGCTGAGCCGTGCCCATCGGGGTGCAGCCCAGACACCGGGGTGACGGGCAGCAGATTGCGGTGCTGTAAGGAGGGTCCCGTGTGCCTGCTGACCCCGTGCCTGGGGTGCAGTCGAGGGTCCTTCACCCCCAGGTTTCTCCAGGGCTGCAATGTGCAGCAAAGCAGAGCTGGGAGGAGGCAGCACCCCGCACCCTGCAGCCCACCACATTTGTCCCCGCCTCGTCCCACCTTGCCGCGGGCAGAGGGGAAACTAAGGCAGGGCAGGGGGGCCGTGGGAGCGCTCCTGGGGGACAGGGACTTCTTTTTTGCTGGTCTCCGAGGAAAACTGAGTTTGCAGCCCGGTTGCAGCACCAGCCCTCGCCGGGGCCGGCTGTGCCGGGACCCCCTGCGAGCGCCCGTCTCTCCCTCTCCCGCAGGTGAAAGTGTGGTTCCAGAACAGGCGGACGAAATACAAACGGCAGAAGCTGGAGGAGGAAGGACCTGACTCAGATCAGAAGAAGAAAGGTTCCCACCACATCAACCGATGGCGCCTCGCCACCAAGCAGTCGAGCGGAGAAGACATCGACGTCACCTCCAACGACTAAGGCAGGGACAGGCTCCTGGTGCAGCCACCATGGAGAGGAACCCGGGGGAGGAAGGGGGGACACAGGCGGCGTCACCAAACGAACTCTAGGGACGTCGCCGAAGCCACCGCCGCCGCCCGCTGCCTTTCCTCCGGGGCGCCCGGCCTGACCGGGGGCCCGCACCCCGTCCCCCCCCCGCCGCCCGGGGCGTCCCTCGGAGGTGCTTTTCGGGAAGCTCCCGCCGCCGAGCCGAGGAGGAAGAGGAGGCTGCCAGGGCGCCCGCGGCCCCGGGACGCGACCGCGCATCCTCCTCCGCGCTGGAAGCCGTCCGTCAGCCATGAGATCAAATAAAAACGTCCTACCTAGAAGCTCAATGTACCCAACCCCTTTTTCATTTTCCTTTTTATTTTTCACTTTTTTTTTTTCCCGCCTCCCTCCTTTTCTCCGTTGTTTTGGTTTTGTTTTTTGTTTTTACACAGTTTTATTTTAATTTATTCTTTTATTTTTGTGCCTGTGTGCGTGCGTTCCCTGTCGTAGGTAGTCAGCAGCTGTAGTGTGTGTTACTGCGTGGTAATAAAAAGCAAAATGCGCTGGAAACCTGTCTGGTTGCCTCGGCGGAGGCGGGGGACAAGGGGACCGTCCCCCTCTCCCATCGCCGGTCGAACGGCCACGGGGATGCCGGTGTCCTTGCATGGGGGGGACTGGGTGTCACTGGGGAGGGATGGCTCCCACGGGAGCGATGGAGCCCGGAGAGCTTGGCGGTGGGTGCGGGGGGATGAGGATGGCCGGGAGGAAGGGGGTCTCCCTCGGGGGTCCCCAGTGGAGCGGGGCCACCGCCGGGGTGGCCGCAGGTATGAGAGGTATGCGGAGGCTTCGGGGCCGGCAGCTTCACACCTGCGCCGGGGATTGAATGTCGGGGAGAGGCTCCGAAGGGCTCTGCTTCCCTCCCGCTCCCGCGGGAATATCCCCCCCGGAGACCCCCGAGCCATGGGGTGCCGGGGGCTGGCGATGGGACCCCCCAGGCGCTCCTGGGACCCCCCAGCAAGGAGGGACTTGGGGGGGGTCGGGGGACGAAGGTTGGGCGTCCTTCCCTCGTCTTGCCAGAATTTTGGGGGAAAGGACACTTAAAATAATTTTATATATATATATAAAAAATATAAAAAATATATACACACAAGTATAGTAATTATATATAAGATAGACCATATATATGTGTATATATAAAAGATATACCATATATACACACATATATGCACATTTATACACATATATACATGCACACAATATATACACGTGTATACAATGTCTATATAGTATTTTATAATGTATATTATATGTAATTATATAATATTTTATAGTATATATTTACATATTAGATATTTTATGGATAATAGATTATATATAATATTCTATATTATTCTATATTATATATAATATTCTATATTATTATTCTATATTATCTATATTCTATATTATATATTCACAAATTATATATAATATTATATATTATCTATATACACACACCCCAAATATAATAATTCTTGCTGTTGGGAAAGGCCCCTCCCCACAGCCCCTGGCGCTGCAGGGAAAAGCCCCATCCCTGGCAGCTTCTCCCCTGCAAAACCAGCCCATAAACCTCATCTTTTGAGCCGAGACCCTTAAACCCCACCAGCCGCCCCGTCCCTCGCATCGAACGGCCGCACGGAGGTGGGACCACACCGCCAAGTCTTTAAACTCTTTTATTCCAGACAGATCGGAGCGTTACACAAAGTGTCGCGGTCGATAACGCTATCGAGAAGGTTAAAAAGAGACGGGGGGCGGCGGGGGGCCGTACGCCCGCGGGGGGCCCGCGGAGGGACCGCTGGAAGACGTGCCGGTGCTGGCGGGCGAGCCCCTCCGCGTCCCCCGGGATCTGCCATTAACGCGGTTATAAGGTGCATTCAGATCGGGTGCCGGAGGGAGACTGCGGGAGAAGGGGCAGCTGAGGATGTTGGGTGCAAAATAAACCATAAAAAAGGGAAAAAAAAAAGCCAAAAGTGGACGTTTCCTAAAGCGACCGGGGGCAATACCCGGGGCTGGGGGTATTTTCCACCACCGGGACCACTTCAAGCCTCCACCATCTGCACACCCAACACCGGGAACGCTCTCGGAGCCAGGCCAGCTTCTCAGGTGAGTTTATTTGTATCCTAAAAAGCTTTGCTGCAAGGCTGTCGGGGTCTCGCCGCAACACGCGCTCCCGAAGGGCATCCCAGGCTCCGGCTCTCCATCCCAGCCCTTCAAGAGGAGCCGACCGAAGCGGAGGGGACGCCTACGTCTCTCGGCTACGTGGCATCGGTATAACCCTGAGATCTCCCAGCACGGCTTGTCCCAGGGTGGCAGGGTCCAGCATCGGCCGGGTCATCCCGCATCCCAACGATGCGCAGCGCTGGCACGGGCAGCAAACGGGGTGATCCCCGTCCTGCCGGGACCTGGGCACCCGCCTGCGCTCTGGGATGCAGAGCAGAAAAATGAGCAACAAGCAAAAATGGAAGGAGCTGAGCTGTGCCCGAGGTTAAGGGTGGGTTCAGGACACGGGTGACACAAGCCTGGGGTTGTCCCCCGGTTGTCCCTCGGCTGGCTCGGGGAGCAGCCAACAGACACATCTTCCAGGAGGGACTCAAAACTTCTCGCTGGCACCTTTTGCTGCAACCTGGTCCTCATTATTTCTTAATTAACATATCCAAGAAATCAATTAATTGCGACATTTCTAATTAAATACTACAGGGGATGATCATCTCATTATTATTATCTGCTGAGGTGAACAACTTGATGTGTGTGGTGGGTTTGTCGCTCCCCGTTTCTTCCACTTCCCCAATTATAGGAAATCAGAAATGCAAATGGTTGGGTTGTTCTCGCAAACCGAAGGCTCCTTTTTGTACATTAGGAAAGTCGAAGAGATTAATTAGCTATTAAGTGAATGTGCATAATGTTATTAGCTGTTGTGTGTAGTCTTTTCTGGCACAATTTGCTGTCCTAATAAACAGTACTAATGTGCTGCCGCCTTCCCAGCTCCATGCTTTTCATTTCTAGTGCTGGAGGAAGAGTTGAGCGGGGTATTTCGGTGCGCGCCGGCGGTCCCACCATGGATGGCAGCAGCCACGCTGGAACCGCCGCACGAGGAAGCCCAACCTTGAGCTGCCTGCGAGTGAAACCGTCTTTTAAGATCCATAAGGGTCAGGTTTGTCTCTGCTGAGCCTTTCTGATGCTTTTCAATAAAAACGCATCTCGACACCCCCTGCGTTGGGATGGTGGTGGCTCAAAAGCTGAACCGCATCAGCTGGCTGCAGCGTCCCGGCGTGGGGACACTGCGATCTTGTGTTCCTCAAGAGTTTGGGACCACGGGGCCACCAAAACGCGCTCCTCATAAACACCCCTCGTCCTGCTCGTCACCAAGCCAGGGGACAGCGAGGGGGAGAGCGGCAGAGACGGGTCTGCGCCATCCCAACTGCCTGGAGGGAAGGGACACCCATGGGTTTGGGAGATGTGGGGTCAAGTCCTTGGGTCTCCAACCCCTTGGGCACCGCTGCTGCAGGCGCTACCTTGCAAGGCAAGACCTGGAGATGCTTTGGGAAGAGGTTAGAAAAGGGGGCTGAGCCCCACGAGGTGGTGGCTCTCCCTTCCCAGCGCCAAGCAGGAGCATCCTCCCAGTGCTCGGGGTGGGGGGGGCACAACACTTTGAGTTGCATTTGAACAAAATTGGAGAGCAAACGTTGTTGCCAACCTGCCAAAGGCTGCGATCGGCTCTTAGAGCTGAACGCCGCCGAATGCCTGACTCAGGACCCCGGGATGTATTTATTTCGCAGCAAAAACTCTGCCGAGTTGACTGAGACCCATTTTCCTGACACATAAAGCGAAACAAGTTTGACGGGGTTTGTATGGGAAGACGATAAATCCAGACTCATTTAGCCCGTTTGATTGTCACTTGTTCGACTGTGCAGCTGCTTTTGAGCCGAGCCATAATCTCGCAGCGCGGCTCCTCTGACATCCCTCAAGCTGGTCCTCGCTCGCTCGAGCAGGATCAGGCCCTTGCGATTCACGGGAGCCGTGTGGCTTAATAAGCTCTAAGTCTATTCTCCTCCAAAGCAACGCAGTTTTTATTGATCATCACTGGATTAATGTGATGAGCATCCCCTGCTAATTAACGACCTGCGCAGCCGAAACTCCGCAGGTGATGCGTGCGCCAGGAAAGCATCCATGGTCGCTTCCCATCATGGAGAAAATTGGGAATTGGCTCTTTCCCAAGGCAGAACTTGCTTTTTCTTGGGTCTCTCTGCTAAAGAAATACGGCAAGCAAAGCCCTGACTCCTTTCCTGCTCTGCAAATTCCTTGCTCCATCTGTGGGCCCGGCAGGTAGCCGGAGCTCACAGCCACCAAAATCTTTGCTCAGTGATCACGATGCAAAACCAAATCACCGTCTCCTTCCTTGCTCCACCTCTCCGAAACCTCGCAGCAAAGGGCAGTCTCCATCTCTTCTTCCTCCCCCCCCCAAAAAAAAAGCCTGGGATGAAGAAGCTTTGCAGCAGAATGGTTCAGGCAGCGACAAAACCCACCGGGAAGGGGAAATGATCCACCCAGACAGACGCCAGAGCCAGGAGGCTTCTCCCTGTCAACACAAGAGGCTGTTTCTGTCTCAGCCTCGCATTTCCATTCGGGAGGAGGAAGAAGGCAAGTTGTGCCTCCGTGCAACACGATGCGGCTTGGCTCCTAACTTCTGCGGGCTCAGCGGAGCCGTAAACTGAAGTTTTAGGCTCGGAGTAGCTTTTTCCTCACTGCACGCACAGGTGGATGCGTGTGCAAGGGGGGGACCTGTATCCCCAGCCTCCGACAACGGTCCTTACCTCCTCCCGTATCCTGCAGCAATGGAAAGGGCCCTTTGTCAGGCGCACAGCTCATCCCAGCTGGCTCGCCGAAGCCTCGCCGCTGCGGTTCCCATCGGCAGGCTGCTGTTCGGGCATTGCCAGCGTCCCCGCTCCCCTTCCCGGGGCAGGAGGTCTGCTCCCCTCTTCCACTGCTGCGGGGAGTTACTCGCCCTCAGGGCAAAATACGGGGCCTGATTCTGCGCTGCGCTGCGCTGCCCGTAGGACAGATGCCCATGAAAATGTCCATAGGACAGATGCCACCTGCCTTCAGCCTCTCCAAATCCCACCCAGAGTGGATGGGGTGACCTCGCTTCCTCCAGAACGTACATTCATCTCATCTAGTGCATTAGAGGAACTCTACTGTGTCAGATTCAGCTGTCCCTTACCCTGGTGCAAATCCAGAAGAGCTCCATGGGTGTAACTGGACCCACCAGCGTCACGGACCGGGAGCTGGCCCATCAACAGCAGCTACGGAGAGCCCAGAGCCAGCCTCTCCTCCCCTGCACGCTGGCGTGTAAACCCACAAAACTGATTTGTTTCATGCAGTTCTTTCTGATTTACACCAGCGCGGGGACAGGATCAGTCTTCCTGAGCCGGCCTGACCGTTGTGTGACTCCAGTTCCTACTGGTCTGACTCCAGCGGGGAGTGAGAGCAGCCAACGGTGGAGGAGCACACGGCGGGGCTCAGGCCTCCTGATTTCAAGCATTGCAATAAATCCTTCGAATACATTCTGCGTCAGTGGCAATTTGGTTTCCCCTGTTCCCCCCACCCTCCCCAAAACCCCCAACAAATTGGCATTTGAAGGACAACAGCCTGTGCGTTCAGCTGTGTCCATCACCACCATGGCTCCATCCCTACAACGATTCCAGAGGCAGATCTTGCTGTCGGCATGGTCCTCTGCTGGTGACCATGTTCAAAATCTGCATTAACTCCTCTGGTCCTCAGGGAGTCACTCAGGGTTTGCCCTTGGGTACAAGATACCAGAAAGCCAAATTATGGCCCCAAACCCATGGGAGGGCAGGATTCGGTGCAGTGCTGGGGGGACTTGCTCCACCTCACTTTAAGCACCCCAAAGTGGAGTAGTTGAAGAGACAGACAGGCAGCCAGCCATCTCCAGAGGGCAGTTCACCCCTCTGAGGTTGCAGTCTCACAAAGCCATCAGCTTGGCACGGCTGCCAGGCAAAGCCATCCTGCCCACCGGTTTCTGCTTTGGGTCCTCCTCTGCACTGGCACAAGGCTTTGGAGAGCGTTGGCTTTGCTGTCTGAAAGCACTGGCAAAAATAGAGAAGAGAAGAAGGAGAAGGAGAAGGAGAAGGAGAAGGAGAAGGAGAAGGAGAAGGAAAAGGAGAAGGAGAAGGAGAAGGAGAAAGAAGGAGAAGGAGAAGGAGAAGGAGAAGGAGGAGAAGAAGAAGAAGAAGAAGAAGAAGAAGAAGAAGAAGAAGAAGAAGAAGAAGAAGAAGAAGAAGAAGAAGAAGAAGAAGAAGAAGAGAGGAGAAGGAAAAGGAAAAGGAAAAGGAAAAGGAAAAGGAAAAGGAAAAGGAAAAGGAAAAGGAAAAGGAAAAGGAGAAGGAGAAGAAGAAGAATAAGAAGGAGAAGGAGAAGGAGGAGAAGAAGAAGAAGAAGAAGAAGAAGAAGAAGAAGAAGAGAGGAGAAGGAGAAGGAGAAGGAGAAGAAGAAGAAGAAGAAGAAGAAGAAGAAGAAGAAGGGAGGAGGAGAGGAGAGGAGAGGAGAGGAGAGGAGAGGAGAGGAGAGGAGAGGAGAGGAGAGGAGAGGAGAGGAGAGGAGAGGAGAGAGAGAAGAGAAGAGAAGAGAAGAGAAGAGAAGAGAAGAGAAGAGAAGAGAAGAGAAGAGGGAAGAGAGAAGAGTTCCAGTGGGAAGGGACCTACATGATCATCTAGTCCAACTGCCTGAGCATTTCAGGGCTGGCCAAATGTTAAAGCATATTATGTCCTCAGACAACTAGCTTAGGAAAGCGTAGCTTAGCCAATTTAGTTTAGGTTAACAACCTTAGCTTTACAGCATCTACACTAGGTGGGACAAACCCCATCCTTCGTGTCTGTGCAAAGGAAAAGAGCAGATCGATTGTATTTTTGCTGTAAGATCCCTTCCCATTCAATGTGTGGGCACGTTGGCTTTCCAGTATCTTGAACCCTGGGCAAAAGCCCTTGCAGATGCGCCTGGTGGTGGGCTCCTGTGACACAAAGTCTTGCAAGTGCAATGAACGGCAGGATGCCACCAGGACCATCTGCAGAAGAAGGAGGGAGGGATGGAAGGCGCACAGGCTATGACCTTCGCTGTGCGAACAGAGCGTTGCACGTCGAACCGTGGAAGGCTGCTTTTGAGCATGATCGCTGGGGCAGGATCGGCATGAAATCAATACAGGACACTTATCAAACACCCTATCAAGCGCTTCACATTCATGCACCCGTCGATCTCTACAGAATTATTTCTGTGCAGCATCAGTGTGGAGATTTAATTTGCATTAAAAACAAAATTTGCTCAGTGAAGCCTACTTTCATGTAGTTAGGTATAACCATGTAAACACGCCGTTAAACATCCCTCCATGCAGTGCTATTAAGTTCTGAGATTATTCTTTAGCTAGTTCTCTAAAGTGATTCAATGTCATTTCTTTGTTGCTGCTCCTGTTGCTAATTTAAAACTTTTAATATTAATCTTTTTGACTGGTGTGAGGTGTCAGTTCTCTGCAAGTGCTAATTTACTCCCAGTTTGCCGGGAGCGGTAATACGTTACTATCGCTGAGCTCTATTATTTGTTTTCTCTTGTTGTTGTTTTCTTTTTCCTAGTCGGGATCTCAAGTTTCCCCCTTTCCCTCCCCAAATCTTCTGGGCTGAGATTGTCCGCTTCCACTTACAGTCCTTTATTGTAGACTACAGTCTTACTGGTGGTGGCCATTGCGATTTCTGGCTCCAGCCGAGATGTCTCAATCTGTGAAAGCAAAGAGGAGGCAAGATCAGAATCGGTATCGCGTTGTTCTGCTGCAGCAGGAGCTTGATAGATCGATAAATTAATGTGGAGAAGTATAATATGTAAATAATACAATGTCAATCATGCCTTTGCCGTGTTATTTTAATGTGCTTTACACTGCTCAACTCTCAAAACAACCCTGTTTGGATTGACTTATATTACACGAAACGATGCACGCTCGCTGCCTTGCAATATTCAATGAATTATAGAGCGTCTCTGAGAATCAAACGGATCCCACCCATCATTTTCCAGGAGATCCCTTCCTTTTCCCGCAGCCAAGGTCCCCTCGCGTGGGGATTCCTAGAAGGAATCCAGTTCCCAAAGCTGCGGTGTGCACCCATAGGGGCCCAGCAAAGCCAAGGGCTGCCTGGGGACAGGAGGGGACAGCACCCCCTGGACCAGGGCTCTGTATCCTCCAACAAGGATGGATCACAGCTAAAATCTACCCACCCCCTTCGCTGTCTCCATAAAATCTCCAGCCCTTTCCTAATTTTTTCCTTTCGCCAACTTCACCTGAAGCTTTCCCTTGCTCTGAAATCACTCCGAACCTTTGCATCCCTGGGAGGGATCCGTGGTGCTCCCGGTTCCCGCGGCAAGCAAAGATCCCGCTCCCAACCGGGACAGGGCACCTTGCAAGATCAGACTTTTAGAAATCCTATACATTGAATTGATGCTGTTGCTGACACAATGCTAGGAACCCACGTTAAAATCGAAATGCTTTTGAAAATGTTTAACCTAGTTAGACAAATTAGCAAAAATTTGTGCAAAACAATTTAGGTATTTAAAATATTCAATGTTTTTAAAAACTGGAAAAACTGTTCTTAGCTTTCAGCTGCAAAAACCCAACAAAATATAACATCAAAGCAATCTTAACATGAGGTGCAACATAACCCTTCAGCAAAGCTGTTAAACAGCTACTGAAGCATCATGGGAAATAGCACTTCATTTATTCAAATGCACATATGTCAGGTTTTTGCACCATATGTCATTCCAAGCTATTTACAGTAATAATTAAATCTTAATCAACGTTTAACCTCTGTAAAATGTTTGAAGGGATCTAATCACCCTTCAGACTGCACTAATGAAGGAGAAATATATAAACATAAAAAGAAAATGATGCATAGATAGCACACCAGAAAGAACAGTAATTGCAAAATTGTATTTCTTTTAAATATAATCAGCAAATTATGTAAAGTAAGCCAACGAGTATTTTAAGTGAAGACATCTTGGGTGTCAGAGGTGTGATCAGCTAATTTTGTACTGCTATCCATAACAGATGTAGCATATTTTCTTTTAGTGCCATTATTAGCAACTTCACCATTTCTTTCTGTGCTGAAACACAAAGTGAAGCATTGTGCTGGGGAGAGTACCCAGCAAAGGTGCAGGAGAGGCGATTCTCACGTACACCGGCACTGACGGGATCCATTTTGAGGGAGGATTAACTCCGATCTGCCGGGCTCTGACGCAGCTTTTCTTCCTATTGTTTTCTTATTTTTCTTCCAGAGACAGAAAGAAAAGCTCCGAGGTATCGGGGCTGGGTGGTTTCACCCACTGGTATGAAAACACCAAGGTGGGAAGTGCTTTAAAATGACCTGGAATTGGGTGGTCCAACCCTGACCATCCATGCTGGCATCAGTAGGGCTCGGGGATGTGGGGCAGCTCGGACAGAGCAAAACCCAACCTACTACTGGGACGTCTCCGCAGAAAGCTAATGGAGAGCCACCAACAGTCCCTTCCTCTCCAGTGGGGGATGGAGAGGTGGGAGCTCCAAGAAAAGCAACATCTGCCTTGGTGGACCCCAGATTAGTGGTCTGAAAGCAAAACCTATGGGGAAACGTTGAGGATTTGGACGTGCTGAGTCTAGAAGAGAGAAGTTCAAGGGAGGCATAGCGGTATTTGCGTGTGCAAGAGGCTACGGCGCAGAAGAACCGCGTAATGTTTTGTTCACGCTCTCTTGGGACACAATTCAAAAAGCATCGAATAAGATCCAAGCTGAACAGCAGGAAGAGTATCCTAGTGGGAAGGAGCAAAGTATTGCAACCAAATGCTTGGGGAAGGTGTGGTGGGAAGTTTTCAGCACAAATGAGATGAAACCCAACAAGAATAGTTTAAGCAGAATTAAGCTTGTCTTGGTGGAAGGAGACAGATGAGCTAAGTGCTTGTAGGTCCTTTCGGCTTCCTTCGCATGGGTCCGGGAGGGAAATGGCCTCCTTTCCCCGCATGGCTGAGCTCTTCATTTGTGGCAAGGCTGTACACAAGGCTGTTAGATAGGATGGCTTTAGGAGGGACAGGATGGAGGTGTGATAGTTCAGAGACAGATTACGGTGTCTGAGCAGAAGGACAAGCGAATGAATGCCCAGTGCAAGATGGACACGTGCTCAGGGACTCCTCCGACGGTCTTGAAAGAAGATATAGTTGGTCACAGGCATCGGTTTGGAGCTGCGTATTACTGAGCTCACTTAAGCCCCTTTCTGAAGCCTGGGAAGATGCGAAATGAATTTGCTGGGGGGTGACTGGTTGAACGGGAACAATCTCTGCAGATCCCCTTCTGGTTGACTTTAATAAAGCAGATATTAAAAACTGCTCTAGAGCTTCAGCTACAGGAGGTGCAAGGGGTGCGTCTGCACCAAGGAGGCAGGTACAGGCGGGACGTACTCCACAGCAGCACTGGCAAAGTCATTCAGAAATGCATCAGGAGTAAGCTACTTCTCTCACTGGGAAATCAAACACAGAACAACAGGGAGAAGCATTCGGGTGGTAGGCTACAGATATTAAGACACAACCTTATTGTGCACCAATTCAGTCTTTGAATCCCTCAGGGGTTTTTGTTGGAAAGTGCAATTTCCCCTATTTTGGTGTAGACTGCTACTCTGGCTGTTCAGGATCCTGGACCTGCTTGGCCAACCTTCCACTGGATGTGGCATTGTGAAATGGATCTGGAGATCACAGTTTCTTGTCAAGTTTCTTGTGTCTCAGCTTCAAAGAAGACCCCCCCAGCAGGATCCTTCTTGGTCACGGACATGCTGGGAACCCCCTAACAGGGAACGCCTGCCATGGAGGGTGCTCTGAGGAACAGGTTCTACCCTGTTGGGACTACGCTGATGGGACCTGGCCCACCCCACACAGGGTGACATTGTCCTCTCAAACTGAGTGCCCACCATGCGATTGGGTTTGAATTGTGTCCATCTTCTTCTTCCCGATGAGGTAGATCTACCTGTGCTGGGGATCCCCATCCTGGCTCTGGGATGATAGCACTGAGGTGCCTACCAGAAAAGGGCCTTCAACAACGAATCCAGGAGAAGAGAAGTCCAGGAGGGGTGCGAGCTCACAACAGCACTGAGGGAACCGCGGTGTAAAAGCAGCACTCCCAGAGAGTGCTACAAGGGGCTGGTTTGGGCAAAAAACCCAAGCTTTCAGGCTGATGGCTGCATGAGCACCGCAGCACTGACCGCTCGGGATCCTGCCATACCCGCGTGGGAGACACTATAACGAGGCAGCGGGAGAAGGGGGAATTGCTTCACCCCCCTGTGAGGCTACTGGAAACTTTGCTATAGATGCAGGGAGATCCTCGCTGGGGGGACACGGCCAAAGTGCATCTCCAAACTCATCCAGAAACGTGGCCGGCGCTAGCCACAGCCCATCGCAACACCTGGGAGCCGGTGCAGCCTGAGGATGCTCCTCTTCCCTCTAGCAGATAGCCAAGTGCATGAAGGAAAAAGGGAAAAAAACAAGAAATAGCATCCCCTGACCTTGCTCAAGTAACTGTTTATAAACCAGCATCACCCAGGTAATGCAGGCAGGATGACAGTGCTGGCTTTTTAGCGGTGCTCCTGACCCGGTGAAATCTATCCCTCCTGGGGAACAAAGCCACCGTAAAGGGAATCGCCTCTCGCGGTGCCCACCGCGCGCCAGCTCTCTCTTCCCCCCGTCTCTGCCTTGCAGTGGAAGCCTCTCTCCTCTCATCAGCACAGACAAGGCTAATTGGGGTGATAAAGAACTGGCTCCGAGTGCTGGCGTGGGCTGGAGGAACAAATGGTGCGGTGGTCACAGCTGGTGCTGCGGAGACGGAGAGGGAGAGGGTGTGAGGCAGGCTCCCGGCGCCCAAAGTTTCGTCAGCCCATGTTGGATGCGGGGCGGCGAGGTGGGGGGTTGTGTGTGTTTTGCATTCGCTGCTGACACGGGTGTAGCGTACATGCGCGTCCGGTGAAGCAGAAGCAGGCAGAAAGCAGATGCTTTTTGTTTGGGGTTGATACTCATTTCTATCCCAGCTCGGCAAAAGGTGTAGAAAGGAATGTGCTCCTAAGAGTGCAGGGAGAGAGATAGGTCTAGGCTCGCTGCCAGGGATCCTGTAATGATATGGAAGGCAGCTAGGGGAGACAGGAGCAGATGGATTTGGCATACAGCTCATCACTCAGCCAAAAAAAGGGAGGGGGGGGGAGAAGAAGGAAGAAAGAAGCCAATTTTGGTAGGGGGAGGGTCATGCGGACTGACGGATGCTGCACCGGGAGGTGGGGGAAGGGAGGATCAGGCTGGTCACCGCGTCTTCTGCTGCTGTCTCGGCAGTGCCAGCGAGACGGCTCGGTGGTGGCCCCGGTTCGGAGCCCAGGAGGGCTCTCCTGGCCCTTCCAGCAGCCCTCTGCCTTCTCCTCCTGGCCATCAGACATCAGGGCAACGGCTGAGGGCCATGCCAAGCTAACCGAGCCCTAGCGAAGCTCGGTGAGGTGTAGCAAGGACTACGGTTAATAAGTGGCACCATGAAGCACTGTGAAGGACCAGCAGCTGCTGCTTCCACGGTGGTGGGCTCTGCGCACAGCTAGACGGAGAGGTGGGGCACATCCAGCACCACTAACAGATTCTGCCCTGTCCTCGGTCCTTGCAGACACGATGAAAAAAGATCATGTTTTTCCTCGGATAGATGAGCTACTGCTCATCAGCCATGCCATGGTCACCAGGCACCTCTGCTTCTAGCTTGGTGCAGCCATGGTGTGAAAGCACCTCTGTACAGCTCTGCCAAGGCTTCCTTTCACCTTCAACCTGTGGTCACCTAATGCAACTCTGCTGAGAAGCAGAACCTCATTAAATTTGGTTTAACATGCTTACTTGGGGTCAAAAAACAACTTGATTGGGTTTTCAGTGGTCTTGTTCCCACAATAAGACTGCCTAAATGTTCTTCTTTCAGATATTTCAGATCTTCTTTTCTTCTTTTAATTGACAGTAGCTGAAAGAATGCTGATGGGGCCAAAATCACAAATCTGAACCTGTGCTTAATTTTATAAGGCTTCCCAAAATTGGAAAATGTATACTGAATGATTTAAAGACAGCAAGATTTTTTCATCCTCTGTTCAGATAAACTCTTTCCAAAGCTTTTCCCAGACATCAAAAAATTAAAGTGCTCTCCATGGATCCACTTGCTAAGGAATGAGATGAGGAAATCGGTCTTTGCTAAGGAGCATCTCTTGGAAATGCTGTGGACCTACGGCCAACTGAAGGTGACCTGACAGGTGAGAGAGTTCAGAAAATGCCCCATCTCATCCAAAAACCTTCTGGTTAAATCACAGAAGATGTTTTTCAAAAGATGTCCAGCCTCTGGTTAAGGAGTCCAAGCAACAGTGGAGCTACCAGACCTCTCAGTATCCCGCTTCAAAGAGCATCAGCCATCCACACCGTTTGCATTTTTCTAAATTCAGACTTCCAGCTTTGCATTTATCTGTTTGCTGCACTAAGGAGCTCTACCCTGCCAGAAATTTTATTCCCATGAAAGTATTCAAAGATTATTAAATCGCCTTGATTAAAATTTATAGATAAAACTCATGCTTCTTCTCTGCAAGGTAGATTATTGTTCGAAATACTGGTGTTAAAGCTTTTTTTCTGACCACTTCCCAATTTTTCTACACAGTTAAAAAAAATACGTACCCCAAAACTGGACACACTGGTTGAGAGATGGTCTCATGACTAACGTACATGGTAACAAATAACTTCATCAATAATTGATACTCAGTTTGCTGGCCAAATCACAAAGCCGGGGAAAACGATTTTGAAATAAACCTGAATTTTGTTAGGTTTTCCTTCAAATTAATAATAAAAATTGAAGTTAAGAGTTGCCTGGTACAGTTCTCTTCATTTTTTGTTTCTCTCAAGTCTTTTAGACCCCCCTGTTTTAAAGAAATGTTCAGTTTTCATAAGAAAAAACATCCCATCTAGTCAAAATGTTTTTCTCAAAAACATGGAAACAAGTTATTCAATTCCATTTCCATCCTTGACACCGGATAAGGTGTTAACAAAACGGATCCAGAGCCTGGGAAGCCACCGCTGCCGCTTGCAGCCCAGCAGCCGGTGTCCCTCCACCCATTGCTGGTCGCAACGTGTCCGAGTCCAGCCCCACCTGGGATGCCAGAGCCCCGTGGCTCGGTGGGAGCCCTCTCACAGGTTTGACAAAATCCACCTTCCCCAAACAGTGCCGACTTTGGGGTCGGTGCAGGGAGGGAGGGCTGGATCCCCCAAAACGCAGGGATCAAAGAGCTGTGCACCTGCTGGCGCAGAGGCACCGAGCGCTTCCCCAGCGAGCCTCCCTTCTCGCCATCCCCGCTTTGAGCATCTCCTTTTGTCTGACACGCCAAGGTATGCAACTGCACCCAGGGACTGACATTCCCTGAGAGCCTTCGCGACGCTCCCCGGCCACCACGCCGCACGGAGCAGGGCAGATGTGCTTTTCCAGCCGGGGCTGTGCCGAGGAAGCAGCCCGGCCGGTCGGGCAGAGCCCACACACGCCGCAAGCAGAGCGCCGCGAAGGCTGTGCATCCCCACGGCACGTCCACACAACCTGGGGTGGGCAACGGTGTGGTCCAGGGCAGAGAAGAGACCACCAGAAGATGTTCTGGGAAGGTAGCGGCTTTAGAAGGAGAAGACACTGAGGCTGGGAGCTGCGCAAGCAAATAGATTAAACCTCTCCAGTGCTCTGGACCCATCTATTTAGGAAAAAGATTACAATTTGTCACCTACTCCTGCATCAAGACAACAACTACCGTTAGTGCCTGGCTTACATTTCTAATGAAGTCGTGGCACAGCCTCACCCAAGTGATCAGAGCCTGCAACGGTGGATACAACTGATGCACCACGCTGGGAGGACAGACACGCTCATGGAGTAAGAGGTTCCTCTCTTACGTGCTTAGAAGCAAAGCAAAGCCGGCAGCAGAGAAGGACAGCTCAGGAATAAGCAGATAAGAACAAACTCAGGAGCGCATTTGATTTATCCTACCCTTCACCGCCACGTAAGTGGATTCACGTGTAATTCAGCATATACGTAAAGTAAGGAACTATCAGGCAGTCTGGGTCATTTGCAAAGTTTCTTGTTTGACTGCAAATCTGGAACTACTGCCATGTGTCTAGCAGGTGGGTAACCTCTTAAATCCCTGCCAGGTAGTAGTTTCATGGGGGACTTCACCTAAATGGCTCTGAATTCAGAGCCCTGTTTCCAAACAGTAAGTTTTCAGGGATATATCATTTATCTGCAGACAGTGAACCAGGCTTACACTGAAGTGCAAGAGAGAAATGCGTTGCCTCCGACAGGACCTGTGGCCAGCACATTTACACCAAAGGTGTATCTCAGTGCTGCTGTCTAACCTCCAGTTGGACATGCCTAGAACTGGCATTAAAAAGGACCATTGCTTGAAATTAATTTTATCTATCTATCTCCCCTCCTTGAAACAATAAAAAGGAGGAAAGTTGGAATATTTGGCTGTTCTGGCTCTCGAGGGATCTCCATTTCAGAAGATTTTTCTGTGTTTTACCATGGATGCTTTGACTTTGCTGGAGCGTGTCCAGAGAAGGGCAACGAGGTTGGTGAAGGGTCTAGAGCACAAGTCTTACGAGGAGCGGCTGAGGGAGCTGGGGTTGTTTAGTTTGGAGAAGAGGAGGCTGAGGGGAGACCTTATTGCTCTCTACAACTGCCTGAAAGGAGGTTGTAGCGAGGTGGGGGTCGGTCTCTTCACCCCAGTAACAAGTGATAGGACGAGAGGAAATGGCGTCAAGCTGCGCCAGGGCAGGGTTAGGTTGGATATTAGGAAAAACTTCTTCACTGAAAGAGTAGTCAGGCCCTGGCACAGGCTGCCCAGGGAAGGGGTTGAGTCCCCATCCCTGGAGGGATTTAAAAGCCGGGGAGATGCAGTGCTTGAGGACATGGTTTAGTGGTGGGCTTGGCGGTGGTAGGTTAACGGTTGGACTTGATGATCTTAAGGGTCTTTTCCAACCTTAACAATTCTATGATTCTATGATTCTATGACCACCAGCATCTGCCTTCAGCTGTCTGTAGGACACGGCAGAAAACAGAGGTTCTTCTCCAAGCAGGCTGGAAAGGGTCTGAATGTGGCACCACACATACCTGGCTATGACATCCATCAGATATAAAGTATGTCAGTGACGGTGTTAGTGCCACAAGCTATTCACACTCTATCACATCTGCTGACACCTCTGCACCGGCCCCTGAAAACGTCACTGCTTTTAGCAAAGCATGAAATGCAAAGTGTCAGCAGCACCTTGGGTGCCACCAGGTTTCTGTATCCAGACGAGTAGGAATGTTCCTCATGCTCAACAGATGTTTGGATAAAGATGTGCAATCGCTTTTGAGACAGCTACAAAGCTGAAGACGGTACTGCCCTCACCTAAAATGGGGACAACTGACCCTGCCCTGAAGCAGAGCAGAAGAGTTTGCGGGATTTATGGGTCAGTTATGGGACAGAGATTTCTACCACTTTGTGTGTACACAAGTGTACCACAAGTGTACCACTTGGCAGTGTTACATTAACGGCTGGACTTGATGATCTTAAAGGCCTTTTCCAACATAAATGATTCTGTGATTCTATGATTCTATGATTCTGTGATTCTATGATTCTATGATTCTGTGATTCTATGATTCCTGAATCAAGGGTGGGAGTTTTTAACTTCAGCTTCAGGAGTTGCAAATTAGCGTATCACAGCTTCTCTAAAGCAAAATAACAGGCATATCAAAAAACCCCCAACATTTTAATCAGATGGGAAGAAGGAAAACGTGGCGTTTTAGGCTACTGCCCAGCCAGGCTGGAGCAGAGCACGGCTGCCCGCAGGCAATGGGCTCCCCTGGCCCAGCGGCACGTTTGTTTCCGGTGCTCTCGAAATGACTGATGGTAACAGTGTCAGCAGGTGGGATAATAATATATGACAGCAGGCACCTAAGGCTGCAAGGTAGCTTCAACCTCGGCGTGTCCCTGCCTGTCCCGTAGCAGGGCAGTTCAACAGCCGCGTTTCACTCCCGTGCTCCGGCCCCTGTGTTCATTCACTGCCCCAACCCAGTCCACCAGTAAGATACCAGCTCTAACCTTCCAGTTCCCCATGGGAGCCCTTCTGGTGTCTCAAGATGACATCGATGATGAAGAGACATGGTGAGATGAATGAAAGCCACTCCTAGGAGCTGGGTTTGGTGAGTGCTGGGCTCACGCAGCTCTCAGACCCTCTCAAGTCTTCCAGCTTTATAAACAGATTGAAAGGTCAACCCCCGGCATGACATCGTCTCCAAGTAATTGCAAAATTGTGGGTTTGAGTCTTCTGGGAAAGAAGAGGGTTGCCCACAGCACCAGAAACCTCAAGTATTTAAAAAAAAAAAAAAAAAAAGAAAAAGAAAGGCTTTGAAACCATAAGGTTATAAATAGCAAGACGAAAAAAAAGTTCTTTCTGTCTGTCTTCCAAAGAAAAGAGACATTTCCAGTCCTCTCTAGCAATCCAAGATGGAGAAGGGCTTTCCCTCCTTTCACCCCATCACTGCTGTCCAGGAGGTGCCAGCCTGCGTCCCCGGTGAGCACGGCACCTTGTTCTGCGATGCTTCGCAAGGGACCAAGGGGCAAGACACAAGTACCACACACTCGCCACCCGTACAGAGAAAGGTGGAAGCTCAGGCATGAGACTGAACAAAGAACCGAAGTGAAGTTGTGATGGAGAGAAGCTAAGACCCCGGCATGACATGTCTTCCATGAAGTGAAGAACCACACAAAAGGCCTTTGCAGGAGCTAAGATGCCTTTTCTACTTTACCCTGGAGAAGACGGTCTGCTCATGTGTAGGAGATAAGTGCTCATGAGGTAAACTCTCAGTTTGCCACACTACCTTAATTTCTACAGGAGCTCTGGAGAGGTGGATGTCGTAGGCTGGTACCACAGCAGAAACACAAGTGTTCTGACCTCAGGCCACCCAGCCGCATGGGGTAAGGACCCTTCTACAGGAGAGGACTTCTCCCAAAACTGTTTGTGCACGGCATTCAGTCTATAGCGTGTAGGGCAAAAGAAACATCTTCCTGGCCTCAGGGAAGAAGCCTCACATTACATGATGTGGACTTCATTGGGGAACATTCAAGCCAACCGATGGGTGGAAAAGTCATCAACCCACCCAAAATATGATCTTGAGAACCCCCCAAAATTGCAGCATTAGGGTCACTGCTCCTTGCTGGAATGAAAAGCATCACGAAAAGAGTTAGAGTCAGCTCTCCTCTTTTGGAAGAAAAAAATCCTACTTTTGAATATGGGCATTATGAATGTAGCAAGTTTCCCTTTGGATGAAAATGAGCTATTAGGTCCATTCTGGTAAGAATCCCTCCAGCAGTTCTGTCAAGGAAGAGAGCCTTTGTTGCTATTTGGTGAGAACATCAAACCCTGCAGTTCTCCTGCTATTAAGAAGGAAGAGTGTGATGAGTATTGCAGGATTTAGGGATGTCCTTGTTGCTTTAAAGAAGCTAAGCAAGTTCCTCAGGATCCCAACCTCCATCCCATTCCCTTCTCCTGAAGGACTGACAGCCTCACTACAAACAGGCTGCTAGAGTCAAATGATTTAAAAAGCAATTACAGATAATTGTATATACCTGTGCTTGGGAAATGTGATTAATAAGGCATCCTCTGCAGTGCGCAAGCATGCTTACAGCAGGCAAGTCTGGACAACTGGCTGCCTTCCTTAGCTCATATCCTTAACGTCTCACGTGGAGTAGTCTGAGTTATAGGTGCTTCCGATGAGCTAAAATGACTGTTTCCGAGTATGCAGAAAAGGACATATCCAACACTATGCAGAAGGAGAGGGGTAAGCCAGGCAACAGCCGGGGAAGAGCCGGGGACAAACCCGGTTGCACAAAATAAAGAGGCTGATGGCAACCAAGAAAGGGGACTGAGTTTTCGGGATGGGCTGGCAGAAAGAGTGGAAAGGTCTTGGCTTTCAGGCCGAGAAGAAACCAGCAAAGCCCAAGACCTGCAGGAGGACTGCCCAGGGCAGGAGGAGACGGGAGGGCCATCTCTGCAGGCTCCGGGCGAGCAGGGCAGGAATCCCTGGGGGAAATGCTTCGGGAGGAGCCGCTCTGTTTACAGTAGGTGCTGCTGAAAGGTGTCCTGAAGAAAGACAGCAATTAACAGGCCTGGAAAAAAATGGCTTCTTTCCACAAAGTGCCTTTTAAGTATGTTTTTCGAGCTACTTTAAGGGTTAATGTTTAGCTGTTTATCCGGAGTTGTCGGATGTCAGCTCTTTCTTTTGACTCCTAATGGCTTATAGCCATCAGGAGGTGAAGACTCCTCAAAAGAGATGGTGTCAGGAATGTTTTTTTATGCCCACTAGCACCCACACACCTGCAGGAGCCTGTGCTTGCAGGATAGATAGTTTACATACTTGAACCTGTATCCCAGGGACAGAGATATAAACATGAAACCAGATCCCGTCTGACACCGCTGCCGAAGCCCCTGGGCAGTACAAAAGGGTCCTTTCTCCCACACCCACCTCGAATGACCACAAATAACAGTTTGGTTCAAGCCCTCGCTTCCCAGCGAGAACAAGCTCTGCTGGTCCAGGTTACGATTTTAGGGCCAGATCCTGTGAAGTTTTCAGCACCTTTGACTCCCGCGAACGCTGGTCGTGAAACAAAGGACCAGTCTCACGAGCAGACTTCAAAAACCAGCTCGGTCACAAATCAAAGCCTCTGGGACAGGGAACGTGAGAACAAAGACACAGGCTCCAAATCAATCAGAGCACTGCTCACTCGTGACCTCCCCCAGACGAGAGATGTCACTGAGCCTAATAATTACACCGCAAGGTGCAAACGGGCTGAGCAGTTGTAAATCTAACCACCCCAATGTTTCCTAGGGGCTTGTAAAGAGTGATGGTGGAGCTGATGCCCCTGAAGACCAGATCCTTCTTCTTCTTCTTCTTGGAAAGCAGGACATTTGCTCCCCAAAGTGACCGAGACCTCCCAACCCCAGCCCATCGGGGAACGAGTAGGCATGGGGAATGCTTTGATTTTGAGAAAGACATGGGGGGAAAGAAACATGGAAAGGGTAGATGTCCTGATCCAGAAATGTTCTTTGCTTTGCAAAACTGGTTCCTTCTCTCCTGGTCATGTCTCAGGTAAGTGACCCCACAGCAAGAGGAGTTTCAGTTGTGCCAGGACATGAATCAAAAGGGCACTGCAAGGAAATACGCTGTGAGTTTGGGAAATGGGTGATGCGACAAGGCAGATGCTGCTTCTGTGAGATTACCACCCATGGGTTTGCATCTGGAACTGCTGCTGCATCCAGCTGGGCGAGGGTAGAAGGAAATTACTGGGCCACATCATCTTCCCTATCCTCCTGATGCAGTCCCAGAAAAAGAACTTAAAAGAGCATCACACAGTAGTGATGAGGAGTTATGATACAGTAAAGAGAATTTGGGGGTTTTCATGACTTGGGAACAAGAATGTCACAGTCATGTAGGATCTGGAACTTTTGGTTTGTTTTGGTTTTAGAAGCTCTCTGCAGAAACATCAAACACTGCATTGAAGCCCTCCCTGAAGCAAGGAGGGAGCTTGTGGCTGTTGGTTCAGCAACTCAGGCTAAAGCACCACTGGAAGTGGAGGAGTGGACTACTAAACCTGAAGTGTCCCCATGTGTTCAGGAATACCTTTACCTGGGAGATGTGCTCAAGAAGGGAGTTTAGAGCACGTGAGCCTGCTTGTGTCCTTGCCTTGAATATGCCTGAGCTCCCCAAAAAGCTCTGCTGCCACTTTGACTTGGAAGTTTGTAGTTCGGAGCGTGGTCTGATCTTGCGAGCTCTAAAGCAAATACAGCAAGAGCTCCGGGCTTCTTTCTGTCTGTGTCACACTGGAGATGATGGCAGAGAGAGAGAAACTCAAGGTGGGAGCAGGAACCGGGGCAGATCTCTGCAGCCAAGAGCAAGTCATAGAATCATAGAATAGAATCACAGAACAGTTTGGGTTGGAAGGGACCTTAGAGATCACCTAGTTCCAACCCTCCTGCCATGGGCAGGGACACCTTCCACTAGACCAGGTTGCTCCTGACAGAAGAACCTGTGTAGGAGACCTACAATGGGTTGGGAACAGTCCATGGGCATCTACAGAGCACAGGAATAACACCGACAATTACTGCGATAGTTAATGATAACAGCTCATCACCATCCTCTGGAGAGACCCTTCCAGCTCCCGGCGCGTCTCTCTGCAAGCCTAAGCACAAGCACGAATCCAGCCAAATCATCTCAGACCACCTAAATACTTCCAGTAATGCAGAGACTCCTCCGTGCTAGCGGGCTCCCGGGCAGCAGCTTTCCTGTGCAGTGCAATTAGAAGGAAACTAGAAGTTGTTGAGGGAATCTGCAGCACAGGAAACAAGCTACTGTGATATTTTTTTTTTCCCCCTGGTTGCTTTGACAGGAAAGGTGTTCTGCAGATGCCAGGCTGCCGAGGGGGGCGAGGGGGGAGAGCAGTGGAGGTGTAAAGGGAAAGCCAAAGGGTAGGGCCAAGGGGGAAGCGGTGTGTGAAGTCTGGCTCCTCGGGAAACACATGCCGGGTCTGCAAACCCTGCCCTGACAGCTGGCGCAGGTGAAGGAAAACCTGAGCTGAGAAGGGGGGCTAAGCCGGGAACACATCGTCTTCTCTTCCGCTTGATGCTCTCACCCAGAGAGGGCTGGTGAGAGCAGGGAAGGAAGGGAGACAGCAGAGAAGCAAATGGGAGAAGCGCTCCTGTTCCAAACCAAGGGAGACTGAAACCTTGCCAAAAAATTGGCTGGTTAGCCCAGAGTCAGGTTCAAGTTCACTGCTCATCCCTTAGCCTGCAGCCTCCGACCAGCCTTCCCTGTTCAGCAGATGGCAGTTACCGTGCAGTCGCCTTCTTGAGACGTCCAGGCGTGGATCCTGTTGTGCTGCGTGACTCAGGTCCCACCTCTCTGCTTGAGCTACTGGGACCAGGGCTGAAATCACGGCTGAGTACTGGGGACTGGTCCCACAGTGCTTTGAGCTGCTCTGGTGGCTTCATGAAGATTCATGGCCAGGGTTGTGATTTGATCTGGAGCAGGGAAGGATTTGTGACAAAAAGCTGGTGACAAACACTTCAGTCTCCAGACTTCGGGTCCATGCCCAGGCTGACAGCAAGGGCAGGCTCCATCAGAAGCACGGGAGGACAGACGTACCCTTCGCTTTGTGCGCAAGGCTGAGACACTTAAAGCAAAGGCTAAAGAGATCTTTGCCTTGCCACTGCTCAGCTGAGGCATAGTCCTCTCGTGGTGTAGGAAGACACGACTCTCCTGTAATGTAAGATTAAGGCCATGGTACTCTGATGTCAAAACTCAGCTCAAATAAGCCCTATAACTCATAAATCAAGTTAACCTAGAGAGGTCCCAGACTAAAATTATCACACCACATCTTCCTGAATACTTGCAATGGGACAGGCAGGGCTACAGCTGCATGAAACACCATGAACCTGAATCCAGTCTCAGGCTCGGGGGACAACCGGTATGGCACAGCTTGCACCCATACGGCCAAACTCTTTCCCCAAAGAGGGAGGCTCTGTTCGTTGGGAGTTTACAACTGGGTTTACAACTATAGACTTAGTTTATGATTTCCTTAGGCTATTATTTCTTATAAAAGATGGGCTAGTAACTTACATTGGAGTTTTGTGCAACCGTGTCCAGCCTTTGTGCGTAGTCATGGCAGTATCATTCTGCTGGTCCCCAAATGTCACCTCCTCTCCCATCACTTTCCCCTTCCAGGCACAGGACTATGCTCTGAAAAGGGCCACTCATTCGTCCTCCAGCCTCTGACAGGAACGAGTCCATCCTTACCGAAGAACTCCAGGCGCAAACCTTGTTAAGCACCATCCTTCATCTGAAGGCCAGAACAGGGCTCAACACATTTCCAAATACCATAGCTTTTCTCTCCAGCCCTATTTGAACCACGTCAGTATTCAACTGCTCCGTATCATATAAATCCTGGGAGTTTCTGCTCAAGTAAAAAGTTTCATGGGCATTAAAGAAGCTCACACAGATCACTTCTCCATTTTAAGTTCATGTGGAAAATAAAGATACTCTTGCCTATGTCAATAGTTACTTTGCCAGAAGAGAAACTGCATCAGTACATGGGAGAGGAACCTCAGATGAACCTCTTAATGCTTCAGAAGTCAACGATGGAGCATCACCTGTGTGTCAGTATGAAACCAAAGCTTCAGGGCACAGCTTGAATCTTCTGCAGGCTTTGGGAGACACATCCCACTGAGTTTCCAGCCTCCTGCCAGTCCTTAAGGACCTCGTGCCACTTCTTTTCTAAGAGGAGTTCCTTCCAAGCCCAACCTCCATCCCACGGGTAGACTTTGGCCAGGTCACCAGACTCTCAGGAAACCATTCCTCAGACCCAGAAGCAAAGAAATACCACAGAACTTCTCACTTCTCAAACATTTTTCCCCATGGCAGCTGGCAAATCCTTTCCTTTGCTTCTCATCCAAGTTGGACAAAATTACTGCAGAGAATCCCTCCTGCTCCCCTCCCCCCGTGCAATGTAATCCCAAGGGAGAAATGGTTTCATGGGGACCCCCTGCTGTCTTGCATCTGATTTCCCTCCTAAGTATGGTATAGGGAAGCGTCTCGAGGGCTATGGCTGTGACCTCCATACAGCTCTTTTGTCAAGTGCCATTTCATTAAAAAATCAGCCTTTTAACTGTGGACACATTTCAACCTCACCAAATCTGCTAATTATTGACAGTTGGTGAAGAGGAGATTTCACTTGTTCCTCCTGTTAAACTGCATCTAATTAGTAATTACTGGTTCACTGTCATCTTTACTGCAATAATCCCACTGCACATTGGCTCATTAACCTTTTGCTTTTCTAAAGCAGCCTGCCAACAAGATGAAGGCTAAAACAGATTGGAAAACAATAGCTCAGCCTTGGATTTTAGGCTGTTTATTCCCCTTGTCCTGGAGATCCAAAAGGAAGATTATTATTAAGAAAAGGCTTTCAGCTGAAATCAGCCTAATTCCGGAAGATGGCTTGTTTTGCCCTAACCAAGGTCCTTTAAACTTAACCCGTGGTGAGGGCACATGTATTAGAGCTAGTGGAAGGGTCTTCTCTGCCATCAGCTCTTGCTTCAGCTCCGTTTCTCACCTGGGTTTATCCTTATCAGCACGCTCCAGGACACTGGGCATGGGATGAGGCAAGTTTTGGTGGGTTTGCAGCACCCTGGAAGTTCAGCAGCATCCTCTTGGATGCTGAAAAATGAATGATCTGGATGAGCAGGGACCAAAGGGTGGAAAATTCAGTGGAGCAACCCCATGGTTATTTCTTTTGCTGCTACACTGAATTTCATTTGCACAAGTCCCATTTTCAGTTTGGAACTGTCACAGCTGTTTCTATTGGCAGTGCATAGCTGAGTAGGAGTTGTCAGTGGGGATGCTGTAGGATAGGCGGCTAGAAAAGAGATTCCCCGGGGGGCATGGGAGGCAGTTGGAGGTTGTGGGCTAAATGCATTAACTAGATGTTTCTCCTAAACTTAACAGCAGTGAATTACTTAATGCATATTGATGCATTTAGGTACCGGAGTTAACACTATACTGGGATGAAAAGTGAATTTCTCAGCATCTTAAGTGTGCTTAGTCTCAAGGGCCCATGTCTTTACGGCTGAGACTAGGCTTTTATTTTTATAAGGTGATCTTCAAAACCGTAACATCTAGAAACAAGCTGTAATTCTGGAGCACCATTACAGACACCAAAGCAGATTCCATCTGTACAAAAACCAAGGAAGGTATGAGGTCTTAGCTAGACTAAACACCGACCAAAGAGCAGATCTGGATGCATTATCCTTCCCACCACAGGAAGGTTGTTCAGCTCCAGAATTTTCATGTAGTTGATATTGGTGTCCCTGTATGCAACCAGAGCTGAATTCTGATTTCTCTTACGTTGCTTTAAAACAGGTATAACTCTGAAGCAGCTACAGCTGATGTGATAAGGTGGTCGCACTTACCTAGCACATTTATTAAATCTATTGCAAGGCTTCAATTCTGCTTGAAAACTAATTGTAAGTTTGAGCCCCTTTAGAAGAGTGGATCAAAGGCGGCCAGTCAAGCTCCCATGCTAAAACAAGCGCTTAATAACACACCAGCTTCTGTGTTTGCTCTCTGACTAAAGAAAAAGGACTGTGAATGTGTGATTAAGGGCAGAATTTGGCTCATTTACAATTCCTGAAAGGGTTGCTGCTCAGACCATAATCATATTTTTGGAACAGAACACGCCTATTACATCTTGTTGTTAATAATTTACTCCCTGGGTAGCGCTCATTACAACAGCATCATCTCAGTCATGTTATGTTCATAGCTGCTTCACCTACTGTGGTTATGAGAAAAAGCAAATACACACATGCGTATACATATACACGTGCATATGCATATACATATACAGAGAGGTCAACGTTCAAACACTCAAAGTCTATTAACTTAGTTATCTGACAAGTTCATGGACCGCTGATGAGTGACCGAGAAGGGACACGTATTGAGACATGCTCTTTGCAAGGAAACTCAGATGCAAGACTGTGAAGAAATGGCTCTGGAGAGATTGTTTCAGATAAATCACTTGCTCTGCTCACTTGAGCGTCCCCGCAGTCACTGACCACTGAGAAAGTCTCGATGAGATTCTGCGGGATGGGAGGAACACCCTTTATACACACACTCCTACATATTTATAATGAACGCAAACATAACTGGAAGACCGTTCAGATCAGGCTGCTACGGAGAACTTGATTCCTTGGTGTCAACAGATGAGAGGTCCAGCTGCGCGCATGGAGCTAACTCCAGTTGAGCGGAGCCGAGACCCCAGTAGGTAATGAGCTATACCACCAGCTGTAATGGTTTCTCTTCGTTGACATGAAGCGTGGGCAGAGAGCACGTCATTCTGTTTGATCTACTAATCAGTGCTGATTCATGTTTACACTGCAGATAGCATTTCATCTGCTTTTAGAAGGTCATTTTCAAGCGATGCTGGATGGTTTCAGTATCGCTTGATGCCTGCAATTTGAATATCCCTTGAAGGAAGCCAGACCTTAATTTTCCTTGTGGGCTAGAATTCATTCAGCTGTTAGCATCAACACAATTTCTCAAGCTGCAATATCAGATACTATACGTTATAAATTATCCGTCACCCATAAAGCTATAATACAAAAGGCAAAAAGACCTTGCGAGCTTCATTTTTAGATAAAGAAACTACAGCAATGGATAATTATTTTTGTAGAACCCGAAGTGTTTAACTCTGAATACCTTAGATTCTGGTAGCAAAACTTTAGTTCCCACTGACCTTAGCAGGCACTTACTGTTTCAGAGAAGCCCATGCTAAGCGATGCCTACAGAAAATACTGGAAATGTACAAAATGCTAAATTTCAAAACAGAATTGTAGGGTGAGTTTCCTGTCTGTGTAGAAAGAATGGTTTGGCTTGGCCAACGCTATTAAACATGCGCGTCAAAAATACACAATGACCGCCGCTTAAGGCTTGAGATGACACAAAGCCTGGGAAAGTGGTAAATAATTAAGAGCTCGGGTCACTGATACAGAGGCCTCTAGATATGTGGAAAAGAAGACAACGTGCAACACGCTGTGGTCAAACGTAAAAGTGCTTCTGGATGCAAATAATGTACCTAGGGCATGGGGCACCATTTTGGGAGAACGGTGGCAACGTCACCTTTGGGGTAAATGAGGTTGGTGGTACCTCCTGTGGTCTTGCTTCCCTGATTGTCTTGAAAGGAGACCTCCCAGGAAAGGCCATGGCTACCTTCTGGTGGGTGAAGCACCTTTCCCTGGAAATAGGAGCATAAGGGATGCTCTGTGTCCAAGTCTCCTTCCGACAGGAACTTTGGACATACTCTGGGCATGTACCTTGAATGGGTGTGAGACCTGGAAATACTCCTCAGTCTTTCATAACCAAAACCTCTGAGCAGAACTTAGGATCACAGCAAAAAACTGATGGACAAGGAGCTAAGGTTGAGCTCATGCCAAAATGACTAACATGCTCTGTGGATGTATGAATTTGAGTAGAAGCAGGCAAATCACATTGCTCCTGCAACTGGTACTTGTGCAACTTCTTACTGGAATACTGTGTCTGGTTCTTATGGAAGTGCTCCAAAAAGGATGTTGACTAATTAGAAAAAGTTTAAGGAAGAGCCATATGAATCATTAAAGCTTCAGAAAACACGTCTTTTAGCAAGAGACTCCAAGATTGAGATAAATTCAGTTTCTTAAAGAGAAGATGAAGGGACAGTTTTATCTCAGCCTGTAAACAGCTAGAAGGACAACAAAAAATTTGTAACACGTTTTTCAGTCTAGCAGACAAGTGCACAACAAGATTCCCTGGCTAGAAGTCATGGGTAAACCCATCCTAAAAAAATGAATTAACCAGTAGAGACCGCGATACCAATTTCTGATCAACTGTTCTAGTTGACGCAAAAAGGACTTCAGCAAAGTCCTTTGCTCTGTTTGATAGAGGTTTTACTGCTTTATAATAGTGACCCTCCCTATAAATGTACACATTTACAATCTGCCAATCTATAAGCACCAAACACTGAATGGTCAAAATTAATGACTTACAAAAAAATACACCTTAGCAATTTGTTCAACTAACTTAGATACGAGTGATTTCATTAGTCATGCTGCCTGTTTCCTTGGCTAGTTTTCCTCTGTTCCCCCCAGGCTGTGCCTTCCCAGAGCCAGGCTAGATGATGAAAAGGCAGAAACTCTCCAAGAAGCTCTGGGAAAGTTCATCCACATCAAATGTGGATCCCAGGCTCTTTGCTTAATGGACAAAGACCTGTTTTCACTATGTTAACGCCAATGAAACACCGCTATCATGGGAGAGGGTGAGCTGAACCATGTTCTCCCTGGTGCAGCTCAGCTCTAAGCTCACGTCCCCAGACAAGACAGGATGAACCCAGCTGGAGTCTCAGAGCAGAAGTCATTAGTCAGAAACACCAACATCCCTTGACTTGTGATCTGACCAGACCTGACCTGGGTATCACTAAAGAGTGACCAGATACCCTCCATGCTAGCTGAGACACTCCTCTGACTGGCGATCAGGCAGGCAGAACATTATCCTCATACATTTAAAAAAACATCTTGTTCCAACCTGGTTGTCCCCCTGATCCCCCGTCTTTTGATTACTGGACAGTCTAAATGTCCTCCACGTGGGAGAGGCCTGGAGCAGACCACCCCTGTGGGAGAACAACGGATGCGATGGGAGGGAGGAGGACCACACATGACCATCCCTTGCCTGTAAAAGGTGTGTTTGCTAGGTGGAACAAAGGTTCCTCTGTTCAGTTCTTCCTCTGTTTGCTTGGAAGGTACATCCCACCACATGATCCAAACACTGGTTCAAAGCACGGAAAAGCTGTGTGATGTTAATCTATGCTAGCACGCACTAACAGGAGGGACTAACATAACCATCACCTGCCCACTGAATCTGCACTTGTTCAAGTGAAGAAGACAGCAACCAACTTCATCCAAAAATGAAGGAGGCCCCATAGGAATGAGACAATTATCCAGGAAGGCAAAAGAAGCAGTGGCATTGGCAAGCCCCTCTGAGACATCCCACTGCAGTGACCAGACATGTACTGACCTCGGACATCTGCGGGAAGAGACTGATGGCCAAGGGGAGGGCCAGGCCAAAGGCAGCGAGGCACACAAGGCTTTGGACTGGGAGAATCATCCGCGGACGGGACCTCAGTAGTGATGTTCTGGAAAGAAAAGGCTTCGTTAGACAATTTCATAGACAAGGTGAGTGCATGCCATCAGCAGAACGGACACCAGTGTTCACCCAGACCCGCTGGTCTCCCTCTCCCTAACTGGTCTAGGTTCCTTCTTAGTAGGTCATCAACAAGTTCACCCACAAAAGCTCCCAAGTCCTGCACACTGTGCTTTTGCATCTGCTGGGGTTACACAGCTCACGCCAACCTAAGTGCTCACTTCTCCTCAATTAAAACAGGATCACTTCACACACGCTTCCCCCATTTCAAACCATCTCACACTGGAGTAAATGGCACACGAAGTGACCTGGCCACACGCAGGTGTCACCTGCATTAAGGCTTTGGAGGCATTAAGGCTTTGGAGACATTAAGGTCACCCAACATGAAGGTTGGGTGAGCAGAAGGAACTTAGGCCCTATCACGTACTGAAAAAAGCACACGACTTTGTTAATGGGGCAATAAAGTAGTAAACTTGACAATACCTTAATTTGTTAAAAATCAAACATCTGCAGAATGGGCAATAAGGATGTTTTAACACTTGCTGTCCCCAGGGGCATTTATAAGTTCAAGACTTGTTAACAGCAAACACTTTAAGACACCTGCAAGGTCAAGTTCTGATAATGCCCCATTAAGAGGCCCTTCTGCCACAATTAACACTGAATGACAGGGACAACGTTTAGCTGGTAGAAGGTGGCATGTTAAATATATTCCAAGATACAGGACCTCAGACAGTTTACAGATGTTAAGGGGAAAAATGTAATTCTTGAGGGGTTTGTTCTGGAGGTAGTTACACCAAAAGGACACTTGTCATTCATCTTTTTTCTACCAATCATCTGAAACAACCGGGAATATAAACCAGTAATTTGACAGCGAGTTTTGTTTGAATATTCAGTGTATATTAGGAATGTAGAGAGTCAGCAGATTCGCTTCTGGGTCACCAGCTATGGCCTTAGTCCCAGCGTGCATCTCTCCTCCGTCCATCCCGATCCTGAGGATGCCGATGCCTCATGGCGTCCTGCCATCAAACATGGGCAAAGTGCTGCTAGTTAACGCCTTTCCACTGGGGTGATAACACAGGAGCTCGCTTTTGCTCGAGGAAGGTACAATCAGATTACACTAACCGCGCAACATCACTGTGGTTACCGTCACCGGGGTTTTAAAAAGCATTTCTAATCCAACGCTCACCGTTCGCAAGGTGCCCACCAAACCCAGGACAAGCAACCCTTCCCACATCAGGGCATGCCGCTAGCCTGCGCTGGCACACGCACAAGTGATTTTGCAGGCGCATCTCCCCGTGCAGCCCTTGCCCGCAGCCAATGCAAGAGAACACATTACCTCAACCCCCTGTCTACTCCACGTTTACTGCAGGCTACAAACCCGCACCTGATGAATTATAGCAGAGCAGCTGATGTGTGGGAACTTGTTACCCTGCTGTACGTTGTCTGTGTGTCTGAACATTCAGACTCTTCGCCCTTTGCTAGCGATGCTTGCTGAAAGCTGTCTTCATCTTGAGAAGGTTTGGGGGAAGTGGGGAAGGAAAACAAGATCCAGAGCCTTAACTCCTCCAATATCTCAGCTCCTCACTAATAAGCTATCGAGACGGAGTTGATCCTATCAATTTGTGCTGTGAAAGCCAAGCTTCTGTTCTCCAATATTTAGCTACTTTGTTTTGCACAGAGCACGATCTAACCTGAAAGACTCCTGCAGAAGTCCACAAGGATGTTGTCTGAGTCAGGAAAGCAGGTTACCTCGCTCCACGCTCTTTAACAAATGCAACGTTCAAGAACTGCCATCAATAAGCTGCGATAACTAATCCCTGGGATGCAGAGGGGCAACTCCTGGAACTGATTTATTCTCCTGCTTAAGCTGTCGTGATCCATGAGAGCCCTCGCTGAGAAAATCATATGACCAGCATCCTTCAAGCCTCCCTGGAGTACAGTTTAGAACCAAGACATCACTGCTTATACCACCCCTGACATCTTCATTTGGAAGCTGCACCCTCTTTAATTACCGCCCTGTTGGGGACCTTATAATCACCCAAGTAAAAACTCAACCAATTTAAAAGGATCCCCGGTACAGCCCCCAGGTGTGATTTCCAGGAGTGCTTCAAACTCAGGCCAGTTCAAATTACAATGGCTAACCTCCTAATTAAGAAGAGTTATGGCTTGATTTAAAAAGGAGAGGGGACTAATTAACACATGTAGTGTAATGTCTTAATTGGGATTCAGATTCTAAAATTCATGTGGTTCAGAATAAATGACTCATAATTAGTCGAGAGGTCCACTTTTCTTCTGTCCCTAGGATCTTTGCTCTCGACACTGATCTTAGAAGAGTATTAAGTTAAATATTGCATGCTGCATTTTGTTAGCTGTCAAATGCAATCAAAACCCCTCTTTTCACCCATTAGCCCCCCATCGGAAGTGAATGATTCGATGTTTCCAAAGGGTTTAATTGCAGAGTATTACGGCAGATTAAAAACAAATAATATGAATATCCATTTGTTGAAGAGTGAATTAGTTTACAACGCTGTCCTGTGCGCTCTGCCAAGGGGTTTGATCAGGGAAGCGGAGGCCTGGACCTTTAGATCCCCCTGACCGCCCAACTTTGCCGTTGGCATCTTCTGAAGCAGAGTGCTGTATTCGCAAGAGCAAATATCATCTTACCCTACCAGTAATTCTGCAGAAGCTATTTTCATACGAGAACAGCAGTTTTACAGATGTCACCACGTACACAGGACAGGACCAGCCAGGTTCTCGTGAACTAAAGCTTGGCGCTCGGATTAGACTACATGAGATTGAGAAGTTTGCACCAAGAGAAGGTCTCACACTGGAAATCTTCAGGAAGACAATAATAGGTATGTTTTATTGTTCCCAATTTTAGAAGCCAAATTTTTGGCACCAACGGTCTGCCTCTCTAGCGTAAGTCATCCATGGTTATACCTTCGGATGGCAAAGAACATGCATTTTTGCAATACTTCCCCCCTCCTCTCTCTTTTTTCCTTTTTTTTCTTAAAGAGTTGTTTCTTTACCCCCTTTCAAAGCCCCCTAACGCCTACTCTTTCTGCAATTTGCCCTCATAAAATTTGCCTGGCAGATATTAAAAAGGCAGCAACACGCTGGGGAGCTTCTGGCTTACTGATCCTAGGTAGCGCTTACTGTTAACGGATATACCTAAAGCAGCGAGACCTTACGGATAACATTTCAATATGTATGAGTGTGCATGTACGTAGGTATATACACAGACACACGCATACTTGTACAGACAGTACATCTGCTCCGCAGAGACAGTGTGTTGTAGATCTTGTAAATACACCTTCATTCAACTTTCATCACATTGTTCATTAGTGGTTTAAATTTTGCATAATTTGGCAGCTGCCTCTGGCGTTTTTCAAGAGGTACTGTAATTTATTCCATATGGAAGTCAGTTGCTGTACTAAAAAGGAGTTATCAGGTTCAGTGAACCAGAGCTGTATTTGTCTAGAAGGAGGTGTCAGATGCTAAACTAAATATGACAGGAGTTAACCAAAGTCTCCCAGCTGACAGATTCTGTGGGGTTTCTGTAGTGTTTGGTATAAACAGGTTCAAAGCTAATACATACATCGCAAGACGCCGAGGATGCCGGCGGGGTAAGAAAAGCGCTGGAGGCTGAAGCTCTGGGCATCCCGAGGCATCCCGGGGGTTCACAACACCCCTCTGATGCGCAAATAAACTTTGGGGTGGTTGTCCTACCCCAGACTCCAGTTCTGCTGAGAACCTCCCAGAGCCGGCACCGTACCACGTCTCTGCTTCAGAGACCCCGTCGGGTCTCTCTGCTATCTGCAGAGGGTGTTTCTGAGCTTTTCTCACTCATTTGGGGTCATTTTGGGAATGCCGAGCTCTTCTACCTCTGTCCGCTGTCCTGTCCAGCCAGGCCACCGCTGTCCTCGCCAAGGAGCATCTCCTGCTCTTGGCTGTAGCCCCACTGCCCCCTCCAGAGGACACAGCAGATGCAAACAGAGTGAGGTTATGTTGATTGACATAATTAAAGGAGCAGTTTCAATGTTTACTCTGGAAACAGCCACAGCAGTTTAAGGTGTCACTGCTGGCAGCTGTTTAGTTTAAACAAACTTCAGCAAGGGTTTAGCTGGACGGAGAGACTTTGCACTTCAGAGGAGGAAGAGCACCTGTAGGAAACATTCTGCACGCGCTGTCAGAAGGAGAATATCTCCAGCAAAAGGCCATGAACACGAGGCCCAGGAGGGCCTCCTACCTCACACGCATTTCTGCAGTGAAAAACATGGTTTAAGCTGAAGAAAACGCCTGTCCAGCACCACAAAACCATGGGCTGAGCACTGGCTCTCCATCAAGACAATCCATTTTTCATGGTTAGACTGACTTAGCTAAGCCAGAGCAGCTCTGTAATGTTGATCCAGCCTGGGAGCACCCTAATTTTATGAGCTTTACAGGAAAACAGCCCTGACAACTGCTGCGTGAGGATGCTGTGGCAGCTCTGCCACCAGATCAGGATGGTGTGGAGAGGAAAGAGTAGAAACACTCCTCTTTCGTGGACACAACTAGTCTGCTCCCCGCTTCTCTCTCAGCTCTTGCCCATTTACAGTTCCAGCTTTCTCTCTCCTCCACAAATACTGCACAGTCGGCTCCAGGGCCTCCTCTTGTCTAGCCTGACGTTCATGAGCTCTCGGAGCCCATCCTCAGACCTTCTGCTGCCCTTCAGACCCTCTGAGGCAAAGAAGAGGCTTCAGGATAAGGAGATAAGAAGAGCTTATGTTCTTCAATCTCCACTGCCAGCTATTAGCTCAAAGTGCCCTCAGCAGACATTGCTGGTGGACTGAGCTTGTCCACCACTTGTCCAGGCCACATGAACCAAGTAGCACTGGATTTGGGCTCTCCTACTACAGAGCTCAGCCTACAGGGGAACCTGAGGTTGCACTTACACACAGACCGGGATGGTCTACCCATAGACCAGCTGCATGATGGGCTTCAACTCTGCAAGGAGTCGGAAGCTGGACAAAGACTACTGGAGAAGTCTGGGATGATGGCTGGGAGAAACCTGCACCATTTCCCAAATTTCATCCTAACGACCAGACAAAAGGATTCACAGAAGCATCCGAATAAAGGAAAATGTCTGAGGGACGAGAAGTCCAACTTCATGCAGTGGATGCAGTTGTCCCCTCTGTGAGATGGAAGTACTAATGAAGTTTCCATTGTCTGCTCCAAAGTCAGCTACATCCCATAGACGAGTCGTCTTCGTCTCATAGATGATGCGAAAACAATATTTTTCCGTATTAAAGTTGCCAACACAGATATTATTTATAAAACTTAAATGAGAATACATCTGCACAAAATAACTGACACCGTGTTCCCCGCATGGCATATGTAGTCTCAAAATAAACATTGATTCTATATGTTAGCTGCTTCAACAGAGCGTCCAAGCAGCAGGAAATGCATGAAACATGGGGAAAGAATGGCGCGCTGCGGAGCGCAGCAGTGGGAGGTAACATTGAATTACTTGGAGAGCAGAGAAGGCGGCCCTGGGAGTTAAAATACACAGCAGGCAAAGAGACGAGAGAAGCCAAGAGAGCTGAAAAAAATGGCACAAGAGACGAGAGAGGCAGCTGGGGGAGTTAAAACATGCAGATGGAGAGATGGCTGAGAGAGAGGAAAGACCTGGATCCAAGTGGAAAGACGACGACCAGGAACTGGCCACTTAAAATAAACTTTTTGAATACCGAGATGAAAACGAGGGAGCGGGTTTTCTACGAATCCGAAAAGCGCTGCTGGGAGCACGTAGCTTGCTCCCGGGGTGGTGCGGCTCCCACCCAACCGCAGCACTGTCACCCACTTCCACCCGGACTCAAAGGCAAGGCAGGAGGATCGCTCTCCTCCTTCGCCGCAGCCCCAAATGCAAATGACTTAGTAGAGGATCCAGATTGCGACTTCTGATTCCAGATCTCCAGCCTCCAAATAATAAGCCGTCACTCTTGTCTTTCTCATTTATAGACGCTGTAAGGATTTCTATAAATAAATTGATAATGCATGCCTTGATATGACTCCCATTAAAAACGCCCTAGTCTAACTAAAATTCTACTAAATTTAAAAAGTTAAACTTTTCACCAAATGCTCCAAGTTTTTTTCCAAAATGAGGCTTCACCTCTGACCTTGTCCTTCAATAACCACTTTAAAAGATCTGTGAGTTGACAGCCGGCCTGCGAATCCCTCGGCTATGCAAAGGGATGCTCTCCGTGGCGGGTGGGTGCTTCCACGTCCTCCAGCGATACCACCTCGAGCGGCGTGGCCAAACCGCACCTCACTCCCTATCCCTGCTGTTTCTCACTCACAGGCTTCCAGGAATCCAAAGATATTTGATGGAAAATGAAACAGTAGGCACCAAGCTCTAAGTAGAATTTAGGCAGGCAAAATCAGTGCCCAGATATTTTTATATCTACAGAGTTTCATTTGGGGGTGGTGGGGAGGAAAGTATTCTCTTGCAAACCTGAATTAGGTCTTTCTATTAGTTAAAATGACAACTTTTTGAAGACAGCCTCCTGTTGTCTTCAAATGTCTCCTACATTTGCTTGACAGATAAAATTAGTTTCGATAACTCTTGCACAGAGCACAGGTGCATTTAGTAAAACTCATCATATCCGTACAAGAAGTTACGATGCCCCCAAGTGCAAAGCAAATTTTACTATTAGTTTTATTTGAGCTTGTGGATGCTCAAACGATGGATGCTCAAACGATGGATGCTCAAACGATGGGTCTTGATCCATGATGGTCCCCAGTGCTTCCTGTTGACGACAATCATTTATAGACCAGATTTCTAGAAACTTTGAATTTTTGCACATAAAGATTTTTGACTGTTCATGTTTGTGCTGGTTTTGGCTGGGGTAGAGTTAATTTTCTTCACAGTAGCTACTATGGGACTATGGTTTGGATTTGTGCTGCAAACAGCGTTGATAACACAGGGATGTGTTCGTTATTGCTGAGCAGTGCTTACACAGAGTCAAGGCCTTTTCTGCTCCTCACCCCACCCCACCAGCGAGGAGGCTGGGGGTGCAAAAGAGCTGGGAGGGGACACAGCCGGGACAGCTGACCGCAACTGACCAAAGGGCTATCCCACACCATACGATGTCACGCTTAATATATAAAGCTGGAGGAAGAAGAAGGAAGGGGGGACGTTTGGAGTGATGGCGTTTGTCTTCCCAAGTCCCCATTACGCGTGATGGAGCCCTGCTTTCCTGGTGACAGCTGAGCACCTGCCTGCCCATGGGAAGTGGTGAATGAATTCCTTGCTTTGCTTTGCTTGTGTGCGCGGCTTTTGCTTTACCTCTTAAACTGTCTTTATCTCAACCCACGAGTTTTCTCCCTTTTACCCTTCCGATTCTCTCCCCCATCCCACTGCGGGGGAGCGAGTGAGCAGCTGGGTGGGGCTTGGTTGCCGGCTGGGGTTAAACCACGACAGCCCTTTTTGGCACCCCATGTGGGGTTCAAAGGGTGCAAGATAACGGCAGGTTTGATTGGAATGCGCTAGATTGAATTTATAGCTGTTATTGCTGTTTAGCTATTAATCAGGAGGCTCCTGTGCTTGCCACGGGGCTTGCTTGCCTCGCTGTATATTAGAGCCTAGTGCTCGTCAGTGGCTGCTTTTTGCTTTCGCTGCTCGCTGCAGTGCTGCGCTGCCGATCGTCTGCCTCTGCCGGGCCTGGGAACATTTTGATAACAGCAATGGCCACGCGCCTGGGCTGGCAGACGGCCAGGGCATCGCTGCTGTTCCTGTGCTGCTGTACTGGACAGGCTGGAACTCCGGTCTGAACTCGAGTCGAAGGGACTGCGACCTGTGGGTGAGTCCATGCGGGAGCAGGACACCCCGAAGCGTCTGTGGCCGTGGATAAGCCCACGGCAGAGCAGGTACATCTCGAAGCGTCTGTGGCCATGGTTATGTCTGTGCCGCAGCAGGTACCTCTGAAGGGATTGTGGCCCAAGGATAAGTCCACGCTGGAGAAGGTACACCTCGAAGCGCCCGTGGCTGTGGATAAGCCCATGCTGCAGCAGGGACACCTTGAAGCATCAGCGGCTGCGCGTGAGGTCATGCTGGAGCACCCCAAAGCGTGTGGCCACGGATGCCCACGACAACAGGTACACCCCCGCTGGGGTTAAACCCCAACAATGTGTAACCAGAATAGCAAAGATCCTCTGAATTATATGGATAAAATAGTTTTTCCTCCAGGGCGATCACTCCGGGATGAGCTAATCATCAAGGTACGGTTAGACTGGAACCAGTGCCCGTGTTAAGTCAGTGGTAACACACGCAGCCACTTCGGTGCAAAACCTCAGTGCGACAGAAAGGCGAAAAGAAAGAGCTCGGTGGTAAGAATATCACAAATCAGTGGCATTTCTGAAGTGTCTGGCATGTGGACAGATGAAAACAGAAGTCCTCTCGACTGACAACAGCAAAGCAGCTTTGATGGGATTATAAAGGCTAGAATCGCGCGTCTGAATTTGAAGCAGGGAAGCTGCCAAGATGCTGGGGTACAAAGATAAGTGACAATCCCTGTTCTTCTTACACACGATTTTGAGCAAGCCCTGAGTAAGGTACTCCAGAGTAAGACATGGTCACTCCTGAGCACCTCTCCTGCAGGTAGATCATGGGCTGGGGGACCGTCTGGGTGACACGGGGTCTCCGAGCAGGGAAGGGCCCGCAGAGCTTTTGTCAAGGAGCAGCATGAAGTGAAAAATCAAATGCTTTGCACAAAATTAGGGGGACTTGAATCTACCCCTTCTCCTTGTGTGTCTCCAGCAGCCATCTCCAAAGAGTGGCTTGCAGAAAGTGGTACCCAGACTGTGCCCTGCCACAGGGAACCACCACAGTCCCTTCAAAAAAGAGAGGAAAACAGTGTATTTTGGTCGAAAAGGCCTGAAGAACTTACTTTACAGTGCCCAAAACAGAGTTTGTTGCCCTGTTTCTCCCCATACCCAGGCCATGGGAGGAACCGATCTTGGCGAGAGCCTCTAGGTGCTAAAGGGGTACCAGACTGTGTCTATACTTTTAAATTTAGATGTTAAAAAATCAGACTCCAAATTTACAGAAGCAGCCCGACCCTTCCCTTAAGGAGAGAAAATCGCCCAGGGGTGTTTCTACAAGGGTAAACAAGGCTAACCAAAGCTATGGGTCAATCCCTAATCGTACTAATTGCTATTTACTTTGTCAGTGGAGTGCTTTAGAGCAGCCATTATTAACAGATTTGTTTAAAGAGTGCTTCCAGCTTGGCTGTCTGGACAAAGGTAGCAAGCCCTTTAGCACCTCCATCTTTCAATGCACTAATCAGTCTCAGAGGTTGGCAAGGTGACCCCCACCCCATGGATCATTCACACCGAAGGAGCCGCTGATGGGTGTCCTAAGGAGCCGTAGGCACCCAACAGCTCCCAACAGGCTCACAGCATCTCCAGGCAGGACAAAAAGCGGAGGTGCTGGAAAACAATGTGGGAGAATGGCTAATGGACAGGACAGTTCGGGGGTTTTTTTTTGCTATTATGAACTCTGATAGGAGATAATTAGACATGAAATAATAACCCTGCCCTTCCCTGCCCACTCTCCTAGCACTGATGCTCCACGGAGACACCTCCCCGGAGAGATTCTGGCTTAAACAGTGACGGAAAGCAAATTTCTGCAGAATATATGGAGCATATATTCTTCTGGGGAAGTCCAAGCCACAGGACATTATTGAAAGAAAGTACAATTGAGTTCAAACAAGGCATAAGCAAGTCCAACAGTGGCCAAGGTGGTCTGCATGTGGTGTGTGGTCAGCAAGTCCCCATGCTCCCTATCGCTGGCTGAACATGAGCAGAGACCTTTAGTCTGACCCCATGGGGCAGCTCTGATGTTTGCTAAATGGAGGACCGAAAACTTAGGGACACTTTTCCACTGAATTCAGAGAGTTTGGGCTCACACTGACCCTACAGAATAGGGTTATTCAGACTGCTGGGGTCTCAGAAAGATGATTTAAAATAACCACATCAATATAACACTTTAACAACCTACAACAATGGTCAAAACCGCTGGAACATGAACATTTTCATAAGCAAAAAAAAAGTCTTTGATGGACCAATGCTAAGAAATAGCAATGAATAACACCTCCTGAGCATCTTTTCTCCCTTCCCCTTGAAAAATCCCCCCCTTCGTATTACCCAACACTTACTTTTCCAGTATGGACATAATAATTGGAGGTAGAACCAGTATAGGCATTGGCAGGACCACTCTGGTCAGGGCCGTTTCTAGCAGTGCCTGAAAAGGAAAAACAACAAACAAACCCAAGACATTTAAAACAAATCTCAGGATGTACCTGCGCTGAGCAATTAACGCACAGAAATGGTTTGGCTGGCCTTCCTTCTGGGGCATACATGAATGAACGCATCAACGCACACTTTCAACTTTGCTATCAGCTATTTGTATACAACCTATTTTCGCTCCCTTGCTACAAACGATGGGCTGGAGCCCATGCGTGGTCACAAATCCAGCGGAATAAACAGAGACACCTAATAGCTTCCCTGATTTCACTTTATGTGATCAAAAGCGCTCAAGCGTCTCGTCATATCCCTGCGCGAACATGTTAGTGCTGCCTGGGGGAAGAAAGAGAGGCAAAAGAGCTTCTTGGAAGATGCTGTAAGGTGAAATATCTCAGTATGGGCCGAGCAGCAGCTTCAACCCTTCCTCCCTTAACTCAGTTCCAATTTCAGTTACGTGCTGGGGGAACGCAGCACCTTATTGCCTGCTCCAAGACTTGTTTCTGTTTTTTAATCACTGGTGATTTATCACAAAGCATCGTAACACACAGGGCTCTCCTCTCCCAGGAAGACACCCAACCATGGAGCTGTGGTTGTCCCTCTGTTGGTGCTTTCTCCCTGGCAAGATTCACCAGGGAGCAGCAAGCAGAAGAGCTCGGCAGCATGATACATACAAACTACCCTGAGATGAGACCTGGAGAAGATCATGGGTGCTCTAGCAAGGTGTTTAAGCACCACTGTGTCTTCATTTACCTCTTCCAACCACCTTTGCCAGCACCCACCTGGGATGCTCCAAGCACTGCGGCCACGCGTGGGGCTTTGGCAGACCTAGGCAGAGGATACTATAGATTTTGGATGGAAATGCTGAAACTTACGCATATGGACAGGCTTGGGAGCACTCGCTCCTTCCAAACGGGAGAAGGTCTCAGAGAGGTGCAGATGTGGCACACTAAGGATCTGCCAAATTTTACGCAACAAAACCCAGTACTAAGCTACTCAGGAAGAAGCGTCAGGATTAGACAGCAGCTGAGCAGAAGTTCTCAGAAGTCCCAAATCTGATGTTTAAACTCCACCTAAATCACACTTACAGTACCTTCACTTTTAATATTTATTTTCTATGTTATCTGTCTTCCCCTCGACCATTAGGATGGAGAGGGGAAGCTGGGTCCTGAAGCCAGTTAATGTAAGTGAGGAAAACTGGCTCAAATAAGTATCTCCGAGCCCTTCAACAGATTGTTTTAAGCTCCCTGTTAAACAACAATATGGAGATGTATTAGAGATCTCCCATTTCTTGCCGAGGACTGTAAATCTGTACATTAATTGCTGTCTATGAAGTGCCTTAAGAGCCTTGGACAGAAGGAGCGAGAGAAATGCCAAGCATTATATTATTAACTCCTCTGCCTGGGCGTGTGCTTCGGTACATGCTTTACATTTCAGATTAAAGCCCACTTGGAAACAACATGCCTCAGACAATCAGATGATGCTCAGAAGACAAAACTATGTAAGAAGGGAAGAAAAGGGAATAATTGCAGGCAGATGGCAGAGAGTAGAAGGTTACAGGGGAAAAGAAACCAGGTGTTAGGACGAGGATGAAGACATCTGGCTACCCTCACAAAGCTTTGGCTGGCAATTGTTCATGCGGCTTTGACATGGCAAGGGTTAAAAAGCTACTCAGCTCGAAAATGAAGTCTTCCTCATTTAGAAAAAGGTGTAAGTTATCTTTGCTTCGTGTTCAACATGAGCCGCTTACAAGTTCCCGCAAAGAAATCCTAAGGCTGTGAATGTATCAGAGTAGCACAGGATCTTCCTGATGTCACCCTGCGCCCTTCCAAACCATCGAGGTCAGCCACCGGACTTGCCTGCACGACGCGAGCCTGCGTCCACCAGCACACTCAGTCTTGTGGCTACGCGACTGCATGCGTGGGTACAAAGCAGGCATTAAGTTTTGCCGCTTCGTTCTTCCTGCATGATGGGTAAAGCTCATCTATTTCTAGCTCTTTCAAGTCATCAGTTCCTACGGCTGTGGGATTTGTTGAGCCTGAAGGCCAGTTGTGTACAAGCTCACCCGAGCGTTCGCCAGGAACATCACAGGTACATACGTGTTTTGCAGCAATTCTGGAAGACCCGACAATGTTCCCGTTATTGTCCAAAACATCAATTCCTTCTTCCAGCTCTGTGTGCCTCATCAGGACAACATTGCAGATATTGGCACTAGCTGAGGATGAGAAAAGCATGATGATTAGCAACGCAGCCCTGGTCAATACCAAATGGCAGGCTTCTGTTTGCCGTGACAGCCCTTCAGCTTTGCTTGCATCAATCTGCCAAGAAGTTTCTGCAAGTCAAGGAGCCACTCTTATACCAAGACAAAGATGTGATTCTTAAGAAGAGAATAATAATCAAGATCATTTTCTTTTACTTGCAAAAGGATCTGCTGCCACGATCAGAAACATATTGACGCAAAGAAATACCAGTATTTCCAGCTGTTGGTGTTCAGACACGCTCCCAACTCCCATAGTGATTCTTCACCCAACATTTTAATCTATTGAGTCAAACGTGTCCTTGCACTGGGCTATCAGTTGGTCGTGGCCAACCAGGCACTGCTGATTGACAGCTGCCCCTTCTGATGGCACATCCCAGAGCTGGTTTTAACTCCCCTTACTAAGCCAGCAGACAAACTCTTCTTAAATAGTGGATTTTAGCAGGTATGATGGAAATATGCTGCAAGGGATTTCACTGAGCTATGAAGGACAGCTTAGATCTGAGCTATTAAAGAGGATAGAATTTTTTTTTTAATCAAGTAAGACAAGGTTGGGTTGTTTCCATGGACACATATCCCATTAGTAGGGGTCCTGCTGACTATTTGCCCTTATTTCACATGTTTTAGCAGAAAAATGGCTCTGTGGCCTTATTTCCTATTAGAGACCTGCTTGTTTGCTGTAACAATATTTTTCCAAACTGCGACACAAACCAGCAGCGCTTTGGTGGACTCTGGTTCCCAACATTCACATTTCCCAAATATCAGCCCTGCATTCGTAGCGGAGGCAAAGGCAGCTCTGGGACCCTCTCTGACAACCCCTCCTTGCCCAGCCTGCGGCTTTTGTAGCCCTCTCGAAGTGACCCCAAATTCTGCTCCTCAAGTAACGTGTTAGAGTTGGGGTTGAGGAACATCCTTCCCAGGCGCAGCTCTTCTCCAGCACCCAGGCACTTCTTAAATTTTTCCAAAGAAAAGCTGCTAATTCCTATAAAAGTTTTGGTTTTGATAAACTGGCATTTTCCAGCAACCCCCCCCCCCACCACATTTTGTTGCAAACTTTCCAACCAGAACTAACACAAACCCGCTGTTGCTGCAAGTACCGCCGCTTCCAAAAATGTGTTTCTGTACTGCTTGATGGGTTAATATTCGCTAATTAATCTCAATTCATGTCATATAACAAATGTCTAATTTTTTGAGGGTGGTGGGTGGGTGAGCCCTATACGAATGCAGCTCTCTGCAATCAAGGATGATTTGTGGTGACAAATGCTCCTTACACTCGAGAATAAGAGGAACATACACACACGCACACTCTGTCTCTCTCTTTAATATTCAAACTACCGGACCACTCTTCCCATCTATCAAAATATCTGTGTTACCAACCCTTCAGCACCCTAATCCAAGATAAAAAAGAAAACAGGCGTTTCATTTAAAGCAAGTTTAGCCCCTCTTTTTTTTTCTTTTTTAACACTCACATGCCCCGTCCTAGTTTTCAGTCAAGACTGAACATTTAAAAACACACCAGCAGAGATGCTCTGGCCCAGCCAGGATGCACCGAGACAAGGCTCTTGCGAGACTCGCGATGGGGTGGCCAGACCTGAAGCTCCCACCACAGCTAGATGCTTCTCCAAGTCTCTGGATCCTATTAGGGCTTCATTGACCAGGTCCCAAATTCAAAACCTGGTTCCAGCCCATTTGTTTGAGACAAGCAGCTGTCTTAGTTGCTCCCGTTCTGCTTCAGTAGAACACTGAGAAAGCAGAAAAAGCTGCTAATTATAGATAAACTTGGATTTTATGGAAGTCTCAAATACAGAGGGGAATGAGAAATAAATAAATATATATGCAGACAATTTGATTTTCAGAATCTGGAAAAAAATCTGATAATATAACCTGGAAACTACTTCTGTGAAAACCTTAGTGACATATTAGAAGCTGGGTTCAGATACAAAAGCAACCCGCTACCCTACTTCTACGTGTGTCTAAGTATCCTTTCTAAACCAGGGCGCTCTCCACACACTAAATAGGTCTTTGTGCACCACCTAAACACATTTAACAGTTTTAACCCTACCCACAAAAAAAAAAAAACCCAAGGAGAAGAAATCCTTCCTCCTCCTCACCTCCCTTCCCTCCAATGGGTATCTTTCTACCAGCTTTAGCTTCCTTCAGCTCAGGTTTGGGATGCCACCTTTGGGTTTTTGGGGGTTTTCTGTGGGTTTTTTTAGCCACGTACATCTCCAGTATAAAGCACACCATCACCAGCGACACCCCTTGCCTTCATGACAGCTATCCACACCCAGTGCTTGGGAAGAAGTGGGTAAATTGGGTTCTTCGCAATAACCCTGGGCATTGAGGTCCTTCACCACCTACATCTCCAAGAAAGCGTCAAGCCCCTTCTTGTTCAAATTGGGGAATCGCAGCTCTCCAGAACACAGCGCAGACACACTCCTTCCCTTCTCCTGCACTGAAAACCTTCATGGAGAACAACTTCACTGCCCAGACATTGCTGCGGGGTGGCCAACATCAAGCACAAACCCCTCTCGCATCAAGCCAGCCACTGGGTATGCAGAGCCTTGGCCATTTCCATGAGCTCTTCCACCCAGGATGGTTTGCTGGATCCATCCCCTGGGGATGGGGAGGATTTTTCAGACAGCCTGTGATTTTCAGCTACTACAAATACCTTTGGTGGAGGGTGAGGGTGCAGTCTGACCTCCCAGCACCCTGCTCCAGTGCTACCAGCCACAACGTGGGGATCAGAGCAATTGGAGCCTGCACCAGCTACCTGGGTACATTCATGACTGGCCATGGTCTGTGTTAGCACAAGTGAGGTCTGGAGGCCCCTGCAGATACATCCCCATGCCCTGCACTCATCTCGGGGTCCCATGGTGAAAGTGGATTTCAAGGAGGAACCACTTACGTTAAATATGCCCTACAGGCAGCATTTCTGCAGATATGGTTTAATTTATTGGACAAAGACAACTGTTACCTGACCCAGAGAAGACAGATACAACATGTGGAGCATCTCTGAGGTCGGTAAAACCCACAGACCAGCTTTCCCAGTGCCCACCCCAGCTTTCCAAGGCTTTACAAGACTCTTTATGAACATCTCTGCTAGGAGGCTGGTTGCCTTCCACCCAAGCAGTAGTTGCGCTTCCCCAAGTCTCCACCTCTCGTAACCCTTTGGGATGAGAGACCATAAAGCTCTGATGCATACCTCCAGCTGCTATCAACCAGCACAGCTCAGCCGAGGTCGGTGAGAGAGGGAGGCAAAGAAGGGCAAGGGGAAAACTGCTTAATGGTAGCGGAGCAAGAGCTTTACACCAGCATCTGGCTTTTCATGTAGCAAAGGTGAAATTCTGCCCTTCTGCTGGGAGCTGGTGGTTCAAAAGCAATGGGAAGATGCATCTTAATTAAACAGTTTGTCCAGGTCTGCAAACCAATAACTTGCAGCTTTCAAAACCACAAAATGGCAATTAGTGGGAGGATTCCTGATGTCCTGGCACATAACGAAGCATGACAGTACACAAATAAAATAAGAACTAGAGAATTAATTACGGGCTAAACAATTTAATTATGGGTCCTCAAATCAATGCCGACACAAGCGTAACCTCTTTCTCCTTACACCTTAGTATGAAAATAGATCAACCCGGCGGCAAAGACTTCCCACGTGCATCTCTGACTCAAACCCAGCCTCGGAGCTGCCTCCCGGGTCTTGCGCTCACCTCTGGTGCCCTCTTGGTTACAAAAATCAAAAGAAAGCTGAAACCCTCTAAAAATCTATTCCAGGAAAGTTCCAGGAAAACAATAACAACATCCACAGATTCCCTATATAGAAGCAAAGAGCTCAGAAAAAAGACTGAGTGCAAGCTACAGACCACAATCCCTGTTACCCCCTGCTCTGCAGACAGGGCAAGCAGCTGCTTTTCTGGCAGAAAAAAATTTAAAAAGCCCCAGCAACCTGGGGACTTTATAAATAAACAAGCTTATATAAAAAATTACCATCACACCACTGGCGATTTTTTCACAGCTAAAATAACTCATCATTTGCTGAATGTCGTAACCACGGGCTTCAGCAAAGGCTGAGTCCAGCGTGTCCCTTCCCTCAAACACCGAGCAGTTAGCTGATAAACTGCAGAAGGGTTTATTTTGTGCTCCAACAAGCCAGTAGCAACCTCCATTCTTCACACACTTTGGTCTTTTTTTAATCAGTGGCTCTTAGAAATCTGTATATTCAGACTAGGAGCATTTCCTTGCATTTTTATTGTAAAAAACCCCTAATGCTACCTCTTATTTGAAGATTTGATTTGACGTGATTCAAACCAGATCTTGCAAATTAAATGCTCTCGAATTTGGACAGTTGAGGACTAGTCAACGCCAATCATTTTTTAAACTGCTTGAGAGTGGAAAGTGCAGCGTGATAAAGCCTCGCGAGCTGCCCCCCCCAGCAGCTTTGCACCATCCCGTCACCATCTGCCCTGACTCAGGGACCCACCGCCAAGGGGATGCGGCAGTGATGGCGTAAAGCAGGAAGGCAGGAGTTAGGTGTCCATCGCAGTGGCTTTTAGCCATCAGTAAGTTTACAACCAACACTTTGAATAATATAGAGAAAAGGTGTTATTTCTTACCGACAGCAGGGAATGGCACAAACCTCTGGATCAAGAGACGAGTGGCGGGGGTAAATTTGTTTGCTCTCTGAACCAGAACATTAAGGCCCACCTTTGAATAGAAAAACAAAAGAGAGAAGCAGAAACATTTAGCTACAAGGAGCAGGGCAGATGCCACAGCTTGCAGACAGCAGCAGAGCTCTTCAGGGGGACAGACTAGGGTCTCTACCCATGCAGAAGCCTTTGAGAAATAAACTCCCCACACACTGCAGGGCTTAGCTGTGTTGGGTTCAACCCTTTATTCAATAAAGGGTTCAACCCAACCATTGGGTTGACCCCAACCGTTGGGTTTAAATGAAGGGCCGTACCCAACCGTTGGGTTTAAATGAAGGGCCGAACCCAATGGTTGGCTTTAAATGAAGGGTTGAACCCAACCGTTGGGTTTAAATGAAGGGCTGAACCCAACCGTTGGGTTTAAACCCTTTCCAGGCAAAAGACAGGCTAGAAAGCACGGCAACACCGTTCGGTCCTTCTGGAAATGCCCCTAGCTGCATTTTTACCCAGTTCACTGGCATTTTCTCCATCCAGCACAAAATCAGTAGGGTTGGAAGCCATCACCCGGCTAGGAAAAAAGCCAAATATCAGTGGTGGTGGCTGGCCCAGCACAAGTCATTCCTCCTCCCAGGGTCTGTGCAAACTACACCACCCCACTCCATTGCAAACATTTGGGCTATAAAGGAGCTATTAATAGAAACAAGAAATAGCAGGCAGTTTATTATAACCATGGATCTTTTTTTTTTGTTGCCTCCCCCAACACTTGAATAATGCAGAGCTCTCTGCAGTTTTGCAGGGATCTAAGTCATTGCGTATGTTAATATAAACAGCACGGAGGAGAGTTGCTGCCTCGGCAGCCTCAGTGTGGTTGGATAGTAGTGATAGTCGGAGAATTTCCATCAAAATTTGTTTCAAGCAGAACTGGGGTTATTAATTAAACAAACCTATTCGCAGGGAATGACTTCTGTCTTCAAATTACTCTCCCCTACAATATTTTCCCTTTTTCATCCAAAAAAACCCAAATGCGCAAACAAAACCCAACAGCCCCAAACCGGGAATTTTAGGCCGAAAATGGAAGTCTTTAGCAATGCCTGGCCAAAAAGTTTTCAGCCAAAAATGCAGCAAAATTTAAAAAAAAATTTCAGCCAAAGCCAAAAACCTGCCAGCAAATAGTGATTTGGGGGCTTTAAAAAAAAAAAGAAAAGAAAAGAAAAGAAAAGCATGGGAGAACATATTTTGCAAGCTGCTACATTATACATGCATCCGCAGTGCATCTCGTCTTTTTGGAGGCTGAGAGGAAGATGTTGAGAAGCACAACTGCTGGGTAAGCCCTGCATAAGTAGAGTGCTGGTTTTCAAAACCCATGGAGCGTTTCCAGAGCCCCACGAGGCTTTCACCAAGACCCCAGGCAGGGAACCTCCCTCCTCTCCTCGGCCACCGCAACTCTAGCACTGAGCCCAAGAACCACGGTGGTTCTTCTTAGTCTGGGCAAGAATGAGGGTCCTGTCTTAATCTTCTTCCCCCTCAAAAATAACTGAATGATTTTTTTTTTTACATTTTCCAAGTGCTGGGATGCGTATTTGTAAAATCTGAATGCTTCCAGAACCTGTAAAGCAGTCTAAAATGGGTGGCTTTAAGAGTAGAAGTAAGACAGTCTTAAGCCTGGCTTTGCTGGTACTGCCCCATGGATTCGGGTATTTATAGCCTGGATACAGCTCATCTGTGTAGATGACAAATTTTGTTGGGTTTGCAGCCTCTGCTTGTAGGTTTGATGGGAGGATTTGACCGTTAAGTGGAAGAGCAGCAGCTTTTGAAACAGAAAAGATGAGTCTGGGAGAGACACCGCTGTGAGGCTAGTGGTAATAAAAGCATTTTACTTTCAGATTCAATTTGGTGTTGCAGATGAACTCGCTCCTCCACTTACAGCAACCACCCCGCTGTGAATATGAAATTAAATGTTGCTGTAGATTTAAATCCAATCTCCCAAATTCCCAACATGAGGACTAGATTTAGGAAACTAATGAGGGTTTGTTTTTTACAGTTTTGAAATTGCTTTAGCCAATCTGCGAACTCTTTCCCGCAGGTCACAAAGTGGGATGAGGGTAAACAGGTCAAGGAGAGCATCCAACAACGAGCAGGTACTCCTCAATCTCAGGCCACCGTAAGCAAAAGGGCCATCAACAAGGAGAGCTTAATGAGTTTAATTCCTAGGGGCTGGCTAAAGAACACTGACTATCGAGGCAAATTCATCCCTAAGAAAACAACCGCAGGAGCAGTATTATTATCATCATCCTGCCTACAGCCTGAGTCACAGATCTGGGATCTACAACGCTGGCGCTGTACAAACACGTAACAGAGTCAGGTGGGATTCATCACACCAAACGTGATAGAATCACAGGATCGTTTAGGTTGGGGAAGACCTTTAAGATCATCGAGTCCAACCGCTAACCCAGCACTGCCAAGTCCACCACTAAACCATGTCCCTCAGCACCACATCTCCCCGGCTTTTAAATCCCCCCAGGGATGGGGACTCAACCCCTGCCCTGGGCAGCCTGTTCCAATGCTTGATAACCCTTTCAGTGGAGAAGTTTTTCCTAATATCCAACCTAAACCTGCCCTGGCGCAGCTTGAGGCCGTTTCCTCTCGGGCTCCCTTTGCAGCCCAGCAAAATGAGCCTTTAAGAGTTTTTATTCTCCTCCCAAGACAGACGTTTACGGCTGCTCACGCAAAATGTCCCCAAGAGTGCCCATTCATCCCTGCTGGCTACCAAAGGAGTCCAGGGATGCAGCTCAGATGAAGAAATCTACACTAGTGATGTCTCAACTCAGGCGAGACGAGTGCTCCTCCTTGCAGCTGGGAGCTCTGGGCATGGATTTGCAGTACTGGTTTCAGTGCAGTACTGGTTTGGGATATTCCTGCACTGTGACCCAGACTAGGGGACAAATCCAGCTTTTTCAAATTGCCTATTTTTTTGAGGTTTCTTTCTCCAGAGCCCTTCCTCGATCTGGCTGACAGAGCATCCCGACAAGCCGGGGGAAGCTGGACATGGGGAATGCGTTACACCGCGACGGCTGCTAACATCCCGCAACACGAACCCGGGGCCGAACGCTGTCAACGGGAGAGCAACCTTACTCAGGGCTCTGCTACGCCTCGGGGAGCACTCTGCCCTTCCTCCCTCCCTTCTTCAAGTGCGGAGAATTCCTGCTATTTATTTTGCTACCGGTTTTGTTTTCAGCATCAACAACATTATCTCAGCAGAAGGACAGAGTTTGCGGTGTTGCCGTAGCTGAAGCCGTACCATTTGACCCTCTCACAAAGTGACTGTGTAATAATAAACCAAGATTTCCGTTTCCTTTGTGTCTCAAAAAGTTCTGACCTCATGTCCACCAAGACATGAATTTTAAAAGCATGGGAATTTTTTAAAAACTCCCTGCTTTATTTTTTTATTTTTCCTTTATGACTACTAAGATTTTTGAAGCCTGACAGATGGCTTTTGAATGCCTGATGCTGGCAACAACCGAGCCATTTGATAAAGGTCTAACCCTACACCTCTTAAACCAGTTCTAGAGCAGTAAATACAGCAGCAGTTCAAGTACTTCATTTTGAGAGGGAATTTTTATAAAATAAAGGAATATTAGGAGTCCAGCGAGCAAGGTGGACATCGGTTGGTAGATGACGTCACCTAAATGTCGCTGAGCAGCTCTCTAGACTTCATTAACTGCGTGGGTGAGATCTCCACTGATTTAAGGGATTCAACTTTCCCAGGTTCCAGTAGCCTTGGGGCAACCCTGACCAGCGCAGTTGGAGCTGGCTGCTCCAAGTGACCTAGAAAGCCAACTTGGAAGGAGGGACTGGCTCCAGAGAAGCTCAAGCTTCAGCCCTCAAATCACCAGATTGCTGAATTAGAACATTAATTGGATCTGATGAGTCCCATACAGCTGAACTTAAGAAAAGAGCATTAGGAGAAGGAAAGAAAAAAAATCATTCATTAGGGCTGGGAGGTGAAGATGGAGGCAGAGAGATGGAAAACTGGGCTGTTTACCAACTGGAGCTTTACCAAGTCAAGGAGAACAGAATGGAGGAGTATAAGGGAAGGGAAAGCAATAACAATCCGCATGGAGAAGGACGTTAAAGAGGAGCAAGAGTAAGGAAAGGAGGAAACTTGAGTCAAACCCAAGATGACTGCAGAAGGGATGACTGCAGTAGCCCCACAGTTGGATGCTTCAATGGAAGAAAATGGTGTGGTCTTGAGAAAGAAGCATGATTGCAGGAGAGGTATGAGCAGGAAAAGAGGGGATTAATGCTGATAATGAGACAAACTTGATTTGGCAGATGATGGAGAAAGGAGGACGGCAAGGGCCCATGCCCAAGACAAGAGGTTGTTGTTTCAACATTGAGTTTTCCATGCATCTGGATCCGGTACAGAGGCAACACCACACCTGGGCACTGCGGGGCTGGGGCAAAAGGAAAGGGCACGGTTGAGAACAAATTTGCTGGAAACAAAGACACACCAGTGAAACGAGAGAGAAAACGCTGCAGAGAAGCACAAGGAGTTTGGAAGGCAGCAGTCGGCGAGGACCCGGCGGTTGCCATGCACTCCTGAGCCCCGAGGCAGGGTGAGGGGCACCGGGTGCCTCCCCAGACCATACCACGTCTTTGCCTCCACTACACCGAAGGCTCGAGGCTGTGCCTTTGGGAAATGGCTGCTACAGCTCCAACGATTTACGGGCTTGATGGAGGAATCACCGGGCTGGGTTTCCAGTCTGAGTGATCATACCACTCTCTTCTGGTGTCTTCTGGTATCTGGACTTGGTATTTGTGAATCATTAGAGAAGAGGAGGTGCAGGAACGGGAGGTTTTGAGCACAGGTATCCAGATTTGAGAGCCGGGCACTGCTTCATTTAAAAACTTTAAGCAGCAAACAGAAGTTTACCACCAGCTCCTCCAATCTACTGTGATTTTCCTCCTGCTCCTGGCTCCCTGCAATGGTTCACCTCCGAGGAGGTACCCGGCCATGCTCCATCCCCTCCCACCCCTCACCCTACTTTGCACTGAGTTCCTCCGGCTTCTAAGTGTTTCTTGACCGCCCTAAGTGGCAGATAGTCCTGAGGGCAGTGGGTGGCCTCCCGCGCTGTCTCACAAGCTGATTACGGGCATCACACCAAATTCGCAGGCTGTCAATGCAGCCGCTCCACACGGCTCACAAACAATTATCAGGAAGAAGGAGCTGGGATTAGAAAAATCCACAGGGGCGCCTCCACCTAGAGAGGAGAGTGAAAAATTGCATCCGTGCGTGTGTGTGTGTGTGTAATGCGCGAGTTAGGCGTGCGACGGATGCGGGGAAGGAGGAACAACCCATGGCCGGTGGCACCGACGGCATGGGAAGGAGCAGGGTTGCTGCCCCAGAGCGCTGCGTGCAAGGATGATCTCCCTGCCCTGAGTTGCACTCAGTTGAGACTGAAAACTTGGTCCTACAAGCTCCTGTCCTTCCTGAACATGGGGGGGAAAAAAAAAAATCAAGATCCTATTTTTTATTGCTCATGAATTCTATAAGTGTAATGAGCCAGCCCAACTCAAATTCATCGAACTAAAGTTCTTAGGTTCTCCTTCTAGCTTTGGTTAGACACCCTCAAGCATTGCCTGGCTTTATTTTAAAGGACAGAGCTGTAAATGTAACTTTTTATTATTCTCGCTCCCCAGCATCAGATTTTTAAACCTGCTTATTGGGGCAAACGTATCCTTGTAAATGGTATCAGCAATGGAGCTGGCTGAGCTGTGGGAGTCGGGGCTGCAAGGGCAGGTATCGCCAAAGCCGGCTGTGACACAACCATTACAATGCTAATGTTATTTTACAGTGATAATCTTAGGCTTGAACAGCCTTCACCTCTCAGCTTCCTTAGGAGAGGAAAAATAAGATCTTTCTGCTGAAATCCTATGTGGTCGTGAGAATGTCTTGGGTGGTAAGGGGTGTTTTCAAGACAAAGCACATTTTGATTTTGCAAAATGCTAACTTTTTGGGGGGAAATCCAGCTTGTTTAAAAATATCATTTTTGCAACGTCCATTTGTCCAGAAGCAGCCTCTGCTTTAATCGGATCACTCAGACCCACACTGGGCTTTGCGGATTAGACTCCTACACAACTTTTTTTTTTTCTGATACAGCTAAAGATAAAATTTAGGAGTTACAATTTTTGTGTAACCTCTGTGCTTGACCAGTTCCGACTGCGGCTGAGATTCCCACATGAATGATAATCTATGAACCCCATGGGAATACAACCAAAAATCTCAAAGACAAATCACAGCATTTCAAGAATTGAGAAACTCTGCAGAAACCCTACAGTAACTACAGGAGTCCCCCAAAAGCTGTATTTTCTTGGAAATAACATCACCAAGGCTTCTGTATAGAAGAAAATCGCCCCAGGATGACTTACTAAGACACTTGCATCAGAGAGGGGTGATTTCCCACTGTGAGAGCAGGAATTTGAGTCCTGGAGGTTTAAGTTTCTGCTCTGAAGAGCTTCCTACATCGGTCCTGACACCAAGTCACATAGCTTCTGTCTCCGTTTCCCAACCGTGCAAGAGAGCTGAGAGCCAAGCCCAGGCTCCCAGGGGCACCCCAGAGATCTGCAGGGGCTCCCATACAGCATACATACTCCCATACAGCATGCTGGAGGCTACTCCAGTGATCTAATTGCTTTTAATTTCAGCAGATTGCTGCTGGTTTCTTCTTGGAACTCCTGTGGTGGGTTCGTGGAGGCACTAGCCCCCAGTGGGTAGGCAGGCAGGAGCGACTGGAGGGACAAACCTCCACCTTGACTCTGCTGGTTGCAACCACAGACTCACCTAAGCCATCTTTCTCTTTGCTCAAAGCCAAGAAGCACTCGCACGCTCCATTTCTGCACAGCCACCGTAGGGACAAGAGGGGTAACAAGCAGCTGAAGGGAGGTAACATCTCCAACTGCTGCAGCAGTTGGCTGGATGAAAACGTGTCTGAACCCACAAACCAAGATCAAGAGTGTCAGGGGTCCTAAAACTGATTTATATAAAACTCTATACTAGCAGGAATGATTTTTTCCCTTGCATTTTTCAGAGGAAAAAAAGTATCATGGAATACCTCAGCAAACCAGATTAGGTCATTAAAACTGTCTTGTTTCTCTCCAGTTTTAGCCTAGTTTGTTTTAATACATATTGAAGTTTAACTCCATATACTTCCACAGTGTGCGAAAGCACCGGCTGCACACCATACAGTAAGCCAGAGCATCACTAAACCATACTGGCACTGGTTCCCTACCTCCACTGGCTTGTCCGGAGTCAGGATTTAGGGTCAGGAAGCAAGGAGGCCCTTTTAAAATGGAAAGACCTGGACCTGCCTGTGCAGAGATGCTTTAAACACCTTCCTGAACACCGCGACCAGCAGTGACTCCAAGGTGAGTCATTAGTAGCTGACAGCACCAAAGTTATTAACGGCATTAATTGCCTGATTTCTTTAACCCAAGGTTACCCAGTAAGGTAAGCCAAAAGGAAACCTTTAAGCCCTGGGCAGGTATATTTTAAGTGTATAGATCACTACAAAGTATACAGCCTGGCTGGCAGTCATGGTTACATGACATTGCATCTCTGTCTTTTATACAAAAGAAGACAAAACACCTACTTTTGTCAGAATTTAGCTCAGGTTGCTAAGTGAGAACAACGTATTTATTTGCCTCTGTACTGACAAGACCATAAATCCCAAACTTGCACTTAAGAAAAACCTTCTGAGAAGTTACAAACCCCGGTATATTTGAAAGGGGAAGGAGGGAGCCTGGCTACATTCTTAATTGGGGAAAACCCCACCGTCCCTCCACTTAAGAGGTGCCTGATCTCACACACGTGTTTTTCCTTCCCCTTTCATCGGGGGAGAATCGAACCCCTATCACAAGGGGGAAGCTCAGTGCTGTCGTGCCCAGGCAGTCACGATGGACGATCCCTGGTTGTTACATACACCTATATATGTAAAACACACTCCGTACGCCTGCCAGGCTTGCTGCGGTCTAATTAGAGCCCATCCTGTCAACCGAGGAGGACAATGCCAGCAGTACCGATGTACGTGGCACCTCCAGGGTACGTGGAGAGGACAACAGATGGACAAGGAGCTAATGACCTGGGCACCAAGCTGAGCGACAATACACTGCTTACTGGGGGATGTCAGATATGCGGCCAAGTGATGCTGGCAGAAGAGAGAAACCCCTTGGAGAGTCCGCACGGGGTCTTCGGTATCACAAGGAGCAAGATTTGGAGCCGGTCTTGGCAGAACCTGAAGCCATGATCATGGAAATTAAAAACCTGATGTATAAATTCACTGGAAGAGTAGTCAGGCCCTGGCACAGGCTGCCCAGGGCAGTGGTTGAGTCCCCATCCCTGGAGGGATTTAAAAGACGGGGAGATGTGGTGCTTGAGGACATGGTTTAGTGGTGGACTTGGCGGTGGTAGGTTAACGGTTGGACTTGATGATCTTAAGGGTCTTTTCCAACCTTAACGATTCTATGATTCTATAAAGCGCTGATCCAAAGACTACAGAAACCAACGGCAAGACCACCACTGCTGTGAAACGCTTCAAGGAGGGCATATGGAGAAACCCAACAACTCACCACCACGGGCTCCAGGCAAGGCAACCCCTGGGCTAACGCCACCGGTCTCCAGTCTGCTGGTCTCAGCACCGGTGACAACCCAGAAACCAGATCCTCGTCTGGATCTGGTTTAATCTGCAGAAATTTAATTGCAGCCGCAAGAATCGTTTCTGGCCTCGAACCGAAGTTACAGTCTAAGGCCATAGTGCTGAAGAGCTGAATCAGATGCAAAAGGGATCGGCAATACAGTAGCAAATCGAGTTTGGATCTGAAACTAAGAAACCTACTTTTAAAATATGTATAAAACAGTTATTAACAATAAAATTGGGTTTTATTACACAGCTTTTTTTAACCTTTTAAAAGCGTGGCAAAATTAGCAGAGAGCAAGAGTGTGTGTGTGAGTGTGTGTCTGCTGGAAAGGGTTTCTGTATAATTACAAGCCCTCCGATCAGTATAGTTCTTGGCGCTAGAATATTTGGGGAAAAAAAATAAAACATTTAAAATACGCTTGGTCTTTCTCAAGTCTTTTTACTACTCTCTGCCTTTGTTTGCCTTGCTTAGGAAAACCAGCTGGTATTAATTGCGCTTTGTACACCACCATCAGGAACAGCAGCCAGATATCAGAAAATAAGGCCTAATCACAGGAATCCACTCAATTGTTTTAAAAAAAAATAACAATTACCGCTCAGTGTTTGGAAAAGCAGTAAAACGAGAGCAATCAAAAGAAAAGGCAGGAAGGAGGCTTGGAGAACGTGATAAACTACAAGCAGAGAAGGAGAAACAGAAATCTGGGTTATTTAACGGTAATCAGACTCCTCTAAACATATTGTCCGCCGCAAACGAAGCTCGGAGGTGTCGCACACTCGTGCGGAGCAGGTAGCCCAGGTCTCGGCACGTGCCCGGTGGCAGAGACGGTGCAGAAGTGTCATGTAAGAAGTCAGAGATGGAAGAGATCTGTTATCTCAGCCTTTTCACCTCTTTTCCCACACTCAGTCTTAAAATTATCCCTTCTGATGTCTTTTCTAGCCTTACTTCAAGTGATTGCTTCACCTGAGTACCGCACGGGAGACGAGAGAAAATTCTGGACCTGGCATAGCTTTCCTTGCCTGGAGCTATGCTGTGGATTGTGTTGAGCTAGGAGTAGGTGGGAAAACAAGGAATATTGGGGAAAAAATATTGAAATATTGAAAAATATTGAAAACCAGAATATTGATTCCTCCAAAAACTAATCCCAAAGGGCTTCAAATCAGAAGTCCCAGATGTAGCACTGGATCTAAGAGAGAAGCGTCGCGCTCTCTGACAGCAATTCCTCTCTCTCTCTCAAATCAGGTTATTTGCAAAGATTTGCTAAGACTTCCAGTTTAATTGCAAGAAGCGTAAAGCCAAAATCTGCTCTTCCGTACGCGTGAGAAAGCAATTTGTTTGTCCCTCTTTTTAGATAAAGACACGGAGGGCGAAGACGATGGGAAGCACAATCACAAGTCAACTGATTTGTCATTTCATGAGCCTTCTCCCCGCGTCGCTTGCCAACTGCAAACATGGAAGGGGCTCCCTTTAATTAATACCGGGTCTCAGCAGACCACTGGAGGCAGTGGCACTTGTTTTCAGGTCATCTGGTCCTAATAGGCTCACACTGGGAGGCGATTTGTTGCTAACTGACAGCAGAGATCAGTTAATGAGGGCTGAGGCCTTACGATCCAATGTAATGAACCTCAGGGCTATTTCTACATTATTTGTCATCACCATTTTAAAAAAAAAAAAAAAAGGAAACCTGCTCAAGGAGATGCTGGTTATTAATCCAGATATTTACAATATAAAAATCACTCCCTGCTCTGCAGGATTTTCTCTAGGCTGCTTTGCATTGGGAATTGAGCACGCGATAAGTGGTGCTACGGATTACCAGGACAGAAGCTATTCTGCGGTAACACACGCATCGGTAGTGTCCCCAACGGCTCGTCTACACGAGGACATCGGTGCACAGCGACTTCATCTCATTTTCGCACACCGTAAGTGCCACAGCGTGCTCCACTTCGGAAGCAGACCTCCTTCCAACATCAGGAAGGAGGAAGTATCCATGAAGGCTGCCGCCCTTCCCCGCTCCCCCAGCTACCTCGACGGATCTAAGGAAAGCCCCTGCCTCCCCGTAACAATATTCTGACTCTCAGAGCACCAGAGCTACGAACCCACTGCTATTACAGAGCTCACGGTACTCTTCGCACATGCTAAGGGCATCCCAGTGGAAGCCCAGTCCGGTGAGGCCATCGTGGCACTTACATAGGAAGGCAGAAACACCCTCTCGGCATCCGCACCGCTGAAGGAAGAGTCCCTCTTGCATAAGCTTGAAATGCTGTAACTACAGAATCCTGTGGCATCATCTTGTCTCACGGTGTTTTTAAAACTGTCCCTGTAATGGACAGCAGAGGTGTGCAAGGTAAGCAGGCACTGGGGCTCCTGCTGGAGATGCATCTACAAGTTATGTGGACAGATAAATCCCAGCATCGTTTCAGTTTCTCCATTTATTCAAAGCTTGTTGCTCTGTACAGACCACCAGCTCCTTCACCACCAGGGAGTAAACAGTACAACTAACAGAGGTACAAACCACCACGGGACGAAGAGCTGATCTACCCCCAGCAGACTGATGAGCCACCCACGTGTCACCAGCGGTGACAGCCACCCTGCAGTAACAGCCGGCCACTCCTGCTTTGCTGTAATTTCTTCCATCTACAAGTCTTGGTGTAGTTTTTCAGGCTGGTTCAGAAAAAGTGTTTCTCACAGCACCACTGATGGTCACTTCTGCTCTCTGAACCTATCTTTCTGCTTCAGCTCCTCTGCAATCAGCCTAGGAGGAACCAGAGGTTTTAAGGACCTGCATCAGCTGTCCCAACATGGACATCTCTGCTCGCCGCCCACGTGGTTTCCTTACCAAAGCCTCTCAGCTTCTCAGGGTGACAAAACTCTGCCAACATCACTTCTCCGTGTCTCCTGCCCTTTATCTGCCCCTGTTGCCAAAACGGAGAGGAGCATTAATGCCAACAACGTGGAACCACTCATCACCCCTCTGCCACAGCTGCGCTGGGGGTTGGAAGGCAGGTTGTGAGCGGCAGCGGCACATCAAGCTGGAGAGCTTGGCTTTACTAATTCACAAGGTGGAAAAAATTCTGAACTAAGGACCGAGGAGGACAGTCAAGCTCTCCCATGCTACACTGGGAAACAGTGGGCAGAGAACGGCTAACAGAAGCGTTGAGGTTGGTGGGATGGGGATTGTACTTCGGCTGCAAAAGCGCGGAGCTGGTGTGGACGCATCGTCACGGGGTTACGAAGCGTGGGAGCTCACGCCAAGGCAAGGCTGGTCTGTGTGCGCAGTCGGGGTTAATTCTGCAGTGAAGGGATAATACAGGCGACACAGAAGAGCAGTACGGCAACCAGCGAGCAAGCCAAGCCAGCAATACGGAAAACTACCAAGCAGAAGCATATCCAATAAACCGGACAGTTTCCACTCAAAACTGCAAGGCACTTCAACTCTACGCCCGTTGCTACCACTGGAGCAAAGCTGCCTGGCAGCTGCAGGAGAACACAGCGATACGCTTTGTGCACATCTGCTGCTGTCCACTGCGGACACGCTGTGCCAAACCGCTCACTGCCAGTTCCCAGCCTGGAGCTCCTGCCTCCGTGGTTCTCCTAAGGATCCGCAGCCTGCTCTAGACAAACATTTTACCTTGTAAAGAAATCTAAACAAACCCATGCAGCTTTTTCCCAAAGGTGAATTGGGGAACCTGGGTACAGCCTGGGTGAGCAGGCTGAGTGCTGACCTCAACCATGCAGAAAAAAATGCCTGGAAAAGGATGTCTGTGGCTTGAGAAAAAGGAGAAAAGTCTTGGCCAGAGGGAGAAAATACAGACTGCTGCGGGATCTTTAATGTTCCAGCAGAAAAGGTACAACCATACCTTTCAGAGGCTTATTTGAAAACCCAACGTAAGAAATAACTTCCATAAGTTGCTTCTGAAAAATGTACCTGCCTCCTTGGGAATGAGCTGACCCTGCTAAAGACGTCAACTTGTGCTTCTGGGGAATGGGAGTATGAAAAGCCTGATGACTGCACCGCGAGACCACGACTTTAGCAATGCTAAAAGCTCCTCTCTGACAGATTACTTCAGATACGACATGAACACCGTTTCCAGCTTGAACGCTGTCCGCAGGTGAAAGATGTCATTTCGAGCACCGTGGGTCTTTCAATTCAAGGTGCTGACCCACCAGGAGAATATCCCCAACAGCCTGCCTCTGTGCAGCACGCCAGCTCTCGCACTATCGCTCTGCAGCCTCAAAGTCACTCTTTTTAACTTGGACTAGGCTAATTCACCACGAATTAACGCACGTGTGGATAATCTGAGTTCGCCCAGCAGCAAAGCCACGGTGCAGAGACCCAGGCAGTGCACGGAGCGGGAGGTGCTGGAAGCCATCAGCGGCAGAAGTCTCCCTCTGTTGAAAAGTTTGGGCATGCACGGACAGAGACCCCTCATGGTTAAAATATTTTCTGGTTATGTAGACTGAATGCTGTCAATTAAAAGATAAACATGCTTGGCAATTCAAACAAACATCTCAAAAGCACTGCAGTACTGCTGTAAGGGAGCAGTTACTTGGTAGTGAAATATATAGATATAAAGCGTTACCCACTGCTATTGAGACAGCACTTATGACAGCTCCCAAGTAGCCCTGGATGAACTTGGATGTCGGAGAAGGCTTTGGAAAGAAAAACAAAACATATTTTCAATAAACAAACTTCTGGTTATTAAAATGCAACCAAGCTTTGTTGTTTTGTTTTCGTTTTATTTGTTTTAAACCAGAGACAGGTTTAGTTTTGTCATATTGTTCTATGACACATGGTCTGTCATCTTGCAGCGGCAAAAGCAAGGAAAATTGTAGCCTCATGAGCAAGGTTAAAGGGAATGGAAAATTAATTGGCATCAGAAAATTATAATACTAGCAGCTTAAAGGAAGTACGTGAATGAAATTCAGCAAATGGTACAAAATTAGCATTCTTCCACACCAGTGACGAACCCCAAACTCTCCGCATTAAATACTTTGAAATGTTATCTCAATGAGCTGGATGGTTTCCAACTCAGCTTCCCATCTTGAGCTTCCCGCATCCCGACACGGGATGAATGAAGGCTAAAGCGATGGAAGAGAGCAGGAACAGCCCCACCGCTTCCCGGCACCGCTGCTGGTAGCACATACAAAGTTCTCGGGAGACCATGGAGCTGCCTTCTGCTCTCCAAAAACCCAGATACCATTTCGCTTTGCACTCATTTACATATCAAATTAAACTATTTCATACCAGTTAGACCTATATACTGGTTCAGCTCAAAGGCATTGAGCGTTATTTATGTGCCTCGAGTGATTTCGAGATCCTCATGCCACTTACAGCTGAGGTTTAAAATGGAAGTCTGCACAGGAGAATGGCCAATCTATAAATTCCTCACAGTGCCGACTCCGGAGTTTCTATTAACAGCGAAGAGACAAGACTTATGTTTCCATGTCAAAACAGACCTAACGCGCTGCACGCACTGCATATGTTGGGTCTCCTCACCTTTGTCGCGTTGCGGTTTGCATAGTTGACGCAGGCATTGTGGCTCTGATTCAACCACTAAAGAGGAAACAAGAAGAGACAGGCATAAACATAACTTCACAAAAATAAAAAAAAAATATCTAGAATATTTAGAACGAGAGGGAACGGCCTCAAGCTGCGCCAGGGCAGGTTTAGGTTGGATATTAGGAAAAACTTCTTCACTGAAAGAGTGGTCAGGCACTGGCCCAGGCTGCCCAGGGCAGGGGCTGAGTCCCCATCCCTGGAGGGATTTAAAAGACGGGGAGATGCGGTGCTTAGGGACATGGTTTAGTGGTGGACTTGGCAGTGGTAGGTTAACGGTTGGACTTGATGATCTTAAGGGTCTTTTCCAACCTTAACAATTCTATGATTCTATGATTCTATGATCTATAAACGTGGGAGTGCCACAGGAAAACTCATCTCCCTTTGGACCTGCTCACAACTTGCCACCTCATTTCAAAGGCTCATGCATGCCCTACATCTGATTTTAATGCCCTTCAAAGTGAGGGACAGAAATCCCAAGGCACCCAGTGCCCAGAGGAGTCCCTCTACGCCTGACGTGCAAAGTCTTCTCCTGGCCCAATCCACCTCCACACGACACCTCGGTGCTACTGGTCTTTATTTTCATCAGCACCACATCCATACTGCTGTTAAGACGTAGCAGCAAGGCCAGCAGCCGTTTCATCGGTCACTTATATGAAGCTCCATGGTTCTCAGAGGGTCATAGGAGGCTTCAGCTGAGGAACAGGAGATGAGCAGATGTACCATCTTATGGACATGGATGCCACTAAACTGGTATTTCTGTCCACAACTTTTTGGAGCAGGATTTCTCACCAAAGCAGCGTGGCAGCAGCTGGGGATGAGTAGCACCACTCTCCTGAAGGGGTTTTACCCACAGCAACTGCTGGCAATGTAAAGAAAATTATAGTTTTCACCCCCAAAACACCATGTTCCCAGTTCAGAGCGTGTCAGAACTGGACTCCTCTCCAGCTGTGGCCAGAACTAAGACGGAGGAGGAGGAATGAAGTGAGGGTGAGGAGAGAGGGTGAAACGAGGCTCTAAAACACGGGGATCAGCCCAGTCATTGCCAAGTTCACAGCTCAAGAGCACGTTTTTCCTGCTGACCAGCTCTCTAGCCTGGAACTTTGGACCTAGCAAACCTTGCTTTTTTGTTTCCTTTAAATAAGAATTAAAAAAAAAAAATTACAAAGTCAGCTTGCCAATACGTGCTGGAAATCTGCCTCAGTTTTCCAGATGTGGGGGGTTTTTTTAACCCCCACAGCTCATATCTACGTCAGCCCGTCCACAGGACCAGGCTAGAGCTAAGCTGAGACACGTACATTTTGGGCACCAGCAACAACTGCTTCACTGTACAAGCCTGCTCCTATAGGACCCAGTGTTTGTTAATGTAGTAATACACATTGTCCCTAAATCGTATGCTATTTGTGCGGATAAATCTCCTTTTCAGAGAGATGTGGACATACTGCTCAGATATTGTCCTTAATCTAGAGTTTAAGCCATCTCTAGGTTGAAGACATCCCCACTACCCGTTTCTTGACTCCATCGTCTCCCCAGGTGGCCGCCTGACACCCTCCTGGGCTTTTTGGGTGATGCCTCTCTAGGTTGCTACTCCTCCTGCTTGCATTTTTCAGAAAGGGGTGACCCATGTGCCCACCATGGTGGAGGAAGGAGTCTGAGAACTACTCGTCAAGCGGCAGTGGCTCCAACAGGCTACGACTGCCGGACTTGCCTGCTACGACTTCCTCCTTGAGTGGGCTCGTTTTGGTTCTGCATTTGAAATACTCTTTATATTTTTTATTCTATAGCTATCCGGGCTGGCTCACTCCTCATTCACGCCAGAGTAACTTCTCCAAAAGCCAACTCTTTCCATCGTAGATGGAGGTGAGTTGCCTTCAAAAATATGAAGGAGTCTAGGTGTCTCCAGCCACGATCCCACTCCCATCAGGCAAAAATGGGCAAAAAAATGGGCAAAAATGGGCAAAAAACCATGGCAAAAATTATAGCTAAATACACCAAACCACAAGTTACTGGCACGTACCAATATATTCTCAGTTCTGCAGTCTTTCTAACATACTAGGCAGATCCCATTCTGCTTTGATATTTCTTAACTGCATAATTCTCTATCATCACTTACACTGTAGACAATAAAAAGACATTCGCAACTAAAAATAAGTCTGAAAGTAACTTGTTTTTGCATTTCAGTTAGTGCTGAAATTATACTTAAGTGGGGTGTTTACTATGGATAAAACTCATTCACGTGCACGCCTCCTCCCCTTACTCTTAATTCCCAGAATTTTAATGGGAAATAACACCAACGCCTCCCTACGCACACACACTTTTTTTTCCCCAAACCCCCTGTAGCTCACTGAACGCAGAGGTCCTTGCCTTTGCAATGCACAGCTATTCCCGAAATTCCTGGGCACGGGGCCTCCCCTGCCCCCAGCCCTGCGCACACGTTGCACTTCCAACGGGAATTCACCAAGGAAGATCCCAACTACTTGACAGGGTGTCTTCCAAACAGCAGATGTGTGAGCTTAAGGGCCTACATTTTCATGGAAGTACACGCTGTGCCATCATTTACACCTGTACAAAATGGGTACAAAAAGCTGATTTTGAGACCCCAGGCTATTTTGCATCTCCCTTGCGATGGCATAAATAGGCAGGTGCTGGAAAGCAGACCCAACAGTTCGCTTATAGCCCCTTCCAGACTCTTCCCTAATTATATCCAACCACATCATCTCCCCATTAACTAAAGCACTGCCAGCGCAGAAAAGCCACATGCATCAGTTTGTCCTCTAGACACAAGTCAACCGCTGCTTTCCTTTCCATCACATTCTCCCCCGGCTCAGACGAGCGTTACCTGCCAAAACACAGTGGATGCCAGCGTCTGGTTGGGCAGGAGAAGACCAACAACCTGCAAGAGAAGAGATTTTTCTCATTAGCAAATGCATTGTTGGTTTGCTCTCAGTGCTCTTCTAGGCATGCAAACAGCAAGCTTATTTCTAATGACTTGAATAAATTATCCTCATTTATGGCTCTATTTCATTGCAGTTATTGAACTACCCTTCAGCCTATTGTGTCTCAATTTTCCAGTGGTGAAACTGGGTAACGTAGCTGCCCGTGAAAGCTTTGCATCTAATTATTGCTTGCAACACACCTTGAAAAGAGTCTGGCAGCAGCCACTGTCCAAAGATTAGTTCATTAAAATATAATCAGTTCTTTAATCCAGGTATTTCTGGAGGATACCACAAACATTGCACGAATGCAAGAGTTCAAAGTTGTTACTGTTGGGGGGTTTTCTTATTTTCCTTTGGAACATTCGCTGTTTAAAGCACAAGAAAGAAATCCGATTTGAACATCTGAAGACAGGAGTGCCACCTGGAAGCACATGTGCTCCTGTTTAGGAGCCTGAATTTTGTTTTACGAGAAGAGAATTGTTGATGTGTCATATTCCGAGCTGTGAAAACTCCCGCTTGGGTTATGAGCTCAGGCTGACGAGCGCCGTCTCCCAGAGGCTTACGGCAGCCTGTCCCAGCACATCTGGCCAGATGCTGCCTGCTGCCGCGTGAATGCGAGATGCCGCGGGCTTTGCAAGGCCACCCATCGCAGCACACAAGGCCGCGCAGGCGTACGTTGCCTGTAGAGTCCTGAGAGCATCCTTGGGACAAGACACAGCACTGCCGGACTCCTTCCTACCTTGTTTTATTGCAATCTTTCCTCTTAAAGCGTAAGAAGTTGAAGAAGAGGAAAGGGATGCAAAGCAAGGGGGCTCTCAACAATAAACCCAACGAACATGGACGGGAAGATGAGTTCTTGGGTAAGAAACAGGTAAGATGAGATACTTCCTAACGCCATAGTCCTCTTCTCCTGTCCTGCACCTTAAATGTCTGGTAGTTTCTGAAGATGATGGGCTGCTTGTTGCAAAATCACACTTGCATCTTTGTTAAGAATATAAAGACTGAACAACTCCTTTTAATTCCAAATGCCTTTATTTTCAGGACACTCATGTGAACTGAAACGTCTTCGAGGCATCTGGGCAAGAAGGCTGTGAGTTCATTCCCACACTCAGATCATCTTCTGCACCATTTTCTTTAAGTTTATCCCTCCAGAAGCTGAGAAGAAAGAAAACTTCCCCGTTAGAGCCCGGAGAGCCTGCCGCAAGGAGGGATAAGCTAAAGCCGTCTCTGCACATCTGCAGCAGCATCAGTTGAAGAGGAGGCAACTTCTACGCTTAAGGATGTAAGAGAGAAATAACAACAAACAAAAGGGTAATAGGGTTGGGAGGCCTGATTTCATTTACATCTTCTTTCCTTTCTCCTCCTCCTCCTTTCCTCCTACAGCCTTTCGCGAAGTTACAGCTACTTTGTACGCTGGCCAAGCGCCAATCTGTGCAAGTTACACTAATTTACCGCTTCCATTCAATATGCGGAGCTTGTCATTAATTACTCCGTTGCCGGTCTTAGCCAAACGAATTCAACAGGCGATGAACCTCCTCACCCCAGGACTGACTTACGGCCCTGAAGCCAGCGGGCTAATGAGGCTCCGGAGGAGAGGGAAGACTGCAGGCAGCTACTTACATTGTCAGCTGAAGCCGAGGGCCGAGAAAAATAAAAGAGGAAAATAAATAAATAAAAAAGAGCACCCAAAATCTGTATGACTGAAAGAGGCACGTTTAAATGCAAACTCTCCATATGTGCAAGAGTCTGTCAAGAAATGTACAGTTTCACTTTTAATTACTGTCAGGGGAAAAAATAACTAAGAAGGAAAACAAAATAAAAAAAGCTTCTAAACACTAGAAAAGTACCAGCTACAAAATTTAATTGCCTATCAGGTGTGAACGGCCCTTCGTGGCCCCAAAGCCAGGGCTAAGGCCGCCGCTCGGACGTCTGTCGGCTCCGAGCAGCCTCGCGGCGCGGTTGCATTACGAGCTCTCCTCTTGCGAGCCCCAAGTCCTGCTTCGTGTGTCAGCGAGAGCCATCTGCAACCCCCTATCAACACCTGGGTCTTGTCTACGCACGTCGAAACCTCAAGAAGACCCTCTCGTTTTTAAACAGCTGGGGAAAATAAGGCGCTTCAAGCTGTGGGTGGCAGCTGGGAACAGCAGCACTGCTTCTGCTCCATCCTCGTTGCCCGAGCCTTGGGCTGAATTTCCTAAATGCAGATAAATCGTCCTCCTTGGAGCCCTTCATCCCTGGGATGAAACACAAACCCCGGGTAAAAGGCTACAGCCCAGCAGCTGCCTTGCACACCTCACCCCTACAGCAAAGAGAGATAATGCGAGCGGCTGGATTTGCTCCCTCCGGGGCTGAAATCCAGGTGGGCAAACACAAACTCTCCCTACGCTTACATACACTCCATCCTCTTCCCGCTCTGCCACTGCAACCCATCCTGGGGTCGAACCATAAACCTGAGCGCGGAAAGGACGAGGGCTTAAAAGAAAAGCAAACAATTGCAACTCGGGGAAAGAATAAACAGCCGCAGGATTTGGTTGTGTCAGGGGAGTAGCTGCTTCGGCCAGAAAAGAAATGATTATTTTCAGCAAGACCTTAATCTCTTTCACAATGAGCTAAACCATACTGAATTATTTTGCATTAGCTATAGGGGGGAAAAAAAAATCATGTCTATAGGCAGCATCGTGTATTGACTGATAGGCAGTAAACCTGTTAATGCATAATCTGATCACATCCCTGCCGGAATCTGCGCAGGGTGTTTCATCGACCGCCGAACACCGGGACCATTAGCGCGGGTGCAAGGGCCCGGCGGCACGGCTTTGCGGGCGAGGAGAGCCGCGCTCGCTCCGCCAGAGCCCACCGCAGGCACATTAAGTCTCTCTTGAGGAAATCCCATCCCCCTATGTGAAATGCAAGACTCAAACTGTTTTTATGCTAGAGCAGGCTGCCAATTTTGTCACTAAATTTCACAGATCGATTGGCATAAATGTTACATTTTAATTTTAACATTTGAAACGTTTGGGTTTTTTTTTTTTTTTTTTAAATGACAAGAGGTTCCAGTTTATCCTTTACAGCTAGTGAAATTGGGCTCATCTGACAGCTCTCGGCTCCTCTGACAGCTCTGGATTTGGGCCGATTTCATTGTCAATTTGATCGTTAACTCATTTTTGTTTAACCTTTTCTTTTAAAATGCCCCATACAAAGTTACCACCAAACCCTTACGCGCGACAACAAATAGTAACAGCCGCGATGGTTTCTGCTTTTAGGTGCTAGCAACCCCGCTATCGCCGTTTGGGAAAGCATCGTTACCTTTGAGCAAGCACTATGCCACGGTCCGCTGGGTTTAGGAAGATTAAATTTAGCAGATTTTGCTCCTTCAACCATTTTAATATGAGTGATCTAATAAGTTGAGCCAAGAGCTGGTAGCTAGAAGGACCAACTACCTTCTGGCACCAAGTTTGGGCCATTTTGGGCAAAACTGCGTGCCTCGGTTTCCCCATTCATAAAACGGGGTTAATTAATCATTCCTCTTCCCGAAGACGAGCTGAGGTTTCAGCATTAGGAAGACAGGCAGAATTATCTCCCTTCTGGCTTTCACTACCGAGAGCACCCAAATGCTTACAAATTTCACAATAACAAGTACAAACTAAAAACGCCCTTAGCAAATAACCCCACGGAAAGCGCTCATCGTTTTAATTAATCAAGACGAGAGCGCACGACACCGGCCTCGCCGTGCTGGAGCTCGTCACGTTCAGGAAGCGACTTGTAAAACATGCAAATGGATTAAAAAAAAAAAAAAAAGTGTCCAAAGCTGAAATCTGAGAGTTGCAGAAGTTGCATTTTGCAGGCAATGAGCTCATCTTGGTCTTCCCTTTCCAGAAGGGAAAGATAAAGCTGAAGACATCGCACGAAGCTGGGCGAACGACGTTTAAATAGATAAATAACCTCAAGCACAGCGTCCATAGGGCAGGTTTTACACCACGAAGCCCTTGCTAACGTGCGATGGGAAAGATGGGAACCCTGTGTGGACGTGTCGCGAGGAGGTAAGGTGGAATTTGGAGAATTGTCTGCGACTGCTAAAAAATGCATTTCTTGGGACTCACAAAGTGGGGAGAGATGTTAAAATACTTACAATGGGTGTTCCAAAGGGAATGTAACCTATTAGAAAAAGAAAAAAAGAGATGCATGCATTTTAATATGCAGTTTTGGGATGGAAAATAAATCACATCGAAGACATCTAGCAGTTCAGGGTAGAAGCCACCGCTGGCATGGCGGGCTGCACTCACTTCCACCAGCTCCGTACCACCACGGGGACATCCGTGGACCTACGCCTGCTCCACCAAACATCAACTAGAGCAGATTCCTGATTTTTGCCCTGTCTCCTTCCCATCCTCGATTTGCTTTTCTTGGGTTGCGGTCTAAGAGTTCCCCTGAAACTTATAACATCTAGACCCTAAAGCTTACTCCAGTAAACCCAGTCTGCGCCGGTACGTGGTATTAGCACTTCAGAGGGCATCGTGGTGTTGAGCTGGGCTAGGCAGCCAGCAAAAGCTTAAATTAGCAGAAGCGAAGGGGTGACAGCTCAGACCAGGAGCTGCTCGGTCCAGAGCAGGAGGAGCTGGATGCTGCTGCGGTGGTGCTGACTGAGCTGACCTAATGGCTTGCTGCCACGGAAAGGGGGAGATCCTGCCCCCCTTTCCCAGGCTCAGTCACGCAATCTGTTCCCTCCCTCGTGCCAGCTCTGTTGCTCATCAGACCCTCCCACAACCTACCCTCGCTCCAGCTTTCCCTGCCCCTTCCCCTCTTGTTGAGCCTGGTCCTACCAGGAGAGCAGGCTGAAGACGATGCTCCTGAAGCCATCTAACAAGCTGCAGAGCCCAGGCCAGCTAAGGAGCAGGACCATGCCACCAGAGGTGGGACCTCCCTCTTTCACCATCTGCTTTATCAACCTCTCCGCTCGTGATTTTATACCAGGAGAGCTCATGTATTTCTAGGTCAGTAGAAAAAGGAACAGGGTATAAGCTGAAGAAATTATATTTGCATAATAGAGGAGAGAGGGACTATTTTAATCATAGGTGTAAGTTTAGGCTCTCTATATTAGAGATAAGCCTTTACCCCAAATCTTATTGAGTGCCGCAAAAATCAAATGCTTCACATTTTTCCCTTGCTAAGCCTGCCAATTTTTGTGCTAATTATAATTCATCTCTATGACTTCCACTAGAAGGTCTCAGAGCATTTTACCAATATTACTGAATTAAGCCTCATGGATCCAATTTACAGTCAGAAAGGGCAAAGACCTGAGAGGAAGAAAAATGTAAAAAAAAATACAGAACAAGGCAGCAAAGCGGCGGGTCCTGGCTTTTCTCCCCTCCACTTCACCCTCAACATCATCCTTCTTCAAAGAGCTGGAGAACAAAGCCCACCAACCCTCTTATTTTTCCCCTGTGCCCAGTATTCAGGTGATGATGTTCCCCCCAAAATAGGGAAAAGATCCTATTTATTTAAATAGGTCCTTTGGGAAAGGACCAAGGCTGCACTTGCATCCTCAAGAGAGCTGCCATTTAACCCACCGCAGAGGCAGCCGGGGACCTGTGCGTGGCAGAGGGACACCCCAAAAGGGGAAGGAGGTGACAATTCCGTAATTAAGCAGCCTGGTTAAGCCACGGACAAGCTGATCCCTCCTGGGCTCCCAACGCCATGGCTATTAGGTACCACCCCCCATGGGAAAACAGGGCTCATCCCATGCTCTCCTGGAGAGTAAAACCCTGAGTTGTTTGTTGGACGTCAAGCTTCGTTGTTTACTACAAAATTAAAATGCCCTTTATAGTGACGGAAACCTCAAAAATGCCAGAAAAGACATTAGCTTGACTCCGTATTAAAATATCTGAAGGAAAGGAAAATATTAAGCACTAGATCTCACATAGGCATTTAGGATCCTAATTCCTCCTGATCGCAAAGGGATTTAGGCATCTGAATTGCTTTCTGATCTTGGTCTAAATGTCGACAAGATGCAATTCATAAAACAGGAGAGAAAAAAACCCCAACATTTTGTACAAATTCCCAGTAAAATTCATGACTGCCTGATGGGGACATACCATACCTGACATTCGGAAAGGCATGAAGATGGTCTCGTTTGTATCGGGGTGGATGATGGCCTGTAAAAGAGTCAGCAAACAGACACAGTGAAGGCACAGCACCAGTCGGCAAGGCGCCGCGAAGCCCGCGCTCGGCACCCTCAACCGGGGGACTCGTGCGTCTCCGCACCCTCCTTGCTTCTGCAGCTCCGACCAAAGGCAGTTGTTGTTCAGCAACCTCCGCAAAACCTCCTCCTACCGCTGCTTTCCCCTCTCCTTCAATAATTTAGCATAAGTTAATAATTTAGAAGTAAATAATTTAACCTGAAATACAGAAAGTGGCTCTTTTTTGGTACTATAATGGTCACCCACCGCTGTATCTTAACCCCAGGGGGGGAAACGCAGATTTAGGAGGGGGAAAGGGAAACGTATTTTCTGTCCCTGCCTGTTTTCAGCATCTCCACCGAGGCACAGCTTAATGCCCGGGCTGACGCTCTGCCCTGCGAAAGGAAGGCAAAGCCCTCGCTGGGGCAGAGGGATGGGGAGGGCAGGACTGCCTGCTCGGCAGGGAACGAGGGCGTAAATCACTTTATGCTGCTCCTGAAGCGAATGGGGCGCAGGAGACCCTCGTAAGGACTCGTGTGGCTCAGCCACGGCGGGCGGATTCATTCCGAGGAACATCTTCCCCGGCAGCGGGTATGCCTGCGTGGGCCGGCACGGTGCGGGAAGCCTGAAACGCTGCTTCAGGATCCAGCTGAGTTGGGGTAAAAAAGTGCAGGTATGGCAGGTATGGATTCGGATTTGCCAGATAATTCCACCTTTACGTGTATCCACAGCTTCTCAGCCCACGCTGGCGGCTGTGGACAGCCCAGCCTCCATGGAAATCCTAAATCTGTTTTACCGCAGACAACAAAGCTCACTTGGCCCATTTTTACCAAATTTTACAATGAGCCCTGGAGGTTGCACGGGTATGAACTGGCTGAGGATGAAAAATCAATCCCCAAGCGATCCGGGACTGCAGAAGAGGAAGGTACGACACAGCTACGAGCCTTACCAAAGAACTGTCAAACTATTTTCAAAAGACTGGAGACAAGAAATCTCTTGACTAGACAGGAAGGAGAAAATGAAGACATCAAAATATATAAATACAAAAAGAAAAAAAAAAAAATCAGACTCTTTGGTGGCAACAGTGTTCTCTGCATTTACATTTCTGTGGCAAGACAAAACAGCAACTGGCAAAGTCAGTAATGGAGAAGAGGACAGCATCGCTTAGCAAAAAGGAAAAAAAGCAGCAATAATTGAAAACAATAATGAAATATAAAAAAAGCATATTACCTGCTTTATTTTTTGAGCTCCCCACAGCTAGAAAAATAAAAGAGAATATTGCATTTTAAAAAAATGAGCAGTGTAGTTTTCTACCAAACCCCAAATATTCATCTTTTAGCTGCTGTAGTAAATGAACGCGAGGGATTGCTTTAAAACAGACTCATTTTCTGCATCCTTCCAGGATGTATTTAAAGATCCTTTACACACACCAAGCTCCTTCAAATCTGTGCGGCCAGTAAGACCAGCAAGGCAGAGAAGCTATTCCTTCTTATGCTGCATGGTAAGAAAGAATAACAACAGCCAGACTTCACGCTCTGCTATAAGCTTTACAAATCGAGAATTATCTCAGTAACTCTGCCGCACGTAGATCTCAAGGTAAATTTAGCACAGCCTCTCCTTGGACGAGCTTTCTGCGGAAATCGAGGCTCGCTGGGGAACAAAGGTGGAGGGAAACACAAGAAGTATCTCTTCAAATAAAACCCGGACTCAGAATAAACCACCGCTAGTTTTCATTTTTCACAAGGGAAACGCATCGGAAAAATGCTCGTGAGGAGGAAAAAATCTCATTTAAAACTCTCACGAGCGCCTACTGTTATTTACTGACTGTAATTCAGCAGCATCAAAACACCTCAAATCTGGCTCAGACGGCGGAGATCTACGAGCACCGAGGAAGAATCATCCTACGCGGGGTACAGGTAGAGCCGGGGAGTAGGGGCACAACATCAAGAGATGCTCCGGCATATACATAAACCCATAGTTTGCCCCCTGCTTAATAAAGCCAGAGGGCTTTCTTCAATGAATTATACCTAAAAGTAAATTATAATCTAAAAAAAAAAAAAAAATCCCCATTTTAATGTATATAATTCTAGAGAAGGATGAAAAACCAGGACTCCTGTAAAATACCACAACAGATCAATTGCTTTTACTATTAAAGAACTGTTCTGTTCAGCTCAAGTCTGGCTTCAACGTCCAGGCACCGGCTTGTGTTACACCTCTGTCTGACAGCCTCCAGCGCTGTCTATTTTTATGCTTCACACAGGTACTCGGAGCTGCTAAAGCCACCCTTTAACCTTCGCTTAAAGCAAAAAATAAAATAAAATTCATCCGAGCCAGGAGACTGGCTGTTTCCTTGGCAAGGCGCGTTTGCCAATCTTTTAACCACCCTCGTGGCTCTTTTACATCTTTCCAATTTGTCAACATCCTCTTGAATCGAGGACGCCAGAAACCAGACAAATTATTCCAACAACAGTTGTACCGGTGCCAAGCCAAGGGTAGGCTAACCTGATGAGTTCTGCTCTTGCTGTTGATAAATCCGAAGACGGCGATAGCTCTTTTTGCTTGGAGAGCTCACGATTACCCACCAGAATACCTACCCAAGCGCCGTGAGGATATTCTGCAGTACAGGCACTCACGCTTAAGATTTTATCATTATTATGGTATGAATTAAGCCCCGTTCTGCCATTCTTCTTCACCCGAGGTTTAGTGCCTTCCCCAAATATAAATCCATTAAAATACTGTTGGAATAAGGTAATTACTTTATTATAAACAGCATAAATTGACCCACTGATACCAGCAACCCCAGTATTTCACCCCAAATTCAGCTCTCACTCCAGAATTGAAGCTCCGTGATGAACTCGCTGCGTGCGATGAGTTACTGGAATATCTAAATGTCACAGGCTGATGCGCATATCCACAGGGCTCTCTCCTGAGGAAAACTTCCCGTTTTAAGGAATTATTCTCCCTTTCACAGTTGAAAAACAGAGGTTGAGGGACACGAAGAGACGATCTTTGTGGCCGGCAGAGACGAGATGTGTCTACCCTCACCGATCCTAAAATCCAAGGCTGGGAGGCTGCACGCCCAGACAGCCACCAGGGCTTTCTGCAGCCGCCTGCCCACCAGCTTGAGAGCTTCCATGGGGTGAAGGTGGAAGTCCTCGAGCTGCAGGTGACTCCCCAAAGCCTCCCAGTAACCCCGGGGCTGCCCAGGTCTCGCGTATCGTAGATGTGAAACGAAACCACAGGATTTTCCTCTCCAACTGCAAGCACCAAGACTAGCAAAAAGGAAGAGGGATGGTTTCTGAGCCAGCGCTATGGCTTTTTTGGTCAAATTATCTAATTTCATTAATTGATCCCAATATTTATGCATTTTCCTGCTGCAGTGCAAATATTGTTAGAACATGCGATTTCATTACTTCTCAGAAAGAGACTTTACAAGATGCACCTGATGAGTCACCTAAAGATTCTGCCAGCTCATTTTCACTTTTTTATCCTCTAATTCATTTTCTGTCTGCAGCATGTTTCAATAGCTCCAGTACTCTGGCGAGTCTTGCCAGCTGGGGGGCTCGCTTCGGAGAGCGACTCTCTATTTTTGCTGGGGATTTCATTCACGCTCTCTCCGGCCACCTTCGAGAAGCAGCCAGATTTTGATCTCATTTACACTAGCGTGAATCCAAAGCATCTTCACTGGAGCACGTGGAACGACTCCAGATTCGTGCTCAATTTATGTTAGATTTAGGTCCGTGATCTCTAAATATAGTCAGCCTATACTGGGTGGGTCTCCTGTAATCGATGATCTTCCTTTACATCAGCTTTGCTGTACATTACCGGCTCAAAGCTACATAGGGGTTTTGCCACCATTTAAATTTAGGTGCAAGAACCAAACCTGCTCATACATGGGTTTACACCAAAGAAGCCCGGAGGACAAGGGGGCAGGAGCGCTGGAGCACTGTTAACATATTCCACTATATGTGTGTATATATATTCCACTATATGTATATATATATATATATACATATCCAGCAACCTAAGCAGGCAGTGATGGACAAGTTTCTCCACCCTGTGGCCATTGCAACCTTCCACCGGGACAGATCGGGCTCTGCTTCATGGAGATGTCCTTCATGGTCATGGAGGAATCGGCTCCAGGACCGTTCACAAGTGCTCCCAGCACCAGCGTTTCAGGACGCTGCACTCATGGATGAGATTTCCATCCGTGCTTCCCAGGATTCTGGTTTTTCTACAATTTTTCGAGGAAGAGATACTCACCACTTTGCTCACCACCTCCAGCAGATAGCTTTAAAACCCTCAACTCAGGAACTGAACTCAGTTATACAGAAACATGACACGCTTACGACGTTTAAGGAAGGGTATCAAAGACTGCCACGACCTAAAGAGAACCAAAGCTGCGGTGAGGAGCTAGAGACTGGAATAACTCTTGGGGATAGATACAACCCTTGGTTGACAGGATATTCATTAGCATTCCTTATTTAGCAGCAGAATCACAGCTTAGAGATAGCTTTCAAAAAAAAAAGTATTTATTTAAAGAATATATCCAGCCCAAATCTATTAGCTAACACCTGCCACTATAAAAACAGTAAAAAAGGGTACCAGTTATTCTTAAGAGATTAACTTCCCTCCTATTAAATACAGTAAGATTTCATGGTCCTGGACTCAAAGGTGGGATTTTTTTTTCCCCCTCTGCACAAAGTTTCACCTAGATTAGAAAACCATGTTTACAAGTTGTTCACCCCTGTTTACAGCTGGCTCCGACGCTGCTATAAGCGGCCAGCTCCACCCTACACAAGTGCCGCTGGCAGTATCCAGACCACCTACTACAGCGCTGGAGCTGGCCTCGGCGTCTAAGGTCAGGAGAGCACTGACAGATGCACACCACCTACCCCCTTGCGTTGCCAGCAACCACCTCCCGACGGTCAATGGAGACGCAAAGGCAGATTTGATGTCGGGAATCTGTAATAGGTGCTCTAACGCTTCCCTCCCTCGACTGTACACACCAACAGGATCCGAGTCCCTTGCACAATACAGTAGTAGACGTTGAAATGATCTTAAATCTGCGGGTGCGTGCTCTGGATATGCCACGTCAGGAATAACTCCATGGAGAAAAGCCCTGACTGATTAACCAGATATTAAAAATGCAAAATGACAAGGCACAGTTATTTTCAAAGAGCTAATGAGGAGTCTCATGGTAGATGAGCCCTCTGTGCAAGAGAAAACATAGCAGTTTCAGTTCTGCAGAGACTAAGTGGTCTACCTGTGTTAGACTTGGCAAAATTCCCCTAGTAAAGACAAGGTCAAAGAGGAAATCCTCAGAAGAATGAGTATTTTTAGTTAATTTATTTCATCTGTCCACTCAAGTGGAGACAGAGTTCCATCTCAAAATCTGCTCGTCCCCCTCCCGCTCCATCAGGGAGGTTCTCACCCTTTCACCAGACCTCGCCTGCACCCATGAAATCTTGATTTTAATAAGGTAACAGCTTGGAGTTTGCACCCCATCAGAAATTGCCAGTAGTTTCACACTCCGGGAGTTGCAAGGTTTATTAAAGCAAAGCTCGGATTGTCTATCCCACACTGAATTCCAAATATTGGGTGTCGGGAACGGAACGTGTGATGCAGCAAAGCTCATTCTGAAGAAGAAGAGCAAGCTGCTTTCATGTGCGTGGCCATTCGGAGGGACAGCCTCCAAAACCAGATGCGCTTTCCAATAATCCCAATTGTTTAAATGATACGAAACCAGAGGAAAAAAAGAAAAAAAAACCAAAGAAAAACCTTGCTCAAAAGGTATAACTTACTGTGCTTGGAAAATGCACCGAGGAACACTTCAGACCGGCAACAGGGATCTGGCATGGCATTAGTGTCAAGTGACAGTGATGAGACTGAACAAGTTTGAACTTCATTCTGGATCCCTTAACTGGTAGTCAAATGGCCAGAGTAAGACACCGGAGGTGGGACTCATCTCTAACAGACGTCTACAACACAACAAATGCCTACTGCAGCAAATTCCCTGGATTTCCTTTATGTCAGCGGGCAGAAAACAGGCAGTTCGACTCATCACAACTAGATGACTGGTACAGGCTGGACAACCTGCACTCCAGCAGCGCTTGCTTCGCTCCGTTGATTTTAAGATGGGACCTACATGATTAGTTCTGGCTCAAACTGGGTTTGGCTCAAGATGTAAAAACATCGCAAAGCATCAAGCACCTGCAGCTCGTACCGACTTCAGCATGGCTTGCAAAGATACAGCAAAAACACTGGAAGGGGTTGCCCAGAGAGGGGGTAGATGCCCCATCCTTGGAAACATCCAAGGCCAGGCTGGACAGGGCTCTGAGCAACCTGATCTGGTTGGAGATGTCCCTGCTCATTGCAGGGGGGTTGGACTGGATGGGCTTTGAAGGTCCCTTCCAACCCAAACCATGCTATGATTCTATCTTTTGGATTCCAATGGCAGTTTGATGAAAGTTGAAGATTTTATGCTAGAACATTTAGGAATCCCAGACTTAAGCACTACACCTTTTCCAAACAGATCTCCCACAGATCTAACTGAGCAAATCTGGTCCTTCCTCAGGGCCACCAGCTCGAACCAGGAGCGCTCAGCAGCAGCTCCACCGCAGCACCTCCGCAGGCTTACCTCATATTAATCTTCATTATAAGGTTAAACACACTGGAAAACTCGCACGATCCCTTTTGCCAGCAGTACCGTGGGACATTTCCATTTGAAACTGCTCCTCGTGGCCCTTTTGGTGAGAAGGTTGTGTCTGTAGCAAGTGCAGCTAGAGAGGAACACCCATCCATGGCCTGACTGCTGAAGCCCAACTTGCTGCAACAGAAGGTCCATCCTAGAGAGCAGGTGCTTCTCATTGCCATTATTTCACTTCTATTCCGCTATGCTTCTGAGAGGCTTTGTTGGTTTTTAAGTTTACATGGTTATGGATGAAGATCTCCCAAGTGCCCGCTGCATTGCCCTCTCCAACACATCATAGAATCATAGAATCATAGAATTGTTAAGGTTGGAAAAGACCCTTAAGATCATCAAGTCCAACCGTTAACCTACCACCGCCAAGTCCACCACTAAACCATGTCCTCAAGCACTGCATCTCCCCGTCTTTTAAATACCTCCAGGGATGGGGACTCAACCACTTCCCTGGGCAACCTGTGCCAGTGCCTCTCCATCACCCTCTCTTACAGCACCACATTTTTCCCTACTGCCTTCCCACTTATTAAAGGCCTTTACAGTGGTCAGTCTACTCCAGGCAGCATCCCAGAACCTCTCAGCAGGTAACATGGAAAGAAATAAGTATCCACCTATTTTTAGTGTTTCACTAAAACTAACCACCAGTGCCAAACTCAAGGCAGTTTGGTGCAGCCCGACAGAGCTCCGACGCGTTCTGCTTCGCTCTCCACCCATACTTTCTCCCCCAGGAGTGCGATCACTCATGCGTTGCGTGGCTTTCTCCCACTTCTCTCCAGCTTCAGTCCCAAAATCCCATTTCTTGAAAAGTGATATTTAACATAGAGACAAATGCACACCACAAGCTCCAGCCAAAGCATTCGGTTAGGGCTGAATGCTTGTAGCAAGATTTATAGATTTACAGTGGGGGAATCCCAGACCTTTTGGTTCCACATTTAATGTCACCTGAACGTCTGCAAACCTGGCTGATGCGCCTTGACCCTACCTGCTGATGTATATGGAGTCTGATGTCTGGCATTACTAATAAGGATGGAAAACAAACCACTGTCTACACTTGCTCCTCAGTAGGAAATCTCACCAATGGACCTTTTACAACCCTGCTCCTGATAATCTTTACGTTAAAAAGGTTTTAGCTGTAAGGAGATAAAGCTCAAAGGACCCAATGCATGGGATAAATCACAAAGGGCATCTATACATTTTCTGCCCTGCACCCGGCACTGAAATAAGCCAGCAGAAGAGGCACCAGAAGCCACTGCTCTTCTTGGATGCCAATGGAAAACTCCTTCCCCATCCTAAGCATTGCTGAGTCTCAGCGCCACGAGCTGCTGCCCATCTGCAGAACCATAAAGCCTTCGAACGAATCCACATGTTGAAGAGCATCGGCTGAGCTACCTGCCTGCACCGCGGCACGGCAAGGCGAGCGCCTCGGCGTTGGGAACCGGATCGGAAACCACCAGCAATTCCAGTGCAATACACAGATTTACACAGATAAAAATCCAAGTGTAGGTGGAGACAGAATCAAGTCCCGACTGATAAAAAAAGATAGCACTTAAATAACACTTTGCAGCTTCGCAGCACTCAATAAACATTAACTAATTAATCCTCACAGCATTCTACTGGAAAGACTTAAGCAGAGTAAGAAGCACTCACAGAAAACCATGACTTGCACCAGGGTTGCAGAAGGACTTAGATGCCATTGCATGGTTTAAAGTACAGCTTTGGAAACCAGGCTTGCTAATCCAACTGGGTTGCTCAAGATCAGATTTGTCTCAGCTTATTTTAGCCATACGGAGCTTGCAAATCTAATTTGATTTGTAATCTGGACGAGAATTTAGGTAAACTCTCTTAATCCTCAAATGATGAGATGAAGCAAAGCTGGTTTGCAACTGAGTCAGAGCATCAACAGTAGCATTTAGCATGGTTTCTTTAAGGTGCATTAAGCTACAACACTTCTGCCCAAGCTCCCTCCGTGCCTTTTGTCCTCTGACACTCTGGAAATGACGCCTAAAATGTTTGACCCATCTTAGCGTCACAAAGAATATTTAGATTGCAGAAGAGAAAAGGTCCAAGCTCAGCCCTTGGACCAGCAAACAGGCTACTTTCTCGCAAAGAAAAGCAGCAGAACAACCGATAGATCTAGGTTTTATCGTATCCTGCAAGAGACCAGAGAGGGGGAAAAAAAAAGTACAGTTTACTGCAAATGGACCTCTTCGCTCTTCATCAACACTGTTAAGAAAAGCTATTATTCTCCAAAAGGGATGCTGTTTAGACTCTGATAGATCCATTGTTCTCTGCTGTGTCTGGGACAGCATGAGCGGCTCTTCCCGCTGCTAACATGATTGAAGGAAGAACACAGTAATAAATATATGCCCATTAAGCTGGTGAGCCTCTTTTCACTTCACTGATACTAATGGGGAAGAAATGAAACAGTTTCAAAACAGCAAGTTGCCAAAACTGCATTTGGAAAGGCTGAAGAGTGAGAAGTCACAACTGACACACCACAGTTCATGCTCCGCCAACGCTCGCAGGAAGGGGCTGGCTGGAGAATAGCAAGTGTCTGTCTCCAAGGGACAATTTCAAAAAGCTACATTTTTCCTCTCACTACAGATCATTCAGTTTGGGTTTATTTTTAATTTTTTTTTTTTCCTTCCTCCAACCACCCCCTTATGCTGAAGGGGTGAAGCTTTCAGGGTGGAGTTTCTAAGGGTACGAAAATCGGGTAATAGAGCTGTCTCGCTGCTATCTTGTTTTCTAACAAATAGATATTCATGCATCTTAATATGCATGTGTAAGTAAACACGCAGTCAAATGAACAGACAGATTTCCACCAGTAGATCTGGGGACCTGTGTTGGACTAGATGACCTCCTGAGGTCCCCCCCAGCCTGAATTAGGCTACGATCCTACAGCAGACTAAGAGGAAGATCCAGATGGATCAAAAATCCAAACACCCGGTGTCTCAGAGCTACAAGAATTTTAGTCAGCAAAAGATCCCCAGCTCAAGATGTTTAGTCTTGGCCTTATGAAACTTGGATTAATTTCCTACCTCCATCACAGACTTATCTCTTCAGCAGCTCAAGCTGGTAAATGTTTATGGTACCACAGCCCCACCATCCCTCCCCATCCTCGGCGCGCACGCCGTCCCCTGCGTTGTACAGACAACGCAGGGCAGACAGAAAATACAGGGAGCTGCTCGAATCAAAAAATGAAGCATTTTGGGAGTGGGGGAAGGGAGCTTTCGTTTTTATTAAGATCAGCTCTCTGAACCAGCTGTGCCAGTGCAAGCCAGCAAGGAGGTGGGAACACATGGCCGGGAGGAGAGGAGGCAGAGACACGGCAGTGCTGGCTTAGATCAGCTCACGCTGCCATGGCATCGCACTTTCCCTTGCAATATTCTGGGCACAGAACAAATTTGTACCAGTTCACATATAAAGTTCAGGGAATGATAAATTTAATAGGTGCCATCTTTATTGGGAGCACACGTTTAAGGGCAGCGTCATCTCTGTAAGACTAACGACTGCGGACGTACAAGGGTTGCATTTAGTTAATTAGACAAGTTTTTAAACCTCTTCTTGGCCCCGTGCTGGTATTAAAAAATAAAAACCTTGCCCAGAAAAAGCATCATTCACTCTTGCAAGCCCTCGTTCAAGGCACTCGAAGAGGCCTCAGACACTTCTGCTATTCTGTGGCTCTTTACCTCTCTCTGCTGGCAGGACCACAGGGAGAAGCCGGGGTGCCAGCCTGAGATCAGGGCCGAAAGGACAGAGGGGAGGTAGAAGAGGACGATGAACCTTCATCGCCGTATTTCTTAGACTGTATTCTACTTCTTGGTTAGACACTAAGTTTTTAGGACAGAGTGGTACGAATCTACAAATGGGGCAAATCAGGGCTCTGATCCTAACTTGCTCGTCAGCCTAATATCGCTCCAAATATTGAACAGCAGCAGCCCGGGCTGCTGCTGTTCAATATTTGGAGCGATATTAGGCTGAAGAGCAAGCGATATTAGGCTGATAGCTTAGCAGCTATTTCTACCCCAATTTCAAAGGCAAAAATGATTCAGCACGCAACAGAAAGGACACATTTTGCTGGGGATGCCAGCAGTGTAGCTCAAGCATGGAATTACCGCAGGGAATTCTAGCAAAATAAATAAAAATATAAGGCATTTTGGGGGAAGAGCTGAAAGATAAGAGCAGCCTGAAGTTCGTAATGAAATCTCCCCGGCACTGATACCTTACTGCAGGCCTTCCCAGGCAGATCTTCGGTGCCTGAACATCTTTCTCCACATCTGATGTTCAGCGATGTTGAAGAGGGCTTTTCTGCCATGCACATTTCTGCAGCACTGAGCACAAAAAAAAAAAAATCACACAGTAAAAAGCAGCTGTGTCGTAAAACGGGAGTGATTTAAATCTCTCTGGATCTGATAGCCGCCGAGTGCTGCTTCTCTTAACTTTTACCACTGCTGACATGCCAGCATCAATCTGTTCCCCCAATCTGTGCTGGTCTGTTGGACAGGTTGGGAAAGGGACTCACACACACAGAGGACACAGATGCAATCCTACAAATTAGGGAAAGAAGCCTGAGGATAAAGGACAAAAGCCACATCATTATGCCCTGCAGTTGGTACAGCCTTTTGGTTTGAGGCTAAACCTCAGCACCGACCCTCCCGAGCTAGAGAAAACGTCCGTTTTTAAGCAAGCTGGCTCTTCATCCGTGTTTATCAGGCTGATATTTTACCGCCCCGGTTTTTATAGGAGAAAGTATTCCCTCAAATGAAACCTTTTTACTCCAGCGGAGATTCCCTCCAGGAGGCAGTTTGGGGAATTGCCTGCCCTGTTTAGAATTGGATATGTTACAGTCTATACCTTCTGCTGCAAATTGGCTCCCAGTGCACTTGTGTGTGTCATTTTCACCTACCCACTCGCAGATCGCACCAGCCACCGGAGCTTCGTGCGAAGGGCCGGATTCTGCCAACCCCGGGAGCCGCTGGTGGAAACCGTCATTAAAACCGGCTTGCAGCAGTGGGCCTTTAACACAACTCTGTCTTGCCGCAGGGCGGTCTGTAAGGAATGCAAGCTAAAAAGGTTGCTTAAGTATAATGAGAGACCACTTAAATGAGGAGCACAAAGTGCAAAGAACATACGAGATGATGAAGAAACCCTCACAGAGGGGCAATAATACAACAGTACCTACGGAGCTGGGACAGACGGGACATAAACGACAACCCAACTGGTTTCTCCCATCAACATGAATCCCACACATTTCCTTTTTTCCCCCCCTTCTAAGGATCCTACTACTTTTTAGCTTGCTCTGGGACCAGGAGATGAAAGGGGATACACGCCATCAGGTGACACGCCGGCAACGCACTCCCCTCTGCAGAAGGAGCCAAAGGAAGGACGTCGATGGACGCGGTCACCAAACAGAACCAAGCAAGAGGAAGTTTACTAAACTCACCAGTTCTCTTGAAGTTTTCACAGCAAAAATTTGTGCTTCTAAACCACTATAAGAAACAGCTGTTTCTTCCGTCAAACACTTCTGGATCCGTGGAGTTCAACCACCCAACGCAGAGACGAGCAACCACCCAACGCAGAGACGAGCAACCACCCAAAATCCCCCACCAGGAGACCAAACCTCCCCAAAGCCTTCAGGGAGTTTGTTCTCCAAGGATGTTCTCCAATCCTGTTAAACTATCTAACCCAAACGACCAAGAGAACAGAAATACACCCCAAATCGTTGCATTACCAGTAATATCTTTTTATTTAGAGAAAAATCATGAAATCATAAGAGAGGGGGCTTAATTACAGCGCGGGGTATTTCCACTACACAGAATGTTTCTGGTTGGTGGGATCCTAATAAGTGGAATGTGAAACACTCAATTCACATCTAATAAAAACCAAGTCTGGCTCTTAAATATTCAAAGAAAAAGTTGGGTAAATAAGCTAAGCTGAAGGGGAGACTGCAGCATGTTTTCTTGCTCCGATACATAACACTGAATAAATACTTGTCAAGCAGCTATTTGTCCTCTGTTTTGCTGTGTACATAATTGATACAGCTATGATAAAAATCATGTTTTTAAAACATTTTTCTAATGTAGGAGAAAACCCTATAGTTTCCCTCAATAAAAAGCTATCAGCAGTCTAGCAGCTATTGACAGTTAAGGGATCAATTCTTCATTTTTGCTAATGACGCCCAAGAAATAGGTTTTTACCACCTTGAGTTAATGGTCGTTTCCCCGAGCAGTAATATCACTCCAGTTCAAGAGCAAGCACAAGAGCTACTGGATGAGTGTGAGAGACCTGAAAGTGGAAGAGATGTAGGTGTTGGCAGTGCTGGTGTCCATGAATCATCTCATAGCAAGGCACTGGAGCGAAGCAGCATTTATTCTGGAAACTGGTCATGGGGAACTGGAGCAAAGTACAATTATGGCTCTTGAGAGTTTTTTTCCTTAGGTGATTATGGCTCTTCAGAGGTTTTTTTTTTTCCTTAGATAGCCCATAATTGTTCCATTTCAGCTCATTTTGAAAAATCTGCTCCGAAAATGCAGAAGAGAAAGACTCACTTTACAAGAATCCTGTCAAGAAGCTGTGTGGAGGAGATACTTGACATTACATAGCTTTAGGCTTTTATATTTTCCATTTTCATGTGGTGAAACCATTTCAGCAAGCGATATAGATTGTGCTGAGCTGTTGTTATGCTTTCAGCTACTGCCTGCCATCCTTCATGAGAACCACGAATTTCTGAATGAGGAAAAAAAAAGGAATTTGAACACTGTCAAACGCGCCGTACCACAAAAGTGGATCAGTCAGGAGATTAGTGAAACAACTCTGTCAAAACAACTTGTCTTCTTGATCTCAAAGCTGATATCTGGGGAGGGTGTTGGGTTCTTAGGAAGCTAATGCATTAAAACTCTGCCCAAACTGTTATTTTTAAAGGCTTCTAAGGTGATCATGATTTTAATTCTCATTATGAAGCCTTGAAGACCATTCAGGCATCTCTTCTACACACGTGCCGTACCCAATCCATGCCTGAAGGGCCTGTTATAAGGGTAGCAATTGCATCTCTAAGGGGCTGTAGCAACCAAACCTGGATCAGCTCTTAAACAAAGGAGAGAAAGCTGAGTGCTTCTCTCTTGAGCATCAGGTAAAGTTCTACCCAGCCTTTTTGATGAGCAATAATAGCGAATTAGCCTCTCTCAGATACAATTGCGTTACCACGTCAGATGAGCCAAGTCACTACTCCAGTGTACACTGCTTGCCCACAGTGAACACGAGGTGATTAGCTCTGTTCACAGTCAAAGAGGGATAAAAAAAACATAAAATCAGTCAAAAATCAAATTACCTCTCATCTGCTGGTCTTCTGCCAGCATGTGGCAACCTCATCAGTGCATCAGAGGTGTGTGCGACACTCAGTTATCGGCTATGTAAAACATCAGACAGCTCAGTCTTTTATTCCACCATCAACCCATGCACGCAAGCCACAAAGTGGGCACCTCTCCAGAGCTGCATCAAATCCCTTTCCTGAATTAGCACAAGAACAACTGCAAATTGTTAATGCCTTGTAGCCAGAGCCCATCTCGCAGATAGCGGTGCACAGAAAAGCCATAAAAACGGTAAAACTTAGCTTGAGGAAAGCAAAAATATATTCTCCAGGCATCTTTGGTTCACCGGTAGAAAATTTGGGGTGCTATCTATGCAAGTGAGATGCTTCCCTTCCCCCAAAGCAATCAACCGGCACATCGTATGTTCTGCAAATGCACCAGTAATTAATGAGCCGCTTACAGCTGTATGTATCTGGCACACTTATTTAATTCAGCACTGGCAAGCTTGCCAGCTACCCAGCTCTCCCCGCACGCTCCCCTCCGCCTTCCCCTCTGCCCTCGGAGTCAGAAAACAACCGATGCTCCGAGTGCACGTTTCGCGGCAGACACCGAGCGCTGCATCCAGCCCTGCATCCTCCGGGCAGAGACAGCAACCACGGCCCTCCTTCCATCACATTTACTGTTAGATCTTCCTCTCCATCTCAGAGAAGGAAAGAAGACTATTTGCCTAATCAATATGAGAAGTACCCAACGCCTGATGCCACCACGACCTCGGCATTCAAGGAAACGCCATTTTCATACAGATCATCTTTTAGTTCTTTGGTCATCATTGGCAGAGCTGAAAGTTCAGCACTATTTTGTGACTGCAGCACAGCAGTAAACACAAAAGCAGAATGACACCACGCGAGCTGCACGATGAGAAGATGCCCCAGGGGATGGAAACAACTAAGGCCAATAAAAGACTACAAAGATCACCTTTGATGCAAAGAGAAAAGCACATAAGAATACCCACGTGTGCAATGATTAATTGCAATTTTCAATGCCACAGCTTAAAACTGCAAAGTAATGCCCTCCGACAGGAGAAGTTTGTTTCTAAATTGGTGGCTCTGCTTGAGAGGATAAAGGTATTCACCTATTTGGCGATAATGATGCTCTCACAAGAGATAATCAACAACCACATTTTGAAGATTTTCACCTGCTTCACTGCAACCATATGCAGGCAAGTAGTTTGTTCAAGACCACTCACAAGCACACCTGGGAGAAGAAGAGCACTGAGACAACAGGGACTCAGGGTTTTCAGGTGTCCCTTGAGGAACGGCACCATCGTGGCCCAAGAGCTGGCCAGCCCATCATGCCACGCTGGGAAGCTCCCAGTTAAGCCAGTCAGAAGTTCCCATTCACCTTCACCCAGATGGATCGCAAGAGTGCCAAACAACACTTGATGCTTTTAGAATCATAGAATCATAGAATTGTTAAGGTTGGAAAAGACCCTTAGGATCATCAGGTCCAACCGTTAACCTACCACCGCTAAGTCCGCCACTAAACCATGTCCTCAAGCACCGCATCTCCCTGGCTTTTAAATCCCTCCAGGGATGGGGACTCAACCACTTCCCTGGGCAGCCCGTTCCAGCGCCTGACCACTCCCCCAGTAAAGAAGTTTTTCCCAATATCCAACCTAAACTTACCCTGGCACAGCTTGAGGCCAATTTCCCCCCGCTAGCTCAACCTCCCGTTTCATGACAACCAGCCAACTCCAGGAGTGAAGAAGGACCTGCTGGCTTCATGGATCCTTTCTCCAGGTTAACAAGGCACCTTCGGCTGCTTCACAGTTGTGGTTGCTCCTGTCCCGCTGCAGCCTGAGCACACCAATTGCCATCTGCTTGCAGGTCCCTTCCAGCTTTACCCTTTTTAGAGAGGTTGCAGTATTGTGGGTGAACATTCAAGTCCTCACAGCCTTGGGTGGGATCTACTTACTTACCTCTCCCTGTGGCTTGGTTTAATTAATGCAGCAAAGCATAGTTAAAAGACAAGCACATGCTGCAATTCCACCCCAGGCTCCTCCTGGGAGAGCTACTTTATCCTACAGTCAGCCAAACTACATAAACCCCTCTACCATAACTGACACTGTGATCAAAGAGAACCATGTCAAGATTTTACTACAAAAAATATTTTTTTTTTTTTACACTGATGTGCTAACATTTCTCTAGGAAAGGCATTTTTGGCATCGTTTTCTCTTTCCTCCTCCGCCCCATACCTTTACTTCACACTCAAACCCCTCCGACTTGCATAACAAGGCTCACCTCTTCTCAAGACCGAGGGGAAACAAGCAGTGCAATACTTTGGTTTGCTCTCTCTAAATGCAATTCCGAATGAACTCTGGGTATATCCTAGGTTTGTCACTACGCAAACCCAAAATGTAGGTCAAAAGTCTGCGTGGCTTGCCACACTGAATGACTTGTATTTCATCTGCCTGGAGGCAGATGGGAACTGAGTCATCTGCTGCTGCATCATTCTTTGCTTTTCTCCTTTCTCAACCCTGGTTTCTTTTTTCTTACCATCAGATTACGGTTGAAAGAATGCAGTGACATCAAAAGACCAGGAGAGCAATGCCTTGTACTGCACATCACGCAGGGAGGGGATATTTCCCATTTATTTTTTGCTGAAACCATGCCTCTTTCCCAACACAGCACCCACCACACAAGTAGCCCCTTTCGAAAGTGAATGCAATTCTCAATTTTCTTCATTTACCTGCTATACTTGCCTTTCATGAGAAGAAATTATCACAGGTGAATGGGAAAAAAAAAATAAAGGGGTTATTTGACCTACAGGGCGTGGGAGAAGAGCTCTCTACCATTTCCATCACTGTTTACTTGGGAGGTGCACTGGTCCTTTGGCACCACCGCTTCTTACAGCTCCTGAAGCAGGTCTGCCAATCAATTCGTGCTGTTCTTTACATTACATTAAATTACACAGGACTGAAGTCTTTTGTGCTAGATGCACAAACACGTACCGCAAAAAAGCCCCTGCGTCCATGTTATGGTCAGGTGTCCGCACATGGACAGATAAGGAAAAGAGTTTGAGATAGTACCCACAGGAAAAAAATCGATGATTATTGTTTCATGCTACTGATTTGAAGGTAGAAGGCTCAAAAAGCAGTCCAGCCCCTCTGCAATACTCATCTCTGCTTTCACAAGTTGTATGTGTTCATATAGATGAGTATCAGACAAAAGCCCAGAAAACAGGACTGACAGGGTCTTGGAGAGATCACCCAGCCCATCCCAAAGCAGAATCAAGTTCTACCAAAAATGACCCTTTTCTCAACAACTACCTGAACCCTGCTAAGACCTTCACATCGGCGGGGTCTCCACAACCTCCTTCAGCTTCCATCCCAACAGTAGGAACATCACCCAGCAAAAAGTACCACTCCTGACAGTATCATCTACAACGTGAGGACATCCAGGGGGTTGTATGTAGCCTAAACAACATTTATTTCAGCGAAGAAATTGCAATTATTATAACAGGAACGTAGTAGGAGAGGGGGCTGATGCATCACAGTTGCTGCTACAAGAACCTACAGGACTGACAGCAAGGTTTCCTTCAGCTAAAAAAAGAAAATGACTTTTTTTTTTTTTAATTGTACAAGCACACTTTGCAATAGAAAGGAAAGCAATAGCGTTGGCCAAAAGTAACGGATAACTCTCCAAGTCAGAAATCCCAAACTTTCTACTTATTCTAAATAAAAATCTTCTATGTTTGTATTGCAAGCCCCTTGCTATCACTTCTGCTCAGCTACATTTATAATGTAGGAACTTGAGAATAACCCAAATTCACTATAACACACTGGCAGTTAGAATCATAGAATCATAGAATTGTTAAGGTTGGAAAAGACCCTTAAGATCATCAGGTCCAACCGCTAACCCAGCACTGCCAAGCCCGCCACTAACCCATGTCCCTAAGCACCACATCTCCCCGGCTTTTAAATACCTCCAGGGATGGGGACTCAGCCCCTGCCCTGGGCAGCCTGTTCCAATGCCTGACTACCCTTTTGGTGAAGAAGTTTTTCCTAATATCCAACCTAAACTTTCCCTGGTGCAGCTTGAGGCCGTTCCCTCTCATTCTATCACTTGTTACTGGGGAGAAGAGACCAACCCCCACCTCACTACAACCTCCTTTCAGGTAGTTGTAGAGAGCAATAAGGTCTCCCCTCAGCCTCCTCTTCTCCAAACTAAACAACCCCAGCTCCCTCAGCCGCTCCTCATAAGACTTGTGCTCTAGACCCTTCACCAACCTCGTTGCCCTTCTCTGGCCACGCTCCAGCACCTCGATGTCCTTCTTGAATTGAGGGGCCCAAAACTGGACGCAGGATTCAAGGTGCGGCCTCACCAGTGCCGAATACAGGGGCACTATCACCTCCCTGGTCCTGCTGGCCACACCATTCCCGATACAAGCCAGGATGCCATTGGCCCTCTTGGCCACCTGGGCACACTGCTGGCTCATGTTCAGCCAGCTGTCAACCATCACCCCCAGGTCCTTTCCCGCTGGGCAGCTCCCAGCCGCTCCTCCCCACGCCTGCAGCGGTGCCTGGGGCTGTTGTGACCAAAGTGCAGGACCCGGCAAGGGACCAGAAGCAACATCGCAGCAGTCAGCAATCACCTGAAGAGCACCGGTATGGGATTTTATCAGTAGAAATACCCAAAAAGCCCTGCAGTAGTGCATTTGACTGTAGACGTGGCCTAAAATGCCACCTCATCCTCCCTCCTTTAGACTGCAGGAAGAAGTAGAAATTTAACAAAAGCTTTTTCCTCTTACCTCTTTGTTGGTGACTCCCGGGGGCAAAGTCCCATGCTTGTAATCCTCCAACAACTGCACAGCTTCCTTCAGACGACTCTGCAAATAAAACAGTAGCGTGGTCTGCAATGCTTGTCCCACACTGAATCGTTTTATTGAAGGCAATGAGTTTAAGTTAGAGAATTATACCTTCCTTTGTGCAAACCTTATGATGGGCCCTTTTACCCACATAATATAAAAAAAAGAAAGGATGCATGGACACTTGTTTTGCTGGTTGGCACAGCCCTGCTGCCTACAGAAGTGGTATAGAGGAAGAAATAAAAGAGGAAATACAAAAAACTCCCCCTTGCAATGCATCTATAGAAGACATCATAACAACTTGAGAGTCTTCAGTGTGGTACCAGAGATTTGATGAACCTTGGAGATGAATGAGTTCTCACTTCAAGGCAGAAAGTTTAAGACGACAAAATGGATACATTCAGGTGCAACGTGGAATACCCATCTAAGACATTGGTATCACTCCATGCCAACTCTCAGATTAATATCTCCCAGTGATGTCCACAGGGAAACTGCCTAGTTTGAAGGCTTTGCTCCCACGCCTTCTCCCAGTACACGTACTGGGGAGGTGCAGCTGACGGGAAGAGCAAGGTAGAAGCCTGCACATATTAAGCATCACCACTAAGAACTCAGGGCCCCTAAAAAGCTACAACGCAGCAAGTTTTAGCCCGATCTCGGCACAGCCATATAAAGCAGAGCAGCTCCACTGGACCTAGCACTTAACCGCACGCAAGGCAACGCAACAGCACCGCTTCGTAACTGCGCGTTGAGTTCCAGTAGAGTTAATTTATCCGAAATACCATGACATTTTCATGTACTTCAGACGGATCTCAGAGTGCCACTACACCGCACCGCTGACCCGTGCTGCTTTTTTACGGCGCCTGTTACACACTCATTCAGACGGGGTTTTCGCAACCGGTTATCTTCTCTCTAAAATTACCAAAGTCAGTCATCGGTGCAGTTAAAGTTAGAATCCGACTATCACTAGCGATTCAAATCCATGCATGTGTAAATAAAGATCTTCCTCACATTGTGATAAAATAGAAGAATAAACACATTTCATGTGTTCGAGGGATCACAAGAGCATTAAGCCATGCTGCCAGCCTGTCAGAATCGTCAATTTACTCCCAGAACAGTTATTCATGTATATAGAAATATAAAAAAGTGTTCTGCAGTTGAATCGAAGTTTATATATACATATACTACTTTCCAAAACTATATATTATAATAATTTCAAGAAAAAATACATATATATTGTGTATATATATACACTATATTATACAGAGCATATATACACACTCTATATTATATATATATCTTTCTTGAAATAAAAAAAACACAGGGCAGAAGTAGACAAGTAGAAAGATTCTTTGATTAGTCCAAGCTAAAGAGGAACAAGTCAGGATATAACGAGCGGCTTCGGTGGGGTTAAATCTGCTTATCCAAGCCTGCAGAAAGCACCAGATCACCGAGTAATGGCTCCCAAATATTTGAAGGCAAACAAATCACTCAGCTAAACGTTTTCAAAAGCCTCCTGCAGGTTATCTATCATCCAGATGAGTAACATCGACTTGGGTTTGACATTTCTGCACTAGCTCTGTTGTTTTGGCAGCTTTTCTAATATTAGTGCCGGAGGACATTTCATAAATACAGAATATTTTGTCTAAAATAACATATAGTGTGATGGTGGCTCATCTAAAGCTTTTAGTGTTTTCATGTCAAGGCTCCTCGCCGTCACTGCAAGCTCCGCTCTCACAACCCTCCTGTAAATAAAGCGAGCGTCCCCGAGCTCATTACGAGCTCGCGTCCATGGGATCGGTTGCAGGGAAACTACTTTTCTCCCTTTCATGCCAACATCAAAGACTACTTGGTTGTTTCCTTGGAAGCGCCAGCAGTTACGCCAACCTGAAAGCAGCAATTAATGACTGACTATTGTCCTTAAAACATTCAACACACAGGACATAGGGAATAGTGGCGATTCCTTCACTTTGCAGAGCAAGCGGGTTGGGATCGGATCCATGACCGTTTTTACACTGGCTGAGCTCACATCATCAGTGCCACATTATTTCCAGCCCTGGTATTTTATATATTTTATATATTCTCGCCTTAGTAGCTACTCAGAAGCGGAAAGTCGGTACAAAGACGCCAAATGAGGCTTCGCATCAGATAGGAATGAACGCTGCAAAAAAATAGATATTCTTGGCAAAACGTGGGCTCAGAGATGGGGCTTGTTCGTGTTGGGACCTATGCCGAGGTCAGTGCTACCAGCCCAAAGTTCATGGCCCTGTGTCACTACACACATGTAACAAGTGATAAATTTTTTGGTTTCTGCCGTATTTCTGGGTGTGTTGTCCCGAAATTGGCTCCCCCTCTGACTCAGCCTGTCCCACGCTCCATGCCTGCCATGCCCCTGCAGAAAAAGCTGCTGATCGGTCTCGCACTTCGCTAAGCCACTTGCTCGCGGCTTCCCGGAGCTGCTCTGGATTTCTCTTACCAGATGGGACTTAGATCCACTCGCAGATTTTGGCTTCGTCCTCAACTGCTGGCACGTTCACTCCCCGTCCCGAAGGGGACTAGGCTATGTCGAGAGCATGAAGGATCTCAAAGAAAGACGGTCAAGGCCAAAACTGGGCTATATTTTAGTGCTGGGTGGGAGCACTTTCTTTTGCTCTTCTGTTCCCATTTTATTGGGCAATTAGGAAGAACAGAAAACTCTACACATTGGTTTTTACAGATTTTACAAAGAATATCGAAGATGAAGGATGACTGAATGTGTTCAAGAATCTCCCCCCTTCTTCAAAGGCTAGGCAATCACCCATTTCACCTAAAAAGCTGGCTCTGGAAGCACTGTGCCTTACCTCCAAAATCAGAGAATGACTAAATATAGAAAAGCTTTTGTTACTGGTTCAGAGAAAACATCCACCTAACTCAAACTGATCCAACAGTGGCCACAAGCAGGCGCACAGGGAAAGCAAGGTGGCAGCAAGCGGAAATAACGCCTCCCCTAAGCACCTTTCCAGCCTCCCACTGCTTCCAGCCAAGGCAGATGAGGTTTCTGTGGATTTAGTGATCTTCAGTGGATTTCTCTTCCAGCTGCTTGCTTGAACCAAACTGCCATCCATAGAATCACAGAGTCGTTTAGGTTGGAAAAGACCCTTAAGATCATCGAGTCCAACCGCTAACCCAGCGCTGCCAAGCCCACCACTAAACCATGTCCCTAAGCACCACATCTCCCCGGCTTTTAAATCCCCCCAGGGATGGGGACTCAGCCCCTGCCCTGGGCAGCCTGGGCCAGGCCCTGACAGCCCTTTGGGGAAGGAGTTTTTCCCAATCCCCAACCTAACCCTGCCCTGGCGCAGCTTGAGGCCGTTCCCTCTCGTCCCATCGCTTGTTCCTGGGGAGAAGAGACCGACCCCCCCCGGCTCCAGCCTCCTTTCAGGCAGTTGCAGAGAGCGATGAGGGCTCCCCTCAGCCTCCTCTTCTCCAGAAAAGGAGAATCAAGAAATCATCCACAACGACATAACAGACAAGCTGTATATAGCAACAAAAATTTGTGTCTTAACTCTTAGCCCCCTTCCCTTATGTATACATATGCTAAATCTGTCTTAAAATTTAAACTTATCTTAATAAAAAATAATATGCAAGTGACAGAGTGAATACGTGAGTCCTTTCCTGGAAGGCGCTTGCATTCTTTAGGGGCATAAGTAAGTACATCCTGAATACCTCGGTGGATAAGGCCCGTCACTGGTCAGACTTTTCCACGTCTATCCAATATCCCAGACAGAGAAATGAGTCCTTATTATTTCAGCTGAGTCCTCTTGACATTGGACAAAAAGGAAGAGTTATGAATTAGGATGCTGTTTTCTGGTGATGCAGCGCCGGGTGATGCACTGTTCCTCCAGAAGGGCTGAAGATCTCATACAGAAGAAAAGCTGTGACCTTGAGAAACAGGCACATGGGATGAAATCCAACGGCACGGACACGTGGCCATGCTCTCTGGGCAGGCTCACATTTCTGCAAGACCCTCAGGGCTCTGTAGCTGGAATGACCAACCACAAGAAAGACCAGTTAAGAGCATTGGTTGATCACTAGAAAACTATGAAGCACAGCAGGCACGAGAAACAAACAGCATTTTTAGCTGCTTCAGGCATTTCCAACCTGTGAAGAAAAGCAATCATACAGGATCACAACAGGACCTGAGCTTCTTGAAGTTGTTCTTGATAGCTCCTCGCCCTATCGGCCTCATGGTAAAAATATCATATTAGGAAAAAGCTATTGCCTATCATGAGCATCGATGAAATAGAATTGTATAATATTTTAGCTAGCCCGATACTCCAGAGGTGAAAAGCCAGACAGCTGAATGACTAATGACTGCAGATCCAGGGAAGACAACCCTTCTTGCCTCCAAAGCTAGAAAAAACCCCAGGACTGCCAGCACAACATTCTGGAGAGCCATTTGTGCTCATTATTGGTACGTGGTTTTGTCACTGAAATTACCTACACTGTGTGTCTTGCAAATTATCTACACAGAACAGCATGTAACTCTGAATGAAAAACTGGAAGTAATAGATGAATGGGTCTGTGTTCTATTTTTTTCTCCTTCTCTTGAGGAAATCTTAGTAGTTACTATAACAACCCTGGCCAGATCCCATCTTGTTTAGTATGGTAACAAACAGAAAACAAAAAAGCCCGATTTTGCTTTTAAAATTGCAGTCTTCATGAATTTCTCCTTTCAGCTCCATGGGGAGAGAGGGGAACTTTCTCAAAGCAAAGAGTCCTAGACCAACGCTGCTGATGGTTCCCGAGGTTGACAAAAGAGCGGTACAGAAAGCAAACAGAAGCGGGACGCAAGGACCACATTACGAAGACGCCTTTCACGTGGCTTGGAGGTGTTCAGGTAGTTTTAGCGAACGACCCACAGCCTCAAAATTTCGTTAGTGAAAGTACACGGTTGCCTTTTATCCCTTCTAGAAAAGCCAAGCACGTTCTTTTAACCAGTCTCCAAAAAATAGGAAATAACTTTACAGCGTGCAACAGCTCCAAATGTCAACCAGCTCCACTCCCTGGCTTTTAGCAGGATACAGCATTATTATGATAGTTGATAATGTCTGAGATTACACTTCATTTCCATTTTAACAGGGGAAAAAAAAAAGAGGTCTGTCTACAAGGTTGTGCTACTGTTTCAATATTTATTGTTGCTTGATTTCTCTACTGCGATCTGTAGGAAGAAGTGTCACTTGAGTTTTTACAGCATCGCTTAAAAAAAAAAAATGCAACCGCAGTTTTTACTAGGATCTATCATTTCTTTCATACCCCGTTCCTCCTCACAACTAGAGCACTTCTAGTGGTGGATGATGGGGTCTCAGCTCTCACAATAGGGTGCTAGACAGACCATCTGCACCCAGAGGATGTTCTTACAAACCCAAGCCCAGAAGCAGTGCCAGGGATCTACCGTGCCCAGCGATTCAGAAGCACGAACTCCACGCTCGGTGCTCCACCACAGCAGCCTAAGCCACGTCCACCTGGGAAACACTACTCCACAACAACAAGTCCTTGGAAAAAGGCTCGATCCTTGCCTCGTGCTGAACGCGGCTGGAAAACACCCAGTTGTTGAACTACAGCTCAGTTCCCTAAGCCCATGAGAGGTGTGCGATGGGCTACCACTGATCCGTGAGCCGTTTTATGGTTACGGCTGTGCTATAAAACAAGTCGGAGCCCAGACATGAGCCTGCATCAGCTTGATCTCCAGCACAGTTTTGATTCAGATCATCCGGCCCTCTGCCTAGTGATTCCCGGTCACAGTTTGGGAATTACCATGGGCCAGGACAGCCGCCAGCAGGCACCTTTTGGAGAGGAAGAGTGCTCAGCCGCATGGCACAAGCCACACCAGCCGGCTGCACGGCCAAAAACTGCTACCTGACTCAGTTTGAATGAGCCGGCTTAGATTTAATCCATAGGTTTTAGTGCAAAGAGTTAACGTAACCTGTTCTGGCCTGACTCAGGCCAAGAGGCGTTGACTCAGAAGGTCGTTGCCTGGGGTGCACTTGCAGGACGACATCAGCAGAATGTTTCAGTCGTTGTAGAAAGAGTTGCTGAAGGATCACGTTATTAGGGGCTTAGTTTGGCATGCCAAAGAGAGGAGGAGAGAGAACAAACCCAGAGGTGCCAGCAGGACAGAAGCCCAAATCATGCTGAGCTGATGGCCACCTCCAGGAATCCTTCGTTGGCACCCCGAGTCCCTCACGGCCATCACTCCAGCACCCTGGTGGGATAGAGGACAACCGCGTTGGGTCCCACAGATGACTGCACACACGAACACGCGTCAGACACCTCCTTCCAGCACGTGAGCCCTTGTACGGATTTTTCCACCTCGTCCTCCTTGCTCAAGGGCAAACTGTTTCTGTCTGAAAGATCTGTGCTTTGTCTTCTCTTGGATCTCGACTGATGTCTACACATGGCTTAGAGCTGCCTCCAGAAACCCATATGTGCACATACAGACCGTAATAACAGTCATTATGCCAGTAGCACTACAACATTACTGTTACAGAATCAACAGAAAAAGAGTCAAGTTTTGCATTCGAGGCTTTTAAGAGAAAATCCACTGATGGGACAGGGCACTGCTGAACAGTTCGCATCTCACTCTGCTCGTACAGGGCTCGTATCGGGGTTTCGAGGCCTCATTAGCCCGGTGATGACCCGCTGCGAGTTTCCCTGGTTTCAGGTTCGGACCAACGATGACTTACTGGCACGTGATCCAAAGCAAGAGTCTTCTGGCCACCGGCACCACAAATTCGACGTGGGATATGGAAATCCAGCTGTGCTCTGCCATCAGCGACTCAACAGTTTCCGATTTTGTCTCACTGCTCCACGGATGATACATACGGCAGACTTGACTCCAGCTGGCCCTATTGTATTGGATCTACAGTGACAGACAACAGGAGCCAGAAACTTTTTGTTCAAGTAGAGCCAGCAGATGTGACACTGAATAAACACAGACAGTCAATCTGCTGAGTAAGAAGGTATCGTTCATATAAATAACATACATCTAATCCTGCTTCCATTTTAAACCCAAATATGGGAATGCAAGATGCTCAGCGCTCTGCAGATTTATGCTTTGAACAATGAGATAAAGCAAAAGCAGATAACACATGGCCCCTCTGAGCTCAGCTTAATTCTTATTTCACTTTTGCTTTGAATTATTATCAGATCCACAGCTTTCTCCATGAAGAGCTTCCCACAGAGCGTTAACAGTCTGTCCAGGCTAGTGTCAGATGGGATAAGTTAGCCTTATCAAAATATCTGCTGGTCCCTACTGCTTCTCCCGATGGACCTTAATTACAGAGCAATTAAAAGTATTACTCCAATCATTTTAACCTCACACATTTCGAAAGCAGGCATTACACCCACTGAGGGGTTTCTCATGGTCTCAGCGACAGGACTTGTTGGGCTTGACCTCTGAAACGCCACATTTCCCGCTTATTGGAAAAGTTTGCGAATTTGCAGCTGCCAAAAAAATTATTTCATTAGAAAGCCAGTAATTATATGAATTAGCACAGAAGAAAACCTCCTCTTTAGAGGTTACGTGCAATATTGACGCAAGGTCGGTGCCCTGTTTCAATATCATATGCGCTCAGAAAGCAAGTAAAATTGGTAGGTGAGTTTGATACAGATAATTATTCTACCAGCACCCACTAAAGATAAAACTGGAGCAACTGGCTTCCAACTGCCCCTGCCACGTGCCTCGCACAAGCACACGCTTTCTTTTTGAGAGTTCACAGGCTGCAAAGTACGGCTACAACATAATCCAGCACTCAGGATGCATCCCTTGAGGATTAATGCTTAAGAACCTCTAAAAGACAAGGAAGTTTTTAATTGTGTTAAGAATTTGCTTTATTGAAAAAATAAATGAGTAAGAGAGGACTGTCACTGAGACTAATTATGCTTGTTATCACTGTGTTCCCCCCGCTCAGAGGGATCACTTCATCCTTCCTCAAAACACAGCCACCAGTAGGATGCAATGACGTAACACACAGGAATTAAAAAAAAGGATGTAGAAAAAAAAATATTATTACATTTCCCAGCATTTTCCATGGGATTAACCTCCGTTCTCATTAGAGACTCATTTATCTACGTTTTTTTTCATTTGCTAGAGAGCTCCTCCAAGACAAACAGCAATTTATTTGTTCCCCGAGAACCCCGGGCCTGAAAGATGCAGCCATCTGTCAGCGGGAAGAGGCTCTCCGTAAACGGCTGCTTTCTCATCAAACCCTTTCTAGATCTTAATTTGCCACCTAAATTATCAAATGAAACCAAACAGCCTTTAGTTACACGTCTATACAAAGTATTTTAAAGCACGAGAGCAGATACACGGAGCACAGCAAGCAGGTCCATCGACAATGCAGCTGTTTGAGAAGTGCTTCCCGTGACTCCGGGTGTTCCTATCTGTTTTGCCAAGGGGACTTCTCTAGGGAAAGAGAGCTCATGTAGACTTCACAAAATGCACAGCAGAAGGCCTACTGAAGCATCACTATCGTATAAGTCAAAGCCCCAAAGAAAATGGACGGAGGGCGTTTCCTTCCCTGGACAGCCACCAAGCCATTCCTGAAGGCCATGAAGTTCAGACCCACGCTTATTAGACCCCATAGCAGGACACCAAACCTCCCTCGTTTGTTGAGGTTCGGTCTGGGCTCCAGAATTGCTTGAGGCACTCAGATCTTGACAGCTGTCTCCAGGATGAAAGTGGGCCGCTCGGATTTTGCTCTTTTTCCCCTAGGTCTCACCTTCTTAGAACCTCATCAAAAGGCGTCTGCAAAAATTAAGTTACACCAGCTGACCACTCTGGACCCCTAACCTTACCAACCTCTTCGAAAAACTTCTAACAATTTGAAAAAGGGACAACGGGAAGGTAGAAAAGCGTGCGGCCAAGCCACAGGAGGGATCATCTCAAAGCTCAGAGCAGGTCCCCAACTCACAGGTAGCTTACCCAAGAGTCCAGACACCCTCTGTATTCAACGGAGCAAGATAATTGCCCTCAAGAGCAGAAGAGATTCTTTACTTTAAAAAGTAAAAAATTCACAAAGGAGGGGAAAAGCGAGCCTTTCAGGAACCTAAAACACCCGTCCTGGACCCAGAACTGCTTGTTGCTGGAGGTAACCAAACGGGTAGGCAGAATGACAGGGTTTGGGTACACAGTGAAACCGGACTGAGTTACAGTGCTCAATTTAAATTGTTTCATCGTACTCCTGTAACCATAACGTGAAAGCGCTTACCCCATCCCAAATGTGAACACAGCGCATTCTCCTTAAACCTGTTTTGCAACAGCAAAAAGTAGAATCAGTAACTCAATCAGGTTCCCTCATATCCCCCCACTTTGGGGGTACACGAGAAGCAGGTTTGAGAAGTCTGTCTTTTTTTCCTGTATTAATGCCATTGAAACAATAGTTTGGTCTTGCATTATGCACAGTGGGTTACTCAGCTTAAAAAAAATAAACTACATATATACACACGCTATAGGCTTAAATGGAGATGTGAGAAAGGTGAGGATTATTATTAGAACATGGAAACATTCCCATAGGAAGAGACGTTTTAACCGAACAGAACTGGATGGAGATCTCCACGCAACAGAATTTTCTCCAAAAAGAAGAAAACAAAACAAGCTGAGGCCTAACAAAATCCACCAAAAAGATGAGCAGAATCAGCTCTTTCTTCTGTCCTACCAGAAGAAGTTCTCTTCCAAGCGACCTCAACTCGGGACCTCCTGGTGCCGCTGCCGGGAGCCCAGGACCCGTGCCCATCCCCAACCATCCCGAGCGCATCCCCTCCCAGACATCCCGCCCCACAGCAGCAGTGTCTGGAAAGCACACGCTTATGGAAAGCTACCAAGTACCAACTCTGCAAAGCTTTCTAGTACAAATTAGCCCGCTGAGAGAGGGGTGTTTCAGTGTTTGTCTGGATCCATTCTGAGCCTCACCTTCCCCGCCGTCTTTAGCTGTTTAATTAGCATTCTCAGTGCATGACAAAAATGGCCAAAGACAGTCTCCCTTCTCCAACACCCCATTCCCTTTTGCATGCGAAGTATCCTCTCTTTCCCTCCAAAAATTACCACTAGGTAGTGAAGGCCCTTTGCATCCATTTATGCATTTCAGCATCAAAATTATGAAAATCTCGAGAGCGAGCTCACAAGCTACATACATCAGCCTCTGCATCACCACAGAGGCACTCTGGAGGATTCCCCACGCTGTCAAACGCACTCCTTCGATACGTACTGCGTTGCACTTAACGCTCAATCTCTGCTAAGGTAAGAGCAGCACCAAGCTTTTAGTGTGTAGTACTGGTTTTATTCCGGCATACGTGCTTATATCCTCCTTAAATAGCTGCAAAGTGCACCGCATCCGCAGGTAACACTGTGATTTTCACTCCCTTTTATCACGACGCGGTGATGGCTAACAGTCTCTTTGGAATTGCGACGTTCTCTTGCTAGCAGGTTACCTCTCCCGGCTGAGCTCCGTATCAAGGCTGGTGGCTTTTGAAAATTGATCTCAGACTTGACCTGAACCTGTGCTTTTACAAGGGAAAGTACGATCGTCAGTGCGATGGTGTGAGAGCAGCCGCTTTATTGTCCGAGGTTCTCTTGGGCACACATCTAAAAAGTACTCAAAATGAGCCACACGATCCATCCTAGCCGGATGCTTTTGAAAAAAGCCAGTTGATTTAGAAGGAAAAGATTATTTAAAGTTGCATCAGGTCTTTCCCCCCCGCCCGCCATCACAGTGTGTAAGGAACTGGACTCCGTTCACCACCAGCTACAGTGAGCAGTTCAGCTCCCTGTGTTTTCAGAATTGCTTGCACATATATTTTCATCTTTTAACCCCCCAAAAAAAAGCAAAAGAGAAAAGAAAAAGGAAAAAGGAAAAGGCAGCTGCCCTTCACTGAAAGCAAAATCCTAAGTTTTCTGACCAACAGATCACCAGTAGAAATATTTCTCCTAATGGATTCCCCACAACTATTAGCTCAATATTTTATGAAAGCAGGGAAAAGCAGTAATGCTGGACAACACTAAGTGAAACATAAATGGGGCAGAAACCCAAAAGCCTGTTACAAGCAGGGTAATAACTAAGGAAAAACTACAAACACCTTGCTCAGAAAAGGTTGTCTTGAGCGCGGCCGCTGAAAAAGCTGCGGTGCGAGCCCACGCAGCTCATTTCCTCCACAACGCATTAATATTTGCTCTCTCATCTACTCACCTGAGTTTTTTTCTTGCAGGATTTTCCTTCTGAGAAGGCGGCATCACTGGCAAATTTGACTGAAACCAGTTCAGGCTTTCACCAGTTACTAGAGGGAGATGGGAGACTGACAGGCGTGGATTCACTGATGTCTAATAAAGACCAACTTTCTACTACGGATTTAACAGCGCTCAGTTGGGCAATAAATCAACTGTGAGACACAAATCCACTGGAAACCTGGCTTCATTACTTCTGCTGTTCACAGAAGAAATTGTTTTTAATCCAAACCTGTCTGATAAATAGTATTTTCAGAAAACAAGGCACATATACATTACCTCAGTAACAAAGAGAGTGCGCGGATCAATGATGTCCAAGAAGTGCCTGAATCTGCCATAAAATGAAGTCTGGAAGACAGGAAAACAAAATGTGTTTAGTTAGAAATTGCCTTTTACCTGCTGCAGAGAAAGGTTTTGTTTCCTCTGCAGAACTAAGTAGCAACTAAAAAGAAATAATATAGAAGCTATTCACTGGAAATTTGTGATAGGAAGTCTGAAAGGGAAAGATGAGGACTTGCACCCTGCTAATAGCAGCGTTGCTATTAACAGGACACCAATATAGGTGCTTTGATAAAGGGATGCTATCAAGCTGCTAAAATATCCTTTACTTTTTCCCCAAAAAAGACATATTGCCTGCTTAACCCTCCCTGTGGGGCTCTCGGGAGATGTCTCAGGCCACAAAAACCATCACAGAGTGATGCTGTTGAAGGAATTCCCACCCTCCAACGTCTTTAGCAGCGTCCCGGTGCTGCTTGTCCCCATTCCCACTAGCACCCATCCCGCAGGACCAGCAGCACCACAGGGTCTCTGATTTTGGGGAGAGACTCGTGCGAAGAAACTCCTGCATCCATGCACTGCTGGAAAAAAAGGTATGCGAAATTATATTTTCAAATGCTCGAAAATGAGTTTAAAGTCTCAACAAGGGAACAAGTAGCGTTCTCCTTGATGGGAAGAATGAGAAAGGTAAAAGACGAGATCAAGTATAAACCCAGTTTTATGTCTTACATATTGCAGAATTGTCCAGGCGCTAAACTAGGGCTGGGTTTCATTGTGCCAGCCCCTACACAGACACAGAGCAGAAGACGGACTGTGAACCTTAACATATGTAAATAAACCATAACTTCATGGTTTGGGCTTGCTCTTAGTTGCACGTTTGGAAAAATCCAATCTAGATGTGCGTCCACAGGGATAATGCTGTGCAAAAGCTGGTGAAGATGCTTTTGTTGGGAGCAGCAAAAGTGTCTGAAGGACCAGAAAGGGATCCCGAGAACTGGAAATGGTCTGAAAGAAAGGGGAAGGTGTCTGGGAAATCGGCTGGAAAGATCGTGGGCAGCTCCAAAGGAAAGGAGAGTAGTTTTGACTCAGTATTTAGAAAAAAAAAAAAAAATAAAAATTGAATTTAGGCAAGCCCAAAGCACCGGACCATGAAATATTGATATATTGAGAGCACTCGGGATACATGTACATCATCACTCTGGATTCTTTCATCCGGATGCAGATGCAGGCTGAGTGCCCGAGCTGCCTTAGTGCAGCCTAAACTCTCATCCGGACATCGGCAAGGCCAAGCGGACACGGGGCAGCCCGGTCCGGCGGCTGCCCTCTCTCCCGTGGCTCCTCCCCAGCAGAATTTGCACCAGGAATTTGCAGCCCATCGCAGATGCAGAAAGGACGCAGGTGACGGACCCCCGGCTGCTCTTCAATATCTGGACCCCTTTGCCCCGGGTGCGCTCCAGCCACGCGCAGGCAAATCTCTGTTTGCGTTTGTAATGCAGAAGCGCGCTATAAGTAAAGGACTGGAATATGGATAAAGCAGTGAGAATGGCATTTAATCACAGCCTGGCATAATTTTATGAAACATACTGGTTCTTCTCTGCTGAATCCACTGAGCACAGAGAGATACCAATAATACTGCCTACTTATTCAGGCAGAAATCCCTCCCTAATGGCAGTTTCCAGCAACGCTGCTGTCCACCACCCCGCGTTGCAACACCCCGTTCTCAGCTGCTTACAAAACTCTCTGCTGTTATTTTTCCATGTTCTGCACTAAAAAAAGAAAAACCCACAACTAAACAAAATAGCTTCGCGTAACTTCAGAAAAAAAGCCCAGTGGTTTTTAATTAGCATTGATTTAATTAACGCTAATTCTGGTACTTTCTAGCTTTTGCAAGCTTGACATTTTGCTGCCTTACTTTTATTCTCAATATAAAGATGTCTGCAGATGCCGCTGTCCTCCACATCACCGCTGCCCGATGCTTGCCAGTGGTGCAGGGAGCGACGTGACTAACGCGTGACTCACTTGGGCCCTCGTCACGTTATCCCGAGCGCTCCCACGTCCCACCGTCCCTCTCCCACTGCCCATCCTTCTGTCTGCACTTGCTCAACGCCGAACAGCAATAAGAGAATTCAGAGCAGTTGTAAGTATGTGGTTTAAACAAGAAGAAAAGGGGGGGGATTTTTAAATTTAAGTGGTCTCGACTTCTCCGCTGCCTTCATCGCTGTGATATGCATTTCACGGTGAGAAAAACAATATTAAATAGAATTAACTAGAACATCAGTATTTTACACCCACTTTACAAAGGTGTAAATGACAGGACAAGGCGCAAGGAAGGGGGAACGAGACCACAAGTTCAAACGCACACCATGTAAGTGCTATTTTAGAAGCACGGATTTAAATTTGCAAAGCTGCAGAGGCTCTCCGGAAGCTGTCTCATAGCCCAGGGTCGTCGTTCATTCGGCTCAGCGCTGGTCTCCTGCTCCGATCCTTGCCTGGCGCAACCTCAGCAATGCCCAGTAAGGACACGTTTCAGCAGCTCAAACCCATCCTGCCGCAAGCCCGTTCCCATGCCCCCTCCTCCTCTCCTGCCCTGTGCCAGCGCTGACACTCACCCGATGCTGATCGGGGAGCCAGGAGTGCCAGAAGTCTAATCCATAAACCAGGGAGTAGTTTTCAGGTGGCGGTGCTGCCTGAACCCGTTCCTTCTGCGGTCAGACAAGCCCCAGGGCAAGGGCCGGACCGTTTGAGCAGGTTCAGGACACCAGACCTCGCTCAGGCTGCCATGGAACTGCACAGTAAGGTCCAGAGCAAAAAACCATAAAAATATAAAAACTATTTATACCATTCAGAGCTGCTGACCATTCCTTCAAATGCTTACAGCCAACACCAATATCTTTAAGTGCACATACACACAAAACCAACCAGAAATGCTGCAACCCAGTAAGGGAAGAAGTGCTTTTCCAGCCTCGTGAAACTTAAAAGATCTGTATGAAAGAGTCTTGGCGCTTTCTGAAGTCTTTCTTCAAAATTGCTTTATCCTCCTAGCCGCCTTCCTGGAAAAACAAAAAAGTCTGAATGTACAGGCTAGGCTAGGAACCAAGAAAGCTAACACGGCCAAGTAGCAGACACTGTGCTAGACTCGCTAGGAGATGATGGCCAAAGCGTCCTTTCCTCAGATACCATAAGGCACTTCATGGCGCAAGGTCACCTAGGGCCAACTGCCTGTCTGTCGGCAGACAGGACTACTTCAGCGCTTCCTTCTTTCGCCCCCACTTTAAAAAAAAAATAAAGAAATTACCCTCTTGCTACTGCTACTTCAAAGAAAGGACAAGGGGAAGGCAGATGTACTTCTTGCCTAGGCTGGAACGCAAGGCAGAAGCCAGTTCTCAAGAACGTCTCTGACCATCAGGGATGCACAAAGCCACCAGGCGGGGAGACCCGAGCTCGCGTCCATCCTCCCTCCCCTAAGGCAGGCAACAAGCCCCAACTCATCGGCTGTGGCTTCCACTTTCTTTTTTCACATTACCTCTCTAAAATGTAATTACATAAACGCGCTTTTCCTTGTTGCTCTTACTAGGAGCCTCTTGGAAGTGAAAACCACTCTTAAATCTCCCACGAAGGGGATTCTGGTGCTCAACCAGCACCCAGCCCTTCCAGCAGAAGGGCTATTGCCACCCTGGGACTCAACCTCCGTCACGGCGACTGACGCCAAGCTCTGCCAGCTCTTTCCCAGATCCCAAGAAACAGGAGGAGCTGCAATCCCATGACAGCGCGTTATCCTTTAACGCATCCTGATCGGCTCTGCACGCTCACGGGTCGGCTCAGCGACATCCCTCATCACCACCATGGGACAGCACAGCAGAAGACAAGCCAGTAGCAAACTTCTCGCTCTGCTGCCTCTGGTCCAAGTCTCTTCAAACAAGGCAACTGCATTAAACCTCGTTCACTCCCACGTCCAGGCCAAGATTTTAAAGAGAGCAGCTTTGTTAATCAAGCAACTGGAAAAAAAAAAACATTCTAATTGGTAAAAAAAAGCACTTTCCCCATCCCACTTCTCCCCCTCGTGCACACGGAAGCTGGGCTCGCTTGTAATCAAAAAACCTAGGGGAAAAAGATGGAAATAAAGCTCAACCTTGGATAGGGGAGAGCAACATCAAAGTGAGAGGAGTGGCAGAGTGGGATGGGTGGAAGTCCCCAGTTCTACATCTAAAGCATCTCAAGGTCAATTTACGGTGCCATACCTTGTTTCATGAAAAAACCAGCCCAAAAAAGTAGAGGAGTATGAGTTTGAACAAGTTTTGTTTTGTTTTGTTTTTTAACCTTTGATGAATGAGAACCTCATTTTTCCACAACAAAAGCTCTCCTTCTGTGGTCTGAGAACCACATAAAATGGAACCAAATTCAAACCACAAGCAAAGTTGTCTTCTTGGGGCTGCATCTAAACATCATCACTGCGTATTTCACTGCTCTGCCCTCCTAAGCAGCAGCGTATTTACCACGACCGTACAGCCCCTGGCAAAAAATATCTGATGTTTTTACTGCCCTCCAGCCATGGGACTTTGTGTTTTTCCTTTTCAGACGACTATGGAAAGCCGCTTCACTGCTAGACCTTGCTGGTTGCCTTTCCACCATCCAGGTCAGATCCTGCTTCCCGGGTTTAGTGTCCTGACTAGAAGCCATCAGAATTTTTTTAATTAAAGATTGGTGTTTGTTTTCACAGAGCTGCAGGCAAAATGAAAGGCAACAAAACCCCAAATCCTAATAATTCAGAAATTTAGGGGGCAATTAAATCAGATCCAACTGTTGCACCTCAACTGCAACTCAAGGCGCCTTCGTGAACATAACCACAAAACTGAACTCACAGAACAGATCAGGATTTTGCTCTCCAACCCCGACTCAAATACTTTCATGCAAATACCAAGTTTCTACGGGATAAATAGGAAATCATTAGCCAAAATACAAGACTTTTGCAGACCAACCACAGACAAGAAGCCTTCAAGAAGGGCTTCTTTGGCTCTAACGAACTAAAAAAATTGGTTCCCACAGCAGGGTATGAGGACTCATCCCAGAGACCCCCTGGACACCTTTACTTTCACTTACACACTGGCATTTTGCACTCGGGCTTCACTGAGCACTGCAGCGCTTTGTGAGCTGGGACTATCGTGTTTGGCTGTGAATAAAGGTGATGAGAAATAAGTAAATAGGAACATAACGAAATTCTTTCAGCTTGAAATACATTCAACTCCCGAATTATTTTCCAACACCAAATGAATCCGTTGCACATTACTGGTTGTCTTTGAGCACTGCAAAGCACCAGGCAGGCACTGACCTGATCTTCTCAATTTTCTTATAGGACTTTTTGGGTCTGCTAAGAGGAAGGGAGAAGCCCCTATGAAGAAGCTAATTGAAAACTGCTGGGAGAAATAAATTCAGAAACATGTTACAGAAGCATTTTCCTTATTCCTTTCTCTTTATTATTAAAAAAAAATATATATATTTAAAATTTGGTGTTAAGCTAGATCAGACCAGACGCTGCCATGCCATCTTGGGGTTTCGACAGCAAAGAGATGCCCCACTGAAAGCCTCGGGAAAACAAGAGGCTGACCTCAGGTGAAGCACAATATTGCAGTTTCTAGTTTTTATACTTTTCTTCTGCAACTCCATGAAGTTCTGCCATTGCTAACAAGTGTTTACATTCCTGGGTTATGGCCACTTTCTTTTTAAGCTCTGTTAGTTAAAGGGCTTTAGGATAAACAAAGCAGCCAGTGCTCCTGTACGTAACAGCATTCTCTCAGCAACGCGGTGCTACAACAAACTCCTGGGATGCAGGACAAGCAGGGAAAGGCCAGGCGTCGTGGCAAGTACTTGCCCACAGTCCATACTGTAAATCCTGATACTTAGGGAACCACTTTCTGCAGCTCCTCACGATGGAGCATCCTGTTATTCCTGCAACTCAGACGGCCAAGGCACCGCTCAGCCCTTCTCCCGCCAACTACTGCCTTGTCCCAGGCTCTGGCAAACACATGCTCATTCATTAATTCATTATTACAAATTCTAAGAAGAGGGAATTTGATTTTATTTGCCTTTTTAGATGCCATTTCAATGCTAAAACAGTGTTATTCACCATTCCAGCACGTCTTCTTTTGCTGTACATGGTACATAAACTGCTTTCTTTTCCCATACCTCCTTCAGACCCTTTCTCCTCCATCCTTTCTCCATCACTCCATGCCCGCTATCATCTAACAGGGAGAAACCAAGGTATTTCCACCTTCCTCCAAGGTCTGAACCGGACACGCCAACTCTGCATCCATCCAGCAAACCAAGAGTTGTTAGGACAAGTGAACAGGATGAGAGGATCAAGCCCCGGCGCACAGGAGCAGCCAGGCACCGTCCGGTGCACCAGCACAGCAGCAGCCCTACAGCACGCTGCAGTCAACCAAACCCAGATTTAAGTGAGAATTCAGGGTGGTTCCTTTTTAACAGGATCATTTCCAGCTCTGGCCGTCATACTCATGCCCGGAATGGAACTTGCAAGATGCCCAGAAGTTTGACCTTCAGCTCCCAAATATCCATCCGTGGTCTTTTTCGCCATTTTATTCCTGTAACATCTGTTGTAGTAAACAGTTATCTGGAAGAAAACTGAATAACACAAATTTCCTGTGATTAATCGCGGCTATTTTGGGACCACTTCTCACCAGCCTGCAAGCAAGATGAAGTTCTGCAAAGCGGCTGGGAATATTAATTCCCTTGCATGGCACAGCAGTTCACAGCGAGCGCAGGAGAACGCTACCGCTCCGGCTCACTGAAGAGGCTGTGCTGCGGGCCGTGCACGATCCAGCTGACTCGAGATAAGAACTAGAAGGAAAACACTCCTTGCAGGCTCAAGAAATTTGGAGAAGGGCAATGAGAGACAGGTAAGTGACCATTAGCAAGCGCTTGTTTATCACCGTAAAGAGGGCGAGCATTCCTTGAAAGCGTGTGCTGGGCAGCCCTGGGAAGAACAGGAGATATGCACAACTCTACCAATTTAATTACAGTGTGATTTTAAAAAGAATTTAATTAAGCCAGAGCAAATGGCATGCAGACTTGGGTTGGGGGTTTTTTTTTGAGCTAAAAATCAGGCTTACATCAGCTTTAAATTAATTAGGAAGAGATTTAAGCTAAACCAAACAAAATTAAGAAAATTCAAGCCATTGAGCACCGGGACTCTGGCAAGGCACGGCCGGACAGCAGAGCTGTGTAACTGCACGCACGCTTGCGGCCCACCCCAATTACAAGTTTAGGCTATAAAGTTACGGACTCTCAGCCCTTCGATATTTTCAATTTGACTTTACAATATTAAAGGGCCAAGAGCGTGTATAGCAGTAGCTCCTGCATCTCAGTAACTCCGGTTACCTGCAGTGACAGATCTGCTCATGAACACACATCATAGAATCATAGAATTGTTAAGGTTGGAAAAGACCCTTAAGATCATCAGGTCCAACCGTTAACCTACCACTGCCAAGTCCGCCACTAAACCATGTCCCTAAGCACCACATCTCCCCGGCTTTTAAATACCTCCAGGGATGGGGACTCAGCCCCTGCCCTGGGCAGCCTGGGCCAGTGCCTGACTACCCTTTTGGTGAAGAAGTTTTTCCTAATATCCAACCTAAACCTGCCCTGGCGCAGCTTGAGGCCATTTCCTCTCGTTCTATCACTTGTTACTGGGGAGAAGAGACCAACCCCCACCTCACTACAACCTCCTTTCAGGCAGTTGTAGAGAGCAATAAGGTCTCCCCTCAGCCTCCTCTTCTCCAAACTAAACAACCCCAGCTCCCCCAGCCGCTCCTCAGATGGGACATGACACGGAAACCTTCCACGGGCATTACGTGGAGGAGTAGGGCTTTACATCTTGTAGCACAAGACACAAACAAACAAACCAACTCCTTGTTTAAAATCCAATCCTGGCTGATAGAGATGTAAAAAAGCCAACGGATGGCTTTTTTGGCAGGTTCTGTGAAGTTAACAGCTAAACACCGAACCCAAAGGTGTCTGTATTTCCTCTTCTCCTCTGCAATTCATCTTTAAGCATGTGTTTGCAGGACCCAATAGATTGCATCGGATAAACAGGGTCAGTCCATCTTCAGGGCTGAGAAAGCCACGTTTGGCGACTGCATTTAGCAGATGCCAACCTCATCTCAAGCAGCTCGTACGCGCTGGGCTGGACCTGCACATACACAAGAGTTAAAGCAGTGGCAAACCAACCTTAAACATCCTTCCACAGCCTTTTAAGGAAATCCCTTCTCGCAATGACGGCCCTTTAGGACAAAGGAGTTTCATTCACTCTTTTAAGTGGAAAATAACGTTACACTGAGCAGCATGAGTAGAAACTTCTGTGTTAACTTTACGGTGCTATGATATAGCTCTGGTTCCTCCCGCTGCCCGTACCAGGGCTTTCAGCCATCACAGTGTGCCAGCAGCAAGGCATTAAGCTCCTGAGAGCATATCTAATCAACAGCGTCTTTATCTGTGTGTTATTACAGGGGTTATCTCGGACATAGGAGGCACGTGGTCTTGCTAAAGGGGGCAATAAACCCTGGTTGTACTTTAAACTTACCAGATTAAAGCATACGAAGAGCAGGAAATAATGATTTTTAGCACTAATGTCCTCATAAGACATTTCTGAGATTAGCATGTGTTGAGTTCCAACATTTAAGATATCTGCAAGGTCAAGCTCTGACAACAGCACATCTCTAACGACGCTGTCAATACCGCAGTGGCAGAAATGGCATGTTTGGCCAACAGAATAAAACATGCTAAGCACATCATGTACTCCATGATCGTACGTACACGCTGAGCCGTTCGAGGGATAAAAGATGTTTATGAATCTGATTTGGGTTTATTCCCCTTTATTTCACTCTCCTTCCCCTGAAGGATCGAAGATCTGCGGCTTCTTTTTTTTATTTCCTACTTAGCAAAGAGGACAAGGCGTGCCCGTGAGTTCTGCTTGTTGAGGTGGCCACCCTCAACTTCAGCTGCGAGGGAAGTCAGCTCACTCCTCGTTCGGGTTCCCCCGTGCTCGCAGTCCTCCTGCACGAGCTGAGACAACCTCCTGCTACTTTTTAGAGAGCTGACCCCAATAAAACCACCAGAGTTTAACGGGTGCTATCTTCCCCCAGCGGTTAACACCCCTGGTTAGCAAACAACCGCACCCACACCTTCCTTAGGTGGAAAGGTTTCCTCAGCTCTTCTGCTAGAAAAGAAATATGCATTTATTTTGCCCAGGGTAAACGCCTGGGATACAGGCAAAGACCCCAGAGCACTGGGAACACAGATTTAGTGCTCTGGCTCTAGCAGAGGGAGCCCTTAGCAAATCCTTAAAGGAAAAAGAAAAAAAAAGAGTATGCCTAACAAATTAGACCTACTCGTCAGAAAATTAAGCCCTTATCACACATTCTCAAGCCTAACGTCCTCATTTCTTCTTTTACCTAAAAATAGCCTGCTTCCATTGGGAGGAAGAGGCTCTTTCCAGCAAAAGAAACAACAACAACAACAAAAAAGGTGACTTGACAGAATGCCACTTGCCTGAAGATCAAGAAAAACAAGCGAACTGCAAAACAAGGGGTGGGAAAAGGGGAATTGAATAAGCTCCAGAGGTGGTGCTGGGGATGGACGTCTCCCGCCTGCTGTCCTAAATTCTGCTCAGCCGCTTTCCGGGGGCTCTGGGTCACGGCGGGGGAAGGAAACCGCCGTGCCTCCTCTGAACCAAATCCCCAGGCAGCCGAGTTCGCTCTCCAAGGTTTTTGTTCCTAACACACAACTTTCCCTTGTTTTTCCCCCACAGGGACAAAGATGCTTAGCACAGCTCCCTGCATCTCTCCCAGCCCCAGTTTTAGTCAAATCTCCCCTTAAATAGCCCCAGACCTGCTCCCAGCCAGCGTTTCAGAGGAAAAGTAAATGCTGTCATCACACGGGGCTACGTCTAGAATTTAAACAACCACCCGAAGCGTCACTAATCCTTACCAAAACAAGTAAGGCATCCTTTGTCAGCCGGACCACTAAAGCCGAGATCTTATAAACAAATAAAACCCTGCAACAGGCCGCCGAAAGGATGGGAAAGGCAGCGAGCTGCGGGGGAAAGGCACTGAACAGCTGATAGAAAAGGATCGTGGTGTTTAAGGTGCGCCGATCCCTAGCACTGGAGGCCGTCTCACCCTGCGATGAAGGATCTCGGCTCTGCCAGGTCCTGCCATGGGGGACCTGGCACCGACGGGCAGGCTGCACGTCCCAGCGCGAGCAGAGCCAACTGCAGGATCCGACCGGGCGCCCTGAGCCCTGGCAACACTGGAGACCCTCTTGTGCTGCGATCCCACAACGCCGCTGGGTCCCAAACGGGGCCGTCCAGCCGCGCTCCACAGGTGGGCAGATGGAGCAGGAGACAACAGGGGAGCGCGGGGCGAGAGCTGGCAGGACACCAGCACCACCCCCCATGCTACAGCTCCCACCGGCCCTCCACGCTGCTTTTGCGGAAAATTTTACAGGAAAGGAATAAAACCACTATAGAAGAGAAGGGGAATGATTTCCGACGCTCGGTGGGGCCCTCCGGCCCCCAAAGCATCCAGTCCCAAGGGCGCTTTCGCCCACGGGCAACCCTCACCCCTGATCCGGGCCACGGTGTAAACACACCCAGTTAATCTCCCAGGAGTGGCAGCGAGGAGAGAGGACTTCTCCGCTCAAACGCGCAGGCAATCATTAACATCCTGCCATACCCCTCGAAACATTTTCTAAATGTTGCTACAAGTGACAGTCGCTCCTTAATGAACAGAACGCACCGATTCTGTGCCTGACGCGCTGCCAAGTGTGCCTCGAATCATCTGTGGTGTCTAGAAGGGAGTAGCGTCTCCTCCTCCTCCTCTCCTTATTAAAAAGCTCCGTCTCCCCAGCCTGAGCATCCCTCGGCTCGTGTAGCCGAGCAGGCTCCCAGCATGGGGAAGTCACCCCTTCCTTGCTGCGGGGGATCCGTCGCTCCGAGGAGGTCCCACCACGACCAGTATCCCCCAACAGGGATAAGGCGGCGAGGGAGGAGGCGCGTAGATCCACCACCAGAGAGCTGGCTCCCCACGGGAAATCAGCAACTGGACTTCGCAGCAACCCAAACGCGTGGCTTCGGTCAAGCCAAGCTCTGCGAGCTGCAATTAGCGAGTCAGATGGTTGGCAAATAGCAGTCCCGTACAGATTTTGTGTGGATGGTGGGAAGAGTCTCCTTGGAGACTGCCCCAGTAGTGGAGGGGGGACGCACACACCCATTAACGAGCAGACTCCCGCTACTCATTCTTGATTTGGTAATGGCAATGGCTCGTTCCTTTCCAGAGGCGTCTTACCCAGCTCAAGAGCAACCGAAGGAGGTTTTATGAACTTTGCCAGCCGCACCAGAAGCCTGACAGGGCTCCACGGGAACGAAGCGCGGTCTTTGCCAGCCGCGCCATAGCGGGGACCCTGCAAAGTGGCTGGGGAAGGCGGCAGCAGGGACGAGCCGCTCCGTCCCCTGCCCCGGCTCTCCTCACCCGGGGGCCGGCTGCTGCGGGCCGCAGGCCCTGCTCGCCCTTCCCCAGGCCCCGAGGGCGGCCATGCCTCCCCTCACGCCTTCCTCCCCTCACGCCTCGCCCCAAGCCACGTTTCCTCGGCGGCCACCTCAGACGCCCCGCACGACGCCATGTCGCGACTGCCAGCCCCTGCCCGCCCACCGCCCCGGCCGTGCCAGCGCGGGCAGCCCGCTGCGAGGCGGCCCAAGCGCCCGCCCGGGACCGGCCCTGCCTCCCGCTCCCCCCCGCCGCCCCGGGGCCGGGCCCTGGAGGCCGCGCTCCCTCCCGGGGCAGCTCCTCACCTCCCCGCAACCTCGGGCTCGCCGCCACCCGCGTCGGGGCAGAGCCCAGCCCTCGCACCCAGCTACGGGGGTGGAAGGACGAGGCCGCGCCGAGCGCTGGCACCCAGGGCCCCCGCCCGGCCCCGCTGCCCTGCCGGGCGGCGGCGGGACTCGAACCCGGGACCCCCGGTGCTTCGCACCGCGCCCCCCCCCACCGCGGAGCCACAGGGGCACGGCGGGACGCGCCAATCACCGCCCGCCGCGGGAGCCGCCGCGGGGCGGGGGGCGGCGGCTCTGAGTGACAGCGGCGCTGCCCAACGGCGGGGGGGCTGCGCGCCAATCAGCGCGCCGCCCTCGGCGGGGGGGCGGGGAGAGAGGAGCGGGGGTCTCTCCTCACGGCGGGGGGGGGGGGACACGACACAAGACACCGCGCGGGGGGGGGGGGGGGCAGCTCCCGCCGCCGCCGCTCCCTGTCCCCGTCCCCCCCACTCCCGGCGGCGGCGGCGGTACCTGCTCGAAGCGGGGCTTCCCCAGCTGGAACGGGGGATAGTCCGCCGGTTCCGCCATCCCCTCCGAGCGCCGCAAGCGCCACTTTAAACAGCCTCCCCCGCCGCCGGGCCCGCCCCTTGCGGCGCCGCCGCGCTGATTGGCCGCGGCCCACCGCAGCTCCCGCAAGGCACGCCGGGAGATGGAGTCCCGGGGGGGGCGCCGCGGCAGGGCGGCCCCGCCCCGCCAGCCAATGGGGAGCGCGGGGCGGCGCGGGGCGGCATGGGAAATGGAGTCCGCAGGCGGGAGGGGCCCCGGGGCGGGGGGGGCAGGGCGGTTTGGCGGGAAGCTGAGGGGGGCCCCGGGGGGAGCCGGGGGGGCGGCGGGGAGAGGGGGCTCTCCTGGGGCCGGGGGCTGTACGAGGTCCTGCGCTTGGGGCACAGCAGCCCCAGGCACCGCTGCAGGCGTGGGGAGGAGCGGCTGGGAGCTGCCTGGCTGAGAGGGTCCTGGGGGTGGTGGTTGACAGCGGCTGAACATGAGCCAGCAGTGTGCCCAGGTGGCCAAGAGGGCCAGTGGCATCCTGGCTTGTATCAGGAATGGTGTGGCCAGCAGGAGCAGGGCAGGGATCGTCCCCCCGTGCTGGGCACTGGTGAGGCCGCCCCTTGACTCCTGTGCTCAGCGCTGGGCCCCTCACCCCCAGAAGGAGCTGGAGGGGCTGGAGCGTGGGCAGAGCAGGGCAGCGAGGCTGGGGAAGGGGCTGGAGCACAAGGGTGGGGAGGGGCGGCTGGGGGAGCTGGGGGTGCTCAGCCTGGAGAAGAGGAGGCTGAGGGGAGCCCTCATCGCTCTCTGCAACTGCCTGAAAGGAGGCTGGAGCCGGGGGGGTCGGTCTCTTCTCCCCAGGAACAAGCGATGGGACGAGAGGGAACGGCCTCAAGCTGCGCCAGGGCAGGGTTAGGTTGGGGATTGGGAAAAACTCCTTCCCCAAAGGGCTGTCAGGGCCTGGCCCAGGCTGCCCAGGGCAGGGGCTGAGTCCCCATCCCTGGGGGGATTTAAAAGCCAGGGAGATGCAGTGCTTGAGGACATGGTTTAGTGGTGGGCTTGGCAGTGGTGGGTTAACGGTTGGACTCGATGATCTTAAGGGTCTTTTCCAACCTTAACGATTCCATGATTCTATTCTATTCCATGATTGTAGCTGTCCCCACCCTGGCTGTGGCAGGGCCGGCTCCCCCTGCCCAGGCTGCCGCCGCCTGAGGCCCCAAGGGAGCGGCCCAAGCGTTGGGGTAGGGTACAGCCTCCCTCCTGCTCCGGCACAGCGCAGTCCTGCCTGGCGTCAGGCCTCCGCGAGGGCCACGCACAGCCTACATCAGTCTTTCCCCCGCCTCTGTCGCCACTTCTCCTCGTCCATTTCTCCTTTTTGTGAAATAACGGTTGAATTTAGCAACTAACAGAGGTGTCTGAGGCAAGCGGCCGCGCCCGGGTGACAGAGCTCCGTTCCTCCTGCCCTAGAGGCACGTACACCTCATGGCGCTCGTTCCCGACCGCTTCACGAGGGACCCGCTCCGAAATGTTCTTCCTTTTTCGAACGCAGACGCCATTTTCTCCATGACAAGACGGCAGCCAGAATATGGGCGGTGGTACAGGGTGCACAGGAACGTGATGCAGAAAGCATACATTTGCCTTAATTCTGAAATTTTCTGAGCAAATAATAACATATAGAAAGGTGAAAGCCCAAAAGCTTCCAAAAAAACCCTTAAAATTTCATCATTTCCTTGTGGAAATACATATTCTTACTTTGATGGGAGCCTAACAATTGCTGTTGACCTTTAAAATACATGATTAAAACTAAAGAATAGGAAACCTGGAAATAATAAGTTTACTTTGACGCAGGCTTATTTGTCCGCTTCCTCAGCGTTACGATTTGTGGAGATAAAGACAAGGTCGCGCAGGGCTGGGGGCAGAAGGGGTGCGCACGAAGCGATCTCCAGCATCCTCTTCTCTAGATTAGTGGAATAAGAAGTGTCTGGCTCTTCAAATGCCGGTGAAATTGTTTGGAGGATTAGGATCAATTCCCTGAGGAAGAGCAAAGGGCCAGCAAATAGACCGGGGACGGGGATGAAGCGGGGAAGGCAGGCAGGGTGTAAGAGGAAGGCTTGGCGCAGCAGAAGCAAAGGCAACGGATTACAGAGCAGGTCAGAAACAGATTTTCCATCTAAGGAGGAATTAAACAATGCACCTGAAAAAAATAAATCCCTTATTTTTTGCTATACAGGATAAAGATGAACATCACAACGTTTTGCTGTGGGGATGCTGCTGTTCCGCTTCACGGATGCGCTGCTGATTTTCCTTCCGCTCTCTTCCCATCTGCAAAATCAAATTTCTGCTTTTAGGCTAATTCACCACCGATCCCCTTCGCCGAATCTCAAATCTCCTGCAACTTCGGGTAGAAAAGGGATGGAAAGGGGGCCCGGCGCAGAGCCTGCCGCGAGTACGATACCTCTGGCCGTGTCCGATGCGCTTACCCCGCCGCAGCTGGGCCATCGGGAGCTGCCACCCGGGCAGGGCGCTTGTGCCGTCCCCCAGCCCCGTGCTGTCTTGCTGTCACAAGCCTCAGTCCCTTGGCCACGTTTTCCTGATGGGAATTCCCGCGGTGTCGCTCAGGATACGTGGGAAGAGGTGACCCGTGCTTTACCCCTTACGAGGAGCGGCTGGGGGAGCTGGGGGTGCTCAGCCTGGAGAAGAGGAGGCTGAGGGGAGCCCTCATCGCTCTCTGCAACTGCCTGAAAGGAGGCTGGAGCCGGGGGGGTCGGTCTCTTCTCCCCAGGAACAAGCGATGGGACGAGAGGGAACGGCCTCAAGCTGCGCCAGGGCAGGGTTAGGTTGGGCATTGGGAAAAACTCCTTCCCCAAAGGGCTGTCAGGGCCTGGCACAGGCTGCCCAGGGCAGGGGCTGAGTCCCCATCCCCGGGGGGATTTAAAAGACGGGGAGATGTGGTGCTTGGGGACATGGGTTAGTGGTGGCCTTGGCAGTGCTGGGTTAGCGGTTGGACTCGATGATCTTAAGGGTCTTTTCCAACCTTAACGATTCTGTGATTCTATACCCCGCCATGGGAGCTGGCGCTGTAACGCGCAGCCCGAGACAGCACGCCAGAGCGCACGTGCCTTCCCCTTGCACCCGCACGAGGAAGGAGCTTCTACCAGAAGGGAAAAGTGACATTTTTCTCATTTCTTGTTCCTTTTCCCTTCGAGATACTGTTAAATTCCTTCCTGCGCCGCACCAACCTGCTCCCTGGGGGTTACAGGCCGCTGGCAGCCGGCATCGCCTCTCCTTTTGCCCTCTCCCCGCAGGCCTGACAACGCGACTCTCCGCAGGAACAGATAAGATGATGAGCAAAGATCCGTTCCAACAACAAATCCCGCTTACTGGAGTGTACCCGCTGCTGTCCTTGTGCCGTGTCCTCGGAGTTAACGGCCTGCTTGCTTTAATTAAACCCGGCTGCAGCGCAGACTGGGGAGCCCTTGCTGCCGGCCGCTCCAGCTGCGCGACCCGGGCAGGCTTTCCCACGGCTTAAACCTCCTTGTGACCCCCCAGCACAACCACGGCTCTCGCAGCTACGTTTTACCACTGCCCTCCTCATCCCTCCGCTTGCGCTACGACGTTGATCTTCGTCCCGACGAGCAGCGCGTCGTTCGGGCTTGCTTTCCTCTAGGCAGGGTCTAACGCTGCTCGCAGCCCTAACGCTGTCTTAGAAGGGAAAGAAAAAGAAAATCATTTTGCTGTGACTAAGGCTTTACAAGGCAACTCTTCTTTTTCTAAAGGTTCCAGCCTGTACTTAACGCTGCAAAATCCCTCCAATAAATATGGATGATGATAACCCAAATCTCTCCGTCTCCACACAAGGGAAATCCCCCTCCCTCCCGTTACAGCTAGCGCCAGATAATTGATACAATCCCTAATGTTGACACACTAAATGTTTTGTAACAACAGAGGGGAGAGAATCTGTTTATCTAAAACCCCATTTGGAGTGACATAAGACTATCACTTTTTTGGTTAAATACCAGAAAGAATATCAATTCTTTGGCTGATATCAATCTAACCAGATCCATTTCGACTGACAACTCGCGTTTCCCCGGTTTGGGGAAGGAGGAGGGGGGGCTTTGCTTCCCCAGATCGACGACTGTCAAGTCAACACTGACGCTGCTTTCCGTTTCGGCGGGGGGGAGAAGCAGCTCCCCCCCAGCCATCGAGCAAACGCCTCCAGAAACCGAGGGAGATTTGGGGGGGTCTCGGCCGGCCACCCCCCCCCCCATGACAGCTGGCCGCGGGGCCGGCTGCGGGCTGGCTCGGCGAGAAAGCCACAGGAGCGTTTCTTGTCGGCTTCCATCTGTAAAGCCAGATTTTTAAGAAAACTTGCGGCGGGCAGCAAAACTCAGGCTTCGAACAAGAAACCCAGCTAGTTCTTCCTGCAGGGACGGGAATTATTTGCGTCGGTCCCGAGCCTGTGCTTTGAGCTTTGCAGCAGGCAGAGACACCCGATGCAATCACGTACGGCGGTTTTCGCAGGACTAAGGTCTTAAAATCCCTTTTTTTTTTCCCCTGACCTGACGGATTGCGGTTCCCCCAGCCTCCCAGCGACTGCTGCTCTGCTCTACCCGCTGCGGCTCCGCAGCCGGGGAAGCCCAGGCTAGCCCGGTCATCGCAGGCTGCCCTTTCTTAGGATAGTCCTTCAGAGGGTGGCAGTTCAGCCCTGGTCCTGCGAAGCAGCGTGCCGAGCATTTCCCCCCCGCGGCCGATCCAGGCTCTCGGGGCTGACGCGATCCCCCCGGACAGGTGCCGAGCTCGGTAACGGCCTGCGATCCAGCTGGGTGAAAAATAAACCGGGATTAGAGCTAACGACACTCTTCTGCTGGAGCAGCGAAGTCATTTACCGAAGCTTAAGGGGAGTTAAGTTTTTTGCAGGAAAAGGCATGAATGAAGAAAGAAGCAGGCTGTGAGGAGGGAAACAGCCGAGCGGTAAAACAGGTGGGTGGGATTAGGGGAGAGGAGCTGGAGGCAAAGGTCTCAGCTGGGGATCAGTCCTGGGCCAAGCGAGGTCTGCTGCGCGGAGGGGGAGAAACCAAGTGCTTTATGCCCAGGAAGAGCGGGTAAAAGCTGCGTGGTCCTGGGAGCTGCGGCCCCGAGGAAGGCGCCGAACCCTCCGGTGTCCACCGTGCCACGCCGGCTCTCCTCCCGCCTTCCCCCAGCACGCCGCAGTGGGGTCCCTCTCCCCAGCTGCTGATTTTCCACAAATCCTGAACCTGAGAACCTTCACCCTCCCGCTACGCAGGGGCAAATCAACGGGAGCTGCAGGCAGATCCCATCCCCGGGGCAGCACGGCCGCCTGAGCCAAGCTCCTGCGGCCGCTCGGCACGCAACGCGCCGCGAGGCGCAGGGAAGAAAGCCGAGAGGAGCTTACGCCGTCGGGCGCAGGGCCGATATTCGGAGAGGAACCCGAGGTAACCCCGCGGCGCTACCACCCCACCGCAGCTGCCGGGCGCTTGGGGACTGTTAGCGATGCTGGAAAAGCTGCCGGAGAAGTTGGACGCCGTCATCCTACTTCAGAAAATAAACAGATAAATGTCACTCACTGTCCAAGTGCTATCGGCACAGACGCTGTTGTCAATAAATCAGAAGTATCTAGGAACAGCTTGAACAACTTTTATTTTTTTTTTAAAGTGCTGAAAACGTAAATAACAAGCTCTTTATAAACATTAGTTGCAACTATTAAAACATGAAACACACAGAACCCACTTCCCGCGTACGTGAAGTACAGGGGAATCAACAACTCCGAAAACCCCGACGTTTCTCTCTCCCGTTTCGGGATGTTTTTCCACCCCCCGTTTATAACACAAAACACGCGGCGGTTTCTTCACAGACAAGTCGTACGGCCGAGTCGACGCGACGCTTCAGGATCCACATCCCTTCAGGTTTGTTCCAGTTGAAGGAGATATCTTGGCGGCTCTTCTGGCCCACGGCTCCGGGCCAGGAGGGCCAGTCAAGGCAAAAAATAAATCACTTGGCCAGAGTTCTTTAAAAGCAAGAAACCCAAACGTGGGCTGACAACAAGAGCAGAGCAACGGCACCCTGCGGAAGACCTTGTGAAACAGCTCGAGCGTGGAAAGACGGACCAGGAGGCAAAAATACAGAGTAATTGTTACGGCCGGGTTTAAAAACGGAACGGGTGAAAAGCTGCTGCCGGCCCATCAAAGCCCTTTCGCCCGCTCGGCTCAGGAAAGAGCGGCAGGCCTCGGAGCGTTACCCTGCACGCTGACCAGAAGTGCCGCTCGCCTCCCTGTTTTTGCAAAGAAATCTCTAAATATGGCGATTTGGGACATGAGCAACTTGAGGACATTTCCCCTGCTTCTTCTTCTCACCCCTCCCTCTACGAGAAAACATCTAGGTCCTCAAAACCATTCCCCTCTGGTAACTTAGAGGTTTTAACAAAAAAATTATACAGGCTCCGGCTTCAGTGCTGTGGTGGGGTAGAGCCAAGCTTGCCTGCTCTTACGTAGAGAATAAAAACTGTGTGGTGGGGGAAAAAAAAAACACATTTGCAGGACAGCGGGGTGGAGAAACGGAGAACGAAGACAGAAACATCTTTAAAAAGCCTTTTCCTACGCACGACTCGTCGTTGGTAGATACCTCTGGACTTGTGAACGCTGGAGGACAGACACGAAACGTCAGGGCAGCCTTGGCTGTCGTCACCGCTTGTTGTTTTCCGTAGCCTCCCCGTCTGGCGTGCGATGCCAAGGCACCCCTGCCTCGGCCTCTGGAGATGCTCTGCGACCACAGAGTCAAGGCGAGAACGTTTTAGCCCCGCTCGCTCCGGCCTCCTCCGAGACGGCGCGGGTGGAAGGCGGCGGTTCGGGGGCTGCGTCGTGCCGCCGCAACGGAGGCGGGACACGGGAGGCAGCGCGTATTGCTGAAAAGGCCGTACACCCGATACGGCCTGCCGTAGCTCTGAGATTAACTTGGATATATAAAGTGCGAAACATTCAAGCTTTGGAGAGAAAAAACAAGGCAGAGCTGACTAAGGCAGAGGGGGGATTAGGGAGGCGGTGAAACGTGATGGAAGAGGAGGGGGAGGAGGCGCAGCGAGCTCCTTAAATCATCGGCACTTGTGTGTGGGGAGCACCTACATTGCTGACGGGGGAGAAGCCCCGGGAAGCAGCTATGTTTCAGGCAGCGGAGAGCCAGCGTGAGATTTCGGCTCTGCGCCTCCCCCTTACCAACGCCCGCCCGACGTGAGCCTTCACCGCTCCGCATCCCTGCCCTGCGTCCCCGCCGCTCGGCCGGGCTGCCCCGTCGCCCGGCCCTCCTTCCCGCGCCACGCCGCTCTTCCGAGGCCGGACTGCTTTCTGACTGTCCGCAGCTCCTCCCTGCCCGCTTCCAGATAAAAGGGAGAGCTTCTCCACGAGAGACGTCCACCCAGAAAGGGAAACCCAGCTCTCAGGCCCCGGGATCTTTTAATTATTTAGGCAGAGAGAGGTTTCTGGTACTTTTCTATAGACGCCTTCCCTCAGACCCTCACATCTTGCACCAGAAACAAAGTCCCTGCAGCCGAAACACACAGAGGGAGGCGGAACATGAAGACGCAGGTAGAGAAGCGCGAAACGCCAGATGACTTCCTCCTAGGGGCAAAGGCAGGCAGGGACTAAAGGCTCGTAGCCGCTATCTTCCCCGGTAACAAATCCTCCTTCTCCCGCGATGGTCTGCAGGCCAGGCACGACCAAATGTTGTCAACGACAGCCACGCCACATCTCCTTCTCAGCCAACACCTCTTACTCCGACAGCCTCTCCAACCTCAGACTTCGCGCACGAGCCAATACTGTCTTTATCCAGCTGTATTTTATCTTGGAACATCTGGCCTGCTCTTCCCCCAGCGTCGTCTCTTCCTATCTCTGCCTCCCACGTCACGCGAGCTGCCCGCGCGGCGCTCCTGCCGCAGACCAGCAGCAACCTGCACCCAGGGGTGGGAAGGCTCCGCTGTCTGCGCTTAAAAATAAACTCACCTACTTCAGATTAGCAGGCAAACAGAAGAGAAAGCTGCCCAAGACGGGTTGTGCCGAACTGAGAATTGGATTTCAGAGCCTTTTTTGGTAGGAAACTGCTATTGTTCTATTGCAAAAGGCACGATTTTTCAAAGTCATGGTATACATCGAAGCAAGTAAGGAGAAAAGACTATGAAGGTTTGAAGAGAATCCAGTAACTCTGGGAGATGTACGGGAGAGAGAAGATGCCTTACGTGCCAAGACAGCTCCAGTCCCACACCAACTGACCCTCTGCCTGCACGGGCGCCTTCTCTAGCCAAAATCCTGGCAGAACGAGAGGGAGCAACATCCTTTCTACACCCTTCCACAGCGTCTCCAAATCAAAAGCTGCGCCGTACTCCGGTGCGGCCAGGAGCATCGCTCGCCAGCCTCGGGCTAACATCACCTATGGCTGTTAAACCACGCCAATCGGAGGCCTTTAGATGGTCACTCAACAGTTAGCAGCAAGAAGCATTGAGAGAGCTGGCCTACAACGCCTAAGAGTGGGCCCGAGCCGCCAGAGACCTGACGCTGGCGGGTAGACGCGATACAATTCGAGCGGTGTTGGGTACGAATACTGGCTTGGCGGGGGTCTGCGAGGATTACTGAATCGCTAGCTTTGAGAGAGAGCGTTTGACGGATGCCTGACCTAGCAGGATGTCATGCATAGAGGTGGCCGGGCAGTCAGACATCCTCCTCTGCGCACCAGCTGCGGTCCCGATGGCGTTTTCCCGTTGTGTGGAGAAAGACGACGCAAAGTCAATGGTGGGGGGCAGCCAGTGGAAAGCAATTCCTGTGGACGCAGGAAAGGGGGAATGAAATACCGAGTAGAAAATTCAGCTGTGATTTATACATACAGGAGCCCCCCCCAGGGCACCGGGGGCCAGCCAGCCCGGTGACGGGTCGGGTGGCGTGCGAGAAGATCTCCTGCGGTACTGACGGTGCACAAACCATCGCTGGCCCTTCTCCCATATTGCAAGTTCGGTTTTGAGCTGGGTAACTGAGGCAGCGGCAAGACTGCATGCACACAGCGAAGGAATCGACACCGCTCGCGGTCAGGCAGCGATGTCGGCTTGAGTTCTTTACGGCCTCCGACCCCGGCGCTGTCGCTTTGTGTAGCATCTCCCATACGGTCAGGTGCCGGCACAACCGGGAGCCGGCTCTTTGGACGGAGACCCTTCGCTTGGGGGTACAACGTACGGGGCAGGAAGGGAAAGAGGCACCCAACGGTAGCCCCTTCCCCTAGCTGCCCTGCCGAGCGGCTCAGCAGACAGTGACACGCTGGTAGAGCCTTGCTGAGTTTCAGCATCCCCGATGTCATCAACCAATTTACCACCACCCATCAGCCAGGGTACACCACTTCAGAGCAAAGAGATGAGGAAGAGCGCGGGCAGAAGAGCAGCGGTAGCAGGATGAAGACATGGGCGAGGTGGTTGGTTTCCAGCTCTCAAATGTCCGCGGACCACTTAAAGCATTGGCAGGATGAGCGCCTGAGAAGAGGCCGCTTGGTCACGACGACAGGAACCTAAGGAGGCGTCTGCCTCACGTGGAGGCTCTGCTCCTCCCCATAGGGTGGATGATAGCCCACCACCCTATAGTTCCCTGGAGCCAGAGCTGGGATAAGCTTGGGCTGGGAAGGAGCAGATAACCTTTCCTGCTAAACTCTGCGAACAGAAGCCACTGGAGCCCTCTTGGAAGAGGAGGGGGGAGTGCAGGGATGTTTGCAGCGTGTTTATTGGAGAAGTGCTCGAGGCAAGTGACGCTGGTTTCTTGGGAGAGGTTACTTGGTCTTGCTTTCCCCCAGCGGGATCTGGAGGAGCGTGGGAGACTGCTCCATGATGCGCACCAGCAGCTGGTCAATGTAGTTCTCCAGTTCATGGATGTGCTCCTCCTTCTTGCTCAGCTCCTTCTCTCTCTGCAGCAGGAGCTGGATGAGTTCATCGTGGGTCAAGTGATAATACTTGGCTGACTGGTCCAGCACGGCGGGATCCTGCGGTAGAAACCAAGAGGAACATTCAGTGAGCCAAATGAAAACCACTGCTCCCTTTAGCGCTTGCAAGGTGCAGCGACAGCCAAAGCAATCAGTATTTTCTAGGCCTGTCTTCTTTCCAAATCTGAGACATCGTGCAGCTATCACGCCGTGCCTTTACGAAGCAGCTTTCCCACGTGCCGTGCGGTCACACAAAAATACTGGCGACAGAACAACTGCCCAGACACCCAGGCCAAGGCAGCCCTCTCCATGGGGCTACAGGTGACCGCTGGGCATTTCCACCAGCTGAGCGAACCGTTTAACAGGGTTGCCCCAAAGACTGTGCCAAACCTCTTCCCCCCAGCAGTTAGAAGCTAAGGGCACGGGCACAATTGGCCTGGCATAGTAACGCCTGGCATTAGCCACTCCCCCTTCCCTAGCCCTCCAGCAGCAGGCCTGGATGACGGCAGGAGAAGAGAATTAAGAGCTGAAAGAGCCCTCAGGAGCTCCCAGAGGACGAGAGAGCCAGGGGAGGCCACTCAGGTGAACCCCAGCGGCAGCATTTTACATGGCGAGTTGGGGAGGCAAACAGAGCGGCAGCAGACAAAGGGAAGGAGAAGGTAACCCCGTGAGCCCGTGCCCTCAGACGTATCACACAGGTATTTCGCTTGCCTCGACATGCCAGCATTTAAAATACAGCCAGGCAAGCGGCATTTGAGCAAGGCTCCAGGAAGCACCTTCCCTCTGCCCCTGTCAGGAGAAAAAAATCCTTCAGGCCTTCAATCAGGCAGCTATCACATCCTCCACCTCTCACGTCTTGCGGATAACCAGGCATTCGCTCACACACTGTACAATAAAAACCCCCAACCAAAGCGAGCAGTGGGAGAAGAACAATGGGGTGAGAAGGTCCAGAGGCCAGGTCATGGAGGAAGGGAGGCCAGGGGGAGGCTGGGCCACCAGGATCAAGGATGTCGGGGTTAATACGCATGGTTCCGCTCACACTGCGGCAGGACCCCGTTCCACCCCCTCCAACACCGGTTTTCTGCACCTCTGTCACCAACTACAGACCATCTCAAGTGGGTGGGAACGCAGCTCTCACCTCAGTGGTAGGTTCCTACCTTTAACTTCTTTGAGTCCGTTTTCTCCGGGTGAGAGGACGGGGCCACAGGCTGGACGCTGCTCGTGGTGACCGTCTTCAGCTTCTCCAGGCCGTTGCTCAGAGCGGTCGTCAGGCTGGACCTGTGCTGCTGCTTCTTCTCGCTGGAGACCTCTTGCACCGCAGCGCTGATGGGTTTCACTGGGTGAGGACTAAGGAGAACAAGGAGGTTGGACAGTTAACACCCTGCCGAGCTGGGGAGCGACGCTGCTGGCTCTCCCTATGGTTTTTATGGGGATGGGACCCACTTATCAAATTTAGTCAGCTCCACACAGCTAAATCCTCTGTGCCTGTGTTGCTCAAAGCTGACCTGCTCCGAGGAGAGAGAGGAGAGCCAGCATCCTGTGGAGCAGGCAGCCCACAGCGCTCTCCAGCACCGTTTCCACCCAGAGATGAGCTAAGGAGCCCCAGGACACGTGTTCGGCTGAAATACAGAGCAGGTCTCCGTGCCCACGCCTATGCTGCTTGGACCACGCTGAGAGTCGAAACTCCCGGCTGCCAGGTGTTGGCACAGCTGGGGAAACTTAACCCAGGTCCAGTGTAACTGGAGGCTGCTGCACCCACTGCCCAGAGGGGCGTTTTGCTGCCCAGGAGCCCCCAGATCAGCGCTGGGGTCCCCACGGATGCTTCAGGGATGCTCCTGCACCACCGTGCATCAGTTCCTGCACTGCCTCAGCCCAGGAGCCAGCTCCACCTGCCTGGAGACACCGCAGAATTTGTGCTCCTCCACGAGGCAAAAGGGAGGGCGAGGAGATGGGGGCTGAATGCATCTTCTCCGGCACTTAAGGGGGAATTACATTTTCATTTATTTTTGCCTCACTCTTCACCCAAAAGGTTGTCTCTGGGCTTAAACAAAGTGAGTTTGCTTTTCAGTGTGATGGAAAGAGAAGTGACCTGAGGCTACCTTCCTGCAAGGGACAGGCAGACCTGTGCACCATACTCGGGATGAAAAGATCATACGATCTACCCATGAGCTCTGCAAAGCCTCTGCACTCATCAGATGCAGCAGCCACCCTGCAAAGGGTGATAATCCCAACTGCTGCCCGTCCAAACAACGCTGCAGGGGAAGGGGGACATCCTGCAGGAGCTCCCAAGGAAGGTGGGCGAGTCTCTCTTTACAAATGGGGACCTCAGGGTGTTGGTAGGATGGGTCGTGGGAGGAGGAATAACGCCCACAGAGCTGATGGGTGAGGCTGGGACAAAGGTAGCACCAGGTGGATGGCCCAAGTCCTCAAGGCTGGCGTCCTCGTGCCTTGTCAGTGGTGACGGGATGAGGACGTACCAAGCAATCTCCCCGTTGTGCCGACAGGGCACGTCTAGAAGTCCTCTGCAACCACGATGATGCCTCCTGTCATCCATTTGCTGGGAGAGCCAAAGGACCAACGCCCCGTGTCAGAGCTGTCCAAGCACGGGGACAGAGCCAAGAGTTCCTGGACAGCTTGAAAGGATGGAGAGGGATCCCACAAATCGGAGTGGGAGTCCACTGACAGCGCCGGGGGCTGGAGAAGTCGCTGTTCTGCACGGCAGCCTTGAGCATGCTCCACCTTGGCCTAAACCCTTCACCAGCAGAGCTGCGAACACCACGATGCCACCTGACAAGCAGTCCGGCAGTTGTCCGTTTGTTGACATAAGATGGGGTGAGGGTGAACTGGACCGGAGGCCGTGCACAGATCCTAAAGAACTGCTCATTCCCCAGTCCTTTAAAAAACAGAAGTAATGACTTGGCTTGCTTGAACCGCTGCTAGGCTCCTTCCCAGCCCAAAATGAGTGGGGTTCACTGCAGGATCTGGGGAAGACAGCTCTGCTACCACTGTAGGACTTCTACGGCTCCTCAAAACACAGTGCCTGGGAAGGAGAGCGGCTGGGGAGCCACCAGCACTGCTCATCACGGCCAGATCTGAAGATAAGGAGCCCCAAATGCCACCATCGCCTCACGCATCCCCACAGCCAGCGCAGAGGCTAAGACCAGAGTACGGCTGCAGAAGCAGGAGACCGACGCTCCTAAGCAAGAGGTCTGCAGGGCACCGCTGGCCGTCACGAACACGCAAACCTCTGAAGGGGACCTCTTTTGGACCAAACTTACCAAGGCCACTCTATGGAATGAAAACCAGCAACAGCCTTGGGATGGCAGCGGGATAGCTTGGATGCATTTTGAAAGCTGGTGGACATTTCCCACTGCAAGTCTGGTCGCAGGCAGCTCTCAACCCCATTGCCATTAATTTCTGCAGAGCTGGAAAAGTTATTTAAAAGGAAAAAAAAAACATTATCTCATTCTTTCCCACTGGGAGGGTGGTGTGTGCAGGGCTCCTGCTGAGCGAAGCAGGGGCTCTGCCCCCTCGGCTCGTCACTCTGCGAGGTTCCGAAAGCAGGAGGCGTTCCTCCGCCCGCGTCCCGCCCCGGGATGGTCAGCTCCGGGCGCTTCCAGGGGAGCGGAGGTTGCTTCACGCCTCAGCCACGTCTGAAGTCCTGATGGGTCTGCCAAGAACTTGGACCTGTTTCCATCCGCCGGTCGATGAATGTGAACTTGAGAGCAGAATTAGTTGCTCATGCCGACAGCCTGCCTAATCCAGTACTGCATCTCCGAGGGGACATGAGTCTACGATGAAGCTTTCATTCAAGATGAAACATCTCAGGATGGCAGTGGCACAGCCCTGGCCCCTCTCTCTGAGCGAGCCTTGCGGTGTCACAGCGCAGCTTTCACCGATGCTCCCGAGGTCATTGCCGAGCACAGTGAAAAACCGGGGAGATTCCCCGATAGCAGCTTGGAAATTAAGTCTTTACCAACCCATTAAAGTGCTTCTCACAGAGAACAAGACAACAAATCCAAGGAAATCAGTCTTGTGGGTAAGCTGCTGTGCCGGCAGCAGCACGCAGCACCTGAGGGCCAGACCGCCGTGGAGAAAGGGTCTACGGGAGGAAAGGGAATGACCGAACTCGGGATCAGCAACTCTTCTCCCAGGTCTGGCTGCGGACGTGGCAAGCCACTCTCCGAGCTCCCAGGGCTCCACGAGGAATACATTCAGGTCACGAAGTCTGGCCCGTGATTTAACCTGAAACCCTCTTTTCAGAAGAGGACAATTCTGCTGCACTCCTGACATTGGGAAGGCACAAAGCAGCGCGTGCCAATAGCACCTCGGCACCTGTGACGTCCCCAATCCTGTCACCTACCAGTGCCATGACAGCTGCAGTAGTCACAGATCTGAATTCCCCATCGATGGGTAAGGAGCTGCGCAACTGCTGGGCTCCCCCGAGGCAGTGGAGTCCCCAGAGCACTGTCATGGCCTGTCCTTCAGGTCCCACCTGAACCAGGGGATGTGACCAGAGGCACCTTCCCAGCGGTGAAGGCACCATCCCGCCCTTCCCCGAAGAGCCAAAAGGGGAGCCTCCGTACGCTTAAGTGTTGCGAGCGATGCTCCGAGCACCCACCTTACCCCAGCGGCAACAGTTTTGTGGCGAGAGCCCTCCCTCGCTGCCGGAGAGCGGGGAAGGATCTGCAAACGCAATCCCAACACATGCTCTTCTGGACTCTGAATTCTGGACTCTGAATTCCCCAGCTGCATCCTCAAATCTGGCAGGCAAGAAGCTGTTCCAGGAGGGCAGAACCTCCCAGCTCGCGGTGACCAGGCGGGGCCCCAGCCAGACTAGGCGGGAGGTGCCGGCGTCACTCAGATATACAGGTCTACCACTTGACTTGCCATCTTGAACAAGATGACCAGCAGAGAGCCACTCCGGCCACCTGGGAGGAGACATGGGTCCCCACACCCAGCTGCCATCCCTCCCGAGGAGGGCACATAACCCCAGCACACCAGACTCTCAATAATCCACACCAGGTACGAGCTCCTTCTTCATCTGATGGAAGAGACACTTTTGACCCAGCTAAGCCTTAACGCCTGTTCTAAGTTTGAAGTCTTTCCTTTTTCCTTCCACCTTTTTTCTACCACCTCTTCTCTTTGCCTACGTGCCACTGACCAGCCTAACAGGAGATGATTCTAGGAAAGGCCCTGGCACAGGCTGCCCAGGGCAGGGGCTGAGTCCCCATCCCTGAAGGGATTTAAAAGCCGGGGAGATGTGGTGCTGAGGGACATGGGTTAGTGGTGGGCTTGGCAGTGCTGGGTTAGCGGTTGGACTGGATGATCTTAAGGGTCTTTTCCAACCTTAACAATTCTATGATTCTATGATTCTATAAGGCAAGCATCACCGCGGGGACCTGGAGAAGGGCCTTTCCACCTCGCCTCTCTCCCCCCATGACAATTAGCCACATCTCCCCAACCTTATAAAGTGGCGCAGATCCTCAGAGCCTTCCACAGAGACCTCAGGAACTCTTCAAAGCTTCTTGAATCACAGCAGCAAGTATCCAAAACATCCACGTTTTACAGGGAGAGAAACCAGAGCAGAGATGTTCAAGGACTTCCCGGACGCGTCTCGTGACAGAAGCCAGCACTGACACGACGACCAGCTCTTAGGTCCAAGCCCACTTTGCTCCCACGAGCCCGTCAGCCCTTGGATGGGTGCGCAGGCAAGCCCAGAGGCGACCGTGAGCACATACTATCGACAAAGGTTGCCCTGGGACTACAATTCTCTCGTTGCCTCATTTGACCCTTTGGGATTGCAGGACACTTCTCTTTCCATGAAACATAACAAACATCACCAAAATTCAGGTTTCTGTATACCTGCTATCTGCAAATTTTGAACAAGGTTATTTGCTGGAGGATGAATAATCCAATTAAGAATGATTTGAGGATCTGGCCTCGATAAAGAAGAAAAAGAAAAAAAATCAGCTCAGAGACCCATCTCTTGCTGGTCTTTGCTCCCGAGGTCATTTTGCACATCAAACGCACGCTCGAAGCAAGGAGGGATCCCCATGCAGAAGGGCCGGAGCTCAGCTAAGTTCTGCTGTCCCCATCCTCCTGCCCTCTCTCTCCCCGGGGCCGTGACCAATATTATTCCTGGGCCAGATGGGGTTTTATCATTTCAGTGCCCCCATGAAGCTCCATTTGCCATTGCAGAAGCGAGGCTGATCAAATAAATCACTGCTAGAAGACCCAGGTCCCCACGTAAACCGTAAGAGCTCGATCCTTGATACCTGGCAGAGCCCGTGACAATCCTCTCCTGCCCAGGCAGACCAGGGGAAGGTGTACCAGGAAAACTAGCTGAACATAGGGCAAGCCTCCATGCCCTAAACTCAGCACCCTTCTCTGCTTCGCAGCATTTCTACAAGCCCTGGGAGGAGGAACAGCCCCTTCTTTCGTCTGATGCACCGCCATGGTACCACCCCTTCCCATTCCCGTTATCCTTAAGGCTAAGTCCCACTCGCTCCATAACCAACGGGCATCTCGAGGAGGGAGGGGAGAACGGCATTTCGCCACCGCCCCGGTGAAACTACCTTTTTTTTTTTTTTTGGCTAGGGAGAGAAGAAGGTTTTTAGTACCTGATGGTCGTTTAAAAAGGAAAGAAACCAAAGCTGAATTAATGAAAAGGGAAGGGGCAGTAGCTGCGCACATGCCATGAAGGAACTCATGAGAGCATTAACGGCTGGAAACTCTCCTGGCAGACATGGAAAAGGCACCTATTTTGCAAGCACAGGGAAGATGATGGAGCCAAAATTAGCATCGAGTGAAATGCGGATGCGATTCTGCTGTGGCTGAATTTTCAGCTGGGGCGGGTCTTGGATGCGTCAAACCGTTTGCCCCAGTTTAGGGCAAACACAGGACACCAGTGGCCATTCCCCACCGCGATCCGAGAGAGCCAAGGCTTCAAGCTGTACAAGCTGGGCTCTCTGGGACCACGGGAAGGTGAGGGCAGAGAGGACCATGGAGCGGCCTCCTTGGAGTCAGCGCAATCCTAAGCTGCTGACACTGAGCCGGGGTCCACTTATCGGCCCCCTGATAAGAGCAGAAGGGAGACAAGGTTCACCTCTACCAAATACACACCCTTCGCCTTCCCCGGAGAGTGCTCACCTGGTCGTCTGCTGGAAAAAGGGCTTCTCAGCTGGCTGTGTCTCCCTGGGCAAAACCACGAGCGCTGAAGCTTGTGTGTCACCGGACTGCGGCAAAGGGCAGGGCTGGGCGGCTGCGCGGCTGGTCGCGGCAGGGACCCCGCTGCTCGCGGGGCACGCAACAGGGGAAGGGAAATCAAACTGTTTAGGGTTAGTTGCAGCCACAAGGAAAGGGGTGGAGAAGGCCAAGGGCTGGCTGTCATGCAGGAAAGGAGGCTTGCCCAGTGGGTCCCCGGGAAGGTTAGTGGGCTGGAAGCCTTGCCCAAGGGCTTCCTCGTGGAGGCTGGTGAAGCTGAAGCCTCCCTGACCGAGCCTTTCGGGCAGCACAGCTTGAACAGGGAGGGGGTCTGGTGGCTTCTCCACAAAGGGATTGCTTGGGGCATTTGGGCTGAGTGCCAGAGCAAAGGGATTTTTCGGGGCTGAAGCGTCCTGCTCGCGTCTCTCCTCCGCCCTATCTGGCTTCCAGAAATCCGCCTTCTTGAAGTCTATCCTGCCGTCTGCCGAGCACCGGCGCCACGGCCCCTCGGGCTCGCTGGCAGGGGGTCTGCCCTGCTCTGCCTCCCAGGGAAGGCCGGCCACTGCCCCGGGGGTGCAAGGCTCAGGCCGGCCTCCCGCTTGCCCGGCGGGGCCGGCCGCCGGGCCGTGCCGCCCCTCACCATCGCCCCACGCCAGCTCCGGCTGGGGTGGACTCTCCCCACGCGCTAACCTTTGGGGTCGCGCCGCCGGGCCGACACCCGCAGGGTGACCGGCTGCCTCCTGCTCCTCCAGAGCCGTCCAGAAGATTTCCGGCTGGCCCAGGTCTAGCTTGGAAGGTGGGTTTAGTCCCGACATACTGAGCTCCTCGGGGAAGGGCTCCTGTTCGGAGGCCATCTCCCACTCGGCACCATCTGTGGCTCCCGTCAGAGATAAACCCGGCTGGCTCCAGCTCTCCTGAGCACCCGACTGGCCTAATCCGTCTAGCGAGAACTTCGATGGGCAAGTCTCGAACTGCTCGGTCGCATCCGTCTCGTTCATCTCCGACCAGTCTTCCCCCAAAGAGGTGTTCCCTTTTGCCAGCTCGCTAGCTCTCGCCTCCAAATTAGCTGCTGAGTCCGCAGCGGCAGATTTGGCATCCTCAGAGACCGGGAACTCACTCCTGGCTTCAGCTACGTCCGCTCCCAGTGCAGGCGGGCTGGGAGACGCCGGGACAGAGGGCTCGCTGCTCAGAGGGCTCCTCGGCAGCTCCACGTCTGCCTTCGGGTCCTCCGCATCTTCCCTTCGCTCTTCGCTGCCTCGCTGCAGATCGCAAGCATCCTCCTCCTCCTCGCCGTCCGCTCCGCCACCTGCGGCTGCGAACCTCCTCGGGGGCTTGGGGGGCGGCGCGGCCGAGCCGGCCGCCATCTCCTCCCTCTCTCGGGTATCTGTCCATGGAGAGAGGACGACGTGCCTCTCGCGAACATCGGAGCTGAGTTTTACGCGGTTTTCGCTGGCCTCCAGCCGCATGCTAGCCTGGAGCCGGTAGACCGAAGTCCGTATGTCGAACGCTTCCTCCTCGCTACCACCGCCCTGGGGCTCCGTCCCTGGCTCGGGGGCCACGGGGAACTGTCGTGCTGCCACATCCGCGAGCACCCGCGGGGGCACGGCCGCCACGTTGCTGCCTGGCAGGGTTTCGGAGACGGGCTCGGGGGCGAAGGTGCTTCTGGGCAACACGCAAGCGGCGGCGCGAGGTCCGCTCTTCGCTTCGAAGGCGCCTTCGCTGAGGAAGGCTGGCCGCGGGCCGAACGCGCTCTCCTGACCCACGCGCTCCCGCTCAGCCAGGCTTTGGGCGCTCTCGGACAGGTCAGGAGCGGTTTCGGTGGCTATGGTCATCCACCCATTTGTCCCTGCACTAGAGGATTCCTCCTCATTACCGTCCCCTTCCTCCCTAGCACTATTTTCAGCAGTTAGCGGTGCTGAAGCCTCTTTTTCCCCGGGATTTCCCAACGCAAACGTGGCTGTCCAAACCGTAGGCGTGCTGCTTTTCCTCCTCCTTCCCATCGACCCCGCAGACACAGGGCTCAGCACATCCTCTATCACGGTCGCTTCCTGGGTTGTGCTCACCAAGTTTGCCCCCACGTCTAAACTGGAAAAATTTGTCCAAGATCGTAGGGTTGCAGGCATTTCACTGCCGATTTGCGCATCAGCCTTTTCAAATACCTTTGTCCCCTTCTCGCGGGCCGGCTCGGCTGATCTTTCTGTTGGGCTGGCTGCATCGGGATCGTCGATGAAAGCCATGCCCTCCGCCGCCACCGCAGCGAAGAAGTTTTCTTTCTTCAGTTCTGGTTTGAGCCTGCTGGTCGCAAAGGCATCGAAGGTATCGTCCCACTCCGAGAGGGGAGGAGGGACGGCGGGTTTCTCATCCGGAGGAGGAAGGTCTCCTTCCGATGGGGGAGTCGTTTCTGGAACGGGGACACAAACGCTTTTGGCTGGAGACTCCTTCTCCGAGTCTTTATGTCTTAGGGAGGCAGAGGGACTGCAATCCTCAGAGGAATAAAAGCTCCCAGCGACCTCTGTTGAAGCATGCGGCCCAGACGGGAAACTAGAGAAAAAGTGAGTAGGTGAAGGAGAATTTAGTACCTGGTCAGCGAGGAGGTCCTCAAAGAAGGGATTGCTCTGCAGGGAGTTGAGGAATGGGTTGGTAGGGGACAAGCATCCGGACTGACTGTCTCCAATAGCGGGAGAGAGGTTAGCGCTTGGCATGCTAGCGAGATGGGCTACAGCGGCAGGAGGAAACTGGGCAGGGGAGCAGGGAGGAAAATGAGAAGGAGCATCTGAGCTGGTTTCTACCTGAGGAGACACTTCCAGGCTGTGGAGGGAAGACAAAACAGTCCTCCTGGTTAATGCTGTGACAGTGCTGTAAGCATACACCACACACACTACAAACGCTCCGGTTCAAAGCAATGCAATGATCAAATACATACTCGTCTCTCTTGTTAGGCAGAGCAATGATTATGGAGTCAAGGCGTGGAAAGGGCATGCACGACAAAAAGGAAAGGGCAGCCCTTCTTCTAGAACAGTCCTCCAAATTTTCCCTTTCTGCCTCAGCAAGCCCTAAGACTCAGGAGCCCGAGAGGTTTTTCCCATCTCCCAAGGACTCAGCTCATTTTTTTTTGTCCCAGCGCTGGTGCATACCCAGGGCAGGCTGCGCACAAGGAGCCGGGCTGGGCTCTTGGAGCAGGATTACTTGAGCCAGTAAGAGCACGCAGGAGTGAGTCCTTCCCACTTTACCCCAGTGCCTCGTTACTCGTTTGGCAACATATCAGGACGACGGCGGCCGCGGCGCTCCCTCTCGCACAGCAGGGAGGGTGGCGCGGCTGCGGGCGGCCAAGGAACAAGAGCCGAGCAGGAGGGAGCACGCGGCCGGGATGCGGCCCTGGCTCCGCTCTTGACTCTGCCCAGCCTCTCCGCACGCCCTCCATCACCTCCCGTCTGCCCTGAGGTCCCGAGATGCCTGAACCCCTGCGGGGGACCCCACGGAGGAAGGGATTCGGCACAGCTCGAATTCAGACAGTCAGTCTCCTCCTGCGCCTCGCCCCGAGTCAGGCAGCCAGCTCTTTGCTGCCTTTTCGAGGGGGACTACGCTGACCTTTGGGATTTCATTGATCTTCCTTTGGGAACTCCTCCAGCAAGGAGCATCACCACCCCTGAGGAAGACTTGCCAGGCCAGGCCGGCCGGCCGGGAGGTTTTCACATCGCAAAGGGTGCGGCGTGGACACCCCGTGCCCCAGCCGGCGCTCCGACTGCCGCGCCCCCTCCTTCTCAGCCCCTGGCCCCTTGACTCACCCCTGCCAGGAGCAATCCCGGCCCCAGGACAGGGACACCCGGCTCAGGCACGTGCGGCCGCACTGCCCCGTAACCGAGCCGGTGGGATCGCTTCCTTCTGCATCGGCCACGACAGCCGAGCTTCAAAGAGATGCCAGTCTTGGCTTGGGAGAAATACGGACATTGATCAGCCAGCCCTGGGCATATCAAAGTTTAACGAGGAATGAATAAAGTAATTGCTTTGCCAATACGCACGGGGTATGTCCAGCCCTGGGGCTGCATCGTGGTATTTCCCTGCCTCACCCGAGCTGCTGATAGGGATCAGAGGCGGCACTGGAAGATCACGATCAATGCGCTGTCAGATGGCAAAGTTGCTTGGACAACTATTTTCATCTCTTCTTAGGGATGCACAAAAAGCCTTAGACATTTTAAAGCGCAAAAATGCCATCTTGAGGCAAAAGTTAACGATGTGTGAAGGTGCAGCCACCATCGGTTGCTTTTAAAACAGGCAGGGTTACGTGCCGGCAGCGCGCCTTGGACCGTGAGCGATGCACAGGCGGGCAGGAGCCCGTGCACGACGCCGCAGCGGGGTAGGACCCACTTCTTCCCACCCCTGGCAGCTTCAAAGCCCCCCTCACGCATCACCTGCTGAGCAGCTACCTTGGGAAGGTGCCTGTTTATGCAATCAGTGCCACCAAAGTCCCCCCCGTCCCAGTTTTTAGGTAGGCAACACACACAGCAAGCGGCGGAGCACGACAGGCTCAACTCCAGCACCCCCCAGACGCTACGCCAGGTACTGCTTAGCAGAACTAGTCATTCAGGCACAAAACAAGGCCCAAACCCTTCATTTCCACTCCAACCTGCAGCTCGCTGGGTGCTGCGGGCAGAGACAGCTCGTGGGTGCCCTCTCCTGCTGTCACCAAGCAGCAGTGGTGGCCGTGGCGCAGGTGCCCATCCCCGCGCAGCCCGGTTGTGCCGCGTCTCCGCGTCCTCTCCCCGCTCGGGCCACCGGTGTGTCGCAGGCTGGAAAACCCATTGCGGGCAGGCAGGCGCCTCCGCAGAAGATAACTGAGCAGCCCAGCTCTCCCTGCGTCTTTTAAGCTCTTGGTGAGCAGAGAAAACCTCCAGGAGAAGCAATGGGAGAAGGTGATGGAGGTGGTGATAGACCTTTAGGCACAAACCACCCCAGAGGGACCGGCAGCCGCTCTCTGCTTGGGAATAACCTCTCCAGGCGTGCTGTGACCTGGGGATCGGCGTGTGGCTGGGGTGCTCCGCATCTGAACCCTGCCTCCAGCACAAGACCCGCTCCGGACCGTCCGCAGGCCTTCCTCGCTGTTCTGTAAAAGCCCATGAGGCAGCAGCGGCGCAGCACGACAGCGTTTGCGCAAGGAAACGGGGCAGCCCAGCTCTCTGCCACCGCTGTTTGGTGTTTGCCATCCTGAAGGTCTCAAGGCTACGGCCTGTATTGACCGAGTCCCTCGATTCTTCTGGTTTTCTGAAGGCAGAAGGTGCAGACAAATGCCTGCAGCTGCTGGGTGGCTCCGTGCTCCTCAGCTGGACACACACGCTGGAGCACAGGCTCCTGTTCGCTGCCACTTGCTGCAAATTGACCTTTTTCCCTAACCATCCTCAAATGTAAGCTCTCCAGAAGCGGAGCACAGCTGCCCATGACGCGAGGTCCAGCTGGGTGAGTTCGCAAGATCCACAAATGGGTTTTATCTGTGGTGGAACAGGGCAAAACACGGCAAATTTTCCTTTCCAGCTGGAAAGGGAAGGTGGCGAGGTCCAGCCTGAAACACCCCGATCCCAGGGTGGCTGCAAACAGCACACGCGCTGCCCTACCTCTGCCTGCTCCTGCGATTGCTCCTTCTTGCCGGCGCTTGCTTTAATGTTTTGGTCCAGATTAAGATCCCTCATTTGTGATTCTGCTTAAAGAGCATTTAGTGCTGAGTAAGAGCAACCGAGGCCTGATCCAGCCAGCTCTGCTGGGCTCTAGCACTAAATGGCTACAGAGCATTAATCAGCTTCAGGCTCCTAATGAGTGCTTGCTGCTAACGACCTTCACAGCTGCCAGAAGGCTGATGGTTGAAGTTCCTTCGCCAGGGTTTGGCTGAGGCCAGAGCAGCCCCTCGCCCAGGCAGACACGATGGGCAGTGCCCCGAGTTGCAAATCCTCATCCGCAGAGGTAGAGAAACAGCTTCAAGGTCTCTTCAAACGCACCCGAGATGACCCTGTCTTCCTTCCCCAAGCCATGACGGGGCTCAGGGGGTGCTGGGCCTGCTGAGAAAGAGCAGCTCTCGGCCACGCCAGCAAGCTGGTCCCAGCCCCGAGCTGCTGCCCGCGCAGTCCGGGCCAGCAGAATCAGGATGGTGCTTTCAGCACCCCCCCGAATGCCCCATGCCCGTCGTGACCTGCACATCAGCGTCAGGATGCAGCAAAAGGAAGGTTGCACTTTGCCTGGGAAACAAGGGGGTGAACACGAATCTTTCCTTGGAGGGAAGGAAACCAGAAGCCATGTAGCTTCTGGCTCCGGCGCAGGAGGACCCGAATCTCTCCCCAACCAGGCAGCGGTCCCGTATCATCCTTCCCCAACATGTGCAGCCCAAGCCAAGCTAAAGATATAAAGACAGAACTGAATTCCATCTTTTTTTGTCCAATTCTGGTTTTCCTCCTCCAAAAAACCCTACTGAAGTTTCCTTTCCGCTGCCCGTCCCCGTTCCTGCTGGGACCCACCGCGGCTCGCTCGGGGGCTGCACAAACCGCTCTCAGCCGCAAACTCCCGGCCGCAGAGCCCGCGTCTTTCCCCTGGGTTTTCAAAGCACCGATTGCACCGTCACCGTTCAACCCCTTTCCTCGGGACAAGCATCCCCCGGGTTGGTTACCAGCCCGGCGCTGGCAGCAGACCCGCTCTCCCCACGAATAACCCACCCCGCAAAAAGCCCCGATTCCCCTCTCGGATGAAGGATGCTGGAAGTGCTCAGCGAAACGAGGAGCCGAGGACGGCGGATTCCTCTAGAGGGAAACCTCCGCTTGCAGCAGCCTGATTGAAGATCTTTGCTGCATTGAAACGCTGACTCACCCTCCTCCTCCCCTACCCCAGCACGCAGCTCCGCCAGCCAAAATAAATAGCGGGTACCTTTCTGCCCTCATTTATTTGTTTGGCAGCACTTCACAGACGCGTTTTAGCCTCTCAGCAGAAAAAAAAAAAGGAAAATAAAATATTGCTGAGCAACCCCCTGATGGAAAGTCTATTTGAAACAGCTTGTTCAATGCCGGGAGATTTTTTACCCTACAGATCGCAGCCTGAATTTCAGGCTGAAGGCAGCGGCCCCAGCTCCGCGGTCGCAGAGGCATCGCCCCAGCCATCGCAGCCCATCTGCAAGAGGGTGGGTAACTCTGCACCGTGAAGATAAAGAAAAGAGCACGCGCGCTGAATAAGCAGGGGTTTGGGGAGGGCTCAAATCCAGCCATAACGTGCCAAGGTTAAGAGCTGCGCTGAAGCTCAAGTGGCAAATCCCTCCTAGGAGGGCTGGATCCAGGGGAATGCCACGACCCTGCCGCTCACAAGCTGCTTTTTGCAGCATTTCCCTGCAGACGAGCACGCAGCCGGGGCTCGCCGTGAGCCGGGGAGGGTGGAAAACCAGCAGGACTGGAGGCCCCGGCGGCGGCTTCAAAGCCTGGCAAGGATCAGGAATTTCCTCCCACCGGCGCGAGCGAGGCTGGCACGGCAGGATTTGTGCGGAAAGGGGTTGGGAAGAGATGGGTACGGCAGCCCGGGACATTTTTGTACAGGGTGGGAACCCAAGTGGGAAGGAGTCAGAGAATCTATGCAAATGCTGCTTTTTTTTTGGAGAAGTTTAGCTGTCCGTGCAATAACCACTTTGTTTTCCCCTTGGTCCTCACCTGCCCATCATCCCAATTAAAACAGACAAGTCCTGCTTTATAGAGATTTGCCCCAAACCCACAGGAATTAAAAAAAAAAAAAAAGAGCAGAGAGAGGATCTGGGCAGCAGGAGCCCAGGCAGATGCAAAGTGTTAACCCCAATACCCGCTTTTAGGGGTGGGAGTGGGGCTGTGCTCGGTCTGGACGGCTACAAAGCAGATTTGTCTCACCGGGGCTGAGCTGGTGCCAGCTTAGGATCCGATTCACCACCCTGCTTCATGTCCATCCCTGGGAATGCAGGCTCAGGAGGCGAAAGGAAGGCAGAGGCATTTTAAGGGCCATTTTTCACCCTTGCAGGCTCCCCGCACCCCTCGTGCCAGAGGGAAAACGTCCAGCTCCATCCCTGATCATTTTTACCCTGACTGATCCGATGCAGGCGTGCGGTTTTGCAGCTCGCGCAGATACAAGACCTGCGCCAGAGATGTGGCCCTGACGGCTCCCGCGATGGCCTCATCCGCAGCATCGCCGTTATCCGCGACGCCCTGATTCTCAGGACACGGTGCTCCTCTTCATCAAACTCTGCAGCCTGCCAGGTTCTGCTCTGCCAGTCCCCGGTAACGCTGCTTTGGAGGGGGCTGTCCCACGCATCGGTGTTCAATCCCACCAAGCTCACCTGGTTCACCTGCGCTGCTCCCCGCTGCCAGCCTGTCCGAGGACCGTGCTCCAATCCTTCAAAACCTTCTTCCCATTTCCAGCACTTAGGAAATGTACTTTTTAGGAGTACATGATGAAGAGTGAGGAATTCGAGTCAATATTTGGCCTCACCGCTGGATATAAGGGTAGGGACTATGGAAAGAGGAGCGACAACCGAGGTGGGGAGTGATTTTACATTTTACCCCCATGAAAGCAGCGACGGAGGGAAGGGGCTTTAACCTGCAAATGGCACTAATGCAATTATTTTTACAAGAGAGAGCGCAATTTCTCTTTTTTCCTCTTGCCAAGCATGAGATGCAGCCTCATTTTATCATCCCAATTCACGCTGCAGGAAGCAGGACCTGTGGAGCTCTGATAACATTGTAGGAAACCCTGAAAATAGTTAAACCAATTGTTTTCGCCCCAGGCCTTGCCTCAAATAAACCTGCTGAGCTTCTTCCTTACATACAACCCTTGACCACACAACCTTAAGAACAACAAACCCCAAACAGTCTTTTATTCAGGTCTCCAAAGAGCAAACACTATCTTCCTACTGCTTCCATTGAAGCCAGTATCAAAGCCCGGTAGCCGCCACGGATTAGCGAAGCCGGGGCAGAAAGGCACAGCCTTTGGGACCTGATTCCCCCTCAAAAGCAGCGAACAAACACGTAAATAAGGGCTGAAGGCAGAAATGTCGAGCCCTCTCCCCGGGTAAGAGAGCGAGCAGGTTTGCAGTGCGCGCTTGCCGATGGCTCAGCAAAAACAGCCCGGAACAACAGAAACCCTTTTTAAAGCTGAAGTTAAAACCAGCCAAAAGCCAGCGGCTTCCTTATTTTAGAAAGGGTGTGGTTTTGCAAGAGCAAGTGGTTACAGACAAGCTGTGCCAAACTTGTCTTAGCTGCAGGCCAATTTAAACCTTAACGGTAAAGGATCTTTCTAATTACAGACCTTTTAACTAATTACAGGTTGAGTTTTTTGGTCTTGCAAAGGTGACTGCTTTTGATGCCCTCTCCCCACGTTCAGCTCCGGGTGAAACTTGACCTATCCACAGTGGGCAAAGAGGTGAGGAGATGCTGCTTGCTCAGCTGATAGGAGCTGCAAAGCTGAAGTTTCCAGAATCAGGAGAGCAGGAGGGAAAAAATCCTTTCTGCAGGTAAGTCAAAGACTTAAAACTGCTCGATTCAGAGGCTGGTTCTCTCTCCAAAGCAAAGGTTAATCCATCTTCAGCTCTAGAAGTTATGCTGGTAACTGAATAGCTCCTCCAGGTGCAGAGGGACATCCATAAAACACCCACAGATAAGCACTGCTAACTTTTCAGTCGCACGCTTGAGAGACCACGCGCATCTGATTATCCCGATACGGATGGCACCAGACCGTACGTTCAACCTGACGCCGTCAAGACCTAATAAGTTCTTTGACAGCTTTGACTCGGATCGGTGGCATGGCCCACAAGGTCGTTCAGTGTAAGGAAGGAGAATAAAATGGAAAAGTTAGAGTTCTGTATAATTAGAATAAGTAGTGACGTCGTAATTAATGCCCAGAAAAAATGAAGAGCCAGGAAAGCCAGACTAGAGACAGTCCATCTCCCTGTGATGATGGAAAGGCCATTTTTCCATCAAATGAGACTCGGTCACCATCTCCACCGCCCAGCCTGGGCCGTATGCTCGGACAAACGCTTCTGGTAACGTTCCCCAGAGGTGCTCATCCACCCCGGGCCCCAAAGCCCCGGCCGCTGGGCTTTCCTCCTCCCAGCCAGGCAGCTCTAGCACTTCACCATCCCCCATTACAGACTTCTCCTAACGACTACCTTAAATCTCCCTTGCTACAGTTTAAGCTCATTACTTCCCATTTTCAAATTGCAAACTGCAATTAAAACCCATTCAGATGCTTATGAACGCCCCGAAAGGGGCCCCTGTGAATTTGTTCCCTCCAGCCGGTGCTGCTTCAAAGCAATTCCTATTTTTCGGAGAGAAAAACCCAGCCGGAGAAGCTGCTGTCGCAGGGCTCATCCAGGTTTCTCCTTACAAGACAGCCTGCAGACAGGGTCCTCGGCACGCCATGGCAAACCAACTCTAAGCAAAGCTTAGCTTCAGCTTAGCTTGAAATTGAACTGTGAGCAATGAAGTAGATTAAAAAAAAGAAAAACACAGAGTGAAAACCCTCTGGGGGAGGAATAACGCTGGGAATGGGTCCAGCAGCTGTCATTTAAAAAAAGGCAGAGGGTTGTTAGAAACCAGCAGTGTTTAAGGGCACCTCTGCACTCACGGTGATTATCCGCTGGGTTGGATGCTACAGGCGTTCGGGAGCCGATTTACAGCCGGATCGGACATCCTTGCCTCGAAGACAGCAGCGTCCATCAGAGGCGCGGGGCAGGCACGGCTCACGCGTCAGGCTGTAACGCACGGCCCGCGTCGGCCTTCGACAACGGCAAAGCAGGAGGAAACCCGCAGGTTCCTCACCCGTTTATTGAGGAAAAGGCTGCAGAGGGAGACGCAGCATCTCCCATCCCGCCACACGCGTGCATCGTAGGCTCACAGTACTCCGCTGGCTGTGGAGTCGCTGCCTGAATACAGCAGGATTTCTTATGGATTTATTTTTCATATGATATCTTTCTATTCTAGGACTTAAACAGCAGATTTATTATCACAAAATGAAAAAAAAAATTAGAAGAACAATCTTGAGTGGTAATATTCTGTCTTCCCTCGATCACAGCATTCAGAGACCAGAGCGCTTTAGTCTCATCCAGAAACAAACCTTGCACTGAGATGTGCCACCAAATAACTACCGGGGTTTCAAGTCTCCTGGGAACGAAGGACCCGTACGCAGGAATGCAGCCCCAGCAGCCCCAGGTCCATCTCTCCTCGAGCGGCTCGAGGACGGAGAGCCCGCATTGTCCCTGGTCCTTCCCTTCCCCATCGCCTCCCCTGTGCGAGCTGGGCTTTGCTCCCCAATGAAAGGGCTCCGGGCCCTGCGAGACGGGGCATTCGTGACGCAGGGGAGCAGCTCCCCGCCTGCCCCAGTGTCCCCAGCTCTGCCCGTGCAGCGTGGCAGCGGGCAGGACCGAGCCTCACCGGCCCTCGCGGCTCCTCTCCCATCCTCGTGCCGACGGCACACGCTCCTCTCGAGGGACCGCGTGTGGCACACAGGACAAGGACGCGTGGCCTTGGGTCCTCGGGAAGGGGGGGTGGCAGCACGTCCTTGCCTCCCGTTGGCCTTAAAGACCACTACGAGCACAACATCTTCTCGTGGGGTGAGGAGAGGAGGACTTTTGGGGCTGCCCCTGTTCCGAAGCCGCGCTCAGTGATGCGCTCACCCCCTCGCTTACGTCTGAGCAGCGCTTTAAAAGCAGTTTAACCCATGTGGGAATCTGGTTAGGTTGAATAAACCGTGAGTGCCCTCCTCATTAAAGGAGGCTTAGACTGAATTAAAATCCTTCTGCTTAATAAATTAGGTTAAAGTCAGCCCAGATTAGAAAATCCCTATAATAAATCAACTCTCTAGATTCAACCAGCTCTCGACTGCTAGTTATTTTCTCTGGCTGCTTTTAACCCCATTTTCTCCCTCTCTCTGCTAACACTGCACCGGGCTCTCGGTCAACCTCTGGACCCCCAGCTCAGCTGCCGGGGGCTACGGGGATGGACGTGGGTGACGCACTGTCGCGATAAAGCCCGCACAGGAACAGCAGGAACGCCACGTTTTGTGTGCCACAAATACGGTACTGAGGGTTTGGAGGGACGAATCATCACACAAAGCGAGAACAATTAGAGATTCATAATCGGGAGGAGGGAAGGCTGGGGTGGGATGGGAAGAGGAAAGAGCAGGGCTGGGATTAGTTACTTCAGAAATATTAATAATATCTCCAGTTACCAAAGTACCGCACCCCCAGGCCAGACCAGCGACGTAGAGGGGGTGGGACGTTAATAAAAAAACGTGATTACATGTCACTATGTCCCGCCTCCTACACTGACTGCCAGGGAAGCTTTGTTAGCTAATTAAAGGATAACGATCCCTTACTTCGAGGCCACAGAAACACTTGGCGTGACCATGCTGAGCCTCACCGCTGCAGAGGGAAACATCTCCCTCTCCATGAAGAAATCCCTCCCTTCCCCAACTGGGAAACACGGCCCGGGAGGGCAAATAGAGTTGGTTTGTGGCAGAAGCCAGGGGAGGATCCAGGAAAAATCACCCTCCCTTTGAGACATTTAAGCCCAAGGAAGCATTTCCCCCGCTATCATCTTGTCTGAGCAATGGGGACCGGTCCTCTGCTGATGCTGGAGAGCATTTAACAGCGCAGCCGCTGAAGACGGGAGGCTGGGGCAGCTAGTTAATGGCCTAGACGTCAACACACCCGTTTCACTGACCTGGGTTTCTGCGGGGACTCTTTGGGCTCCTTGGAACCGAACCAGCTGCTGGTTTTATTCCTCTCCTCTCCCCCCGCCGTCGCGTGGACGGACGAGCCGTGGGAGGGTCCCACTTTCTCCCCCTGGCCTTTGCTCCCCACGTCACTCTTGTTGCCCCCGTGGTGGAAGAGGCCGCCCTTCGCTTTCTTGTCTTCCTTCCTCATTTCCTCGGGTTGTTTGTCCTTCGTCGTTTCCGTGGAGAAGACCATGGGTGCTGCAGCTTGAGTCGGCTTGTTCTCTAAGCGACTGTTTTCTTCCATCTTGGCTCTGCCCAGATGGTTACTGAGAGTGACGGCTTTCGTGGAGACCTTGAGCTCTTCTTGCAAGACTAAGCTGGGAGGAGACGGGATGAACCTGGGCTCGTCTCTCTGCTGTGTCCTCTCAAAGTTGCTGACCCCCCAAGGCACCTCGTGGGAGTCGGGATGGAGGGGAGTGAAGCCGAAGCCCTCCTCCTGCCGCCTGGGGACGCTGGGCACAGACAGCGGCGCAGAGCTCTGCGGGACAGACACGGGGCTCTTTGGTGCAGGCTCGTCGCTGTAAACGTGGCTCCCGTTGATGCAGAGGGAAGAGCGGGACACGGGATCGTTCTTTGGCTTCAGGCTTTGCATTGCTTTGGGCTCCAGGACCGGGCTGACTTGGGAGACATCGTCACTGAATGCTCTCTTGTGGGTCAGCTTTGGAGACGGCAAGTAGTCTTTCACTGGGGGAAATAAAACACAAAACAGAGGTGAGGCCATCTGAGTAACAGGCACAGGTCCGACAAGCATCGTTATCTCCCACTTGCAAACACTAAAGAGATCTGTGAAATCATACCGGCTTTCTCCCTCCCAGGCTCTACCGGATTATAATTAAATTACTAGAAATGCAAAGCACGGGTGACAAGTATGCGGCTATACAGGCTATACGATATTCTCCCCAAGCACATCACCTCCCACTGCAGGATCCGGAGAGGAGCCTCTCTGAGACGACAAGCCCCTTGTCTGAGAGGATCTGAGATGGATAATAAATGCAAGAATCGACCCAGAAGCTACTTAAAGGGCTTATGCTTCCGTGTGATTTAAGAGTTTGCATTGAATAAGCGACGAGGAGCCTCTGAGCTCCGCTGCGACAGGCCAGGCTGCTGCTCTGCCTGAGCTCAGCCAGGAGCGTCCCGCGCCTGCTTCTCCCTCCCGCTGCCTGACCCTGCGGCTATTGCTGCCGCTCAGATCTTTGGGGTTACGTGGGGAGCCCGCTGAGAAGGACTGCCTGGACTTTAGGTGGCAGGCAGCTGCTCTCCCCTCCCAGCCAGAGATGCCGCCTCCTTCACCACGACGCGAGGATGATGGGACCAGAGCGGTGCCTCCGCTCGCTCTCCGGCCGCGCGCGGGAACGTCACCCAGCAGAAACCGAGAGGCATCGCGCGGGCGGCTTCACCAGCACGGGGAGAAGCAGCACGCACCCAGGGACTCCCACCCAATATGGGAATTTGCTGTCTCCAGCCAATTAAACCATTTAATTATATATTTTGTTTTCAAGGGACGGCAAGAATTAATTCACTACAAGGGCCTTTTTTGTTTGCAAATCGCCGCTCTCCGAGCGCCAAGAGCTCGGATTGCTTTAATCACCGGTCACTGTTTCAGCTTTGCCTCCAAGCCGGAGGCGTCTCATTAGACAGCCGGGCAGCAGCGCAGCAGCAACGTGTTCTGCGTCACCCAGGGACTTACTGCTGTCAGCGTTAGCGACCTGCTTTTAGGGGGCAGAGAAGAAACGGTCCTAAGGAACCCTCATAGCCTGCAAGCCCTGCAGCATCAGCGGAAGGCAGGCTGTTCATAGACAGGTTCAGCACGAAAAGCAAAATCTTAGATGTCTGCCCCTGTTCTGGCAAGCACGTTACTGCCAGCAGGCAGAAGGCCTCGGAGGGTTTGTGCAGGATGCCGCTTCTAGAGGCAGCTAGAGCACAAGGCTGGGGAGGGGCGGCTGGGGGAGCTGGGGGTGCTCAGCCTGGAGAAGCGGAGGCTGAGGGGAGCCCTCATCGCTCTCTGCAACTGCCTGAAAGGAGGCTGGAGCCGGGGGGGTCGGTCTCTTCTCCCCAGGAACAAGCGATGGGACGAGAGGGAACGGCCTCAAGCTGCGCCAGGGCAGGGTTAGGTTGGGGATTGGGAAAAACTCCTTCCCCAAAGGGCTGTCAGGGCCTGGCACAGGCTGCCCAGGGCAGGGGCTGAGTCCCCGTCCCTGGGGGGATTTAAAAGCCGGGGAGATGTGGTGCTGAGGGACATGGGTTAGTGGTGGCCTTGGCAGTGCTGGGTTAGCGGTTGGACTCAATGATCTTAAAGGTCTTTTCCAACCTTAATGATTCCATGACTCTACGATTCGTAGGTAAGCAATTAGTTAACAGATTTGCAGGAAAGCCTCAATAGTCCCTTACAAAGAAAAGAAGGGGAAAAAAAACGGGGGGGGGTGGTTAAAACCATTATCCTCTTACCAGAGCGCTCCGTGGACAGACTGCTGTGTCTGCTCGGGGATTTGGTTACCTCGGGAACATTTGCGGCCAAGCCCAGGCTGGCAGAAGAGATGGTGCTGTCGGATCCCAGGGAGGTGTTGGATTGCGTCAGGGATGACTTGCGCAGCTTATTCTTCAAGAAGAAGCCCTTGACTTTGGACTTCTTGCCCCCAATGTCGTAGTCATCCTCCATGTCAAGGGCGCCCATGCTGCTGGGGATGATGGCAGAGGCTGACTCCAAGTCGTATTTCTTCTTGCCTTTCACCTTGTCCTTCAGCTTGCCGAAGGGCGACCGTGGCTTGTCCTTCATCGACAGGTCGAACATGCTGGCCGTGAGGTTGTTGCGCGTAAACTGGATGCTCACCAGGATCTCGCCACGCTCCTTCTCCTTCTTCCCAGCCTTGGAGTGTAGCTTGTGCCACCTGGAGCCAGAGAGGAGAGAAAAGGAAAGGCCCCTCCGTCATTTCCGAGAGCCACAAGCCAGGAAGCCCTCGGGGAGGACGCTGCTGGGTGGGAGCGAGCGCAAGCACCCCAGAAGTCACCTAAGACCTGAGTCAGACACACACAAATGCCAAGCACGGAGGTGTTGCGCAGGACCAGACACCTCCCTGAACTGCGGCGGCTTTGTAAGAGCTCTGTCTCCATCCCCGTCCTACTACTAAATACTGTCCTTCCTCTAAATAACCTGGCAAACACCATCTCGCTCACCCTGGCATCAGATACCGCCGTGTGTTTCAGGGGAAAGTTACTGGTGGCCAAATTTTTGTACGGTCAGTTGACACGTTGCTGTGAGCCCGTGTTCAAAAAAAGACGGTGCTTTGTGCTTGCGTTTTAAATATTCAAGAGCCAGTGACTCAGAACAAATCCTTTCAAGTCAGAGACAGTACCGTAATGGCAAAGGCACTCAACAACATTCATTAAAATAACTTTATGCCAGACCTTCCATGCCTCACCCTAAGTAGAGATGCTGAAGTTTGCCCAGAAGTGTCCTTGCATCAAGCATTTAGAGGATGCTGCATCCCGGGAGCTCTTTACGGGCAGGAGGAGCTGCCATGCAGCACCTACCCTACCCAACCCTACCCTACCCTACCCTACCCAACCCAACCCTACTCTACCCTACCTTACCCTACCCTACCCAGGTTACTGGATTTTTGGGAAATATCTGCATTCCCACAGCCGGCCGATGGCAGTCCCCAGCCTGCAGTACAGCTTTGGGATCTGCGATGACCTGATACGATGGTGGAGGATGCAGCACACCTATATGTCCATCACCACCTCCTCCTCCAAATCCCTCAATTCTGCTGAAATGTCTGTAAAATTTGAGGCAGCCAGAAGCCTGAGCTGAGGAGGGAAAAGGACTTTATTAAACACCCCTGTGCCAGTCACCAAAGCCCAGCACCACACCGCTGGGGCTGCTGATTGCTCCCGAAGGAGATATTGGCCATATCCACCAGCGCAAAAGCTTCAACTGACTCCGCAGCAGGTTACTGGGGGATGCTCCCCGCTGCCCTGCCCCAGACAAAACCCATAACGCAGACTTCACTCCGCAGCTTTGCACACAAAGATGGAAGGAGCATGGGAAAAGCCTCCAAAACATTCACTGCACAAGGGAAAAAAAAACTTCCCAACCTCCATTTAGGGCCACAAAAATGATCCGAGGGCTGGAACACCTCTGCTATGAGGAAAGGCTGAAAGAGCTGGGGGTGCTCAGCCTGGAGAAGAGAAGGCTGCGAGGAGACCTTATCGCAGCCTTTCAATACTTAAAGAGGGCCTACAAGAAGGATGGGGATAGTCTTTTTAGCAAGGCCTGCTGCGACAGGACAAGGGGTGATGGTTTTAAACTAAAGGAGGGGAGATTTAGACTGAACACAAGGGAAAAATTTTTCACGTTGAGGGTGGTGAAACACTGGCAGGGGTTGCCCAGAGAGGTGGGAGATGCCCCATCCCTGGAAACATCCAAGGCCAGGCTGGACGGGGCTGTGAGCACCCTGATCTGGTTGGAGATGTCCCTGCCCATGGCAGGGGGATGGACTGGATGGGCTTCAAAGGTCCCTTCCATCCCAAAGCGTGCTGTGATTCTATGATTCTATGATTTAGGGCCCAGTCCTTCCGCAGGGAACAGCCTGTGCACTGGCAGGGCAGGGAGCAACCCCCGGTACACGATGGGAGAGGGGTCTTGCCTCCTGCCAGCTGGAATGAACGGCGGGTGAGAGGACACCAAAGCAAGAGATGCCCAGCAGCACCTTCTAGTTCTCCGTTTCACCACGGTACCACGTTCAGACAGGGCAGCACGAAACACAGGCCATGAGGGAACCATTTCTTCCCCAAAACCGCTGCCGATGCAGTGGTCCTTCGCTCCCTTCTCCTCCCGCGAGGTGCCCCGTCTTTCTGCCCCGGTTCCAGGCTCCACTTCCCGGGGCGGCTGCAGCGGGATGAGCGGGTCTCCAGCACAGCCGCTGCCCCAGCAGCTCTGATCCCTCCCGGATCAAAGTATTAAAATTGCCCTTAACAAGGCGCAAGGAAATTTGTAGGTTCAGGACAGACCCTATTTCTCCGTGACATGCTTCAGGGGTGAAAGACACAGGAACAGGAGGTGGAAGAAATTTCTAGACCTGGGTTAACAATTTCCCAATGATTTCCCAGAAAATAAAAATCCCGGCGGTGTCTTACATCCACTCGAAAAGTGAAGTCACTGAAAATTAAAAAAAAAAGGGGAACAGAAAATGTGAAGGGACGGAGACGGGTGTGGCCACGCTGAAATCACCAGGGCGAGGAGAAAACTTGAATCGGGTCCTCCCGAAGTTTCTGAATTACTGCTGGGGAAGTTATCGCATCTCGGGGGAGCTGGAAAGCCTGGGGAGCCTACACCGTACCTCGGGAAGGGGGCACAAACCCCCTACCTCCCTGCCGGGATGCGAGGATAACTAAAAGGAGCGTACAGCTGCAAGTACCCAGGTCCTTCACCATCCAGTTCTGCTGCCACCGAAATGCAGGAGGGACAGCGCCTGGGACTTTGCCGGGCACAGACGCGGGGTTAAATCCCGAGCAAACCCATTCCTACCCCTACCACTTGCTTATCCCACTCCCATACGATGCCCTTTGAAATATTTTCAGTACCCAGGCTTCAAGCTTGAAACTATCCAAGCGTGCAGAAAAAAAAAAAAACATGAAAAAAAGCAGCATTAACCCCTTACAGCAAGGCAACAGCCGCAAAGAGACGCTCCAACGGGCTGATCCGCTGCCAGGGGAGCAGGAGCAGGTGAGTCAGGCGGACTCTTCCCGTAGGAGCGGTGAGAAAAAAGCAGCTTGGAACAGGCTGCGGCCACAGCACATCAAATATTACACTGTTCTGTTTGATGCAAGACCTGGAAGAAGTTCAAGCGGGAAGGGCTGCAGCCGCCTGCCAGCTGGGAGAGGAGAGATTCAGGGGCTGAATCATTTAGCAGGAAAAAAAAAAAAAAAATCTTGCAAGTAGTTTTTATATCTGATGTCATCCCATGGAAAAAAAAAAATAGAGAGAAAATCTGGGTGGATTAACATAAGGAAAGGCACAAGCTTGAGGATGATGAGATGTAACAGCTCCTAAGAGCCCTGCGCTGGCTCAGCTCACATGGATACGCTCTCAGCATCTCCCGTCCCATCGCTTATAATGTTGTGGTCATTAAAATTAATTCGGGTGCTCGGCGGCGACGCCTTTGGAAGAACAAGCCTTAAAACCTGATCTGCTTCAAAAAGCGTCTGTTCAAGGAAAAACCTCTGCTTATGCTGGCGCTGGATTAAGGAGCTATTTTGGGTTCCCAAGACCTAATCAGCAGTCGGCAAGCAGTCGGGACTACACCTCAAACAGGGAACAGAGCTATTTTTAGGCTGAGCTCTAAGTTTATGGCACAAGATGAGTGTTTGGGAGGATTAAGTTGTTCCATGTTGGGTTACTCGTTTTTTTTATGAATCAGTTCCAGTGGAAACAGGAGGTGCAACCACTGCCTCGGCCGGGATGCAGCAGGAGAGCGGGATCGGGGCAGTTTCGAGTCCCAGCCCAGCTAAACACAAACTCCCACAGCATCTTTTCACTATTAACCCATCCCACAGCCCTCAGTTTCCCACGTTTCCTCCCCTGACCTTGGGAGGAAGCCCTGGGTGGGGGGGTTCTGTATTGGGGCCACCCGAGCGCAGGCCTAGGAGGGGGACGTGATCTCTTTTACGGGACCAGACGATACGCCTGGAAAAACAAACCTGCTTCTGCCCATACAAACCCTTTTCCAGGTCTGAAATAGCAGCCGTGGGCTTCGCAGCTCAGGCTCAGACCAATCGCTCTGAATTTAACCGGGTTATATTAACCAGACTGTGGGAGAGGTGCTGGCACCGAGGAGCGCGGGGAGATGGAGGAAGCCGTGCCAAGCATGGCCAGCGCCAGGGACCCAGGACTGCAAGGACCAGCTTCTCGGAGATGTTTTGGAGGTCTTGAGGAAGGTGCCACCAGCTTGGGCCCAGCTCCTCGCTGCACAGGACACCCAGGACAAGCCACCCGTCTCTGGCCACCTACTCCTGGGCCTGCTGGTCCCATATCAACACCCTCCTCCTGCTCCTTTCCACCCGTCAGCTTCTGCCCACCTCCACTGCAAGGCGATGCTTCTGCTGAGACACCTCGGCCCTGGCCATATGGAGAGCAGAGCTTGCTAAGAGACATCTCCAACCCGCCACGTCCAGGGCACACAGCTCGAGTCAGCTTGAAGACACCTCTCCTACAAGGAAAGGCTGAGAGAGCTGGGGGTGCTCAGCCTGGAGAGGAGGAGGCTGCGGGGAGACCTCAGTGCGGCCTTGCAGTGCTTAAAGGGGGCCTACAAGAAGGATGGGGACAGACTTTTTAGCAAGGTCTGCGGCGACAGGACAAGGGGTGATGGTTTTAAACTAAAGGAGGGGAGATTTAGACTGAACACAAGGGAAAAATTTTTCACGCTGAGGGTGGTGAGACACTGGCAAGGGTTGCCCAGAGAGGTGGTGGATGCCCCATCCCTGGAAACATCCAAGGCCAGGCTGGACGGGGCTCTGAGCAACCTGATCTGGTTGAAGATGTCCCTGCCCATGGCAGGGGGATGGACTGGATGGGCTTTGAAGGTCCCTTCCATCCCAAAGCATTCTGTGACTCTATGAACTGCAGGTTCAGGCAATTCGTTTTTGCTGAAAAACCCTACATTCTTCCCTCTTACACCCCACGGGTCCAGCGCCTCTGTGCGTCGGGCGCCTGCTTGCAGCATGGCACCATGCTGGGTGCGCATCCCCCCCCCAAAGGCAAAGGGCTTCTCCCAGCATCACCCCAGGATTTGCCGGCCACGGGTGCTGCGGCAGGGAAGGGGCAGGCGGGCACCCAGGCCCCGGGGCTCTCTGCAGGGGGAAGGAAGCAGCAACCCGCCCCAGCACACAGGGACGGGAGAGGAAACCTCAAACAGAAAACTCCCCGCAGACGCCCCGGAAAGGGGAAACAACTGGAGGCCCCTGCGAGCTCTCGGGCAGCTCCTGGGAAGCGAGACGCGCTCCGAGGGTTTGCAAGCTCGCATCCCGCCGCGGTAACGCTGCTTGCGAGCGCTGATGTACGGCGGAGGGCTCCCCAACCCCCCTGCCTGGCTGTGCACGCTCATTTAGGTCACCGTGTTTAATCAGCACAGCTGAACTGCCTCCAGTTTCACTAAAACCCTCTCCTGCACGAAGGCTCCTCTCTCCTCCCACTTGCCTCCACTGAGAGTCAAGGAGAACGGCGAGCCACGCAGCACGGCTGCCAAAAGGCAGGTTTGGGAGGAAAGGCAGAAAGCACCCAGCGTCTATTTTTACATTTGCTGTTGCCAGGATCAATCGGAGCGGCAAGGGAGGCACGGAGAGCAGAACACAAAGCGCTGCTGTATCTCCAGGCCCCCAAAAAACACGTGCTTTCCCTCATCCTCCAGCAGCATCCCGTACCGGAAAGCCAGCTAGTGCTGAGCAAAGGGAAAAAACACCCTGGCATGGAAACAAGAGCGTAGGAGCTGTTTGTTAAGGAGGGAAAGCAACCCCACGGAGGATGCCGACGGGATGTATTTGCTCGGGGTCAGCGCCTGGTTCGCGCCGTCCTCCCTCCTCTGCTCTTCGGCCTCCGCTGGGCTGCAGGTGACCGTTCATGGGGGAGCCCCCGCTCCTAGAAACCTTGCGTTGGGGATCCAAGCTACAGGGGGAACGGCTTGGGCAGTATTTTCTCCCCGTCAATGAGAAAACTCGTTTGGGTTTATGAGACACCTGGTCTGCGTGGGCTGCCCCAGCACCTCCCGGGATGGGAAGACAAGCGGCTGGGGTGAAAGAGGACACAGAGCCAACCCTTATCAGAAAGGCAACGCTGATCGCGATCCGAGGCTTTCTGTCACCTTGTCCCTTCCCCGTCCCCCTCCTGATCAAGCCACTCCTTCAGCACAAAACCAAGCAGAAAGCCGAAGCCCCCATCCTGTCCGCAGCTTCGCAGCTCAGCAGCTCAGCATCCCAAAGCCCTGGGGTGATCCAAGCTCGTTTCATCGGTTCGGGATTACTACAGCCGCACGCAACATCACGCAGGGGAGAAAGCCCAGCAACACTGGGGCGAGATCAGGCGAGCAGGGCAGCACGGCAACACGGCTCTCAGCGGTGCCATGGGCACCGTCAGGGCCCCATCCTGCCCTGCGCTCAGGGAGGACGTGGGTCCCCCCAAGGAGGACGTGGGTCCCCCCAGGGAGGACCACCTTTGCTCTCCCATGGGTCCGGTTGGGGTCCCCAAGAGATCCCCATCCACCCTCCAGCTCAGCTGGACCTACCTCGCCCCAACAGACCTGTCCAACGCACCCTGGGGACCTTCAGCAATGGTTCTCCAGTTTTGCTCTCAGACTGGTCCCAGTGCTTTACCAGCAGTAAGTTCAAGAGAGCTTCCTTGGGTGGTTAAGTCCCTTAGCGATTCGCGGTGGTCACAGATGCACACGGGGAAGGATGCGCAGCTGGAGCGTTTCTGCAGCGTTTCTAGAGCGCTTCAGCCATCAGGTGCTTCCCAAAAGCCTCCCAAAACCACTCGGCGTTGGCAGGGTGGTCGGGGTTCGCCTCAAACTGAGCAGAAATGCTCCTGCCCCGCACAACTCAGCCGCCCGAGCTGCAGTACCGAACAGGAGACTGCCCAACGCGGAGCCAATGCCTCTTCCCCCACCGCACCAGCCTGTCATTTACTGCTGATTCATCCCCGCAGCAAGGTCGGCCTGGCTTATGAGAAGAACCCCAAGTCTTTAATTAAAGACTACTTGGGCCCCTACGGTGACAGAGCAGGACGGAGGGCAGAAAAGGCAACCCAGGGAAAACAGGAATGTTTGCAGAAGGGGCAGCGCTCCTCCTGGCACAAATCCGCTCGACGGGCACGGCGCGGGCAGCGAAGCGGCACTGCGGTGAGACGAGAGCTGAAGCAGCCCTGCGGAAACACACGCATCGCGTCGGGCCAGGAGGAAGCTCACCTACCCGCGAAGGGAAGCGGAGGTGGAAAACAACCCAACCCTGGGGAGTTTTGTGCTTTTTGTCTGGCTTTGTGTTTTTGACACAGCTTCCCCCGCCGGTGCTGGGAAGCTTTTCTGCAGCGTAGGTTCGTTTCGTGTTGCTTTTGGATGGCCTATTTTGCAAGGTGATCCCTGTAAGCTGCTAAAAGCACAGATGGAAAATAAACACAGGCTGATTCCCCCGCGGATGGGGAAGAAAGGGCTTGAGCGGCTGAGGTGGGAAGAAGTTCATCTCTCCAAACGTTCCTCTGAGAAGTGCTCGAAAACAAACTTGAACAAACCAACCCCCCCCAGCTCGTTAGATAATTCAGCTCACTGCTAACGAAGCAACTCAACCCTGCTGCTCTAATGGGTTCCAGCTTTGACATGACCAACTGGGCTGCTCAGGAGAGCGCTGGCTAAATGGGATGTCAGAAACAAAGAGCAGGAGCCGTGTGCGGTGAGGGGTGCAAGAGGATGGAGCGACGGACTCGGCGCTGGTGCTCCAAGCGATGTGTTACCGGGAGCACGGGACAACCGGGAACCCGCATGAGAAAATCCCACCACTGACTTACACCCGCGCCGGGACAGAGAAGCCGTCCACGCTCTGCCGTGTCCATGCCCTGCTGAAGGGCTCGTCCCGTGACTCGCAGGTCAGGAACAGAGATGTTGTCACTCCAGTGGGTCTCGATGGCAGGGAACAGCCTGCAAACCTGCCAGGCATGATGAAAACCGGGAAAAAAAAAAAACAAACCAGCCCTGCCGGTGTCCACAGCTCACTGGCAAGCCTGGTGCAACACCCAGGCTGCGCTACGGAGCTGGTGCTCCGGGCACGTATCCTGCAGCACCTCAGTGCTCCGCGCACAAGGTCCATCCCGGCAAGGTCCTGAGCACTGCCGCATCCCAGCCGGAGCGGTGCCCCGCAGGACGCTGCCGCCAGGCACCTCCCCTCGGCTACGGGGGGACTGGGGTGGCCCAGACCTGCGGAGCCCCCAGACAGGCTGTTTTATTGACCCTGTCCACCGAGAAGACAGAGGATGGCTGCCCAGCCTCCCCACTGCCCCCAAATCTGCCCCTGCGGCCCCTGGCAGAGGCAAGCAGGGGTGTGCGATGGCACGGAGGGGGACAGTTTTAGGAGCAGGGTAGGCACCAGGGATGGAGAAGAGCTATCGGCCACCAGGACAGTGCTGGCATGAGAGCAAGGGCAGGTAACTTCAGTGCAAATCAATTTAGGCTAAGAAGATCAGAGGCTTTCCCCTCTCTAGCACAGGGTGGGCAGGTAGGAAGAGGAAAGGAGGGAAGATTTAAGGAGCTGTAAAACGGAGCATAAAACATTTATGAATGGAGATAGTAATAGCAGGAGACAGAAAGTGATCTCTTCAGCTATATTTATCCGCATACGCTCCAGAGCGTCCAAGGTTTGCGTCCTCCGAGTTGCAAACAAGCCAATAAACCACGTCTGTGGTCACCGAATGACCTGAACTGCCGGGCCAGCGCTGCCCGGGCACAGCGCGGCTGGGGGACGAGGCCCCCGTGCGAGGATGGGAGAGGAGGCAGCGCTGGCAATCCGCTGACTTGATGCACAAGAAACCAAGGGCACAAAGAAAAATTAAAAAAATAACGAGCCCTGAGCTGACTTTGCAGGATTGCAAAGCACAACCGGCACCGAGGAGCTGCTCCGCAGGTTCCCCCAGCGCACCTGGTTCCCAGGAGCGGCTTCATGCACAACTCAGCGTGCACGGGATGGGCAGGAGAAACCCGTTTTTGCTGTAAATCCTTTTCTACTTCCAAATGGGAAGAGCATCACGGCAGGGCTGGCACGGAGAACCGAGTACCTAGAGGCAACGCGAGGCTTGGGAACGCAGCGCCCGTCCTCCAAAGGGAAAACCGATCCCAAGGGCTTCAGGCAGCTCACAAAACCAGCTACACCCGCTTCGGCAACAGGTCACACGGCGGTTGTTCATTCATCGCATCAACAGACGCTGCAACCCGCTCTCGGGCATGAGTCACGCATGTGAAAAAGGGGGAAAAAGGGAAAAAGCAACAAATCTGAAAGCCAGCAGCAGGTTGCTCTAATTACACACACCTTTACCCTCGGCGGAGACCCACGTGCTGGAAACGCAGAGCTGGGGAGGCGGTGGGATGCTGCTCTGGGGACGGACCCGGGCTGGAAAGGCCATCCCGCTGGAAACCCAGACCCCGTGTCCCCGGCCAAGCTTCTGACAAGCACATTCCCACGGCAGTTATTTGCACACCTTTGCCGAGCACAGGCTCCAACAAGCCCTGGGGCAGGACAAGAGGCGGCAGCAGAGGTTTAAAAGCCATTTTCACTCGACAGACCGCATGTAGAAAGGATGCAAGGTCTTTTTTGGACTGCAATTGTCAAGAAAGCCCCGTGCAGCAGCCGTGCGGAGGCAACAGCCCGTGCCAGCACGCCTGCAACGGAGCAGTGTCCAGAGCAAGAGGATTTCAGCAGGCGAGGTGACACCAGAGCACCCAGAGCCCGTGGGGTTACTGGGGGCAAGGAGCCCGTTTTCCCTTCGTGCAGGCAAGCGCATTTGCAAGCTGGCTACAGCAGATGGGCAGAATAACCTGGTCTAGACACTGCCCTGGCAGCAGCCACGGCATGGATACGCTCTCCACCCCAACTATCTCCCTCCGGTGACAGTGACAAAGAAAGGGGGTGTCTCCAGCAGCCCCCCGAGCTGTGACACACCGCTCCAAGGGACCACGCTGCCAGGGTGCAGCTGAGGGTGCCCGCAGATGCTCTCCTCTCGGGCAATGCTACAATCGAGCAGACTCCCCCAGAAACCATGAAGAGCATCCCCCCCAAAAACTCCTCTCCCGCCGCGGACGCTGCCTTTGAGCCATCCAGCTCAGCCCAGCGTGACGACAGGGCCCCTTGGAGGGCGAGAGGAGCGGCGAGCAGAGCCCACCCTGCCTTCCTGGCCACCAAAGAGGAAGGACTGGCAAGAAATATTGTGCCAGACTCTGTAGGGAAGGGAGGGAGTCACCTTGGAAAGACAAACCGAGGTGGCGAGGCTCCTGAAGCACGGCGTGAGCACTAGCTGAACTCGGCACATGCAATAGCGCCAGCTCCACCCGCGTCTGGAGCTTTGTACCAACAGGTTCGAGGTGTTTTCTGGGCTGGCTACGGGTTTTTCTGCAGCTGCTAAGGGAAAAAGACCGCTGGAGGCAGTTAGGGCTCTGCAGATTAGCCTGAAACACAGAAAGAAGCCTGAATCTGCAGCTTTTTGGTTTTCAAGATGATGGAAGGTGACAGGCCAGCGCTGTCGGCCACCGACAGACCAAACCCAACATGCCAGAGTTGCAAAGTTGGGATCAAGCTGCTCAAATATCTTTTAAAAACAACAGAAGTGGAGCCTTCCTGGAGCAGAACAGAGCAAGGGCCTTAAACCTCTTAAACTGACCTCAGCAACTGGGAGAAAATGGGGTTAACTGGGCAGGCAGGAGCAAGATTAAGCACTGCCACCATTTCAGAAGCATCGTCACTGTCACCTGAGTGCCTCGATGCTTTCCCTGCGGGCTCCCAGCTAGGGGCAAGTGCTTGCCCAGGACAAGCTGGACACCAAGGTCCCTACCCCAAGGCCTGGCTGCCTCCTGCCCAGCCTTGCCTCCAGCAGCGCAGAGAGCATCTCGACCTGATTTTTGGCAGGACTAACCCTCTCCTCCCCCTGCTCGGTGGCGTTTCGACACAGCAGGGCATTTCCTGGGCTTGGCTGAGATGCAACAACCCTCAGAGCTGCCTCTCCAGCCCCAAAACAAGGATTTCATCACAGGCCAGGGCGTCCAAGGAGCTCGCCGCTGCTCTCGGCCACCCCAAAGGCCTTCACCAGCCTTGCTGGGTGCCTCCGATCACAGCCCCTGGGGAAGAGGGCTCTGTTTGCCCTCGTATTAAGACTTTCCATCGCAAAACTATCACGGAACAGCTATTTCCTCTCCACCCCGCTGCAAGGTCTCTTCCTCTCCTAGGCTTAAGGACAGACGTGCAGAGGACACGGCTGCAGCGATTTGGCCTTGGCTCATGCCTGATAGGGAGCAGAAAATGAGTTCCGACCCTGGGTGCGACGCAGCCAGAAGCCAAGGCCGCAGTGGGAACGGCAACAAGCACAAACCACCGCATCCCAGAGAGATGCCACAGCCAAGAGCCCGCAGGCCACAGCGCGCGCTCTGCTGCTAATGATCTCCACTGATGTTAATTCAACGAGGGAGGGCGACGGCCACGAGCACGCCATGGGCTGACAGCAGTCCAGAGGGGCTGGCAGTGGAGATGAGAGCGGGTCCGTGCCCGGGGGAAACACGAGGACAGTGCCACAGAAAGCACGTTACCCACCCGCTCTCGCCACAGCAAGGAGGGGACGTGATGGGTACAACCAGCAAGGGGAAGGGAAAAGTGCCTGATGTGGGGCTTAGCTCAGGAAGGACCAACGGACCGCAAGGGAGCCCCGGCAGGGATTCGGGGACTGTCCCTTGGCCCCGAGGATGCTTCTCGCCCCTCTGAGGTTTCCCTGCTGCTTTGCTGCTGAGCAGATGGGGCTGATGAGCCCCGTCTCCAACCGGCTCTGCCAGCCGTCTTGGCCTGGCCCCGTGACATCTTCCCCCCAAGCCCAAGGAAATCCCTGTCCCTTTTCCACTGAGCCTTGCCCCAGAACTGAGCTCCATCAAGCCATGGAGGAAAGAAGCGCCGGTGGCCCCAAGGACTTCAGCTAGGAAAGTCTAGCACCCAGAGGAAAGATTTTGTACCCCAAGTAGCTTCTTTGCTGATGGAGAGCAAGAAGGAGAGTGTCTCATTCCTGCTGTCCGGGCGAAGGGCTGCACGCAAGCCCAGACCCCTCCGAGCAACCGGCCCCTTCACAGCTGGGGAGGGACGGGAAGGAGCAAAGGGAACTGCAGCAGGGAGGCCTTTGGGGAACTTGGAGCTGGGCTCATTTTGCACGGGTAACAACTCCGCCAGACGAGTTCCCTGTCGCAGAGACACCAAAGGCCACTCGCTGCCGTGGCTCCCTGTCCGAGGCAGCAGCCAGCAAGCAACTGCAAGTCACTGCAGGAAAACGCCAGCGCCAGGAATCACGACTCCTCCGCTACACTTACTGTCCCCTTACCCACAGGATCCCAGTACTGCAAAGCCCTGAATTTTGCTCTCCAGAGACCGAGCTCCAGCAGCCCGGTGTTTGCACGGCCAGCAGAGCTTTGCCCTGGAAGGCTCACAGCTTTAACCTTTCCCGTTTGCGAGGGGCTGTGAGGTCTGAGGGAAAGAAAGCAAATGAAAATGAGATTTCAAAGGGGGAGAAAGGAGGTAATGACAATTATGGTTCTTCTTTACGCAGCCCAGGAAACCTTGGGTGCCCACTGCCCCTCCCCACCATCAGCCTCACAGCCCACGGAGCAAAATCAAGGCCCTTTTGGAGCAAAATCAAGGCCCTTTTGGAGCAAAATCAAGGCCCTTTTGGGCCCCCACGCAGCGAGGTCCAAGGTCCAACCCTGCAGTCGTTACTCTGCACCTCCTGTCCTCCCCAACACCAAGCCCCCGCCATGCTACCCACCCAATGGACCGCGTTGGCCAAAGGGGAAAGCACAGCCCAACGGGTGTGGGATGGAAGCTCTGGTCTTGCAGCAGCTGGAGGCCTTTCCATCCTCCCCAGACGCTGCGTTGACGGGGATGGACGTGGAGGTACCGCTCCCCGGCTCGCTGCCACGCCGCAGGGAAGGCAGGAGGAGTCCCCGCAGGGGACTGCGATGGCATTTCCTGGATGTCAGGAAGCAGAAGCGATAGAGGGCAGAAAAAAACCTCTTCTGCTGGGCTGAGCCCTTGCTTTGGAGGGACTGACCACCCTGCTGAACCACCACGTCTCCCCGCGTACCTGTGCCAAGCCAGCAGCGCTCAAGGACCCGCTGGCAGACTGTTGCAGTCGGTCATGGTGATGGTCACCATGCCAGTATGGGAAGGAGGATTTTATTGCACAGTCTCACCCTGCCGGTAACGCCAGGGTTTGGGCTCCTAAAAAAGGAGGCAGGACGGAGAGCTGCAGGGATCAGGTCACAGGAGGGAGAGGTGAGGACCAGGAGCATCCCGCCCGGGCAGGGCCACGGCAAAGGGTTTTCCTGATGGAGAAAGGTATCGCGTCCAGAGACGCGCATCGGGCACGGGTGAAAAATAAGAGCACTACACGGCTCGAGCGGAAAGGGAGAAATGATGCTCGGCACTGTTGCCTTGCTCGCCAACCCCAAGCCTTGGAGCTGGCTGAGGGTGGGACAAGCCTTGGGATGCCCAAAAAGGCCATGAGAGCTCTCAGGCTGCTTTTGTGCAAATCCAAGAGTTGGTTTTCTCCTGGGCAAAACACCGAAACGACCGAGACGTTCGGCTGAACGAGGCAGCTCATAAACACCCCTGGACGCCGGCTGATGGCTTGTTCCTGGAGAATAGTCCAAGTTTGACGGAACATTTTCCATCGAGCTGAAAACAAGTATAAAAATCATCACCGGTAAAGTTTCCGTGCAACAAAAATCAGCAGGAAAATGAGAGCAAGGTCAACGCGCTGACAATCGAGGCCTTTTTTTAAGCGGGGTTCCATTCCAACTGGCAGCAGTTTTATGCCCAGGAGCAAGGACTGCAGATGGGGTCCTAAAAACCAGCGTATGGCAGAGACTCAACTTACACATCCCTCGCTCGGGGGCCCGTGGTTATCTCTGCCGCGCAGGCCTGGCTGCGCCCCACAGTGCAGTCCCGGAGAGGAGGAGCCTGTGTTTGTTTTGCTATTTTTTAATCTGGGACTAAAATTTCCAGCACTTGGGACCCCCCTCCAAAAAATCATTGCAGCCCCTTCCACACCGCAGACCTGCCACCCACCCTCGAGACGCTTTCCAGCTCAGGGGTTCGAGCGAACGGAGATGCTCGGGGCGCAGGGCGAGAGCTCTCCGTCACGTTTTCTGTCCTCACTTCCATCACCGGGGCCCACGGGCAAAAATAAAGAGCCTTAAAAGCTCTTGTGATCCTGAACGGTGCAAGGGGAAGTTGATTTTCCTTATGCGAGCGAGGCTACAGGAAGGGAGGGAGATGGACAGCAAAAAACCTGGGGATCTCCTGCCTCGCAGCCCAGATCCCCTCCTCGGGCTGCAGTAACAGCGGTGCGGGGTGAGCGGCAGCCGTGACAGGCAGCGCAGGGTCCGGCCGCGTTGGACGTTGCACCCGTGGGATTAACGGCCCCTGACGCCGAGACCTTTGAGACGAGACCACAGGCTCAGCCTCCCAAAACCTTCGCGGGACCGTCGCAGGGCCCCCCGCTTTGCGCAGCTTCGTAAACTCCTGCTAACAGGAGCGCTGCTTTCCTCGAGAAACAGCTCCTACCCTGGCTCCCGGCGCAGGGCTCACCACCCAAACCGCAAAGAGGACGGAAAGTTATTTCACATCCTCCTCTGCCAAAACAACATGTCCCTCCCGGCGCACCCGAAAGGCCGCGGATCGGCTCGCTCGCTCTGAAGTCTGCGCACGATGCTGGTTTGAATTAGGCCCGAAGATTCAGATCCAGCTCCTCCGACGCCGCCCATTCTCCAGGCAGCACTAATAAAAGCAAAATAAACGCCGGAGGGGAAACGCTCAGACACTCACTCCGGGGTTAGTCACTTTTCCTCTGTGCTCACGCTCCCATTTTAGGGCAAGCAGGAGTCTCCACGGGTTGCAGATGCAAACGAGCCGCGTTCCTCCACGGGAAAAGTTTTTCCGACCCCTTTTCACGTTAATCCCGCTCTCCGGGAGCGAGGCTGCGCCATCTGCCAAGCCCCGGCGCTCTCTCCGCCGCCTCCCCGGCCATGCCCTGGGTAGGAGGGCGAGGGAGGCTCCTCTCCAAGCCTGCAGCTCCAGGCAGCGAGCCAGCCGAATTCCTGGGGTCCGGGGAGCCAGCGAGCGCCGGGGACGCTCCCGGAGACACGCAGCAGCCCAGCCGGGTCTGCGTGGAGCAAAGCTCAAAAAACTTCTTTCCTAAAAGAATTTCATCCACATTCCTGCATTTTTCTGCTTGGCAAAGGCTAGAAAACATTATTATTGTTTTAAACCCCTCTGGGGGAAGGAGGAATAACAGCAAATTCCCACACACGCAGGGATTTATGCTGGAGGCAACACAGGGCTGGGGTTCGGTCCCCCAAACGGGGGGACCCTCCTGCAGCAGCACCGCGATAAACCAGGTCACGCCGACGGCCCCACCGAGCCGGTGGGGGCTGCAAAGGCACCGCAGCCGTCGGAAGGACAAACCACCGCGGGCATCTGTGCCACGGCTTCCCAGGAGCGACAGACCCCGGGGGGACCCTCCCGGGATGCGGAGGGACCTCGCGGCACCCTGTCCCCCAGAACCCCCTGCCCAGGGGGAGGAAGGATCCCGTGATGCCTTGTCCCACACGACTCCCTGGGGGGTGGAGGGACCCCGAGACCCCCCCATCCTCCACAACACCCTTCCGCGAGCACCCGTGACGTCCTGTCCCCCGTGATGCCCTTCCCGGAGCATCCACGGGCCCTGCCATACCCTGTATCCTGCAATGCCCTTCCTGAGTCATACACGGACCCCATGCCACCCCATCCTCCGTGACACCCTTCCCAGGGCACCCAGGGACCCCGCAATGCTCCGTGCCCTGTGACACCCTCCCTAGGGTGTCCACAGACCCTGTGACACCCTACCTCCCGCAACGCCCTTCCTGGGGCATGCAGGGACCCCACCACACCCTACCTCCCCCAGTGCCCTTCCTGGGGCACACACGGTCCCCGTGATTCCCTGTCCCCAGCAGGGACCCTGTGCCACACTACATCCCACAAAGCCCTTTGCTGAAGCATGCATGGACCTCACCACGCCCTACCTCTTGCAATGCCCCTTCCTGGGGCACACATGGACCCCACGACACCCCATCCACTGTGATGCTCTTCTTGGGGCTCACACGGGCCCGTGATACCCATCCTGGGGTACACAGGGACCCTGTGATGCCCACCCTGGCGCTCACACAGACCTGTGACGCCCATCCCGGGGCACGCAGGGACCCCATGACGCCCATCCTGGGGCACACAGGCACCCGTGATGCCCATCCTGGGGCACCCAGGGACCCCACAACACCCATCCTGGCACTCACACGGTCCCGTGACGCCCATCCCAGGGCACCAAGGGACCCTGCAATGCCCATCCTGGGGCTCACACGAACCCCGTGATGCCCACCCTGGGGCTCACAGGGACCCGTGACGCCCACCCTGGGGCTCACAGGGACCCCGTGACGCCCACCCTGGGGCTCACAGGGACCCATGATGCCCTGACGCCCATCCCAGGGCTCACACAGACCCGTGACGCCCACCCTGGGGCTTACACAGACTCATGATGCCCACCCTGGGGCTCACACGGACCCTGCAATGCCCATCCCGGGGCTCACACGGACCCGCGACGCCCACCCCGGGGCACCCATGGACCCATGACGCCCTGACACCCACCGTGGGGCTCACATGGACCCTGCAATGCCCACCCTGGGGCTCACACGGACCCTGCAATGCCCACCCCGGGGCACCCATGGACCCATGACGCCCTGACACCCACCGTGGGGCTCACATGGACCCTGCAATGCCCACCCCGGGGCTCACACGGACCCGCGACGCCCACCCCGGGGCTCACACGGACCCTGCAATGCCCACCCCAGGGCTCACATGGATCCATGACGCCCACCCCGGGGCTCACACGGACCCTGCAATGCCCACCCTGGGGCTCACACGGACCCTGCAATGCCCACCCCGGGGCTCACACGGACCCGCGACGCCCACCCCGGGGCTCACACGGACCCGTGACGCCCATCCCAGCGGCCTCCCCAGCTCCGTCCCCGCAGGCATCGGGCGATGCTCGGCGGGACCCACTCACCGCTCGTCGGGCACTCGGCCCTGCTGCAGGGCGGGCTCCAGGGGCACCAGGGCCTGGCCCAAGAAGCGGTCCATGCCCACCAGGGCCCGGTGCATGACGGTGAGCACCAGGCCGCCGCGGGCCGGGCCCGCCGGGGCGCCCAGCTCGGGGGGCAGCTCGAAGGCGCACTCCTCCCGCCACTCGGGGTTGCCGGTGCTCTTCTCGGCCACCGAGGTGCTGTACTTCTCCCGGCCCAGCTGGATGATGGTGTAGGCGTCGCTGGTGCCCGGTTTGCCGCCGCCCTTGCACCGCAGCCCGCGGGCCCGCACCACCGTCACCTGGACGTGGGTGGGCAACCAGGCCGGGGACCCCTCAGCGGGAAGCGCCGCCGCCCGCAGCAGCGCCATGGCGGGACGCTGAGGAGGCGCCGGGCCGGGCTGGGCTGGGCCGGACGGAACCGGACGGAACCGGGCCAAACCGGGCCGAGCCGGGCCTCGCTCCCCCGCCGCCGCCGCTGCCGCAGCCGGGCCGCAGCGCGAGCGCCACCGGCCGCCCCGCCCCGCCTCAAGCCCCGCCCCCTCGGCTCTGACCCCGCCCCCGCGCCCCGCCGTAGCACCGCCCCCGTCCTGAGGCCACGCCCACCCCGCCCCGAGGCCACGCCCCCCGGAGGGGCCGTGCACCGGGCGTGCAACGGGGGGCGTGCAACGGGGGGGCGTGCAACGGGGAGGGGGCGTGCAACGGGGGGGCGTGCAACGGGGAGGGGGCGTGCAACGGGGGGGGCGTGCAACGGGGAGGGGCGTGCAACGGGGGGGGCGTGCAACAGGGGGGCGTGCAACAGGGGGTCGTGAAATGGGGAGGGGGGCGTGCAACGGGGGGTGGTGTGCAACGGGGGGGGGGCGTGCAACGGGGGGGGCGTGCAACGGGAAGGGGGCGTGCAACGGGGCTGCAGGGGGGAGCAGGCAGCGCACGGTGCAACGGGGGTGCACCGATCCGTTCCTGCACCGGGCCGGAGACAGCAGCAGGCTGGGGCCACCGCAAAGCCACGATGGGTCACCCGGAGTGTCGCGATATGCCCCCCGCGCCAGGGCGAGCCGGAAAGTGGGGGGACGCGGTTGTGTGCCCTGATGTCCCGCTGCACCCACCCCGGGCCCCGCCGGGCACGGCGTTTCTCCTGCTCTTTCCCGTTACCTTGCCCCAAAATGTGTGTGTGTGCATGGATGTGCATGCGTGTGCAAGCATATGCATGTGCTTCCATGCATGTGCATGCATGTGTGTCCATGCACGTGCAAGCATGTGCATGTGTGTCCATGCGTGTGCCTGTGTGTCCATGTATGTGCCTGTGTCCATGCATGTGCATGCACGTGTCCATGCACGTCCAAGCACTAGCATGTGTGTCCACGCATACGCAAGCGTGCGCGTGTGTCCACGCGTGTGCAAGCACCTGCGTGCACATGCAAACGTGTGCTTGCACGTCCACGCAGCGCTTGCTGCTGGAGCACCCCCTGCGCCCACACCGCCAGCGGTTTGCAGGCTGCTTCGCCCTTGAATGCGCACACGGGAGCAGATTCCCGGCGTCCCCCCGGGATTATTCCCAGGAATGATGGCGGCATCGAGCCCTGCACAACCTTTCCCCTTCCCCACCTTCGCTTTCAATACTCAGCAGCGTTTCCCACGCAGCAGCCGGGCAGGGGGACAGTGGCGTCCCCAACGAGGCCCCAGTCCTAATAAACAATTAAAAACCTCTCCGCTGACCCTAATAACTCGATGGCGCGACCAAACCCGACGTTCCCCGGCCCTTCAAGCAAGGTCACACCGAAAAGCCGTGCCGGGGTGCGCCGTGCTCGGTACCGGCATTTTGGGTGCTCACGGCTGGGTTATGACGGGGCGATCGGGGCCCCGGGGCTTTGATGCCAGCGTGATAAGGGGCATTCGGGGCCACCTCGGTTAATAGGACGGGGCTGGGCTGCTCTGCTCTATCGCTCCCATCTCCGGCATCAAACCAGTGGCGATTTTTTTTTTTCTTCACCTCCTTCTGCTTCGTGTTCCCTCCCCAGGGGCTGGGGCCGTCCGTTCCGCTCGGCTGCGGGGACGCAGGGTGCCCCGACGGGGTTGCGGGGCATTGCATGGGCGCAACGGCCCCTTCGGGGTTGCTGTGTCCCCTTTGGGATCCCTGTGTCCCCTTTCAGGATGCAACATCCCCTTTGGGGTTGCTGTGTCCCCTTTGGGTGTGCAATGTCCCCTTTGGGGTTGCTGTGTCCCCTCTGGGGTTGCTGTGTCCCCTTTGGGTGTGCAATGTCCTCTTTGGGGTTGCTACGGCCCCTTTGGGATTTGCTACGTCCCCTTTGGGGTTGCTGTGTCTGCTTTGGGGGTGCAACATCCCCTCTGGGGTTGCTGTGTCCCCTTTGGGGATGCAACATCCCTTTTGGGATTTGCTACGTCCTCTTTGGGATTTGCTGTGTCCCCTCTGGGATCCCTGCGTCCCCTCTGGGGTTACTGTGTCCCCTTTGGGTGTGCAATGTCCCCTTTGGGGTTGCTGTGTCCCCTCTGGGATTGCTGTGTCCCTTTTGGGGGTGCAATGTCCTCTTTGGGATTTACTGCATCCCCTTTGGGATCCCTGTGTCCCCTTTGGGATTGCTATGTCCCCTCTGGGGTTGCTGTGTCCCCTCTGGGATCTCTGTGTCCCCTCTGGGGTTGCTGTGTCCCCTTTGGGGGTGCAATGTCCCCTTTGGGATTTACTGCATCCCCTTTGGGATCCCTGTGTCCCCTTTGGGATTGCTATGTCCCCTCTGGGGTTGCTGTGTCCCCTCTGGGATCTCTGTGTCCCCTCTGGGGTTCCTGTGTCCCCTCTGGGATCTCTGTGTCCCCTCTGGGGTTGCTGTGTCCCCTTTGGGGGTGCAATGTCCCCTTTGGAGTTGCTGCGTCCCCTCTGGGGTTGCTGTGTCCCCTCTGGGATCTCTGTGTCCCCTCTGGGGTTGCTGTGTCCCCTTTGAGGTTGCTACATCACCATTGGGAGTGCAACATCCCCTTTGGGATTCCTGTGTCCCCTTTGGGGTTCCTGTGTCCCCATTAGGGGTGAAATGTCCCCTTTGGGGATGCTGCATCCCCTCTGGGGTTGCCGTGTCCCCTTTGGGGATGCAACATCCCTTTTGGGATTTGCTACGTCCTCTTTGGGATTTGCTGTGTCCCCTCTGGGATCCCTGTGTCCCCTCTGGGGTTACTGTGTCCCCTTTGGGTGTGCAATGTCCCCTTTGGGATTGCTGTGTCCCCTTTGGGGGTGCAATGTCCCCTTTGGGATTTGCTGCATCCCCTTGGGATCCCCAAGTCCCCTTTGGGATTGCTACATCCCCTTTGGGGGTGCTGTGTCCCCTTTGGGTGTGCAATGTCCCTTTTGGGGTTGCTGTGTCCTCTCTGGGACCCCTGTGTCCCCTTTGAGGTTGCTACATCACCATTGGGAGTGCAACATCCCCTTTGGGATTTGCTGTGTCCCCTCTGGGATCCCTGTGTCCCCTTTGGGGTTGCTGTGTCCCCTTTAGGGGTGCAATGTCCCTTTTGGGGATGCAACATCCCTTTTGGGATTTGCTACGTCCTCTTTGGGATTTGCTGTGTCCCCTCTGGGATCTCTGTGTCCCCTTTTGGGGTTACTGTGTCCCCTTTGGGTGTGCAACATCCCCTCTGGGATCCCTGTGTCCCCTTTGGGATCCCTGTGTCCCCTTTGGGGTTGCTGTGTCCTCTCTGGGACCCCTGTGTCCCCTCTGGGATCCCTGTGTCCCCTCTGGGGTTGCTGTGTCCCCTCTGGGATCCCTGTGTCCCCTTTGGGATCCCTGTGTCCCCTTTGGGGTTGCTGTGTCCTCTCTGGGACCCCTGTGTCCCCTCTGGGATCCCTGTGTCCCCTCTGGGGTTGCTGTGTCCCCTCTGGGATCCCTGTGTCCCCTTTGGGATCCCTGTGTCCCCTTTGGGGTTGCTGTGTCCTCTCTGGGACCCCTGTGTCCCCTCTGGGATCCCTGTGTCCCCTTTGGGGTTGCTGTGTCCCCTCTGGGATCCCTGTGTCCCCTCTGGGATCCCTGTGTCCCCTTTGGGGTTGCTGTGTCCCCTCTGGGATCCCTGTGTCCCCTTTGGGATTGCCACAGCCCCTCTGGGGCTGCTCTGTCCCCTTTAGGATTTGCTGTGTCCCCTTTGGGGTTGCTGTGTCCCCTTTAGGGGTGCAATGTCCCTTTTGGGGATGCAACATCCCTTTTGGGATTTGCTACATCCTCTTTGGGATTTGCTGTGTCCCCTCTGGGATCCCTGTGTCCCCTCTGGGGTTGCTGTGTCCCCTCTGGGATCCCTGTGTCCCCTTTGGGATCCCTGTGTCCCCTCTGGGGTTGCTGTGTCCTCTCTGGGACCCCTGTGTCCCCTCTGGGATCCCTGTGTCCCCTCTGGGGTTGCTGTGTCCCCTCTGGGATCCCTGTGTCCCCTTTGGGATCCCTGTGTCCCCTTTGGGGTTGCTGTGTCCTCTCTGGGACCCCTGTGTCCCCTCTGGGATCCCTGTGTCCCCTCTGGGGTTGCTGTGTCCCCTCTGGGATCCCTGTGTCCCCTTTGGGATCCCTGTGTCCCCTTTGGGGTTGCTGTGTCCTCTCTGGGACCCCTGTGTCCCCTCTGGGATCCCTGTGTCCCCTTTGGGGTTGCTGTGTCCCCTCTGGGATCCCTGTGTCCCCTCTGGGATCCCTGTGTCCCCTTTGGGGTTGCTGTGTCCCCTCTGGGATCCCTGTGTCCCCTTTGGGATTGCCACAGCCCCTCTGGGGTTGCTCTGTCCCCTTTAGGATTTGCTGTGTCCCCTTCGGGGTTGCTGTGTCCCCTCTCCTTGCTTTTGGGGGTTCGCACCGCTCCTGCTCGCCCCAAGCAGCTGCTGAGGAGACCGAAGCCGCTGAGTGCAGGAATAGCCGCCTTCTGCCCCAAAACGCCTCCCGGCAAGTGCATAAACTGGGGGAAACGGGGTAAAAAACCCCTCAGCAACCCGTATTTTTCCAGGCGGGATGCGCTGCCCCGGCCGTATTCAAATCTCGCATTAAAATATGCTGCAAATAGGGGAAAAAAACCACACGGGGAATTTCTTATCGCCCCCGAGACGAACCGAAATCCAATTATCCCTCCAGTCCGGTGCCCGGCCCCGCTCCGCCGGCCGCCTCTTATCCCTCCGCAGCATCTGCTTTTTATTTTGCCTTCTTTTGATTGTTTTTCCCCTTTCCTTTTTTTCCTTTCTGATTATCTCTCCTCTCGCCGCATCTCCTCCTCTCCGCCGCTTGCCATCCTTGCCCCTGTAATTGGGGTTTTTTTCTGTCTCCCTTCCCCTTCCCTGCTCCGCTTCCCAGCTCTTCGTCTCTTTGATTTTACCGCCACCTTTGCATTTGAGGCATAAAGAGGTTTTTTAATTACCCCTGAAATCAATGAATTTTTTTTATTCTTCTCTTGAATCGCAGGGAAAAGAGGGGTCAGCGGCGGCGCGGCAGAGGTGTCGCTGCCTTACGGGCGCCCTTTGGGTGAGCCTGGGCTGGGTTAAATTTTGCTTCAACTTTAATTTTTGCTTCAACTTTTAATTTTTGCTTCAACTTTTCATTTTGCTTCAACTTGTAATTTTTGCTTCGCTTTAATTTTTGCTTCAGCTTTTAATTTTCGCTTAGCTTTAATTTTTGCTTCCTCCTGCTCCGTGGCAGCCGTGCATCTCCCCCAGCCCGCTCCTAAATACCGTTGCAATGGCATCCTCGGCCAGGGGCTCACCCAACCCAGCTGCCTTGCCGGCGAGGAGCTGGAAAACGATGCAAATTATGTGATTTTGCTTTTTCCCCCCACTTTTGGTGCAAAATGCCGCTCTCCATCGCGGTGCTGGAGCTCCCCAGCCCGGAGCCGACCCTTCCCTCCCCGGGGATGGGAAATGCAGCTCGTTGGGGTTGCAAAGAAATTGCGTTTCCACGAAAGCGAAGCAAATCTGCTGGAAGGTCGCGGGGGACGCACGATGGGACGCTGAGCCGGGCTTTGCTTGGGTTTTTGCCAGGCTGAGCCAGGCTTTTGCTGGGCAGCGGGTGCTGGGATCGCCTCCTCCGGGGCTCGTTTGCTGTTTGCATTCGTTTTACGATGGGTGCTGAGAGCCGGGGTGGGAGCAACATCAGCATCGCCTGCACAAACAGCCCTGGGGATGAAGGATGAGCCAGATTTGGGGGTGCATCACCCCAAAATCTCCGCGCCGGCGACGCACAGCCCTGCAAATATTCACGCCACCATCAAAACATCCCCTAATTTGAGGACGAACACATGGACGGGGAACGACAGCAGCACCCAAACCTCCCCAGGCTCCTATTTTTTGGGGGACAAGCTGCAAAATGCTCCTTAAAAAGGGGTTGCAAAGGGGGTGGTGGGTCCGTGCCGGCGATTTCCCACTGCAAAATCCCGGCTGGCAGCGCAGGGATGCCCGGGAATGGGAGGGGGGGGGGCTGGAGCCAAGACAAATAAAGAGTTCAAATGGGAAACGATTAAAACTAAACTAAACTAAAATAAATCGAAAGCGGGCGAGATAAGACGCGGGCGCCCTCGCTGCCTATTTAACATTCATTGGATTGAATAATCAGGCCTCATTATCTCAAATTGTCTGCATATTTGCCCTCAAAATGCTAATTTGAAAGTTGGCTGCGAGCGCCGTCTGCCTATTTTGACTAAAATATTATTTTGCTTTATTGTGTGTTGTTTGTAGCTCCGGGGGCATTTCCCCTTGCAAACCGAAAGAGAAATGGGAAGAAAAAAAAATAAAGAAAAGGCAAAAAAGAAGAAAAAAACCGCCACCATTTATCAAAGGCTGGCCGGGGAGGAGAGCGGCGCCCTGTTTTGCGTAGAAATGGCATTTTTAGGCCTTCCAGTAAAATTAGAGGCGTTATCAGTTTCTTTTCGGGGATGGACAGTTTATCGTTCATCTTGGGAAGGAAAATAGGAGAAATAATTTGCTTTTATGCTTTTATTCTGATTGTTTGGCGGAGCGGGGAGGGACGGAGGCTGCCGCTCCCAGCGGGTGCCCCCCCTCCCCTTTCCCCGTCTCCTTGCCCCCCCGTCACCCCTTCGCCCCCATCCCCGCTTCGGGGGGACAAAATCAAAGCTCTGGGCTTTATCCGCTGGATCCCACATGGAAAATCAACCGTTGGCTCCATTTGATCTCGGGATGGGATTCAGAGCATCAATCTATTTATGTTATTACCCTTTCTAAAAGTCAATCAATAGATAATAAGGTGGGAATAATGGCCAGGAGTTAAAAACTCCCATTCACGGCCGAGGATTAGGGTTATTGAAGGGCAATTGCTTCGAAATCGTTTCAATCCGGCGTTAGCGATGCTGCGATTCACTCGCTGGCTTACCCACAAGGCTGCCGGCCGCCCCCAAATGACACATTTCTCATGCAAACCCCACGCCGGCCCCCCCCGAAGCTGTTTGCACAGCAAACTGCAATTGTATCGGAGATTAACGGGGCTTTGCGGGGTTGGGGGGGAGGCCAGCAAACCTTGTTGACAAATAAGAGTGGAAATCCGTCGCCATCAATTCTGTGGGTGCCTCTGGATTTGGCAATGACACTGCTTTTGACTTTCCCGGCTGGGCAGATGGACCAGGGTTTTGACTTGCTCCCAGATTTTGAGGGGCAGATGGTTGCGCAAAAGGGGGGGACCGGAGAGATGCTGGTGGCCCTGGGGATGCTGCAAACCTCCCGCACCGCGTTCCAGCCTGGGGTAAATGGGAGGAAAAATGCCGTCCTGGGCAATGTTTGGCCCCGCTGCCCCATAACCAAGGTGTGGAGAAGCACAAACCTCGACCTTGCCGTAGCCCCTGGTTGATGCTGCCCCATGGGATGGCGGGGACGGGCATGGCCTCGCGGTTCTGCCCAGGGATGTGCTTTTTAGGGCTGATTAGCGGGGTTTTGGGGCTGGTTGGAGCCCATACGTGTTCTCCCAGTTAGTGATGGGCTGAATTTGGCCAGCTCACCGTGGGGTCAAGTGGGATGCTGCGGATGGAGCCATCCCGGCAGAGTTCACGCGGCTTAGCTGACGTCACGCGGCTTGGATCGAGCTCCGGGGCAGATTTCAGCCCCTGGAAACCCCTTGGGCTGCCCTTGGCTTGCTTGCACGTGTGGTGGGACTGTGCTTGGCTTGCTCCTGGAGATGGGCCTCATCATCACCCGAAAGCTCAGCCAGAGCTTGCGTGGCCAATGGTGGCACCTGTGGATGGAGACGACAGGTTCATAGAATCATAGAATCATAGAATTGTTAAGGTTGGAAAAGACCCTTAAGATCATCAGGTCCAACCGTTAACCTACCGCTGCCAAGCCCGCCACTAACCCATGTCCCTCAGCACCACATCTCCCCGGCTTTTAAATCCCCCCAGGGATGGGGACTCAGCCCCTGCCCTGGGCAGCCTGGGCCAGGGCCTGACCACTCTTTCAGTAAAGAAGTTTTTCCTAATATCCAACCTAACCCTGCCCTGGCGCAGCTTGAGGCCGTTCCCTCTCGTCCCATCGCTTGTTACTGGGGTGAAGAGACCGACCCCCACCTCACTACAACCTCCTTTCAGGTTGTCACCCTCCACTGGGACCCCCTTTATCCACGCAGCGTCTCGGGAGAAACCTCCTGGCCCTGGGGCATCCCAGCCCTGGGGTGTCCCATCCCAGTGTGTCCCAGCCCCAGTGTCACAGCCCCTAGTGTGTCCCACCCCAGTGTGTCCCAGCCCAGGGTGTCCCCTCCTAGTGTGTCGCAGTCCTGGTGTGTCCCATCCCGATGTGGCCCAGCCCGGTGTCCCCCATCCCGGTGTGTCCTATCCCGGTGCCCCCCCAGCCCACTGTCCCACCCCAGTGTCCCCCAACCCGTTGTCCCCCAGCCTGGTCTCCCCCATCCCGGTGTGTCCTGTCCCGGTGTCCCCCAGCCCCGTGTCCCCCAACCCGTTGTCCCCAGCCTGCTGTCCCCCAGCCTGGTGTCCCCCATCCCAGTGTGTCCTATCCCGGTGTCCCCCAGCCCTGTGTCCCCCAACCCGTTGTCCCCAGCCTGCTGTCCCCCAGCCTGGTGTCCTCCAGCCCAGTGTGCCCTATCCTGGTATGTCCCAGCCTGCTCTCCCACCTGGTGTCCCCCACCCCGGCATCCCCCATCCCAATGTTTCACAGCCCAGTGTCTCCCACCCCAGTGTGTCCCAGCCCGCTGTCCCACCCTGCTGTCCCCTACCTGCTGTCCCCCACCTCACTGTCCCCCACTCTGCTGTCCCCCACCCTGCTCTCCCAGCCCAGTGTCCCTCATCCCAGTGTGTCTTATCGCAGTGTATCCCAACCCACTGTCCCCCATCCCGCTGTCCCCCAGCCCGCTGTCACAGTCTGGTGTCCCCCAGCCCACTGTCCCCCATCCCGGTGTCCCCCATCGCAGTGTCCCACCCCGGCATCCCCCATCCCGCTGTCCCACCCCGGTGTGTCCCATCCTGCTGTGCCCCATCCCAGTGTCCCCCATCCTGGTGTCCCCCATCCCACTGTCCCACCCTGCTGTCCCCTACCCGCTGTCCCCCATCCCTCTGTCCCCCATCCCTCTGTCCCCCATCCCACTGTCCCCCATCCCGCTGTCCCCCCGTGGTGTCCCCCATCCCAGGGTCCCCCATCCCAGGGTCCCCCCCCCCGCTGTCCCCCATCCCGCTGTCCCCCCCCGCTGTCCCCCATCCCCCTGTCCCCCATCCCTCTGTCCCCCATCCCGCTGTCCCCCCTCCCGCTGTCCCCCCCCGCTGTCCCCCATCCCGCTGTCCCCCCCTGGTGTCCCCCATCCCAGGGTGTGTGTCCCCCCCCCCCGCTGTCCCCCACGCCGCTGTCCCCGCTCCCGCGGTCCCCGCCGGTGCCGCAGCCGGCGGCCGGGGCGCAGCGCGGTCGGGCAGTGGCCTCTGGCGGGCAGCGGGGGAACGGCCCCGCCGGGAGCCGCTCGCCGGGACCCCGCGGCACCCCCCGGCACCCCTCGGCACCCCCTGGCACCCCCCGGGACCCCACTGGGACCCCCCTAGAACCCCCTGGCACCCCTCGGCACCCCCCGGGACCCCCCTGGAACCCCCTGGACCCCCGGCACCCCCCGGCACCCCCCTGGAACCCCCTGGGACCCCCGGCACCCCTCGGGACCCCCCTGGGACCTCCCTGGAACCCCCTGGGATCCCCAGCACCCCTCGGGACCCCCCTGGGACCTCCTTGGAACCCGCCGGGACCCCCAGCAACCCTGGAACCCCCCTGGGACCTCCCTGACACCCCCTGGCACCCCCTGGGACCCCCAGCACCCCCCTGGGACCTCCCTGGAACCCCCCAGAACCCCCTGGCACCCCCTGGGACCCTCCTGGGACCTCCCTGGAACCCCCCGGCACCCCCCGAGACCCCCCAGCACCCTGCCCGCTCTGCATCCCCCCCCGGAATCCTCATGAACTGGGAGCCCACTGACTGGGACGCTTGCTAACTGGGATCCCCAATACCTGGGATCGCTGCTGAGTAGCGACAAACTAAGCAGGACCCACGCTAAGAGCCATCCCCGCTAATTAGCAGCCTGCTAATTGGAGGGTTTGGTAACTGGGACCCTCTTTAACTGGCAGCCTGCTGACTGGAATCATGCTAACTGGGATCCCTGTTAAATGGGATGCTCGCTAACTGGGACCCCCGCTAACTAGGACCCCCACTAACTAGCATGCTTGCTAACCGGCAGCCCACTGACTGGGATCCCCACTAACTGGGATGATACTCATTACCTGCAATGCTCACTAACTGGGATGCCTGCTACTGGAAGTGCTCACCAACTGGGATGCCCATCAACTGGGATGCTCACTAACTGGAATGCATACTAACTGGGATGCCTGCTACTGGGATGCCCACTAACTGGGATGCCCACTAACTGGGATGCCCATTAACTGGGATGCCCATTAACTGGGATGCCCACTAGCTGGGATGCTTACTAACTGATCCTTACTCACTGGAATGCTTGCTAAGTGGAAAGCCCAGTAACTGGGATGGCCAGTAACTGGGATGCCCGCTACTGGGGATACTCACTAACTGGGATGCCTGCTACTGGGGATACTCACTAACTGGGATGCCTGCTAACTGGGATGCCCACTGACTGGGATGTTCACTAACTGGGATGCTTACCAACCAGGATTCTCATCAACTGGGATCCTCACTCACTGGGATCCTACTAACTGGGATACTCGCTGACTGAAGAGCCCAGTAACTGGGATGCCCACCAGCTGGGATGCCCGTTAACTGGTATACCCACTAACAGTGGTGCTTGCTAACCGGGGTCCCTGCTAACTGGGATGCTTTTGGGTCCGTGTGGGTCAGAGATGCTCAGCACTTTGGGTGCCTTTGGGATCGGTCAGAGATGCTCAGCACTTCGGGTGCCTTTGGGATCGGTCCCCGGTGCTCGGAGCAGCGGACGTTTTGCTGGAAGCGGCTTTGCCACCGCCGGCGTCCCAAAGAGCTCTGGTACCGCGTGGGACCAAAGCGGCGTGAACAGGATTTGTCCTCAGCCACGAACCCCACGAGCCACAGCTCTAAAAAGCCATGAAACAGAAATAAGGATGATTATGGGGGAAAAAAAAAACCCACCAGTTTTCCTTTGGGTGCATGGAGAGGTGCAAAACCTTTGAAGAAGACGTCTCTCTCCTGCTTCAGTTCTGTGTCCCGCTGGTCTGCTGGAGGGGGGCTCATCCCAGCCCCGGGGGGACCCGTCCCAGCCCCGACTCGCCCAGATCTGCTGCAGGCTCCCCGCGGTTGGGGGCACGGCGTCTTTTATCCTGCATCGCCCACCTACGGGCGTTATTATTTGCAGAAACTCCTCTGTTGAAGCTCTCAACCTCCAAGAGCTCCTGTGGAAGGAGTTCCCCAGGTCAACCACTCGCAGGGTTTAAAAAATGATATTATTTTTCGTTATTTTTTATTGCCTTTGCACCCGCAAACAGCCCCTGCGGTGGCGGTGACCTGTGCACATGAGTCCTGCTTGAGAAAAGAGGACTAGAGCTGGGTCAAGTCTATCGGGAGAAGCAGCAGAGCTGCATATCTTAGGGTGCTTAAGGGAGGGCTTCGCTCTGCGTCCCAAATCCGGGCAACAAGACCTTTAATAACACCGAAGGAAGAGTGGATTTAATTGCGGGGCGCGATCTGGGACTCAGATAAAATGAGCCGGGGGGACCGAGGGTCAGGCCCGGATCCTCCTCAGCCACTTGATGGCAGTGGGTGTCCAAACGCTTTGCTTTTTTCCGATAATTTCAGCTGAATTGGGAGAAAATACCCCTTTTCCCTGCAAATGGTGGGTGTCCGTAGCCCCGGCACAGGACCGGCATGGCATATCGGCAATCGGATGAAGTGCTCTGAGAGCGGGGATGGACGGCCGGACAACGGCCGGACAGAGGGATGCTGCAGGACAGGGGATGGACGCAGGACCAAGGCAGGGGCCCTGGGGCTGCGGGGTCACCCCTGAGGCTGTCTGGGGACAGGGGGGGACCCTGGCAGCCCCACTCCCCTGCAGACGGACAATCCACACCCTGCCCAGACAGCCCGGCCACGGGCTAATGAGCAGCATTGTTATTAATTAGCTCAGGAGCCCGAGCCTTGGGGCAACGTTCCCTGAAGATTAGGCAGAGCCATCTCGGGGTTCACGTCCCTCTTCTGGATCCGGGCCTGGTGAAAGGAGGAGCTCGGTTTGTAGGTGGCGAACCCCCCGATTCCAGCCCTCCCGTGCTCTTTGCTTGCACAGCATCACCCCCCCAAATTACTACCCCCCCCCATCTCTCCAGGATGGGATTTTCCCACCTGCCTGGCCCAAAGCCCCACTGGGTACCAGTATCCCCATTTTTGGCCCCGTATCACCTGGATCCCAACCCTCTGGATGCCATTAGCATCCCATCCAGCACAGGGGGGCCAGGCACCCCCCTCCCCGGTCCTGGGGCCACCCCGCTGTGTCAGGGTGCCGGGGGGGGGGTGTTTGCTGAGCTCCATCAAACAGAGAGAGAGGAAAAAAGGGAATAAAAAAAGGGAAAGCAGCTCCTAACCAAACACCGAGCCCACCAGGCCTGGGCAGGGGCCTCCTGTCTTTTTATCTCAGCCTTTTCAAGACTGTAATTAAGAACTAATAACGCCAAATCTGCCGCCCTTTCATCTCTGCCCCCGCTCCCAGGGCTTTTATTTGCCCCCACCGCAGCGGCTGCGGGGCTATGGCCCCCGTGATGAGTCGGGGAGCGCGGCATCACCGCCGGCATGGCCCATGGAGCGCGGCATCGCCGCCACCACGGCCTTTTTATAGCTTTTTAATGTAAAGACACCCCTGGGGAGCCTTCACCTGCCGGTACCGGCCTCGGATGTGCCCCGGTACCGAGGATCCGGGGATCCCCATCCCCATCCCTGAGGTGGCCACGCAGCTGCGGAGCGGAGGATGCTGCATAATGACTTTCTCAGCACCGCAGCGATCCCTGGTTTTCTTTTTTTCCCCAGCTTTGGGGGCCGCGCACGCGTGCACTGGGTCCCGGGGACCTCGTGAAAGCCGAGCGAGGGCGGCTGCTGCTGTGCAGATGTGGGCCCCGGCCCCCCGATCCCCCGCGCCCCATTTCCTCCCCAATAAACCCCCCGAGCCCCGGTGGAGTCCTTTGACCGGGGCTCGCTCCCCCGCCGCGCCGGGCCCGAGGTGTGACTTTTCCCAGCTCATTAGGAAAAGCTGCGCGATTTTAAGAATCTCAGACCCTAATGACCACCTGAATCCCATCAGGCGAGAGGGGGGGTGCAGGGACGGCCCCCCGCCTCGGCCACTGCCTCTCAGAGCATCCCTGGTCCCGTCCCTTCACCTCGCTGGCCCTGGCGTCCAGCTGTGCCCCCCCAAAAGCAGCTGTGCAGTGGGGTGCGTGCCAGCATGACGGACTCAAGAGTGCCAAGGGGGACCCCGAGCCCCCCTTGGGGACTTTGGTGGCCTTGGGGTGACACTGGCTGTCCTGTGGGGTCCCCGGGGTGGGCGCCTGGATCCTCCTGCTTGGGTATTTCAGAGCCAAAGACACCCGGGGGGGGGGGCACGGGGGGGGTCTCCACTCCAGGGGAAGGGGGACACGGGGGTCTCCACTCCAGGGGTAGGGGGACACAGGGGGTCTCCATCCCAGGGGAAGGGGGACACGGGAGGTCTCCATCCCAGGGAGACATGGGGGTCTCCACTCCAGGGGAAGGGGGACACGGGGGTCTCCATCCCAGGGGAAGGGGGACACAGGGGTCTCCACTCCAGGGGCAGGGAGACATGGGGGTCTCCATCCCAGGGGCAGGGAGACATGGGAGGTCTCCATCCCAGGGGAAGGGGGACACGGGGGGTCTCCAGGGCCAGGGGGACACGGGGGTCTCCATCCCAGGGGAAGGGGGACATGGGGGTCTCCACTCCCGGGACAGAGGGACATGGGAGGTCTCCACTCCAGGGGCAGGGGGACACGGGGGGTCTCCAGGGCCAGGGGGACACGGGGGTCTCCACTCCAGGGGAAGGGGGACACGGGGGGTCTCCAAGGGCAGGGGGATGTGGCGGGGGTCTCCACTCCAGGGGCAGGGGGACACAGGGGGTCTCCAAGGGCAGGGGGACACGGGGGTCTCCACTCCAGGGGCAGGGGGACATGGTGGGGGACACCCCAGTCGAGGGCAGGGGGATGTGGCGGGGGGACACATCCCCACGGAGGGCAGGGGGACATGGAGGGGACACGGGACCCCCCGGGCAGGCGACAGGGCGATGCCACCGGTCCCCGCCCGCCCCATCCCGCCCCGTCCCCTCCGCCCCCCGCGGTCGCCTCGGGCCGGACGAGAGTCCCGCGGGGGCCGGTCGTGGGCGACCCTATAAAGGCGGGAGGCACGGCCCCGAGCAGAGCCCGCCATGCCGGCCCCGGCCCCGCCGCCCCCCGCCCGCCCCGGCCAGGCCTTCACCATCGCGGCGCTGCTGGGACGCGTCTCCCCCCCCCCCCGGCTCCGCCGCCCTTTTGGGGGTCCCTGCCGGGGCCCCCCCCGGCTCCCGGCCCCGCCGCCGCCGCCGCCGCCCGGGTGCTGCTGCCGCCGCCGCCCGCCGCGCCCCGGCCGCTCTGCGCCGCCTGCTGCGGGGTCCCCACAGGTACCGCCCGCACCGGGACCCCCCTCCGCCTCTCCCGGGGGGACACCCCCACATGGGGACCGCCTTCCCGCTGCCCAGGGGGGGCCCTCCGACGGGGATCTCTGCCGGGGGACCCGCCTCCACCTCTCCCGTGGGGACATCTCCAAATGGGGACCTGCTTCCACCACTCCAAGGGGGGAACCCCTCCAAAGGGGATCTCTTCCAGAGGGACCCACATCCACTTCTCCCATGGGGACATCTCCAAATGGGGACCTCCTTCCACTACTCCAAGGGGGGGACCCCACTTGGAACCTCTTCTAGGGAGGGCTGTCCACTTCTCCCATGGGGATGTCTCCAAATGGGGACCTCCTTCCATCTCTCCAAGAGTGGACCCCTCCAAAAGGGATCTATTCCAGGGGAACCCACATCTGCCTCTCCCATGGGAGCATCTCCAAATGGAGACCTCCTTCCACCACTCCAAGGGGGGACCTTGGCACACCTCTCCAAATAGGAGACCCCACTCAAGGGAACCACTTCTAGGGGGGGTCTTGTCCACCTCTCCCATGGGGACACCCCCAAATGGGGACCTCCTTCCAGCTCCCCAAGGGGGGACCCCTCCAAGGGGGATCTCTTCCAGGGGGACCTGCATCCACCTCTCCCATGGGGATGTCTCCAAATGGGGATCTCCTTCCATGTCTCCAAGGGGGGACCCTTGCCCACCTCTCCTGGGGGACCTCTCCCAAAGGGGGCTCTCCCTTGTCCACCTCTCCCATGGGGACACCTCCAAATGGGGACCTCTTTCCATCTCTTCAAGGGGGGACCCTTGGCTACCTCTCCCAGGAGACCCCTCTCAAGGGGGCTTCTTCCAGGGAGGGCCCTGTCCACTTCTCCCATGGGGATGTCTCCAAATGGGGACCTGAATCCACCTCTCCCATGGGGACATCTTCAAACGGTGATGTCCTTCCACCTCCCCAAGGGGACGCCCTCCAAAGGGGATGTCTCCAAGGAGGACCTGAATCCACCTCTTCCATGGGGACATCTCCAAATGGGGATCTCCTTTCACCTCCCCAAGGGAGAGGACCCATGCCCACCTCTCCCGGGGGAGTCCTCCAAAGGGAATCTCTTCCAGGGGGACCCATGCCCTTGTCCACATCTCCCATTTGGATGTCTCCAAATGGGGGACCTCTTCTGCCTCCTCCCAAGGGGATCTCTCCAACAAGGACTCTCTTCTGCCTCTCTAAACGGGACCCTCTGGCCTCTCTCAGGGGGACATCTCCAAATGGGGGAGCTCCTTCTACCTCTTCATGGGGAGCCCCTCCAAAGGCATTCTCTACGAGAGGGACCTGGATTCACCTCTCCAAGGAGATCCTCTCTAAATGGAGGACCCTCTCCCACCTCTTCAAATAGCAGACCCCCTCCAAAGAGACCTCTCCAAAGGGGACACCTCCAAACGGGAAAATCCTTTCTGCCTCTCCAAGAAAGGACCTTCTAAGGGGGGACCCCACTCTAAAGGGGGCCCGTTCAAGGGCTCCTCTCCACCCTGACCTCCCTTCTCTCTCGCCTCCAGGCTACCTGATCTCCAAGTGCTGCTTTCCCATCTTCAAAGCCAAGACCGGCAAAGCCAAGCGAGTCCGGACCATCTTCACCAGTGACCAGCTGGCCCGACTGGAGAAGGAGTTTGCACGGCAGCAGTACATGGTGGGCACGGAGAGGTGCCTGCTCGCCTCCTCCCTGCACCTCACTGAAGAGCAGGTAAGCCCCACCGTGCTCCATCTCCACCTGCTCCCACCAGCAGGTCCAGGGAGGCTCCCAAACCTTTGTGCCCATGGGTGGGACCTGGGCCACGTCCCTCAGCCTGGGGCAGGAGCCGTGTGGGGTAGTAATTGCAGATAATTTACATTAAAAGGGTGGAGGATCACAGATGGGGAAACTGAGTCACAAAGTGGCTGTCCTAGGGCCACGTGGAGGGGTTGAACTTGTGTCCATCTTAAGGCTGGACCTTCTCCACCACTGGCAGGTCCCAGCTCACCAATGCAGGCTCAGCTCCTGGCTTGCAGGGGACAGTCTTCTGTCTTGCTAGGGACAGAGCGTGGCAGGGGACCTCTCTCCTGGCCAGGGGATGTCCGAGGCTGTGGGCATCTAAGGGTTTGTGGAGTGTCTGGGCACTGCCTAAGCCACGGGGGTTTAGCAGACCATGACCCCGTGGTCTGTGGAGAAACCAGGTTTGAAAGCTGAGCTTTACCTCTTCCTAAGGTGAAAGTCTGGTTCCAAAACCGGAGGATCAAGTGGAGGAAACAAAGCCTGGAACAGCAACAAGCCAAACTGGCCAAAATGGGTTTGGCCACCCCGCAGAGGAGCCCCGACTCGCAGAGCCACCACAGCGAGGAGGACAAGGACTTCCCAGCGGAGTCAGAGGATGGCCAGGAGGACACGGCCTCCTCCCCGGGCTCAGGGACAGCACCCGCACAGACTGTGGCAAAGAGCTGCTGAATCGCCCCTTCGGGCTGCTTTTCCGTGTGTATTATATGAATGTATCATAGCCGGCAATGAGCGTATCTAATATATACAGGGCACCAATTATTTTTGCAGTGCGAAAATAAATTATTTATGCAACTCTTGGGCTCATCTTTGCAGGAGGAGGAGGAGGAACAACACATGCCTGCAGTGGCAGCGAGCGGTCAGTGGGGGCTTGTTCCTGGGAGCAAGCCCTGGAGGACCAGGGGAGTGGGGGCCACCTGCACACCCCACCCACAGTCAGCCCCGTAGCCAGGCTCGTCCCAAGGCGCTGGGTGCTCAGATACCTCCTTGTGCTCTAAAATAGCTCAGGACCTTCACAGAGCCCAGGTCCTTGTAGAGGAGCTCCATCTCACGGTCCGTCCATCTCCATCTTGCTTCCAGGTCCTTGTAGAGGACCTCCATCTTGTGATCCATCCATCTCCATCTTCCTCCCAGCAGCATCTTCACCATAAGGCCCTGCTCTGCCCCTGGCTCACACATCCCGACCCAGGGATGGCATCCTGCTCGGCAGGGCTTTCGGAGTCAGGAAAGTTGGGAAAACCAGGGAAAACGTACTCGGAGAGCAGAGCTGGTGGTGGCTTTGTGAGCTGGACGCCTGGGGTGCCATCTCAGCTGGGCAAGGATTAGCCAGGTTTTAATTTTAATTGCTTGGCAGATGTAGAGGTTTCAAATCCATCAGGTTTGGGCTGGACACGGGCCTGGGGATGAGCCAAGGGTGGGCTCCATGGGGAGCTGGGGAGCACACGAGTACCAACAGCCCTGGCCCTCCTAGATAAGAGCAGTGATGGGGACGTGTGGGTGCTCACCTGGGCAGCACCGGCTCCTGCTGACCGTGTTTTCCCCATGTCTGCTCTGGGCTTGGGGCTGGAGGAAGAAGGGACCCAGGTGGAGGGTTTATTTGGGCAGGAATGAAACCTGATGCAAGGAGAGGGGGAAAGGGGATGAGGCAAAGAGAAGGGGACGATCCAAGGAGAAGGGAGACAACGCAAGGAGAGAGGGGACAGTGCAAGGAGAAGGAGATGATGGCAGGAGAGGGGTGCAACACCAGGAAAAGGGAACAATGTAAGAAGGGGACGATGCAAGGAGAGAGGGATGATGCAAGGAAAGGGGGACGATGTAAGGAAAAGGGGACAATGCAAGAAGGGGATGGTGCAAGGAGAGGGACACAATGCAAGGAAAGGGGGATGATGGAAGGAAAAGGGGGACAATGCAAGGAGAGAGGGGACAATGCAAGGAGAAGGAGATGATGGCAGGAGAGGGGGACAACGCCAGGAAAAGGGGACAATATAAGAAGCGGACGATGCAAGGAGAAGGGGACGATGCAAGGAGAAAGGGATGGTGCAAGGAGAGGAAGACAATGCAAGGAAAGGGGGATGATGGAAGGAAAAGGGGGATGATGCAAGGAGAAGGGGACAATGCAAGGAGAAGGGGGTGATGCAAGGAGAAGGGGACAACACAAGGAGAGGGGCATGGTGCAAGGAGAGGGGGACGATGCAAGGAGAAGGGGGACGATGCAAGGAGAAGGGGGACGATGCAAGGAGAATGAGGATGGTGCAAGGAGAGGGGGACAATGCAAGGAGAAGGGGCATGATGCAAGAAGGGGACGATGCAAGGAGAAGGGGCACAATGCAAGAAGGGGACGATGCAAGGAGAAGGGACGATGCAAGAAGGGGACAATGCAAGGAAAAGGGGGATGATGCAAGGCGAATGGGGATGGTGCAAGGAGAGGGGGATGATGCAACGAGAGGGGGATGCAAGGAAAAGGGGGATGATGCAAGGAGAAGGGGACGATGCAAGGAGAAGGGGGACGATGCAAGGAGAATGGGGATGGTGCAAGGAGAGGGGGACGATGCAAGAAGGGGACAGTGCAAGGAGAGAGGGACAGTGCAGGAAGGAGGGGATGGTGGCAGGAGAAGGGGACGATGTGACGGAAGCTGCCCTTTGTCCCGGCTGTTTTCAGAGCCGGGATTAGCCAGCGCGTCTCAAAGAGCCCAAACTGTGCTAATGTCTTCACATGTCTGCTGAGAGCCCGGGCTGCGCCGGCGGGTTTAACCCGCTAATCTCGCCTGCTGGTGGGTTTATTGCAATCATCCCCGAGACAACAGGGCTTACCGGGGATGTTTTAATATCGCCTGGCCGGGGGCCGAGCTGATTGCGAGAGTTAAGTTGTTCTCAGGACACCTTTAATCCCCTGGGAGCTGGCAGGGCTCCGCCTGGGGCAGGATTGGGCCTTTCGGCGGTGCCGGGCTTGTCCCCATGCCAGGGGATGCTCCTGGGTCTGCTCGGACCCCTCTGCGGGCAGCATCCAACCAGGGAAATGACTTTAATTAAAACTGCTGGGCTCGATTGAGTTTTTCAAAAGGTGACTTTTATATGAGCTGAATTAAACCACGTCCATCCCTCTGGCCCCTGGGGCTTTGGCTGGGAGCCTTTTCTGATGGTGGGTGATGATCCTTGAGGGGGTGGCGGGTTCCTGGGGGTGCACAGGGCTCAGGATGCCTGTGTCCCCTTCCCTACCTGCCCGGGGACAGCGGGGAGCTGGGGAAGGCCATCCTTCCTCCCACCCAGTGATTAACCTGTTTGCAGGTTCCCCAGGGTGGGGAAGGGACGGTATCTGCAGGACAAAGCGGCCGATTACTGCTCCAGGGGGGATGAGAAGAGCCAAACGCCCCGGTCTGACCCTGAGAACGGGATGGAGTTGATGGTTTTCAGAAAAGCTGGATTCAGCTGGATCATTTTATGCCCTGCCAAGACCCCACCGGCCCTGGCATCCCAGAAAGGGGACAGAAATGCAGTTTTCTTCTCCCATCAGAGACATCTCCCTCTTGCAGCCGAGCCCAAGTCCTGGCAGCGCGACCGGGGCACACGGATTGGGATCAAACCCGGGCACAGCGACTTGGCACCGTGGAAAATAAGGGAGAGAGATGCTCCCAGAGCTTGGCAAGGTCTTGGGCTGGATCAGCCCACCTGGGAGAGAGCCTTGCCTACTCTCATCCCCCAGGAAAGCCTGTGCAGAATAAGAGCTGTGTGTCCTTACCCGAACCCCACATGCATCCCCAAACCCCTGCTAGTCCCTTCCCAATCCTGCCTATCACACTGCTCTCTCAAAGACGCCGTTTTTTCACCTGTCTGCAAAAAACGAGTTGGCTTTCAGGGACAGATAATTATAAGGAAGTGAGAATTAAGCAGCCTTATTAAGAGGATAAAGGTTATCTGCTAAAGGGGCAGTGCTGAGCCCTCCCCAGCAAATCTCCGCTCTGTAGATAAGTAGGTGGCTTGTGGGAGGACAGGTAGGTTGTGAGACGGGTGGGTGGATGTAGTAGGGTGGGCTATTTGCCCAGAAGAACAGCCTGCATGGGGATAGATGGATGGGTGGATGATTGGGGATGAATGGCGAATAGGTGCAAACGGGTGGGTGCTGGGTAAACGGGATGGGAGATGGATGGAGAGATAGGAGAAGGGATAACCTAGCGCAGGGCTCCTCCGTGTCCCCCTCCCCGCTGTCCTTCCTGCCAGGATTATTCCTGCTGAGCACATGGCGACGGACGCGATTTGTTTGCGCCGGTCGCGTTTACTCGGTGGAAGTTTGCAGGATGGGGCGTTTGGATGCTGGAGCAGCAGGACCCCTCCAGCCCCCCAATCCCCCTGACCCAGCCGCTTTCCCAGGCGCCTTTTGCATCCCTTCCCCGAGCCGGCAGCCCCCTTCTCCTTGGCTGATTGCCCCCTCGCGCTCTCTTTTCGGGGGGTTTTGCTAAATGGGATTACCGTGTGCCGAGGACGGGCCGGGGTGCCGGGGAGGGCAACGCGCTGGCGGCGGAGGTTCAAGGCAAAGCCCGACCCGAGCTGAGATGCGGGGCGCCGGGGTCGGCCATGCATGTTTCCAGGCTCCGTCTCGTCGTGTAATCTTGTTAAATGGTCAGGGAGCATTTCCCCCTGCTTCTCCCTCCCCTTTAATTCCCAATTGAAACATCAAATAAGCTTCCCGAGGCTGCCGGCGGCTCCACGCTGCCTGGTTGCAGTGGAAATTAAAAAAAAGACATCACGAGCAATGGGAGGAAACACCACGACATCCCAACTTTTGCAGTCTTTCTGGGATGAATTTGCCCCAAGTTGCCTCGCTCAGCCAAAGAGCGAAGGCACCGATAAACTCGCAGCTGGGAAGTAGCTCCTGGATGCATGAAAATAAGGGTGAAACGGGGTGACCTGCCTGGAAATGCAGCAGGGAAACTGGGCGACTAAGGAGACCCCTCAGATGGAGTGAGAATTGAAGAGGCCAAAATCTCTGGGTTTAAAAATCCTGGGTTTAAAAGGATCCCGCAACAAGAAACACAGGGCTGCGGACCAGGACCATGCACTGAGGGCTGTCGGAGCGAGCGGCACCGTGCCTAAACCCTGCGCAGGGTGGTTCGGGGTCTGCTGAGGGAGCCCTGGGCTGGGTTTGCCTCTTAAAAAGCTGCTGGTGCTCACCCCACCGGCTCCCCTGCTCCCTGCTCCTTCCTCGCCTCCCATCCCAGTCTCAAAAATGGAAAGACTGGGAGGAAATCCCTCCCCGGCTCTGCTCCCGGCCACGCACATGGCAGGGCCTGCCAGAAACTGGTTTAGCTTCGTTTCGGTGAGACGAACTGTTAGGAAAAAGAGAAAAAATGATGCAAATGGCACCATCTCCCCCTTTGCAAATGGTTTGTGGCACAAAATCCCTCGGCCCCGTGGCACTGCCGCCTGGGAATGGTTGGGCTGGGCTCTCACTGGGGGTGCAGCGGGGGCCCTGGCACCAGACCCCCTCTGCAAGGGTGTGATTTTATTTTAAAAAGTTGATTAAATCATTAAATCAAGTCAGCCCTGAGGGTATGGGATGAATAAGGGGATCTCACGGGACTGGCCGTCAGACAAAGTGCTCCCCAGCTCTGCTAAATCCTCCTGGGACTTAGGCTGCGATGCTCCCGTGCCTCAGTTTCCCCAGCTGCAGGAGCTGGGTAATCGCAGCCTTGGCGTCAGCTCCATTCGTGCTTATCCCGCTCCCACTCAGCACCCCTGCCGAGAGCCGAGCCGGATCCGACCCTTGCTCTGCCCCATCCTTCCCCCACTCCATCTCTATTGATTTAATAAGATGGAGAGGAATTAACGGGGCCGGAGCATTGGAATAATGAAAGATGAACAAAGGGGCAGCGCTAGCAAAGATGCTGCCAGCTTTTAATGATGAGGCCGGGCAGATCCCCTGCTAGCTGTCCCTTTGGAGTGGCGATTAAGAACATACTGTTATTGTTAAGGCAGAGAGATAAATCCCTGCACCGTTTCTGATGTGATCAGCCGGGGCTTCTCCCTACAATTTGTGATCCTATTGTGGACGGTGTTTGCCCTGGGCAAGGAGAGTCTGGGAACCACTTATGAACCATCCTTTGGTCATTAGTCTCCTCATTAGGAGAGAACAATGTGGGAGAAAAAAGATAATTGAAGGGAGCAATGGGCTGATCGGGCACTCAGGCCTGTACCAGGGCTGCCTCAATGCTTAGTTTGTTTTTAATTCCCAATTAATTTTAAATACGCGGGTTTGGGATGCTCTTAACACCCGCACTCGCAACCCCTGTGAACACCGCGGTGGTGTTCAGGTCTGTGCTTGACGGGAGGACCGCGGAGCATCCTCCGAGGCCTCGCCGGAGGGCACTACCTTATTTTCTGGGGGTCACCCAGACTTTGGGATGGTAGCCCCATGGTGGCCTCGACCCACTCTGTATTGGGAGGGACCCCCAGCACCTGGGGAGGGTGAGGGTGGTGGGATGCAGCAGGTCCCCGCTCCCTCATCTCACATCTGGCTGAGATACGAGGCCAGATGTGACACTGAGGGAGGTGACACCGGGGAACAGCCCCGCTTGGATGAGGGACACCATCTCCCCATCGAAAGGCTGGAGGGGGATCCAGCCTTGCTGGGCTTAATTCAGATCTTGCCTGGAAATATCAGGGTGATAAATGACAGGAAGCCCCGAGGCTCTGGGGGGAGAGGTGCTTTGCCCCACAAGCTTGGCAATGGAGGAGCAGGTCCTGTCCCCGTCCCCAGGGCCACCCTGCCCTGGCTGGGCACAGGGCTCCCTGCCCTGGGGAGGAGGGGGAAAGAGCCGCAATTCCTCAGGATGCTTGATATTATCAAGTGCTAATGAGACCTGGATGGGGCTGAGGTGCTTTGCAGGCCATTATCCCAAATTAACCTGACAATGAAGCCGGGGCCAGTGTCTGAAGGGCGGCTGGGGTGTGTATTGGCTGTCTGGGGCTGGCGGAGAGGAGGGTGCTGCTCCCCTCTGCCCGCACCCCTCAGCTGAAAGCAAGGGCCCTGCATTTGGCAAGGGCCCTGCATTTTGCAGAGTTAATTTTCCATTGCGCGAACACGTTAAATCGGCTCCCCGAGAGCTTTGCCAAGCCAGAGCTGGGGTAGGGCCAGAGGGACGGAGAGGACAGGGGAGCGGGGCGATCTCCTCCACAGACGTATCCTTGGCGTATCCTTCTTGGAGGAAACCCTTCTGCTCCCAAATCCTCGTGTCCATCCCACGCTGCTGCTTGCGCAGGGCTTTTGCGGCCCGTCCGGTGCTCGGGCAGCGGATCAAACTGGGGAGCACCCAGCTGAGAAGTAACCACGCTCTCAGAAGCAGCATTTCCCCGGCGCCGGTGGCCGTCCCTGCCCTGGGCTCTCGCATGGGGACTTACAGGGCTGGCTGTGCTCTTGCCACCTGCAACCGGGGCTCCCGTTGCCGTATAACGCCCTCGAAGCGGAGATGGCGTCGTGCCGTCGCTCCCGTCCTCACCCCAGTTTGGGTCTGTTAATGGGACCCTGCAAGGTGCCGAGGGTCCGGAAGGCAAAGCCGACTGTGGCTGCAAACAGGAGAGAGGGGGTTTGCCAAGAGCCATCGACACCAGCACCTCGCTCGGGGGCTCTCCGCGGGTCCCCAGCGCCTTGCTGAAGGTGGCAAAGCCGAGGCAGGGCAGCACCCGGCACCCGGCGCTGCTGGGTGCTCCCGGAGCAGGGAGCACGCACAGGAATTATCGTTAGCCTGAGTAATTTCTCTTTTCTAGACTTTACGATGAAGGAACCGACACGCAGCAGTTATCCTCCGGGGAAAAAACCCTGCTCCTCTTTTCACAGCAGGGATGAATCCCCGTTCCCCGACAGGATTCAGTGGGATCCAGCTTGGGAAGGGGCAAATCACCAGCTCCGGGAGCCATGTGATTTGGGGACATCCCTCATTGCCTTTTTATTATCGGATTATGGATTATTGTGTATTATTACTACGGATTAGCACAGGAGAAAGGGCTGCAAAAATCTGACACAAGGCTAAAAACTCAAGTTAGTGTTCGGAATCCCATTTTTAAGCCAATTTTTATGATTTTTAAGAGTAAAAGGCACGAGCTCATGATTTCAGACTCCTTAGGTTGGCGGTGCTGGGCTCGTTATCCTAATGAGGCAAGCACACGCCTGTCTAATCAGCAACGGGAGCCCTGGGATCCATCTTCCCCCTAATAGGATGCGGCTGGAAGGATGCTCTCGGCCGAGAAGATGTTTTCCCACTTGCAGAAGGGCTCACGGCCCGGATTACAGATGCAGAAAATGCCCATCACGTTTTCGCGTGTGCTTGCTGTGGGTTTTGGGGAAATTTCCACCACTTCTTTCGCCCGCTGGGATGGTTTTGCGGCTGGGAGAGGGATGGAAATGGAGCCGGGCTCTCCCCACCGACGGAGGCGAGGTGTGAAATTTCTCATGGGCAAACAAGCGAGAGCCGCGGGGTGCCCAGAAGAAGGGGGACAGCGAAGATGAAGGAGGGGGAGAGGAGGAGGAGGGAAAGCAGCAGCCAGAGAGAAACAAAAATCCCCAAAGCAGCAACCTGGTTTGAAGAGTGGGGCGTTTTCTATGAGGGGATTGTAAAATGCACTCTCTCTTTCCCCTTGGCAGGGGGGAATAAGGGCCCCCACTCTATCTGATAGTCATTAGCATCAATTAGCCCCGTTTGAAGTAGGCAACATCTTTGTCTCTCGGCAAAAAAAGAAATAAAAAAACCTTTCAGGGAGCCCATAATAACATCTGGAGCAAGGAGAGGCTGAACTCGAGTTCCCCACTTTCATCTCTTGTCGAGGTACTTGGAATGTTAATGCAGCCTCATTCTTTAATGGAGTTATCAGGAAATGCTTTTCACCTCCTTCCCTTTGCGCAGGGGGGATGTTTACAAAGGGCTGGGGGCTTTTTTGGTTGTTGTTTTGTGGTGGGTTTTTTTTTTTTTTACCCCCTTAAGAAACCTCAAATTGAAAAACAAAACTGGAATAAAATAAAATCTAAAAAAAACCACTACAAAAAAAAAAAAAAAGCACGGATCGGGGTCCATCCTTTCATCTCCCCTGCCCCCAAAATCTCTTTTGCTGGAGCAGGCGGGGTGGGATGGGGCCGGTGGGCGACGGCGGCGCGGGCAGGGGACGCGGGGGGTCCCGGCCCCCGCTCCGCCTGGCTGCTGGGTGCTACATTTCCCAAGTCGTTACCAGCCAGTGAAAATTTCCAGCTTTCCGACCGAAATGCATTAGCTGAGCACACAGAGCTAATGGGAAACAGGACGCGTCATTAGGCAGCGAATTGGGCCAAGCGGGAGAAGCCGAAGGGAAAAGTCAACCGGCGCTTTTGGCCGGCGCTCGGCCCGCCGGCTCGCTGTCCGTCCGTCTGTCCGTCCTTGCCAGCAGCATCGCACCATAACCCCCTGCCCATCCCAAGCGCTGCGGCATGAACTGCTGCGGGAATAACCGGAGGAGCCCCTCCAGCATCCCTGCCCCCGGGAAACTATACCCCCGTTACAGCGGCAGTCACGACTTAGCGTAAAAAGGAAAAATAATGAAGATATTTTGATAAAACAAACCAAAAACTTGTGTAACACCACCCATATTTAACCCACACAACCTCCGTGCCAGCAAAGCCAGAAGCTGGGAATCTCTGCGGATTTTTTTTTTCTCGGTGACGGCTTTTTTTTTTTTTTTTGGGAGAGGCTTCGGCGCTTGCCCAGCTCTGAACGTGTGATTTCAATTAAGCACAGGGTTCCGCGGCGGCGGGATCGGGGCTGGCTGTTTGGATAAGGAGCAATAAAGCGGCAGCTGTATTTATTCACGTATTTTGAAGCCGCTGTGGAAGACAGGATGCTAAACGGGGGAAAAAAAAGTGTTTTAAAGGCAAACTTGAGGGAGGCTTTTGTCTCCTGCGGGCATCCCCTGAGGTTTCCGTGGCCATCACCAGGGCGCTTCCTCGCGAGCGGGATAATCCCGCCCGCGCATTCCCATAATTTCCATTTGCTTTGAAATGCTCAAAAATATAGAGATGCTCGTTTATAACCAGGTCTGTTCCTACAGCTTGGGCGCTGAAAAGAAACTTCAAATGGCACGAGTCCCTGATTTAAGGCGGGATCGACTGGATACGGACGGCTACCCCGCGCACGCGGCGAGGTTTAATGCGGGGTTATTAATCCGTGGAGGATTTTTGCTCCGCGTTTATTAACCCGGCGACCCCGGCCTGGGGATTTCGCCGTGTTTGCGGACACCGGAGCGAATTTTCGGGGCCGATTCGGTGCTTGCGGAGATGCGAGCGGGAAGGTTTGCGTTTGCCGAGCTCGCGTCTGGGCGAGGCGGCCGTGCCCTCTGCCGCTCCTCCGCCGGACCTGGGCTGCGGCGGTACCACGCGGGCGCGTCACCCAAACCCGACGCACAGTCACGTTCCCACAGCACAGTCGTCTCGCGCGAGCTCCTGGTGTGTTTTTTCCCCCGTGTGCCAGATGTACGCACACCCTCCGACACGCACGCAGACACGTGGCACGGCGGTAGGCCGGGCTCGCGCAGCCGGTCCCGGGGTACGTCCGTGCCTGTGGGCAGTGCGTAGGGGTAGGCCGGCCAGGGCGATGGTGCGGGTGCGCCTGTGAGGCCTGGGGTGAAGGTGTGGGTGTCAGGCGGGGTTTAGGTGTCAGCAGGGGAAGGTACAGGTGTCAGTGGGGTCGGGGGGGGAGCTGTAGCTGTCCATGTGGGTGTCCGTGAGGGTGCCAGTACGGTTGTAAGGAGGAAGGTGTAGTTGGCCATGAGGAAGGTGACTGTGGAGGAAGGAGCAAGTGTCTGTGTGGGTGTTGTGTGGGTGTCCATGGGTGGGAGCGGGTGTGTGGGGAGGGAGCTGGTGTCAGTGTGGGTGTCCGTGGGGAAGGAGCGGGTGTCGGTGTGTCTGTGGGGAAGGAGCGGGTGTTGGCGCGGGGGTCCCTGGGGAAGGAGAGCGGGTGCCTGTGGGGGGACGATGCGGCTGTGCGGGTGGGTGTCACTGGAGGAGCTGGCACGGAAGGAGGGGAGTCCATCGGTGGGGAAGAAGGGGCGTCTGTGGGGAAGAAGGGGTGTCCGTGGGGGTGTCGGTGGGGAAGGAGGGGAGTCCTTGGGGATGTCAATGGGGAAGAAGGGGTGTCCGTGGGGAAGAAGGGGTGCCTGTGGGGTGTTGGTGGGGAAGAAGAGGTGTCCATGGAGGTGCTGGTGGGGAAGAAGGGGTGCTGGTGGGGAAGGAGGGGTGCCCGTGGGGGTGTTGGTGGGGAAGAAGGGGTGCCCGTGGGGGTGTCAGCGGGGAAGAAGGGGTACTGGTGGGGAAGAAGGGGTGCCCGTGGGGGTGTCAGCGGGGAAGAAGGGGTACTGGTGGGGAAGAAGGGGTGCCCGTGGGGGTGTCAGCGGGGAAGAAGGGGTACTGGTGGGGAAGAAGGGGTGCCCGTGGGGGTGTCAGCGGGGAAGAAGGGGTACTGGTGGGGAAGAAGGGGTGCCCGTGGGGGTGCCGCCGCAGGCCAGCGGGGTTGGGGGCAGCCCCCCCGCCGCCGCTTTGCATAGGGCCCGGGCTCATCCCACCCCACCGCGCCCTCCATATAAACCGGCGGGCCCGGCTGCCGGCACAGCGGCCCGGCCATGCTGCGCAGCCCCCCGCGCCCCCGGCCCGCCCCGCCGCCCCCCAGGACCCCCTTCCACATCGAATCGCTGCTCGCCCGGGAACCGCCGGGCCGCGGCACCGCCGCCTCCTTCCCCTCCGCCCCGCCGGCTCCGCGCTGGCCCGCGGCGGGAGCGGGAGCGGGGCCGGGGCCGGGCGGCTGGGGCTGGGGCTGGGGCTGGGGCTGGGGCTGCGGCGCGGCCGGGCGGGGCGGTGCAGGTGAGCGGGGGTGTGCGGGGCGTGCGCGAGGGGTGTGCGGGGGGTGTGCGGCGTGTGCGGGGTGTGCGGGGAGTGTGCGAGGGGTGTGCGAGGGGTGTGCGGGGAGTGTGCGCGGAGTGTGCGGGGGTGTGCGCGGGGTGTGCGGGGAGTGTGCGAGGGGTGCGGAGGGTGTGCGCGGAGTGTGCGGGGGTGTGCGCGGAGTGTGCGGGGGTGTGCGAGGGGTGTGCGAGGTGTGCGGAGGGTGTGCGCGGAGTGTGCGGGGGTGTGCGAGGGGTGCAAGGGGTGTGCGGAGGGTGTGCGCGGGGGGTGTGCGGGGTGCGCGGGGGTGTGCGGGGGGTGTGCGAGGGGTGCCCGGCCGTCACGGGTGGGGGGAGCGTGGGAGCCTGCCCGGCGGGTGGGAAGCGGCCTGGAAGGGGCACTGGAAAATAAGGGGGTTTGGGACACCAAAAATTGCTTTTTTTTCTTTTCTCCCCCCCCTACGGCTGTAGTTTCATTTCTTGCAGCCTCTCGACCAACCCCAAGGTGAAGAGTTGGGTCGGGGCTGTGGGAAATGAGGGAGGGAGAGGGAAGAATTTCCTAGGAATGATTTTTATAATATTATATTATTATTGCATTATTATATTCTATATCATATTACATTATTACAATATAATATAGAATCATAGACTCAGAATCGTTTAGGTTGGAAAAGACCTTTAAGATCATCAAGTCCCACTGTTAACCCAGCACTGCAATATATGATAATATAATATTTAATAATATAGAATATATTATTTATAATATATATTTATTAATATATATTATAGTTTATAGTTTATATAATATAATATATTAATAATATTTAATAATAATATATCATCATAATATAATATAGTAATATAGTAATATAATAATATAGTAATATAATCTATTATATTATTATAATGTAATATAGTCTTATAATAATAGTATATAAACTAATATGTACAATATATATTATTATATTATATAATAATATAATACAATACAATATAATATAATATAATATAATAAAATAATTTTAAATATTAGGACCACCGGACCAGGCTGCCCAGGGCAGGGGCTGAGTCCCCATCCCTGGGGGGATTTAAAAGCCGGGGAGATGTGGTGCTGAGGGACATGGGTTAGTGGTGGGCTTGGCAGTGCTGGGTTAGCGGTTGGACTCGATGATCTTAAGGGTCTTTTCCAACCTTAACGATTCCATGATTCTATGATTTTTCCCCTCTGTAGCACTCAATAATTAATATTAGCCGTTTGCCCCCAGCAATTAATGCAGCGATACCCTGGTGCCGGGATTCGCATCCTTCAGCAGAAGGTTTCAGGTCGGGGACAGCCCCCCCCGTCCACGCGTGCCCCCACCTGCATTTCGGGGGCTGCTTTGCACACACTGGCGCTTATTTCCCCTTTCACGCACTATAAAGGCACGTCAGCGCCTGTAATTTCATCGTGCCTGCGAAAACCTGCTGTAATTTCCCAAAGGCCCATCCCCAGAAGTAATTTCCCCCCCGTGCCAGCTCTGCCGTCGCGCGGGGCCCCCTCTCCTCCCACAGCTGCCCTCCTCCATCTACAATTTTGCTCTCCCTGCAATTTTTCCCTCGCAGAAGTGAAGCTGCTGAGTGTTTCGCAGCACCCGGCCCCAAAAATTATTGGTATTTTCAGTGCAAAAGCACCTAAGGAAAAAGGTTTTGTTGCTGATCGGTGGGTAAAATTTACGCAGTGGCAATGGATGATCCTGGCTAACCCATCAGGCTCTCTGGATTTTCACTGAGGGGTACTGTCACGACTCGTTTGTTTTAATGAAATACCTCTATTCAGAATATTTTTCCTGAAATGAAGTCTCTTTTTAGCATTCAGAGCTTGATCTCGTCGTTGCCCAGGCAAAACCTGCAGCCAAGCAGATATTTTATCAGGAACTCTTGATTTGATCCTGATAGCTACAATATTCACATACCAAAAGTGTTTGCTACTCTTGATTTTTTTTTTTTAACTACTTTGCATAACTATTTGATCTATTATTTCTTTTACGAGACAGCATCTGCATAGTTGTGTGTTAATCTATGTATTATATCAAATATACCGGTATGAAAATATAGTTAAACAATTTGCAAAGCTATTTCCACAAAGTAATTCATGTTTGAAATTACGCTTGCTATTATCCTAGTATTAAAATAGAAAAAAAAAAGTGACGGGTGAAATTATTTTAACGATGAAAATAGTTCTAAGTGCAATTACGGCTGTTAAGCTGTCAGGTCTCCATCCCACAAATCCTTAAACGCGCGCAGAACTTGCACCCAATTAATGAAACGAAGTAGGTCAAGGTGCCTGCGTGTGCCTGGAGAACAGGACAGCATCAGTCATTAAAGGAGAGATAAGCGGCGGGCGCGAATTGGCAGCATTATGTGCAGTATTTCTATAAAAGTTAAAGAAACTTGGCTGTTTTTTTCTTAAAGTTAAGCGTGCGCCGGGGTGTTGGCAGGAGAGAAGCTGTGCTACCATCAGACATACCTTAGTGCTGGCCTTGTTGGGTTCCTAACACCTTCACGATCGTTCTTGGAGGGGTTCTCGTGGCACGCAGCGGGCTCGCCTGCGCAGGCAGGTCCCACTGCCTGGACTCCTGGGGCTGAGAATGGGAGCAGAGTCCCCAATCCAGCACCATCGAGCAGGGGGGGCCCGGTTGTCCCTCCGGCGCTTGACGGTCAGATGTGCAAAAAGCCTACGCTAACGTTCCTGTGCACGTCGTATCCAGCACCAGCGTCTTGGATGCAGAGGTGTTTTGCCTCGGCGGCTGCGGCCCCCTTTCCTCAGCCCTTGAGGGTGGTCTCTCCACCCCGCAGTCCTCCTGGCGGCGAGCGCTGGCTGGCGCGAAGGTCCTTCAGGAGGACAGAGCAGTCGCACGCTCCTTTTGTACCTCCAGATGTGTGAGAATCCCGGTCTGTGCTGGCAGGATGAGGGCTTTGGAAACTCTTGGCTGGTGCCGGCTGGTCCTGTGACGGTGCTGGTGTTATATTGTATGTTAATTAGTTAATTATGGTTATCATCAGGCCACAACTAGATAGGAGACCGAGACCAGATCCCCTTGTTAGTCCTGCTAATGCCTCTGCACACCAGGAACTTTGTGGATCGTTCAACCTCCTGAGACCAAAGGTCTAAGGTCCAGGATGAGGACCTGCAGGAGGGCTGGTGACTCTTGGCTTCATCAGCATCTTCTCCTGGACACTGGCTGACTGCGGGTGCCAGGGGAAGGGTAAAAGCAGGGGCCAGCATGGGGTGAACTCCCCCAACCTTGGGACATTTGTGATCAGGGGCTTCTTGAGATGGAGATGGGATTCTTGCATCCAGCAGCTCTTGATGGACTTACGATTCCGTTACAAAGATCCTGCACAGACGGAGATCAAGCCCTGCTCCCCTCATTGAGTGCTGACTTCTTTGGGCCTGGTGGTCCAGGACTGTCCTAGGTTGTACCTGTGGGTAGAATCATGGAATAGGCTGGAAGTGACCTCAAAAGATCACCTGGTCCAACCTTTTGTGGGAAAGGGAGCCTAGATGAGACGATCCAGGTAGGGACAGGGTAGGGACATCCCTGCTTTTCTTTTTGGTGCTACTTTCTCCCAGCTCCCTTTAGCGCACAGAGCAGCTGCATTTGGATTTCAGCTACATCTGCGGCAAGCTGGGCTTGGCACTTCAACGGGAATGGCCTCAAACATGCAGACCCCTTCAACAGCTGCTTCTTTCTTGCAGGTCTGGAGTTGTCTCACTGCGTAGGGGCCAACTCGCTGGGCCCCGCTGTGCCTTGGAGGCCCGGGGGGCCCTGCAAGATGAAGAGGGTCCGCACCGTCTTCAAACCAGAGCAGCTGGAGCGGCTGGAGCAAGAGTTCCTCAAGCAGCAGTACATGGTGGGCACCGAGCGAGTAGACCTGGCTGCGACTCTGCATCTGACAGAGACTCAGGTAAGAAATGGGGGAGCTGGGGATGGCGGCAGAGATCCTGGCTCTGGGTTCGGTCTGTGGTGATTTCCTTGCTGGGAAGTGCAGTGGGAGGAGGACACGATGCGAGGTGACCTGTGGGACTCCCTGCTGCAAAGATGACATCGAAGCCACGTGCCTGGAGGGAGGCGAGATAGGTTTAGATGGTTTATGAACAAGAACATCCTTTTCTTAATCCATGAAGTGGAACAAAAAGCATTTAGGAGCACAAACCTGCTTGCTTTAGACTGCAAGCGGGGTTGCACTAATGTCTCCACATCGTTATGATCCTCTGGAGGCAGTTTATGCTTTAAGTGTCCTTTTATGACACTGGATCTAAATTTTTTTTTGCTCTTCCCAGTATCATAGAATCACAGAATCGTTAAGGTTGGAAAAGACCCTTAAGATCATCAGGTCCAACTGTTAACCCAGCACTGCCAAGGCCACCACTAAACCATGTCCCTAAGCACCACATCTCCCCGGCTTTTAAATCCCCCCAGGGATGGGGACTCAGCCCCTGCCCTGGGCAGCCTGTGCCAGGGCCTGACTGTTTCTGCCCCTCCCGCTGCAAGCTGCTTATTTCTTCTGGAAAGGAGGAGCCACCTGATCTTCCGTGGTGGGGTCCAAATTCAGCGGGGGAAAGGGAGAGGAAAGCAAGGGCGGTTCTGGGGGGTCAGGGAGGGTGTGGAGAGCACAGGGAGCAGGGGGTAGGCGGGTGTCTCGTCATGCTCTCTGCCAGCCATGCCCTCCATAGTGTCACCTCCTCCCGCTCGCATGCACTGTGTCCCGAGCAGAGAAGGGGCATGTCCCCGTCTTTAAGGAACTCTGCTTTTTGGGGACATCTGCCTCGGAAGCATGTGGCAGCGGCCCCCCTTGGAAAGGGGCTCCTGGAGACCTGGGATTAAGCTGTCGGGCTATTTTCCTGCTAGGTGAAAGTCTGGTTCCAGAACCGGAGGATCAAATGGAGGAAGCAGAGCATGGAGCAGAAGGCGGCGAAGCTGTCACAGTTTGGGGTGATACAGCCTGCCACCGCGGACTCGACGGACATCAAGGACCACGAGGAGGACACCGTGGATGTTGAGCTTTGAACGGCTGACAAGATTCAGCTGCCACTGTTGGTTTTTCAGCCATGTCTGCTTGATGGAGATACCAGGGATGCAGGCACGTCTGTGCTGCTTTGGTCCAAGCGAGACATTACACTCTTGATCTGAGAGCTGGAGCTACAGGACTAAACCGCGGCCGGCTGGGAGGAACCCCCCAAATATTGTTTGGCTGCTGTTGGGTAGCCATGTGCCGTAATTCCTGGGGCTTCATCACCAGGCCGGTTGTCCCTGGTGGTGCCATAGCTGTGGCAAGGCGTGTTATCTCCCGTTTGCTCTTGAAGCACCAGGACACGCAAACCATTTCCAGCAGAGAGGCTGGGGTGACAATCAGACAGCGTCTCTGACGGCCGGGAGCGTAAGGGCATTTGAACGTGGGGCCGCTTGTGTGTGGCTGCGGGCTCCTAGGAGGGAGACCTGTGCTGGGAGGAAAATCAACCCTGATTGTTTTTCCTGCTTCGCTCGACTCCCATGTTTGATGCTTAGATCACAACAACAAAAAAAAAGACAACTGGAAAGCCCTTTGCTCCCACCCGCAGACAGTATCATTACTCTTGCAATCAGATGAACAGGGTCTGATCCCGCCCCTGGAACAGAAGTGCCTCCTCTTCTCCCGTGCCTTGGTGATTTTGTGCCTTTGTTTCGGCTTCCCAAATGCGGAGGGCAGAAGCTGGTGGGTTCTGGCATTGCCTTACTCCGCCACGGCGTGCGTATGCTGCTGCAGCAGGGAAGGCGGCACTCGGGCTGGCCGAGGTGCGGGGATCAGGGCTGTTATAAAAAGGCAGCTTTCCAACACCTCTGGTGCTTCAGACGACCCCCTGCCCCTCGTCCAGATGTGCCGATTCTGGCGCAGGCGGCAGTCGCTCTGTTCTCTCCTCATTACACATCCAGGTGCCGTGGGGAGCGGCACCTGGAGCGTTCGGCGAGCACGGCTGTAACCACCCGACGCAGTTAGCGGTCGTATTTCTGGGAGGGCTTTGAGGGGTCAGGACTGAGTACTCGACCCTCCCCGGCCGTGCGTTAGCAGCGAAGTGCTCCTAGGCCGGGCTGTCAGTGCCCAGGCTGTCACCTCACCTTCCTAGGTCTGCCCAGGCTACCAGGCACCACGTCCCAGCAGCTCAGGATAATTTATTGTGTCTCTTTCTGACCCACAACACTGTATATCACTTTACTCTTACATTGTTATTTATATAAATAACTTTTTTTTTCCCCCCTGAATAAGTGTCACTTATTTATTTGCTTTGCTTCTTAATAAAAATCTAGTGTATTTTAAAAAGAGATGGGACTGGCTGCAGGGGAGGCAGGGCTGGGCAGCTCCTTGGTTTCTGAGCAGGCAGCGATGCCTCAGTGGCTTCTTGCCCCACAGCTGCCCGGGATGGGTTACTGATCCTTTTTGCTGTGTCTCTGCAGAAATGGAGTAAAAAAACAAAGAGAAAAGAAACACACCTTTTCCTCCTCCTATAAGACCCCTGTTGTCAAAAAGTAATAGCTGTTTTCTAACAGCAGAAGTCACAAAAGGGTGATTTCTTCTTGAAAGGGTGATTTCTTCTTGAAAGGGTGATTTCTTCTCGCACGTTTTCATTCCTGACATGCCAATACAAATATGAAAGCCATTTTTTTTTCCCCCACACTTGTGTGTTTGCTGGTAAACCTGTGCACTCGAGCTTGAACATTTGGAATGGAGCAAGAACAGCTTTTAAACAGATCAGCTGAAAGCCTGCAAGTGTCAGAAAGTCAGAAGGAAAACACATTTCCAACTATTCTATTTTTAATTTTCAATTGAAATTACTAAAAAAAACCCCTCAGTGTATTTTCATCCTTCCCAAAAGTTTGAATTTGAGGGTTTTTTTCCTCAATAAGCTGTTTTGGACAAAATAAATGCTAAAAAAGAAGGGTTTTTTTGCAAAATTGATTGATGACCCCATATCATGGGGGAAAGTAGATAACATGAGTTATTATCTCTCGGCCAGTTCCTGCAGAGACAGAACTACTGAAACACGGGAACGGGTTGCCCAGAGAGGTGGTGGATGCCCCATCCTTGGAAACATCCAAGGCCAGGCTGGACGGGGCTCTGAGCAACCTGATCTGGTTGGAGATGTCCCTGCTCATTGCAGGGGGTTGGACTGGATGGGCTTTGAAGGTCCCTTCCAGCCCAAAGCGTGCTGTGATTCTATACATTTATAGTATGAAACATAACGTCTGGTAAACACGGGGTGCTCAGGTTCGGGCTGCTGCTCCCGGGGAACAAGAACCTCCACCAGAAGCTTCTCCTTGTGCTCTGCAAATACAGAAGCCGAAGCAATCCCAGTCCAGCTTGGCAAATACTTCCAAATTAATGTTGTGGGCACCGGGGCTCGTTGACAGCCATGAAGGATGCTTTGAAGTGTTGCTGGCCGGGCCATGACTCAAGCTGATGCTCTACGCGTGAAACACCTCGCCGTTTAGCACTGAAACCTTAGAAAAACAGGACAGGCAATGCTGTTATTACGATAATGGCGAGTCTTCCTGCTATTAGGATAAAGATGTAATTGAAATAGGAGTCGTAAGGTTGCTCCACTTGTGTCTAGGTCTTGTAGACCCCTGGGATGGTCATTGCGTGGTGGAGCAGTGCCCCACTGCTGGGTTCGCCGGGGCCAGACCCCAAAACAGCGATGGGGAAGGTGTCCCACGCAGTTTGTCTGTCCCTTGTCGCCAGCCAGGTGGCCAGGGAGGGCTCCTTGCTCTGTGGCCATGGTCCCGCGTGGGCTGCTGGCCTGGGCGAGGTGGCAACAAGGCTCCATCCAGCCAAGCAGCGTTGCCACCCGCCGTCGTGTCCCTGCTGCCATGAGGCGACAGTGACATCTAGTGACTCCAAAACACCCCAAAACACCCCGAATATGAAATCGGCCTGGATTCCCAAACCCGCCGCAGCCGCCTGGTCGACGAAGAGCGGGACTGAGCCTGAACGGGCGCTGGCAGCGCCGGTGTGAATTAGTAAATACAACTAAACACGCGTTTTTGCGGATTTGAGGCGTTTGCAGACAGGCTAGCAGGAGGTAGCGAGGGCGCAGAGGCCACATTAGCGTGTTTTGAAGGGTTTTTTTGGGGAAAGCTGAGCCAGTTTTGGGTGCGCAGGGGCAGCTGGTGACGTCTCCCCACCCTGTGAGGGGGCACCTTGCGTTGTGGCCTGACAGGATATGAAGGCTATTCCCCCTCCGATTAAAAAAATAATAATAATAATTAATAGGGGAGAGGCAGCAAAACTCCTGCCTGGTTTCCGCGCGGCTGTGGAAGCGCCGTTTCGGGGCTTTTTGGCGGTGTTTTGGGAAGGTGGCGGTGGGCTGAGGGGAGGGCTAAGATGGCGGCCGGCCCCCGCCCGCCCCTGGGGCTGACGGGGGTGATGGCGGGCGCGGACCCCCGAGGGGGGCCGGCAGCCATCTTCGTGCGGGGCGGCGGGTGAGACGGGCGGCGGAGGAGGAGGAGGAGGAGGAAGAGGAAGAGGCGCTGCCCGCCCCCGGCGGGTCAGAGCGGGGAAGTCGCCGCCCGAAGATGGCCGCCGCGGCGGGGGACGTGTGCGGCGCCGCGACCGGGAGCCGCGCCGCGACCGGGGCTGCGGCGGAGGCGCGGTTCATCAGCAGCGCCAAGGTGAGCCCGGCCCTCTCAGCCGGTCCCCCCGCCGCGGGGGTCCCTCCCTTCCCTTCACGCTGCGGCAGAGCCAATTTCTGGGGGGAAAAGAGGGTGAAAAGCCGGCAGCCTCCCGTCAGGCTGGGCGGGCGCGGGGTACCCTCAGCCCCCGGGTGGGTTTGGGGGGCATCCCCTGACCCACGCCTCTCCCTCGGCAGGGAAAAGGCTTGTTCGCCACCAAGAACATCCACAAAGGTGAAACCGTCTTCGTGGAGAGGCCGGTGGTGTCGTCCCAGTTCCTCTGGAACGCCCTGTACAACTACCGAGGTGAGCGGGCGGCGGCGCGTCCCCGTCACCTGCCCCGGCGCGGTGACCGCGGCCGGGTCCCGAAGGAGCTGCCTGGTTTTCAAGGAAAAGGTTTGGATTCGTCTTAGCGCCGCTCGGAAGGTGGCCCTGCTGCCATTTCTGTTGTTGGACAGGCTGGGTTGATGGGCCGGGACCAACTGTGTGAGGTTCAACAAGGCTCAGGGCCGGGTCCTGCCCTTGGGGCACAGCAGCCCCAGGCACCGCTGTGGGCGTGGGGAGGAGCGGCTGGGAGCTGCCTGGCGGGAAAGGGCCTGGGGTGGTGGGCGACAGTGGCTGAACATGAGCCAGCAGTGTGCCCAGGTGGCCAAGAGGGCCAGTGGCATCCTGGCTTGTATCAGGAGTGGTGTGGCCAGCAGGAGCAGGGCAGGGATCGTCCCCCTGTGCTGGGCACTGGTGAGGCCGCCCCTCGAATCCTGTGCTCAGCGCTGGGCCCCTCACCCCAAGAAGGAGCTGGAGGGGCTGGAGCGTGGGCAGAGCAGGGCAGCGAGGCTGGGGAAGGGGCTGGAGCACAAGGGTGGGGAGGGGCGGCTGGGGGAGCTGGGGGTGCTCAGCCTGGAGAAGAGGAGGCTGAGGGGAGCCCTCATCACTCTCTGCAACTGCCTGAAAGGAGGCTGGAGCCGGGGGGGTCGGTCTCTTCTCCCCAGGAACAAGCGATGGGACGAGAGGGAACGGCCTCAAGCTGCGCCAGGGCAGGGTTAGGTTGGGGATTGGGAAAAACTCCTTCCCCAAAGGGCTGTCAGGGCCTGGCACAGGCTGCCCAGGGCAGGGGCTGAGTCCCCATCCCTGGGGGGATTTAAAAGCCGGGGAGATGTGGTGCTGAGGGACATGGTTTAGTGGTGGGCTTGGCAGTGGTAGGTTAGCGGTTGGACCTGATGATCTTAAGGGTCTTTTCCAACCTTAACGATTCTGTGATTCTATGATTCTACCCTCTGCGCTAAATGAACCGTTGACAAGTTGAAAATGTTGGGGTCGTTTGAGGGATGGTGGCTTCCATCAGCCCCAGGGGACAGCACCGCGTGCCACTGTTGGGCACCATCAGTGTGGGAACCCCGATTTCTTTAGTGGTGTGGGTCCTATCCCAATCTCACCACGGTGGGGTGCAGCCTGCAAAGGTGCCAGTGCTCCGCGGAGGCGTCAGAACAAAAAACGAGGGTTGTAAGAGCAGGATTTTAAACTTTTTTGCCCTGCCTAGACCATGCTGTTGGCTGAGCTCCGTCGCGGGTCAGCGACATGGGGACACTTGCCATCGTATGGCCCTTAAACACTTCCCAGCCTTACAGGGCAGCAGATGAGGGCTTGGGGAGGTTTAAGTTGCACCAGAAATGTTTTTTTCTATGGAAAAAGAGACTGGTGCCTCCAGCTTGGAGATGGTGTTGGTACCAGTCACGCTGTCTTGCCCTGGGCTCTGGCCCCTTTCCTTATGGAAGGCTGTGGTCTCACTGTGGTATCCATCCCGCCTTGTCTCCCCGCAGCCTGCGATCACTGCCTGCGGGCGTTGGAGACGGCGGAGGAAAACGCCCAGCGGCTGCTGGGGAAGAGCTCGCTGGTGCTGCCTCACCCAGAGCAGTGCAGCATCCGGAAAGACCTGCACCAGCAGTGTCCCCGCTGCCAGGTATGGGGCTGCCGGGAGGGACCGTGGTCTTGTTTTGGTCGCTGACTCCTTTACAGCATCTAGCCAGGCACTTGCGCTGCCCCGAGATGGGTGTCTGCCTTTTCCCTTCTGCATCGCGATGGCTAAAGAGCTGGGGCTCAGATGGTCAGGGAGGGGGCAAAGCTGGGCCTAGGACCCCCTTTTCCTGCTGCCGTAGCCAATGCCGGGCGCTGTGCCCCTCGCTCTAGGTGACGTACTGCAGCGCTGAATGCAGGCAGGCCGCTTTGGAGCAGTACCACCAGGTCCTCTGCCTTGGCCCATCCCGCGACGACCCCACGCACCCCCTCAACAAGCTGCAGGAGGCATGGAGGTAGGGGACCGACCTGCCTGTTGCTCCACGGGCAGAGGAGGTGGCTCTCCTGGGCTGGGTGACGCTGTCTGGGACCAGGGCTGAGGACCGTCCTTGCTTTGCATCCCTGCCTGGGGTGGCTGGAGGGTGGTGGTGGCCGTGGGACACTGCCCAGCTCTTACCTGCTGTTGGCAGTGCAAGGGTTTGGACCCATGGCTGAGCAGTTTTTATTTTTCTCCCAGTAAAAAGCTATGAGGCACTGAGCTGTGTATCCCTCACTCTGCAATTTTACAGTGCTCCTGCAGATCTCCAGCCGCTGGGAGATCCACCTCGTAGCACCCCTGCGGGTACATAAATTGCTGTCCCTGCTTGCAGATGACAAAACAGGCACAGGGGAGAAGCGACATCCCTGACCCAAAGCTCGTCGCAAACTGCAGCACTTGCTGCAGTCCTGGGCTTTGTATGGGACCCAGGCTCTGGTTTAGCAGGACTTTAGGGGTTTATTTGTCTGCTCAGAGCAGGCAGGTGGGTACAGGCTTCTCCTCGCCCCTCGCGGTGCTGGATCCCTATGCAGCGACGCTGCTCTGGCCGCTTTGGTGTGACGGAGGAGTGCGGGCCTGACCGCATGGATGGCAGCTGCCTCTGCCTCCCTCCAGGTTTTTATTTCCATACCAGCACTGATCTGCTCGCCTCTTTTCTTCATTCTTATCCCCCAGAAACATGCATTATCCACCAGAGACTTCCAGCATCATGTTGATGGCCCGGATGGTCGCCACCGTCAAACAGGTATGTCTGCAGTTTGGAGCCAGAGCTGCCCGTGTGCGGTTTCCTCATCCCATTGTGGCTGTTATTCCCAAGGACCCATCTCTTCTTGGGTGACTGGCGGGGTCCTGCTTGAATATATTTCAACGTCTAGTGGTCCCTGGTCATGGAGACAGCGGGCAGGAAAGGAGGTTCCTATGTCCTGAGCCAAGCAGGTCTTTTTTTCTGTACCAAAATAGCCAGGACTGATCCTTTCCTTTGGCTCTGTTTCTTTGGCCTGGCTTCCTCAGCGTTTATTCTGACAATAAATTACCACCATGCAACTGCTTCTGGTGGTTCTTGATAGCAGGCTGGATACCTCTGAGCTCAGCGGGGCTTGTCCTCTCCTCCCTCTCTCCTGGCTGGGGAGAAAAGCGGTGTTGGTGCGATGCCTTTGCTTGATTCCTTTGTCAGGCTAAAGACAAGGAGTGGTGGATCAAGGCCTTCTCCCAGTTCTGCAGTAAGACAGCAAACGAAGAAGAGGAGATTGTGCACAAGCTGCTGGGGGACAAATTTAAGGTAAGAGCCTGGCAGCGCTTGGATGTGCTGAGTCCCCGAGCCTGCCCTCTCCCTGCCTGTGTCTGCGAGCCCACGGGTGCAGAGGCCCTGTTACAGCTGGGATGGGAGATACTGGAAATCCCAGGCTCCAAGTGGGGGCACAAAGCCCCCCCTTAGGGGCTGGCTGACCTAACAGAGAGGAAACGGGTTGCTTAGAGGGCTTTGGGCTTGTGTGGGACGTGCTGCTCGTTCCTGTGGTGGAGATGCTTCTGCAGTGGGATGGGACAGGATGGTATTTAGCTGCTGAGTAGGTGGCTTTTGCTGCTCAAATGAGTGGCTTTCGCTGCTCTGAGGGCAGCAGCCTCCAGCCTTGCAGGGAAGGATGAGGAGCCTGACTCCTGAGCCTTCTAGCCTGTGCTGGGCTCGGCCGTCAGCCTGGGTCTGACTCCCAGCAGCGTCTCCCCACCCTGACGGTGTTGCCATGTCCTGCCAGGGCCAGCTGGAGCTGCTGCGGTTGCTCTTCACCGAAGCCCTCTACGACGAACATCTCAGCAGGGTGAGTTGAGCCACCTCCCGACTAGCCCAGGAGCGTGGCGGGACCCTCCGCTTGGCGCCAGCCCCCCTGGGTCATGTCTACCCCGAAGGCCAGGGCTTCCCCCCTTCCTTGCTTCCCCCAAAGCTCCCTGTGGGATTTGAGGCACTTGCAGAGCGGGGTGCTGCCGCAGGCTGGCCTGGGCTCAGCTGCTTTCTCATCTCCCTTCTGCAGTGGTTCACTCCAGAAGGCTTTCGATCCCTCTTTGCCCTCGTTGGGACCAATGGCCAAGGCATAGGAACAAGGTAATGGGGCTTTCTGGGTGCTCCTTGCAGGGCAGCAGAGATGTGGCATGGAGGGGATGTACCCACGCTGGCCTGGGTAATGGCTGGGTTCAGACCTAAGAGAGGGGGATGGAGAGGCAAACTTAAAAGCAGTCATCCTGGCTGTGTCCAACCCTTTCGCGTCCCTCTGCCAGACCTTGGCCACTCAGAGCCACCGAGTTTAACCCTTAGATCCCCCCCCGTGAGGTCCCACCGTGTGCCAGCAGCGCTGCGGGACTGTAACAGTGTCCCTCCGCTTCCCGACAGCTCTCTAAGCCAGTGGGTGCACGCTTGCGATGCGCTGGATCTCCCCATGCTGCAGCGAGAGGAGCTGGACGCCTTCATCGACCAGCTCTACAAGGACATCGAGAAGGGTGAGGCTCTGAAGTGACCGTGGGCAGCGTCAAGCGGTGCTGGCGGAGTTTCTGCTGCTGGAGACTCTTCCCAGGATTCGGGGAGTAGGAGGGATTCCTGCTGGGGACTGGGAGATCCCACTTCCCCTGATCCAGGCGAGCTGTGCTTGCTACGCGGATAGGGCAAGTCCAAGTTTGTGGGCAGCGCGACCTGCGGCAGGTTGGGGTGGCTGGAGGGCTGATCTGGAGGGATCCTGTGCAGAAAAGTCCCACCTGCACAGGAGCCGGAACGGCCCGTGCAAAGCTCTAACCCCCTCTCTGTGCCGCAGAGTCAGGAGAGTTCCTCAACTGCGAGGGATCAGGTCTCTACGTGCTCCAGAGCTGCTGTAAGTAACACAAAGACTGGGAAGAAAACTAGTAGTGAGGAGGGAGACGTCCTGGGCTAAATGGGCTCACCTCTTCGTAAAAGCTGCTGGGCAAAGGGGTTTGTGCTTCCCGTCCGTGGGGTGGGATGTGATGGGTGCTGCCCTGGGGCCTAGCTGCTCTCTCGTCTCCTGGCATCCCGCCTTGCTATGAAACGGTCACTCCTGGCTCGAATGGATGTGGATGCGATGTAGGAGCCACGTATGCAGTTAGCAAAGGGACGTCTCCAACCTTCTCTCAGCAAAACGGAGCTGAACAAACTGTTAAGGGAGGGAGCCTTTCTTGGCTGGCCCGTGGGGACGTAGGAGAGGATGTCCCAGCACCCGGAGCTGTCTTCTGTCACTCCTTAAGTGTTAACAGCAGAGCGGGGATGAGCAGAGCCTGGGGACTGGCTGCTGGGAGAGCTGCGAAGCAGGGAAGAAGTGCTGCCCCGTGCGTCCTTCCCCAGCCCCTGGAGGCAGAGGGGGTGCTCTGCATCCTGGCGTTGATCCAGAACGGATCTCTGAGTGGTTTTTGTGGGTCTGAGGGAGAGCCCCGGCCCTGCACCCTGCTCCGCTGGGCCCCGTAGTCCCCAGTGTGAGTGGAGAGCGTCACGCCGGTGTCCCCCAGGTAGATGGGGTGGCCGCAGCATTGCGCCGCCTTATCCTTAGCCAGGCCGTGGCCCTCCCAGTGCCCGGGCCACACAGAAGGGCAGGCACGAGCCCCGCGGGCTGTGTGGGGTCTCCGACCCTGCCTCTGCCTTCCCCTTCCTCTGGAGACACCCTCACGGCTGCGTCCCGTCTTCCCCCCAGGTAACCACAGCTGCATCCCCAATGCTGAGACATCCTTCCCGGAAAACAACTTCCTCCTGCATCTGACGGCTCTGGAGGACATCGAAGCGGGAGAGGTGAGACAGCGGGGCCTGGGTGAGCCTGGGCTGGCATCGCGCCTTGGCAGAGGCTCCCTGTGTCCCCTACGCCCCCCCGCGGACCCCAGCCCCGCACCTCCCGTCTCTTGAGTTGTCCTGGCTGAGGAATTCACGCCTCATCCCCACGTAGGGGCTGCCAGACCCCGTGTTTCTGCCTGACTCTGAGAGGGACTGGTACAAATCGTGCTGCTTCGGGTTCGTGGGAAGCGGCTCTCAGCCCGCCTTGTTTCTCTTTGCTCGCAGGAAATCTGCATCAGTTATTTAGACTGCTGTCAGAGGGAGCGGAGCAGACACAGCCGCAACAAGATACTCAGGTAGGGGCTGCTGGGAGGAAGCCGGGGGGGACAGGGCACCCCTTTGCACCCCCAGGCGGTCCGTCAGGGCTGCATCCCCACCTCGGGGCCCCGTGCGTGCCCTGGTGTGGCTGTGCACGGGCTGGTGTGTAAGCCGGCACGCTCACAGCGGGCTGTGCACGCAGCATGTGGTGCTTTCGGTGCTTCGAGCTCCTTGCAGCCCCTTCTTAAGTGTTAAGTTAAGTCCCCAAGTTAAGCCTTGGGGACTGAGGATTTGGGCTCCCCCTCTCTCTGCAGGCTTGCACCGCTCTGCAGTTCGCTCCTGCACACCCTTGCTGTCCCCACCCGCCTTCCTTTTCCTTCTCCGCCCTTCAGGGGTAGGGGTTCCTGCTGATGGCCGCCGTCCCCGTGTCCCGTCACCCCTGCAGGGCTGAGAAATCCCCTTCTCCACCCAGGCTGCCCCCACCTCACCTGAGCCCAGCTCCATCGAACCCGCAGACTCCTCTGGGTTTAACGTATTTAGCCCCTTCCTGGCTGCTCTGCCCCCGGCACTGGTGAGGCCGCCCCTTGAATCCTGTGCTCAGCGCTGGGCCCCTCACCCCCAGAAGGAGCTGGAGGGGCTGGAGCGTGGGCAGAGCAGGGCAGCGAGGCTGGGGAAGGGGCTGGAGCACAAGGGTGGGGAGGGGCGGCTGGGGGAGCTGGGGGTGCTCAGCCTGGAGAAGAGGAGGCTGAGGGGAGCCCTCATCGCTCTCTGCAACTGCCTGAAAGGAGGCTGGAGCCGGGGGGGTCGGTCTCTTCTCCCCAGGAACAAGCGATGGGACGAGAGGGAACGGCCTCAAGCTGCGCCAGGGCAGGGTTAGGTTGGGGATTGGGAAAAACTCCTTCCCCAAAGGGCTGTCAGGGCCTGGCACAGGCTGCCCAGGGCAGGGGCTGAGTCCCCATCCCTGGGGGGATTTAAAAGCCGGGGAGATGTGGTGCTTGGGGACATGGGTTAGTGGTGGCCCTGGCAGTGCTGGGTTAACGGTTGGACTCGATGATCTTAAGGGTCTTTTCCAACCTTAACGACTCTGTGATTCTATGATTCTATGACCCCCTGCCCAGCAGCGGCGTTGGCGTTGTCTCCACGCCATCGCTCTTTCTCCTTCTTCCTTCCCTTCTTCCAGGGAGAACTACTTGTTTACCTGCTCGTGTCCCAAGTGCCTAGCGCAAGCCGACGACGCCGACGTGACGTCGGACGAAGAAGAGGAGGGCGAAGGGGAGACGGATGATGCTGAGCTGGAGGACGAGATGACCGACGTTTGATCCTGGCCCCGGGCGAGAGGAGAGGGAAGGGATGGGGGGGATCCTCCGAGAGGCAGCAGCTTTAATACTAGAAACAGGGTTGTGTTTTGGGGTCGGGTGGGAGGCCACGTGCCGGTGAGGGGTGCGGAGGTCTGGCGGAGCGGGGCAGCGGGGGAGCCGGAGGCAGGCCCTGCTCCCGCCTGTCCTTGTTGTGCGCTGTGCGTGTCTGTGTGCGCGTCGGGCCGTCCCCGTCCTCCCTGCGAGGACAGGCTGTGAGCCGCTGGCCCCCTGCCGCGTCCCGGTCCCCGGCGGGGCCGGCTGGTGCTTGCGGGCGAGGCTGGAGGAGAGCAGGGTCCGGCCAGCCCCGGGGACATCACGAAATGTCACCTTGCGGCCAGCCGCGAGGGCTGCTCCGCCGCGCCTGTGCCGGCCGTGGGCGCGGAGGAGCACGTCCTTCCCTGCCCCGCAGGGACGAGGGGAACGTGTGTGCGTGTGTCCGTGTGTTTGTGCACGAGGGGTACTATTTAATGTCTATATTAGCACTATCTACACACCGAGGGGCTGGGGTCCTTATATATACTCCATTCCACGCCTTGGCTCGGCGAGCAGCAAGGGGCAAAACGGTTTTGCGGGTGGGCCAGAGGCACCTTGCGGGTGGCTCGGATGCCCAAGTCCAGCGGGGAGAGCGGGGCCGACCCTGCCAGGCGCCTCCCTCCCGCCTCAGCCCCGTCCTTTACACGATGCAAAACCCCGTGCAGCGATCGCCGGGGCTGTTCGGGCAGCGGGGAACGGCCAGGCTGCTGCTAGCCCAGAGGCGACACGGGCTACGGCGCTGCGTAAGCGAAGTTCATCATCCGAAACCCAGAAAACGTTTTGGGTTTTGCAGAGAGCGAGCCGTCCCTCGGACCCTCTGTCTGCGGGCTGCTTCGGGAGCAGGATGCGCCCCGAGCGGGAGCCGCCGCGCCCGGGGACGCGCGGAGACGTCGCCGGCACCCGAGCGTTGTCATCCATCCCGTGCTGCCAGCCCCAGCGCTGCGTGCAGCGTCCCTCTCTGCCGGCCGCGCGGCCGGAGGGAGAAAACGGCTCCAAACAAGGGACAGCAGCAGGTTGGGGATGCACCCGGGGTATTTTCCTCCCCTCTTGGATTTTGGGGAGCTGTTTTCCTGCCGCCGCTTCCTTCGAGCCCGCGGCAGCTGGATTGCGCGACCGAGGGCGACGCCGTAGATGGGCACCTCCGACACTGCCATCACCGCCAGCCCCGCACCTCGCTGCTCGTCCCCAGCCGTCCCGGGGCCGTGTCCCCTTCAGTGTTCGTAATAAACCGCCACTGGTGAGAACTGGGGCCGTGTCGTTTGTACCGGGAAACCGGAGGGTGGGGAGCGCGGAGACGAGGGCTGCGATCCGGGGGCTGGTCCCAGCGGGGACGCGGAGGTCTGGGGATGAGGGAACAGCCGCCCGCCGAGGGCTGGGCTCTGCTCTGCGACCAGCCCGCCCTCGGGGACGGATGCCGGAGGCAACGCCGGCCTGCGGGGCTGTTCTGGGGCACGACCGCTCCGTGCCGCACCGGGCTCTGACGGGAGCCCTGCCCCGGCCGCAGGAGGCACCTTGGGACGCTTCCTAGGAAAAACATCATTAGGGGATGAGATTTGTTCCTTCATCCCCTGAAAAAAAAAGAGAAACTTCCCTTTCTCTAAAACTTGTTCAGACTTCATTAGCTCAGACAAAAATATACAGATGTTGGGCGAGCCCTGCTAGCGCAGACCATGCCTGTACCTCGCTCTCCCATCCCTTTCCGCGTCGCCCTGCGTCCCTCTCGATCGGCAGCACGAATTACCGCTGGCGTCTTGCGCGTCGTTAAGACGTTTCTCGGGGAAGCGCTGGCCCGCTCTGGGCCACCGCCTCCCCCCCCAGAAAGTCGCTACAACGGGTGCTCGGCGCCAGGTTCCCGCCGCGGGTGCTGGTGTTTGCTCTTCAGCCACGCGCCGGCGGCAGCAGAAAGATCTCCTCGTTGCTGACTCCGGCGAGGCTGGGCGGTGGGATCCCCGGAGCGCGTCGGGACCCCTTTTCCTCGTACCTGGTCCCTGGGGCAAGCTCCTGGGATCCACCGAGAAGTCCTCGATCCGCCGCAGCCTCCCGCTGCTACCAGAAGGTCCAGGGGGGCTGCATCATTTCGTAGGTGGGGATGCTGGTGACGTTGACGGGAATGGAGATGACGGCCCAGGGGAGCCCGTGCTGCTCCAGGGAGCGTCTGATCATGTACCTGGAAGGATAAAGAGGTGACGGGCGCGCCTGAGCTGGGAGAGCGGAGCCCAGACGCGAGCATAAACCACAAACCGGCTCGAAGAGAAACCCTGCGGGTTAATTATGAGTGAATTCGCTAAAAATCTGGTTCACCAAGCCCAGGTGGGACACGCTGATCCCTGTTTTGTGGGGACAAGGCTGTCGCTTGGCCCTTCCCGCGGGAAGATGTCCGTTGGGCGAGGCACCTACCCGTCCCTGCCCAGCAGGAAGAGCGCGGGGATGTCGGCTGTCCGCCTGGTGCTGTCCTGGATCATCTCGATGTAGAAGCTGTCGTTATCGTAGGCGTTATCTGCGATGATCACCGCCCGGCCGCCGTGCTCCTGGATCACACGCGTCTTCGACAGGAACGAGCAACCCCTGGGGCAAAGAGCGACGAATTTTTGGTGGCCGCAAGCAGATCCTTGGCAGGTCCAAAGCCTGCGAGTGCCGGAGCTCGCCTGGAAATGCCCGAACCAGGGCCTGTCTCGCTCGCCCCGCGCCTCCCCCAAACCCTGCTCCTCTTGGAGTCTCTATTTTAGGCACAGGCTGCCCACACTCTGCCACTTTCTCCTAAGAAAAAATAAAATAAAATAGGGCTTTTTTCCAACTTAGCGCAGGCTGTTTGCTAAGAGACGCAACACGAAACGCTCTGGGGTAGGAGCAACCTCACGTTTTCCTCGTATACCAAGAAGCTGGAGGTGATGGGAAAATGGGGCCGTGGCACCGTCGCCCCTCCCGCCCGAGGGTCCCCCCAAACAGCTCCCGTGACGCCAGACGTACCCCCTCTCCACCAAGGCGATCTGGTCCTGGATGAAAACGCCATTATTCAGCTCTCCGCAGGCTTCGGGGGGATCCGCCGGGACCAGGTGGATCTGGTCGTACCTTGTGTTCTCCGAGAAGGGAGACGGGCAGGGGTGAGCGAGGGGCTGCTTCCCAGCCCCGCCGCGGCCGGCCCCGCTCTCCCGTGCCCTGCTCATCCCCGTGCAGCGTGGGCTTTGGGGGGGATTTTAGGGCTTCCAGCTGTGGGGACGCTGGTTGCCCCTTTCCAGCCTCTGCGGAGTCGTCCCGAGCTTGCCTAGACCTTGGTGTGACCGCGGGGAGGGGAAACTGAGGCACGGCACCGGCCGTACATACAAGTGCTCCCGGGGAATGTGTGCAGAGCCAGAAAGCGTCTTTTCCTCCGGTCGCCTCGATGTACCACGCGTTTCCTAGCAGATCTGCTCCTGCATCCCCATCCCGACCCCGGATTTATTCAGGGAAAGGTCTCACATCTGTCGGACCCATTGGTTTCTCCCTGCCGCGCCCCGTGGGAGCCCGACCAGCCCTCCCGGGACACGGCTGTCTCAGCCCTTGGAGGAGGAAAGAGCGGGGCAGGCGCTCCCTGAACGCACGTGGGACCAAACTCCCCCTCCGAAAGCCCGCTGAGGCCGAAGGCAGGGACCAGCGGGTGCCTCCTTCCTTAGGGAAAGGCTCACGGAGGAGCAATTAGCTCCATTTTTATAAAAGGCTTCAAAGCATCGGGTCCCGCAGCGGAGAAATATTAGGACGGGGCGACCCAAGAGAAATTCAGTTCTTAATACTTACAAACACGCCACCGAAATCCTTGGCCGGAGTGGCAGTGAAGATGTAGCGGATGTCTCCAGGGCTCAGCACTTGGAAATACAGGTATTCATGGATGCGTAAACCTGGGTGTGCACGGAGAGAGGTGAGAGGCAGAGAAAACAAAAGGGAAAATTCCTGAAATAAAAAGGGAAAATATCCAGCTACCGCTCCTGAAGGGAACAGAGCCTTCGGCAATGCTGGCGCCGATCTCCAGATGGGGGAAAGGCACTGGGACTGGGGTGGAAGGGGAAAATGCAGCTGGAACACGGAGGGGATAGGGGTGACACGCACCCGGATCGGGGTGCAGAGGGGAAATGCGCCTGGACTGAGGCACCCTGGAAAGAAATACAACGGGGCCAGGGCGCATCAGGGGAAATGCAGCTGGATTGGGGTGCAGGAGGGGAAATGTAATGGAGCTGGGGTTCATGGAGGGGAAATGCACCCAGATTGGGGTGCAGGAGGGGAAATGCACCTGGATTGGGGTGCAGGAGGGGAAATGCAGATGGATTGGGGTGCAGGAAGGGAAATGTAATGGAGCTGGGGTTCATGGAGGGGAAATGCACCCAGATTGGGGTGAAGGAGGGGAAATGCAGCCGGATTGGGGTGCAGGAGGGGAAATGCAGATGGATTGGGGTGCAGGAAGGGAAATGTAATGGAGCTGGGGTTCATGGAGGGGAAATGCACCCAGATTGGGGTGAAGGAGGGGAAATGCAGCCGGATTGGGGTGCAGGAGGGGAAATGCAGCCGGATTGGGGTGCAGGAGGGGAAATGCAACAGGGCCAGGGTGCACCGAGGGGAAATGCACCCGCATTGGGGTGCTGGATGGGGAAATGCAATGGGGTTGGGATGCATGGAAGGGAAATGCAATGGAGACAGGGTGCAGCAAGGGGACATGCACCTGAATTGCGGTGCATGGAGGGGAAATGCACCTGGATCGCAGTGCATGGAGGCAAAATGCACCCAGATTGGGGTGCAAGAGGGGAAATGCACCCAGAAGGATGGGGAAATGAAATTAGGTCAGGATGCAGTGATGGGAAATGCACCTGGATTGGGGTGCAGGAGGGGAAATGCAATGGAGACATGGTGCAGTGATGGGAAATGCACCCAGAGTGGGGTGCAGGAGGGGAAATGCAATGGAGACAGGGTGCACTGACAGGAAATGCGGCCAGAGTGGGGTGCAGTGATGGGAAATGCAACAGGGTTGTGGTGCAGTGATGGGAAATGCAGCCAGATTGGGGTGCAGGAGGGGAAATGCAACAGAGCTGGGGTGCACTGATGGGAAATGCAGCCAGATTGGGGTGTTGGATGGGGAAATGCAACAGGGTTGGGGTGCAGGAGGGGAAATGCAATGGGGTTGGGGTGCATGGAGGGGAAATGCACCCAGATCGGGGTGCAGTGATGGGAAATGCAATGGAGACAGGGTTCACTGATGGGAAGTGCAGCCAGATTGGGGTGTTGGGAGGGGAAATGCAACAGGGTTGTGGTGCAGTGATGGGAAATGCAACAGGGTTGTGGTGCAGTGATGGGAAATGCAGCCAGATTGGGGTGCAGGAGGAGAAATGCAATGGGGTTGGGATGCATGGAAGGGAAATGCAATGGAGACAGGGTGCAGCGAGGGGACATGCATCTGAATCGCGGTGTGTGGAGGGGAAAAGCAGCTGGACGGCGGTGCATGGAGGCAAAATACAGCCAGACTGGGGTGCAAGAGGGGAAACGCAATGGAGACAGGGTGCACCGAGGGGAAATGCACCCGGATCAGGGTGCGGGAGGGGAAATGCAACGGGGCCGGGGTGCAGTGATGGGAAATGCACCCGGACTGGGGTGCGGGAGGGGAAATGCACCACGATTGGGATGCACCGAGGGGAAACGCAACGGGGCCGGGGTGCAGGAGGGGAATGCGGCCGGAGGGCGGCGCGCCGAGGGGAAAGGCAGCCGGGCCGGGGCGGTCGGTGCGGGGTGCCGGGGCGGTGCGGGGGGGCCGGGGCGGTCGGTGCGGGGGGCCGGGGGGGTGCGAGGTGCCGGGGCGGTGCGGGGGGCCGAGGCGGTCGGTGCGGGGGGCCGGGGCGGTCGGTGCGGGGGGCCGGGGCGGTCGCACTCACCGCGGGCCGGGCAGGAGCAGAGGCAGAGGCAAAGCCAGAGCGAACGGCGGAGCATGGCTGCGCCCGGCGCCGCCAGCCGCCCCGCCCCCGCCCCGCGCCCATTGGCGGCGCCCACACCGCTCTACCTTCCTATTGGCCGGCGCCACCATCAATCTCCTGAGAGACCGGGGAAGGCCCCGGCTGCGCCCTCCGTTCCGGTCAGCTCGGTGACCGCTCCCGGGGCGGCGGGGCCGCGGTGTCCCCTCACCGGCCCTGCCAAATACAGCTCCATCCAGCAGCCCTGCTGGCCCCAGGCCGTGTGCCCGCTCCGTCCCCTGACAAATAGTGAGCCGCCCTCCCGGGCCCCCCCGCCTCTCTATGGCTGTTCGGGAAGGAAGGGCACCTCGCCGAGGCCGCTCTGTCCGCCCGTACCATAGAGCGCGGCCGGAAGCGGTCGCCTAGCAACGCGCGCTTCCCCTCCCGCCCCGGGGAAGCTTCTCGGCGGGCGCGGTGCATTGTGGGGCGGGGCCTGGCTGAGGCGCGGGCAGCGAGGAGCGGCGCCGGGATGATGGTGAGTCCATCCGCCGCCATCCTCCCCTCCGCCGCGCTCCGCCGCCCGGGGGCGGCTCCATCGGCCTCCGCCCCCCTCCGGGGACCGTGTTTGGCGGGGTGGTGGCGGCGCCGGTGGGCGTTCGGGAGGGGGGCGGGCGGGGATGGCGGAGGCCGCCCTGCCGCAGAGGCCTGCCGCTACCCGGGGCGTGAGCGGGCGCGTCGGGCCCCGGTTCCCGCCGGGCGCTGGGTGGGAGCTGCAGTCGTGCAGCTCCCGGAGCCGCGGCCTCCGCGTCCTCCTCCGCCGCAGGGCCCAGCTCCTCCCCCGGCTGCGGCTCCCCTTCGGCTCCGGCGCTCCCCAGCTCCGGGCCCCGTTGCTCAGGGGCAGGCGGGCGGCGTGTCTGCCTCCAGCCGGGTTTCCTCGGGGATGCCAGGGTTCCTTTTCCATTGAGATCTCTGCTCTGGTGGGCGTGGGAGAACTCGGCGCGTTTTCCTCCACGAGATCTTTCCAGGATTTAGGATCTGTGCTCCTCACACCCCTCTCGTACTCACACATCAGACCCTCAGCACCGGCTTTGTCACTCCTCAGCGCAGCAGTCATAGTGTAATTTTACTCTCTGCCCGCAGGTGGTTGTTTAAAACCGGGTGCCTCACCAGCTTTGGCCGTGCTTGGACTATGTTCCAGCTTTGCCTGCAAGGCACGTTTGTGTTCTGAAAAGGGCTGGTGCGCTCTCAGAGCGGTGAGAAGCCCTTGTCTGCTCTGGCCTCTGGTGTCCTCTAAGCCGTCTCCAGCACAGTTTGCTGTCAGGCAGCTGTAATCACAGAATGGTTTGGGTTGGAAGGGAGCTTAGAGATCACCTGGTTCCACCCCCCTGCCATGGGCAGGACACCTTCCACTAGACCAGGTTGCTCAAAGCCCCATCCAACCTGGCCTTGAACACTTCCAGGGATGGGGCATCCACAGCTTCTCTGGGCAACCTGCTCCAGGGCCCCACCACCCTCATGGTGAAGAATTTCTTCCTTATATCTAATCTAAATCTGCCCTCTTTCAGTTTGTAGCCATTCCCCCGTGTCCTGTCACTATGCTCCCTTGTAAAAAGTCCCTCTCCAGCTTTCCTGTAGGCCTCCTTCAGGTACTGGAAGGCTGCTATAAGGTCTCCCTAGGCTGAACAGCCCCAGCTCTCTCAGCCTGTCCTCATAGGTGCTCCAGCCCTCTGAGCATCACTTAAATTGTGTTCGTCTGCCACGTCCTCTCTGTGAAAGCGTCTTTCAGCAGTTGCCATCCTTGGGGCAGCTTGGGCTCTGAGAGGTGACGGGGAAGGGGCTGCCGTGCCTGTTCCGCTGACCGTTTTTCTGGCACTTTCATTAAAAAAAAAATCACTGATTGGTTGCAGCACTCGTGCAGTTCCCCGCTGTCTCGGTAATTACTGCACGTACTGTCTTCTCCAGTCCAGCACTGAAATCAGAACTTCGCTGAACTATGCTGTATGGAGGAAGGCCCCTTTTGGGGACAGTTACGGTACAGTCCTGGAGTGTGCGCTGGAGACACTTGGGTGAATTCATAGAATCGTTTAGGTTGGAAAAGACCCTTAAGATCATCGAGTCCAACCGCTAACCCAGCACTGCCAAGCCCACCACTAACCCATGTCCCTAAGCACCACATCTCCCCGGCTTTTAAATCCCCCCAGGGATGGGGACTCAGCCCCTGCCCTGGGCAGCCTGTGCCAGGCCCTGACAGCCCTTTGGGGAAGGAGTTTTTCCTGATATCCAACCTAACCCTGCCCTGGCGCAGCTTGAGGCCGTTCCCTCTCGTCCCATCGCTTGTTACTTAGGTTCCAGTTACACTGTGGGAACAATAGGAGGTGGAAAGCAGCTAGCTCGCGTGAAGGCAGAGGAATTTTAAGGAGGCTGTAGGTTTTGATCTCGGCCTTTTTGTGTGATGGTAGCTTGCTGGGCTGTGTGAGGAGTTAGCTCCAGGTTGTTGGGACTGGAGTAACGGCTCTGCTGTGGGTTCTCTCTTCAGCCAACACCGGTTATCCTGCTGAAGGAGGGGACGGACACCTCGCAGGGGATCCCCCAGCTCGTCAGCAACATCAATGCCTGCCAGGTTATTGCGGAGGCCGTGCGCACTACCCTGGGACCTCGGGGCATGGACAAGCTCATTGTGGATGACCGGGGTAAGCGCTGGGCAGTGGCCTCTCGCAGCCGTGTAGAAAAATGGCTCAGAAATAATCTCCAAGTGCAGTGCGCGCGCTTCATATCTTCATATCAGTTAAAACCAGCATTTGCATATATGCAGACTTCAACTTCCTCACCCCATACTAAACTTAATCTCACAATAGAGGTTCAGCCTCTGTCTCTGTTCAGTTTAACACCTTGACTCTGGCCTCCGCTGTTAAAAGAAGACGATTGTCAGACCTACCTGAGGAACTACCTTTTTTGCTGCCTGCTAGCCTGAGTTAAGGCAGCTGTGGTCTTTGTTGTGAGGCTAGTGGGACTAGATATGAGAAGGTCCATGCCAGAAAGGAGGTTTCCGAGTGTGTCTTGAGCTATCCCTGACCATCTTTATTTATTTATTTTTTTGAATGAGGCTCCTAATACGTGTGGAGTTACTCAGCACTTGTGGCCAAGCGTGAGGTCAGCGGATGTTACCGGGTTGATTTTGTTGGTGTGATTTAGGGATGAGACTTGCCCCCCCTCTGAAAAGACTTGTGTGAAGTCACCAAACAAATGTATGATTTGTGGTTTTTTATTGCTGGTACTGAAGAGTGCGGTGGAAGGTCTTAGTATTGTCTTTAAATAGTTTTTATAAACAGGAACGGTAGTAACTTTTATTAAAAAGGATAATTGGATTTAAATTTACCTAATAACTACTATGATTGATTTCTAGTCTCTTCATGTGAGTGTCAGACTAGAGTATCTGTTTTGATCTGTCTGGGGAGGCTATTGAGAAGTAAGAGGGAAATGAATTTAAAGCCCCTGTTAATTGGTGTGAAGAGTTGTTCTGCACTCAGACGAAATTCACTTAATCTGCTCCAAAAATGGACTAAAAAGACGCTGTTAATATGGAACGGAGGCACCTGCTGAGACACCCTCTGTGAAACAGCTGTTCTGGGCTCCCCCTCTCCATGGGGGTGACCCCTTCACTTTGCTTTTCAGCCACTTTACAGTTGTGTATCTGACTGTAGGAGTATATTAAAATATCGTGATCGCATCTGAAATTGCACAGGAGAAAAAAACAATCATTAGGGTGAAGAAAAATGACTTGCAAGTGGAAATTGGGGATGCGAGCCTGTGGTTGTTTAGACATAACAAAATTCACAATGATGCAGGACCAGGGCTTGCTTGGGGGAACACTGTAGCGTAAGAACAGGTTGGGGACACATTTGACCTGCAAGGCGAACTGGTGAAGCACAGCGAGGCTGGCTGCTCTGAAGTTCCTGTTGTATTCCTGTCTCTCAGGTCTGAAAAGCTCCCTTGGGTGTTGGGGTGTCCTTTCAGAGTGAGCAGGGCTTCACTCGCGGCAGTCGAGCTTGACTTCCTTTTGTACATCAATCCTAGGCAAAGCCACCATCTCTAACGATGGTGCCACCATCCTGAAGCTCCTCGATGTTGTCCATCCGGCTGCGAAGACGTTAGTGGACATCGCCAAATCTCAAGATGCAGAGGTAGGAGGGTAGCCCGGCTGCGCTCAGAAGCATAACACGCAGCAGCAAGCTTTCTCCTGTCAGTGGTTGTGTGGACTTGGTGCTACCAGGTGGGAATTGCTCATGGAGTGCTGGCATTTATTCTGGTTTCTTTATTGAGGCCTTGTCTTTTGCGATAACTCTGGAATCTTTTACGCTGTTTCAGCCAGATCTGATGGGTGGTTTGGAAACTTCAGAGGTACAAAGTTCATGTTTCATGAACATAGGTGACTGGGAAATGAGACTTCACCCTCAAACGGGATGTAGTCCGAACCCAGCCCTTCTTACTCACTAAAGAATCCAGCTGCAAATCTGTGAGCAGAGAAAATTATGAAATCTGATTTCCTCTGGAAGCCCTTGCATGGTTTTGAAGCTGCTGTCACAGCGGCTCTGCAGTGTGTGGGTGACACAGAGCGTTTCCTCCCATGCAGGTTGGTGACGGTACCACGTCCGTAACTCTGCTCGCTGCCGAGTTCCTGAAACAAGTGAAGCCCTACGTGGAGGAAGGCCTCCATCCTCAAATCATCATCCGTGCCTTCCGCACAGCAACGCAGCTGGTAAGGCAGCGCTGCTCGTAGCCGAGGGAGGGCTCGGCTGCTGCTGCAGAGCTGAGGGTTGTATTGGGCTCCACCAGAGCGCCTGGGGAGAGGAGTTCTGTGCCAGAGAGGAAAAATAACACACTTCCAGGCAAAAGTCAGTAATGAATGGGCGTGGGGGGTGACAGTAGCGATCGCAGGATGCCTTACTGCAGACATCAGCTGCCTTCTCTGGTGTCAGGGAGCTATTTCCAGCTAGTACCTCTTGAGCGCTATTGCTTCCTTTGGTTTTGCTCCAAGGAAGATTAAGTGGGAAAATTGATTTCCCGTTCTCCTGATCGCTGCTACTCCTTGGCAAACGTTACGTCCCGTGAAGCACATCAGTCCCCTTAAACCTGAACCTTCTCTGGAGGTTAACTCCTTCAACAGCCCTTTGGTTCCCCAGATCTCTGCTGAAAACAGTGGAGCAGCTCTGAGCCTCTTCCCAGTCCTCTTAAACTTACATTGGTGTGTTTCGTAGAATTACTGTGCTGGAAGGGGTGGAATAGCTTAAATGCTTGAAACTTCAGTGATGCTGAAGTAGGGAATAAAAGGTGATGTAAAATACAAAGAGAAAAGTTGGAGATCTGATCAGCTTATGAGCATGAGTCATTAATCCAGCTGTTGGCTTGTGTTTTGACAGGCTGTAAACAAGATCAAAGACATTGCTGTTGCAGTGAAGAAGGAAGATAAAGAGTAAGTTTCCCTTGCAGATGACCTGGTTGTGTAGCTGGGCTTCAGTTAGCTGGCATGAGGGCGTTTCTGACTTCTGCTGTGGCTCTGGCTGAGGTCTCGAGGTTGAGCTGAACACCTGCGGCCCCACACCAGGGTTATTCTGGAGCTTTTGGAGTTTCCTGCTCCTCCGAGGGGAGCTGCCGTGCTCTCACCTGGGCTGCAGCCAAGTATATAGGCCGGTGTCTTCCAGTGCACATGGAGGAAGCTAGGTACCAAAATAAGTGGCCTGATTTCTTTTTTCCAGTGGTGGTGGAGACTTGCAGCCTTTGCTGCAGTCAGTGGCAGTGTTAAACGCTCAGCGCTTCTCTGAAAATCAGATCCCTTTTTAGCTGTTGCATACACGAAGTTAGATAGCTAATAGCAGTAAGGAAATGAGGTACGAATACGAGAGTTCCTTTTCTCCCTGCATTTTAAGCTCTTGTCTGCTTGATCTTACCTTACTAACACCTGCAGAAAGGCTTCAAGTTGACCTGTGTAGCCATCTTAGATAAACCAAAATGAGTTGTATCCTTTCCACTGTTCTGTGATGTGAAATACAGTAGTCGTCGTGGTCAGCAGTAACGTGGGTGATAGAGCCTGGGAGCTGGATCCATGTTTCCTGGTGTGCCTTGTATCATCCACTCTGTTACGGCATACATTACCTGAGTTAATACTTTGGCAAATGTGCCACCTTTAGAGGGCGTTAGAAAATTCTTACTGCCTTTGGATGAAGGAGAGGATGCTGAGCCCTGCTGTTCTGCTCAGGGCTTGGTGTCTAAAAGCCAACCGACCTGGTCAGTGCTAGTCTGATGCTCGGGCTCTAAAAGGGAGAATTGTGCTTTGACATCTGCGTGCCTTCCTTTCCCCATCGATAGAAGGGAGCTGATCTTTTATCAGAGTGGATTAACCACGCCATACACAGCGTTTTGTGAGCTTGTGAAAAGAATCGCCAAGTGAACAAGATCTTGTTTTTTCTTTCTTTCTTGCAGTGAGCAGAGAAGCCTGCTGGAGAAGTGTGCAGCCACAGCCCTGAGCTCTAAGCTCATCTCCCAGAGCAAGGAGTTTTTCTCCAAGATGGTTGTAGATGCTGTCATGATGTTAGACGACTTGTTACAACTCAAAATGATTGGAATAAAGAAGGTGCAAGGAGGTGCATTGGAAGTAAGTTCTGTCGGAGCCTCTGTGGAAGGGGTAGGAGACAGCAATCACAGCTCCTTTGGTAGGTTGACTCTAGCAGAAGTGCAGCCCGGCTTAATAATGCCTGTTGGGGAATTACCAAAGCGAAACAAAGCTGTTGATGTGAGGAAGAAGCTTAGGGAGTAGGGCTGGATTTCTTTTCTGTAGGTAGAGAATCTGTTTTTTTGAGCCAAATACACTCTTATCTCCCTGCCCTCTGCAGCAAATGTTGTTACTGATACAAATTCCATTTATATCTCTGCAAATAATGAAATTTTTTTTTTTTGTGGGAAGTCTTTGTTCCTTCTGGAACCAAAAGCCGTGCAGTCCTGGTTGTATGCGTGAGTACTGGCTTGGGAAAAATGCAGAGAAAACATTGTGAAGGATCTGATCTAGCGGTGGGCAGGGCAGACGGGTTGTGTGGTTTATACCACCGTGCTGGAATACCTGTCGTGCACGGGACTGCACGCAGGTACGTGGCAGGGAGTTGTTCTTGGGCTGTGGACGGCCGGTGTGTCCGTGCTCTCTCCCGCCTGTACCCTGTGTAGGTTTGGCCTGTCGCTTGGGACCCTTCTGAAAAGCAAAGCGCACCACAGTCTGTGTGAATTATTATTCTGTGGCTGTTACTGTCTGTAAACACTCTGCATGAGCATTTTCATTGAGAAGAGACGTTATAATTACGCCATTATCTTGCCCAGACAACTAATTTAGTGAATTAGGAACCTTTCAGCATCTGTTTTTGTGGTGTCTGGGCCTGCTGGTATTCTGAGGCTTGCAGAAATTGGTCCCCTGGGGAGGGTGGTGTCTCCCGTTCTGGATAAAAGCAGCTCTCCCTACTCTGTAGCATTTGGCCCTTGTACTCCTCTGTCAGGCTCCCTGGGGACCTTGACGAGGATGGGGCAAATAATTCAGCACAGTGCTTTTCAAGGTTGGTTTGCGAGAGATCCTGGGTCATCTCACCCTGTCAGCTAGAGCAGGGAAAGTCTGTGCTTGTCCTCTGTTAGGAGGGACAGGGATCCTCTGGGCTTCAGTGGCCGGGCAGAGCCAAGCCTGCAGTGTGTGGTTAGATACTCACGGGGCAGGAGATTTAGGTGCTGATTTCTCTCCCAGCCACGAAGTCAAGAAGATCGCTTCAGGGAGCGGTGTTGGGCAGGGCAGTCCGGCTGCAAAACAATCCCAGAGGTGGTGATGGAGCTTGGGAAAACAAACCAGGGCAACAAAACCCCCGAGTGCGGAGCTGTGGATGAGAAGCATCCATCTTCAAAGGGTAGAAACGGGAAAGATATCAGAGAGAGAACAGATTGCTCCATCCCTTGATCTTCAGATTGTGTGTAGCATCTTTCGCTGCGGTGTCTTGAGAGGTAGAAAGGAAGTGATAGAAGCTGGTTTTGTGAACAGAGAGAAGAAAATATTTGCTGCTTATTTTCTCTAAAAGTGGGTTAATCAAAGGAGGCAGCTGTTGATGAGCGCTTTGTAAATGAGGACTCGGAAAGCAGGGAGTCTCCTGTGGGAGTTACTAACCCTGTTGAGAAAACCTTGGGAGCTGAGCCTAACACAAATCCCTGTCTTCAAGGACTCTCAGCTGGTGGCCGGAGTTGCCTTTAAGAAGACGTTCTCTTACGCTGGGTTTGAAATGCAACCCAAGAAGTATCAGTCTCCCAAGATCGCCTTGCTGAACGTGGAGCTGGAACTCAAAGCCGAGAAGGACAATGCCGAAGTCAGAGTAAACACGGTGGAGGTAAGAGCCGAAAGGGAAGCCCCTCGTGCTTCCTCATGCCCGCAAGGCGCAGCGGCTGCTGGAGAGCCAGTGGGATAAATGGGATTGCCTTCTGCACATCCTTCCCCCCCTGAAAACAGCTGGTGGGTTATGCTGCCTCGTTTGGGAGAAGGGTATGGCAGACTTCGAAGTACAGCAGGTTTAGGGCCTATTTCTGCTCAGCCATTGTGCCTCAGCTATGCCATGATAGGTCGTCAGGCTTCTTTACGCCTCACAAGTGGCCTTCCAGGGAAAGCGTATTAAGCAGTGCTTTAAATGCTGGAAAAGCCTGCAGCGTATTTCAGCAAACAAGGTGGCCGTTTGGACAGAAGTTCTCTTTCCATCTTGTTAAAACACCTTTATGAACACGGTCATTCTCTGACAGCTGCTTGGAAAGCACCGCAGCGTTGCATGCGTTTGGTTCCTGCGTAATTGTGGTATCTGAAAATCTCTGGGTGCTTTGCTTTTGGGCTCCTGGCCCCACTGTCATCTTAGTAATCGTGTCCTTGAAGTTCCCCTCTCTGCCGTGGTGAACACGATGGTCTTTTCTGTTGTACTCGGCTGCGGTGTGTGGTGTTGCTGCGTGCTTTCGTAAGCTTTCCCAGCTGCCTGTGGCTCTGTTTCACTGTCCGCTAGAACACAACAGGCTTGTGAAGCCTGAGCACACTGGTAAAGCACGAGGCTTCTCAGGATCTGTGTTTTTGCTCTGTGATGGATACTGTAAGTCTCTCCACCCCAACATCCACGCGCAGTCCTGTAAACGCCTCTCAGACATCTGTATCATCCCTTTCCCCCTCCTTGCGCTCGCTCTCTTGAGCTGCCGCTGCCTCTCTGTCACTTCCTCCAGCCCCTTTATCGACCCAGTTCTGCTGCTGGAAGCATTTTAACAGCCATGTCTCTTTAGCATAAAATGGAGTGACCTAAAATCACCTGCGCGTCTTGGAAAGCAGTTACCTGCCAGGGCTGCGCAGAGCAGCGTCGCTGCTGCCGTCGTTTTGGAAGAGCTCTCCCTTTGCGGGCGCTGCGGGATGGCGTTTGCAGCCCTCTGTAACGTGAGTGCTTGTCCCGTTCTCTCTCGTCCCTGCCAGGATTACCAGGCTATTGTGGATGCTGAGTGGAACATCTTGTATGACAAGCTAGACAAAATCCACAAGTCGGGAGCCAAAGTCGTCCTGTCCAAACTTCCTATCGGTGATGTGGCTACTCAGTACTTTGCGGATAGAGACATGTTTTGTGCTGGCCGTGTCCCGGAGGAAGATCTCAAGCGAACTATGATGGTGAGCTGCCTTGTTTCAGAACAAAGACTTTTCATTTAGTTTTAACAGTGCCAAGCTGGTCATGTCCCAAACAGGGCAGCAATCGGTGACTGAACGCACTGTTCCTTGCAAAGATTTAAAGTTAAAATCACGTGGTTTTTTTTCCCCAATGTGGTTATTACGTAAAGTTGCCATATAGTGACAAAGCTGTTCCTTGATGGATTGAACAGTCGCACACTGATTGCATCTGCGCCGCTTTTTTGTTTCTCTGATGCTGTTACATATTAGGGTCTGTACATCGGATCGGTAGAGGTTTATTTTCCCTAATTCTTGCCTCTTCCATCGTGAGTGGTTTTTTCCTAAGCTTTCTTTGTGAGGCTGCTGGACCCTAGAGCCTGTGAGTCAGCACTTAGAAGAAGCATAATCTTACTTTGCTGTCAAGGATTGTTTCTGATGTTGGTAGCCTGCCTTAGATGCACGAGATGGGAGGAAAGTAGAAGGATTTTTTCCTGAATCTGGCCTGCAGGGTGGTTTTGCATCAGCTAAAAGGCCGGGCTGTCTCTGAAGAGCAGAAGCCTGCTGGGCAAATTTGTCTTGTTTGTCAGCGTTGGTAACGCCGCGCTTTATCTCCTTTCCGTGCAGGCCTGCGGCGGTTCCATTCAGACTAGTGTCAACGCCCTGTCGGATGATGTTCTGGGCCGATGCGAACTCTTTGAGGAGACTCAGATTGGAGGAGAGAGGTAACTACATCAGCCGCGAACCGTAGTCCCGTGTAAGCACTCTAATATTAGTTTGAGAAGTTAGGGTCTGAGCGTTGGCAGGTTGAGCATCCCTCAAGGTGACGGTGCGAAAACAAGATTTCATTATTGCTGCTTTTTATGAGGCTGAGGGAGGGGGCAGGAGTAAGCTTTCATCTAAATCTGACCTCTTTTATGTGCTGTTAAAAATATATATTCATTCCCCAATGCCTTGTAGGAAGCCTAGTGGTATTCTTTCATTCGTAACTTAAAAGCAACGCGTTTTGGGGTTGATTGTGGCACTCCTGATATCCCACAGTCCCACTGTACTATCGGTGCCGGTGAAGCTGGGTACTCTATCACAGGGTTCTTCCCCTCGCTAGAGGAGAAATCCTTTTCGGGGCTGTCTGCTAACATCTGCTGTGTCCCTGCCAAGTGAAAATGAGAGCACCAGTTCAGCGCAAAGCCCTAGCAACAGGGAGAGAGTGGATTTTCCTGGGTCAGCTTGAATTTCACTTGTCTATTGCCTGGCTCTGCTCCTTCATAGCTCAAGATCCGATAGGGGCACTGCGCAGGGTGAAACGGCTTCACTCATGCGTCTGGCTTGTAAAGAACTTCTCGGTTCCCATGCTGTCATAGAATCATAGAATCGTTAAGGTTGGAAAAGACCCTTAAGATCATCAGGTCCAACCGTTAACCCAGCACTGCCAAGCCCACCACTAACCCATGTCCCCAAGCACCACATCTCCCCGGCTTTTAAATCCCCCCAGGGATGGGGACTCAGCCCCTGCCCCGGGCAGCCTGTGCCAGGCCCTGACAGCCCTTTGGGGAAGGAGTTTTTCCCAATCCCCAACCTAACCCTGCCCTGGCGCAGCTTGAGGCCGTTCCCTCTCGTCCCATCGCTTGTTCCTGGGGAGAAGAGACCGACCCCCCCGGCTCCAGCCTCCTTTCAGGCAGTTGCAGAGAGCGATGAGGGCTCCCCTCAGCCTCCTCTTCTCCAAACTAAACCACCCCAGCTCCCTCAGCCGCTCCTCGTAAGACTTGTGCTCTAGACCCTGTCGTACCGGTGCAAAGCCTGCTCAGCAGCAGCACTGCTTCTCCGTCACCTTAACCCTTCTTGTGTTGTGCCGTCGGCAGGTATAACTTCTTCACGGGCTGCCCGAAGGCGAAGACTTGCACGATAATCCTGCGAGGGGGTGCAGAGCAGTTCATGGAAGAGACGGAACGGTCCCTGCACGATGCCATCATGATCGTCAGGAGAGCAATCAAGGTAAGGACCAGCGGAGATACCTCCCTGCTGGATGGGCTTTGGGGTTGTCGGTCGGACCTGGCACAGCTGTAACTCCTTCTAGAAACCTTTTCACACGCCAGCGTTTGGCTAAGGTCTCCATGGAGAGACCGGGAGCTCTCAGCCGGTAAGAGTGGAGCGCGCAGACGAGCAGCATCGGATTGATTAACTCGAGCGCTGTTCCGTGGCCAAAGCAGCCTTGTCTCTGCAGCATTGCCAACCGCTTTTCAGGCCCGCCCGGTTTTTGCCTTCTCTTCAGTACAGTGGTAACTTGTGCTTGCTGGGCTGTGGTGTGTTCTGTAAACACCCCCGTCCTAAAGGGAACACAAGATTTGGGGTGCGTCGGGTCGATCTTCGGTAGATTTGAATAGCAGGGCTGATCCCACGTGCGCGGCAGCACCTGCTAAAGCCGCTTGTTCCCTCTCGGTGCCCAGCCTGAGGGGGTGCCTGTCCCCTTGAGGGGGTGCCTGTCCCCTGGCTGTGAAGGGAGGCTGGGAGCACCAAGAGGGAAGTCTGAGGCATGCCTGAACGTGAGCTCTGCCTGAGGAGCTGCTGGTCCTGCGTGATCGATGCTGCCTAGCTGCGGGTGTTTCTGGGTTAGGCCTGCTAACGCGTTAGTGCCGTGTTTTCTGGTTAAAAACAGCTTTGAGGCTGAGTGCCCTGAGGGGATGGGAAGAAGCACGTCAAGATTTTTTTTTGAACTGTTTTGCTTTTAGAAAGAACATCCTGATCTCCATACTGAAAAAAAAATAGGGAAGGGAAAAAAAAATAGCAGAACTTGGCTGCAAAGTGCTGCTGTCAATATCTTTAATTTTGAATGCTTTACAAAAGCGAGGGAAACTTGCCCAGCACAAGGGAGCCGTGGTCTGCCATCGCTCCCCGGTACAGCGTCCCCAAACCGCTCCTTTAGCTGGGAAGGGCCGCTGGTCGCTGCCGCTGGAGGTGCTTGGCCTGTTTCTGAAGCTCCCAGGCGCTCCCGGGGATGGCAGCAGCCTGGGCTGCAGATTCCCATGGGTGCGCCTGCATCACCCTGAGACGCACCGCTTGCAGGAAAGGAGGCTTTTCCTGCTCTCCCCACTCCTGGAACGAGAGTGAGAGTTTCCCTTCTTCTTTCAGAACGACTCGGTTGTTGCCGGCGGCGGTGCGATCGAGATGGAGCTTTCCAAATACCTCCGGGACTATTCCAGGACCATTCCAGGCAAGCAGCAGCTGCTGATAGGCGCTTACGCTAAAGCCCTCGAGATCATTCCCCGCCAGCTCTGCGACAACGCCGGCTTTGACGCCACCAACATACTGAACAAGCTCCGAGCCAAGCACGCGCAGGTGGGTGCCCACCTTGGAACCGAGGGCTGTTGGGGAGAACCCGCAGCGTGTGCGATTTTTCTTTCTTTTTTTTTTCCCTTGAGCCTGAGGGATCCGGTGTAATTCAGCCATGCCCATGTTAGGATTTGTGTCCTCTTTGATTACATGCAGCGTTTCGGTTTCAGAGCAAGTGTGGGCTTGGTGCAGGTTTCTATAAAAGGAAATGATCTGTTTTCCCTTTGATCACAGCTGTCGGGTGACTTCTAGAGCTGGGAGTTTTGATTTGCTTTTTAAAAATGCATCATTTGTCAGGAGGGAGGCTTCTATATTAAACATTAAAGTAATTAGAGTATAGAAGTTGGCCGAGCCGTGCGTTTTCCAGAGGAGCTGCAGACCGAAGGGCTTTTTATTGCGCTGGAGCCTGGGTTCAAAACCCCCAAGTCATGCTTGCGATCATTTCAGATCTCGTGGAGCGTGCGTGCACACCCACTCCTCCTTCAGGCACTTAGAGGTGGCCCCTTTGCTTCTCTCGGAAGCAGCTGCCGCTTTCTGGGCTCGCCCCCACCCCGTTTCATCCCGCTGATGGTTGTGGGGTTAGGAGGAACGCCCCGAAACGAGCGGCTGTATCTCGGGCTGCGAAAACTGGGGCTGTGGGCTGGGGAGCGAGACAGCGGTGGAGCGGAAGTCGGTCCTGTAAATCTTCTACAGCTTCTTCCTGAAATGGCGCACACCTCCCACTTCATGAGGCTTCGCTGGCACTGTTTGCTGACAACAAAGGCTTTTTTTTGGTGTTTTTCCCTCAAATACTCTTCCTTCCTACAGCAAGGTCCAGTCTCTGCCTCTCCCTGAACGTCCGCATCTCTTTGCTTCCCAGTGCGCTGGCCCCGAGGTCCCGACCAGCCCAATAACGCCCCCCCCCTTCCCTCCTCTCTCCCACCAGGGCGGTATGTGGTACGGCGTGGACGTGAACAACGAGGACATCGCCGATAACTTCGAGGCCTGCGTGTGGGAGCCGGCCATCGTGCGCATCAACGCCCTGACGGCAGCCTCCGAGGCCGCCTGCCTCATCGTCTCCGTGGACGAAACCATCAAGAACCCCCGTTCCACCGTGGACGCTGCGCCCAGCGGACGGGGCCGGGGGCGAGGCAGGCCCCACAACCACTGAGACCCCGCTCCCGTCGGTGACGGGGAAGCTCTCCTCCGATGTGCAAAGTGGAAAAAAAATCAGTTTCTAGCTTAATTAACGGGCCGTTGGCCAGATGGTCATTTTGAGGGCTGACGGGCAACCACTGGCCTTGTTTAATTAGAGTCAAATCTTGGCCTCGGCAGCGGCAACCTCCTGCGAGATGCCCTGCCCCAACATTTCCGACACAGCACTCATCCCCCGAGGCTCGCCTCGGCCTTCCGCTTGGAAGCCGCGCTGAGCCGAGCCCTCCTCGACGCTGGCAGGTAGCGCAGCACCTGTGGGGTTTGTTCGTATTTATACTTTTTTTTTTTTCCCCCCCTCTGCTGGGGGTTTTGAACCCAGTTTCAAACACAATAAAAAGATGACTTGGTTTCAGTGGCCAACTGGGGGGGTTCCTCCGTTCTCTGCTGCTTGCTTCGTTCTGCAGAGCGCTAGCTCGCGGTTAGAGTGAAAAGCTTAACCTTTCAAACTGGTTTTTGCCCCGTTTAAAAGCAGGCGCTGTGCTGGGAAGCCGGACCCCGGTTCCCCGTGCTTCCCAGCCAGATCGCCTCCGTGCTCATCGCCTCCCTTGGCGCTCTGCACTGCCGCTCAGCGACGTTTCCACTCACTTTTTCTGTCTGACATCTCCGGCCCTGGCGAGGGGGTGCGTGGGGCTGGCGGTGCTGCAGGGACGGATCCTGGCGCTCGGGGCGTCTCCGCCAGGAAAATTCTCTTGCGGAGGCAGGTTGAAAGCGTTAATGGAAGAAATTTGGTGTCTAGCTGCTATCAACCCTCTGAGATCTCGGTTAATTAGGCAAGTTGTGGTCCGTCACACCACAAAACGCGTTAATTCTGCCCTGTTCGTACAGCGCTGCCGTGCGACAGGCGGTTAGAGGCGCAGAGGCCCCCGGCGCGGCCCTTCGCCTTGCCTGAAGCGCCTTTTGCCGGCGTGCGAGCGGTCGTACGTGAAAAGCGAGCGCGGTTACAGCTTTTGTGTAAAACCCTCTCGGCGTTTCTTAGCGCTGGCGTTTAAAGACGAGAGAAGGCGTCGCCTCCCGGCAGCGTGGTCCCCTCTCCCCGCGCCCCGGGCTGCCGCGCCCCGACCCGCCAAGCTCGCTTTCCACCTCTCCCTGCGATACTCCAACCTCTAAAGCCCATTCCCAACTCCGCGGGGTTGTAATTTGGGAACCGGGAATCCCTCCGCCACCTGGGCTCTTTTCTCCACCAAAAATTAATCCCCCTTTTCCTTTTCTTCCAGGACTGTTCAGAAATCATTATTTTTTTCAGTAGAAAACTGGCACAAAAAGGTTCAAACTCACCTTTTCCCTCTGCAGTGGGAAAAAGAAAAACGGAAAACTTCCCCCTAAGATCAGCCCCTCCCTTGCCAAAGGACGCGGGGACGGGAGTCACGTCTCAGCCCCGCTTCCAGCAACTGGTCTCACTGGTTTGGTGCTGGAGCTGGGTTCAGTGTGGCTCCCAGGAGAGTGAAACCCCCGCCTCGATCTCAAGAGTCTTTATTCAACACTGAATCATAAAATAGCTCTTTACACACCGGGTTTTTTTTTTGTTGTTTTGTAATTCTTTAAATACACACTGTTTACACTCGGCAAAATTTCAAAGCAACAACATCAAAGTGCGTCTACAGGTGATAGTACCAACCAAAGTGCTAAAAACACGGTCCCCTGCCGCCGCCTTGCCCGCTCTCCGCGGCCGCCGTCGGACCCTGCCGCCACCAAACCCCCCGCAGCCTCCCCGCCTCCGGCTGCGCCCCGATTTCGGCCCAATTCGGCAGCGCCCTCGGCAGATTCAGCGTCGAGGACCTTTTAGCATCTGGGGAGCGGGGGGGGAAAGGGACGTTTGGTTCTCCAGACACTGGCACATCGCTGCGAAAGACTAAAATAGACCTAAATTTATATAGATATAAAAAAATAACTTAGGAGGCAAACTCGCTACCGTTCGGGAGGGGGGAGGTCGCTGTACAGGGCCCCTCGGACGTCGCTCGCCGGGGCTGAGCTCGCGCCGGAGCAAACGCTGCCGTGAAGCGCTTTAGGGAAACGATTGCGATTCCTGTATATATATATATTTCTTTTTTCCCTCTCCCCGCGGGGAGCGCGTCCTCTGATTATCTCTAAGCAAGTGTGCGTTCCCGCGCTCGCTCCCCAAAGCCGTCCCGCCCTCCCGCACCATTGCACCCGCTTGGCCCCGGCCCCAGCCTGCCTCGTCCCTCCCTTCCACGGGGCTCAGTCCTGAGGCTGGATCAGAAAAATCCCATTTTTCCTGCTTTCGGGCAGTTTTCCCTCCTCTCCTCGCTGCTGCACGCCTTCTCCTCGGGGCGGGAGGGAGCGTTTCGCCCGCCGCCGGGATTATTTTGCCTCCCACCCCGCGGTGCTTCGGTCACAACAAACCATCTCCGGTTGCTAAAATCTCCCTGTTTTCTTTTTTTCTTTTTTTTTTGTTTTTTTTTTAAAGCATTTTGTCATTTGGCACCGATTCCCAAATGCCTTTGCTCCACCCCAACCCGCAGGTTTGCAACCCAAAACGAGAGGCTGAAGCGATGCGCCAGCTCCTGGGGTGGGCTCCTCTCAGAGCTGGGAAAAATACGGCGTTCAACCGCTTTGAGAGCCTTTATCAACACTTTTTCGTCTGTTTTAACCAAATTCGGAGCCTTTTGGAGGATCCAAACGAGCTGTCCAAGACCTGGCCGTGGCGGTGCCTTGGGCGGCGGCTGGGACCGTGACGCGGCGAGAGGTGGGATATTTTTTCTTGCCTTCTTTTCTTGATAAAGAGGTTTAAAAACCTTCTTGGACGGAGCCAACCGGGGGGGTTCCCCCTTTCCTGGAGCCCCTACACCCCTGGGACCCCCCCCAAGCTGGGGGCGCGGGGATGAAGGCAGGAGGAGGCAGCCAGAGCATCCCCGGCTCCTGGGGGCTCGGAGCGATGGCCAACGAGCAAAATCCCACAGACAAAGGAGACAGAAAAACATGGATTTGGGATAAATTTGGCCTCCGAGCTGACTTTGCTGGTGTTACTCCTCTTGAGATCCCTGACCGGCACCCAAATTCAAGAGAAGAGGAATGTCGCGAGCGTCGGCCACGGGGAAACTTTGGGCAAACTCGCTAGAAAAGGGATAAATCCCCCAAACCGGTGCCATGGGAACCAGGTCTGGCAGGAACCGGCAGCACCGTCCATCCAGCCCCTGCCACATCTGGTCATCACCATGGCCCCGAGCGAAAGCCGCTCGCCGCTGACGCTTGCCCCGGCTCGGGCGGCCGTGCCCTGGCTTTTGCTGGGGATTGTCATCGCAGAGCCCCTCTGGGGCTTCTCGAGGGTCTAGTATGGGGTTGAGCTCACGCTGCGGCAATCCCTTCCCTACCAGCACCTGAATACACTGCGTGATTTCAAGGCTTTCGCAGAGGATTTGGTATTTCTGTGCATCTCCATCGTTCCCAGAGGAAATGGGGCTGAAACCCTACGACCGACGCGGTGAATCCTCCGGCCACGGGCAGCGTCGCCTGAGCATCCCGTAGGGCTGGGGCTTTGTGGGGGAGCCAACGGGGCCACGCGCCGGCGGGATGGGGAGGGAAAGCAGCAGGGAAACCATCAATATGACATTTCAGTGGAAGAAATACGGCGCCGTTAATGAGCTCGTTGCCATTACCAACCTGGGCAATTAGGAGCCACCGGGAGGGCCAGGGAGACGCAGGGCTCTCATTACCACCAAGCCTGTGTCGCTGTGCCAGCCACCTTCATCCACAGCTGAGGAGGAGGAGGAAGGGACCCATCCAAGCCCAGGCAAAATGGGGAAAAAACCCCACTTTCCATCTTCTAATCCTTGAACCTGCTCAAGGTCTTGCGTCATCGCAGGATTTTTGTAAAATCGCAGCTTTGCTAAGCCAGAAGTTGGACTTTTTGGGAACGCCCCAAGGGAGGCGGATGGTTTGGTCTGGTCTCGGCGACACACCGAAGCACCAAATTCGGGTGAGGTTGTCCTGCCGTGACTTACAAAGCCCTGACGGCAGCGGAGGGACGGGGACGTCAGACGCCCACCCACGCTCCGTGCCACCACGGCCACCAGCAGACACGGCCACCGCGGCCACCAGCAGCCGCTCCGGCCTCACTAGCGAGCACAGAAGGTTTCTCCAAGAGTCCTCAACATCTCCCCCTGCTTTCCATCACCCCGTCCTCGCCTTCCCCGTGGCCCGGAGGAGCCGGGCACGGGCTAGCAGCAAACCCGGAGCAGCCACCTTCAGTCTTCAGACACGACTCTCCAACACGATAGTCTTTAAGCATAGAGTGTATAAACATGCTGAGTATATAATTTTCCTTTAAAATCTTTTTTTTTTCCTTCTTTTCTTTATAGAAATAAATACTTACTTTGTTTTTTTAAGGGAATTTTGCAAGTCTTTGCGCTGTTTCGAATGGTGACATCTCCTCTGGGACCACGCTCGTGGGATGGTGGCCGGGTGGTCCCTGGGGGGGCTGTAGCTTTGCTGGGTGGGTTTTTTTGCTGGTCGGGGCCTCCCTTGCTCCTCTTGCCCCTGGGTTAACGCGTGTCCCAGCCTCCCCGGGGTGGAGGTAAACCCACGGTGGGGAGCTCGTCCCCGGTGCCGGGGAGCTCATCCAATGCTGCCCATGGGGGGGGACGCAGTAGTTTCTCGCAGGCGTTTTTTTTTGGGCTCCTCGATTTTGTGCATACAGGGAACAGCCTTCTCCTGGAAAGCTGCAGTCAGCAGGGGAACGGAGGTGCTTCGAATGGGGGGTTACGGCCAAAAAACCCTACCCTGCTTCAGAGGAGACGACGTAGACAGGACGAGGGGTGGATGAAATGGTCTCCTGAGGTGCCTTCTGGGGCTGGAGACCCAGGAGCTGCCTCCAGCCCACCACCAGCTTCAGGGATTTGGAATCAATTTTATTCTCCATCGGGGTCTCCATGCTGGGAGCCCCCGGCTGAGGTCTGCAGCTCTCGTGATGTGGATGAGGAAGGTAGTACCAGGATGGGTCTGTTCTCCCTCCTGGGGGGATGCTCCATGGCAGCCCATCGCCCTGGGAGGGCTGGAGGAAGGGGAGATGCCCCAGGAAGGGCTGTCTCCTCGCAGCCATGCTGGCCAACAGGCACCGAAACCTCCAGCGATGGTCTAGAGAAGAGGACAAACCCCACAAATCTGCTTTTCCCAGTCGGCTCCTCTCAGCTCAGCACGTCGGGTCCAAGCATGCCTGGTTGGGGCTCGGGGTGGCAGGGGGCTGTGGGTAAGGCCGGTATGTCCCTGCTGCTGGCAGTGCTGTGATGGGTGTTCCCCATGGTGTGGGCACCTTCTCCCCAGGGTGGAGGATGGAGACGCCTGACCCTGCTGGATGCCTTTCAAAAGCCTTTTCCTTTGGAAAAAGAAGGGTATGTTGGTGGGGATGATGTCCTTGCAGGCAGAAGACAGCCAGAAGAAAAAAGCAGAATTAAAAAACCAGCCGTGGCCATAGGTAAGGGATCTACCAGGGCAGTTGGGTTGGTGTCTTCACCAGCAGCTTTGGATTTCAGGACAATTTGGCCAGGGTTTCTCCTTCAGGCTGCTTGGGAAGGCGATGAGATGGCAAACGTGGGTGTCCCATGCCAGTCCCTCTTTCTGCACGGGACAACTCACTCCAGAAGAAGCTGAGCGGATGGTGGATGTTGGGGACAGAAGCATGACCCGTGTTTCCTGGTGGACGAGGATTTTGGAGATGGTTTATTGCCTTGGCAGAAAGGTTTGGGTGGAGAGGAGGTGAGGCTGGAAACCTCTGGAAGATCAACCATCTCTCCTGGTGTCCTCTGGCCCCCGAGATGCAGCTCTGCCATCCAGGCTTGTGCTGTGGTGGCTGCTGGTTTCTGGGCAGTATTTACCCAGGTTTGGGTGCCCCTCTGTTAAACAAATGAAATGAAAACGAGCGGAAAACCTGCAGGAATGCTGGGCACCGTTTCCTCTGGAGGAACGGCCCCTTCCCACCTCCACCAGCCCACGGAGCGGACGGGGACGGTCCAGCCATGACGCAGCGACGCCGAGCCTGGCATTCTGCAAAGAACCCACAGGGATGTGCTGAGCCATCCTCAGCTCCCGCACCACCAAACGGCCAAAAAACCCCCCCAGAAAGAGAGTTCGAAGAAAAAGACATTCCCCAAACAAGGATCCTTGGCAACGAGCAGCTGCGGGGGGTTCGAAGCTATCTTCCCTCCCGGGAAAGAGCGTAGCCCTGTCTCTTTGGGCAGCCGAAAAATTTCCTTAAGTAGCACCTTCTCACCCACGAGCTGGCCCCGGGGATGAGCACCGGCTGCCAGTCACTAAGGCCTGCAAGAGTTTGGGTGGTTTTGTGCATGGGCCAGCGTCTCCGTGCTCCAGGTCCGGCAACGGATGAGCGGCGGATGGTGGGTTTGGTTTCATGGGGCCTCTGGCTCCGCCGGGCAGAGGAGGGAATGTGCTTTGTGGTTCCCTGAAGGTCTAACAGCCTCCTTCCACTTTGATGTGTAAAATCTTGGAGAAGCCGGGTCTCTTCCTCAGGGCCTGGAAGAGGAGCAGAGAGCATGGCTGGTGCAGGACCTGGACCCCACAGGTCGAGCAAGAGAGAGGAGAGGACATCTTGAATCCCCACCATGGGAAGAGGTCCACTCTGGTCCCGTCCCCACCACCGCAGCCCACGGGGATTTGGCTTCCTTGCAGGACTGGCTCAACGCCTCTTAATGTCATGCCCTTGAATCTAGCCGTGGATTTGGTTTCTGCTTGGTTAAAACACTGTTTCCAGAGGACAGCAGTAGTTTGGGGCAGACGACATCAACATAGAATCATAGAATCATGGAATTGTTAAGGTTGGAAAAGACCTTTAAGATCATCAAGTCCAACCGTTAACCCAGCACTGCCAACTCCACCACTAAACCATGTCCCTCAGCACCACATCTCCCCGGCTTTTAAATCCCCCCAGGGATGGGGACTCAGCCCCTGCCCTGGGCAGCCTGTGCCAGGCCCTGACAGCCCTTTGGGGAAGGAGTTTTTCCTAATATCCAACCTAACCCTGCCCTGGCGCAGCTTGCAGGGGCAGGTGGGATTTACAAAGCATGGCGGTGGGCGGCCATGCAAGGAAAGCCCTTCTGAAATGGCTCTTCTCTGAAGGTGACCCCCAGCCTGGGGATGGACGTGGGTCTGTCTCACTGCCCGCTGTTGTTCTCATGCCAGGGCTTGGCGGTGGAGCAGGAACCACATGAACCTTCTGACCCATGCACTGGTGGGCCTCCATCCCCAAGTCCTGCTTTGCATCTCACGGGAGTTTTGCCGTACACCCCCATGGGAGCCCAACCTGCTGCAGGATGAAGTCAGCCGGAGGATGAAATGAAATGGAGGCACCTATTTTTCCCCTTGGACATGGATGGAGATGTCTACCTTGGAGACCCTGAACAGATCAAGGACAGCCCAAGCCTTGCTGAGCATCACAAGCTAAGCAAGGTCTGCAACTCAGCCTAACTAAAATTAACCCTATTTCTGCTTTCATGGGTGGATTTTAAATCACTTTGGCAAGTAAGTGGCCCTGCGAAGGAGACAACAGCCTTTTTCTGTCCCCGGGGAAGAGACCCACAGAGAAGCAGTCCTGGTTAAAGCACTGGGAAGGAATCACAGCATGTTAGATCTTGTTTCAGCCTTTGGGGCATGTGTGTCTGAAGGACAGCGAACCTTCAGGATGTCCCTGGTGAGCTAAAATGGTCTCTACTGAGGAACTTCAGTGGTGGGCAAGAATTTGTCCTCAGACCCCATGGGGACACGAGACTGGTGACACACGGGTGACCTGGGAATGGCATCCTTTACCTGGAGTTTGTTCACCATTTCTTCAAACATCTTCTTGGCTTCAGGGCTGTGGGGCTCCTTGAAGTAGTCCACAATGCCCACTTGCACAACGATGGACTTCAGGTTCCGGCACACACCTGGGGGCAGAGATACCGCCTGGCCTCGCCATACCTGGTGGGGAGCTAGCCTCCCCGCAGCCAGGATGGACCCTAAAACCCACCCAGTGCTCCTCAAAGCCTTACGCATTTGGGGAAACCTCACCCTGAAGATGGAGGAGACCTACTCTTGGTGACCAAGACCCCTGTAGGGAGGATGGTGGTTTACGAGATGGTCCCTGATTGTCCTATCACAAATCAGCAGTCCTACTGCTTCCTTGGGAAACCCTTACTCTTCCACCCAGAGAAGTGGGTTCCCATCGAGTCCAACCACAGTCACATGTGCCATGACCACCAGGAATGGCACCTCAAACAGACCCTCCTGCCGGCTGCAGACCTCTTTCCCCCTGGAGCTCCCGTCCTGGCAAATGGCTTTGGTAAATGGCGTGACTCCAACCTCAGATAAACCTGGGTGAACCTCAGGTGTGCCACAGACATTGAGGCCTTGATGATAGTGGGGAGAGCATGGAGGGAGTGTCTCCATCCTCCCTATGGCCCAAGGCAAGACCAGCTCTTCTTAACCCATCCTTGGCAGGGGGCTGTTGGATCCCCTCTTAGAAACCTTCCACCACAGAGCTCCCAGCACCTTCCAGTGTTGGCAGAGGGTTCCTGCGGGTGGGGCTGGAAGGCAGGGCCTGGTTCATGGATCTGGATATCTGGGGGCTTTTTGGTCAATGGACAATGCTATGCACCCCCCCCCAGGCATTGCTACTCACTGTTGAAGTGCAGCAGGGCTTTGGGGGTGACCGGCGTGGAGGTCAGCACTAGCATCTCCAGCCCCTTCAGCCCCTCTCGACACACCTCCGCCGCAACCTCCTGGTTGATCTCCGCCACGTGGTCCAGCTCCAGGACCTGAAGCCGCATGCAGTTTCGGGCTGAAAGGACAGAGCACCCACCGTCAGCACCCCACAGGGAAGGGATGAGGACAGCCGATGGGAATGGGGTGGGAGGAGGGATGGGTGGCAGCAAGGAGGGGCAGGGTGCACCCATGGTCCTTGGGGAGGGCTTCTCCATTGAGATCCCCATGGGGCATCTCCTAGGGGTATACCCTGCCTCCAGCAAGGTCCCCTTCTCCTTGTCCCATCAGAGGAGAGCTGCCTACCTAAGGAGGCCAGTCCCTGGACGCCGCAGCCTGCCCCTCCAATGCCCAGCGCCCGCAGGTGCGGCCAGCACCGGCCGATCATCTGAAGGCAACGGTTGCTGAAACGCGTCGGCTGCTGGCTGGGGAGATGAAGAAGAAAGAGCTGGGGAGAGCTGGCAGAAAAGCTCACCCCCCCAGCCCCTCATGAGCGCTCCTGCAAGTGGTGTGGGATTGGGACCTCTCCCACCCCACTGCCCCGGGGGTCACCACACTGCAAGGAGGTGTCTCCAGAGCAGACATCTCCATCTGAGCAACCACCCTGGGCTGTGCTGCAACCAGGACAGGGCAGGTCCGTACACTCAGTGGAGTCCCTCTGCCCCAAACCCTCCACCTGTGGAGATCTGGACCTCTAGCTCAGGTGCAGAAGCCTACATGCCACGCGGTGTTTCCCCCAGGGAAGAAACAAGCCCGCAGGGACTTGACATCTAGTTTCTCCTGCTGAGAGACATCCCCCTCTGTACACCTCGATCCAGGCTGAGGGGGGACGTGACATTGCAACAAACCTCCCAGGACAAGAAGAAATGCTCAGGAGGCAGCCCCACGGCACGAAGATGAGGAGCCAAGTGCCCTGCTCTGTGAGCCATGAACTCCTGAGCACCCAGACGTTGTGGGGTGGAGATCCACCACCATCTTCACACCCCCAAAATGCTTTTCCAAAGCAAGAGCAACTGCAGTCATCTCCCTAAACAGTGACTCGACACCCTTTTAAAAACATCCAGACCCTTCAGAGCTGCTGTTATATGAGCGGTGAGGAGCTCAGACAAGCGTTTGATGTTCAGCATCGCCTACCAGACCCATCACGGCTCCCCTTTCATCTCTGATGTTAGCAGCCTCCCCAGAAACATTCCCGGCTCGGCAGGGAGGTGCCTGCACCCAACAGCTCCCAGCCTTCGCAGGGAGGGATGGGGCTGAGCTCCCAGTCCCCCAAACTGGCCTCCAGGATTGCTGCTCATCCCATGAGGACTCCCCACCAAGCAAATCAGGATCTGGCACCCAATTTCTTTCCAGCCCAGTGGTGCCCCTCACACTCGGCCTGGCCTCCTCCTAGCATGACTCTTACCACGGATGCAGAGGTGCAACCTGGAGGGAGATGATGTCCCTGCAACCTGCTCCAAGGGCCCAGATGACTTCATGACCCACGGGGTCTGTAGAGCTCCTGGAACAACACAGAGGACATGTGGTGGCCCCCACTGGCAGTGATGCTGCCCCAGGAGCTGTGTCTGCAGCCTCCGTGCTGCTACGTCTCTCTGCACCTGGAGGTACAAATCTGGTCATTATTTATAACCCACGATCTGCCCATGAACCAGACAGTCCCAACACCAACCCATGCAGGAAGGCTGAAGGCGTTTCCATCTGGAATTGTGCCTACGGATGTGCAAGGTCAAGAAAAATGGAAGAAGGTGAGGTTGAAGGTGAGGCTGAAAGTGAGACTGAAGACGAGGTAAGGCTGAAGGTAAAGGCTGAAGGTGAGGCTGATGGTGGAAGGTGAGGTTGATGGTTGAAGGTGAGATTGATGGTGGAAGGTGAGGTTGATGGTGGAAGGTGAGGTTGATGGTGGAAGGTGAGGTTGAAGGTGAAGGCAGAAGTCTTCCAGATGCAAAGGTGCAATTGAACTGAGACTGCCAGGCCGTGTACCCTTGCAGAGCAAATATAACATCCCTGCAGATCCCATTGGGTTGGTTTCACTTGCCACCTGCCCAGCCTGGATGGGGAAGGTGCCGGGAGGTGGAAAGGACGTTTCAGCTGATCGGCGGTAATTTCCAACCAAGGGCAGTGGCTGCTCCATGGCCTCTGTACCAGCTCTGCAGTTGTGCCACCACATCTGTAGGTGGCTGTTGGCCAAATGTCGCTGCAGAGGTTTGCTGTGGGCTCCTCCTTGGTGTTTTTGGAGGTATCAAAACAGACCTGATGGGATGCTGCTGGATTCGTGGAGGTGTAGGTTCATCATGAGTCATGGCACTGATCAGGCGCAGCCACGCTGCCTGCACACCCAGCATTTGTGCCACTGGCTCAGAGGAGCTTTTGCTGATGCCGTCGCCTCCCTGCACCGAGTCAATGGAGGAGAGATGTCAGAGAGCATCGTCCTGATGCTACCAGCCCAGATAGAGGCCCCTGGCTGCTTCACTGCACTGGGCTCCTCCCGAAGACCGAGGCTGCACTTCCTAACTCTAAATGACCTACTTCAAAACTTCAAGCAAGCCTAAAAATAAGTGTTGGGTGTTATCTTGAGCATTTCACACGTCTCCACTGAAGATGCCTGCCAAGAGCCCCTTGTGAGCGCGGCGGGTTAATTAGAGCATGAGTCAGAGTCACAGGTTAGCAATGTGCCAGGAGCGCTTGGGCTTGCTTGGAAGGGCCGATGGAGGAGTCTTTGGGTTAAACCTGGCAGCACCGGGCTGCCTCAGGGTGTGGGATCCCCAGATCAGAGCTGTTGCTTGGTTCAATGTGGAGGAGCTGGCAGGGTGTGCTTTCCCACCTGAAGGATTCTCCATCCTGGACTGGATGAGGACACCCACTGGCTGCAGGTGAAATGGATGCAGAGGCTGAAGTGGTCATCTGCAGGGCGCAGTGGAGCAAGGACCATCCTCCTTGAGAGTGTAGGAAAGCTAAATCCTGTCTCCATGGGAGGCAGAGCCTCTTTAGAAGGTGGCCAAGACCAAGGAGGAGTCAGTGATCTCCCCCAGGACCTACGACCTCCTCCAGGACCTACACCATCATGGGCCTTGTGTCCTTGCTCTTGGGCAAGGTCTCCAAGTTGGGTCTTAGCAATCCCGTGGCAGAGCTGTTCCTCTCTCCCAGGACAGAAGGACCCTGAGCTCTCTTCTCCCTGTTAGAAGCCTTCGTCAGGGGGTGACAGTCAGGTGGGACCTCACTGGGCCCCGGTGTTGGTGCCCATCTTCTTCACCCTTCTCTAACATAAAGCAGTGTCCCCATACCAAGAGCCCGGTCATGCCTCCAGCTGGGGTGAGATCGGTAACAGCACAGTGGGAATGGAGCTGGAAGGGAAACATCTGCATGGGAACACGTCAGAAGAGGATGAGAGTTGCAAGGACAGCTTGCAGTGGAGACACTGGGGCTGCTGCTGGGCTGGGGACATGGAAAGGCGGGTCCTTCGCACCTGGCCAGATGGGCTGCCTTCTGACAGGGAATGGGGATGGGCATCAGAGGAGTCCCAGCGCTTCCCATGGAAGTTCCCAGCCTTCTCCCAGCCAGGGAACCACACGGTCCCCCTGGGCAAGGGGGGGATGCTGGTGACCATCCTTACCGGTACGTGACAGCCTGCAGGGCCCGGCAGTAGCAGCTGGCCAGCCAGAGCGAGCGGTCCGTCAGGACGTTGGGGCAGTGTGAGATGCGGAGGATGAGCAGGTTGCTGCCCGTCGCCTTCAGCAGGGACTCCAGCCCGGCTTCCAGGCAGCCCCTGCCGGGGATGGAGGCAGGGTCAGGCACGGGCGCCCACACTCACACTCCCCATGGCCACCCCAGGGCCACCCCAGGAAGGTGACATGTCCCATGGGGTTCTGTGGCTCCAGGACGCCCAAAACCCAAAGCAGGAGCTGGTATGCGATGAACATCCGTCAGTGGAAATGGGACGTCAGGGCTCATGGAGCATCGTCATCCCTGAGGACCAGCGGCTCCGGCTGTGGGAGGAGGGTGCCAGGGACACGGGGACTCACCGCGTGCTCTTCATGTAGTCCTCCTTGCTCTCCTTCTTCCCTCGCTGGCGCGGCTTGAGGTTTTGGAGGGTGAGGGAGTGCATCTGGGTGCACCACTGAGACAGCATGGCCAGGAACTGGGGGCAGAGGGGTGGCCGTCACCGAGGGGGACACCCTCAGCATGCCCCATGCCACCCGTCCTTGGCTGTCTTTGGGCAGATCTGTACACACACATGCACACACACAGGCATTTCTGCACGCATGCACAGGCCATAAATATGTGAAAATGCACGTAGGAGGTAACGCAAGAGTGCGTGCAACAAAATCACGGGTGTGACCACAAAAGCTCATGAAAATGTGCGCACGTGAGCTCATGCACGTGTGAACGTGCAACGCATCCAGCTGCTGGTGCAAGCACACAGGCGTGTGCACCCATGTTCCCATGACCACAATGGCATGAGCAGCAACACAAGCGAGGTGCTTGCACAGCTTCAGCTTTCTGGAAGAAAGGTCTTGCCCTGGGCAGTGCCGTCCCCATCCCCGGTACCTTGGAGGACACCCTGGCGTTCTCCAGCAGCACCCGTGTCCACACGGCCGGGTGCCGGGCTACGAATTTCCAGTCCTTGCACACCTCGGCTGCCCGCAGCAGGGTCTTGGTGTCCAGGTAGGTGAAGATGCAGAAAAGAGCCGCCCGCATCTTGAGGATCTCGGGGCTGATCACCTCGCTGGAGTGGCCCGGGCTGCCCCTCTCCAGCCGGCCCACCTTGCCCCCGGCCCCCTCGGTCCTGGCTGTGGGACACCCACCCTCAGTTGCCACTGGCGGCCGGGGAGGACAGCGGGGAAGGGATGCTCCTCGCAGAGCCGAGGAGCCATCCCCGTCCCTCACCTTCCAGCCTCCCCGTCCTCCCACCCCTCCAGAAGAGCCCGGCGCGGTCTCACCCGTCAGCCGGCAGCTGCCGGTGGGTCGGGATGCGGCGGATCCGGGTGCATCTGGCTCCCAGCCCTCGGCCTCCGACTCGGTGGTGCGGGAGCCCACGTCGGAGACGTCGCCCTCCTCGCCCTCCGTGCTGTTGCGGTAGGGCCGGCGGTGCCAGTTTTGGATGGCTTGCCGGCGCAGCCCTGAGCCCCGGGCGCTGTCCCGCGCCGGGTAGGGATGCCCGTCGGCGGTGTCATCGGTGGGGCACGGCTCCGCGCTGTCGCTGTCATAGCAGCCCGAGCTCTGCGACACGGCTTTCGCCCGGCTTGAGGCCCTGGGGGACAGGGATGCCCAACCTCAGTGCTCGCTGGGGTGTGCATCCCCCTCCCGTCAGCCCCTAGCCTGTCAAATAATGAGCATCCCATTAAAATCCTGAACAGGCAGCACTGACAGGGGACTCACCCGGTGCTGGAGGAGGAGCGCTGGTTGGACACGCCATAAGGACCATGCATGGCCGCCCCCGGCCCCGGGTGCCGGTCTCTCTGTGGGGAGATGAGACAAGAGGAGCCAACGTGGCGAAACCCAAAATGTGGGTGGGTGGTGCAGCCGAGGGAGATAACCCCGATTACCCACCCAGTGCCAGCTGCGTTTTGGGGAGAGGCCATACCCAAGTGAGATGCAGAAGAGCATCTCCAGCATCGCCCCATCGCCTTGCCCACACTCGCCATGGAAATACAGACCCACTGAGAAGCAACTTCTCTTTGGGATCCCCCACCCAGGATTATCCATTTCCTGACAGGGATGAGATGAGGGTCCCTACGCCTCCCCGCTCAACCCTTTGCAGTCACCAGAGAAGCCACATGGGTGCATGCCCGAAGCCGCTGGGTTGCCCATGCCTGTGCCCGTGGAGGTACCGGTCGGCCGGCGGCCTTGGCCCCCGGCGTGCCACAGCGTCCCAGGCTGCCGTTTGGGGTGGTGCCGCAGCTGCTGCTGATGATCTGGAGCTGCTTCTCGGCCCGGTCCGCCCGGTCCAGCAGCTCCTCGATGAAGTGCTGGAGGCGGACCTTGGCGTTGGCCTCGCGGGCGGCCGTCTCCTTCAGGAACTGGTCGATCTGCAGCACCTCCCTGCATGGAGGGAGCAGTGGGTGACACCCCAATCCTTTCCCACCCATCCCTGTTAAGCACCTCCATCCCTGTTGGGCTGGGGGTCAAGGATGCTCGTGTGCATCCAGACTGGTCCATCGTCAGCCTGATTTGGGTCTGTGCCAGCCCAGACGGCTCCTGGGCATGGTTCAGGGCAGAGCAAGGACCAAGGGGTGCTCCCGGCATGAGGGTGGAGGTGGCCACCTTGTTTTGGGGGGGATGACATCCCCAACACCTTCGCTGGGATGTACATTGCTCCCAGGACTGGGGTCAGGCTCCTGAGCACGGGAGAGCGGAGGGAGGAGGACGATGATGGTGCGGCGGGATGATGGAGGAGGATGGCAGTGGTACCCTGCCTCATTCGGGGCGGACTTAAAGGAAGAATGTTAAGAGCAGCCTGAAGATGTCATCCCCGAAATGCAGCCAGCTCTGGGGTGGAGCGTGCCAGCACATGCGTGTGCCCAGGCACGCACGCACCCGTTGGCCTCATCCGCTTCCCAAAACCACGGGCGTGTGCACACAGGCACACGCAGCCGTCACACCCCCGCGAGCACACACGCCCCGAAAACATGCCCGGCCATCGCACCCCTGCAAATGCACGCGCCCCGTGAACGCACACGCGTACGCCCAGGCAGGCACACGCGCGCAGCCGTCGTGCACACCCGCAAGTGCACCACAGGCACGCGCAGAGCCGCCCTGACACGCACAAGCACCGTGAAAACACAAATGCAGACGTACACCCCGACACACACACGCAGCCAGGCACAACCGGCACACGTGCACAGGCAGCATCACGAGCATGCACGTGCACACACACCCCCAGACACACGTATGGTCGGACATATGCACAACCAGCACGGTCGATGGTGCACACACACGTGCACAACCGCTCTCACACCTTCGCTCAGCATCCATGAACCCCCGCAGATGCACAAACACTGCTCTGCACGCCTGTCTTGTGCACACCTGACCGCACACACCCGACCGTGCACACCCGACCGCGCACACCCAACCGCGCACACCCAACCATGCACACCCGACCGTGCACACCCGACCGTGCACACCCGACCGCAGCAATCTGCACAGGAGCACTAAGGAAAAGGAGGGGGCAGCCCTTAGTGACATAATTCCCCTTGCTGGTTATTAATTGCCATTTAATTACCAATTAATTGCCCCCAAACCTGCCATTTGCAGGGCGAGCTTGCAGCTCCCCGGTAATGATTTGGGAAGGCTCCTGGCGAGGGGCCCCCGCAGATTTGGAAGGCAAATGGGGCGCTGGCTCCGCGGGTGTAAGGTGATGCTGATGGTTATCACCTGCATCTCTCTCATTCCTGTGGACCAGGTGGAAAATCACCCCTGGCAAAGCAAACGGAGCCCAGGAGCACAAAGGCTCCCATGGGGACAATGGCCTCGTGGTGTTTCAGAGCTGGGAAATGTCCCAGGCAATGTTTTGTTCTTGGGGAAGGGTGAAACTGGCTTTGCCGATGAAAATGGTTTCCGATGATTTCCCCACATCTAGGAAAAAAAACCACCTCTTTTCATCAGCTCTTCCCACGTTCTGTCTGCAACCTGGCAAGGGATTTTGTCACTCTGGCTGGAGGAGTTTGGGGACCGATGGGGACTGTCAAGGGGCAGGAGGGTTCCTCTAAGGAGAGGGAGGACCAGGAGGTAGTTTTGGGGCATAAAACCAGGTTCTTAGGTGGTAACGGTGTCCAGACTCCACCACGGACCGAACAAGATGCGTTTGACCCATTGGTCACCCTCTGTCAACCCTGTCTTAGTCATTATTTTGGAGTCAAAGTCATTAACGAACATGCTGATGATGGTGAGGATCAAGACAAGTCCTTCAGGAATCCCACTACTGCTCCCAGTCCAGCACAACCATGACTGGCCCCCACTAACCTGCTCCTCACTGACTTTCTGGACCCCGTCGTGGCCTCCAGCTTTGCTAAGAAACTCCTGAGGACCAAGGTCTAGTTTGCTTGAGCCACACCGACGGGCAAAATGAGCCAACGCTTGACTGGAGGGAAACTCAGGCGTGGCGCTGGGGTGGGAAGGGGGTGTTGAATGGGGAACATGGGACGAAAATGAGGATGACATGGTTCTAGCAGCAAATGGAGGTCATGCTGCTTGGGCTATCGCACCCTCCTTCTGGGAGAAAAACCCTGAATTAGGCACGGCCAAGGTGGCCCCTCTCATGTTTATGGCCATGGGACAGGTCAATGGGATTGCTCAGGTTGTATAGGGCTGGACAATTCAGCTGTGGAGCCAGAGGGGATGACCCAGCTCTGGTTTTGGGGGAACACCCTTTGGTACTAGAGATGGGCTGCAGCAACCTGGCCACCACCATGTTCCTTGGCAGGACAGCAGGATGGCCGCATGCATCCCCAGTCTGGCCGTGTCCTGGGGGCACTGGTGGCTCTGGGACAAGGTCTGACATGACATGACCCAGCTTGGTCATAGACATGGAGAGGCTCAGGTCTATGTGGACACTGCCCATGTGGGAGAAGATGCAAAACCTGATGAGCAATGATGCTGATGGGCATTGCTGAGGGGATTGTGCCCTAGCACTTGGTCTGAGGGTTTGGTGATGGTCTTGGGCTCCTCAGGGCTTCCCACTGGGGACTGATTTCCCCCCACCCTGCAGCCAGGAGAGAGGGCAAAGGACTCACTGTTGCTTGCGGGTGAGCTCCTGCTCCTTCTGCACCAGGTCCTGCTTGAGGGAGGCCAGCATCTCCACACTGACGTCCACCTGGCGGGACAGCTCGGATGCCCGGTCCTCCAGCTCCTGCTTCTCCCGGCTGAGCCGCAGGCTCTCCTGCTTGGCCTTCTCCAGCTCCGAGCTCTTGCGGTCCAGCTCCACCTGCAGCCGGCCCACCTGCGAGGCGATCTTCTGCTCCACCTCCTCTGTCAGCTTCTCCAGCCGCTTGTCCACCTCCAGCTTCTCAAAGGCACGGATCTTCAGGCGGGCCAAGCCTTCCTCGTAGGCAGCGTCCATAGTGGCCGGTGGCGCAGGGGCCGGCGCCACGGCTTTGCCCCGGGTGAAGATCTCCGTCAGAGGGATCTCGATCTCATGGACATAGCGGGGCGTGGGGGAGGAGGACGGAGCTGGCTCCAGCTCCTCAGCAGGGACGAGGTCGCAGGAGAAGCGTTGGTCCTTGCCTTGGAAGGAGGTGCTCTCAAAGTAGTCCCGCCGGGTGGCTGGCGTCAGCAGGGCCCCGTCGGCGGCCAGGGGGAAGACGGCAGCATCGCAGATGCTGTTGGTCTTGGAGAGGACGTAGAGGGTCTCATAGGTGTGGTTGTACTCCAGGTGCGCCCGCAGCGAGGAGAGGCTGCGGAAGCGCTTGTGCTCCCCGCACCGCGGACACCGGTAGGGCAGGTCCAGCGAGGCCATCCCTCAGCTACGCGCCCTGACCCAGGGGAACCGTGCGGATGTGCTCATGGTGCAGGATGGGTGGACCGGTGGCACGTGGGATGGGTTGGGGAGCCCTGGGTGGTGGGGCCACGGCTCTGCTGGACCATGGTGGGGTGAGAGCCCTGGGGCGGAAGCAGGGGGTCCGGCAGTTCTGGGGGGGATGTCAGCATCGGCCGGTGCCAGGCGCTGGAAGAGATAGGGGGGTTAGTGATACAGGGATGGCGGGTCCCCAGAAGTCCCTCCTTGGTCCTTCTTCTTGGTCCCCTCTCTGCCTCCATCCTCCCCTCCCATCTTCCTCCCACTCATGCACAACCCTTGGGAGGGTGCACAATGCTCAAGAAGGTGCACAACCCTTGGGAATGTGCACAGCCCTTGGGAATGTACACAGCTCTTGGGAATGTACACAGTTTTTGAGAAGACCCACAACCCTTGAGAAGCTCCACAACCCTTGGAAAAGTGCACAACCCTTGGGAAGATCCATAACTGTTGGGAAGACCCACAGCTGTTGGGAAGACCCACAACTGTTGGGAAGATCCACAGCCCTTGGGAAGATCCACAATCCTTGAGAAGATCCACAACCCTTGGGAAGATCCCCAACCCTTGGAAAGGCACAGAACCCTTGGGAAGATCCATAACTGTTGGGAAGACCCACAACTGTTGGGAAGATCCACAGCCCTTGGGAAGATCCACAACCCTTGGGAAGATCCCCAACCCTTGGAAAGGCGCAGAACCCTTGGGAAGATCCATAACTGTTGGGAAGGTCCCCCACCCCTTGGGAAGGTGCACAACCGTTGGGAAGGTTCACAACCATTTAGGAGGAGTACTGCCATCAGGATGGTGGACAACCCATGAGAAATCTCTCTCCATCTGCCCTGAGCTTGCCACAGAGGGGTGGGCCCACGTACTTTCTTGCCCAACCACCATGAGCCCCTGCAGTGCCAGGGGTCTCCAGGCCCCGGGAGCATCCCTGTGTCTGGGGAGGGTGCTGAGCCACCTGCTCCAAGCAAAGGGTGACCCAGTCCTGCCAAATCAGCCTGCGCAGCCCTGCAGCAGGATTAGATACTTCTCCAGCTCCTCACCACAACCATCAGGTCTCATCGCTGATCTCCTCCGGGGCTGTGGGACCCCCCATGCCGGTGATACAGAGGACCCAGTGGCTTCCCAAGCCTGGGCAAGTGAGGGTCCCTGTGGGGACCTGGTTTATCGCCCATTCACAAACCCCTCCAAGACATCGGGGGGGAAAAAACCCCACCCTTGTGAAATGGGATAATTCCAGCAAAAATCCAGCCTGGGAGGCACGAGCACACATCGGGGTGGGTTGCTGCAATGCTTTCACCCCAAAGCACCGAGGGCACCCATGGGTGGGAGCATCTCTCGCTCGTCCCTCTGCAATATCCCACAAAGGGCTCTTCCCATCACCTTAAAACCCCTCCGAGCCCCTCTGCACCCCACAACCGCCATTCAGCGAGTGCGAAACCGTCACCGAACCCTCCATCGTGCTCGTCCCCAGGGCAGCCTCCCCCGCGGCTCAGCACCTCCCTCGGAGGGCACAACCGGGCCACGAGGTTTGGGAAACCATTTTTCAGGGAAAAATCAGTGAAGGCAAGAAATCCATGCAAAAAATAAAAATAAGATGTGCTGGGAGGATTTCTGGAAGTGCCTGGCTGTGTTTTGGGGTCGTTACAAAACACACCCTCGCACGTTAACCCTGCCTGGGCAACCACCGGCACCAGCCCGGCCAAAACCCGGCGAACACAAAGCACCGCCGGCAACTTCGGTTGCTGCCGATGGGATGAGAAAGCGCTTTTCCACCGTAGGGATGGGGCCACAGCATCGTGGCACCGATAGCTCAGGCCTGGCTCCCTGCCCGCGTCTCCCGGGGCACCCGATCAGCCTCGGTCTGTATTTCCCAGCCATAAGCCAAGGCAGGATCTGGCCCAGGCGGGTCCGAATGCACCCATCGCCCGGTCCCTGTCCTGGGCAGGTCCTACCCCGACCACAAAACCTCTCCTCCCTCCCACCCCCGCTAACAACCACCAGGATTTAAGGAAATTATTGGTGGAGTCATTACTACCGCGGCCACGCTAATAAAGCCCACAGGCATCCGGAGCCGGGAAATTGCAGCAGCGGGTGAAACCCATCCCCGGGCTGCTTTGGCGCCGCTACCTGCGATTCATCATGGATCCTTTCTTCGCATTGTTTAACATTTTTTCTCCCCCCCCGCCTCAAGAAAAAAAAAAATTACCAGCAGGCAGCTCCTCTGCCTGGTTGAAGAGGGAAGGGGGGGATGGAGAAGAGGGGTGGCGGTGGCGGATGCTGCCGGGGTGGCGGATGCTGCCGGTGCCGTGTGCTGGTCCCCATCCTTCCCCGGCTGAGGCTGCGATGGCAGTGGGGTGGGAAGGAGCGGGGTGGGGGCACCGCGGTGGGCGAGGGTGGCTGGGGACGAGGCGCGGGGGGCTTGTGGGAGGTGGGTATGAAAAGCCGGGGTGCATCCAACCCCCCCAGCACCCGGAGCAAGGAGCGGTGGGTCCCTCCTCACCTCCTGGCAGTGGCTTTGTCCCCGCTGCGTCCCCCTGCTCCCCGGGGACCCTGGATGGGGAGCAGCCTGGGGCCAAGCCACCGCCTCCCAGCGCAGCATCCCGCTTCGCCCCATACCTGCTTCTCGCCGCCGACCTCCTGCGCTTGGCTCCTCCGACGAGGGCAGCATCTCTCCCGCCACCGTCCCCGCCGGCCGCCACCGTCCCCGCCGAGCGAGCGGAGCGAACCGGGGGGCTACGGGGTGGGGGACGGAGCGCGCACACCCCGCTCCGGTGCACAAAGGAGGCGGCTGCTGAGCGGCTCAGGGCTTTGTCGGAGAGGAGGGATGCCGGGCAGGAGGGATGGAGCCTGAAGAGGAGGCAGGAGCCACGGGAAGCATCCGGCTCCCTGCGGCCAGCACCTCCATGCCAGCCAGGCCCTGGGGAAGGAGGGAGGGTGGTGGCTGCGGGAGGAGGAGGAAGGGGGGCAGAGGCCGAAGGCCCCGCTGGGTTGGCGGGAGGGCGAGGGCTGCTGGGCACCCTGGGGACGGCGGGTCCCCGGGGCGCTGCGGGGCTCAGGGGGGGGCCACGCATGGCGAAGGCAGGGGCGAGGGAGGGAGGGATGGAGGGATGGAGGGAAGGAGGGAGGGCGAGCGCTAGCAGCCGCCTCCTCCTCCTCCTTTGCAGCCTGAGCCCGGACTGTTTCTCTCTGCCGCTTTCCTCCTTCACAGCTCCCTCTGCCTGTCTCCCCACGAACACCGCGGGCCCTCGCCGGGCCTTGCTGCCATGCGGCAGCCCGCCGGCCTCATCCTGCATCTCCCCTGCTCCCCAGTCCCACCCCTGCCCCCACCAGTGAAGCTCCAGCCCCTGGCAGGCTCCCGGCTGGGATCACCCCAGAGCATCCCCCAGCCGGCGTGGGGTGTGTGGCTGAGCCTGGGCACCTGCATTGCTCCTTCCCCATCCTGGGCTGGACCCACAGTTGCAAGGACCCTGGCTTGGTCCTGATCCAGTCCCTGAGCACCCCAGCTTGGTCCTGTTCTGGTCCCTGAGCACCCTGGCTTGGTCCCCAGCTGGTCCTCAAGCACCCTGGCTTAATCCCTGGCTTGGTCCTGATCCAGTCCCTGAGCACCCTGGCTTGGTCCCTGGCTTGGTCCTGATCTGGTCCCCGATCACCCTGGCTTAATGCCTGGCTTGGTCCTGATCTGGTCTCCGATCACCCTGGCTTGGTCCCTGGCTTGGTCCTGATCTGGTCCCCGATCACACTGGCTTAATCCTTGGCTTGGTCCTGATCTGGTCCCCAGTCACTCTGGCTTAATCCCTGGCTTGGTCCTGATTGAGTCCCCAGGCACCCCAGCTTGGTCCTGATACAGTCCCCAAGCACCTTGGCTTGGTCCCCAGCTGGTCCCCAAGCACCCTGGCTTGGTCCCTGGCTTGGTCCTGATCTGGTCCCCGATCACACTGGCTTAATGCCTAGCTTGGTCCTGATCTGGTCTCCGAACACCCTGGCTTAATCCTTGGCTTTGTCCTGATCTGGTCCCCAGTCACACTGGCTTAATCCCTGGCTTGGTCCTGATTGAGTCCCCAAGCACCCCAGCTTGGTCCCCAGCTTGGTCCTGATACAGTCCCCAAGCGCCTTGGCTTGGTCCCCAGCTGGTCCCCAAGCACCCCGGCTTGGTCCCTGCCTTGGTCCTGATCTGGTCCCCGATCACCCTGGCCTAATCCCTGCCTTGGTCCTGATCCAGTCCCCGAGCAGCTCAGCTTGGTCCCCAGCACCGAACGCATCCAGCACTGACGTGTTTTCTTGTCTGATACGGACACAGGGAAGGGCGGCAGCGTTGGGACCAGGATGCTGCCAGCCTGGGGGGGAATGGTTGTCCCCATCACCCCCAGGTTTTGGGGTGCAACCGCCCCTCCTCTCCTAAAAACACAAGCACGGTGCTCAGTCCCATCCCACCCCAGAAGCAGCCGCCGCGGTGGGTGCCCGCCTCCCTCGGCAGCGCCGGCCGGGGTGGCAGAGGGCGAAGGCTCGAGCCCGGATGCCTTCGCAGAGCTTTCAGACTCAGCATCAATAATAGATGCACTTTCGGAGGGGTATTAATAAAGGCCTCATGCATCATGCATGGCCAGCAGCGCGGGGGAAAGCAGGGCTCGCTGCCCGGAGAGAGCTGACGTCCCGCGGAGAGGTGCCCGAAAGACGCCTCGTCCCGAAGGAAACCTGGGTGCTGAGGTCCTTATTGACGATATCTGGGGTGTCCCCCAAGAGAAAGGGGCTTTCCTGGTGCCTGGGGGCACCTGCACCCCACGGAGTGGTCCTCGCCCCAGATCAGGCTCTCGCACACATGGGATGGTTCCATTGCTTGGGGCTAGTGGGTGCCCACCCGTGTGTGCCCACCAGTGTGAGCTCTTAGGGACAGGTCCGAGGGGACATTTAGGATTTCCTCCTTCACCAGGTTTCCTTCTGGCCCCTTCCCTCATCCCATCCCTGCTCAGGGGACCCCGTGTCCCCTGCCCAGCTTCCCACCCCATCTCCATGGGGTTTTCCCACCCCATCTCCACGGCATTCTCCCACCCCACAGCAAGCTTGGTGCCGGGCAGTGGATTTTGCCAGGATAATGGGATAAGTGGGGTTTAACCCCAGGATGCTCCAGCCCACACATCGGCAAAGGGCTGGGGGACATGAGGGGACCTGGGGAAGGAGACCTCCCTCCTCCATAACACAGTTGGGGGGCAGATCCCCCCCTCCGGGGCTGGTGGAGGGGACAAAATCTGTCGCAGAGAACAGATTTGCAGCCATGCTCAGTGCCCCTTCCCTGCCTCAGTTTCCCCCTCTGCAGGAAAAGGCCAATAATCCCCAAAACGCCTGGGTGCTGATGACGATGGCCGAGCCCCGCGCCAGGGCCGTGCCGCCCTCCCTTCCCACAGACACTTTCTCCTCCCCATTAATTAAAACCAAAGATCTGCGTGCCCCATCCGAGTGAGCATCTCCTGTTAGAAGGATGAGATTTTTGGGGGATATATGGTTTTGGCTGATTTTTAACTACTGGAGGAGGAAGGCTCTGCTATCGGCAGCACTTTTCCAGGCTGCAAAATCTCCTCCTGAGCCATCCGGCTGCTGGCTGGTCCCAGGAGAAGGGAAAAAGCATCTCACGGCAGCTAAAACGCCGAAAGGGAGGGAGCAAACAGCCCCCCAGCTTCGCGGGGGGCCGCATCCTGCCTGCCTGCTGGTGCCTGGATCTTCTCCAGCCCCGGGGCTGTGCCGGGTTGAAGATGGGGAGCGGAGCTGTATTTCACCCCGTTTCTTGCGGGTGAAGCCTGCCGGGGCGCGCGGGCACCCACAGCCCACGGGGGGACCAGGAGCCCAGGGTGGGGGCTCTGGGCAGGGCTTTGGGGTTCCCGCAGCGGAGCCGGCGGCTCTGGATCCAAGTAGGGCAGAGCCCTCCAGGGCTCAGCCCCATGGGAATAAACCCGGAGCCACGTCCCCCTTTTCAGAGGGGGATCCATCGGCGGGGAACAGGGGTCCCTTCCCCGCTCTGTCCCGGGACAAGACCCTTCTCCCGGGATGAGCCGCCCACCCTGGGGATTTGGGGATGCTCGGGAGGGGGGTCGCCAACCCACCTGCTGCACTGATTGATTTTTCTCTCCCTGCTAATTATTTAAGCACTTTTTCCCCCATACGCAGCAGCTAGAGGTCAAAAACGCAACAGAAATACCGCTGGCGTCGCCTGCTGTGGGGGATTGAAAGGCAGAGAGCAACCCCAGCAAGGTCTTAGATTAGCTCAAATCTTTAATTAGAAAAATAGACACAATTTTCTAATATTCCTGATAGATTTTTTTTTTCTACAAACAGGAAAATAATAATAATACCGACATCACCTTTCCAAAGGGACCGTAACGCACCGGTTGCCGGAGCCCGGTGGTATCTCTCTCCTTCGGGAGAAAGCACCGGTGCAGCCGCAGCCCCCGGCCGTGCCGGACGGTAAATCACCGCTCGGGAGCTCCGCGTAAAGTGCTGGAAATCAGAGTCAGGTCGCTACAAACGCAGGATGTCCATGGGTTTGGGTACATAAAAAACCCATCTCGGTGGGGATTTCTTTCTGTACATGGTTTTTTTTTTCCCCCTCCTTGGAATAGGAGCTGTAAAAATGGCTCAGTCCCTGCAGTTTGGAGATGGCTCCGGGTGGCCGGAGCTGCCACATCCCTCCTCCGCAGCCAGTGGTCCAGCGCCGCGGCATCGCCTCTGCCTCCGGCGTGCCCTTCTCCTCCCCGGCACGGCCCGATCCGCCGTCACCTTCTCCGGGGCCACCCCAGGAGGATATTCCCACCCCGGCTCTCCCGTGAGATGCTCGGGGGACCTCGGGAAACGCCGTCTCCCAGCGCTCAGGTTGGGGCTTCACAGTGTCCCGAAGGAGAGACCCACCGAGAAGAAACCCAAACCTTTGAGCTTCTCCTCCGTCCGGGCTTTCTGCTTCAGGTGGACCTTGCTGTGACGTTTCTTCTCGTCGCTCCTGGCGAAGCGGCGGCCGCAGGTGTCGCAGGAGAAGGGCTTCTCGCCGGTGTGGGTACGGATGTGGGTGGTGAGGTGGTCGCTGCGGCTGAAGTTCCTCAGGCAGATGCGGCACTGGAAGGGTTTGTGGCCCGTATGGATGCGGAGGTGCCTGTTGAGCTCATCCGAGCGGGCGAAGCTGCGGATGCAGTTCTCCACCGGGCAGGCGAAAGCCTTCTCGTGGGGTTTCGGGCAGAAGCATTTGGAAGAGCACTTGGTCCGGCGGGTCTTCTTCTTGGGCTCGGCCAAGGGAGGAGGGTTGGCGGGCAGCAGGGAAGGGATGGAGGAAGAGGTGGGGTGGCCCAAAAAGTCCGTGGGGGGGGACAGAGGGTGAGGGGTGAGGATGGAGGAGCTCGGCAGAGCTCATCAGACCCGGCAGGACTTCGGGCTGGGCCAAGGAGGCGTCGAATTCCGGCATTAACGGAGGAGGGAGGTTGTGGATCTTGGTGTCGGCGAAGTCCCCGCGGGCCGGGAAGTTTTCTGGCTCGCAACCGAAGCCCAGATGGGTGCCGAAGCAGGCAGCGTCCTCCGCCAGGCTGCCGAGCTCCGACTGGCAGCTGACGGACAAAACGCTCTCCATCTTGGAGCCCAGCGGGTGGAACAGCCCCTGGCTGCTCTCCCCAGCCGGGAAGGCTTCGGGAGAATGGTAGCCGGCGGGCAAGTAGGCCTGATGCTGGGTGACGGGCTCCCACTGGGCGCAGGAGGCTTTAAACTTGTCCAGGGGTGGGGAACCAGAGGGCAGCTTGATGTCCTGCTTGGTGTCCAGGAGCTTGGGCTGGAAGAAGCACTGCGAGGTGTTTCCCAAGGTGGGTTGTGCCTGGAGGGGCTGAGCACCCTCCGCCGTGGGGAAGCCGCCGTAGCCCTGCTCCGGGAAGGGGGCTTGGGTGGATCCGTTCATTTCGGGCTGGCAGGCGGCGTAAAGGTCCAGCTGGCTCTGAGCCACCTCGGGACAGGGGTAAAGAGCATCCGGGTGCCTTTGGTGGCCCTCGGAGGAGGCGAAGGGGGAGATGCCCAGGATCCCTGACATCAGGTTGAAGAGGGATTCCTGGTCCTGGGGATGCTCCGGTACCGCCTTGATGAAGAAGCTGCCGGTGTAGCTGAGCGAAGGGGAGGGCTGGCTGCCCAGGAGGGAGTAATCCACCGCCCCGCCGCTCATCGGGGCGCCCAGCAGCTCACCTGGGGACGCAGAGGGGACGGCGGTTAGAGGGATGGAGGGATGCAGGAATGGGGCGGGGCGGGATACGGGGGAACAGCGGGATGCTGATGTTGCGTCACTGCGAGGTCCCCGTCCTAGCTGGGTCCCCGGGACCACACAGGGAGCCTTGGGCTTCACCCCCCTTCCCCAGCAGCACCCCCAGCACCCCCACCCTGGGCTAGCAGGGGCTGTTGAACCCACAGCCAGGGGCTGGGAGCAGGCTGGGGGCAGAGGAGGGGGAGATGCCCAATTCCCGGCTGGAGCTATCATTCCCAGCGGGGTCCCTCATCCCCCCTGCCCTTACCTCCGAGGAAATCGGCCTCTGCCAGAAGTTGCTGCTCAGGCTGCCCCAAACCGTGCAGGTCTCCGGTTTTCATCTCGCAGCTTTCCTCGTACTTGGAGTAAAGCGGATCCGGGCAGGAGAAATCCATAACGTTGAGCATTTTCCCTGGAGCGGCGGGGCCGGGCTGGGGCGAGCCGGGGGATGCTCAGGGCGAGCCGGGGGATGCTCGGGGCGAGCCGGGGGATGCTCAGGGTGCCCGGGGATGCTCGGGGTGCCCGGGGATGCTCGGGGTAGGTGCCAGGGACCGTCTGGGCGATGCTCGGGGGTGCTTGGGGCGATCCGGGGGATGCTCCGGGGTGCTTGGGGCGATCTGGAGGATGCTCGGGGCGATCCGGGGGATGCTCGGGCCGGCTGCCGGGAGCGATCCGGGGGGTGCAGTGCCCCGGGGGGTGGGGGGGCTGTGCCGGGGGCGGGGGCGCAGGCAGGGACAGGCAGGGGCAGGCAGGGCCGGCAGCAGCGGCAGCCCGTGCGGACGCCCGGCTCTCCCTCCCCGCCGCCCCCTTTATAGCTGCAGCGGGGCTGCTCCGACCTTCCGCCGCAGCCATTTCTGGAGTCCCCAGTGAGGCTGCCGTGACGTAAATGCCCATATATGGACTCAGGATGTAGGCTAGGGAGTCCCAATAAGGAAATCTCTCCCGTGACGCGCTGCCCCCTCCCTCCTCCTCCCCCCTCCCTTCCCCTCCCCCTTTTCTTTCCATCTATGTTTTTCCCCCCCCCCCCCCTTCCATTTCTCAATTTTTAACTAATAATCGCGATATTTTTAACAAATCGCTGCAGGGCCCGCGGCTGCTGCTCTGTGTGTGTGTGTGCACAGCATCCCCCCCCCCCGCACCCCCCCATCACACCTTCCGCAGCAACACACGCGTGTGCAAGCACACACACACACACGCGTGTGCAAGCCCCAGCGTGTGCAGGCAGCCTTCGCTCTCCTCCAGGTTCAGCTTTGCCCCTGCAGGTCCCACGGCTGCGGTGAGGGCGGGGGGATGCTGGGCACCCCTCCGGATCCGGCCCTTGCGCCGCAGCAATGCACTGGGGCCTTGGCTCCCCTCCCAACGTGGGCTGCTGTTCTTCCAGATTTACATCTCCCCAGGCTCTTATTCGCCTTATGCTATTTTTTCCCTGTGAATGCCTTTTGTTGCTCTTGTTCCTTCTAGAAGCGTGAAAGGTGCTGGGTTTGCTATTCCCCCCCCCCCCTCCTTTCCCTGCCTGATTTTGCAATACTTTCTGCTGGCATTTTGTATTTGCTTTGATTTGGAGTCGTGAAGTGGATGCCGGCTCCTCCTGCGAGCGAGCGAGCGGCCAAAAAGAGAAGGCAAACGCTGCGGCCAGCTCCCTCGCCGCGTTTCAGTCATCCGAGTTCATGGCTCCCACCCAGGCCGGCGTGCGATAGGCACGGATTTGGGCTGGGAGAGGGCAGATCCATACTCAAATCCCACCGGCTCGTCGAAGGGGGATGTTTTAAGAGCAGACTCAACACAAGCAGTGATTCGGAAGGATCCTGGCAGTGCTTTCACCCTGAGCATCCTCCCGACCCCCCAGACGCTGCCCTGGGGTGAAGCCTCTGGTGAAGCAAGGCTGTTGCTTTCCCTGCTTGGTCGTTTGGAGATTTCCAAATTTCCAGCATCGATTCGGAGCTGATCCTGGACGAGCGGCGATGTTTTGGGGAGTGGATCGCCACCGGCATCCAGCACAGGCAGTTTGGATGGGGAGGGGAAGGTCTTCTCCAGGCAATCTGGCTGTCGGGTTCAGAGCCCGCTATAAAACACATCTATAAAAATATTTACAGGTACAAACCCACCGTTTCTCAGGGCAAGGCGGCCGATGAGAAGGCTACCTCTGCAACGGGGTCTGCAGGAGAAAGCTGCGGGGTGCAGAGGAGCGAGAAAGGAGGAGGGGACCTCTCCCCGGCCCCCCTACCTGCATGTTTTCCCTGCACCCCTGTGCTTACAGCCCTTGCTGGAAGGCCAGATCCGTTGGGGACATGCAGCAGCGCCCGCATCCACACCCACGGGGCCAAGCGATGCTCGAGCCGGGGCGCAGCGGCTGAAGCGGGGCCCTGCTCCGGTGCTATTCCTGGCTCCAGCAATGACTCACTGCCTTACCCTGGGCAAATCACTCTGAAATGTGTCTAGCAGCGCTTCCCCACGTTGGGGGCAGGCTGTTCATCGTTGCCTCTGCAAAATGCACCGAGATCGCTGGTGAAGAGGTGCAAAGAAGCATTAAGCCGGGGCTGGTGATTCAGGGAGTGTCAGGGAATGAGCTGTAAGGTTCAGGCTGGAAATAAAAGAGGGGATGGAGAGAGATCCAGAAAATTATCAAAGTGTGGAAATGGTGAGTGGGATCCAATTATTCACCATTTCTCATCTCACAGGAGCTGGGGGGGGGAGCCCGGTGCAATGGCCAGAAAGTGGGTTTCAGGCCAACCAAAGGCAACACTTAGCCCTGCAGTGCTCTGTGAAACTGGAACGCAGCGCTTCAGGACATCATGGGGACCAAGATGATAGACAGGTTCAAAATAGTCCATCTGTTGCTGCAAAACACAACCCCAACCTGCTGCTTAGGGGATCTGCTGGATGCCGGTGGGATACGACCAAGGGATGGACCTTGGGGTCCTTGCTGTCTTCTTCACCTCGCCTTGCCTGCGTTAGATGGACCCATCAGACCTTGGTCGCTCTTATTTTATTTTGCTGTGCCACGTTTTAACTGGGATGTCAGGCTTTGAGGATGTGTAGGGCCTCCAGTCTCTGAGCTGGAGTCCAAATCCTTGCTCTCACCTGCTGCTGTGCCCATCCCTGGGACAACCGCCGCCAGGACAAGCAGCTCCTTTTCTCCTGCAGATGGAAAAAACTGTCCCACCTTTTATACGATGCCAGCCTAACGTGCCATGGGAAGGTCCCCTGCTACCGCCATGGGGCAGAGGCAGCTCTCATAAACCTCTCTTCATCCTCAGAGATGAGCCTAAAATAGTGGCGACATTTCAGTTCCCCAGACAAGAAAACAAACAATTATTGCCTGGTCCATATACGCCTCGTCTGCCCAGGAGAGCGCTGCTGACTATACAGGGCTGGCTGTATAGGTACTGTCTAATGTCTCCTCTTCCTCTGGATGAATGCTTTTTTCTTTTAAATAAATAGAGACCTACTTATATTAAAAAACCAGTCTAAAGCGATCCTCTTGGATGGCAATTTCCATGGGAGGAGTGTGGCTGTGTTAGCTCCGACCGTGGAGGTGACACCACGCATGAGGTAATGGGAAAACGTGACCATGACTAAAGCCAAGCTCCGGGACCAGGTGCTGGCACAGCGTTTCCCTTCCCAGAAGGGGCACTTGGCTGGCGAGGAGGCGGGATAGCCTTCCTGGGGTGAAACGTGTCGTCATAAAAATACAGGGAGGAAATCCGTGCAGCGGCCAGGTCCCCCCTGCCGCACACAGGCACCTCGGGGAGGTACCAGAGCTCACGCTCTATCCCGGTTTTTGGGTCCTCTCTCTCTTTTTCTGGTCCCTGAGATGCTGCAGGATGCTTTGCTTAAGGTCTTTAAGAGCTGAAGGGGTTTGGAAAGCTGCTGTGGCAGCCCCGTGCGTGTCCGCAGGGCATCTCGCAGCAAAGGTTCACCCAAGCAGAAGGGCTTCGGGCTCCTGCTCCCTCCGTACACCCTCCATGCGGTGGGAGCATCCTTGGGGCAGCAAATGATGACCCCAAAGGCAGGAGAGGTTTTTCTCCAGCGATGCTGGGAGCCCGAAAGGCATCTCGGAGCTTTCTGGCAGAGCACAGGTTGCTTAGCCCCGAGCTCGCCCCCAAGCTCGCCCGGGACTGCAGCCCTCCGAGCGTGCCGCAGCGCGCAGGCTGCCAGCCCGGGACTCCCCCAGTCACCTGCCATCTGGAACCGGCTGGCACGAGCCACCATCCCCGGGTGCCTGCCCGCCTCCGCCAGCCAGGGCAAGCGTTTCCTTGGCGAGCTCCTCGCTGGCTCCTGCTGATCCTCCCAGATGTTTCCCCTGCAAAGCCAGCTTGGTCCCAGGGGTCACTTTCTCCTGACCATCCCACCACGCCATGTGCAATCCATTGCAATGGCACATCAGCCTTCCTTTCCCTCCAGTTTCCCAGTCTGCGCTCCCAGTTGGGGTTATAGCATGGAAATCAAGCCTTAATTCTTGGCTTTGTCTCGTTTCTCCCCTAGCTTTCATCTCTGGGGGCTTGGTCTGGGGTCTTCCCTACCATCTGGGGAGATTTTGGCAGGGGACAGATGCTCCCGGGACTCCCAGCCCTGTTAAGGGAGAAGGTGCCATGGATAGGAGGCAAATCATCCTCTTCCTCCTGATTTGCCTTGCCACAAGCCAGCAAGGAGCTGGGGGAAGGTCTGGGGAGCACCTACCCCACCGCAGCACACAGGCTGGGCAAGAGGAGGCAGCCCCAGAGCTGCCGGCAAGGGCAGAGGTGGGCAGCAGTGATCTGAGGCTGGAATTCATTTTTCCAAAGGGATGGGCTGAGTATTCATTCATGGCAATACTACTTTGGCAGCCAAACTTGGGCCCATGTGCCCAAAGCTGACAGATATCTAGGGAAAAGTGTAATTTCCATGGTTCCCCAAGTATTCATGGCTCACGTGTCTTCTGCGTTCGACCTGATGCCCTATATTTAATAGTCCTCAGTGGATTTTTCCACTGTCTGATTCCTTTTTCAACCCTTAGAATCCTCTGCGCTGTGAGATGAGCTAAGTTTTAGGTGAAGAAATCTCTCTTTCTGTTTGTTTGGAGCGTGCCCACCGCCTCCACGCTTGCAACTTCAGAAGAGCCTCCGAGCAAATGGGTGTGCGTGTGATAAATCTGCCGGCTGCTCACACGGGGCGATGGATTCCCTCCTCCTGGTGATCAAAATCCCTCTGTGGTGATGGGTATAGCTGGGAAATTCCATGCCGGTAACGCTAACCCCTTCCAAGGGCTTCTCTCATGGGCAAGAAAGCGGCTGTGTTGACTCTGAGCTGCTGGTCCTCAATATTCAAGATGTTTCCGTGATTCAGAAGTGGTTTTTTCCCTGGAAGCTGGGGAAAAGACAGCAACCCTGCAGCACTGCCCTCCTCCCCTTGCTCCCCAGCATCACCATCTCTTACGGCCAACCGTGTCCCTTGGATGTTCTGCTTGTTGTTCAGGTTTGCTCTGCAGACGGGGCTGAGCAGCAGATGGAATTGGGTATTTTGAAGAAATCCCCCTGGGAAGTGCTGTTGCTTTCCCCTATGGTGTTAGGGGCAGGGACAGAGGTGGGCACCCAAAGGGGCAGCTGCCCTACCAGCACCCATGGCTCCCAAGCTGCCGGTACCACCCTGTGCTCCATGCGAATCCCTAAACTACCTTTCATGACTCCCATCTTCTGGATGCGTAGCATCTCCTTTAAACCACCCCCACCAAAAAAACCCACCAAAAGCCAACCACAAAGCCCAGATTCTTTATAAACCACCCTAAACTTCCCTCCACCAGGCCTTGGAGATGGAGAAGGGAGCAGCACCCCAACATCTTGAAGCTCGCAGTGGAGGGTGGATGGCACGGGAGGGTGGATGGCACGACGTGACGGAGCAGCGATTCCTCCTGGGACGTCAACTGGAGATGGCACGTCGATGGGTCACAGCCCAGCCGCTGGATCTCATCTCTTTGCCCTCTGTCTCCCCCTCTAATCGCTCCAACCATCTCCCCTTCCAGGAAAACTTCTAGAATACATCTCTCTGCATTTCCATGGCAACTGGCACGCGACCAGCGGTGCCGTCTCCGCCGAGTACCTATTCCTGGCGCCGTGGAGAGGATGCTCGTGTGACAGAGGAGACAACCCGGAGAGGTCGAGAAGGAGATCACCACCACCTCCCGGCCGTGCTGCCTGCCCCGGGGCGGCGGCGAAGGGATGCTCTAAGGATCTTTGCCGAAGAGCATCTTTCCTCAGGCATGCCCAGGCGGCCTCAGCAGATTTAAACAGGCTTTATGAAATGCCTGCCAAAAGGGGCTTTTTTTTTTTTTTTTTTAATTACCAGGCACGATGGAGGAATCGCTGGCTGGAATTTCAGAGCCTGGGCACAGCGGGAGGTCGGGGCGGATGGCTATCTCCCTCCAGGTTTTATGTTGCTGCACATCTCCATATTCTCCAGGTGCTCAGCTAATGACAACGGCTCTTCCTGCCCTTAAAATTTACAGATTGCTTCTCCTGCATCCTTGCTTTTTTCTCACAAGCAGCTGAGCTTTGGGGTAAAATCCTTCAAATTTGGATGCTTTGGCTGCTACCTGCAGTTTAGCCGAGGGGAATTACAGCCTGGCAACGACTGCATACGGGGATGGCAGAGCAGCTTGCCAAAGCGGAGAGGTCGCTGCAGCACCCGCAATCGCATCGCCTCCTAAAAATAGGCTATAGTCAGAAATAATCTCATCTCCTGCTCCCCCCTGCCCCCCGAATAACAAAATCAAACCCAATACTAAAGGCAAAGTGCTAATGCTGTGAGCTCTCAGAGAAGCCAGCGGAGAGCAGAAGTGGTATTTCTGTTCTCTCCTTCATCACGCGTCCTAATCACAATATTTTTAGCATGTGCTTTTGCACGCATTGGTCCGGGGCAGGAAGATTAATTGGGCTCAGTATAAGCACGGGGCTGAGGATGGGGCTGTCAGGATTTGGCTGTAATAAAGTAATAAAGCAGGAGGGGACAATTTTCTCAACTTCTTTCCAAATTCACATTTTTGTCTAAGAGTCTGTCTGCCTTCATGTATTGACTGGGAAGCTGCAAACATTTCCAAGCAAGCTTGCCTTCCAGTTTGAATGAAATGATTCACTGAGTCCCAAAGAAGTCTTTCTCCACTCATTTTCACACTGGTTTTAATCACCTCTAAAAAAATTGTGTATATTTTTAAATAAAGCATTCTTTAAACCAAATTATTGGACTGTTTTCTTTAGAAAAAGCCTGAAAAAAAACATTCAGACTTTTATTTTTTAGTTTCCAGGGGGCTTTGAACGGGAGCGCGAGCTCCGAAACGAGCCCTGAGCATCGTTAGGCTGCAGGACATCTTGATCCCCATCACAGACGAAAACCAAGAGGGTTGTTTGTCTTCTCTAGGCCCCTTTTGCTCGGTCCCGCAGCCCGGGAAGGTTTCGTTAGGGCAAGCGGAGGCTCGCACGGCACCCGGCAGCCTCAGGGCTCCGGCTTCGCAAGCGATACGGCGGAGGTGTGCCGGGGACGCGTGCCCCGAATGAGACGCAAAGAAATGTTGGCCCCTTTACTGCCAGTGTCGTCAACCCGAAAGAGAGCTGCCTTGCAATCAGATAAAGGTGTTCATTAACAAACCATTAGAATAAAATCCCTTTCGAGAAGGACAGGTAGGAAAAGCTAAGCTGGCTGGAGAGGGAGGAGCGTGTTTCCTTGCCCAGGGAAAGGAAGAAAGCCTGGAGGTTGCTTTGCCTCCACCCATCCCTCCCTTGCCGGGCACCCGGCCGGTTTCGGGACCCAGTTTCCCAGTGCCCACAGGGATTCCTGGGAAGTGGGGCTGACCCTGGGAACGGGCAGGGGGTTTCCTTGAGAGATTCGGAGTTAAAAGGGCTGGTTTTGTACCCACTGGTGTGAGCTAAGTGAACTGACCGAGGATGTAGCAGAGAGCCTGTTGCAGAGATTGGAGCTAAATCCATGCTCCCTGCTGCCCGTGTTACTTTTCTAACCACCTACTGCAAATTGTGCCCATGAACCATGCTCCATTAGTTACCCCTCTGATTGCAAAGAGATGGGGACACACACACGCCTGGCCCAGTGCCTGCTCGGAGATGAATTTATCCAACAGCTTTTCATTTGTGAGTGTTATTTGCTTCCTTCACCAGCTCACTGCTCCTTTTCAGGAAAGTTTCCAAGAATCCGGAGAGATGCTCTCCAGAATCATTAATCAGAGCAGCATGAAGATTTATTAACTCTCCTCTCCATGAAATAAAACCATCAGCCTCCAAAGCCGGCTTTCTATGCCATCAATTCTTCCCCCCAAGTAAATTTAAAGGCTGTCACCGTCAGCTGCTAATGAAGGCAAATCCATCTATCAAGTTCTGATTTGTTGCTTGTGGTTACAGTATCGTGATCTCGACTCATATCCAAAATACAAGAGTGAAATGATAGCAGTCCTTTTTTTGCCATTAGTATTAATGATGTTAATAAAACTTAATGTTATTCATGCCAAAGGTTGGAAGTGCGTGGAAATTCATGGAACTCTTCAAATTAACTGCTCTGGTCTCTCGGCATATAATTAGGAAAACTATTAAATATAGTATGGTATGTAAATTAATACAAGTTATATCTATTATATAGTTCAGCTATGAGAAGAGCAGAATTTGCCATCTCACTTGCAGGAATCAGGCTGCCCAACACAAGCATAAATGGGAAAAGTGTCACTCTAAAATGTATATGCTAGAGTGCATTATTTTACCCCAAAACACCATGGGAGAATGCTGATTTTACCTACTCTTAAAAATATTAACGGTTGAACCTGATGATCTTAAGGGTCTTTTCCAACCTTAACAATTCTATGATTCTATGATTCTATGTCTTAAGCTGCATTTTGCAGCCAATTGCTACAGATTGCCAGAACCTGGAAGGGCGTACCAAGGGAATACGAGTGCGGATGGATGTCCCCTTGTACCTTCCTGGAGGCATCCATCAGCGGCCACTGTCAAGGGGACAAAGTAGCTGGCTAGACTGGTCTTCGGCTTGACTCAAAGCGACCAACCCTACGTTCCTGCTCCAGGACATCATCCCCTTGCTATGGTGCAGGAGTAAGGAAACCTCCCTGGGTTGTTTCGTGACGGTCCAGCACCTCGTGCCGAGGTCGCACACTCGGCAGCATCTGGACTGTGGTGCATCATCCAGTTTGGCAACGTGTTTGAGTCCTGTTCGTTCCTGAGAAGAGGATAATTCTCCAATCCAAGTTTTTTTCTTCAGGGAATGACATGGAGTAATGTGGCTAAGGTGTACCAGAGTGTGCCAAGGGGAATAAATTGTCTGCGTTGCGTCTGGCTATATTTGCACTCAAACACACATCTGGGTCAACACTGTTTCTGCATGAGTTCAGTATGGGAAAGAGTCGATGCATCTCCTCTCGATCAGGCTCGGAGCGGAGCCTCGGGCACAGGGTGCAGGCTAGAGCAGCTCCTTCAAGAGGAACGTGGAAATTTATGGGTGCAGAGAACAGATGAGAACACCATGCCAGTGGCTGGCCCATTCTTTCTGGGCCATACATCACCTTTTTACTAGGATCAGTTGGAGCTGGGAACAGATCATTAAATAATGTGGTGAGGAAGCCATATTCGAGCATTAGTCTGAGCTGGAAAGTGGTTGAAACTTTCCTATAAACATATGGATCATCATGACGCCACACATCAGCAAGAGTATTTACTCGTGTTCATGCCTTCGATTTCAGCTACTCTCTGAAGTTAGCAGAAGGGTCTTTTCATTTCCTTGGATCTGCTGGAAGAGGGATTCAAGCAATGCTCGAAGGGGAGGTTTAGATTGGATACTGGGAAAAATTTCTTCCCCAAAGGGCTGTCAGGGCCTGGCCCAGGCTGCCCAGGGCAGTGGTTGAGTCCCCATCCCTGGAGGGATTTAAAAGCTGGGGACATGTGGTGCTTAGGGACATGGTTTAGTGGTGGCCTTGGCAGTGCTGGGTTAACGGTTGGACCCAATAATCTTAAAGGTCTTTTACAACGTAAATGATTCTACGATTCTATGATTCTATGAATGTCCCACCTTGACGCAGCAGCCTGCAGGATGAGGACATCATGGAGAGCTTCTTCCAAGGTGACTCATGTCCTGGACTCTGGATATGGTATCTGCCCACTGGTTGTGCTCCTGACAGATCTCTCCTGACTCCTTGGCTCGCATCCACCTTTGCCTCCATTCCCTGCTCATTCCCCTTGTCTGGAAGAAGGGCTTTGCATTTGTCAGCAGTGGGGTGGGGAGATGGACAGGCAGAAGAAGACAGCATCTGTCAGTCCTGTGCACTCATCCATTTACATCAGTAAGTACTCCTGCGGTCTCTGTCAAGAAGCTGCAGGGAACAGCATGGTCCATTTAATGGTGGCCTCTTACTCTGCAAGTTCACATGATGAAGTCTCCTCTTGTCTTAACTTTAGCCATCAGCTAGTGATTTCCCAGCACTTTTCAGCTCCCTCTTGGTCCCCAAGCCTTCCTTGGTGCTTGTCCCATTCCCATCATCCCCTGAAGCTGGTGATGCCAGCTGGAACTAGTTGATGGCAGCCCATTTACGTGGAAGTCCACCTCAGTCAATGACTACAGCCATTAGTATCAGTTATGCAGTTTACATCCAGCTATAAGTAAGTGCAGTAGTTGAGAAATTACCGGTGATCTAAAATTGGGATGTAGCACGGTGATTTGCAGGCAGTCACTAACACAGCGTGCCGTTCACAAAGCACGCAGGTTGTCTTGGAGCAGGGACGCCCCACTTGCAGTCCATGGGACATCTCCAACCATCCCAAACAACTCATCCAATGCTGCGGGCTCTGTGGCACCCCTTATTCCCGCAGCCCCAATGCATCCCGCATGGAACCAAATGTAACTCTCCTATGGGACAGGTTTGCAGCCAGCTGTTCTTCCAGGACTCTCCTCTCTTTGAGAAGACTTGGCCAAGAGCTGCAAAGAATTAAATAAACCCTACAAGAAAGTGTTAGTAGAAAACAACAGCGTGCCTCCTTGCTTGGTGCCCAGAGCTCTGCCGGAGGGAGCCAGTGAGAATCCTGCGTTACTCCAAATGGACAGAGCAGGGCTTGGCCCACTCTGGCTCACTGACAAATACAAATAAATATAACTGGCATGAAGCACAAACTGCCTGCCAGGACAGTGCAATGTCTCCATAGAAACCCCTGACAAGAGAACCTGACGCTAATTTAACGATGGCAAGAATAATGCTGTAGCCTGTTGATGTTGTAAACTTCCTCGTTTGAGCTCTCTTTTTTTTTTTAAAAATAAAGTGGGATGTAATCGCTGGAGATGATACCGGGTGCAAGGCAAGGGACGGACACGGCGTCTCTGGTGTTGTGACAGCTAGTGGTGACAGATGCATGCTCAGCTCGCACCGATTTCTCCTTCACTGCTCCAGTTCACAACTAAAAATAAGCAGAAGAAGGAGCTGAGTCTGCTTCAAGGAATTGTGGGGCAATACATAAATAAAAATAAAAAGCCATGTTCCCAAGTGAAGGCATTTCTAAAGCTAGATCACCTCCTTCGGTGCTGGCCTTTTAAACTCCTGCCAAGGAAAAAATCATCAAATCAATGATTTCCTGTGAAAAATAAACATTTCTTTCCCATATGGCCAGGAAAACTACCCAGAGATGAGGATGCAGGCAGAACTGAGGACCCAAAGGTGACTCCCCAGATTGCTAGATCTCTATATAGAGATAAAGTATTGATTACTTCTTTTTTTAAATTTGCTTTCTGCTGTCGGGTCTCAAGGCAGTGCTCACACTTGTCTCTGACCGCTGTGATTGCAAGAATCTAGGTTAGACAGCGTCCTACGTGCCTGACTGAGGTTATATTTTAACTGGGAAATCCTCTGGAAGTCCTGACTCCAGTCTCTCCCACTCTCTGGGTCCATCCCAGCTCCATATCAAGGTGAACCCTGGGCATGCACTGCCCTACCCCTCTTCTCCTCTTCATCCCCTGAGCCTGGGTACACCAGAAACGATACTGAGCTGCAGTGAGCTCTGCCTCCTCAGTCTAGGTGGTGTTTTTATCATGTTATCCCATGATAAAAAAAAATATCCAGTGAGTTCAGTTGCAAATTTGGGCACTTTGAATTGCCACCTGGAATTAGCAGCTTTTCCTACCAGCGGAATAGAATCATAGAATCACAGAATCATTTTGGTTGGAAAAGACCCTTAAGATCATCAAGTCCAACCATTAACCCAGCACTGCCAAGCCCACCACTAAACCATGTCCTCAAGCACCACATCTCCCCGGCTTTTAAATCCCTCCAGGGATGGGGACTCAACCACTTCCCTGGGCAGCCTGTTCCAATGCCTGACTACTCTTTCAGTAAAGAAGTTTTTCCTAATATCCAACCTAACCCTGCCCTGGCGCAGCTTGAGGCCATTTCCTCTCGTCCTAAATAGTGAGATTTGAGCTCCCATCTAATTGCCCAAAGTTAGCTGGGGTGCATGCCTCTCCCAGCAGGTCAGGACCCAACTCTCTGCAACCTTTCAGTCTCTGCTAATGAGACTAGGTTGATTTTGTGCCTTGATCATGCCTCAGCTCCCTGATGGGAAGAGACTTGGTTATACATCATCCCTCCATGACCTGGTCGCCTATGGAAAGGAAATGCACGTAGGTGCTCCACAGCCATGAGGTTACCCGGTCTGGCTGGCTGAAGCTCGGGGACCCCGGAGACGACTTGCATGATGCACATTAGTGAATTAAACATGCATGGGAACTTGGGCACCGAGGCCAGCTGGTTAATAAATTCCTTACCCTTCAAAATAGGGGGGCTTCCTCCAAAGCTGCCTCCTGGGAACAGTCCCTGGCCCAGCTCCCAACCTGCGCTAACTCAGAGAGGAGCCGAAACCAGGAAGGTTTATTTGATTATTGTTTCCTGTGTTAATAAAACCAAGCAGGAGGAAAGAGCGGAGCTACAGCCCCGCACTCCCTTTGAGACCAAGCTGGGAAACATAACTGCTTACTGTAAGGTAGAGAGGATGGAGCGATTGCCAAGTGGCCCTGGAGGCTGGGGGTGGATGTGCCATCATCACAGTAATGACCCGATGAAGAGGAACGTTGTGAGATTTAATTCATTAAGGCTTAAGAAGTGTTTTAGAAGGGACTACGAGGTGAAAATCCTCTGCCTGAGGTCATGCATGCAGGCACTCACCTGCAGAGCTGTAACTAAAAGGACGTGAGGAGTGAGAGCTGGCTTCTGTAGGAACCTGCTGGTGGGAATTTTGCTGTTGACTTCAAGGGTACCAACATTTCTGGTAGGCTTCCACCCTACCTCGGACTTTACGCCCGCAGAGACATTTGATGCTATACACAGTTTTGCTTGTTTCATGACTGTTTGGTCTGAATTTTTCCTTTCCTCCTCTCCTGATGAAATAAATAAAGCTGATATCTCAGGAGACGCCTATTTCTTGATTTGTCCTAGGCATAATTCAGCTGTCCTTAGGCTCTGAATATGATCACAAGTATTTACTCTTACCTCTGAAATGCAACCAGCTTTGGTACAGAACATGCCAATATTCTCTATTTTAACTTCCACATGGCATTTTCTTCTTTTTTTCCCCCCCTCTTTTTAGACTTCAGATTCAGTTAGTGATAGTAAAAGGTCTAAAAACCAGAAAGCACTGGAAGCTCAAGCGTTTCAGAGGAAGAAACATGTCTGTTGTTTCCAGGAGATGAAACGAGGCCATGTTTTGTTGGCACCGCTGTGACTTTCCCATGGTGAAACGCTTTGAAGGTTCATTACATCAGAAACGATGGTTCAGCACTTTCTCCTCCTTCTCTTTGGTGATTATAACCTCTCATTGCTCCAGCTTGCTCTGCAGTCATGGAATAAGGTGATTAATAATATTCGATACTTCTCTGATGTGTTAAATAAAATACCGCGCTGTTTTGCAAACGTCAGGCTCTTGCCTGAACCGAGCCTGGAATGTTTGTTTCCGACTCTCAGGTCTCACTTCCCCTTTGTCATGTTTAAGTTCATGAAAAACAGGCATTACATTTTGATTTCCATTGAATTACAGGGCCAAGCCAGTCACTGGAGCCAACCAGTCGACAGTAACCAAGGAGCTGACTCATGAAATTGGCTGGTGTTGAATTACTTTACTTTAACTCCCCAGCGATGTTCAAAATCCTATCGTGCGCTTTGCCAGAACGTCTGTATTTGCTTTTCATTACTACCCCCAGCACTTGTTAGATCAGGGTAATTTGGAAGGAAAATTAGGCGATGCGTACATTAAGTGCTTCCAATCCTGTTATTCCACCATTCACAGAGATATTTCCTCCAGCAATGCAAACACTATCTCCCTACAGCAGCACAGCACACGACCTTGGAGAACAGATTGTCCCAAACTGGGAACGCCAGAAATGAGGTTGCCTCTGCGGTCCTTTGCAGGGTGACACCAGACTATGTCAAAACTGCAGGAGCATGGTACAGCATGCCTTGAGGTCCCGGTCCCAAAATGATCTACGTCAAGGACGAGGCTACAGAGAGGCTTACCTCCTTTCTGCCTCATGCTCCTGAGCTGTTTACTCCTAGGGAAGGACTGAGCTGCCCAAACGTCAGCATCTGGAGTCATTGGAGGCGTCCCCTGACATCTCCAGAAATGACGGATGGTCTGCAGAAGACCTGTGCCCTCCTGGAGTGGCAGGTGGAGCTCAAGCAGGGCACCCTGTCAGGACACCAAATGCCAAGGTTTAAGCTCCTGATTCCTGCCCCAGTCTCTTCTATTACCTACTCCATTTCTGCCCAGCTCATCTTCCCTCTCTTTCTTCCTTTCCATGCGTCACAACAGCCCCAGACAACGCTACAGGCTTGGGGAGGAGTGGCTGGGAGCTGCCCATGGGAAAAGGACCTGGGGGTGGTGGTCAACAGCTGGCTGAACATGAGCCAGCAGTGTGCCCAGGTGGCCAAGAGGGCCAATGGCATCCTGGCTTGTATCAGGAATAGTGTGGCCAGCAGGAGCAGGGAGGTGATGGTGCCCCTGTATTCGGCACTGGTGAGGCCGCCCCTCGAATCCTGTGCTCAGCGTTGGGCCCCTCACCCCAAGAAGGAGCTGGAGGGGCTGGAGCGTGGGCAGAGCAGGGCAGCGAGGCTGGGGAAGGGGCTGGAGCACAAGGGTGGGGAGGGGCGGCTGGGGGAGCTGGGGGTGCTCAGCCTGGAGAAGAGGAGGCTGAGGGGAGCCCTCATCGCTCTCTGCAACTGCCTGAAAGGAGGCTGGAGCCGGGGGGGTCGGTCTCTTCTCCCCAGGAACAAGCGATGGGACAAGAGGGAACGGCCTCAAGCTGCGCCAGGGCAGGGTTAGGTTGGATATTAGGGAAAAATTCTTCACAGAGAGAGTGGTCAGGCACTGGCACAGGCTGCCCAGGGCAGTGGTGCAATCACAGTCCCTGGAAGTATTAAAAAAATGCGTGGATGTGGTGCTTAGGGACATGGTTTAGAGGTGGACCAGGCAGTTAGGTTAACAGATTGGACTCGATGATCTCAGAGGTCCTTTCCAACCTTAACGATTCTGTGATTCTATGATTCCTTTCTCCCAATCTCCTTTTCTCCCTACCCTTTTGTCCTCCTAAATGAGAGACACGTACCTCAGCCCTCTGTGGTGCCTTGGGAAGAGGCAGACAGACTCCTGCTATTCATGTCAGCTCTTGCCCATATCATTCTTGGCACTGGCCAAGAAAGTTCTCCTGAGCTCCTATATTCCTAACATATGTCCCATGCGCTGTAGGAGCGGGCAGCAGCGCACATGCTGCTCACATTCAGGAGCTGTGGAGGGCTGAGATAGACTCATCCATGTTCACACAACACGCCTGCAAATTTGCCATAAATCTCATTGAACAGAAGGAAAAAAGCCAGATTTTTCAAAGGTGAAATAAGCATGTTCAGGTGGGTTTTCCTGGGACAGGTATCTCCTTGATCGTTTTAGAACACATTTTACAATACTCCAAAACATTTTCTAATCTGGCAAAACAACATATTTTTCTCCTCCCCTCATTCCTGAAAACCACAGAGCTGTTTCATCTGAAACTTTACACAAAATCTCAGCCGGAGAGAGACGTTTGTCCCAGAAAATTCTTGTCCAATTACAGTTTGGCAAAAGTTCTGAGCAACTGAAAGGAGGCGTTGGAAATGGGAAAAGCCGGGCTGCCTTAATGAACAGAGCAGCTGGAGCAAGAGGAACCAGCGATGGACTGTATATGCTGTCTACAGCAACAGTTTCTTTAGCTTTGCATCCATGAAACAAACTTCATTTTAAATATTTGGCTTCCTTACCAGCAAGACTGTCCTTGGCAAAATGTTATAACACAAACGCACTTACTACTTGTCTGTGCTGTGCGGAGTTTTGCCTCTCGCTTCCTGAGAATCTCCCTGCCCCAAGGTCAAAACCATGGACATTTTGGCCTTTGTGACTGAACTCTGTTTCAGCAGTGAATGAACCCAAAAAGCAGGTGTCTTCTCTTTCTGAGGAAGTGGGATTCCAGCGTCTTCTTGAGGTCTGCGGTTAGCCACGGCAGGCTTTGTTTTGCAGTAGCAAAGCTTGAAGTTGGGTTGCACGGATTTTCAAAGGAGCTCCTAAAATCTTAGTAGAGTGGATGACAAATGTATAAGCCAAGGGCATCTTGCTTCACAGATGGAAAGATACAGAAATCACGCTGATAAAATTACTGAAAACTGTAACACACCCACAACGCATAGGCTACCGTATTTTTTTCACATGCAAATTCCGGGTGATCCTGTAGCCAAAAACGGCAACTAGAAAAGCAACCTGAGGGGATGCAATTCCTTCCTATAACTTTGCGTCCAAGAATAATGATGTGTGTCAGTTCTGTGGATATGTGCTGAACCAGCCAGAATGATTCAGATCGGTTGGCAAAACGGAAGCGTTAGTCACTGTGAAAGATCAAGAAGTTAGTGTTGGCATATCGTGGGTATGTCAAGGAGAAACGAAAACTAAATAGGGAAAAGGGCAATGTAATGGAAGAGAAGGTGAGGAGATGGAGGTGGAAAGGGTAACTTCTCAAATAAAGAATACTCTGGAAGATGAGAGTAGTGCCAGGACAAGCAGGTCATGGATGGGACAGGGTGGTAGCCTGTGTTTGAGCTCAGAGGAAGAGTATCTCTAACAAGATGGGTTACCCTGCATCCTCAGCCCAGCATTTCTCAATCTAAATCCATGAGCAGGCACTGCCCTCTTAGATCTGACAGTTCTGCAGGCAACTGGAGGGCACCAAACCCTCTGCACCAGATGCTGAAGCAGGCTCAAAGCTAGCCTTGCACGTGCCGAGATCTCCCACCTCTTCTTTGCCACTGTGGGCTGTAGCTTGGTGTGCTGGTTTTGGCTGGGATAGAGTTAATTTTCTTCACAGTAGCTACTATGGGGCTATGTCTTGGATTTGTGCTGGAAACAGCGTTGATAACACAGGGATGTGTTCGTTATTGCTGAGCAGTGCTTACACAGAGTCAAAGCCTTTTCTGTTCCTCACCCCACCCCACCAGCGAGGAGGCGGGGGGTGCACAAGGAGCTGGGAGGGGACATGGCTGGGACAGCTGACCCCAACTGGCCACAGGGCTATCCCACACCATATGATGTCATGCTCAGCATATAAAGCTGGGGGAAGAAGGAGGAAGGGGGGAACATTCGGAGTGATGGCGTTTGGCTTCCCAAGTCCCCGTTACGCGTGATGGAGCCCTGCTTTCCTGGAGACGGCTGAACACCTGCCTGCCCATGGGAAGTGGTGAATGAGTTCCTTGCTTTGCTTTGCTTGTGTGCGTGGCTTTTGCTTTACCTCTTAAACTGTCTTTATCTCAACCCATGAGTTTTCTCACTTTTACCCTTCCGATTCTCTCCCCCATCCCACTGGGGGGGAGCGAGTGAGCAGCTGGGTGGGGCTTCGTTGCTGGCTGGGGTTAAACCACAACGCTTGGGCTGAATGCCTGTTCCAGCGTGGGGTGAGCCCGGTTTGGGGTGTCTACTGAGGAGGCTGGTGACTGTCTATTTGGCCTCATACTCTATTTGGAGAACATGAACTGGAGCATGGTCCTTCCCAAAGGTTCAGAGGCTTTCTTTCTGGGGAGGGGTTGGACCTGTGCCTAATGCTCAGCATAGACAAACGTGTGATGGCTGCAGATGGGAAAGAGAGAGAGTGGGGCACAAACTATTGCTTGAGTTCTTTGCCTGACTGGTAACTCAAGTTAACTCAGGTTTAACTTGAGTATAATACTGGGAAAGCCAGGCCTCCACACATGGTAAGCTTTGCCCACAACGTGTGATGAACCATGTAAGTGAACAAGGTGGGCAGTGATAAGTAGAACCAGTGAAGCCTGATGTCCTACAGAGCTGTAGCTCTTAATTGGGTCCCCTGGTGTTTTGTAAGGCTCTAATTAACAGACTCTATAAAAATCCTTCCATGCTTGGGACATTCACATTTGGTTGAAGCTGCCCAATGGCTATCAGCCAGTTATTACTTTATTCCTTTAAAATTAGGAAGACGGATGCATGCATAGTCACCTAAGCCTTGTTTCCAAGGAAGCCAGACTCATAGATGTCTGAGATAGCTCAAGGAATTAGGATGGACATCTTACACCTCTCAAGTGTTGATTCATAAACCCCCACACTCGGAGTGACCTGCCAGACAAAAGTCAACATCATGCTTTCTTGGTAACAGGCTCTGACAACGCGCACGTGTGTGAAATACCAGCCTGGCAACATCCGAACAGGCATGAAAGGGAATAAAATGCACTTTTAAAATCAATCACCATTTTAGATCTGTTTCTATTATTGAAAGGAGCGGGGGAGAACATGAAAAGGTTGAAGCAGCATAGACAAAGTGATTCACCAGGAAAGTGAGGGTCAATAGGTGGGGATGGGCTACACATTTAATCCCTGTGCTGGGATTTCAGGGATATAAATGAGGAGATGACGACCCTCTGCAACATAAATGGATGTGTGACCCCTCCTAACGCTGCCCTGTGGGTTTTCATGTTGCCTTTGCAACTCAAAATTACAGCGTAAAACCTGAGAAAGAACCCACTGTAGATATTTGGTTCAGCAAACAGCATCTGCAGAGGGCAGTTACAAATGTGGGTTTTTTTAAATAAGTAGATGAAGTTCTATGGTGGTATAAACAGGCTCTGTGTCTGTGGTCCCATACACCTGATCTGCTCAGATGGTATAAAGAAGAGCACAGCAAATATAAGCACCCATTTTAGGGGATGTGAATCACTCCCTAGGCTCCACTGCCTGATCTCCATTGACCACCTGGGAGCTTGGATGCCTGCCGTACAAGCGGGCACCCATGGGTAGACGAGTAAAATGGGGTCACCTTGTGTGCCTCTTTGCTTTCAGCTCAGACCAAAGGGCTTGGAGTTGTGTTTCTGTAGCTTGGAGTCCAAGGGGAACCATTTCTTTGTTGGACTGCAGCCAGGACCCAAATAACAATATCAATTATAATAACTAAAAATAATAATAATAATAATAATAATAGTAATAATAAAGGACTGATCCAGATAACACCACATATTGCAATTTCTAAGTCATCGCAGGGAGTCCAGGGACTGAAAGTGAGGATTTACAGGACTTGGCTTGAAATGCATAGCAGTTACAGAGAACTGATTGTCTAAGCACCCACCTCAGGGCCAGTTGCATTTTTCTTGTCCACTCAGGAAGCCAGCAGCGGGGAGGAACGTTATCTATAACTCAGGGATGTGTATGAAGAATCATAGAATCATAGAATCATTAAGGTTGGAAAAGACCTTTAAGATCATCGAGTCGAAGCGTTAACCCAGCGCTGCCAAGGCCACCACTAAACCATGTCCCTAAGCACCACATCTCCCCAGCTTTTAAATCCCCCCAGGGATGGGGACTCAGCCCCTGCCCTGGGCAGCCTGGGCCAGGCCCTGACAGCCCTTTGGGGAAGGAGTTTTCCCAATCCCCAACCTAACCCTGCCCTGGCGCAGCTTGAGGCCGTTCCCTCTCGTCCCATCGCTTGTTACTGGGGAGAAGAGACCCCACTCTTTTTCTAGGCTGATTACAGATCTATTACCCAGCACTTCTTCCCAGTTGCCAGCACTGTCTTTAGACACAAAGTACATGGTTACCGAGAGCAGCAGAAGCTGAGCTTCGAGCAAGACGAAGACAATTTTGAACTTTGCAGCAGCGGCCACAGCTCTGCCCAACTTATGCTGGCTCAAGACAGCAGAGACTCCCCCCAGGGACTGCTGGATCTGAAGTCTGAATGAAGCAGTGCTGGCAAGACGTGGCCCAAACCCTCCTGCCTGCTCATCTGACCTTGCTCCATGCCTGCGTCTCTGCATACCACGGAGGGAAACTAGTTTGTTCAGAGCAAACTGAATTTTGCCTGCAGCGCTGCGAAGCCTGTAGTCAGCTCTGCCAACTTCTCTGCCTGTGGAATGAGGGAGTGATGATAGCGATACTCAATGTGAATTCCCACCTGCCTCACACGGCTGTTTTGGGCTTTAATTAATACTTACAAACTGCTTAAAAAGCCACAGATAGGAGCTGTTATGTAAGCACAAGTTATTATTATTAAAAAAACATTACGAGCAAGTTATTAGACTGACAGATGGAATTATCAGCGGAATTATATTTTTATCAATCATCTTTCCTTTCGTTTCATCTCATCTTTCTTTTATCGCGCTTCAGCTCCAGGCTGGCAGCCCTAACACCGTCTAAATGGACAGCGTGTTGAACGCTGCATCACCGGATGGCTCTTGATGGCACAGATGAGTAAGCGAGCTCTTCCCAGGCAGTGAAGAGACCACGTTGTAAAACTAACCGGAATCCATTTGTGGGTTGAAATGGGCACAAATGATTTAGAACCGATAATAGCTGAGACCTGAATATCATTTCCCTCACTGAGGCTGGCTCTCAGCTTAGGCAAAGCAAGTGGCTGCCACCCTGATGGGGAGCTGTGGGCTGCGAGAAGGAAACTTGCCAATGGGAAACATTTACTATTCCCTAGCAGTAATTGTTCTTCCTTAGAACTGGCAAACTGTGATGGCAAAGGCTAATTTTCTCTCCTATCTTCCTGAGATGTTGGGAAGTTAATGGCGCTATCACATAAACTCTCCTTCCAGAGAGCTACTGATCAGTGCGTGCCTTCAAGGCAGGCTTATGTACCATGGGAAGCAGCACGGATGGGGCTCCAAGTCCTCATGCTCTGCTCTATCCTCCAAGAGAACCTGTCGTCTCCAGTGCATGAGCAACCTGTTGCAAAGAGGAGTTGGGGGAAGAATTTGTGAGGATGATTAGGAAGAGCTCACAACTGCTCTCACGATGGGAACTGCCGAGGAAGCTACTCCCAGTAGGTCGGTGGTGAAGCAAAGGTTCACGGGACTTTTCAACAGCCAAAGCCCTCAAAGAGATGACTGTCCCTGCCACGGTGCAGTTTTGGTCATTACTTCTTTGGATATTAGGAAAAATATCTTCCCTGAAAGGGCTGTCAGGCCCTGGCACAGGCTGCCCAGGGCAGGGGCTGAGTCCCCATCCCTGGGGGGATTTAAAAGCCGGGGAGATGTGGTGCTTAGGGACATGGGTTAGTGGTGGCCTTGGCAGTGCTGGGTTAGCGGTTGGACTCCATGATCTTACGGGTCTTTTCCAACCTGAATGATTCCATGATTCTTGTCTCAGTCTTTGGTGGGTAACTCTGTATAGCAAAGATCTCCTTCCTGCACTTGGACAGTGCCTAGTGTTTTGTTTCTGGCTGGGGCTTCTACAATGACAAGACATAAATATTTCCTTTTATTATTAGATTTCCCCAGAGTGATTCTGTATCCAGAATCTAAAAAGTTTCTGGGCTACATATCAAGATTAAAAAAAAGGGGGCCCACGTAGAAAACATCTACTGATGTAACATAATCCTATTTCTGTTCAAGGAAATCCTGTTTCCTTCTTGACTGTACTGGGAATGACCAACCGGGACAACCGGATCCTATAAAACACATACTTGAGACTAGACAGCCTTCATACTATTCTCCCCCTGCCCAACCATCCCATCTGTCAAAACTTCCGTATATCTGTTATTTGCTACACGTTTTCTTTTAATTGCTGCATTTAATTTATGATGCTATTACATTCTAAAATAGATAACCTGCTTGGCACCATGTATTCCTAAAATAATCAAGTTCATTAATGTGATTAAGAGCAAAATCCTTTACTGCTTCTGCTATTCAATATTAAATTGAAGAATGAGCATTTAAATAGACAGTTTCTCATGTAGGTCTCCCATTTTTACAAAGTATAAAAACCCAGTTAATTTTAAAGGTTTCTATCCAAAAATAGTACTGTACTTTAATAGTAAAGTAATAAAAAAAAACCCCTTCCATGAAGTAAGAAAGAAACAAAATGTTAAGCATTGTAAGTTCCCAGACATTCGTTGCATGACTAATACTGTAACAGTGATTTTAGACTGGTCAGAAACCAAGAAATAAGGATGCTATATAATATTAGACTATGAGAACAAGATTCGTGCAGTTAACATGGGGGGATGGTTTACGATTCATAGGATTTTAGTTACCGTGCTAAATTTATATCCTTAATTTGCTTAAATTAAAATTGCTCAGTCTGGTTACAGCCTTTTCTTAGCCAAGTCTGAAAATGAACTACAGTTGCACGTTATTAGTTTTACTTTGGAAGTTTATAATTTTAACATAAGTAATTTAAGGCCGATCGGATGGGTAAAAGTGGGGTAGTTTCCCATTATCCCTGAAGAGTATTTGGGGAATAGAGGTCAAGTCTTGTAGAAATTCAAGGCCTCTCTTCTTTCTCGTGAGAGCCGAAGGCTAAGCACCCATTGCTTCAATAATTATTTTATTGAACGTTTATCATTAAAGTGCCTTTTTGCCCTATTCGCAGACAAGGGCCAGGCTGCACCACGCGCTGCACAGACACAGAAATAAAAAGGACAGTCTCTGTCTCGCAAAGGCTACGGTCTGAGGATAAGGCAAGATATAACAGATGGAAACAGACAGATGGAGGAAAGCAAGGAAACAATGATACAATGTCAGCCAGCATGACGGGAAGTCAGCTCAGCACCCCAGTAGTCTGTTAGGCAGCTTTTTGCAGGAATCGCAGCAAAACGCAGGGAGTGGTATGGGAAAGAGCATGAAGGTGCTTGTCTGCACGCTAGCACGGAGGTAACGAAGGCTGGCACCGCTGGCAGAGATTGCTGGCTTCCTGATGGTGATGAAAGGCGAGGGATGCACCGAGAGTAAGTAAAAAAAGGCGTTGAAAATGAAGAGCAAGCCTTTGAGTTGGAGGCAATGGAGAGGAAGGAGCCAGAGGGTGCAAGGCATCAGAAGCAAAATGTTAGGTTTTGCAGCCATCCCTTGGGTAAGCAGAGGTGGGGTGAGGCTGTGAAGTGCAGAGAAGGGGATATGGCAGCTTTTGGGATGGGAGATGGCTGGGTGTGGGTGATTGCATCTAGAGCCTTCAGGTGGAAAGAGTCAGAGACATTTAAACAGCTTGCGTCCAAGAGGAAGACCCAAGTCAAAAGCGGGGCCCAAATGAAAGGTCTGAGTGATACTCTGATAAGAAAAGTAGAGGAGGGCTGGCAGAAGCCATTCAGAGCTTGAATTGACATCCATAATATGAGGATACCAAACACAGGCTGGGCTTCTGTCGTGGAGGGAGTGAGAGTGCACGTCACTTGTAAGAGAGAAGCAAAAAAAAAAACTTTATTGATATAAACCACTGAGTTAACAAAGTTCAATGGTAAATGCGACAGTGGTTTCACAAGATTCGATGGCAAGGTACACTTGATTATTTACTGCATAGAGGACAGGGTCAGGGAGACCCTCCCGTTGAGTCATGAGGTTCAGAGAGGACCCCCTTGCTTTCTAAACTCCTTCCTCAGAGAGAAGTCTTAGGTGTGGCTGGATCCAATCCTAGTCCCAGACTTGGTCAACGGTTTATGTCTACAGGTTTATATATGCGCAATCGATCCTTTATATCACTTAGCTAAGATTTCAAAGTTTAGCATGCTATTAGTCACTTACCGAGGATGTGTTGCAGCAAGGAATCTCTCAGCCTTGAGGAGCAACCTTGAGAGGCGTCCCTGCTCAAGGGGAGATCCCGGCGTGCAGCCCGCTGCCGTGCCGGAGAGCTCAAAGGGCTCTTGGGCTGCTCACTATTTATGGGGGTAAGATGATTGACTCGTAGTCATATTTGCATACTGACTGCAGATGCCAGTTTCCTCCAAATCTGGCTTGAGTTGGACATTGAGCAGCATTGTGGTTAGGTGGACACGTTGCCATAAATTAGCCCTTGGCTATTGTGTTGTTATCTCTCTCCCCTGAATCCACTTTGAGCTGGATGCCTCCATCATGACCGCCACTGGTGACTATCGCTTGAGCAGGGTTACAAGAAAAGGTCAAGTGTGTGTGTGTAGGAGCACACCACCACAGCTTCTGCTCCAGACTGAGGAGGGCAGGTGGCGTAAAGGGCTGGACCCGCGAGTTGCCATCACCTGGGCTTGTGTCCATGAGATTCTCCCAGAGGAGATGTAACAAGGAGACCATACAGCACACAGCATATAGAGCCCCGTGAGACCTACACAGAGAGCCTGGGAGATAGAAGAGAAATATTCTCCAAAGTCCATACTGAAGGATCCACTGGAGGAATAGGAAGATGCCAGAGAAGGACAAGACTTCAGGAAGATCAGTGTAACTTCTGGGATTGATTGACAGGTTAGGGAAGGTGAGAATGAAGTATTGGTTTTGAGATTTAACTTTAAAGAAGTCATGAGGGACTCTGGAATGAGCGTTTCTTAGGTATTGAAAGGGATGGACACTGGATGAATCCAAGATAGGTTTGGCATGTCCATCCTTGGAGATATTCAGAACTTCACTGGACAAAGTCCTGAGCAACCTGATCTAGTTGGATCTGCTAAGTCCCTTCCAGCCCCGAACTATTCTATTGTGGCAGCAATTGTTCAGTGTGTTCAATGATCTTAGGCGTGGAGAGAGAAGGCAAGGTGGGGCAGGAACAGAGGTGGCAAATGGGTTTCAGAGTGAGAGTTTTTGGAGATGACAGAACCTAAAGCGTGTCTGTACTGTGAGGAGAAATTAGCAGTCAAGAATGAGGGTGTAAGGAGAGAGCAGGGGATGGGATGAAAGCGAGCGCAAAGGAGACAGCGTGAGATATTTGAGGCAACTGTGGGGACAGTCAAGAAGCTCCTGCATTGATGACCATGGAGGAGAAAAATGAAAGGCAGATTGAGAGCAGGGAAGCACAGAGGTAGGGAAGGGTGGCAATATGTCATGTCCATACACTCTTGGAAGTATTAGGCAAGATCCTGTCCTGGGAGAGAAGCAGAGCAAAGAGGAAAGGGAACCTCAAGGACTGAACAATGCAAGAGTCTAAGAGTGTGTTAGCCAGGTAGCAGAACTTGACTCCGACCCGAGGGAACAGCAGGAAGATCTGCCAGGGGAGGTTTAGGTTGGACATTAGGAAAAGGTTCTTCCCCCAAAGGGTAGTGGAGCATTGGAACAAGCTCCCCTGGGAGGCAGTCATGGTGCCAAGCCTGACAACATTTAAGAAGCATTTGGACAATGCCCTCAGACACATGGTGTGAATTTTGGGGTTGTCCTATGCAGCGACAGGAGTTGGACTCGATGATCCTTGTAGGTCCCTTCCAACTCAGGACATTCTATGATTCTGTGATTCTATGATTCTATGATTGAGATTGAGTGAATCCACTCAAAAGAATGAATATATAATGGATGAAGTCACCCTTGCTCTTCATTGTTGCAATTCATCAGACCAAAGATAGACTTTTATAGCACAGGTATCTCCATCTGAGCAAGTCACCCTGGGTTCCCTTTAAAGTCAACACAGAAGAAGAGAAACTTTGAGGGCATGCTTCATCTCATCCTAAAATAGAGATCTAAAACAGATCAGCTGACTCATGCCCTAAAAGAGTATGATTTTTCCCCACAGATTATAAAGCTTACACATCCGAGTTCAGATTAGAAATCTGTACTGTAGGAATATAACTTTAGCTAACTACCATGCAGCCTATCCACCCCAAACACTCTGCAGTTTGAACAAGGGAGCAGAGAACTGGTATCAGGGATGAGCTAAGACGGGGCAACCTTGCAGGGGGAAAGGAGGGCAGAAGAGTCAAAGGCAGAAGAGACTGCAGAGTGGAGATAAGATAGAGGTGAGATGGCTGAGCACAGAAGATGTTTAATCAATACTGGTCATCTGGACATCATGGAAAAACTGACTATGGGTTTATGGTCAATGCTGAAAGAGAGAAAGTTGCTTCAGAAAATGCCATCAGAGAAAAACGCGTCTGGAGAGTATTGAGTGAGTGGCTCCTCTCGAGAGTGTGAAAGTTGACTAAGAGTTGCGAGTACAAGAGTGGGGCCCCAGAAAGAGAAGCATGCAAACACGTGAACACCTGCATCTGAATGAGGTGTCTAAGCTCCCTTTACGGTCAGTTAAAATCTGAGGATCAATTCTGTTGCCCAAATATAGGCATCGAGTGCTACTTGAGATGCCCAGTGGTATCACATCTCCATTTCCATAAGGGCACAGGTCTGGTGTTGGATTTACCAGCTCTGCACGGATGTCTTGGGCACTTTGCTCCATCTCAGGTGGCACTAGATGTCCGTGGGCAGGTAACAAGAGTTGAGCCCAGTGAAGTGTGGGAGTGATTCAACTGACCCCAGCGTAGATACCCACATTTTGGCAGCTGAATGCCTCAGCAATCACTGAAAGCTGCTATTGCAGAAGGGTGAGGGCCTTCCCACCACCAGCTCCAGGTGGAAGGGCCTCAGACTGAACTAGGTGCTGTTTTTAGGCAACTGGATCCCATCCTGCGTTGCCACTGATTGTAGAGGGGTTTAAACACACAGTTCACATGTAGAAACCTCCATGTAGAGACTTAAACTCAGATGGTTTTTTATCTGTCAGCTGAACTCCACCCTTGGTCTGTAATTCAGATACCCTGGATGTCAACACAAGGGCATTGGGGTGGTGGACAGACTCAGGAGTACGCTACTGAAGAAGACAGATAGAAAACTTAAATAGACCCTGCAATATTTCAAGCATAAAACAGATGTCTTGGCTTCCACAGGTACGGCCTCAGAGCCCCAATGCTACTGAAGATTTCATCAGGGAGATCAGTCTGAAGAACTAAGTAGCCCTGGCACGACCAGGTCCAAAGTGTCTAAAAGCCACCAGTACAATTAGCAGAAATGAATGTATTTCTGGCAGCCCCGCGCAGCACAGAAAGCAAGGTCTGAATGGGTGATGGAGCGCAAACGATTCCGCTGTCGGAGCAGAAGCACGCTGATGGGATGGCACGCACACAAAGGTACTGCAGGAGCTATTCTGAACCTGCGGGTAAAAGAAAGACTCCAGTTTCCAGCACTGCCAGTTTGTCATTTTTCATCCCCGCTAAACTCACTTATTTATTTTCTTCTTTAAACTTAGCACATAACTCAAAGAACGTAACGTTTTAGCTTGCCGAGTGGCTTATTCAGGCAGCCGATTTACCAATTCAAAGGCTACTCCCTACAGACTCCTACCAGAAATGTAAGCATTCAGTTGTAAACCTCTGATTTAATTAAAGAAAAACTTAGACCTCCAAACATTATCGCAGCTGGAAAATCCATAATTAGTTGTACATTTTTCCAAAGGAACTTTCCCCTGATTTGCCTGAAACCTGGAGAAGGGCTCCATACATCTATCATAATTTCCTACCACTTTCAGCTCAGGCATTAGAGTCGCTGTGTGGGCAGATTTAATAGGTTTTTTCTCGCTTCCTGGTGAGGAGAAGGATTGCATAAGATGTGAGTCAAGACACCAGCCCTGAATCTGTGACTGCGATACTTGCAGGCGCTGCACTGTCTGGTTATCGGTTGGGATGGCAGTAAGCAGCACACTTCGCAGCAGCGATACCAGCCTACTTTGGGTCACTGGAGAAAGGGTGACTAAAATGTTCTCCTTTTGCTTGAAATCGGGGGCTTAGCATTGCCCCCTCTTTGGGAGGAAAGCATTGGGGTTCCTTTTCTCATCCCAGCTTACCCTTTCACATTCCTAACTGCATCCTCAGCTTTCTGACCCCTAAGATAGAGCTTTCTTTGGTGATGAGCACTCTTGATCACTCTTAGGGTCCCTGTTTATTCTCTGTACCCTCTTTGAGGTTGTTTTTCAACCAGGTCCAGAGCCTTTTGATGCGGGGTTTTCCCTCCCGTCTACAGAATAAAATTTTAAACAACTCACGCGCCACTGACAGAAAAAAATTTCAAGCTTTCTCCATGTTCATGTCCTCAAAACTTGGGTCTATTTAACCTAACTTTGGGCATCTTACCAGAGTACCTAACTTAGGTGTTTAGTTATCCTAGGCACCTTCTGGCATCATTGGAAGGAACCGTGTACCCTCAGAGAGTGGATCTCAGGCACGCTGAATCATTTTTTTAAGATGAAGGTGGTGAGACAGTGGACAAGGTTGCCCAGAGAAGCTGTGGATGCCCCATCATTGGAAGTGTTCAAGGTCAGGTTGGACGGGGCTTTGAGCAACCTGGTCTAGTAGAAGATGTCCCGGCCCATGGCAGCGGGGTTGGACTAGGTGATCTTTAAAGGTCCCTTCCAACCCAAACCATTCTGTGATCCGATACCTCGTTAGGGACCGCGAGGCAACCATCGTCCCAACTTCAACACCCCAGTTAGGTGCCTAAGGTTTGGTGGAGTGATGCTGGGCCCACGTTCCTCAGATGATTTTGTCACATCCCTGGAAGTGTTCAAGGCCAGGTTGGATGGGGCTTTGAGCAACCTGGTCTGGTGGAAGGTGTCCCTGCCCATGGCAGGGGGGTGGAACCAGGTGATCTCTAAGCTCCCTTCCAACCCAAACCACGCTATGATTCTATGATCTCTTTAAACAGTTTTCTCGGTTTAATCCTGCTTTGCTCTTTTGAGATTGGAAACAGCAGTTAAGCCCAGATTCTGTTTATCCCTCAATCTGATTTAGACAGAATCAGCTAATAAACCTTCCTGCTTTCTCCGACAGTATTTCAGTAATTACGGCAGATTGTTAGCGCTACCGCAGACAGCGAGGAGAAAAATCTTCTTCCAGCTTTCCTCAAAGTCACGTTGACCTACGCCAGTTCTGTTCCACCCGTTCCAGCTCCTGTTTCTCCAGCCTAGTAAACCACGGCACGGAGCGCAGCCTCCCCATTCATACATTTATTTCCATCTTCCCCGAGCGGCACTGACTCTTTGGTGCCTGTGCTCTAGTCAAGAGCTCTAACTCATTATTATCATCGTTATCCTAATACCGGGTTTCATGTCCTGCATCCGCAGTTTGAACTCCTTCACTCGCACTAATACATACACATTTCAGCTCTTCTTTTAACGGAGCACTCCCACTGTCCTCTCACTAATTGAGTCACCTACCTAATCAGTCTCCTTGCGTATGAGCACTTTCTTTCTCCTTGCTGCCCACCCTTCTGCCCACTGACACGCTTTATCTTCACTTACTTGCTTTTTCCCTCGCTTTTTTTTTTAACCAAGACTAGATGTAGAGATTACCTGGGTCTCTCCCACTAAACCATGTACTTTTTTTTTCAATCATAAACCAGGAAAAGACAGAGCGGAGCCAGCTCCAAGTGTTCTTGAGATACCTGGTACTGAAATGCGCAAACACTAAAATGGCTGAGATTTTCCAGAACAGCTGAAGAATCCCGTTGACCAGCTCCCAATAATTATAAGTTTCCAACTACCTCAGCGCATCCAAATCCGACAGCCTGAAAACTCAATTAGATCTTCAGCGAAATACTTGAAAAACAGTTTAGCATTTCGCTGGCGTGCCAAGAGGTTGCTTAAAAAGGGCAGTAGCTGAGGATATCGCAACCATTCGTAGATCACTTTATCCTCTCAGGCTGCCCGGGACCATCAGCTGTGGTAAGGGGCAGAGACTCTTAATTAATAGGTCTTATTAAGGTCTAATATTCACAGTACTGTATATCTGCTTTTATTAAACACTTCCACTGAGGTCACATCCAGAGTCCGCCGCCGCCTGGGTGCTTTTGCGCTAGATAGAACGAATCAAACGTCAAAAGCTTTGCAATTAACACGTCACTGGCACAAGCCAGGACCTGATTTTTAAATATTCTTTTTTTCCAAGATATTTGCAGTCCTGAGAGACACCTGTATTTTATATTCTCCTCTGGAATTAGCACATTAAATCAATCGCTGTATTTTAATAGATTATATTTCACCTTTAAAAGCCCTTAGGCTTTACAGAGTTTTGGGGGAAGCCGAACCAGGCAGGGCTGGTCAGGCCCGGCTCTCTCTGACAATCTTCCACAGCGCTTGGCCTTTTTTAAAATTCCTCTCGGATTTTTATTTCCAGTGACATTTTATTGGAAAGGATTTTAGCATATTACAGCTCAGACTGAGTTAAGTCTCTGGATATTGTTAGAAAATTAAGAAAGAATGCGAACAGCTTCCTGTGTGATGTGTAAGCGATAAACATTCAGAAAACCCTTCCTCCTCCCCTCTCTGCCTGTGAATTGCTCTTCTAAAAATAAAGGGAATGACAGAATTTCTGGATTGTATGACAAGAGGAGCCCTTCAGTCATTCGCAGCAGAGAAAAGCAAATGGCAAGCTTTCTCACAGATGACATTTGGAAGTGTTATTAGCGCTACGACGCACGGGCTGAATTCTGCTCTCCCTTGCACCGCTGGAATCACGGGGAAATGGCACTGAAATCAAACCTGCTGTTCCTCGTGCTTCCCGGGGAAAGCGAGCGTGGAATCCCTGCTTCTCGCAGCCATATTTACTTTTTTATTGCTGCCTCTTCTCTCCCTCGCCCAGTCGCCCCAGGCACACACCCCGATACGTGTTATTTTCTTAAGCCTCACTCATAAATTATTAGGTGATGATTTTTGGGGATGTGCACAAACACGGACTAGGATAGGCTGAGACCAGCAAATTTAATTGCATTTGTAATAGGAGATGGGTTCGGATATAAAGCTGCATTTTCTTGTCAGCATTTTAATTATTTTAAGGAATGTTGGCCTTGACGTACTTCAGCGTTCTGATTTATCTAGCGCTGAAAAATAACACCCAATTCACTGCAGAACCAACGCAGACAAAAATGAACATACACTGCCTTTTGGGAGATGTTACATCGGATACATGGCAGATAACTGCTACGAGGAGAATAAATAACTCAGGAGGCAGAAAATGCTATGGAGGCGCCTTTATTTTTCAGTCTACTTCAGCTTCCCTCTGCTTAGTAGGGAATGAAAACTGGCGCAGTTATTAATTGTTATACGGAGAGGTGGACAGTCTGGAGCTATATTCATATGGACAGCTGGATAAATTGCTTATACCAACACCAGAGAAGCTTAATTGCTTTTGAGAAGGAGTTCAATAACTTTATGAAAGATTAAATGATGTTCCGTCTGTGAAACATGGATCATGAAGCTGCAGTCAATGACCCTGCAGACTCCTCTCGCTCCTCCGTACCTCTCGAGCCGTGGGGGAAGGACCGTCAGTACCGCGCTGGATCAATGATTGCATCTTCTGCTGCTCTGGCTTCAACTGTCACCTGCTCTCGGTGCTTTACAGGACGGGTAAGTAAATAAAATACAGCTGGATGGTCGTGCTTTTAAGGGGAAATTCCTTCCTTGCCCTTGCTGACAACCAGCTGGAACAGAAAATGTCATTATAGTCAGTACTCGTGCGGAATGCCTCAGAGAGAGCATTATGGCTATGCCAGGGGAAACGTGGAGCTTCTCTTCCCTTTGTGGCACCCAAAAGGAAGGAACGAACAACTGGGGGGAGCCTGCTGACACCCAGGCCTAAAGGGGCCCTTGCAGAGCATCTCCCCCAAGCTCCATGCCTGTACTGTCTTCAGCCTGACCGGGAAGCCGGTCCCTGACAGACCGCCACAGACAGACCGCCTCTCCTGGCGGAGAGCTTGGAGTAAGCTGACTTCCCACTAGGAAATCGCATCACATTCCCTGGTAACACCTAGGCTATCTCCAAATGTCTGCTGCTGGATTTTAATGTACGCCCATCGCCAAGTCCCAAAGCTCGCAGTGGTCATGTATTGCCTCTCTACAAGGGGACTGGCACAGAAGGGCAGGGGAAATGGTTCCCTCTCGCAGGAAAAGCACGCAGCCACCATGCTCATCTGAAAAAACATCACTTACAGAAATTTCCCCTTCACCGTGCACCTACTTCCAGCTCACCCTGACCCTCCGAGAGCCGGGAGGCAGGCTTGGGACTGGAGGTTGGTTTGTCCAGGGCCAGTAGCGACAGGACAAGGGGGAATGGTTTTAAACTAAAAGAGGGTAGATTCAGACTAGATATAAGGAAGAAATTTTTTACAATGAGGGTGGTGAAACACTGGAAGGGGTTGCCCAGAGAGGTGGTGGATGCCCCATCCCTGGAAACATCCAAGGGACCTGGGGGTCGTGGTGGACAGGAGGCTCAACATGAGTGAGCAGTGTGCTGCTGTGGCCAAGAAGGCCAATAGGATGCTGGGTTGCATCAAAAAGGGCATCACCAGCAGAGATAAAGGAGTCATTATCCCACTCTACTCGGCGCTTGTCAGGCCACACCTGGAATACTGTGTACAGTTCTGGTCCCCGCTATACAAAAAAGATGTGGCCAGGCTGGAGGGGGTCCAGAGAAGGGCCACCAAGGTGATCAAGGACCTCCTGAAAGGAGGTTGTAGTGAGGTGGGGGTCGGTCTCTTCTCCCAGGGAACAAGTGATAAGACGAGAGGAAATGGCCTCAAGCTGCGCCAGGGCAGGTTTAGGTTGGATATTAGGAAAAACTTCTTCACTGAAAGAGTGGTCAGGCCCTGGCACAGGCTGCCCAGGGCAGGGGTTGAGTCCCCATCCCTGGAGGGATTTAAAAGCCAGGGAGATGTGGTGCTTAGGGACATGGGTTTAGTGGTGGCCTTGGCAGTGCTGGGTTAACGGTTGGACCTGATGATCTTAAGGGTCTTTTCCAACCTTAACGATTCTGTGATTCTATGATTCTAAGGGTCTGGGCAGCTGCCGTATGAGGACAGGCTGAGAGAGCTGGGCTTGTTCAGCCTTGAGAAAAGGAGGCTTAGAGGTGATCTCATCCCCGTGTACCAGTGCTTAAAGGGGAGCTACAAAGGAGATGGTGACTCCCTTTTTACAAGGAGTCCCATGGCGAGGATGAGGGGTAACGGGTGCAAGTTACTGCCAGGGAGATTCCGATGGGACACGAGAGGGAAATTTTTCACAGTGAGAACAGTCAATCATTGGAATAATCTCCCCAGGGAAGCGGCTGACTCCGCTATGCTGAACACATTTAAGACTCAGCTGGATGTGGTGCTGGGCCATCTCGTCTAGATTGTGCTGGAAAGGTTGGACCAGATGATCCTCGAGGTCCCTTCCAACCTGGGATTCTGTGATTGTATGATTCTATGAAGGCCAGGCTGGATGGGGCTCTGAGCAACCTGATCTGGTTGTAGATGTCCCTGCCCATTGTTACTGGAAAGCGGCAAAATAATTCACCCTCTAAAACTAAATTTTGGAGTTTTAGAAAGCAGGCATTCTTTATTGCGGCGCCGGGCAGCACTGGGGATGGTACCACCATAAGTGCTCCGAAGGCTTGATGGACTTTCAGTTATTATATACTATGAAAATATACATATTCATAGGATTTCCGGGAATTTGTCTACATAAACATGAGATTTCCTGGAACTTATTAACATCTGTAAATGTCCGATCTGCATGCGCAGTCATCCTCTGTGGTGGTCCTCAGGGGTCTTCAGATGAAGGCTCGTAGTCTTCCTCACTGTGCTCGCTCATCGACCTTTGCTTCTGCGCAAACTCAGTTCTGGGGCGGCCTAGCTGTCTAGAGGGGAGTGTTCAGGAGCTTCTTATAACTATCCACAGTTTGTTTGGTAAAGGGGAGCATTCAGGAGCTTCTATCTGTACTCTCAGGTATCACACGGCAGGGGGAAGGACTGGATGGGCTGTGAAGGTCCCCTCCATCCCACAGCCTTCTGGGACGGTGGCCACCGGCGCAGGCCCGGCCCGCAGCGCTCCCATCCGGGCACTCGCCGCCGCCCTGCGCGCCAAAACGCCGCCCCGCCCCGCGCTCCAACGGCCCCCGGCGGCGCGCGAAGGGGGGCGGTATCCGCGCATGCGCGGGGCGGGAGCGAGCCCCCTCCGCCTAACGACGGGGCGGGTTGACGCATGCGCTGCGGGGCGGGGCGGGCTCGCGCCGGCCCACCGCCCTGAGGCGGCTGCTGTGAGGGGAAGGGGGCTGCCGGCCTGCCTGCCCCCTGTCCCCTGCCTGCTCCCTGCCTGCTCCCTGCCTGCCCCCTGCCTGCTGCCTGCCTGCCTGCCTGCCTGCCTGCCTCCTGCCCCCTGCCTGCCCCCTGCCTGCCCCCTGCCTGCCCCCTGCCTGCTGCCTGCCTGCCTGCCTCCTGCCCCCTGCCTGCCCCCTGCCTGTCCCCTGCCTGTCCCCTCCCTGCCTGCCGCCATGGAGCCAGGAGAGGAGGAGGAGGAGGAGGAGGAGGAGCGGGTTCCAGTGAGTACAGGGTCTGCGGAGGGGATCGGGCAGGCGGCCTTTGGGAGCGAGGCGGCAGGGCTGCTCTGAGCAGCCCCTCGCCGGCCTTGGGGACGGTGTGTGTGTGTGTCTGTGTGTGTCTGTGTGTGTGTGTGTCTGTGTGTGTGTGTGTCTGTGTGTGTGTGTGTGTGTGTGTGTCTGTGTGTGTGTGTGTGTCTGTGTCTGTGTGTGTGTCTGTGTGTGTGTGTGTGTGTCTGTGTGTGTGTGTGTCTGTGTGTGTGTGTGTCTGTGTGTGTGTGTGTGTGTGTCTGTGTGTGTGTGTCTGTGTGTGTGTGTGTGTGTGTGTGTCTGTGTGTGTGTGTGTGTCTGTGTCTGTGTGTGTCTGTGTCTGTGTGTGTCTGTGTCTGTGTGTGTCTGTGTCTGTGTGTGACTGGGAGGTTCACTCGTGTTTCTTCTTCCCTGTGTGGGGAGTGGGAACTGGGCTGATCTCGGCTTCTGCTCCGGGAAGGGGCTGTCACTGGCTGATTCTTCTGCCCCAGAAAAAAGGGGGGATGCAACTGACCTGGGCCCCCCTTCTCCTGCCCCGGAGGAAAGGGGGTCTGTGACCAGCCTGATCCCTCTCCATCCCCTGCGTTCTCCCCTGGGAGAAGGGTGGCTATAACTGGCCTGATTCCCCCTCCCCTCCTGGGAGGAAGGTGTGTGTGTAATTGTCCTTTCCTCTGTGCCTTGTTCTGCCCTGGAGAGGGGTGGGTGCAGTTGGATCGGTCACTGATCCTCCTGGGAAGTCAGAGCCAGTGGCCCCATGGAGCCATTCATGCCCTAGAAGGGCTCATACATGGCTCTGTGCACTTTGCTGTGTTCATATCAATGCTGGAGATGGGGAAAATGAGATCTCTGGAGACCATGGGTGTCCATGATGATGGATGATGATCATGATGATGGATGATGGTCATGATAATGGATGTTATGATGATGATGTTGTCCATGATGATCCATCATGATCCCATGATCCTGCCACCCGCCACGTTCAGTTTCCTGAACTTGCCCCTTGTGAGAGCACTGGGAAGCTTCCTTGCTGTGGTATTGTGCTGTTCTGGCACCTGGTCTTAACTGTGTGCTCTTCTCATGGTGGCTTCCAGAAGCGTAAAGTAGCACCTGCACAGGTTCTGACTCTTGCAAACTGTTGGGAGGCATCTTTGTGCAGGGTACTTGAGCAGCTGATGTTGGATACCTGGGCCTGGAGATGTTTATGGATGTCACATCCACAGTTCTGTATTAGGAAAGGTACAAGAGGACAACCCAAAATGTAAAGTTCCAAGATGGTGATCACTCCAGAGCGTTGTCCCGGAGCTCTGGAGGAACTCAGAGGCGCAACAGCCGAATGGCAACCAGTGGTAGATGTCATAGCAATTTTTACAGACATTCCCTGGGAAGAACCATGGATCGGTACAGGTTTCAATCTTACCAGGAAAAGCAATGGAAACTAAAACAAAGAATGGCAACAGCCATGTGAATAAATATGGCATGTTAAAGGCAAGTCCAGCCTCAACAGACATGTGAATATGGGGACTCGGATAGCGTAGTCTCACTTCAGTTTCCAAAAGCCTTCTGCTGAAGGACCTTCACTGTATGTTTTCAGGAAGGCTAATTTGCCACGGAATAGAAGGGAGGGTTCTTGCACTACTATGTATTCTTGTATATATTTAAGTAGAAATGAAGTTCATTTGAATGCTGATTTACAGACAAATTTCACAGTTAACTTCGTGATTCTAAGTTGTATGTGATGTTATGGACCAGTGAACTTGCCTCCTTCTTCTTGTTTTACCTTCATGGCATTCATCATAGGTCAGTTCATTTTGATCCTTTCTGGGTGTCAAGTTTTGTTGTTTTACGGTGGCCGTTGCTTCCTTCTCTGCGTTTGTTTTGCACTGTGGTTTAATTGCTGCTCTGACAACCGGAGCTCAGCTCTGGGAATACCAGATGGAGCCGAGCCAAGCTGGTTGCTAGTCTACTGCTGCTCCGCTGGGTCAAGGGGATGCAGGTGCAGATAGGCCAGGCGGATCTTGTCTCTGTCGTACTATGGCTGTTCTTACACCTTTATTGTATATTTCTGTTGCAAGAGACTGTTTTAGCTATAATTGCAATTGACAAAGAGAAAATAACACTGAAAAGGTGTGTTTGTAACTTGCAACATGCGAGGCTGTAGTTTCACGAGTGCCATATAGATTAGCAAGCCCCAGCTCGCCTATCAAACGAAGCGACCTGTGCTGCTGTGCCCTGGGTACTTCTTGTTGCCTCTGTGTTGTTTTGGCACGTATTCCAACAGACAACAACCCAACGCAGCTAGGCAGCGGACTGCTAACTGTGGTTAAAATTGGCTTAAGAAACATCTGCTCAAATCTTACCTCACGGTTTTGCTTGCTGAAGAGAGACTGGGACGTATCTTCCAGCCAAAGTGCCCGTTTATGATGATTTAGAGACATTAATGGAACTTCTGGCATCAGGCTGCAAGAGTGAGAAAAAATTCGGTAACCAACAGAATGATACTTTTTACTGTTTATGTTTATTTTTTGTTTTATCAGTGACAACAGTTTGTCTGTTTCCTGTTTTAGTTTATTTTTTATTATGAGCATGATTTAAGTCCTGCAAAGTTTTTGCTTCTACATTTAGCTAAGCGTAGGTATTACAAACAGGATCCAGTAGCATCAAGTCTTTGGTTCTCATTAAGTGCTGCAAATTGATGGCTACATTCCCAAAAGTCCATCGTTAATAGAAATTTTTCTTTCTCCTTTTTTTTTTTTAAGCTAAGTAGAATCATCAAAATAAAGTATTTCTCACAGTGGTAGCTTTTATTTCAATGGTAATTCAGTGTGGAAAAGATAAAGGAATGAGAATTTTTGTAAAAGTCAGAGGACAGTACAGTACAAATTACAGCTCTTGTAAATATGACCTAAACAAACAAACAAATATCTAAAAATCAGGGGATGCTCATTGCTTTTTCAGTGGTCCAAAGCTGAGCATGTAAAGAACTAGTTGACCTTCTTATTGTTTAAAGGCGTTGAGGAATGCTGTTAAACATTCATATTGGAGTTATGATTCGGACAGCAAGCAGTTAAGGGATTTTTGCACAGGAATGAAAATAAGATGTCTTAGCTGCCTTGTGTGAAATGAGCTGTTCCGAAATCTCAGGTAGATACTTAAACTAAATTTTGTCTTTATCTGGACTAAGTAGAGAAGAGGTTGATGCTTGGAAGAAAGTTAATAGTTTTGGTTATTAGTGGTTAGATTGCTGAAGTGGCTGCAGCAGTGTTAACAGATATTAGGAATTTAGTATGTTCTTCTTTCAGGCGGTTGGACTTGATGATGGTTGTGGTTCCCTTCCAACTGAACTATTCTATTCTATTTGCAAATTAGGCTCTCATCTAGGCTCCCTTTCCCACAAGAGGTTGGACTAGATGGTCTTTCGAGATCTCTTCCAACCTGGGCTATTCTGCGAAATCCAAAATAATTAGTTCTGAATGAATAGAAAGAGCAATCCATGTTCAGTTCCAAAGAAATGGGACCAACCCATAGTTTCCTTTGCATCTTCCTTCTTAGTCTGCATGCCTAGTACAAGAACTTATGGGTGAGAGGTAGTGCCTGGGGTGGTGGAGGCTCAAGAAAGTGACTGCTTAGGTCAACTGGACATATGCAAGTCCATAGGGCTGGACAGGGTGTGTCTGAGGGTGGTGGTGGAGCTGGCTGATGTCACGAAAGGCCTCTCTCTATCATCTTTGAAAGGTTGTGATGGCTGGGGGATATTTGTGGTAACTGGAAAAAGGTTGATGTTATGCTCTTTTTCAAGAAGGGCAGGAAAGAGGACCTGAAGAGCTACTACCCAGTTAGCCCAGGCAGCTGTTCAAAATCTAACTGGTGGTGGTCCTCAGGGGTCAGTCCTTGGGCTGAAGCTATGTAATGTCATCACTGGTGACCCAGGCGGATGGGGTGAATGCACTCACATCGAGTTCGTGGATGACAGCAAGTTGGAGGGAGTGGATGATATGCTGGAGGACAGGGCTGCTGTTCAGAGGGACCTCGGCAAGCTGGATTAATGGCCCAAAAGGAATCTCATGAGCTTTACCTGTGAAAAATGCAGAGTGTTTCTCACTGAGAAAGAAAATCCCTGTTTATCAGTACCGACTGGTGGCCCCTCGGAGAAGAGCCTGAGGACCTGGTGGACAGCAAGTTGAATGTGAGTTGACAGTTTACTCTTTGCAGCAATGAAGGCCTGCCATGCATTGGGCTGCATTAATAAGAGCATAACTGGCAGCTGGAGGGAACTGAATATTCCCTTTTCGTGGCCACAGCTGGATCCTCTCTTCTGTTCTGGGCTGCCAGGACAAGAGGGAGGTCAGTGAAGTGGCCTGAGCCTGGTGGAGGCCACCAAGACAGTTGGGGCTGGAGCACACGGTGCATGAGGAGAAGCTGGGGAGGCTTTGGGTTTGTTTGGCCTGGGGAGGAGGAGGCTGAAGATGAGGAGCTGGCAACGGTGCTTCCCTGCCAGAAGAGGGGTGTAGAGAAGGCAGAGGAAGCCTCTTCTTGGAGGAGCACGGTGACAGGACAAGCAGCGGTGGTGATGTGTTACAGTAAGGAGAAATTCTAGCTGGAGACAGGGAAATGAGTTTTTCCGAAGGAGGGTGGTGAAGTGCTGGGCCAGGGCCCACAGCGGTGGTCGCCTCTGCGTCCTTGGAAATAGTCACAAGTGGAGGGGATGAGGCTGAGCAGCCTGATCTAGCCTTGAAGTTAGCCCTGCTTCGAGCAGGAGGGTGGAGTGGGTGACCTCCAGAGGTCCCTTCCAACCTACGTTACACTGCGATTACATGAATAAAACTTCTGCTTCAGGCGTTAAGGTGTAGTACAGTGATCGGCTTTCAGATTGCCTTGCAGTGCCCACGGCTGAGGTGTGACTGTGAGCAGAGCCCTACCAGCCTGGGAAGCCTTACTTTCCTAGGAAAATGGGCAAAAAATAGGCAGACTTGTAGCAGATCAGAAATGACTGATTTTCCACTTGTCCTTTTAGGACATTTCATAAAGCTATTGATGTTATAAACTTGACAGTGGAAACTACTATTTTTAAAAGATTCAAAATGATGTGCTAGCAACCTTTGCCATGTCAGCGTATGTTGTCTACATACACAGTTTACCTTTCTGGGATACTTTCAGCACATCCCTGACGGTTTACTGTGTCATGAATCTTCCTGTGTTGTATTTGAGATCTGCTGCGCTGGTTCTGATCTCTCGTGGCCATTTGAGAGTCCAACGTTTGTTGCACGAAAGTAATAAAACAGTCCAGACTTTACATAGCGCCTGAGGAACTGGTTGGTGTTGCCTTCGTGCCAGAAGGGAATGGCGTGGGTCTGAAAAGTCCTGCTAGCACTCCAGTCCTCATTGAAAAAACAAGGTACAGCTTAAATAATTTGTGTTTCTCCTACCTGATACCGCCAAATCATTGTTACATTTTTTTTTTGAATAATATTTTCAAAATCTGTGTTATTTACTGCTGCATTCATAGATGAACTTCTAGCGCTAAACCATTTGCAGGCAATGGGAATTTTGTTACTGATTTCAGTAGTTGGACTTAAATGCTAACAATTTTCATACAACTTGTGGTACTGGGCTTCTGGCCAAAAAAAAAAAATCTGTGGTGTAAAAACTTACTCTGCGTGTGAATGAAGCTTTTTTTTTTTTTTTTTTTTACTTTGTGTTCTGACACACAAAGTAAGGTTGATACGGACTATAGAACCATGGTAAATTAAATTGTTGGGTTATTGGGAAATGCAGTTGCATTTATGTAGCATTAAGGGAATTCTGTGTTTGCCTGTAGCCTTTGAAGTGCTTTTGCACGACAGCCACTTTGCTTTTCCTTCACTGTTCATTACACGCTGGTAACTGTGCTGTGAAATGAGCAGGCAGGTATGAAACAGTGAGACCTACGTTCTTGGTGTCCTGGCAAAATTGTTTCTTTAATTTTCAGGGACACAATGGTCATTTCCACGTTTTAACAGGTAAAATGTGTCTGTTTCTCCATGTTCCTTTCTTCCTTCCCCACAGCTGGGGAAGACCTTGCCCTGCAGCAGTGGGTTGCTGACTCCAAGTGGCGTGAGGCTTGCACTGCACTGTCCTGTATTAGAGGTGATGGGAGGCAGCTCACGCCTCAGCTTTCTTCCTAAGGCTTCCCAGCCCGAGGATAAAGCCATGCTACAGGCTGGAAAGCTTGAGTTAGGTATTATTTGTGACAACTTTTTATGGCTTTTCAAAAGTTATTGCCACATACAATTTGAACATAAACTAAGGGACAAATAAAAACTAGAACCTTTTAGTATGTAGTACAAGTTGTGCAGCTGTGCAGAAACCTCCAGGGAAAGGATTCCAGTCATACATGCTTTGGGTCCAGTTATGCAGCAAATGTGCCTGGGGTTTGCAGGACGGGGACTTTTCTGCATCTGTATTCAAAACTAGTTGTGTATACAGACCATCAAATTCACGCTTGTCTGAAATATAAGATGTTGTTTCTTTAATTATTCCTTAATTGTGGTTTTCATATTGCATGCTTGTTTATCCACTAGGAGTAGGCGATAAAAGGACAGAAATGCAAGAATTTAGAACAAACTGTCACTTGAAATAAATTGTTAAGAAAATACCTAGTGTGACTGTTAAGGACAATTGATTTCAAACTCATTTGAGAGGGTAAGTGATCTAGTAGCCTAAGGGGTGGCAGAGTATGATTGTATCGTGACATCAGAAGAGTTTTTGATCTTGGGACGAACTAAGAAAAGATGCAGCAAGTTTGGAAGGCATTTCAGGTACGGTTTTTGATGTTTTTTTTTTTTTTCCTGGCTCATTCCTGTTAAGTATTTTCATTGATGAATCTCATGATTAGTAGATGGTGAGACGTAGAAAACAAGTAAATAAGGCTGTGCTGGGGAAAGGGATAAATGCTTTAGAAAATGGTATCAGAATCAGGAATGATCTTGACAAAATGGGGAAAAATAAGTCCTGAAGTTAGCAAGATGAGATCCAGCAAAGGCAAGTTCAGAGTGGGACCCACCTCTGTCACTGTTACGTGACTGCCTTAATTTGGTGTAAATGCTTGGTGATGTTGGAAGAGTTGGTCCTGACCTCTGCTGCCTGTTCTTGCAGGGTTGACGATTTTGCAGCTGCATGTTGAGATGGATAAGGAAGCTGAAACACAGGTTTATACTGAGTTAAACTGGCCACGTACCTCTGATTTTTAGGAGGGGGAAATGAGATGAAAGGACGTGTTTGGAAGAAATTATAGTGTATTTCTGATGTTTTGGGAAGATGAGATTGTTAGAATTACTCATCTAGGTAGTTCTCTCTCCCATATCTCTCTAGATCTTTTTCTTTGCTGTGCTGTGTTCTATTCTATCATATTTTTACTGGGATATTTTCAGTGGTCTGTAGGTCAGAATAAAGTAAGGAGAGCTAAGCCTGGATATTCGAACTTCCCAGTGGCTTAAAACTGAGAAGAGCTCATTTTTCTTTCTATGAAATGTAGCATCAATTAAGCATGCCAAACAGGATCTGCTGTTCATACCATTTAAGTTAATGGCACTGTGTTGTCTGGGGGTGGTTGTAGTTGTTCAGCCTTATTTTTGTCTTTTCCTCTCACTATGTATTTAGCAGCGAACGCTAACTTTTGTTGTATTGGATTTCAGGAAGAAAAACAACCTTGTTAAATTTTCTTCATCTGAGTTTAATTATATGGAAGCCCTCAGAGATGATTATGCTCACTTACTAAATCCTAATTTATTTCTTGCTTGCAACTGCTTTGTTACGTACCCTGTGCCCTGGTATGTGCAGTGCTAATATGTGGCAGATCTCTTCCATTGTGCTGGTTCTTCAATATTGCTCTTTGGTATGAGGATTAAAAATGAAATAATGAAACAGAATGTGCTGTTGCCTGTTTCCTTTGCTTCCTTCCAGCTGCTAACCCATGAGGTCCTAGTGACTTGGCTGTCTTTGAAAAGGAGAGATTATTTCCTTTGTGGTGTTTTGTTAATGCCATGTCAGGTTCTTTAAAGAGCAACGCTAAATGCATAGTGCAGCCTTATGTATGTGAGCATGAGAAACTACAGCTGATGAGTGTGTGGGCCTTAAGCCCTGCCACTTTGAGCCGGGGCATTTCATAGAATCATAGAATTGTTAAGGTTGGAAAAGACCCTTAAGATCATCAGGTCCAACCGTTAACCCAGCACTGCCAAGGCCACCACTAAACCATGTCCTCAAGCACTGCATCTCCCCGTCTTTTAAATCCCTCCAGGGATGGGGACTCAACCACTTCCCTGGGCAGCCTGTGCCAGTGCCTGACCACTCTTTCGGTGAAGAAGTTTTTCCTAATATCCAACCTAACCCTGCCCTGGTGCAGCTTGAGGCCGTTCCCTCTCGTCCTATCACTTGTTACTTGGGAGAAGAGACCGACCCCCCTGGCTCCAGCCTCCTTTCAGGCAGTTGTAGAGAGCAATAAGGTCTCCCCTCAGCCTCCTCTTCTCCAAACTAAACAACCCCAGCTCCCTCAGCCGCTCCTCATAAGACTTGTGCTCTAGACCCTTCACCAACCTCATTGCCCTTCTCTGGCCACGCTCCAGCACCTCGATGTCCTTCTTGAATGGAGGGGCCCAAAACTGGACACAGGATTCGAGGTGTGGCCTCACCAGTGCCGAATACAGGGGCACCATCACCTCCCTGGTCCTGCTGGCCACACCATTCCTGATACAAGCCAGGAATTGTAAAGTATTGGTTTCACTGAGCATTTGCGAGGTGGGCTGCTCTGAAGCTGGGGCGGTAGGATTGCTGCTTGATTTGTAGAGCTTTTGGTTTACTGGGTGGCTGGTTTTTCAGGATGGTTGCCTTCCTGGGAGAATCAGTCATAGACGGTAATTCTTTCTTTCACATGGGATTTCTTGGGTTGAACACTACTGATGTTTTCTGAGGAGCGTGTTTCAGTGGAGAATTCCTGACTAATTAGAAGTCTATTCCTTTCTCGGGGTCCCTCCCACCACCCCCAATTCAAATCCTCTTCCCCTCCCACCCCCCAACAGCTTTGCAGACAGACCAGTAGTTTATGGGCATTTTGATAAGAAACATTGACAAACGGTGGGCTGGAAATGAGGACTGGTAAACCTGCATGGAGTTGGGAGACCACCAATGAGTGTTTCTTGCTTTTCTGTCATCATGTTTTTTTCTGCTTGCTTAAACAAGAAAGAAGTATGTTTCTTGTTTAGATCAGGGACAGGCACGCTGCAAAATCATTTGAATTATATTTTAACAGGAATGTGACTCTGTAAATATCTTGTCCCTACAGTTGTGCCACTTTCTTCTACAGTCTGGCACTGTGCAGACCACTTTTCATGTTCATGGTACTATAGCATCACTGTGACAATGACAGCAGTTACATGAAATATTAAAATAGGTAAAGGGTAGCATATTATCTAATTGTGATACAAACATTTATTTCATATCTTATTTCATGTTCTCATTCATGCTTTAATCCCCTCGGCTTGTGATGCTGTTGGTGTTCTTTTTGACTTTCCTAACCTACAGGCAAAGACAGATGATGTTTTACAGCATCAAATAAGAGATGTGCATTATGGTCAGACTGGACTACTCAGGGAGTCAGCTCTGCCGCTGATCTGCCATATTGTTGTACACTACGTTCTCCATGCCTAATAAAGGAGGAGAAATATTTATCATGCCCGTTCTAGAGCAGTGCTGTGAATCGGTGTTTATGAAACATTTTTGGGCCTTTGCATGGAAGGCGCTATGTAAGTACTCGTAGCAATAGCAATTCCCTCCTGCTCTTCTGGGTGACTGAGTATTTGAGCCTTTGGTAGCTCTGGATATAATTGTACTCTGAATCTTCTAGAATATTGCTATTTGTAGTAATCGCATCATAACTCATTAGCATTTCTCCGCCAATTTCTTCCTGAGAAATCTGCATATGATACATCTCTGGCTCTGTTTTCCCAAAATAAGACTGGTCGAACCTATTCCAAATTCTAATGTGACATGAATGGGTTTTGAAAACTGTAAGTGCTAAGGGAGCGTTTGGGAGGAGGAAGTACTTCTGGGAAGGAAATTTCCTCAAAGCGGAAACTCGGTTGTACTTTATCCTTCTATTCTCTCATTTTATCCCCATTTGCCCAAGACTTGTTCAAGTTAAATTCTGTCTCCAAGGAAGATTCTGGCTGACTTCAGTTGATAGTGAATTGTGCTTTTTTTTTTTTTTTTTATTTTATAATAAAATATTTTGGTAAAAGATTAAGATCTGAAGCTACAGGTAGAAGAAACCTGTTCAGATGGTGAACAAGTTTTCCTTGCAGTGTTGTGACAAAGAATATGTCACTCCAGGTGTGTGGAAACTGTACGGAAAAAGGCTCAAATTCAAAGTTTGGCTATAAGGTTTAACGGAATTATTATCTTGGTCATATTTTCATTAGGTTGCCAGTCAACTTTTTTTTTTCCCCTGAAAGCAAGTAATGAGTAGCCTTTGGGAACGGCAGAATTCTCTTCATGCGAAGTAGTTCCTCTGGCATGCTTGTGGGTAGCGTGAGGGAAGCCTGCGATGCAACTGCTGCAGCATAGAAAAAGGATTTTAATTTAAGTGGCTGACAGGTATACGAGTAATTAATCGTTTTTGAGAGGAATTGCTCACCATAGGCTAAAGAAGGTCATTTTAAAGGGGAGAATGAAGAATAACATGCGCAGTTCGGTTGTTTAGTCTTTTGTTCATTGTGTGCATCTTGAATGCTGTCATTACTCATCCATTCGAATATCCTCTAGAACACCCACTTCATTAGCTATGCTCAGCATATCCAAATAAAATCAGTACCTTTTTTTTTTTAATTAGTTTTCTAATCACAGTATGGGTCCCTTACCTAACGCTATTCATTTCCAGTACCTAACACTATTAATTTCCAGTTGGATTAATAAAATTGCCCTTTTCTGAAGATGCATATTGTAAACCCAAATTTTCAATAATAGGCCTTAATTAAATTACCAAATAGCTACTGGAGTGCTTTGCCTTCAGAGCTATTGTCACAAACACTCCAGTGCTGCTTCTTTTAATGACTTGATTAGCATGAACAATAGGAAGTAGGGGAATGCAACAGGGATTGAATATATGCATGCAGGCTACAGTTATTACCTTTAGTCCTGATACAAAGCCCAAACAAACTTATTTTGTGCAGGGAATTAATTTGGAAGAGTAGTTCCTGCCTGGTTGAGTCCTAGTTTCATAGGTGTGATTTACACATGATCAGTAATAAACATCTTCCTTTTGGGTGCTGTAGCATTTTTAAACTTGGACAAAAATATTCTTACCATTCCAAGTAATTTACTTTACGGTGCTGACCTGTATAGAAAGCTGCATCATGTTTTTATTTCAGTGATGCTATTTTTTGGAAGGCTTTAGGATGGCATATGGCACTGAACTTCTGGAAACTGTTGTCCTTCCAAAAGCTAATGTTTGTGAGATTACTGTGTAGAGTCGAGGTTTTTGTAACTGCGCCTGAAAAACGCAGAGGTGTTGCCCCAATGATGTTCTTTAGTTTGCAACGGGCCATTTGAGCAAGTGGCTTATTTTAAAGGAAAAACTGGGCATTTAGGGAGTAAAAGGAAAAATCCTGAATTGGAACCCCATCGTACAAGTGAAGTTTCCAGGGAGGAAGGGTTTAGGGGTTACCTGTTGTTCACGGGCAGAATTGGGGCTGAAGCCAACTGGAGTCGTGCGGTGCGTTGCCAGCGGGTCTTGGTAGTCCCCTGACCAAATGTCCTTTCAAGGCAAGAGAAGTCCAGCCTGTCTTCAGCTCTGCTAGTCCTCAGAGTCGGTAAGGCTGAAAATAAGCTATGCACTGGGAGCTTGGGTGCCTGGTAATTGGGAATTAGAGGGAAGGCCCCAACTCTCCCTCTGTAGGGGACAACCCAGCCACTGGATGGGGATTATTTTGGGTGTCTCTTCAACAGGGGAGTGAACTGAAGGGGTTTTCCTCAGCTGATCTCTGAAATTTGTAAATCCACTGTCTCTGTGGCAGAATTAATGGCTTTTCAGGAACATAACAGATAGGTAAGGATTCATTTGTGATGGCTGTAATTTTTTTTTTTTTTGTAGATGGATTGAAGATGTTATGTTTTGTATAAGAACCACATTCAACTGAGGTGCCTTAAATAGTCAAGAGTGAACTCACCTTTCTTAAGTTCCGATATGGACTAGCAGTCTTGTAATAAATTAAAAAAAATCTTAAGCTTTTATCCACATCCTTTCCAGCTTTTTCGTGCCTAAGAAGAATGGAACAGAATTCAGGTGTCAATTTAGCGAATCTAGTAGGTAATATTCACATTTAAAGAAAACAGTCTCAAATGCTGAATTTTACATGTTTCTTTTACATTTGAAACAGGTCTGCGTTCTGGACTTCTCTCTAAGTTTGTGTCTGATCTCTTCTTTAGAATGTAATTAAGGTCTTCATGGCTTGCTTTTTTTGTGGTAAAGGTTGCAAACGGTATGCTCAGTCCATCAAGGTAGATTTGTGCTACTGAATGGAAATTTCCAAATGAATATTAGACCAATTTATCAGAAAATCTATTTAAAAAAAAAAAAAGAAGAAAAAGACAGTTGTCAGTGGAGGACTTCATAACTGAAGGCACATATCCAGCACTTTTATAATTATTCATGTAGAAGGCAGGCTTCTGGGAAACTGTTTGCTTCTTTCTCACTGACCCTCTCCTTTTCTCAGTTCGTGGTGTTTTACTCCTGCCCTTCGCACGTCACTTGCCCACATGAAGGGCTGTTGTAATTCTCACGGCAGCCAGGTACCCCCAGACCATAGACCCATAATTCAGGGTACAGGAGGAGGTGGTGGGGAGCTTCCTCCTGCCCTCGCTTGTGCTTACTGCAGGGCTCTTCAGATCCTGCCGTTTGCTGGCTTGGTCACTAAAAAACACCTCCAAGGGTAGCTTGTTTTTAAAAAAAAATATTATTAGTGAGTTAAATTGGAGCTGGAGTTGACATGAGGATGAGGGCAGGGAGGGGTATTAAAGAGGTGGGGGGAGCTACAAGTCCTTCTTCTGGTTGAGGCTTCCTGTTAAATTGCTGCATTAATAATACTACCTGATATTCCCCAGTGCTAGTCTCTAGGTTTCTTTTAAGCTGATGGTTACTTTCCTGGAACATTTTTGTTTGGGCTGCATCTTGATGTTCCAGAAATGTCTACTTTCACAATTATACACCATTGTGTTTGAACCTGGCTGTCTCGCTTGTCTGGGGAGAGCTGTACAGTCGCTGTGACCTCAGGCATGGGATGTTACAGAAGAGAAATTTCATTCTGACTGCAGAACAGCTTTCTCTGTTACCTTGTGGGGAAAAAAAAAGTTACAGCTGATTTTCTAGGCAGAAGTCCAATTTAACTTCAATTCATGCCCGCAAAGTGTATCAAGTATTGCTAAATCGTAAATTAGAACCTAGACTTGCTTTAAGATATTTACCTAGACTTGCTTTAAGATATTTACCTAGACTTGCTTTAAGATATTTACCTAGACTTGCTTTAAGATATTTACATAAGATGCCTTTTAAAATTTAGTTTACAACATTGATACAAGTAAAACTCTTCTTTTTTTTTTAATAAAATAATAGATAAATATATATTAAAAAGTTACTATTAAAAAAACCAACGACCACTGTTAATAAAACAAATGCCAGAACCTGACTTTGATCAAAGTGATGAGTCTTTCTGGTATTTTGTGATTTACCGAGAGCTGCATGTGCATGCATTGGAAATGAGAAATAAATTTCTGGCCCTCAGAAATGATTGGCTAATGTGCAGAAGATCATGCTCACTGTTTTTCGGGGATCTAAAGTGGCAAATGAACCTGCCCCTTTTAGTTAAGTTTTAGGACTCTGGATGGAATTAGGTCACTGCCTCAGTACGTTGAGGTAGATGCCCAACTTTCGGCATTGGCAATGGCTTGAGTATTTTATATATTTCATTGTCCATTACTTAAACATATACACATGGTGAAATACCAAGGAATTATTTTCTGTTTTAAAAATATGTGGTCGTTCTTTTAGCCTATTGCAACAACTCCACCGCATCATGGCTGGAAGGAAGAATCCTCAAGCCGCAGCAGCAGCGAAACCCAGGCATCAGTTACCAGTGGGATCTCCCTAGGAGAAGCAATACGTCAGAAAACTGCCATTAATTGGGTATTTGTACTGTCTTTTGTTTTGGTTGTGGTTGAAGGTTAATTATGTGACTGAAAATAATATGAAATGCTTAATCTGTATAATTTAGACCTCCACCATCCTTGCCCTTGTAAAGGTCTGTGTTTCTGTATCTTGGAATTGCAGAGAAATAGGACTGTTGTGAACTCTGACAAGTCGTCTAGTCTAGTCTTGATCCAAGTGCTACAAACCTTTTTGACATTTATCATTCAAAACTGAATCCCCAGTAGTTTAGTGATTTTTTCTTTTTTTCTTTTTTTCCTCCCCTTTCCCCCCTCTTCTGTTTTCTGGTTATAAAGCTGCTATATTTTCCAGTGTAGTGTTTTCTTCTTTGCAACAGTATCTTTGATCTGTATTCAGTTTGTAATTCGCTATAATCCTGGTCCTTCTACTGCCTCTTAAATTGTCAGATCTGTCTACCTCAAAATAGCCGATTTCCATGTTAGCACAGAGCCGTGCTTCGGTTGATGTGGAATCTGACTGCTTTTAGACCTTAGTTTTAATGATGTGTTCCATATGTGATGAAGGAAAACTGTATCACGATACGAGTACAGTCATAGTAGTTCTATCTGATGGATATGCTGCCAAATATTTAATTACTCTGAGAATTGCATAAGCGCACAGGTGTTTTGAAAAGACTGAGTTGATAAAAAATTTTATTTCCAAATGATTATAAGAATCTTGTGCAAAAATTATAGTTCGTATAGCAAAATTCTGATGTGAAAAGTAGCTTTTAATACCTTAGTAGTGTTTCAAAAGGCGGAAGAACTTGCAGCTATTAAGTAGGGATAGTACTGTACTTCTGCCAATTCACTGGAACACTTTCTCGCTTATATTAACATATATGTAATTATAAGTTAGATGTGCTGATGATAATGGTTTGCTTTATAAATGATTTATATTCTTAATTCTCTGCACTGAAGACTGGTCTGTGCCTTTTCTATAATTAAAATTTATCTGTTTAATTACTTCCCCAGTAATCCCAATGCAAATTCTTTAATGAATTACTTGAACTAAAGATGCTCCTTTCCATTCGAACATGAACTGAAAGTCTTTTTCTTAAAATATACCAAAGAGTTGGCTCGGATTCGCAGGCGTTATCTGTGTGAACTCAGAATTTCTGTAACTAGAAACTTTCTTTAAAAGCAGATCAGAAACTGTTCTGCTTGTTACTCCCCAGCTGTACAATGCAAACCATCTTTACTACGCAGTGTCAGGAACTGTATTGGCCCAGCATCCCACTGAAGCATTTGTCCTTGTCAAGATTTTTCTTTCTAAGTGAGAGATTTCATTCTGGTTTGGAAAAAGCCTTCTGCAGTGGTAGGATTTGGAGGTGGAGCTCAGTTTCAGACAAGTGACGGAAGGCTGGTGATCAGATAGTGAGCGATGACAACTTAGGCAGTAGTGAGAACTGACTGCGGACTTCAGCAGTTCATAGTGCTTCATAATTCTTTTACATTAAAAAACCCTGAGTATTCCTATAGAAAATATAATTTAGAAGCAATAATTCCATTGTTTCACAACTTAGTCTTTATTTCCTTTGGAAATATCTCTTCTAAAACTTTCTTGATGCTTTTTTTTTTTCTCCCCACCTGTTCTTAGGGAATTGAGTCATGGTATCAACTTCCAGCAGAAGTGGATGCCAGCCATTTAACTGCTGCCTCGGAGACGAAGCTTGGCCTGACTTGTGATAGAAACGACGTGACGGAGTTCCCTACGCTGGAGGAAGGAGTGTTGCCTTCAGCAGAAGCATCTAGAAGGCAGTTTCCTGGAGATACAGCACATGGCTTAGTGCTGGGTATGTTCAAAGTTGCCTTTTGTTTAACTGCTAAACAATTAGGATTTTCCTTTTCCTTTTAAATCAATCCCTAACCTGGATTTGACTTCTTTTAGTGAGAACTGGTGTTTACGTAACACATTCTGTGTAATTTTATTGTCAAAGCCCATCTTCAAAATGAGAGAGAGGGTTTGTGTACCTTCCCTGGATCTTTTAACATGTGAACTGATTGTCTTTAGTCTCAGGTAAAACCGTGGTCTTGCTTTTCTTTAGAATTAATAGTAAACCTGAGTAAAGTAATAATTTTGGGGGTTCTGTCTAGGTGAGGTGATAGTTCTCTGTGTCCTTAAAATCTGTATTAATTTGTTAGTCAGAAATCTTTGTTAATATCAAAATAGTAGATATAATAGCAAAGTAGATAGAATTGTACTGATAACATGAAAAGCTGATAAGAGTGTATGCATGCTTGCACCCTTTTCTCATGTATTCACGCTACTGTGTACTGCTTCTATTTTTCACTGCTTCTTATAGAATTTCTTTACAAAGTAATCTCCAAATACAGTATTAAAGGGTTTTCAATAGCCCTTTACAAAAGTGCCTTATAGGTGTTACTGCTCTTTGATTAATCGTATATGTATTCCTTTTCAGATAAGAGGAAAAACTGAGAAATTATAGCTAGAAGTACTGTACTACTGCAAGATTTAAGCCAAACTTTCCAGAGAAAGGGATTTGCTTATGTAGGAAGTTAGCATAACAAAGACTGCATGGAAGGGGAAGGTGGTAATTATTTACAAAATGTCTAAGTTGATGTTTACCCGCTTTCACTGTTGCACTCACAAGCACCAACTCTTTTTTGTTTTTGTTTTTTTTCCCAAATGGTCCATCTCGCCTGTAAGACGGCGGCCTATGTATACTGGCTATCGAGTCCTGGGGTGGTGCTTTGCTGTGATCTGCCCCCCTGTTGGGCTAACAGAAAAAGGAGCTGTGTGTATCAAATGCAGCAGCCTTGTGTCATCCTCCTGTTGTCAGAGCACAGGACCTTCTGCTAATGAGTCCTCTCTTCTGGTGCTTCAACGCAAGTTTATACACACCTTCTTACTTCATTCATACCGCTATTAACATCTGTTACAAATCCTTGCATTTCTTTGGGTTTGGATAATACCCATATCGGAATGTAGCACATTGATATGGATATTGATTCTTTCCAATATATTGGTCATCTGGGCCTCAGAATGCTTCTTCAGTTGGTGTGCTATCTTCAATATTGTTAATCATAGCACTAAGAGGTGACACCAATGCACTTCACACAGGTTTTATTACAAGCGTTATCGTTAACAATGCAATTTGAAATACAGAAAAAACCTGTGGGGTGTTAAAAACCTAGTTGTAATACAGCAGTGAGCATCCTTTAAGAATAATACACCGGTGGTGAATAGTTAGGGTTTCTCCATCACTTAATCGTAATAGCTGTTGGTTTTCTAACATAATATGGACTTTTCTGACGTGGTGGTTCCTTGTACTTTAGCTTCTTGTTCTCCTTATTGTGGTTCACCAGTAAGTTTGTTCCAGCCATGCTAATCCCAGTGCAGCACTCTTCCACATTATGATTCTGATTAGCTAATGCACGATATGGGTGGACACTATATATGTTACATACAGGAAGGATGTGACTGTGTTTTCCACGTGGGGTTCAGTTTTCTGATGTGATCCCCACCAGGCTGGATGCAGGGAAAGAACATGCATGCAGCTGTTTCCACTATCATAGGTGAGAGAAACATTAACGCCTAATTGGTACTTGCATGCAAGTAGTTGTTGCTGCATTCAAGTGCAGCATTCTTCAAGCTGTATTCATGTAGGACAGATTAATTTGTTATAATTCCCTTTTTCATAACACATTTTTAGCTCTATGAATACACCAGTAGTGATGCATCAAGCTCTTGATTTAGGTATCCAAAGTGAGTGATGGATTATTTTCAGTAATGCTAGTGCGGTTTGTGCATCTATTATTTGGCAGTCATCTCTATTTTTGACATAAAATATCCTGGCTTTTAGTTCTCCTAATTACATGGTTGTATTCTGTTCCACACCTGGAATTTACACCAATCTAGACACTTTTTTTGTTTTCTCTCTGCCCCATGCGCCCTCCCCCCCAGTGACTGTTCAGATTATTTATATTTTTGTGGCAATAAACCAATACTTATGGTGTTTAATATTCTATTAGTAGTCCTTATTGCTACCACTTGCATTGGGGTGCCATTTCTGTTACTGCCAGTAATATTTTCTGGTTCTGACACCTCCACTTTCGAAAAGCTAAGTGTTTCTATTGCTTCCTTTCACATTTAATCATCACAGTTTAGTTAAAGATTGGTTTGAGAAGTTGCAAGATTTAATGTTACACCTTTATCTGTTCTTGGTTACATTCATTTTTATCCATGTGGAGTCAGAGTATTCTGGTCAGTTCTGGTGGTATAATTTTTAGTCCACTGGTAGTAGTTCTTCTTTGAAAAAGAAAACTTCTCTTTATAACACAGCATTATTCTCTGCATCTTAAGACACAAAACATTCTTGATTCTTTGTAATAATTTCTAGTAATCCTCAAAATGGTAGAAACAGACGCTCACTTTTTTCACTCATTGCTGTTAATCATAGGAAACACATCTGTCCCCAACAAGATAAACTTGTTTCTCTTGGAATTAAAGCCAACTTTTATCAGATCCATTTTTCTTTGTTACCTTTATTTGCTCATATTTTCTTCTTGTTTTTTAACTTCAAGCTTCAGCTGTGGCAATGGATCTGGAAAGAATTACATCTTTCCCTTTTTGTACGTGTGCATTTAATGAAACCAAAGCCAGCAAAAGCAGAACTAAGCAATGCATAGTTAACAGTACTCATACAGCTGAAGTGGTTTCCTTTCTCTCCTGTGCTATCTACGGAAGACAAAATTAGCCAAGACTGTTATCGATAGCTGTTTTAGTTACCCAAGCGAGAACATTTTCCTTGCTTGCCTTACTTCAGTTGCGTTATTTCCATTTATTTCATTTCTGCTTCCTTATGCATCCTAGTTACTATGCTAAACAACTGTTCACCAGACCCCCAGACATGATTGTTATCCATTGGTTCCACTCCTAAATTAGCAGTTGTTGCATTTAGGAACAGGCTGCCCGGGGCAGTGGTACAATCACGGTCCCTGGAGGTATTCAAAACACGCGTGGATGTGGTGCTTAGGGACATGGTTTAGAGGTGGACCAGGCAGTTGGGTTAATAGGTTGGGCTCGATGATCGCAGGCGTCCTTTCCAACTTTAACGATTCTATGATTCCTATTTTTTCTTTTCAACTCTTAAACGCTGGTTCTTACATCAAATTCGATCATGCACTGGGTGTTAACTTTGGACTTTCAAAGTTAGCTCTGTCTCAATTCCAATTGAATTGTTAATTTTTCCTGCGCAAACCTTTGTGTACGTATGCTGTAACTTACTGTTATGTCATCTGTTAACTGCTTCTTACATGCTGATAACGCTTTTTTTTCTGTCTTTACTTTTTTGATACCCCACCTAGACTCCTTTTATGCATATACTTGCATACACTTCCTTGGAAACACATAGCTTAACAACGCTGTTACTAAGCCCAAAGTGTTTCTTTTTGTATTGGTATCCCTTAGAGGATCACTCTGCAAAATCAAGTGTTACCCCGCCCATTAGGTTATATTTGTGACTCGCTTCTCCAGGATGTAACTGAAATTGCTGAATAACGGTGCTTCTAAACCTCCTTTCACTACACCATTGGGCTATGTTTTTTCACGAACAAACATGTTGTGGGTTGACCCTGGCTGGAGGCCAGGTGCCCCCCAAAGCCGCTCTGTCACTGCCCTCCTCAGCTGGACAGGGGAGAGAAAATGGAACGAAAGGCTCGTGGGGCGAGATAAGGAGAGGGAGACATCACTTAGCAATTACTGTCATGGGCAAAGCAGACTCGACTTGGGGAACTTAGTTTAGTTTATTACCAATCAAATCAGAGCAGGATTTTTAAAATTTATTTTAAAATTTAAAATTTAAAAAATATCTTTCCCCCACCCCTCCCTTCTTCCCGGGCTCAACTTCACTCCCAATTTTCTCTCCCTCCTCCCGCCCAGTGGCACAGGGGGACGGGGGCTGGGGTCAGTTCATCACACGCTGTCTCTGCCGCTCCTTCCTCCCCAGGGGAGGACTCCTCACACTCTGCCCCTGCTCCAGCCTGGGGTCCCTCCCACGGCAGACAGTCCTCCACGAACTTCTCCATCGTGAGTCCTTCCCACGGGCTGCAGTTCTTCATGAACCGCTCCAGCCTGGGTCCCTTCCCCGGGGCGCAGTCCTTCAGGAGCAGCCTGCTCCAGCGTGGGTCCCCCGCGGGGTCCCAAGCCCTGCTCGCAAACATGCTCCAGCCTGGGCTCCTCTCTCCATGGGGCCACAGGTCCTGCCAGGAGCCTGCTCCAGCGTGGGCTTCCCAGAGGGTCACAGCCTCCTTCGGGCATCCTCCTGCTCCGGCGTGGGGTCCTCCCCGGGCTGCAGGTGGAGATCTGCTCCACCGTGGACCTCCATGGGCTGCATGGGACAGCCTGCCTCACCATAGTCTTCTCCATGGGCTGCTCTGGCACCTGGAGCACCTCCTCTTCATCCTCCTGCTTCACTGACCTGGGCGTCTGCAGAGTTGTCCCTCTCACATATTCTCACTTCTCTCTCTGGCTGCAGTTGCGCAGTTTGGTTTTTTTTTCCCCCTTCCTAAATACGTTATCCCAGAGGTGCTGCTGCCGTCGCTGATGGGCTTGGCCTTGGCCAGCGGCAGGTCCGTCTTGGAGCCGGTGGCATTGGCTCTGCTGGACATGGGGGAAGCTTCCAGCAGCTTCTCACAGAAGCCACCCCTGTAGCCCCCCGCTACCAAAACCTTGCCACGCAAACACAATACAAAACAAAATTATTACAGGCAAATAACATAATTGCTTGTGGTATTTTAAAATAAACCTGCGTTGCTTCCAGTTAACTGCAAGTTCAACTTGCAATTTGCCATTCCTGTACCTGCTTGCGTAATCTTACTTGTATGTTTGTTGCTTTTTTGTTTGTTCTGAAGTTAAACGACCGCTTAAGGGGATGGAGTTGAAATTGCCTTGGGAATAGCCTGGTAGACATTCCTGGCAACTCCTGAGTTTTACGAGTTCGGCTGTTATTGCTCTCTCTTGCTCATTTTCATCAGTTTTTGTGGTTATTTTGATCATGCTTTGATCCCACCCTTTGTGAAGGAGCCTGTAAGGGGAGAGAGAACATCTCTGGTGGATCTGGATGCAGAGGTTCTGCTTCGTACCGAACCCTTCTGAGGCCCAAGGCTCAATGCCTTCCGCTGTAGGTCTCACACTGATGGCTGCAACTATCCCTTGTGTCTCCTGTTACGCTTTCTTCGATGATTGAATTTGGTTTTGGTAACTTGGGTTATCTAGTTCAAAAACTTGCTGTTTCTCTGCTTGAATGTCTTGTTTCACTTGTTCAGGGATTCTCTTGCATATGGTTCTCCGTTAACTTTGTGGTGGTGAATATACATGGATTTCCATGAAGAAAAACAAGACAGAAGATGACTTCTATCTGTAAAGGCAGAATCTGGGGCGAGGTTAGCTTTGGTAGAGGTAATACATCTGCTGAAGGAACTTCTAAAATCCCGTGTGTGATACAAAAGCATTAAAGGAAGGACCAGCACTTTTTTTGGTTTCTTAGAAACCTCAGGTAATTTACTGGAAATCCCAAACATTTGCCAATACAGAGTTAATAAGTTGCTTTTAGTCTACACTGAACACTAAGCCCTGTCCTCGCTGCCCTGACCCTGCCTTTATTTTTTTTTTTCTTTTAAGACAATGTGTTGGGAAGATGAAGTGAGATTCTATTCTAGCTTAACAACACAGGCAGGCAAGCTTGGTATGGCTGAATTAATTGCTGGCTGCTGTGGATTTGGAACTACTTCTGAGATGTTTTTGAAGAGGTTTTCTCCTTTATGAAATAAAAAGCACTCTTGGCTATCTCATGTTTGGGCCTACAGACAGCTTTGTAATTAAACGCCGTGTGTGCATCACAGTGATGTTGCTGCCTGGCTAGAGTTGGTTAATATTGAATAAAACCCCATTTTTTTTGTTTTGCCATGTAGGAAATTCAGGTTTAAGACAGATATTAAAGGAAATCCAGGTTTAAGACAGGTATTAAAAAGTGGGAGGACGTGGTAGGTTAGGCGTGCTTTGTCTTTGCCTACGTCCTCTGTATAGGATTGTTGTATTTAGGATATTTCATAGCATTTTGTCCACATTCTTGTGGTTTGCAGAACTGGAATCCATTTCAGCAAGAAAAATTTCCCGATACTTGTCAAAGTTTGCTTTTTAAATGCAACTAGAATTAAAGAGAAAGCATAAGCCTTTTTAATATGTTACAAAGATGTCTGAATTCTGTATACTTTTTATATATATTTTATTTGTTGCTCTCTAGCGAGTGTGCCAGCAGCTACAGCCTTTTTGTATATGCACTTAAATTTCCAGATATGGGAGGAAAGGTGAGAGGGAACATAAGCTATAATACTAATTTATTCCTTCTTCTCTTCAAAAAGTGTTTTTAATTTCATTTGGGGAGGGGGGGAATCACAATGACAGTTGTGTTGAAATTGCTCCTGCTACATTGCGGAACAGATTGACAAAGCCAAGAAGGTTTTGTTTTTGTTTTGCCTTCCTTTTTTATCTTCCACAAATGGCAATTTGACTCTGGCATTCAGAATTGTCAGCAGGCTGTAAGATAAAGTAGCATGCCCAGCTTTGCTTGTTCAGTGAATTCAACTGTGAGGAAGCTTTTGACCTTCAGAGCGACAGCGGGAAGAATTACTGTTTTGACACGAGATGCTCGAAGAGTGTTGTACTGACGTCACTTGCTGCTTTAAGCATCAAGCACCTGCTTCTCTGCCTGCAAAACCTAGGTGATGTCTGAGTGTAATGAGCCCCTAAATCATCATAAGCATCCAAAATATGATAGCGATGATCTTTCTGCCTCCTGAAGAAAATAAGTTACTGAAAACATTACAGTTCATGTGCTGTAAGATTAGAAAACGTTCAAAAAAGCTGGAGGAGGTAGAACATGTGACATGGCTGGAGTTATATTTTATATATATAAAAAAATTACTTTTGTAGCCCCAGTTAAATGTCATCTGTTGAACTCCATAAGGGTGCTTTTACAGGTCACCTCTGCAGGTTGCTGCAGGGGGCAAGCTGGAAGAGAGGCTTTCCACCGAGGATGCGGCTGCAGTGAATCTCGACTATTCTCTTTCCTCCTTTTTTTTTCCTGTTCCCTTTTTTCCTCACTCTCCTCTCCCGGCCTTGTCAGTCATCTGCTGCTTCAAGTCAGTGATCACCACCACAGTTCCTCCGACTGGAAACCTCTGGGGAAGGTAGGGTACTGTCAGCCTAAGGCAGATTCCTGCTGCACGGCAAAACCAGAACGCTCTCTGGAGAAGTCAGGGGAGCAAGACTGCCTGAAATGGAGGCTTGTGTGAGGGCACAGTTTTGCAGTGTATTTATTTAGCCAGCTAAAGTCTGCTACTGAAAGGGAAGATTCTGTTTTTTCCTTGCCTTGCGTGCTTGTTCCTGCTGCATCCCTTCTGCTAAACCCACCACGTGGATTGGTGCGATCAGACCAGCTTGTGTTCAGAGTGAAATGTAATTGGAAATGGAGATGCTTACATTTCAGCTGGATCAGAGTTCTTTTGCCTGTGCAAAAAAAAGGAGGGAGAAACACATCTCTGGGCTGGGGTGGAGAGATGGGGTCTGTCCCTTCTTGCTGAGGTGCAGTCTTACTGCTTCGAGTGGAGATGGAGAGCTCGGGGGCTCTTGCTCAGGACTACATGTAAGAGGCCGAGGGGGGAGGGAAGAGAGAGAATTGAAGCAAAACTTATTTGTGCTGGTAAAAAACCTGTTGAAGCCATTAATGATCTATCTAATGGCCTTGCACATTTTGTAGAAAGCCAACGGTGTTGTATCATGTCGATGATGCTCCGAAGTGTCTTATTTGTCACCTAGGTTTGCATAGCTTCAGTGTTTTACATTGGATTCTTGCTAGATATTATCTGAACTGAAATGCTCTTAATGACCAAATTTCTGTTCTTGCATATGTACATACAAATGTAATCAAGTCACCCTTAATCTTCTCTTTGGTTATAGTAAACAGATTTAGTTCCAGGAGGCTCTTGTGATGAGGCATGTTTCTTCAATCTTTTAGCTGTTTGCTCTGATCCTCCTGTGATGTTTACAAATACGGAGTTATGGTCATAAGAACCTGCAAATACCATTTCAATAGTAGTTTCAGTAAAAGGTTAGAAAGAATAGTCCTTGTTACTACTTATTCACTATTCTTCTTTTTATATATATGAAAAATGTGCTTGCCATTTTGATACAGGGTTGCACTGGCCTCTCCTGTCGGTGGTTTGTTCGTCGTGACTCCAAGTCCTCCAGGTTGCTTTCTAAGACAGTCCTTGACTCTCTTGGATTTGCTGGGGTGCTTTGTTCCCACCAGCGTATGGCTGGACTTCAGTTGTACTAAAACGTGTATCCTTTGCCATGCTGTCATGCCAGGTGACCCCGACTGCCCTGTATCAGTGGTCTGTGCGGTGAGATGTTTATTTCTTGGCAGCTAGCTGCCTCATCTGCCTGCCTTCGCCGTGAGCACTTACGGGTTTCTGAGGTTTCAAACAGAGCAGGGACAATCATAGAATCATAGAATTGTTAAGGTTGGAAAAGACCCTTAAGATCATCAGGTCCAACCGTTAACCTACCACTGCCAAGTCCGCCACTAAACCATGTCCTCAAGCACTGCATCTCCCTGGCTTTTAAATCCCCCCAGGGATGGGGACTCAACCACTTCCCTGGGCAGCCTGTGCCAGTGCCTGACTACTCTTTCAGTAAAGAAGTTTTTCCCAATACCCAACCTAACCCTGCCCTGGCGCAGCTTGAGGCCATTTCCTCTCGTCCCATCGCTTGTTCCTGGGGAGAAGAGACCGACCCCCACCTCGCTACAACCTCCTTTCAGGCAGTTGTAGAGAGCAATAAGGTCTCCCCTCAGCCTCCTCTTCTCCAAACTAAACAACCCCAGCTCCCTCAGCCGCTCCTCATAAGACTTGTGCTCTAGACCCTTCACCAACCTCGCTGCCCTGCTCTGGCCACGCTCCAGCACCTCGATGTCCTTCAAGACAAGAACGGCTCTTGGAGGGGCTGACTCGATACAGACCCGTGCAGTGAGGATTTCCTGTTTATAATTCTGCTTGGAGAATGGCAAATCATTTTTCATCTGTTTGAGTGCTGGGTTGACTTTCTTAATACAAATGTTGAGTGGTACTTACTTTTTTGTTGATATATCTAAAGCATTGATTTATCAGCCCAATGTTGTGACTTACATTGTGTGTGTGTGCATATATATGTGTATACGCACATTTATTTTATCAATACATGTGTAGGTGCATTAAAATTGTTTGGCAAGATCTATTTTTGACAGCATTTGACAGCTTTTTTCCCAATTATTTTTGGTTCTCTCCCTCAGTCTTTTTTGTTTCTTCGTTTACAAAGACGGCACACCCAGTCTTTATTGTGTGGAAAAGCTTTTTCTTTAATCACTCCTGATTTTCAGTTTAGCTTGAAAACACATTTTCATTCAAAGTGAAGAAGTTAAGCTGAAAATCAGGAAAGCTTATTTGCCTCTTCTGTTGTATGAATAAAAATGAGATGCCAGTTCTGAAAACATGAAGTGTATGATGATGCGAGATGACAAGTCTCATTCAATAATTGCAATTACTATTGCCTTTGTTCACTAATATAATTTTAAATGTAAAACAAGATTTGGGAGGAAGAAAAGTACATCTAACACAGCTAAGATAGTTTAGATTCCAACTTGCTTAATATTTCTTGAAATACGTGTTTTTGCATCATTAATACAATTCTGTATCCAAACTAACTATGGTTAATCTACTCAGTATTTTCAGGTATAACAACAAAAAGTTGTTTGAGTAAATATACACTAAACAATAAATGTTTGGGTAAATGCATTGTAAGTAATGTCTACTCCCGGTTAGTGGCTGGGAATAAGGAATCTGATGTGCAAGCTGTATTTGGTTCTAGGTAAGTATCAGCCACTGAGAACAAACCTCTTTGTTTGCTGTAAAGTACATTTTAAATAAATGCTGAGGAGATTCCAGTGAATTAGATCAGTCTCCTGTCCCATGATTTTAAATCATGAGTCAAATCATGATTAAAATCACATAGGTACCAATCAGCCTGGTACATTGGACCACAATCTTGGTTGTGCCCTATAACATAACAGAGCCCCGAGGCGCCGTTATATTATGAATGAGACGTCCCTGACCTTGTTCCTTATTTTCTTGGCTCCTGCTCCCTCTGTGCTGATGCTGCCATTTTCTCCTCTGCTTTTTTTACACTTCCATGTGTGTTATAATTATTTTTTCATCCAGCTTTGCTCAGGTGCTTACCAGTCTACACTGGAGCCTCTTCTGAATGCCTCCTCTCGTCAAGTTGCTCAGGAGTAGCTTATTCGTACCTATTTTTTGAAGATACATATCATTTCCTTTCCTATAAACTTCCAAAAAAGCAGGTGGCTTTTTTTACCTTTCGTTCATGTTTGGTATTGCAAATAGTTAAGACGAAAGGTGACTAGTGCAATGCATTTATCTAATAAAGTAACGGGGAGAGTTTAGCTTTAAAGAAGTACTGGGTGCTAGAAAAACAAAGACTCCCCACTTAAGTTGCTGTAGCGTGTTTGTGCCATCTGTACTACAGATGCTAAAGTATAAATTTGGCTTCCTCTAGGAGACATTAGGCTGGCCATGTGGTGGAGACAGCTGCTGAGATAGAAGGGAATCTTTGAGACTGTACAGCAATCATATTACTAATTTTCTAGCTGCTGATGGGGTGAGAGTGGGGGGCATCCAAATTTTGAGCCAGCTTTGCTGTGTGATGTAGAATTATTTCTATCCATGTAATTATCCTCTCATTACATAGAGTTCTAAAGTAATTAAAAAAATGTTAATTGGAAGTATTAAATTAAAAATGAATCAGAAAGGGCATCTTGTGGTTGGCTGTCACTCATCAGGTGATGCAATACAGGCTGCAGAAGGCCTCAGGATAAAGCTGACGTAATGTAAACTTGATTCTTTCTATGTAATGGTCATCTCATCTGATGTGATTATGCTGCTCTAAGTGACACAGAGTATAGCTTGTCTGAGATGGCTGAAAACTAATGAACCTAAATTAAGTGACTGTGAATTCTGGTTCTGAAAGTCATACTCTTGACGACAAATAGCTTTTTTGCTTTAAAAAAGAGCTTACTTATCGAAGTATTGGAAGTAATTTTTTTGCATCCATCAAAACGTGTATGTAGTCATTTACACTTAGCAGATACCAGCTTATAGTTATTTTTATTCTTGTGGTATAAAACATTTCCAGTTGTTTTTGTAAGCAGGCAACTGAAAAAAGAAAGAAGTGCTAACTACCTCAAAGAACAAAGAAATATATGATAGAAACTAAAATTTATTGCTATAGTAGTAGACAGTGGTACTAGTATAATTGTGATGACTAAGTTTTATTATTAATTGCATCTTGAAACCCTAAAGAAAGAAACCTATGCGGCCTTTGCTATAATCAAAATTTATGGAAAAACGGAGACTGAGAAAGGCATCAGTGGGGATTCTTGGTTTTTAAAGAAGTACGTGGTGATCTGAGTAGAAGCCCTGTGGACGCTCTCCAACGTGTGCAGGCTGCATGGAAGTCACGAGGGGAGGTGCTGACTAGTGAGTGGAAAAGCATAGGGATGTGCGCAAAAAGAAGTTTAAGGATGAGAGGGTACGTTAGAGATGTCAGCGTCGTGTAGCGTTTTGAGATTGATGAGAAGAAACCTGAATTTGAAACGTGATAAGAAAGCTGAATTTAATACATGAGGGAACATGCTTCGGCAGAGGATTTAAATGATGGGATTACATCACTTTCACTGCAGTTGGCATGTTTTTGAATTTTGAAGGCTATATTTGTTGGCAGAGCAGTTTAAAGAGGGATTGCCTGGCAAGCTTTTATTACTGTGTTATTGTTATTTTTAACAGATATTCAGGACAGTCAATTCTCTCCCTGCCTTCCACTGCTGATGTATTCAACACCAGGCCAAAGATTTTCAGATGAGATACTTCTCCAGCAGTCAGAAATGGATTTTATTCCCTTGAGGTAGGATACAGTTACCTGGTGTCATGACAGAATGCAAACCTTTTGAATTGTCCTACATTTGATAATGAAATAATTACAGTTTTATGGTCACAGAAATAAGACAAAGGTGTAGTTTACTCTGTTTGTTTTGTATAGAGAGAAGGCATTGTCAGAGTTCTACTCATCTTTTAATTTTGCCTTCAAAAGAGTTTGAACAAGGGAAAACCAGAACAAGCCTCTTCTGAACTTGTCATCCTTAATGTACCTGAAGAAAATGGGAAAATGTGGAACTCCACCCTCTCAGACATCGTTTTAGCTTTCTTAGACTCTGAGATAAACTTCAAGAAATTTTGGGGACAAAAATCAGATACAACTTGTATTTACAGTAGTAAATACATGCATACATATACCTGTAATAATATTGTGGTTTGTATATACTGGAGTAATATATGTTATGTGTAATTTAAAATACATATTTTTATGTAAAGTATGAATATGTAAAGAAATAGCTATTTCAGTAAAAGTCTTTGTCGAAGCCTTCATTTCAAGATGTGGCAAATGATTCCTTTTGTACAAAGAAGGCAAGAAATCCTCTGCCCTTTATTAAAAAGAGGGAAAAAAGAAAGTGTGCATATAAACACACATATTTACAGTGTCATTGATGTTTAGGCTTCCTTGTACTTTTTTTGGTGTGACAGGAGACAGATTTGTGTGCTAATGTGATGCACTGTGACTTCACTTTGTGGATCAGAACTTAGTTCCACCAGAGCCGGTGATCTACTTGCATGGAGTAATATTAATTGGGGTTTGATGATCATTTTCATATAAAATAACTTCATTCAAAATCCACAACAGAAATATTAGAAGTTTATAGGAATTTGTTGCTGGTGTTCATCTGGGACCTGGCTTATTTTATATCCTTTAAAGAAATAATTGATATAATCAAACTGAAGTAGGTGATTTATATTAAAAAAAAAAATCACACACGAATTTATATATGTGTGTAAGCAACTCCTATATTTTCTTTAACTGATAAACATCCTGTTAGTAAAAAATACTTCAGTCCTAAATAGGTTGAAAAATATTGACATACTAAGTAGCAACTAATATTATTTTCAACCTTTATTTTATAGGGCAGTAGGGCTTTTTGATATTGTTTGGACTTTCTTTACATTTCTTCACATGTTGGCCTGGTTAGGGGGTGTATTTATGTGTATGTTGCTAAACCCCAGTTATTTGTTTGAGTGAAGTTCTACTTCTGCCTCTTATATTAAAGCAGAGAATATGGATGTTGGAATAGAAAACATGATCAGAAATTCACTTACTTTTCTTGCCTCTTGCAGAGGAGTCCCTGATGTTTCTGGCGTGTCTGAGGAGCGTTCAAAGCTTTCGCACATCCGTGAAGCTGTGTCACTGACAGACGTGGAATCTCCCTCTGCTGCACCCAGCGACTGCTTCGCGTTGTCCCAGCATCCTCTCCCGTTCAGTCACGTGGAACCTCGTGATGCCGGCTGGAGTGGCTCTTTGTCTCAGCAGACCTCTTTTTCTGGACAACTACCTGTGAACAAGGAGGCAAATGAAGACTGTAAAATTGATACTAATGAGAAGGCATTGATTCCTCAAACAAGTGACAATTTGGCAAACTCCACTTCAAAGGGGATGCTAACCGCGGCAAATAGACTGAACCAAAGGGAAGCGTCTCACGCAAAGCAGACCAGTAGTACGTCTGTAAAAGATGAACCTTTCTCCTGCGACAGCAATGTACCAGCTACTGGTTTTGAGCTTTCGGAGAAAGAAGAAGGGTTACTGAGGCACGATGAGTTCTCATCTTCAGAAAACTCCTCTTGTAAAACAGCACTGACTAAGAAGTCAGAAAAAAGAGAAAGAGAGATGCAAAAGGAAAAGGTAAAAATGGCTGAGAGTGAGTCAGAAGGGTGCATGAGGCAGCTGGAGAAGCTGGAAAAAGAAAAGGTTCCTGAGCTTGATTTGTCGAATAATTTCTCTGATGATTTGAGGAAAGACAATTGTAAAAATTCAAATGCACAAGATGTTTTTTCTGCAAAGACTTCTGAAACAGGTGAAGGAATGTCGAAGGAACGTGGAGTGGATTTAAACGGCTCTGAAAGCTTGAAGGTCGTGGCTGTTGCTGAGGAACTCCAGGGAGCTTTCCTAGATCATCAGCAGAAACAACTGTCTCCTGCAGTGAGATTTGAGAAAGAGGAGTTTATCCCTACGGTGACAAGCACCAGCGGTTGTGCACCTCAACAACTAGTTGTGACTGCCGTGGAAGCTCCTTCTTCGTGCAGTGAGAATGCCCCAGTGGAAGGAGAACCTGGAGTAAGCAGGAGTGAATTAACTATTTCAGATTTTTCCATAGAAAGGGGACATAAAGTTACAGGCATTTCCCCTTCCTTTAATCTTGTAGGTGATGGCTCATTCTCTGTACCCTTTGCTCATCCAAGCTATCAGTCTACTCCAGGGATACTTCTAAAGAAAAATGTGAAGGCAGAAGAACTTGGTGTCCTTGTGATCAAATCGGATATTCAGGCCTCTCCTTCAGGCTTAAATGAAGAAACTGCAGGGAGCTCGTCTACCAGTACACCAGTATCTGTTGAGAAGCAACAGTCACTCCAATGTGCTCAGAAAGAAAACAACGAACATTTTGAGTCCTTAAAATTGAAATATCCCCACACTGGAAGAATTCAGTCTCTCCCATCGCTTAGTTTCATGGAGAAGGTAGGGGCTTGGGATGTGAGCCAGGCAGAGGAGGTTTCTGATGCAGTGACTTCATGTGACCCAGGTGGAGTTTCTCCTAGAAGAAAAGCCTACAGTGCAATTGCCAGTTCTTCAAACAATATTTTGTCAATACAAAAAAGCGGTGGAGACCCCAAAGGTTATGTTGCTGCTTCCTCTAGGGAGACAGGTTCCCTGGGAAGTTTGCGTTTTCATCATAAAAACTTCCTGCTTGTCCACCCTCTTACTAGATCTCAGTCTGACAACGCAGTAAATGTTTCCAGTAGGAACATGTCCTCGGTTGAAGTTATTCCGCCAGCAAACTCAACAGAGGCAATGCAGCCTCTAGAAGAAAAAAGGAATGTTTTAGGAGTGCCTGAAAATAGTTTAGGAGGCTCCATGATCCAAAAGTTTGCAGGTGAGGTTGTTGCTGAATCTAGTGGTGAAGATGCAGAAAGTAACAGTACAGGACAAAGTTCAGACCCAAATATTTTTGTTCCCGGTGAAGAAGCTGCTCAGCTCCTTGGAGAGGATGGAGACTCTCCAACTGATGACCAGAAGAACCGTGATGCTCTTGAAAACCAGCGACAGTCTCACAACCTAGATATTCCTGCTGGCCACGGCAGCGTGGACAATTATGGTGATATTTCCCCAGATAGTTTGAATCTTCCTGTTAGTTCTGGGGGAAGCAGCCAGGGGAGCCTGGGCTCTGCAGGGTGCTCTTCAGTGGTTTCCAGGCACTTCTTCACCAGTGCAAAAGATGGTAACTTCATCCCCGTCGGAGCAACTTCTTTGGAAACTCCAGTGAAAGAAGAGCTTAATATTGAAGAAAGGATCCCAGTAAGTTAGTTTCTAACACAAATTTGTAATTCTTCTTTACCTTTTGATTATGAAGAGATCAGAGTACACTCGGCTGTCACAGTGAGTAGGACAGAAGAGCAGAAGGTATGACAGGAACGAGACACTAGCATGCTTATAGTTATTTTCCGATATCCAGTCATGTTGGGAACCTGTCATGCGGTAGTTACTCTTCTAGAAATACTAGCAAATATGTGTTTTATGTAAGCCTAAAAAAATCTTAAAGGACCCTTTATAACTGATTCTAATTTTAAACTCTGGTTTCAGAGTTATCCCATTTTTTCCCCACTGTTCTTTTAGGAGACTGATAGGGTCTACCTCACTACGGGCTAAATGAAATGGTTTTACGCTGGTCTGTGCTACTGGTGAATTTCATCCATTGTATTAGTTCAGCTTATCTTAAATACAGAGGTGGAAGAAAAAACTTTGAGGTAATATTTAACATGGGCAAAGAAAGTGTTAGATATGGGAAAGATGTTTAGTATAGTATCATGGTACTAGGATACAACAGAAATGTAAAGATTGGTGGCTGATGGTGGTGGAACAGAAAAGACAAGAACAGGACATAGTGATAAAAAGTGAAATCTCTTTGATAAAAGACAAATAAATTGATTATAGCTCTTTTAGCAGAGCATTGATAAGCCATTTCTGATCTTCCAGATTCTTTCAAAAGATCAGGTTATAATTATCCAAACATGAGGCTGAGACTCAACTGCTGACTAAGGAAATGCTAGGCTGCAGAAGAGAGAGATGAACTTCACACACCCACGGATCTGCAATAATAGCAAAACCAACAGAGAACTCCTTGGCAAATCAAATTGCTTTTTTTTCTATAAATACTCTTTTTGCTTGTTCACTTTGTTCCCGTATCTAAGGCATAAATTCTTTGTTCTTTGTGTATTGCTCATAAAGGGTATTCGAAGCCTCTGCATACCTTTCCTCCCTTATATCTTATTTGGCTGATGCACATTTCTTTCTTCCCCATTTTAGGATGGTTGGTGAGAATGGAGGGCACATTGTGGCAACCATGTTAACTATACTAATAGCTGTTGAGTGCTAGAGAAAATTAAATGCAGATTTATGTTAATGATAAACATGTAATTATCATCTGAGTAAGTGGCTGTTCCTCTCACAAGATGACTCCTATAATCATTAGGTCTTTGGAACTGTGTTTTAGAAGCACTCTTCTCTGAGTTATCTCTGCAAATACGTGTTGAAACAAATATAAATATTGTAGGGAGGATATTTTCATGAGATGTAAGGGTTGTCTGTTACCTCCTTTTTTAATGACTATAATTAGGCATGTTCTCCAGCCCTAGTTTTGAGGAATTCTGTTCTCATAAATCACTGACAAGGTAAAGGAGATTAGGTCACATATATGGCTATTAATATGTAGGTTTATAATAAAATCATAGGAAATAGAGTTGGCTAAGATGTATAAGGTAATTTATTTCATTTTGTTGGCTAGTTTAGGATGTAGCATAGATGAGTTGAAATTAACTTGGCCCTACAGGTGATTAAGTCAAGGCAAATTTTGGGTTTTTTTCTTTCTACATATAATATCTGTATGTAAACTTAGGTGCTCTGTTAGAAGGGAAGAAATTACTTTCTCAGGAGGTCCTAGATGGCCTTTGGTAGGCTCTTACCTCCACGAGACTCCTCCAGCTTTCAAAATATGTTAATACAGGGAGTGATGCTGTGTGTGTCTGAACTGACAATCTCCGGGAGTTGCATGGAGAGAGTTGGTTTCATCCTCATTACATTTTTCTCTAGTATATTGCAGAGTTTTAGGGTTTGAGTATGACTTTCACTTGGCTTCTGTAAACTAACTGCTTTGTTTAATGTTAATGAAGTCATACTTGGATAACAATTTTTATATATATGTGTGGTATACAAATACAAATAGTGCTTGTGCGTATTTGTTCTGTACTTATGGAAAAGGGAAAGACATACATTTTTATGCTGTCCTTACTAAGAAGTGGTTATCGCTTTAGCTGCTCTAGTAAAACTAAGTCTTGGTTGTACATAGAATTTGTACACTTGAGTATCCTACATTTTATAGACTTAAACTAGTGCAGTAGGTTGTACCCAGAAATGGTTTCATAGCCAGGGAGTTTTTGAGGTACGGCTGAAATCTGTTCATTGCACGCTAGGTGAGTAGATGGGCAATTATATATTAGACTACCTGTGTTTCTTCATAACAAACAGCCAGTGCTGTTCAATATCTTCATCGGTGACATAGACAGTGGGATCAAGTGCACTCTCAGCAGGTTTGCAGATGACACCAAGCTGAGCAGTGCAGTTGACACGCTTGAGGGACGGGATGGCATCCAGAGGGACCTGGACAGGCTGGAGAGCTGGGACCGTGTGAGCCTCATGGGGTTCAACAAGGCCAAGTGCAAGGTCCTGCACCTGGGTCGGGGCAACCCCCGGTATCAGCACAGGCTGGGGGATGAAGGAATGGAGAGCAGCTCTGAGGAGAAGGACCTGGGGGTACTGGTAGATGAAAAGCTGGACATGAGCCGGCAATGTGCTCTCCCAGCCCAGAAAGCCACCTGTCTCCTGGGCTGCCTTACCTGCAGCGGGGCGAGGGAAGGGATTCTGCCCCTCTGCCCCGCTCTGGGGAGACCCCCCTGGGAGCCCTGCGTCCAGCTCTGGGGTCCTCAGCACGGGAAGGACAGGGGGCTGTCGGAGCGGGGCCAGAGGAGGCCCCAGCAATGGTCCGAGGGTGGAACAGCTCTGCTGTGAGGACAGGCTGAGAGCTGGGGGTGCTCAGCCTGGGGAAGAGGAGGCTGCGGGGAGACCTCAGTGCGGCCTTTCAGTGCTTAAAGGGGGCCTGCAGGAAAGGTGGGGACAGACTTTTTAGCAGGGCCAGTAGCGATAGGACAAGGGGTGATGGTTTTAAACTAAAAGAGGGGAGATTCAGACTAGAAATAGGGAAGAAATTTTTTACAATGAGGGTGGTGAGACACTGGCAGGGGTTGCCCAGAGAGGTGGTAGATGCCCCATCCCTGGAAACATCCAAGGCCAGGCTGGATGGGACTCTGAGCAACCTGATCTGGTTGAAGATGTCCCTGCCCATGGCAGGGGGATGGACTGGATGGGCTTTAAAGGTCCCTTCCATCCCAAAGTATTCTATGATTCTATCGTATCATTCTATAAAACTATCAACAGCAGAAAGTGATTCTACCCCTTGGCCCACACAAGTTTATTCCCTGCAGCAATGTCACAAAAGCCGTTCCATGATGTGTTTTAACCATCTTTGACAAAAGGATTCCCAGCTATTTGCCTTGAAGACTAGCCCATATTGAACTTGTGCTTAAGAGTGAGGAACTTTCCTGCTGCCTAGCTTGAATTTCAAAGTCTGATAATGTTTTCTGTGCAGCAGTCATTTGGGGAGGAAAAACGTTTTTAAACCAAACCTTTGTGTTCTCCTTCCAGCTGGCAAATGTCATTTTAAACAGATGAGGTTGAAGCTTACCAGCCTCCTCTGACTTCTTGCTCATGCAGCATACAGAGCACACATTTGAGTAAAAAGACTGTAAGCAGTCGGCTCTTGCCCCAAGAACAAGATATGTGGCCTCTTCTTTGCTGACCTTTTCCATCGTTTCTGGATCCTGTGGAAAGGGCTGGGCACTGGTTTGGTGGCAGCAGGCTGCTGCCAGTTGCCATCTTTGGCACGTGAGGAAGGAAAGGTCAGGAAAGCACCAGGAAAGAAAACTGTTGGTGAGCGCAAGCACAAGCCTTCACCACCAGAACACTTCTTGCAACTTATTTCTGAATTGCTGCCAAACGTAAATCAATGAGGAGTAGATTGAAGGATGTGTCGGTTGTTCTGCTGGGCTGCACGTGGCTTGTGAGGTGCCCGTTATGTAGGCCTAGTCATACTAGGTAGAAAAAAGGCTTGTCACTCATGGTCTAAAGAATAGAATAAGCTGGAGATGATGTCTCATGTGACTGCTTTAGTGTTTTGGGTGAACTGTTAGTGCGAGCTGAACATGACTGAGGCTTAAGATGTTTTAAAGCAAGTTGTTTGCGTTTAAGATGACACAGAAAACACGTGCAACTTCAGAATCCATTGACATTCTGTAAGAGTGCCATATGTGCTACTTATTTCTTCTTTTGCCAGATATATCTTCGCAATCTTGGCATTGATCAGTCACCTGGAACTATACTGACGCCGTTTGTACCCCGAGGACCGATCAGGGAAGTTGAATTTTCCCCTTCAGAGCTTAGAACGCTGAAGGACTCCACTGACACGCTGACGAGGACCGCTCCACAGCCGCGAGGTAGGGGGAAGGAAGACCTTGTGTTGTGCAAGCCTTAGAGAACACAGAACTTCAGACTCACCTCGGAGGTGGCCCTGGCCTGGTAGTGTCAAGCATGTTTTGTCTCATGTGATGCTCTGTTTCATTGATATAAGTTGATCTTCTCCCATCTGAAATGTGAGATATTTGGCATTGGAAAAGTAAGCATTAAAACCGATGAAAACATGCCTTCTCACTAAGGAGTCATGGCTATGTGACATCTTTTAGCCAGTGCAGTGGCATTTTATCTTTTTTTCTTTATTTCTCTTTTTACAAGAGTTCTTAAGAAGGAAATGTTTTGTATCTGAAGATTAAAGAAATGTTACCAGACTTTTTCTTGCTGTGAGAGAAATTAGTCTTGGTTTCTCTTTCTGTCTGAGACTTCTTGGTGTGTTCAGTATGACAAAAAGTCATACGCATTTTATAACTGACCAGATCAGTTCATAAATCCATCCATCTCAACATAAAAAAAAAATCGATATGACCTTAGCAACTGTTGAGTCATTTCTATATGAAGAACAGAGCGTGCTCAGTTAGGGTTAAGATGTTCCTCAGCGGCATGCCCACGTAGCGTGTCATTAAAATGTGAAAAATGTGCATTGCAGCTACTTCAAATGTGTATTTTCCTTAGCATATTCTTTTTTTGGCATTTGCATCTTGCCCCCAGTGGGGAAGAGCCGATCTGAAGGCTCTTCACAGCAAGTACCTGCCTAACCCTTTGAATATCTGTGACTTCAAGAATCCTGCGCTGACCTGTCTTTCTAACCAGAAGTGATTCAACCCATCTCTTCTTATGCCTGTTGGGCTTGCTTATTTTCTTTTCTCATTTTTTCCTTCTTTAAGCATTGTGGGAGACTTGGCAACTGAAACAAGTTGGCAGTCGGTACGGGGCAGAGATGCTATTCAACCGGGCTCTGGACTACTTAGCGTACTTCAAAATATCAGTGGTTGGGCCATGAAACAAAATTGTGTTTGAAACAAATACAATAGCTGTTGGCAGGCATACTTGGGCCCTGGCTCTTCACTGTTGTGTGTACCTGCCAGCATGGATTTAAGAACAGCATTTGCACTTAAGTTTGGCCTTATTTTTTCTTTTTTTAAACCAATTAGGTGTTATGTAGCCAAATGCTGAAAGTGCATCTTGTCTGCTTTTGGACCTTTCTAACCAGTAGTGGCAAATGAGCTTATCCATAGTGTCTCCTTTGCCTTTTTCCAAAGGAATATTTTGGAAACACTGCCCCACAGCCCTCTTGTTTCTTGCAGGGATACTTTCATAATCCAAGTGTTCATTTGGACATTCAAGCACCACTATGTCATTTATCTAAGAACGTTTATTTAAAATCTCGTCTAAGCATTTATTTAAAAGCGAGTTATTTAGGTCAAGTTCTGTAGTTTCTTTGATACTTATCCAAAGTGGTCGAAGAGATTTCTTTCAGTAGACAGTTCTCATGGAAGTCTTAGTTCAAATCTCATTCTTATAACAGTTTCCTAAATATTTTTCGATATTTGAATTCTTCCCTTCCTTTTTAAGCCTTCTAGTACAAGAAAAAGTAGTCTTTACTGATGCAGCTGTTTTCTGGAGCCCCAAACTTAATGAATCTTCTGTTTCTTTGTAGGTAAATTGCTGTCAGCAGTTGAAATTACGCAAACAAGTTTTAACTCCGGCACTTCCACTCTCAGTATGTCTATACCAATGAATTCAGACGTTGGCTCTGATATTCTGTCACTCCGTGAACTCTCTCCCCGCTTCTCAAGATCTTTTGGAGACAAACCAGTGAGTCAGAGCAGTATGTCACGCCACCAACTGGAGATAACCGCTCTGCTTTCCGCGCAACGGGAGGCAGAGTGTTCAGCTCTCTCCAAACTGGCTGAACCAAACCAGCAGCTGCAGACTGTTTCACCTGACTGCCATCCTGACAGAGAGGGTCCCATGCTTGTTGCAGAAAGTGTTCAGGATCTGCTAGCTAAAAATGAGTCAAAAGACGTGAATAGCAGCCTGCAGAGATGGACTGCCGGTTCTTTGGCTGGAGTTAAAAATGAAATGGAAGTTGACAGAGGATCACAAACTTCAGGTGTAGGTAGTAAGGGAAATAAGGGTCACGAGAGTGATTCTTTGGTTGGATCTGGTGCATTGCAAGAAATACATAAGCTTTTGGCAGAGGCAGAGGATATAGCCGGCAGGTGGAGTGATCCTGTCTTTTCCGCTGCCTTTTCTAGAGAAACTTGTGAGTCTTCCCCAGTGCTGATTAGAAAGGAGGACGGCCCCAAAGATTCCAGGTTAGGGAAAGACAGCATCCCTCAGTTTCAGAAGGTAATGTCATGGGATGAGACTACGACCCAAAGAGGTATGCAAAATGAGGGGTCGGTAATAAAGCCTCTGAATTACAACACATGTAATTTAAGATGGGAAAATTCTTTTGATGTCAGTTTGCACAATAGTGAAGAGATGATGAAGGAGATGACCAAACTGTTGAGGACAGGAAAATCTGTAGGAAGGTCTGAGCCAGAAGGCTGTAGTAGCGTAGCTACAGACAGAAATCAACCTGGTTTTGTGGGTCTTGCACAAAGCAATGGAAGTAGTGAAGTCAGCAGTGGAAGAACCTCAGAGTTGGGGAATCCTTCTTCCTCAGAGCCTCTGGGCAGTGTCACTGATGTCCCAGCAGGCTTCCAGAGCACGTTGTCTAAAGCTAGCGTAGCCGGAAGGAAAGCAGGAGGCATGCAAGAGAGCGATGACAGTAGCAGTGGAGATTCGCTAGCTGCCCGTGTCAAAAACCTTCTGGGGAATCCTTCTTCCTCCGAACCTCTAGGCAGTGTCACCGATGTCCCAGCAGGCTTCCAGAGCACGTTGTCTAAAGCTAGCGTAGCTAGAAGCAAAGCAGGAGGCATGCGAGAGAGCGATGACAGTAGCAGTGGAGATTCGCTAGCTGCCCGTGTCAAAAACCTTCTGAGGAAGACTTCTTCCTCCGAGCCTCTAGGCAGCGTCACCGATGTTGCAGGGGGCTTCCAGAGCACGTTGTCTAAAGCTAGTGCAGCCAGAAGCAAGGCAGGAGGCACGCGAAAGAGCGATGACAGTAGCAGTGGAGATTCGCTAGCTGCCCACGTCAAAACCCTTCTGAGAAATGGGTCGCCTGTGATACACGCACCACAAATTCTGAAGAGTGAAGATGAAGAGGAGAGGAGAGCACGAGGTAATAAAATGTCTCGGTTGTGTTTTATCAAGTGTTGTTTTAGAACGGCAAATCTTTATTTAGGTGAATGTTTAAGGGATTGCTTTGAAATGAAAGGGTATGGATGTAAGAGGACCTCTGAGGTCATCTGAGTCTGTTCTCCTGATTTTAAAGGCGTTTATATTATATTATATTATATTATATTATATTATATTATATTATATTTGATAAGCTTTAATGGGATAGGGCTTAAATGATGAACGTTTTTAGTCATCTTATGTAGTATGAGAGAATGGGATAGAATCGGCCCTTCCAGTTTGAATACCTTCTTTTGCCTACCATTGACAGGAGGAAGTGTTTTGTCCACGTAGCCATTAGGCACGTGCTAGGGTAAGCATTTGGGAAGGGATTGTGTGAAAGAGTGTCCACTTGAGTCTGAGGCTGTAAAGACGACAGAACCAGGCAGTGGGTCTTGGATCCATCTTTCCAAAGAAATGTTCCAAAGACCCATTTTAAATTGTGTTCCTGGTCAGTCTGTCAGCTCTGGTATTTGGTAGTGGTCTTTGTTCCCTCAGTCATGGTAGCTAGAAATGCATAGCAAAGTTTTGATTTTAAGTTGTGAAATGTTCTCATACATGATGTGAGAAAATGGAAAGGGAACCGCTTTCTGTTTTATCTTCTTTGTGTAGCATGGGTGAAGCTAAAACTGGCCAGCCAATCTCAGGAATCTGTGTCAGACCTGAATGAAGAGAACCAACAAAGAATAGAGGAAATAAAGGCAGAGCTGCTTCTGAGGGCCAAGAAATCTGCGCTAGCCAAGGTACAAAACAGACAAACCAGCTGCTCTGGAGAAAATTTTTGAAGTGGGGGATAAATGCCACTGTCTTGCTTGTGATCTTAAAATGATGAATTGTATTCCTGCAATATTTTTGAAGATTGCTGGCTAGACAGGGAGAGGGGGATGCAACCTAATGAGAGCTCTCTTCAGTGGAGATGCTTCTTTCGGCTTAGTCGGTTCCTACGTATGTTTTAGGACCAGCCATGGCACATGCTGTTGTGGGTTTTTTTTGTTTTTTTGTTTTTCCCCAGACAGTAGTTAGATATCTTGGGCGAGCGGGGGTGGTTTGGGGTGTGAGGAGGTGGCACACAACTGAAGATGTTCCAAAGGAAGGGATGAAGGACAGAGATGCGGTCAGCGATGATGCGATGGGAGAATTGGTGTTATTGTGGTGATGAAAGTGCACGCAGCTCACGATTCTTAATTGGCTTAATGAGTTCTGCTTTTCACAAAATATTTATGCCTGCGCTGACTGTGCCTTGTGAACTCCTCCTTCTGTGGAAGGAGTTTACTGTACAGTGCAATATCATCTAGGTGATAGCAGTATTTGTTGTGTTGCTTCCCATGTGTTCTGTTACAAAGGGGCGTGATATTTATTTTTGAAAGGATGCTTCAGCGAAGAGGGGAGTAAATTGTTCCTCCTTTGTGTTGACTGTATCAAAGGTAATAGGCTTCAACTGCGAGGAAGTCTTATTAGAAAAGAAACTCCTTAACAGCAAGGATGACGAGAGGAAGATTATGGAGTGTTAATCACAGTATATTTTTACGAAGAGCTTGGGCGTGTATCAGTAAAGAATAACCTAAGCGTAGTTGATGCTGATTTGGGGCAGGGATATGGACTAAATGAGCTTTCAGTCTCTTGCAGCTCTATTTTTCTGCGAAAACTTGACATTGAATTGTTGTCATGTTTTGCATATCTCCTTTGGAACATTTCTAGTTCATATATTAAGATATTATATATATTATTAATATATATTCATATATTAAGATATCCGAATTGGAATTTGTCTAATCAGGAGTATATTACCTTCAGTTTGACTTTAAATAGCCATTTTCAGCATTCATCTGATGTCCACCCTAATTATGTCATGATTTCTAGGGGCTGTCCGTGTGCCCCACGATAGGGCACTATTCACAGAGAGTATTTTGAACAAAATAACAGACTGGAAAAATGTGGAGATGTTTGTATAACATGAGTAGTGGCCGGATGATGTATTCATGTGTGCAGGAGAGAGAAAACCCAGAGCTACAGGTTGGGGCACTTTCTGAGGAGAATGTAGAAAATTTGCATTTGAAAATATAGTCATAATCTGTCCTAAATTTGGTGTTTCAGATAAATGCCCTTAGCTGTAGCAATGTATCTTCCTTTTTTTTTTTTTTCTTCCCCTTCTTTTCTCTTTGTAGACTGCCTGCCTCCCAGGAAAAGCCTTTGTTTGTTTGTTTGTTTTAATTAAAAGCCTTGAATCAGCAAGAATGGAAACCAGTGTTTTAAGAGTAGTCTGTGTTTGTGTTTGTAGTTTCTTGGGCATGAACAGTGTTGGTAATACAGACATCAGCTTCCAAAAACCATCAGACTAAGCTTCTCGGTTATTCACATATTGATGTAATCTTTGACTCAGGAGCCTGAAAAAATATATTTTAACAATTTTATTTATTTTTAGAAATTCAGACAATTCTTAAAAAAGAAAAAAAAAACCACAAATACATTTTTGCTTCAATCTACTCATCAAAAACTCGAGGCCCTGAAGCTATTTTTTTTCCAACTTTTAGATTTTGTTAGATCACAGCTTCGTCCTTAACATTAACTTGTTGCAGACTGGAACCAATATTGTACCTTTATGTGACTCAGTGTCAGCTATGAATTGTTTTATCCCAATTTAGACTAAGAAAAAATTAATCATAATTTTGAAAACCAAGATTCCAAGAAATTGCTTTCGGTCAACCACAACCCTTTCTGCTTTGAACTTGAAAATATTTTTGCTTTAGAATGGCTTTAATTTGAGATAAAAAATGGGTTTGAGTTTGCAGAATGAAGGAGGCTGGGTGTTTTTGTTATACTTAAAATAAATGTGTTTTTCCCTCCAAGCAAAACAATATGTCACCTGAAAAATACAGATTGTTGAAAACTATTTAACTGACAAAAATGCAGCCAGTTTTATTGCTGACAAAGTAATCTACTATAAATTTAATGGAAACCGTTCTGTAAAATACCTGTTGAATTTATAGAGCAAAGCTGACAATTCGCTGACTTAAAAAGAACAGAACAAAGATTATGAAAAGATATTTTCCTTCTACTAAACTTTAAAGACTGAGAAAGACAAACTGTTCCTAGCACTCATGCAAACAATTCTTTCGTCAGTCCGTCATCTTTATTTAGTGCTTCTGATGCAGGCTTATGATGAGTGTTCTTTTTAGAAACTTTAGACTCTGCCTCTCGTTTTTATAGGTGACAACTCAAGAAATATAATGTACCACCGTGATATTTTATTGTTTCCTGCAGGAAGCATGTGAAGCTTGTCTATAAAAAGAAAAGAAAATGCAACGAAGGAGCAGGACAGCTTGGGAGAGTTCTTCTCAGTGATCTTTTACTTCTAAAGATTGTTCCATCTTTTGAGATAGTCGAGTAGCTGTTTGATAGCTGTTTGTCACTGGTGATGTGTTAACAGACACTCTAAAAAAGAAGCATCATAATGATTTCTCAAGTTCTAGCTGAGCAGAGTGTTTAAGGAGGTGATTGGGACATATGCACATAAATGGGCTCCAAACATACACGCAAGTGCTCAGCTGAATAGTGGCCCAAAAAAGGGAACATTCAATGTGAAAACTGAATTTTAAAGAGGTATCTCTAATAGCAAGCAATGCTCACAATTTTTATTTTCTTTGTTTTCTCTTCTGTAAAATTGACAAACCTTGCATAGTGAATCTGTTTTCTGTGCCCTCAATTCATGGAGTCTTCCTGGTGATTTTATAGCTCTTCCATTACACAAGGAGAGCAATACCCTACTCACGCTGTTCCGCTTTTATAATAAACACTAACACTTGGCAGAAATGCTTAGGAATAGTTGGTAAACATGGAACTTTTGACATAGAGGGGTTTTTTTTCTAAGTTTCATGACTCCATTTGATACTGACTCTTGCTAAAGGTCTTAATTGGCCATTCATGGAAAGAGAAAGTGCAGTGTGTTGGGCTTCTTTAGGAGGAAAAGACAAAGGCTGCAGATTTATTAACTGCAAATGTTTTGTAAGGGAGCCTAAGAAATGTGACACTTCAGATTGTCCAGAGATGGGTCTTGTGAAACATATGATAAGCTGATGGCACTCTCCTATAAACTTGTTTGTGATGAAGGGAGGCAGAGAGTTGCGGAGACATTCCCATAGATAGGTTGCTGTTTGATGAATAACTTCTGTATTTGTGGCCATGGTGGTGTGGCTGTAGAGATCTGTTTTTCACCTGAGCAGGTAAGTAGGTGGTAGAGTGCTTATTATTTTGATAGGCTTGAGGAGTTTAACCCTAGGATGGGTGATGCTCTTCAGTCACAAAGAATGACATGAAGATTGTTGGGATTTTTAAGAAAAGCGCATGAAAAGTCGATCCTAGGCTCCAGAAATTGGCCCCGTTCCTGTTCCTCTACTGAAATCATTAGGGTCTTTCCAGATAAGAAGAATCTCAAGAATAAGAAACTGGGGAAAGCCCAAGACTTGTAGGTGGCCTGCTGTTCCAGGAGCATCGTCTTTTGAATTTAACCTTCTTCTTGTGCCGTTTGTACATGTACATTTGTTTTGGTCCCCCAGTTGAGATCGAGGGTTTTTGATCAGTTGCTGTTAGATGTAAGTAAAGTTTCAACATATTAAACCATAAACCAAAGAATTTTCCTTCTAAATCAAGGACCTTATTACCCCACCTGTATTTTTATGGGTGCCAAATAGCTATTTCTTGACTTAGGTAAGAGTGTTCTCCCTTTGTACACTGTATTCTTCCACTCCATGCTGTATTTTTCCACTCCTTGTACTTTCGCACTTTTTCAGGAAGTTCACGGAGTTGTAGCTATAAATTTGCACTGCAATCTCTTGTGGAACATATGCCATACAGATCTTTTTTGGAAAGATGACACATAACAAGCACAATAAAACATGTGAAAGGCTTGGGAAGAGGAGTTTATAGCAACTTCTGTGCTTGCTTTCAGTAGTAGGAGTTGCTGTGTATTACTTCAGGCCATTGAACTGGTACGTGGTTTAGGGAAGAGATTGTCTCGGGAGCATCCCTACCCTGGCACAGGACTGCGCTGGGTCCTTGCATTTTCCTACCGTCCCTTCTTGTCCCTCTTGGCTATGGGAAATACAGGAAGCCAAATAAACTAGTTTACTTGCTTAGAATAGATAAGGGCACAGAAAAGTACTGCTTTGGAATAATAATCCAGACCTTGCTGAAATAGTTTCCTGCTAATGACATCTGGGATGTAGAAAGGATGGAAAATCTGTTGTGGAATACTTGTTTATACTTTGTGACTTACACCAAAAATGTTTTTGACTGATTTTTATTTCTAAATTCCAACTAGCTGCTGAGGATGTAGTCATCCAGGGACCTGTGTTGCACTTTATTAATGAAATATACTCTGCTGTTTCCACAGTTCTTCCAATCAGTAGGAAAAAATAAATACAGTCCAGATTTTTATTTTTTATTTTTTTAAAATAAGCTTATCTGGCCCATCTCCATGGCGGTGCATTTATCTCAGATTTGCTCTCTGCACCTCAGTGAAAGTATTGTAATTTTTAATGACACTTAAACTAAGGAAGTGCAGATACTGATAAATTAATAAAATGATGTCCACACTTAAATTCTCTCTACCGAAGGCTGGTGGCCTGTAGTTTCACATGCACTAACATGAGCTCTGCTGATTTCGATGTAAGGTTTGGATGCTGATGAAATTATTTGTCTTTTGTCTTGTCCATTTCCAGTGCTCACTAACCATGATACTGCCTCTGACGCTAAACAGACCTGTCCAAAAGAATCGGGGTGAAATAATGTAAGAGGGAGCTGCTTTCCAGCATGCTGTGTGAAGCATGGTGTGGTATTTTGTGTCAGGAATGGGACTGTGTGATACATGTTTTAGTTAGTGCATATCTAAGTGAGGGGAATCTCAGTGTGTAGATAAATTGATTGATCCAGAATTGACACAGCTGCTTCCAAAGGTTAGTATTTCAGTTGTTTTGTTATTGCTCCTCATTGGAGGTGCAGTGTTAACAGATCAGGTGAGTAATTGCCTTAATTTGCTTCAGGGCAAAATCTGTTGCAGTTTTTTCATCAATTAAAGTAAATTACTGTGAGTGGTAGCTTCAGGTTTTCCCAGGTGTACTTGCAAGGCTTTCTCTTTGTGCTCGTAGCGTAACAGGCTTTCCGCATGCATCTGGGAGTGTGATGTTTTATTCGCTTGTTTGTAGTGTGATCTTTAATCTAGAGGGATTTGCATTTCTTTTCTTCCAAACCGCCTTCTCCTTACACCAGTCAGGTAAGTTGCTGCAGAGATCAGCTGTTGGCATTTGGGAGCTTCTGCTGTGATGAGAAAAGTCTTGGAAGCAGAGGCCCTGTCCATCCCTGCCTGCTGATGCCTCCACATGCCCGGGGAGTTGCAGAGAGCAGGGAAAGGAGGGTGGTGAGCCAGTCGGAGAGAGAGGATCCCCTTTTGTCTGTCTGTCTGGTTGATCTCCGTAAATCTCTGCAGACAATGAATGTGCCTCGTTAGTATCTGCTGTTTGTAATGAGTTGAAAGAAGAGCCTGGAGTATCCAAACTTCATCCAGTATTTAGACACATTTATTTCTACTTTGCTTGGCAAGTTACTAGAGCCATTTGCTGAACCCTTCATACCTTTTATCTCTGTATAGTATATTTAGTGCTTTGTCTGCAAAAGGCGTGTCGAGAAATCAGGTTACACTCTGAGATGCCAGAAGAAGGTGTAGGTTCCTTAGCGAGCAGGGGCTGTAACCCTGGGAATTTTCCAGTTAATTGCCTCATTAACAGGCAGCTGGAAGGCAACAATGAGTATGCTCAGAGAGCAGGGCGTGGGTTTTTTTTGTCTGGTTCTGCTGAGGTGCTATAGCATATGTTGCTTTAATTTTAGTTACCTGGTATGATAAATTGCTGTTGATTGTTGCTGTTGGGACTTTTTTTTTTGATGGTGGAATGGGGCTTGAGGTACAAGAGAAGATGAGGACTGGAGAGCAGGCTGAAAATGGGAATGGTTAGTAATATCAGGCAAAGAAACCAGGACAGAAGTTAGTACTAAAGTTAATTATTAGTTTCAGTTTCCTAAATGACCACAGGCAGGTAATTTAAGGCACAGCATTTTATACTGTTGTGTAAAATACGTGCCAGAGATGCCTGAATACTTGTAGTCAAAGAGCAGAGTCCTAAATGTAATGGCTCTGACACTGGGGAGTGGTGCAGATGTGGGACAATTTGCATGGTCAAAGGTGTAAATGTAACTTATTTTTAAAAACATTTTATGAGCAAAGACAACTGACAGTGAACTTCCTTGGTTTTGGTGGGATTAGTGCCTTATCTGTTGCTGGGAATACCTTCTCTTTTTTTGCAGTGTTGTCACCAGCTTTACAAACAAAATAGTAGTATTTGTGGCAAACATATCTGTTTTGATGGGAGAATGAAAACGATTGGCACCTGAGAATTGGAAAGTTTTTATAAGTTATCATTTACCTTAAAGAGCAAATCAAAGCTCTGATTATTTTCAGTCATTTTTAAATTATTGTCAGCAGTGGGCAGTGACCATAAAAATAAAAAGATTTATTACAGCTCTTGTCTGAGAGGGAAATTGGCATGCTTGTTTTAGGGGAAAAGAGAAGTATCAATTACGGAAAGTGAAAGCTTTTCTAATTATTTTCTCATGCTTTGTAAAGAACAGCTTTCTTTTCTTCCCACTTCTACCCATGTAACTCGGCTCCTTTCATTTTAGTTCTGCTTCATAAACGCTAGAATCAAACAACTCAAGTGCAAGGGAAAACCTTTTATATCAAGTTCTGTTTCATACAGTGATAGTTATGGCATAGCAAAATGCCAGGTGCAGAAGCAGCCCTGTAACCCTAAAATGTCATCTAATGTAGTGCTTTGACAGCGTGGAGTTTGTCTGGACTCTGGTCCAAACCAGGAGCGTTTTAGTGTGTGTCTGCTACCTGATTTCTTGGAGGTCACCAGAACTTAACATTACAGACTTGGTTAAGGTTAAAGTACTTAAAACTGGACGTAAATGTGGGTTTCTGCGTTGTCTTGTTTTTCCACGGAGCTATGAAGGGACGCCTTTCATCAGTAATTTACAGATCGCAAGTAGTTAAGTTGTATATGAGGTCTCCATCCTTGGAGATTTTCAAACCTTGATGGGACAAGGCCCTGAGCAACCTGTTCCAATGTTGAAGTTAGCCCTGCTTTGAGCGAGAGGTCAGACTAGAGACTTCCAGAGGGCTCTTCCAACCTAAGTGTTTCTGTGATTTCGTGTGGCTAATTGGCTATCTTTTTAATTAATAAAATTATCACGGAAATCACAAAGATTTAGCAATGTGTGTGTGTCTCTAAATCCCATTGAACTCAGACAGTGAATATTCATTCAAAAGAGAGTCATTATTCCTAGTATGTTATGAACTGGGTTTATAACAAATGTCCAGATGTGTACGAAGCCAACTGATAGAAAGGAAGAAAGTTTTATTCTTGTTTTCCAGTGAGTGATGAGATGTTGAAGAAGTATTTACAACTTAGCCTGTTTAACAGAGTTACAGCTTTATAGTTCACAAAACTGAAGGCTTCTATTATAGATGTCACTGCTGCTGTTTGTTACAGCAGCAAAACCATGCTGGCTAATTTGCTGGCACTTAAAATAAGACAAACTTTAAATTCGTTCCATTAACAGATGAGTTCTAGAGAAAGTGTGTGCTCATTCATGATGACAGAGTCTTGATTATTGACAGCACTAGTCTTTCTTTGAATTCTGCAATCCAGATTTTGGTGAGAGTGATGTCCTGGTTTTGGCTGGGATAGAGTTGATTTTCTCCCTAGTAGCTGGCATAGTGCTGTGTTTTGGATTTAGGATGAGAATAATGTTGATACCACCCTGATGTTTTAGTTGTTGCTGAGTAGTGCTTACGCCAGTCAAGGGCTTTTCAGCTCCCCCTGCTCTGCCTGGTACACAAGAAGCTGGGAGGGGGCACAGCCAGGGGGGCTGACCCAGCCTGGCCCAAGGGCTATCCCATACCCTATGGCGTCATTCCCAGTACAGAAACTGGGGGGAGCTGGCCATGGGGTGGTGACCGCAGCTCGGGGACAGGCTGGGCATCGGTCAATGGGTGGTGAGCAACTGCATTGCGCTTCACTTGTTTTGTACATTCTTTTATCATTATTATTATTCTTTTCTCTTCCTCTGCTGTCCTGTTACACTGCCTTTATCTCAGCCCATGGGTTTTACTTTTTTTTCTGATTCCCTTTCTCTTTTTTCCGATCCTGCTGCGGGGGGGGACGGTGAGCGAGCAGCTGTGTGGTGCTTAGTTGCCAGCTGGGGTTAAACCACGACAAGAGTTCTGTTATAGATGTCACTGCTGCTGTTTGTTATAGCAGCAAAACCATGTTAGCTAATTTGCTGGCACCTAAAATAAGACAAATTTTTAATTAGTTCCATTAACAGATGAGTTCTAGAGAAAGCATGTGCTCATTCATGATGACAGACTCTTGATTATTGACAGCACTAGTCTTTCTTTGAATTGTGCAATCCAGATTTTGGCAAGGACGGGAAATTATCCACATAACCTATGTGAATTCTTCTATATTTTTCAGGATCCATGGGTGTGTGGTTTGGAAGCTGCTTCTGAGTATAGCCGTAATCAGGAACAGGACATCGAGCATTTCAAAGCTCCAGGTGACGAAAGATTCCAAACTGACAAACACACACAAGCCGTCAGGACTAAGGAGCTTTTAGAGTCAAGCTTACGACAAGCTGTGCCATTGTCCAGAGCTGATCCTTCCGACTGTTGCCTGCTGAAGGATATGCAGTTTAAATCTTTGAGTGCCGTTCAAACACCTATCTGCAACCAACATCACACAGTTGCAACTAGTCATTCTGATGCCCTTGTTGAACTTCATCCGCCATTGCAGAAGGAGTGGGGCTCATGTGCAGTAAGCTCTGCACCTGCTTCCGATATACAAACCAAAGTCCATTTACCTGCTCAGAAGAAGCTGTTTATGGAAAACTGTTCTGAAGATATGGCCAAGCAAATTACTTCTATCACCTTTTCATCCCGAAAACGTTTGCAGTCACCATTGACTTCCACGGCACTCGGCAGTAGTCTTGATGGGATAACGCCTTTGGAGGTTGACTCTGCTAGCGCGGAGGAACAGAGCCATGACAGACAACAGTGGGAAAGATCTAAGATTTGTCCTCCTTCAAGTCCAATGCTTGCTGGCTCAGTATCTAATGAGATCGCTTATACTGCTGAGAAAGACAGGTTTCATCACGTCTCTGCTGACAGTAACAGAGTTGGAACTTATCAAGAAACAGACTGTTTGTCAGATCAGGATTCCGTAAGCATCCATGCTGATAAAAGACAGACCCTTAGTGCAAAAAATTCTGATGTTCTGCCTCAAGATGTGACTGAATTGGGCAGGCACAGTGCCAGACTCGTGGGGCTTGACTGCGATGTAAGATTCAGTCAAGAAATGAATAGATTTAATGAACCCCATTCTATAAGCTCTTACCAGCAGGAGAAAAGCAGCCCACCTGGCCGCATCCAGTTGTATGAGAGCTTAGAAGGTTCAGGTCCAGCTGTACAAACTGATTTGCCGAAGGGCCATGTTAAGTTGTTGACAGAAGAGAAGAAAAGTCCTTCTGATGGAGTACCTCTCATTCAGAAAGAGGCTGCGAGAGAGCGAATTGATACGTCTCACCATTCATCTACAGATGGGATTTTATCCACCACGTCTGTGTCTCCTTCATCACCAACTAAGAAAGTGCTGTCTTGTGTCCACATAACTCTTTCCTCAAAGTGTAATAACTCGGAGCTGCGTGGTGACCTGAGTACTGAAAATGAGACGAGATCGTGGGATAAACCTGAAGTTAATACTCAACCAGTGTCTTTAAAAACTCCAGAAACTGTAATAGAGGCTGTTTCTAAATTACCAGCTGCTGACCTTATTCCAGAAGACCAAAGATATTCATCTTTCCCGATGCCAGTGTCTTCAGCAGATCCCTGCCTGGTGCTTTCCTCTGTTACAAGCACAGCAGGGCCAGAGCTGCCTCTGCCAAGCAGTGAGAGACCACAAGTCACTGTTCTGGGTGCAGGGGGACGTAGCCTGAAGAATATCTTCAACTCCGTAGTTCCTGCAAAAACTGGGAAGAGTACTTCTGATGCTTCCACTCAGATAACAACAGAAAGTCCTGAAAAAACAACCTTTTCTGCAGAAATTTATGTTAATTCACAGGACAGTGATAATGCTGTCCACCAGTCGTCTCTCCAGAAAGCACATGAACTTCCCAACAATACACCTTCATCTCTTAACAAGATTTCCTCTTTCCCAAGGCAGGGTGGTGAGCAAATTAGTGTCTTATATGTATATTTAGACTTTAATCTGTTCAAGTTTGAGATATTTATAGGTATTAAAAACCAAAACCAAACCCAGCTTTTTTTGTGGAAGTAACATTCTTGAGATAATTTTGATATTTGAAGTTGCTCATATGGGAAAACAACCAACCCTTAAACTTGGGCTTTGCAGTCTTGTGGGTAGGGAGTTTTATCAAGAGTTGTGATTCAGTTCAGGTTTATCTGGAACTGAACTTGTTGGGTACAAGTCTGGTTCAAGAAAATTTTCTGACATTTGTTTCTAGTTGATTTGATTTGGTTCACTGCTTAGAGTTTATCAAGAGATATATCTGATTACTGATTTACTCTCTAGTCCAAGTAGTACAAAGACTAAGAGGAGAGTATGCACATCCTTATTTTCAATAGAACGAAATGGAAAATGTGGAGGGCTTTTAAATCTGTTGACGGAGGGATGTGGATGTTGCGCAGTGGTTTCCCACAGTGGTGTTTTATACTGCTGAGGTGTGTAGGCTTGTGTAGTTTTCATGATTTTTCCTGAGCTCCAGGCTTTGTATCTCTGTTCTCAAGGTCTTTAAACTAGTGTGAGTTGAGACAGCAGATTCTTTCATTATATCCGAGTGCAAAAAATATTTCAGCTATCCGGTCACCTCTTCTCTTTGCTATTAGAAGTCAGCTAATGTTCTGGTCCAAACGTTTGCTGGAGTTCTCTTACGGCAGCATACTGTTTTTATTGACTTGAGAGACAGATACCTGTGCTCATTTAAAATTATTTCATTAAACATGGATCAACGGGGAGCTATGTGGGCATGTGAGTTATTTTTTTTTAAGTCAGTATTTGTCACCCTAGTCACAAATTTAATATTGAATGGGGGTAAGCAAGCTGGTTTTTTTGGCTAAGCGACAGTCAACCTTCTAACCATTGGGTGGGTATTAATTAAATTAAATTAATTAAATAATTAATACTTGCAGTTTATTTTGCTAAAGAATAAAGGGTATTTCTCCAGATTTACCACAGCGAACATCTTCAGCAGTCTCCTTGGGTCCTGATTTGTTGCTTTTATCTTCAGTTGCACTAAGGGATTAAAGCCTGACTTCTGTTAATTGCTTTGCCTTCCATCCCCACAGATCAGCCCTTATTGCTGCCGTATAAACCTTCTGGAAGTACCGGGATGTATTATGTTCCTTATCTAAAGGCGGGATCCAAAATGTCTCCAGTTGAGTCAGAAACCAGTGTTGAGAGCTCTCACTCAGGTACTTATTTATCTTAGGTCTTGCAAATGTAAAATGATGGTTGTAGTTCACTGATCAAAATACATCTGTTTCATATGCAGAATTGTCTCAGTTGGGCTCAGAACTCTTCTGTCCTACCAGTTTAGAGTAAGTGCATTGATTTTAATAGAAAAATGTCTTTGTTCATGTTCACACCACTTTATAACACAAAGATGGATGAGTCCTGACTGAAGGCTATGGTTTCAATTTCTTTGATGAAAGGGATGTTAGTACTCCGTTCTGGCAGTGAAAAGGAACAAGACTCAATGTTTTACAGCTTGATAATTTACTTTCCTCTGGGAATTACTGTTCAGTTTGGACTCTTTCATGTCTCTGCCAGTTCTCCTTCTTTTTAGTTCCTCTTATTTATGTACATTTTCCCCCTTTTTTATTAATTTGGTGTGTGTGCATTCTGAAGTATCTGCATAATACAACACGCATTGCAGATAATAGCTTTCTCAGTACTGAATTTCTTTCTTCCATGTTAGGGGATTCCAGTGCAGAAAGCCTTTCTATAAACAATGTAATTCGTAACTGTGGTTTAAAATATATATTCACCTCTTCCCCACATCCTCCCATCTTCCAGTAAAAAACACTTCTCATTTACTGGGGGAAAGGATGCGCTGTGATTCATCAACTTCTTTTGCTTTCCCTGCTGTTATTTTTCAGTTCTCTCCTATACGTAAAGAACACATCAGTTAAGCATTGTAGGTCTTATTTGCAGGTTGTTTTCAGTCAGAGCTTTTTGACATCCCAAGTTATTTGTAGATAAAACTAACATTACAGAGATGTCCAGTTCCTGACAGATGTGCCCCAGGGGAGTAGGTTGATAACAACAGTGACAGTAAGTGCACAGATCAGTCATAGCCACAAATTCTGCTTGTAATTGTTTACTCATGCCTCTGATCATCACCTTTCTCCAGTCTGTCTGTTGTAATGTGGTCAAACTGAGAGAAACAAATGTGATGCGAGTCTGTTGTTTTGCAGAAACTATGATGCTAGATATAAAAATTCAATATGCATAGGAGGCAGTGCAAGGTTCTAGAAAATGTACAGCAGAATTAAAAAATAAATTTTGTTTTTTAAACTCCTTGCTGCGGCTCGGATTCTTAGCTCACGAGTAGTAGCTGAAGGAAATTGAGTTGAGTAAGTCCGCTGACTGTAACCAGGTGGTGTTGACAAGGACGATAAATCAGTTAGGGGACATTTTAGGTTTCTAACATGAGGAGATGCTGATGTGATAGTAAGAGAGCTCTGCTGCTGTTGTCTTGAATTCTTGTTTAGAAGTTATACAGACCTATTCTAGCCTTCCAGTTTTTCTCCATTGCTACTCTGAGCTCGGAAAATAGATATTTACATCAGTCAGTGAAAATGTCTGGAATTTTAATGCGAGCAGGAGGGAGCCTGGACATTCCAAGTCCTGTGTCTGGCTTCCTAGCAGGCTTCTCTAATGCTCATTTTCTTGTCTTCTTCCCTGCTCATTAGTAGAATAGGTAAAATTTATCTGCCTCTCAGGGAAGAACCTTGTCACCAAAAATCATGGAAAACAACATGGCACAACACCTACTGCTGCTGTATTAGCCCCTGGAGCTGCTCACTAGGGGTCATGATTGCTGGTTGGTGAATATACTGGTACTAATACTTGGACAATAGGCTTTCTTTCAGACATTGTCTTTGTTGTGAAATTTCTGTATCTATTTTTCCTGCTTCCTCTTTTTACTCATAGTTACTGCTTGCTTTCTCTGCAGGGTCAAATGATGCTCTTCCTCCCAGGTTTCCAGCAAACGTGCTTGGTTTAAGGGATGATAATCCTCCGGACAGTATGGCTATCAAGCATAAAGAAGGAATCTACAGTAAGAGGGCCAAGCCCAAGCTAGCCTGGGCTGAGGAGCAAATGATACCACTGGAAGCTTCCGCAGGTAGTTAAAGCGTGTGTTTAATTTTACATGTGTTTTCACATGTAGCAAGAAAGTAGAGCAAAAGAATTATGTTTCAGGATCCATGATTTCTGGTCTCATGATATTGCTGATAGTCTGCCTGAAGATGCTGAATTTGACTCATTTTTCTCTTCCCTATCTTTCTGCTTCTCCCTGTCTGCCCAAATACTTGGACATTAGTATTTGATAGCATTCCAGTGGCCCCAGTGCTTATCGGAGCCTTCGTAAGATTTTTTGGGGGTTTGGTGAGGTCTGGGTTTTTTTGGGTTTTGCGCTGTTTTTTATTTTTTAAGGCACTCTTAAGTTTATGAAGTGCAAAGTCGTCTTTAAGTGTAGAAAGGCTGCCCGTGTAGAAAATGACAGAAATTCCCTGGTAAATAAAAGCAGATGGGATGGCTCTGTATATTGGGTTGGGGTTGTGTTCCTGCCTACAAATACACTGATGCCTTGTGATGTCATGTAAAGTATCTTTGTAATGTTGGTATTTAACTGAATTTTAATTTGATTTGACTGATGTATCTTTCTTCCTCCCCTCCATTAACCTTGTTGGATGGTATTCCTGAGGGATGAAGGTCAGGGTTTACTACTATAGTAGCCTACTTTAAGGCTTTATTTGTTGAGAATGCTGGCAAAATGAAATTATGCTGTGCTAACTGATGATTTTGACACTGTATCTCATGACAGTAGCTAAAATTAGACCTGACGGACACTCCTTTTGTACAAAACCTCATTCTGTGATTTTGCGTGGCTGATAAACTTCCTCGAGTCTGAGTACGGATGAAGATTTTTGTTGCATTTGAGAACTGCAGTTTGTTCCTGCACAGAAGTAACTGTACACAGAAGATTGCTGAGTGGTTGCCGTCTCTCCTGAATGCAGCTATTAATTCCTCAGGGAAGCTGTTTATTGCACAGTACAGTATTTTGCTACATGTGCTATATTAAACAAAGAGTGAGCAAGTTGCAAGGAGGTAATATAATCGTGGCTATTAATGAGGGACGGGACCCGAAACATATGAACAGCGTAATGGATTCTGAATTAGAGAGTTCCTGCTCTCTTCTAGGCAGTCACATACATAGGGGTTTTGGGAGCCCGTTTATTTTTCTTAGTATCATGTAAACTTGTTATATGAAGACATTTAACAAAACAGATTTTTATGGAGTACCTCAGTGTGATTATTGTTGTCCTTTTTAAGCAGGCAGCTCAATAGGCCTGGGGTAAGGTCACCCCACAGAGCTGCACTGATGTATTGATAGGGATTCCTTCTGATTATTTTAATTCTTCAATTTAGAAGGGGTTTTCTTTGAAGCTTTTCTCTTCAGCATGGAGAGATTTTGGTATTTCCAGAAGATAATTTTTATTTCCAGAATATAATTTAAAATGACTGCATAAGACACACTTGTCCTGGTTTCAGCTGGGATAGAGTTGATTTTTTCTTCCTAGCAGCTGGTATAGTGCTGTGTTTTGGATTTAGGATGAGAATACTGTTGATAACACACTGATGGTTTAGTTGTTGCTCAGCAGTGCTTACACCAGTCAACGGCTTTTCAGCTCCCCCTGCTCTGCCCGGTGCACAAGAAGCTGGGAGGGGGCACAGCCAGGGGGGCTGACCCAGCCTGGCCCAAGGGCTATCCCATACCCTATGATGTCATGCCCAGTATAGAAACTGGGGGAGTTGGCCTTGGGGTGGTGACCGCTGCTTGGGGACGGGCTGGGCATCGGTCAGTGGGTGGTGAGCAATTGTATCGTGTATCACGTGCTTTGTATATTATTATTGTATTTATTATTATTATTATTACTACTACTACCACTACTACTACTACTATTCTATTTCATTTTACTTCAATTATTAAACTGTTCTTGTCTCAACCCACGAGTTTTCTGACTTTCACCCTTCCAATTCTCTCCCCCATCCCACTGGGGTGGGGGGAGCGAGCGAGCGGCTGGGTGGTGCTTAGTTGCTGGCTGGGGTTAAACCACGACAACACTGAACTTCATTGTTTTATGTTCATTTTACTTTTCCGGTAAGTGTACAAAGGACCGATTGTTGAATTAGTGCAATGATAAAGACAATGTTGTCTTAACCTGGTTTTTCTAATGGAAAAAATAATTCCCCGTGAGCATTTATAAAATACAAGGATATGGAAACAAGTGGAGTAAGATAGAAAAATGCTTTTCTTCATTCGCTGTGGGTAACCGTGTTGGAGCAGAGATCAGTGGATACCTGTCTGTCTGAATAGCCTGGATACAAATGAAAGGGGAACGCAGGTGTTAAATAAAATTGTCTAATAATATTTTTCTGTAGCTGTGATGGTCTAAAGACACAGGCGAGAAAAGAACTGTAAGTAGAAATAATCTTTTGTTAAACCAGCCAGTACAGTTGGAAATTTAAGCAAGCTTTCTGAAGAGACTTGCATGTCTAAAATCTTCTCTGACTTCTTCAACTATATTTTTGGATGGTCTAATAAAAGATTACCTCTACCCACAGAGCTTGTCTAGAGGTTAAAATTATGCAAGTTATGTTTTTTTTTAAAAAAAAGTTTCTCTATATAAACTTATTTTTGTTTTTTGCCTGTTTGCATTCCTTCCATTTTGTTGGTAACTTTGTAAAAATACAGAAATAGCAAAAATTCTGCATAGTATTCCCAAGCCTGATCTCATTTGTTAGGAGGATGTGGAGGAATCCTCTTACATGAGTATATAAACATTGACCTTGTATGGAAAGACAAATTCCTCCAATTTCAGAGTTCATGAGACTGGGTCTGGTTATGCTATTCATGATCTTGACATTACACTGAAGTGTCTCTGTGTTGGGAAGGGAAGAGATGTATAAAATGGAAGGAAAACAAGTCACTAAATAAAAGTAAGGTTTATGAGGCAGTGTGAACAGTATGAATTCACGCAACCGTAACCCTTCCTGAGCTTATCTTGCATCGCTTTTTCCCACGTGGAACTGAGCTTTTATAAAACACAGCTTGTGATTCTTGATGAGGTAGGAAGGTGTTTTCCTCCTGGGGTAGGCTGTGGGACTTGCCGCCCTTTTGCTGCATCAGTGGCACAGCTTGCTCAAACGAAGAAAGGAAGATCTGGTTTCCAGTTCTGTTTTCATCAGTAGATCACAATCACGGAAACAAAACTGTTTAAACCAAGGCAACAAAAATACAAACAAAAAACCAAACTTGGGAGGAATGTTGGAGAGCTAGAGAAAAACTAGTACGAGTGTGAGTCCTGCCATGAATGGAGCTTGATATGCATTTGCTGACAGCTCCCCATTACCTAGTCACTGGTGTCACCATTAGTAAATGGACTGTTCTTCTTTTTTATTGACTTTTTTCTTTATATTAAAGCTATTACTACTCCATAAGGCATCTTTAAATGACATACATGGCTAAAATGGCATGGAGTATCTTGCAGTAAGCATAGGAACTTGGGAAATCCTTCTGGCACCAGCATCTATAATTCCTACATTCTGCCTTCATGGATCATTATATAATTCAGTCCATTATACAAAGAACATAACATGAAACACTTTTTTTTTTTTTTTTTACAGTATATTACAAACGGCTTTAAAATTATTTTGGAGTATATTCCTGCTAGCACATGCTGCGCGCATACTTAATGTATGTCAATTACGAATGAGTTTATAATTGGATTTCTACATATAGTCCTTCGTAATTTCAGAGAGTAGCATGTTCTGGGGGGATTTCGCTGCTGCTTTGAACTAAAATGTGTCATCTGAGCTTGAAAGCAAAGCAGGGCTAGATCTTGGTGTGCTCTCAGACGGTTCGAGGAGCTGTACAGGAAGCGGTATTGGTTGTTTTATATATAGTGCTGCTCGAGATAGTTAAGAGATTATGTTCAAATATAGCCTTAGGGGATGTTTGTACTCCCTGGGCATTTGTCTGAGAAGAGGCAAAATGAGTTGTGGCTGCCTGGCATGAGTTTCCATAAATATAAATAAAGACTCAGTCCAAATTTTGGTCTGGGTAATTACCTGTGGTGTGTCTAGCTTCCTCCTTCAGATTCAGTTAGGTATAGTATTCTCTTGGATTCCCTGTTGCAAATGATAGAAAATATTATTTATGTACTTTTACTAATGCTGAAACTTCATGTCTAAGTTTGTTGCATTTTTGGAATGGATACAATGATTCCTGCTATTAATTCTTTGAAGTGATTGGAAAGTGTTAGGATGAAAATCATCCTGTTTAAGTTTTGCTGTTTGCTACTTGCTTCCCTGTAAAAAACCAAAAATTTAAAGTGTTTTCTTCTCTTCTAGAACGCAGAGATCATTCGAAGTCTGTAAAAACCACTCATTCGGTCTTCAAATCTGCACAGTTCTACCTTCATCATCCAATGCCCATGTGCGAGAGCTACTTCCTATCTAACAGTGAGGTGTCAGAAGACAGTTCTGGTGTTGGACATGCCAGACCTTCCTCAAGCGCTGTCTTGCAGAATCAGAAAAAAGCACATCGGCGTCAACGTGTTTTCTCTGTTCATCATAAAAAAGGTGGTGAAAATGAATTCTTTCCACTCACTGCAGAAGCAGATTACAGCAAGAATGAGGATCTAAATGTTAGCACATCTTTGGGGAACGAAACGTCCGGGAAGGAGCTACTTGAACGTGTCAGAAGAGAAGCAGAACAAAAGGCAGCTAGAAATTATCCTTTGCCGTGTGGCCAAACAACTCGCCTCACTGACACTGTGGAGAGAGACATACCACTGAGACACAGAACCCACTCCAGCAGTAGCTTAGATGAACTCTGGATTAAGTTTTTGGAGTGCCAGAAGAGACACCAGCACCATGATTTTAGGCGTAACGGTGAGCTGTCCCTTGTTGAACGCCTCGATCGATTGGCCAGGGTCCTTCAGAATCCCATTAAGCATACACTAATACCAACAAAATCTGAAAAGAATGTTTCTGAAAAAAAAATTAAGGGAAGAGAGCAGAAGAAAATAAGACTGCCAGAAAAGAGCATGTCTGAAAGTACCTTAGAGCTGAATGCAACACATGTTGAAGAAAGACCACGTATTACCCACGACAGAAATAGCCTTGTTGAGCTCAGGCAAAATAGGTCAGGAGAGAAAATTATCTACAATATGAATAAAATTTTGGAGCACCAGCAGTACTTGGAAGCTCCTAGTGACACTTCCTCAGAGACAAGGCTTAGTAGAGATCATGGCACCACGATCAGTTCCACCACCTCAGAATCGGATGCGGTGACCCAAACAGAGATGGAAACTGCTACTCAGACTGAGGTGAGCAGTTCCATTTCCACCATTGACACTGCCAGGCTGATCCGGGCTTTTGGGCATGAAAGAGTGCAGGTGTCACCAAGACTTTCCCAGCTTTATTGTACCATCAACCAGCAGAAAAGTCGCTCTGAAAAGTGGGACAAGGGAAGTGGCAAAGCAGTGGGTGTAGAATATCCGGAGGTGACTTCTGAGAGACACAGAAAAAGGAAAGAGATCCAGGTATGTGGTCAGTTAGACCAAAAGACAATTTTAACTCATCTTTACAGGAACTCTTAAACTGCTGTACAGTAGTCGAATTTGTTATTCGGAGAATCATTTAAAATTTCCCAGAGAGTGCTGTCTATATGGCAGGCTTCTGTCTTTGATCTAAGCAGCTCAAACAAGTCTCTCTGCCTTTCCAGCAATAAGGACGAGATCAAAATATCTTAAAACATCAATTGTGCTTTCTTTCCGTTTGTTCTTATTTGTCTTTTTTCTCTTCCATTATTTGTCTTGGGAAGCAAGATCCTGCTGTATCTGATTTCTAGTTACCTGCAGGTTCTGTGCTTTAGCAATCCTGAAGAGGGTGGTGGTAAGTTGAGGTTGTAGATTTTGACTGCATATTGCTACCTGAATATCTCTGGGCAACGATAAATACCATTTCGTAACAATTGGAATTATTATTTGACTTTTCTTACTGTGTGTCTATTTTAAATGTTGGAATTATTTTGTCTTGTTGAGTGTTGGTTGTAAGCTTCTTCAATTTCTGTATTTGGCAATTTAGGCTATTCTATTAAAAGACCAAGTCTTGGCCCTAAGGATTCTAGGTGAAAAGTCTGGAGTAAAGCTGTTTTAAAGTGGAGAAAATCTTTCTGATTACTTCAGTTGAATTTGGCCATTGCCCTTTGGAGGAGAAATGAAAATTAATTTCTTGAAAGGGGGCCTTGGCACGGATTTGGTGATTAGAGTAAGAAATTACAGAATTTTGGAGTTCTGTAATATACATTCGTGCTGAGAAGTACAGGAACAAGTGAGAAATATTTCTGCCCTTTTTTTATCGTATTACCAGAAGAAAGTGGTAGTGTCATCATTACTAATAGATTTCATCGAAATGAGTTAGGTTGTTTTTTTATTGAAACAACTCAAACTCAGTCTGTGTGTCGAGTAAGCTAATGAATGCGCGTGTGGGGGAGAAACAGCCTTTTTCAAGACTAAGAATGGTTTAAAAATATTTTTATTAATATTTTTATTTATAATACTTATTTAAAGGTAAGATAAAATTGTCATAAACTTTGCAACATTAGGACTATTAATCAGAACACTGACCATCTAACAATAAAGTTAGTATCCAACATTTCTTGCATGGTTGTAGTGTTTAGGAGATGATTTTATTCCATTTTCCATTCATAAGACTGATCTTTCAATGTCTATTTGGACCTTAAAATCAACATCTAGTCTTTTGCCTGTTAAAATCACCCGTGAGATAACTGATTGCAGTAATACTTATGTGAGAATAAAGGCTCGCTGTTCCCGGTGCTTGATGTTGCATTGAACCCATATGGCTTTAGAAAGTAGTGTCTTTTATCTGCTGATGTGGTGTTCTTTTTAAAAATACATGTAGAGAGACACATGACCCACCTCAAATAAGGAGCGAGAGAAAATTGATGGCAAAATGGCAAACTTAATTTAAAATCCACATTATGGTAATTTCTGTGATGCTTGGCTGAACAGAAATCAAGATTTATTATTATTTTTTTAGTTGCAAGTATCTGTGGTTCAGAGACAGATATTTATTTATAGCAGGAGCCCACTCCTAGAGAGACTACTGTGCAAATCTTTCAGGCGAGTGCTGCATTTTGTAGCTCAGTTTTTTATGAGAGCCTATTGTCAGCTCTGCTTCCAGAAAACTTGGTTACAGCTTTTTTTTATTTATAGATGCCGAACCCATCCCAGAAGGTTTTTATCTATTCCAGTGTCTGTTATTTCTAAAGTACTCTTCAAGCTGCCATCTGGTAGCAGGTACAAAGCTAAAGGTTGCGCTATTCAACTGCTGAAGGGCTTTGAAAGCGCTGCACTGAATATTCTAGTCCAAATAGGAATATGCATGTCAATATTCAGCATTGAATGGCTGCTTATGTTTATTTCTGCGGGCCGATATGCATGTGCATGCAAATGGGTTATCTTGGTTTTTTTCCTTACTTTATACTCCCTTCCCTTTTGCTGAGCACATATTCAAATTTGCTTCTGTTCTCTGAAAGAAGATACATATCTACTACATCTGTGTAGCACACTCTACTAGAGCTGAAACAGCTTTATGAAACTAAAAAACAGCTCTTGCCAGTATGCATGAGAGTAAAAATTGCCTCCTTTTAATGTGGAAATGAAATTATGTTTTGCATTGAAGTGGTGATAGCAGAGGTTCAATAAAAAGGTAATAAAAAAAGCCTCTGTTCATTTGCATCGTGGCTAGCGTTATGAGTTACTAATAGGATACTAATTGCTATGAACAAGGAAAAAAAAAATCTTTCATAATTAAAAATTAAATTCAGCAGAGTTGCAGAGATTGGGCTGTGCCACACTGTTGGATTTGAAGCCTGGGGAAGCACTGTCAGTTAATTGCTGTTAATAAAGCACTAACCCTCTCTATATTTTATATAACCAGAAAGCTTGTGGACTAGATGCAGTGCACTTACAGAGTATATTCATTTTTTAAAAGGCTGTAAAGTTGTAACATGTCATAACATTTAAATTAATGCCGTGTATCGAAGTTGTGCTGCTTACATCCCTGCAGCTGGAGCTTCTGTTTGTGTGAATGGTGAAGATGTGAAACTGGAGTTTTGCCTAAGCCATGCTCTTGCCACGTGTCTTCTATTTCTTGTTTTGATTGAGTTTAATGTTCTTCACCTGGAGAACTTCATGTAAGGAGGATCACAGGGTGAGAGGACTTCCCGTGTTTTGAAAGGACTTTGCTCTTTCATGCTCATGGTACAGAACTGCAGTTCCTTGTGAATTTACAAAGCAACATCTTAATCTTTCAAGACAGTTTGTCCCTCCAGCAAACCCAGCAACCTTTGAAGGCTTTTGGTTTGAGAGGGTAGGAATATCGGATTCGGTTTAGATGTGTATTCTCCCTCTTTCCAGAGCAGAAATATTTCACACTTTGCAGTCTCTCATGAAGGTACAGCCAACAAATGATCTTGCCGCAGCAAAGGTTTTTTGTAAGTCTGTCTTGACAGGCCACATTGTCCCATGAACTTTGGACAAATGGGTTGGAGGATGATCAGCACCGTACGGATTCTGATCACAGGCAAGCTCTTGCCTACAGAAATAATGCGCTTTTCTTACTATAATGGGATGCTGAAAGTGCATTGGTGCATGAGGATAAAGTCAAGGCTGGCTGTTGTGTGGCATAGCAGTAAGAGACGCTGATCAGCCCGTGATAAACATCTAAATAACAATAGGATCGAGGTGCAACAAGTAAAGAATGATGTCTATAACTTCTTTGCTGTGTAAAACCTGCTTTCTGTTCATTTCAGTTAGTATTTCAGGAATTTCTGTTCTCTTGCATGTTTTTTTCTAGAATGCAATCTCACTTTCATCTGATTCAGCTTCTGCAAGCAGCAGTTCTTGGGGGCCAAGCTCTGCTCTTAGTAACAAGCGACGGACACGGATGCTAAACAAAGCGATCCAGGCAGGTGAGTTGTTGAATTCCAGACTCGTCTTCTGTGTTTGCTTCTGCCTTCCATCTCTTTGGAAACCGTTCTCCAAAGTCTGTTGCGTGTTTTTGGTGATGGGTATGTACAAGCAGCATTCTTCAAATTCACTTGAAATGTTTTTAGAGAAAGATGTTATGTTCTAATTAAAATGAGCCATTTTATTTCCTTTCTCGGTCTGCTTTAGTAGCCAGGTTTCTCACTTACTTATAAGTTAGTTAACCTAAGCTTCTGATCCATTTCAGTAGCAAAGGTGGATGAACTGTATTTTTTTATATATTGTTTTCTCCACAAGACATCTGTTACTCACAGAATGTATTTTGTAGGCATATGCTATTTCAGAAGGCAACTGCAGTGTTTCATATTCTTCTTGGTAATATTTTGGATGTTATATTCTATTTAAAACATAAGCTGGTCCTGGACTGGTGCAGTTCTGCATTTGGGTTTTTCTGGTGGCAATTATCAGTTTCTTCATTGCTTTCATTTACACACCAACTTCCCATCATCAGATTGAGTAACGACTTTGTTTTATTCATCAGACATATCAATTATTTATTTATTACTGGTTTTTTTTCATGTGCGAGTGGATTGAATCAGAAAAGTACTTTCATGGCTTGTTTTCAAGATTACGTTACGACTTTTTGAATGTTAGTTGCCACCTTCCACTTTATACATTTCTGTTAAATATTTGCGGTGGTGTTTCTGTTAAATATTTGTAGTGCTGTGGGCAAACCAATCTTCTGTAGCTAAAACATAGTTTTGGATGGGACGCACTGGGTAAACTAACAGGTGCAGAAAAGCCTGTAGTTCCATTGTGCAAAATGTAAAGCTGTATGTTGACCTGCCATTGTGTCTTTAGGCAGCAGATTTGAAGTTGACTCTTCAGAGAGTCAACTCAAGTCCCCAGCAAGGGGCATAGTTGGTTCAAGTTTAATTCCCACCCCCCATATATATATATATATATATATATATATATTTATATATATATATGCTTGTTTTCCTTGGGATATTTGGTTTACACTACTTTAATTTTACTCAGATTATCATATAGTAACAATCCTGAGTCACTGTAAACTCTCCTAGCACTGAATGTGGGAATATAAAAGATTTTTGCCTTTTGAAGATGGGATAAAGAAAGTGATCCTTCATCTTCAAAGTAAAAATTGAGGGTTGCCCCCTGAACTACGCATGTCACACGTGCTGGTGTTGAAGTACTTCCAGCTGCTCTGGAATAAGATGTTACTGCTTCATTTTCAACTACAGGAGACCTGGAGATTGTGAACAGCGCAACTAAGAAAAACACTCGAGATGTTGGTGTGACTTTTCCTACCCCAAGATCGAGCCAGCCAAATCAACGGCCACAGGAACCCTGGCATTGCGTTGAGGGTATTTTTGGAGAGTCAGATGGTATGGTCACAGATCATCAGGCAGCAGGAAGCAAGGGTAAGCAGAAGGGACAGCCAGGCAATTTTTTCGTGGAGAAAAGGACGAAAAGGAGCAGGCTGCATTTACCACAAGGTCAGTCCAAAATACGCTTTCTCTGCAGACCAGAAAAGCTGTACATCTCAACAGCAACCAGCAAAATACGTGAGGAGGATTAGCTAGGACACAGAGTAGTCTGCCACTAGCACAGTCAGTTCTTATTCTGTTTTTAATCAAGGGATTTTAAACAAAACCAGTATGTCAAGTGAGCTCTCTAGTGCTCTGTTACGACGGCGTTTTCAATCAAGCTGTTAGATGCAACCTAGCCAGTAAAGGCAGTAAATAGGAAGCAATGAATAAGGCAAGGGAAGATGAATGAGATGGGAATCATGTAGATACTTAATTTTGATTTTCAAGATACAAAAGGTTCTGTTAAGCTCTGAGCAACTGGTCCCTGTAAGTTGTACTTACTGTTTTGGGTACTGAGGCTTCAAAGCACAAGTATTTTTTCAGGAGTACTCGAGGGAAGATTGTGGTACCAGAAGAACTAGACTCATCTCCCTCTTTTAGCTAGAGTTGCATTTTTGGGCTGATGGTGTAGCCTCCTGACTTTTTTTTTTTCCCCTCCCAAATTTCCCATCAGTCTTCACAATGTCATGATTAAATGTTTAAAAATGTTTTCCTTAGTCATCGTTGTTGTAGGGACAAATCATTCTCTCTCATACTGGTTTAATTTAGGAAATTTTGAATATCTGCTCAGAGTATTAGCTGATGTATTCAAATCCCATTATGTGTGTAAACTGTGAGTAATCTAATTCTTGTATACATATTTAACATTTGCAAGATGTAAAGCATTTGATCTTCAAAAATATCTATAAAAAGCCACAGGGCTTAGGACAGCACAGAGGCACCTTAAAAATGTGTAATTGCTGCTAAATAACTATTCTTTCTGGAGAGAGAGAGAAACTTGCAAACTAAGCCATTTTGTGCCTTTTCAAAAGTGTTGTTTGATAAAGACTTGCTGGTTTCCTGACACTTGGCAAAGGAATTCTTTTGAAACTGCCAAAGGTGTCTGCTACAGAGTCCCACTGTTATTAAACTGAAGCGAGTATTTATTGCAGTGTTAGGCCACTGATTGTATTTGGCAAAGACCTTGGGCATGAGGGGCCATAGATGGGGATGGAAAATGGGCACATGTATTGTCTACAAATCTTTTTTCTCTTCTGTGGTCTTTTTAACAGGAATTTCATGGTTCGTCCAAGCAGAAGACTTGAAATCTGAATCTAGGAAAGAAAACCATTCCAATTCCTTTTCTGGTCCTGGTCCTGCTTGGTTTGAACCATTGACCAGCACAAAGCCTTGGAGAGAGCCTCTCCGAGAGAAGAACTGGCAAGAGCAGCGGCACAGCAACGCGATTCAGCCAGCAGTTCCAGAAAGAGATGCTGAGAACAGGTCCTTGCGACCGTTCGTGAAGCTTACGCTACAGGTAAAGGCACGCTGTGCTGCAAGGCTGCTGGGATCTCAGCAGGATTTCAGGAGCAATGCTGAATCTTCTGGAAACACATTCATTTTATTCCTTTTTTTGTTTGTTTTTGTTTTGTTATTTCACCTTTATAATCAGTGGAAGCCAACATGTTACAGACTGCTCCTGCTTAAAAAAAAAAACAGAACAAGAAAACAAATGAATTTGTCAGTCCTGTTTGGTTATGGTAATCTGGTAATCTTTCCACAATATGCTAGTATATTTGAATTGACCTAATATTTTAAGGCTGAAGTCATTTGGCTTCAGGAACTAGAGGGAACGTAGCTGAGGTAGTGTCAAGTCATACTTGCCTCCGTGCAGAAATAGTACTGTGCGATGTACATAGTATGTGATTAAAGTGGGCTTTACTTCATACAGCGCAAACAGTGTACGCGTGTGTGTACATACACACACACGCATATATGGTGTACGCTTCAGATAAGGTGTGATCACTCTAAATATCTGTGGAAGAACACAGATGATGTGTACAGAAATATTTTTGAAAGAGATTGTCCACAGCAAGTGAAATGTGAATTAGGAAGTGCTAATTAAGGCGCACTTCTGAAGTCAGTGTCAGAGACTGCCCTGTGATGGAAACTGAAGTGTGGCAGAGATATCAGGAGATCGCTTTCAAAATTCCCCTTCTGACCCAAAATAAATTGTTAATGTGCCCACTGTTTATAACAAGGGAGATCGTAATAAGTTACAGAATCTTCTATCCTATGGGCTCAACTTTGTTAACTTTTTGCTATGCTTTTTTGAGAAGAGATTTGCGTCCCTTTTGCTAATTATTTTAGCAGGTTTTTTTCTTTCTGGCCAGTTAATTTTCTCGTTGTTGACAAATAGTTTGTTAAACAAGGTCTCTGAGGATCCTACCCAGCATTAAGGATGCAAGATTTTGCATGTTATACCAAATACTACTTTGAGGGGATTTTTTCCATGCTTTGGTGACGGTGTTAGATACTTTGATTATTCCCTTCCAGCTGCGGGGAGACAGTCTGGCCACTTTAGACTTTGTTTTGTGTCATCCCATCTTAGGAGGCTCTGGCAGCGCATCGCCCTGATTTCATCTCCCGCTCTGGAGAGCGTGTGAAGCATCTGAAGCTTGTAATGGAGGAAAGGCGGATGCAGAACGTACTGCAGTCTGAACGAGAGGAGCTATTTAATCCTCCGGAGAAAAGAAAGGGCTACAGGAATGCCAGTCACATACTGTCCAGCAGAGGTACCTTTATCGTTCAGCTCTTTACGTTCTATAGGAATTAATGAATTTCCACATAATACTTAAGGGTGTGTGTATTTTTAATAAAAGCATTACAATTATTTAACATCAGTGTCTATAAGAATCCATAACTTATAAAGGAGTCAGATTGTTGCAACAGTGTTCTTTGTGAGAAGCAGACTTGTTCACTGTTCTCTTATCTCAAAATTTTCCATTTAGGTTTTCCGATTAGAGAAAAGAGAAGAACAATTCCAAAGAGTGAAATGGTTCAAAGATCTAAACGGTAAGGTTAAGAAAACGTTGTTTCAGGTGACCTGAGTAAATGGGTAGGAAAGATGGATGAATCGTATCAGCAGTCAAAGAATTGGGTGTTGGGGATAACTCAGCTTTTTCAGTGCAAGGTGTAGGCACCTTATCGGAGGGACAGAGCACCTATTTAAAAAATCTGAGAAAGATCACTTTGGAAAAATTATTTCTGTAACTAAAGCTAAGCATTCTGCTGCAGTATCTGCCATCCAAGCACTGCAGCAACTGTGCAAGTACTGGATCCCGAAAGGAGAGGAAATGTAGGGTGTGGGCCACTACAGCGTCTGTATAGTTTTAAACATTAACAAGCTAGGTAATTGCTGTAGTAAGTGAGATATCATTTCACCACATGAAAGTAGCTTTATATAAGAAATAACTACCCTCAAAGGAATACGGAGGCTTTTACCCTTGAAAAAAAACCACCTTATAATAGATTTTGCCTTATTTTTGACTCAAGTAATTCATATATAGAGTGCACAGCACACTAACAATGTATTAAACATTTGGAATACCTATGCTACAGAGAGAGTACGTGAAGGTATAATAAAAAATGGAGTTTTGCAGCTAGATTCTGAAACGGTAGTGGGGTCGAGAGGAGGTGGTTTGGAAGAGTATCAGTTGAGAAACAGCATGAATACTTAAAAGTAAATTAGAGACTCATGAAGTCATCTCTGATAATTTGTAAAGTTAAATAAAAATACAATGATACTGTAAGATATTTAGAGTCAAAATGAAACAAAGGTCAAGAGTGTACCTTGAGGCAAGGGGTACTTTAAGTATTTGGGATTTCAGCATATATGCAAGTGCTTTGTTGTGTTGAAGTCTTGGAAGGTACATGCTACGTGCAGGGAGGGGTTTGTGCTACGTGAAAGGGACAATGCTGTGGGCCAGGACTGTTTCACAGCACCATCATCAGTAGTAGCGATGGGATGGAGCACACCTCAACAGGTTTGTAGGTGATGCTGAACTGGGAGGACCAGTTAGTATGCTGGAGAGTGGGTCTGCAGTTTCTAGAGACCTCTGCAGGCTGGAGGAAAGGGCCGGGAAGAATCTCATGAAGTTCAACAGCGATAAATACCAAGTCTCTCCTTGGGACAGACACCCCCCTTGGCAGTGTCCGAGGACAGACGGCCTGTGGAGTGGCCCTTATGGAAAGGGCCTTGGCTGAAGGTGAGGAGCTGGCAGCGGTGCTTCCCTGCCAGAAGAGGGGTGTAGAGAAGGCAGAGGAAGCCTCTTCTTGGAGGTGCACGGTGACAGGACAAGCAGCGGTGGTGATGTGTTACAGGAAGGAGAAATTCTAGCTGGAGACAGGGAAAGGAGTTTTTCCGAAGGAGGGTGGTGAAGTGCTGGGCCAGGGCCCACAGCGGTGGTCGCCTCTGCGTCCTTGGAAATAGTCACAAGTGGAGGGGATGAGGCTGAGCAGCCTGATCTAGCCTTGAAGTTAGCCCTGCTTCGAGCAGGAGGGTGGAGTGGGTGACCTCCAGAGGTCCCTTCCAACCTACGTTACACTGCGATTCTACAAAATATCTGCTGGAATATGCAATATATAAAATCAACCCCTTGATATATATGGTGGGAGAGTCCAAAAGGAATGTTTTATTTCAATGGCCTTTGGCATTTAAAAGTATTTTTAGGGCGTTAATAGAGAGGTGGCAGAAGTGGTAAATATGGCAGTTCCCCAAGGAATGCATCTCCACATGTTTTAGCTGAAGTAGAAGGATTTGGGTTTGGGTCACTTGGACCGTATTTGAACTCGTATATTTTCAGAAACTCTGATTTCATAATAACTGAAGTCAGCAGGACTTCTATGGAGACTGATTCAGGCAGTCACACTTGATGACTTTTTTTGTTCCTGCTGCTGTCATACTCCAGCTCTCAGTTGGAGCTGAGAAGTAATTTATTCTGTACCATTCTTTTGAAATCCACACCTATAATGACTGCAAAAGCTTTTTCTTTTTCTCTGTGAGGGTATAAATGGAATTTCTCATGGCAAATTAGCTAGAGGTAATGAAAACAATTTTCAATGAATTTACCTACAATTCTTCATTGCCCACTTCTTGCTCTAAACTTCTTTATAGTGGGATGATTTGTGAGGAGTAAATCTTGATCTTTCTTCAAGGGGAGCCCTTGAATGGCAAAAACCTTTAGAGAGTGGTGAGATGGTAGTAAAGCCAAACCCCAAATCTCAGAGGTATCCCTGTCTCCATCCAGGAACACATGCATAGCCCTAGCACCCTCTGCTGCTTTCCAGCAAAGCATAAGAGGAGTAAAGTAAGCATCAAAATGTGATTTATTTCCTCTTTTCTGTAGCGGTACTGTGGGTAGTGACATTTTTAGAAAAGATGACCTCCTAAGAGCAGCTGCAGACGGAGTAGGAAATAGGGATACGCAGGGAGGTAGGTCACTGGAAGGAGTGCAGTTGCTTTTTTTTTTTTCTTCCTTCTTTTTTTTGATGTTGGATGTGTATTTGCTTGCTCATCAGTTCCACTGTGAAGTCTGATGGACTGGTAGACACATTTTGGGGGGGGGACTGTAGAAGCCACAGATGGGTATGGCTCTCCCTAGCTGATGCTGGTGAATTAGACAGGAGATAAAATTCAGTATTGAGATTTGGATTTGATCCTTGCTTTCTTGATTCTGCCTACTTAGTTACGCGTTATTGTACAGCTTCCTATTACTTTGTTTTCCAGCTAACTTCTCGTCCTTCTCTCCTTTGAAACATGCAAGTGACACCTAACTTGTACTGACTAAATAGCAAACGGGTGCAAACTGATGCACATTTGCCTCCCTCGCTTCTCCTGCCAGTCTGACTTATTTTCCTGCTGGAATTAGTACCAAGACAACTGTCAAAGAGCCCCTCCTGGCTGGTGGGCTGCATTGATTTGCCATGTTCAAAATGGAGTGGATTGAGTTCATTCAGATAATACGAGTTGAAGGCATAGATGTGTTTAAAAATATTTGAGGTGCCAACAGTCATTATGCAAAGATATACTGACGTAAGAACGAAACAGTCTCTAAAAGAGTATAATGCACTATTGTATCTACAACAAGTCTTTTTGTTTTCTATATGCTGATTACCAAATCAGCATGTTAAGAAAGGAGTTATAGTAGGATCTGTCTGGCTTTAAATATTACAGGACTGAAATTTTGAACGTCGTTCATTTCCACCTTCTGTAAACCCCAACGTTTTTGGAGCTGCCTATTTCTTGGCAACCACTGTCATGAAATTAGCAAAGCTTTATGATCGTAAAGGAAGGTTTGGGGAAGGCAGCGTGAGCAATACACTGCCATCCTAGCTCTCGGGTCCCTCCTTTAGGTGGTGGCACGTAAACCAGACCAGAATAGCGCACTGGCTCTGTACGGAGCACCAGCCACCTTCTGTTCAGTTCCAAGCATCCCTTGCTGTTTGGCTCTGCTATGGGAGAAGTTCAGCACCGGAGAAGACAAAGACCTAAACAGGGCAACAATGCTGAAAATATTGAAATATTGAAAAGATGCCTAAATAGCTTAACTCAGGTTATTCTTGTGATAAAAATACTGCTATTGGTGGATAAAGCTGTTACTCAGAATCAGCATATCCCCAAAGCAACGAGGCTATTCTGTACTGAAGATATTGAAGCTCTACCTTTTGCAGCTGGGTAATATGTCAGCTGTACAGTCATTTTAATGTTATAAACATTGCTTTTAGGAGGGTGCTGCTTGTAAGAGAAAGGCATTATGGGATGTGGGAATTTCCGGTATCACAACTGCTATGTATTCCACATTTTCCCTGTGTGACACCAGTAAACCCCCAAATAATTTTTTCTATGATGCGGTTGGCCTTTAACAGATTATGAAGATAAAATAGAGGATGTTTTTTTTATATCAATAAGTTCCTTCCTTCCAAGTCACTATTTTTGACTTTTTGTATTTACACTTAAGGATCTATGAGCAGCTGCCAGAGGTGCAGAAGAAGCGAGAGGAAGAGAAGAGAAAAATGGAATACAACTCATACCGCCTGAAAGCACAGCTTTACAAAATGGTAGGTGTTCTCATCAAGTATTTATACTGGAACATTTTAGATTTTTTTTTCTTGAGGTCACAAGCATTATAGTAATATTTACTAAATGTTAATTCTGTGGTATTATTTTGCAACTTCTAGGTGGTTAGGATACATTAGCATTTAATCAGGGTCAAAGCAGTCAAGCCTAGCAAAACGTGGAACAAAAAAATCTCCCTCCCTAACCTGAAATCCTTCCAGTACCTACACATGGTGTATGGAAAAAGACAAGGAAGCATGGTCCTGATTAAAGCATACAAAAAAGGTCTTGCGCAGTCTTGAGGGCAGAACAGAGGGATCGTGGAGCATATTTAAAGAAGGACCATGCTTCCTTGAACTGAAGGCTGCTGGTTTTGCCTTCGTGTACCCTTGCTGTAGATGGATTTAGCTTACACAATTCCCAGCTAACTTCGCAACCATGGTTAACAAAGCCTGGAGTCATCATTCTTAATTTTGCTCCAGTGGAGAACTGGCAGTCCTGGTGGTTAATTTGTTAACTTTGAGGGCTGTGGATTTCACCATTAAGTGTTTGTTCAGCTAATAGTGTGGTCTCACCGCGCTGGCACTGATCAGCGAAGGATCTCCTCTGTCTGGCAAGCCGTAGAATAAACCAGTATCCCTAAGCATGGGTGTGACTAACTTTGAACCACAAACACTTATCCAGCAGTTCAAGAACAGCTTCTGTGCTGGGGCCACGCCACGCAGCCAGCAGCAGAGCAAAGGTGGGGTGAGGACTCCAGGATTTTGGTGAGCAGGAGATGGAAACGGTGAGGCCCATTTTGCTGGCTTACTCTGGGACTCTGCTGAATCCTGCCTCATTCTGCCATGAAGCAGTGAGATCCCTGCAGGGATCCCTGCTTCTGTCCCAGCGAACAACTGCTGCTAATGCTCTTCCTCCCTGGCTGTCCAAGTTGTGTAACGTGTGCTTTGTGTCTCTCTGGTAAACACACGTTTAATTAATGACAGAAAGCTTGAGGAACCCTGTGCTAGAGACTCACCTGGGTTACGCACGACAAGCAACAAGGAAGAGAGTCTCCTGTCCCTATGCCCTCCCATGTGCACACATCTAATTACCTAGTATTTCTGTCTACCAAGCAGTATCAATTTATACACAATGATGTGATAAATGTCCTGATAAACCAGAGGAGGCCCATTTGCCCCCTCGGAGAAGTGCATCTCCAAAACTGACCAGTGTGTCACTTTTTAAGCTGTTCTAGGCATCTGTATGCTTAAGCTTTCTCTTAAGACTTAATAAGAACTAAAAGATGAGGAACAACAGTTTGCAATACAAACAGTGAGGTTCTAACCTGACTTACCTTCTCGCTTTTTAAGTAACTCATTTACCATAAAACACAGCCTTCTGGAGAACTCTGGCAGCAGGCAATAAACTGCATTATAAGCCTCTGTGGCTTAAGGACACGCATTAAAAATGAAAATTGATTTTTTTCCTCTGGGTCTTAGCTTGCACTTCAGTTTTAGCATTGCAACTCTTTCCTGGCTGTGTTGTTCTACCAGAGCTGGAATAATAGGGTTAGTTATTTGTTGGGAACAGCAGTAATTGGATTTTAAGTCAGGGCTTGTAATGCAATGTATTATCCAGAATACCTTTCTAATCTGATTGTGGGTACTTACCACTAGAATTACTGGAATTTGATCTATGCTTTTGCAGGGTATATTCAGGACATATTTTTTTCACTAGTCTGAGAATCTCAGACGCTGGTACAGTAAGGTCATAAGAATTAATGAAAGCTGGCAGTTGTTGACTTGAAGTAGCGTAGTCAGCTAGAAGCAGAGAGGGAATCAGATCAGAGGTTTTGTATACAAGAGTGGTTTTGATTGGAAGAGGGATGATGATTCATCGCAGTAAATATTGTAATCTTTTTGTCTTCCTTGATGATGCAGAATAGCTGTAGTGAGTAGCTGTAAATACAGTGAATGGTTTGTTTAGAATTTGGTTAATGTGTTGCTGAGAGCATCAGTTTCTAAGTGGATCTGATTGTGCATGGAAAAAAGAACCACAGATTCTGTGGAACGGCTCCAACAATGACACAGGGTATTAGGAGAAGAAAACGGCTGGTACAAAAGCTAGACTAAAAACATACGTAATCTAGGGTTGTATCATTTAAATGATCTGTAGCACTGTACCCAGACTGCGGTCTGAGTGTCTCTCGTAGCGACAAGCTCGCGAACTGCTGATGTAGAACAGCAGATCAGTACTCTGGAATAGATCTGACTCTTCTTTTAATTGCAGTCACCTAAAGGAGCCCTGTTGTGCCTTATACAAACCTAGTAGGGGACAAGATCGTTTGGCATATATCCGGGCAAAGCTTGGGAAAGGAGAGGGAGGCAGAGAGTCAAGTGCCCTGCTCAAGTTTGCGTGTGGGTCAGTGGTGGAGCCAGGCACAGTACTCGTATCTGACTCCCAGGTCAGTGCTTAGTGGCATGACCTGTTCCTAATGAAACTTCTTTGTCCTTCTCTCTTTGGATTTTGACAGGCCAGCAGTGGTCATCCTGATGGGGGAAGGATGTACTCGTGCCCCAGCTACTCCAGTTCAGAGTGCAGCTCAGCAGGTTAAACTGCTGGTGAAACTGTGCTGAGGCATCCTGATTTGGAGTGTCTGAGGCTTACGCTCCTATTTTCTTGGCTGAATTTCTGCTTCTATTCCTGTCACTGACACCAAAGGAGTAGACATGTAAAAGTAAAACCAGGCGTACGCCTCACTAATAGCAGTAAGGCTGGCTCCGAGGATGGGGTTAGCTAGCAGTACGGTGTGCGTGCCGTTTCTATAGGACGTTGAGGGCTCACGGGTTAGGGATCATTCATATTTGGGAAAGGAAGCAATGAATTAAACATGTACACACACTCATACCTGTATGTACATCAACACGGACAAATGTTTGCTGAAGTATCACTTAAAAGTGAAATCCTCACACAAGAATTTAGAGGTATGTTAGATATAACTGCATATTGATATAATTCATGGGTCAGTACTTCAGAAAAAAAATGAACACCAGCTTCTTGGGGTTCACCAGCTTGGGGTTGTTTAGTTTGGAGAAGAGGAGGCTGAGGGGAGCCCTCATCGCTCTCTACAACTGCCTGAAAGGAGGCTGGAGCCGGGGGGGGTCGGTCTCTTCTCCCCAGGAACAAGCGATGGGACGAGAGGGAACGGCCTCAAGCTGCGCCAGGGCAGGGTTAGGTTGGGGATTGGGAAAAACTCCTTCCCCAAAGGGCTGTCAGGGCCTGGCACAGGCTGCCCAGGGCAGGGGCTGAGTCCCCATCCCTGGGGGGATTTAAAAGCCGGGGAGCTGTGGTGCTTAGGGACATGGGTTAGTGGTGGGCTTGGCAGTGCTGGGTTAGCGGCTGGACTCGATGATCTTAAGGGTCTTTTCCAACCTAAGTGATTCTGTGATTCTTAGAAACATATCCCGGGGAGAAACCAACCAACCAAAATTGTACAGTGTGAGCAACAACCGCTACTAGGTGGGACACACTGCTCTCCGGAGGCAGCGCGTGACTCTTCGTTAGCTGTGGGGAACCAAGGGTAATGATCTTCAATTAGTGTCCAGGTTGAGGGATGAGATGAAACTGAGTTTATTTGCCTCCAAATAGGGCCCCAAATTTGTGTGTGTGTATATATATATATATATATATATATGAACAAAATTCTCTTAGCACAGAGTGAGGATGGGGTCCTGGGGAGGAAACAGTATGGGCTCCTACCTAACTGGAAACTTATCAAAATTCCCGTGCCAGAAGGCGACTGAGGGTTGCACAAGCATTCTTAATTTTTCAAATCGTTAAATACTTAACTTTATGAAGACAGCAAAGTTATTTTTATCACAGGATGCACATGGGTCTGGGCTGATGTTCTGTCCCAGTATCCCTTTGCTTTTGTACTTTTAATTTCAAATAGAGCATAAAATTGTACCAGTCAGATAAGGGAACAGTGCATGCCCTTTAATTTTGAAAACCGTATAGTTGAGACAGATTTCTGATCTGATGGCAGTATAAATCAGAACTCTTTCAACCCCAGTGAAGTGAAAATGAATTTTATGAGTTTATCAGATAAAATTCGTTACGTTACTGAGGCTTTCCTATTAGATGTAGTGAATTGGCCATTTTTGTAAATAGGGAGCATGGGAGAAACCTCCATAACGGGGATAGCAAAGTTATTAATGTACGTACTTCCCTTTACCCCTTAAAAAAGAAAGAAGATGTTAGCATTCAGGAACACTACACAGTTGTATTTTGTTTATGGATGGGACATGTCCTTTAGAGCCTATGCAAGATAGGGGCCACAAGGTGTCACTACCCCAAAGGAAAACCCACATGCTTCGAGAGGTGTAAAACTGACTTGCACTTTGCTTGCTGCTTTACATTATTTTTTTTTTTAATGTTTGTTTTTCATGCCCTTGGCTGCATTTTCCTTCCTGTCAGCAATGTTAGGGCTTTTTGTTTTGTAGCCACTTCCTGCCAAGTGGAGTAAAGAGGGGAGATAACGTTCATATCAGCAGCTTTGCTTCTTTTTATATGTATGTGTGTAAGCAGAATATGTTCTGTATTGGTAGATAGACTATATATAGTTTGTGTATATGCTATATACACATATACTGCATACTCTGTGTGTGTATAAAAGCTGAGCTGCGTGTTGCATTGATCCGTGTGGTGCAAAAGGTCTCATCAGGTAATCATAGAATTGTTAAGGTTGGAAAAGACCCTTAAGACCATCGAGTCCAACCGTTAACCTACCACTGCCAAGTCCACCACTAAACCATGTCCTCAAGCACCACATCTCCCCGGCTTTTAAATCCCTCCAGGGATGGGGACTCAACCACTTCCCTGGGCAGCCTGTGCCAGTGCCTCACTACTCTTCCAGGAAAGAAGTTTTTCCTAATATCCAACCTAAACCTGCCCTGGCGCAGCTTGAGGCCATTTCCTCTCGTCCCATCGCTTGTTCCTGGGGAGAAGAGACCAACCCCCACCTCTCTACAACCTCCTTTCAGGCAGTTGTAGAGAGCAATAAGGTCTCCCCTCAGCCTCCTCTTCTCCAAACTAAACAACCCCAGCTCCCTCAGCCGCTCCTCGTAAGACTTGTGCTCTAGACCCTTCACCAACCTCGTTGCCCTGCTCTGGACACGCTCCAGCACCTCGATGTCCTTCTTGAATTGAGGGGCCCAAAACTGGACACAGGATTCGAGGTGCGGCCTCACCAGTGCCAAATACAGGGGCACCATCACCTCCCTGCTCCTGCTGGCCACACCGTTCCTGATACAAGCCAGGATGCCATTGGCCCTCTTGGCCACCTGGGCACACTGCTGGCTCATGTTCAGGCGGCTGTCAGCCAACACCCCCAGGTCCTTTTCAGCCAGGCAGCTCCCAGCCGCTCCTCCCCACGCCTGCAGCGTTGCCTGGGGTTGTTGTGACCGAAGTGCAGGACCCGGCACTTGGCCTTGTTGAACCTCATACAGTTGGAATGGCTCTATCATTCCCACTGCTGTTAGTAATATGAGTTACCCAAAGCTCTTACTTTATCGTACACTTCTGTAAAGCCACCTGATATGTACTCCACGCTTCAGAACGTCGGGAATCTCCTGGCTGAGCTAGCAGAATGACGTGGTGGTTCTTTTCTGGATTGCCCATCGCTGTAAGAACGGGTCACGCTAGCAGGCGCCTCGGGAAGAAGACCATAACAGAGCCAGCATTAGCAGTACTTCCCAAAGACGCTGTAACAGACTGGCGTGATTTATGCCCAAGGGGCTTTGAATCCACCTTTGGGTTGGTGGGTGTATTTTTTTTCTTTCATGAATTTGTCCACTTGCTTCGTGAATTGTAAACGCCCGGTGTTCGCAGCACCTCAGGGCAGAGTTCCACAGTTTAACTGCACAAGGCTGCGACTCTTCACGTAAAGTATTCTGTGTCTTTTTGTTTTGTTTTGTTTCTTTAAAATCTATTACTGGTTATATGATGCCTCCCCAGATTATTTTTGGAAGAGTCTGCAAATACCATTGCCTTTTCACCTGCTTCAGGCTGCTTAGGATTGTACAGACTTGCATCTCTTCCCCTTCAGTCATGGCTCATCCCTCCCGCTGTAGTGAAGAGTCCTCATTTATTCAGTTATTTATTGTAGAAAACACTTTTGTGTCTTCCGCTATGCTTGTCCCTCTCCTCTGTAACTCTCATTTTCCTGGGTCCTTTCATAAATGTATCGCAAACTGGGGAACACGTAACACCCAGAAGTTTGTATTCAGAAGGTGAAGAGCAAGACGTGCATCACGGTTACTTGGGGAAACGCTCTGTCAGCTGGTGTCAAGATGTATTCTGACTCCTTGGCCTTGTTTCTGACCGTTTCCACAGCAGCCAGCACAGGGATATCCTGGTGGTTTTCATACCGATGAGTGAGAAACAGCTAGGCTGCTTTAGCTGTCCTAGAAGGTGTAATTTAGTAATAAATAAATGTCCTAAAAGGTGTAATAAATAAATGTCCTAAAAGGACACATTTATGACAAATTATTTATGACAAATAAATGTCATAAATAAATAAATGTCCTAAAAGGTGTAATAAATAAACGTCCTAAAAGGACAAATTTATGACAAATTATTTATGACAAATGTCATAAATAAATAAATGTCCTAAAAGGTGTAATTTAATAGCCATTTCTTAGTGTTGTATTACCCCTTGATATTCTGTTCAGACCCTTATTAACAATATCTTCATGCTTAGTGTTTTTAACTTTTAGAGGAATAATACTCGTCTCTCTCGCTTTGTTTTTATCTTTCAGAAGATCACCAACCGTGTCTTAGGGAGGAAGGTGCCGTGGAACTGATGAAGATCTGTTCAAACGAAGGTGCATTGTGCTTAGTAAACTTGCAGCGTAAAGGAGATCGTGATGTGAAAAAGATAATGCAGTAAATACTTGTGCAGCGTATGTTTTGTGGTATGCACTTGGGTCATTTTTGTACTAAGGGAATCTTGCTGTATTTAAGAATCAATGATTTGATATGGCTGACAGATTTTAAAATAAATGGCTGTTTTTTTAGTGGTGTTACGCACTTCCAAAGTAGACATAGTTTGGAAGTACTTGGTTCATAATATATTTATAACTACCTGATTGGAATAGCAGTTTTATATATTTATTTTAAATTGTTTTTAGCAATGATTTTTAAATATTTTTTTTATTTCCTATCTCAATGTAGAAAACTTACTTGTAATGTTTTATACTGCAAAAAACCCCTTAAATAAATAACATCAGATCAATTTGTAGTAACTGCTGCAGCAGTCATGAAATGTATCTTCGCTGTCTGTACGGACAACACCTGAAGAAACCAGGCTGTAATCACCTCTTACTCTACCCAACACAGAACTTAAGAACTTGCAAGGTAACCGTAATGGCTGCTTAAACTGGACGTTATTAGCACTGAAAGAGCGGAGGGGTCGTGACTTCACTGGCCTTTTGCTTGGTTTGCTGTCTTTCTGTATGAACCAGGAGAGTCTAATCAGAGAAAATTTTTATGATGTTGGGAATTTTAAGCCTTGCCTGGGCGAGTCCCCTTCACTTCGTTAGGTGCTTGCGTTCTGACAGGGTACTTGGTTGTACACTTAACCGGCATCGCAGTGGCAAAAGGTGCAATATAACGATTGTGGTTCTTGGTGATAGAATCCCAAAGTCTCAGTTTCATTTGCTTATCACGATAGAGTTCGTATGATGTATAAACAGGAAGAGACATCTGAGGAAGACTGAGTGGGTGTGAACAGTGGTTTCCTATTTTCTGTACTGAAGATGTTCATAGCAATTTAGTTCAAGGAACAGCTGTAACAGTACACCCAATTCTGCAGAGGGTGGGGCACAACTCAGATTTTGACCTCCTGTGTTCACTCCGAATTTCATGGAACTTCTTGTTTCACCCCTTGGCTAAGCCATCCAGTGGTGGCGGCGGTCCAGCTCTGCCAGTTACCCCTGGAGTTCACATTGGGATGTAATGAATCAAATCTTCACATGACGGGAAATAATGTGATTCCCTTGAAGGTCAGTAGAGCTACACTAAATTACACTAGACAAAGACCTGGCATAGTATTTTTCAAACTGTGTCCTGTGCCGGTGGTACTACATGCTGTTAAAGCAGCTGTTATATCCTACCCCAGAGTCAGAAGGAGATAAAATATGAGACTATATCTGGGTGTAAGATTTATAATTTATCTGGATGTACTTTTCATATCAGAATAGCATGCAAAAAACCCCAGCCACCACAAAACCATGATCTAATATGTCGGAAGGCCATATCTGGTCTGGTCTCAGAAATCTGAAGCTAAAAGTGCAGGTTAAAAATAACACAGTATCACATGGCTGCGATAAATCAGCTCAGAGGATGGCTTATCTCGTTAGACCTTTCCACTTTCCAAAATCTGTTTTTACCCGTTTGCTCCTTCCACTATCTTGTCCTTGGGATCAGTTTGGATGCGAGCTGCTGCTTTGCCTTTCGAAGCGTGCTTCTGGGGCTAGAAAGCAGCTTTGGACCTTGCTGAAGCAGAAGGTGCTAAATCTTGCTGGTACTGAGATTTCTCATGCCGTTCTCCGATATACATATGAATAGACGTTTTCCTTGCGACAAGGAAATGAGTTGTGTCGGGGTCATGACGAGATCTTGCCTCACTGAGTGCTCATTTAAAGCCAGTTAGCTTCTTAAATATGCTTTTAAGCTTTCAACTGATGTAAAAACAAGAGAGCTTAAGGGCCCTGCTGATGCCTCTGAGGATGCTTGGGAGTCTTCTTACAGTCAGATAGCACAGCTGATGGTTGTTTTTATTTAAATGTCCATAGCCTGCCTGTGTGTTGCTCCCTAACAAAAGCGTAGGCACCAATAACCAAGCACACTGCAAATCCAAGAAAGGTCCATTTCAACCCCTCCTCCTCTAAGCAGAGAACTACGCGTTGCAAAACCTTTCAAAACAAAGGAAGAGCTGCTGCAGATTTTTTTTTTTATATTTTACCTCGCTTAAAAATGTTCACTACCAAAGTAATCAACAGTCGCTGTCATTCTGTGAGTTGTTAGAGTTGTGGCTTGAGAGGTTTAGTGACAGGTAGCTGTAATTCCTCATTCGCTAATAATATTGTAGCATTTTGCCTTTGCTAAGGGAGAAGCGTTTGCTTCTGTTAAAAAGTTTTCTGTTCGGGCGTGCTTTTGTATATCAGAACGTGTGATCTGCAGACTGTGCTTGGATGTTTTACGCTGGTCTTGGGGCACACAAAGAATTTACACTCGGCTTTCTGAAATATTCTAAAGCTTTGCTTTTTTTTTTTACATTTGTTTTACAAAAATTCTCTTTGCACACAGTGGGGGGAAAAGAAAGTTTTGTAGAGGAACAGCATGAGATTGATTGACTTTTCTCCCAAGAGGAGTGAGCACCTGCAATCCCAAATGCAATCGGGAGGAGCTGCAACTTCTCAGGACTTCAGAAGATCAGGTCCCGCGTGGCCAGGTTTAAAGGAGGCAGGTCTCCTCCTCAGCCCTGTCCGCTGACAGCGTCATCATCCATCCTTCTCTTGATTTCTTCGTGAGGGATGCTAGTGAAGCTGACTCACACCCATTCCACTACCATTCCTTGTTGTCATCAGGTCAGATAGAGCTCGTGCTGGGTGCAAAGCATCCAGTGTTTATATTTCTATGGAAAGAGGCTGTTGACATTTGGAGTCGTTGGTTCCAACACGCAAAACTTCTTTCCAAAAACTCGGGAAATTATGCTCATCTTGTGTTGATTCCAGAGTGGAGTCATCTCGTCTTAATCCACTGCAGCACAAAGACTTTTAGGGTAAGTTCTGCAAATCTTTGGAAGTTTAAAGAGGGCAGAACTTTTTTTTTTAACCCTACAGGAGCAGGCTTTTGTTATTAATCAGAAATGTTCTTTGATCAGCATTTGCCATGCCCTCCTGCACAATGATTATTGTGTGGATGCCAGATGCGTGATTGAGTCTCACCGAAAGGCCAGCGATCGTAGCTGCTGTCTCAGAAACTGGGCAAGGGCAGCACCGTTGTCTGTTGAGTTGTCCCTAGAAACTGAAAGCAGCTTTGATCGTTGCTCATTTGTACCTCGTTCATCATCAAATAAATACAGCGACTCATCTTTGGCTTTGGATTGCCTGTAGATGTACCGTCTACAAACTGGACTTGAAGTGGGAAGCGTGATGGATGGATGTGCGGGTGAGGTGGGCAAGGCAAGGAAGCAGCAGGGAAAAGGGGTGTAAAAAAGCCACCTTATGCTTTGAAAGGTTCCTTATTTTAAAGTAAGAGGCTTGTTTGCCCTTCAGAAACACCTTCCCTTTCCTCTTCCGTGATCATTTCCACTAGTTATACCTTTTGTATTCCGTCCTGATGGACCTTTTATAATGACATGCTAAGTCCTTTGGTTCTCAGTGGATGTTTTTGGAGTCCTTTCTATGGAGAACCAGTCTGAAGTTGAGGTCTGTCGCATCAGGCAGTGATGGGGGAATGCGTGAGGAGCTCGAGCAGATGTTGTCTGGGACGTGTTCTCTCATCGCTGGTAGCTGGAAAGATCACCATGGAAACCAACTGCAAGGATGATGTAAAAGAAAAGTTGAAGTGCGCGACTTCCTTGGAAAAGGAAGTTCTCCAAGGAATATAGTCATGTTACTGTACGTCTGTCTAGATGTGGCCTGGTCCAGAGCGGCCGGCTCCTGGAGGGCTGCTTCGGGAAGTGATCGTCCCCCTGTGCTGGGCACTGGTGAGGCCGCCCCTCGAATCCTGTGCTCAGCGCTGGGCCCCTCACCCCAAGAAGGAGCTGGAGGGGCTGGAGCGTGGGCAGAGCAGGGCAGCGAGGCTGGGGAAGGGGCTGGAGCACAAGGGTGGGGAGGGGCGGCTGGGGGAGCTGGGGGTGCTCAGCCTGGAGAAGAGGAGGCTGAGGGGAGCCCTCATCGCTCTCTGCAACTGCCTGAAAGGAGGCTGGAGCCAGGGGGGTCGGTCTCTTCTCCCCAGGAACAAGCGATGGGACGAGAGGGAACGGCCTCAAGCTGCGCCAGGGCAGGGTTAGGTTGGGGACTGGGAAAAACTCCTTCCCCAAAGGGCTGTCAGGGCCTGGCCCAGGCTGCCCAGGGCAGGGGCTGAGTCCCCATCCCTGGGGGGATTTAAAAGCCGGGGAGATGTGGTGCTGAGGGCCATGGGTTAGTGGTGGCCTTGGCAGTGCTGGGTTAACAGTTGGACTCGATGATCTTAAGGGTCTTTTCCATCCTGAACGATTCTATGGTTCTGTGGACTTCTGAAGGACTTCTGCTGCCTGCCTTTGTCGGTGGTGAATCTGTTAGTGGTTGTGCCTGTAGGAGAACACAACTGAATGACTTTGAAGAGGAGGAGACTGAAGAAGGAGAGTTGCCCCATGCAAAAGCAGGTACGCTAATCGCTTCCGCTTATCCACGAGAGCATCCTGGTTTATAATTCGCCTTTCCTGAAACAATACCCTAATGAAGAAATGACTTCCTGACTGGCTGTTTGTTAGCCCAGATCAAACCTTAATCCAGTAAAGAAGATCCTAATATATTGCTTCCTTTATGCTGCATTTATTAGCCAGCCAGCTGGGCGGCTGTACTTCTGTAAAGCTTAAAAGTGTAACATGAAGTCATTGGACATGCTCGTCGTAGGCTTGGGGAAGGAATTCAGCTGAACCGCTGTAAATGGAAAAGACACGATTCTTTCACACAAGCAAGGTTTGAAAGTCAAACTTTTTATTAATATTTTTCTCCCTACATCAGCAGATAAACCGAATTCTCCAGGCCAAATTAGACCCTGCGGGAGGGTGAATGACCTCTGCATGACAAATGAAAGCCATGTTGATTAATACACTTCTGGAAGGCACTCAAATTCCACGGTGATGAGGACAGTTGTAAGAGGTCTTGATAGGGGAGAAGGGTTTTTTTTTTAATACAACCTAATTTTATTTATGTACCCATGTGCTGCAGCCCTGTCGCTTTCTAGCTTTATCAGAAGCTACTTCAAACTTGTCTTCATGATGCAAAAGAAAAACTCCAACTCATTTTCCGAAGGTTGTGTTGGCTCCCCTACCCGAGTTCGATGCGGTGTGTCCCGTGAATCACTCTGCCGCGGGGGGCTTGCTGCTGGCCTCTGCCAAGTCTGGTTGAGTCATCTGCTGAGTGGCCAGCCCTGGCCTTCCCCTGGAGAAGAGCAAGTCTCTTGGACTCCGAGACTCGCCTCTTGGATGTGGAGGACGTAGCATGCCAGCTGTGCTCCGTGCCCTCCGAAACGCCGAGGAGTTGAGTTTCTGTGGCATTGCGTGCAGGTTGAATCATCATTTTAATGGGAGATTATGGGACGTCGGGTCTAAGGAGACCTTTTTTTTGGGTCTGTCAAGGCACAAGTTGTTAGGAATGGCGTAGAGCTGTTTTACTACCTTACAGCTGTCCTCGTCCTTTGCAGAAGGACCCATAACAGGCATTTGTGCTGATGAAGCAGCGGTGGAAGACGCAAAGTGTGGGTGCGCAGGATCTTCCCGAGCTCCCCTCCTGTGCTTGTGTGACTGGATGTGCTGGTGGCCTCCTTCACGACTATGAAGAACGAGTGCCTGGGAGGACACGAGCACCCTGAAAATGGACACCGAGGGGCTCTCCCTGTCTTTAATTCCACGGCTGTGAGTGATCCCCTGCCCCTGCTTCACACATGCTGCTCTTGGCTTACGCCGGGACGCAGAAATCCCCGATCTCGGGCTCAGCTGCCAGGCTGCGTGACCCAGCTGCAGACCGTGGTCGGGTGCCACGGCTTCTGTAGGCTTTTGTCAGCAGAGATATCAAGTGATCGAGGCTGTAGGCAGGGGGAAGAACGCCTGTTCCTTTGCACAAAAAGGCTTTTTATAAGCTGCTCTGGAGAACCACCAGCCGTTGCGGCCCCCAGCCCCGTGTAGGGCCATGTACTTCTCCATGGCCAAGGGCTGTTCTCAGGTTCCCCGTGCCGGTGGGAAGCAGAGACGCCTGCCTTCACCAGCCCCTGAGACTGTGCTACTTTCAGTAATCTGTGCTGGTTGAGAAAGCAGAGGAATGAGGAAAAATGCCACGTAACGTAGTAGCGGTGAAGCTACGCTGGGATTGATGGGCTGCTGGGGGAAGACCGGAGCCTGTCGGCTGCCCAGGGTTTCCTCTGGCTGACGGTCCCTCCTCCATCCCAGCCCCTGGCTCACCCCTCCGTGGCACTCCTGGCCACCAACTGCCCTTTCTTGGAAAGACGTTCGCAGTGCTCTGCCGCTCTGCACAGCCTCGTCCCTCCGGACCTTGCTGGTGATGCTTTCCTGATGGCTGGAAGCCCTGTCATGCCTTTGACTCTCTCCTAGTTGTGTGCCAGGCTGCTGATTTACGGCTGCTCTGCTGAACTTCCACCGAGCTGCCTGGATCCAAGAAGGGACGGCAGTGCCCTCTGTTCCTCACCACACTTCCACAGGTTTATTCTTTGAAGTGACTTTATTTTTTCTGCAGCGTTTGTCCTCTCGTGGAAGTGGTGGGACCTGCGCAGCCCCTCCACGGTGAGCTTTAGCAGGAGACCATCTTCAAGCTTCAGGGAGTCCTTCCCGGTGCTTGGCAGAGCTTGACGCAGAAAGGGCGGAAGATGCTTAAGAGAGCTTGTGGTGAGAGTGAGGTGTTGCTAAACAGCATTAACCCACCCAGAAAAACGCTGTATCTGAGGCTAACGGGGCCTTGAAGGTGCTGCCGAGGTGGGGAAGACTCGCAAACGCTGGCCAGATGTTTGCATCTGCTGGCTGCATCCGAGGGCCCTGTTAACAGGACCTCAACGCGTGTTTGAGTGCCAGGAGGGCTCTGACTGTGCTGCTGCCGGGGCTGTGCCATTTACATTTGCCCTTTGTGCTGGGAAACCCCAGAAAAGTCCCCTGTCCCTTCCTCTCCCGAAATGTCACCTTGGGCAGGCGCACCCACAGGGTAAGGGTATCTTGCAGCTGTCCCCATTTTTAGAGTAAAATCATTCGTAAAGCTTTAATTTCTAGCGTTAATCAATATTATTATTAAGGCTTCAATAACTATTGATGAATCCTTGCCTTGAATTTAGGAGGAGAGGTGGGTGACCCCAGGAAAGGACCCAAAAGAAGCGGGGAGGACCGCGAGCGGCACCCCATCCCCACGCCGCCCTGCGCGGCGGCGAGCTGTGCCCCCCGCCGGTTTGACGGACCTGCATCTCCTGTTAGAAAAAAACATTAATATTAATATTAATATTAATATTAATATTAATATTAATATTCTCCACAACAACTGCGGAGGGTCGCTGAAGCGTCTCGGCTCCGTCTCGCCCCGGTGGGATGGATGGGATTATTTAATTGCCTTTTTTTCCCCGCTTTCTCTGTGGGGGCGGCCTCTCGGTCCCCCCTCGCTTCTCCCCCCGGGGGAAGGGGGCGAAGCGGCGGCGGGGAGCCCGGGGGGGGTCGGCGGCTGCCGGCCCGGCTGCAGCGGGATGCCCCGGCGGAGGGAGCCTGGGAGCAGCCTTCTCCTCCGATCTGGTTTTCATTAAGCGGCCCGGCCGGGCCAAGAAACACAGCAATAAATAAAAGGCGAACAATGCCGGCCCCCCCCTCCCTCCAGCCGCCCCCTCCCGCCGCCCAGCCCGGGATCCAGCCGGGCGCTTGGGAAAGGGGGCTCCGGCCGGCCCGGGGGCGAGTGAATGGGGCTGGCGGGGGGAAAGCGGGCGAAGGGGAGGGGATCCGAGAGCATAAGAAGGGAAGGCAGGGCCGGCGGCGGCGAGCAGAGGCGGTGACAGCCCCGGGGAGCGCCGGCATGGCCGGGCGGGCCCCCCGCAAGCCCCGCGGCCGCGGGGGCTCGGCTGCTTTTTGGGGGAGCCGCATCTTCCTCCTGGGGTTGTTGGTGCTGGTCCCCGGGCGAGGGGATGCGTCTGGACCGCCAGGTAAGGGGAGGGGGGGCAAGGGGAGGTGAACCCCCAGCTCAGCCCGCAGGGATTTGGGGGTGCGGGTGGGGGTACCCCGGGGTTTGCAGGGGGGAATGGGTGTGGATTTTGGGGGGGGGTCGCATCCCTGGGCTGGGAGCAGGGGGAGGCTGTGGGCAGAGCTCCCTCCCTTCCATCCCCTCGCCCTGCTGGGGATGTGCCCCCCAAATCTCCCCTGGGGTCCCCCAGGTCCCATCGCAGCGGTGCCCGGGCCAGGGCGGCCGGAGCCTGCGCTCTGACCCTGTATGGGCCGCTTGGGGTGCGAGGGCTGGGAGCAGCCGCCCCCCGAGAGACGGGGTGGACCCAGCTCCTCACCCCCAGCACCCCAAACACCCCTCGTCTCCCCATCCCGCACCTCCCTTGGGTCCCCGCGACCGTCCCAGCTCTGGGCCCCGGCTCCTTGAAAGGGAGCTGGCAGCCGCTCGTGCTGCCGACGCACGTTTTGGGGTGAAACTTGGCTTTTTCTGTTGTTGAGGAAATACATTATTTTCCTCAGAGGTTCCTATCACTTTTCAAACAGGAGGAGGAGGGGGGTTGCCAGGTTGGGTTCAGCCTCCTTTAGTCTCTCTTCTCCGTCCCTAATTCCCTCCACAACCCCACCACGAAGCCGGGGCCGCTGCATCTTCACGCAAAGCACAATTTTTAGTCTGATTTTTTTTTTTACTTTCGAGCTTTGCTGGGTTTGCTGCTGCTGCAAAGAAGTTTTCCAGCAACTCTAAGAGAAACCCGTTCGAGCCGTGCAGCTGGGAGAGGAACGGGGAGGGTGGTGGGAGCCAGAAACCTCTGTTTGGATTAAAGAGGAGCAGACGGGAAAGCTGCCCGCTTCGGCTGGAGCCTGGGCGCTGGGGCTCATCTTCGGGCTCCGGCATCCCCCAAACACGGGGCTGCCCGGCCGCGAGGGTGCAAACATCCCAAAGGCCAAAGCAACTCTGTTCCCAGCACAGCATTCCCAGAGTGGGCTGGGAATGAGTGCGTTTTCCAGGAGAAAAAAAAAGAGAAGGGGGGGGAACCCCCTCTGCGCTACGTTTGGGTTTATTTGCCTTAGATTTTTAAGGCCCTATCTCATGCTCTGAGTCTCTCTGATTCCCAGCAAAAGCTATAGTCAAAACAGCGAGAAGCTTAATATAATAACCAAGGGGTTTTTACGACGTGGCCCGAAGCCCAGCCCAGTAATTCCTGCGAAACGGCTGCCCCTCGTGTCCCATCCTCTCCCCAGACAGCGTGGGAGAAAGACGGGCTTTGCCGCAAGCCGGGAGAGGCAGCGGCTCCCTGCCCTCCTCCCTCTGCCGCAGCCTGCGAAGAAAATAAATAGGGTGGGTTTCTTTTTCTCCCCCCTTTGTAAGGGGAAGGGCGCAAACCCCGCTGGAGGCGCTCGCCCTGCGGGGCTGGATGCAAGGCGCATCGCCGCCGTGCCTCAGTTTCCCCGCCAGAAAATGGGGTTTATCAATAGCTGGGGGGTTGGGGGGCCTCGCTAAGGCTTTCGGGGGAGGCGAGGGGAAGGAAACTGGGATCGTGCTACCACCTTATCTGCAGTTATTCCTGGAATCTGATTACATGCTATATATAATGAAAGCTGATTAAATACCACTGTGCGATAGCGCCGGGCGCGTCCCGGGGCCTGGTGGGACAGACGTGGCCGGGCTGGGGAGCTCGATCACATTAAACCCGCAGTTCCCAACCAATAACTCCATCTTTTTTTTTTTTTTTTCTTTTCAATAACTTCATCTTTCCTCAAGCCAAATCCCCCCAGATCATTGCACGGGGAACCAAAACAAGCATATAAAATTATAAAGCCATAAGCCCTGTTATTCCACTCCCTTAGTAAATAACTTGGCCCTTTGCTGGGGAAGATTATCAGATCCAAGCTTTCACTGACAACGTTTGGCTTGGCAAGGTGGTCCAGCCCTTGACATTTTTGCTAGACCTCATCCCCTCTCCGCAACATCTTCAGATTTGATTTTTTTTTTTTTCCCCTTATAGTCCAGGCTTAAGTCATCAGTAGCTGCTCTGCTGCAATCAGACAGCCACATTGTTTAGGAGAAAAAAAAAAAATCTTAGAAAGTCTGCCTGTCTCTAATCGAGCCAAGGAATTGCTTGTACTGCTCTGCCCGGGGGAGCTGGGATGGCTCAGAGCAACCCGTAACGCGCTGCAGCTATTTTAGCTCCTCTGCTCCCCGCTCGAGCCCAGCTCGGGCTGGAAAGACGATGGCTCCATTCTGGGTGATCGAACCGCGCTTCCCCGTCCCGTAAATGACGACGATCAATGGTGTAAAGGCATAAAGCCAAAAAAAAAAGCCGGTTGTGGGATTCAGGAGGGATGGAGCGGGCGGGAGGGTGCGCTGCCTGCGCAGCCCCTGCCCTCGCTCCGGGCTGGGGGTGCTCGGTGGGGTTTGCCTGGGCTGGTTGGTGACGGCGGGGATGAGAGTGGGGCCAGGGCGATGCCACCCCCGTGCCGGCTGCTTCTCTAGGGTGGGATTCAGGGGATTTAAGCCGCAGGTTTGGGACCTGGGTGGGCAGCGATGCTCCTGGGAGGCTTCCAGGAGCAAGGCTGGGCCAGCGATGAGGGTGCTGGCCTGGCGAGGGGGTGATGCTTTGGCTTCATGCTGGTGTCTGTCCCCCAGAAACACCCCAGAGGTGGCCCCGGGTGTTGTCCAAAGCCTCCAGCTCTGTCTCTTATCCCCATTTCTCTCTTGATGTGGCTGCAGAGGAGCTCCTGCTCTCCGGGACTTGCGTAGCCCATTCGCGTCCTTACCAGGTCTTCTCTTTCCCAGGGCCACCGTCCCACGGAGAGCGGGTCACCCCGCACTGGCTCCTTGGGGGCCGTACCAGACGAGCCGTCAGCCCGGATGAAAAGGTAAGGGCAGAGATGGTTCCTCTCCCCTGCACCCCGCGGCCGGGTCCTGCACCCCGAGGTCTTCGTGGTGGGATGCGAATGGAGATGTCGAGTTTGCAGGTCCCGTGAGCAGAATGTCGAGTTTATAGGACCCATCACCCGCTTCGGGTGATGAACAGGGAAAGCAGAGGATGGAACAGTGAATTAATTCAATGTGGTCATAGAATCACAGAATCATAGAATTGTTAAGGTTGGAAAAGACCCTTAAGATCATCAGGTCCAACCGTTAACCTACCACCGCCAAGTTCATCACTAAACCATGTCCCTCAGCACCACATCTCCCTGGCTTTTAAATCCCCCCAGGGTTGGGGACTCAGCCCCTGCCCTGGGCAGCCTGTGCCAGGCCCTGACAGCCCTTTGGGGAAGGAGTTTTTCCCAATCCCCAACCTAACCCTGCCCTGGCGCAGCTTGAGGCCGTTCCCTCTCGTCCCATCGCTTGTTCCTGGGGAGAAGAGACCGACCCCCCCGGCTCCAGCCTCCTTTCAGGCAGTTGCAGAGAGCGATGAGGGCTCCCCTCAGCCTCCTCTTCTCCAAACTAAACACCCCCAGCTCCCTCAGCCGCTCCTCATAAGACTTGTGCTCTAGACCCTTCACCAACCTCGTTGCCCTTCTCTGGCCACGCTCCAGCACCTCGATGTCCTTCTTGAAGTGAGGGGCCCAAAACTGGACACAGGATTCGAGGTGCGGCCTCACCAGCCGGTCTTAACTGTTGGGCAGTAAGAAGGATGGCCAAGAGCGATAGGGTGAGTGGGAAGGAGCCGGGCAGCTTGGAGAGAGGAGGTAGAGGTAATTCCTCAGACTGATGGTTTGGCCCGGATAGACAGACCAGCAGTATTAGCTAAAGGGAAAGTGCTGCAGGATTTAAGAGCGATGTCCTTGGGAAGGCTGTGGAGAAGCCGGGCCCGGGTTGCGAGGAGGAGAGGACATCTCTTCCCAGGGCTGCTCTGCTGGCTGTCGCACCCTCCCTGCCGCTCCCACCATCTCCAAATCCACTTTACGAGATGCTCGTAGTGACCCTCGCCTGGGTTTGGTGCCTCGCTGGGCTCTGGGGTCAACCGGCTCCGCAGCTGCCCATCGGCCGCAGCAGCTGGTCCCCGTACCCAGCAGCTGGGAGGGTCTCGGGGGCTGTGGTCTCCTTCAGGGCGGATCAAATCGCTTCCCAGCAAAACAAGCACCAATACGGATGGTTACGGGAAACCGTTGTATTTCGGGGCTGAACGGATTCGCTGCTGAGAAGACTCAATGCTGGGAAGTGACCTTCTCTGGTGGCATCTCCCTGGAGCAGGGGCTGAGGACGCAGCTTTGAAGCCACCTGAGATGCCTCCAAGTGAGACCTCCTTGCCCCAGGCAGGAGATACCGAGGGAGGGGGTCAGCCCCGCTTCCCAGCAGCAAAAGCGGAGAGGGGCTTTGTGCTGCCCTGCTTCTTCCAAGGGGCTGGATGATGCCTTTTCCCAGAATCGGGAGCGTCGCTCCCATTGGTGCTGGCTGCTGGGAATCGTGCTTCTCCAGTAGCTGAAATAGCCCATCGCGTTGGGGATGCTGTGGTCAGCCTGCAGAAATGTCCCCTCCCTTCCTAGCAGCCCCGGATCGGTCTATATTTAGGTTTGGAGGGCACTCGAGATGGGAGGTTTATTTTGGACAGCGGGAGGTTTATTTATACTCTCGCTAACACCCCGCTGCCCGAAATTGTGCTGGGTGGGTGCAAATCGCAGGCGCGCGGGGTGTTTTCGGGAGTCACCGGGGGACCCCAGGGCCGGTGGGGCTGGGACGGCCACCGGCCGGGGCCGGGGTGGCTGGGCAGGTCCTGGCGTGTTTCCTGGCATCTGCTCTGCCTCTGCTGGCTCCCGCCAGCCCGAAACAAGGAGGCTGCTGTTCCTCGGAGGGCGGGGAGGGAGGGGAGAGGGAGGGTGGTCGCAGCCGGGAACGGGGAGGCTTCGTGGGGGAAGGACGGTGGCAACCAGACAAAGAATGGGGCAGGGGCGAGTGGACAGAGCTCCAGACTGGTCCTTTTTGCCCTGGTACTGCTGACATGCGTATTTTTAGGATCAATTTAGTCTACCCCATCCCCACCCCACCTCCTCCTGCCCTCCAGCAAAGATCCTGGAAATAAAAACGGCTGCGTGGTTGCCGCCAGCCCTCTCTGTTTGTCCGGGCATGGCTGGCTTTCGGGGCAGGAGTCTGCGAGGAGACAACATCTGAGCGAGTGAAATGATGGGTTCAAGCGTGGTGACAGCCCCAAGGCTCCTTCATCCCTTCCCTGGGAGCTGCTCCTCTGCGCAGCGGGTGGGACGCTGCGGGGTGGCCGAAGCCACGGTCCCGGGGGACATCACCGCATCTCCTTTCCCTCCTCCCGGAGGAGCGAGGTCGAGCCGGTGGGAAGAGGAGGAGGATGGCGGTGGTGGCCCTGCGGTCCCATCGTGTGCGGGCTGGCACGGTGCTGGGCGGGCTGGACCCTGCCTCCCCCCTCTACACCCTCCTCTCTCCTATTGTTCGAGGCTGAACTCCCCGCGGGCTCGACGGCTCCCGGCACACATGGAAGCGATTTCGGAGAGGCCGGGGAGGAGGTCGGGGGGACCCTGATTGCAAACAGCTCCCTCGTCGCTGCCAGCTTGGGGTGGGAACCTGCCCCGCTGCCGCCGGCGTCCTCCTCCTCCTGCTCCTTCCCCCCGGCTCGGGGCACGGAGCGAAGGCTGCCAGAGCTGACCGCGGGCTTTTCCAGCCCTTCGGAGCTGGAAATGGAGGTTGTGCCCAGCGTCCTGGCCCAGGCATCCCACCAGTATCCAGCCCTGAGGCACAGGAGTCCCCTGTCCCCACCCTGGGGACCCACCTAGCCTGTCGTGCTGCCCGTGGTGTTCCCTGCCTTATTTCTTTCCCTTTGTGAATGCATTTTCCCAAGCACGGTTTCTCGCTGCAATGGTTTTAAACCAAAAGAGGGTGGGTTTAGATTGGACATAAGGAAGAAATGTTTTATGATGAGGGTGGTGAGGCCCTGGACCAGGTTGCCCAGAGAAGTTGTGGATGCCCCATCACTGGAAGTGTTCAAGGTTGGATGGGGCTTTGAGCAGCCTGGTCTGGGGGAAGGTGTCCCTGCCCATGGCAGGGGGTTGGAACCAGATGGTCTTTAAGGTCCCTTCCAACCCAAACCATTCTGCAATCCTGTGATTCTATAAATCATGAGGACTGGGGGCACCCAGAAGAGCCCCCCAACCTCCCTCCGGGTCTCTCCTGGCACCCCATCCCTGTATGGGAACGCACCTTGGCACCAGTGGAGCTTCCTTCCACCCACCGCTACCCCTCACACCACGGGATCATCTGCTGGGTCCCTGGAGCAGCCAGTGTCTGCCTGTCCTGGGGGTGGGACGTGGCCGTCCCTTCATCCTCACTGACGAACGCTTGGAGCATCCCCGCTGGTTGCCGGTGCGATACCCGGTCCCTCCCCCGGGAACATCACATCCCCGTGGGGTCACAGCCCTGCTCCGGGAGCAGGAAGGGAGGAGAGGACCGCCCGTGGTTCGGGGCGAGCTGCAGGTGCCAAGGACGCGCACTCCTGCAATCTGTTTCCTGCAAGGAAGCCCTTTTCCCTTGGCAACGCGTGGCAGGATTGAGCAACCCCTGACGTGGTCCCTGAGCCAAGTTTCCTTCGAAACAACCAAAATCCTGCCTCTGCTTCCAGGGCCTGGACTCCCCTGGAGCTGGCTGCCCCCAGGATGCTTTGTCAGTGAGCAGCTGGAGCGAGAGGCTTGTCCTTGAGGTCTCGGATCCCGATCCTGATGTGCATTTAGGACAAGGCGATGCAGTCCCCAAGCTGTGCTCTTCCAACCCGAACTCTGCTGCTGGGATCCAGCTGCCTGGGGAGGACCTGGCTCAGCCATGATGCTCCAGCTGGAAAACCCATCACCAAATCCTCTACGGAGCATCTCCTGGTAACTCCAATCCCCCTCTTCCTCGTTACATCCAGGCTTGCATGCGCTTACTTAGGAAATCAGGGCTTGTGGGACCTGCCCGAGCAGATGGCTGGGCTGTGATTTGAACGTGGCTTTTGGATTTTGGCTTAACTACTCATTTCCCAAGGAGCTCAATGCTCCCTGAGCCTGCTCCTGGGCGAGCCGCTCCTCTGCAGGGCAGCGGGAGCTTTCCAGCAAGGGCAGAGGAGGGAGCCTGGGCGAGGAGGATGGCCAGGAGCCGTGGGGAAACAAAGATCATCTTTCCCCTTGAAGAGCAATGCGAACCCCTTGGCCTCAGCTCTTCTGCAAACATCGCTGCGGTTTTTCTGATCAGCGGATTGAAAAAGAAAAATAGACTCGAACTCGGCCCAGTGGGGCTTCTGGGCTGCTGGCGGGCTGGGTCCTGGCCAGGGCAGATTCATCCCAGCTGCTCCTCACCTCTCCCAGTCCAGCCCCTGGTGGGACTGGCTTTGCTGGGATGTCCTGGAGAGGGGCCACCACCTCCACATCCAGGCAGGGCCAAGGGAAGGTTGTTCCTGCAGCCCGTGGTGGGGACCGGTGCCTCCTTTTAGTTCCCACTGGAGAAAGGAGGTGGCGGTGTTTGGAGGAGGGAGGAAGACGTTGGAGCCTGGGAAGGTGCTGGAGCCCAGGATGGATGCTGGAGGCCGGGATCATGCTGGAGCCCAAGAAGATGCTGGAGCCTGGGATGGGTGGTGGAGCCTGGAAAGGTGCTGGAGCTCAAGAAGATGCTGGAGCCCAGGATGGATGCTGGAGCCTGGGATGGGTGCTGGAGCCTGGGATGGGTGCTGGAGCCCAGGGGGGGTGCTGGAGCCTGGAAAGGTGCTGGAGGCCGGGATCATGCTGGAGCTCAAGAAGATGCTGGAGCCTGGGATGGGTGCTGGAGCCTGGGAAGGTGCTGGAGCCTGGGAAGGTACTGGAGGCTGGGATCATGCTGGAGCTCAAGAAGATGCTGGAGCCTGGGATGGGTGCTGGAGCCTGGGATGGGTGCTGGAACCTGGGAAGGTGCTGGAGCTCAAGAAGATGCTGGAGCCTGGGATGGATGCTGGAGCCTGGGAAGGTGCTGGAGCCCAGGAGGATGCTGGAGCTTGGGGTGATGTTGGAGCCGGGGACGGATGCTGGAGCCTGGGAAGGTGCTGGAGCCCAGGAGAATGCTGGAGCCCAGGAAGATGCTGATCCCTGCTCATCCCTGGTGCACAACGTCTTGGCTGCCAGCTCTTGGGGACCCAACTGCCTGCCGGTCAGGCTCAAGGCGAAATTATCAGTGATTAATTAATGCAAGAACCTTTCCTGGCCTTAGAGTTGGGTTATTTGACCCCAGCCTGACACGAGTGGTGCTCACACCCTCCTTCTCCCTCGTCTTACTCATCGCTATTTTTTTCTCCAGGGGCCGAGCTGCTTTCAGCCCATCCCAGCTGAAACCAGGATCAGTCCCCTGCTCCCCACTGCCTCTCCACGTGCTCTCAGGGGAAACTGAGGCACAGGGAGGAGGAGAGCTTGTGATGTACCACCTGGCAGGGGTCGGACACGGATCCCCTTAGCAGCGGTTTGTTTTCCAGCTTTTGGCAGCCTGGGAGGTGGGACGGTGTGTGCATGGGGAGCTGCGAATGCCGGGATAACACACACACGTGTCCCTTTAAGACGGCAGCTGGGAAAGAGCATTTTGCCAGTAAAGGCCTTTAAGTCAAGGCAGGGAGTAATTGCTGGGGAATTCAAAACCGGGAAGGAGCCGGCAGGGACTTGGGGAGGAGGAGGAGGAGAAGGAGAAGGAGGAGGAGATGGGCTGCAGGGAGAGGGTGTTGGGGAGATCAGAGATGGGGAGAAACAGGCTTGAAAAAAGGGAGGGCGAGGGCGGGGGAAAGAAGGGAAATGGCAAGAAAAATGTACAGACCATGTTTGGCCAGGGATTGATGTTTGTATAAGATCATGTTCTAAAAATACAGCCCGTTCCCACCATCGCCGAAGGAGGGGAGCCCTCTGCCCTGGCTTCCTCCTCCCTGCATCGCCCAGGGCCCCTCGCCGGGAGTGGGGACCGTGGCTGTGCCGTGGCTGTGCCGTGGCCGTGCCGAAGGGGCTCGCCGGGAAGTGGCAGGGCCTCGGGCTCGCCTTGCTTGGCTGTTGGTTGTTTTTTTTTTTCTTGTAGTGCAGTGTCTGGTCTCCTTTTTTGGAGCTGGGAAGACGGTGTTGGAGGCAGGGCTCGGCTGGCCCCACTCCGTCACCGTGTCCCCGTGCTGCCATGGGCTGGGGTGACCGGCACCTCCCCGTCCTCGGGAAATGGGGCCACAAGGGCTCAGACCCGTGGGTCTCCTTGGGGCCAGAAGCATCCCTGTGGCCAATTTGAGCAGCTTAATGGGGTCCCCCCATCCTTGGAGCTCAATTTGGGGTGGACCTTCAGGACCACCCATCCTGGGAGCACAAACCCCCTGTCCTGGGGTGCAGCAGCGGTGGCACCTGGCTGCCCTGCACCCCAAAATATTTTGTCCCATGATGCTGCCCCTTAAAAGCATGATGGTTCCCAGGAGGGTGGCCCTGGGGCTGCCAGGCTGGAGGTCCCCCAGCGTCCCCCATGCCCAGGACACGGGGTGGGAACCAGGGTGCATGAGGAGCAAAGCCTTGCTGGCCATCTCCATAGGAATGAGAGGGGACAGCAGGATTTGTCCCCTGTTTTATCCCAAGCTGGGAATCACCCAACTTTACCCCCCGCCCTGCTGCATTCCTAGCGATCGGCTGCAAAACCCCGTGATGCTAAGAGCAGCCAAAGCCAGAGCCTTGTGGGGACAGCTCCTTCTTCTCCCCTTTCCCTCCAGAGCTGGGAAAACCTTGCCAGCTCGCGGCCAGGGTGCTGGGGCCCTGCGGCGGATCCCGAGCACGGGGCCGAGGGCTGGCAGCCCGCCGGGCTCCCTGCATCCGTCATGGATGGGGAGGGACCGAGCGAGGGAGACAGAGCCAGCCACGCCGGCTGGGCCATGAACAGAGCCAGGGCGATGCTTTTAGCGTGCCCAGTGCTGGAGCCGGGGAAGGGATGTGGGGACATCGGAGGAGGGCAGGACTGCTGGGCTCCAGCCCATCCTGCCAAGTGCAAACGAGCCGTGCTGGTGTGGATCCCTGCGTAGGGCTCCCATTTAACACCCTCCAAAGCGAGGGAGTGAGTAAAACCGCCGGCATCCTGGGGAAGCTGAGTCAATCGTTTCCTCTTGCTGCCCAACAGTATTTTTAACAGTGCCGTTATCTGGTGCCCGGGCGGTTCCTGTTTATTTCCGTAGCCCGCAGGGGTGCACGCAGGTGCCGACCCACCCAGGGACCCACCTCCGCAGGCCCCGGCTCAGGATCTCCGGGGGGATGGAGCCGCGGTGGGACAGAGCACGCAGAGACTCCGTTCGGGATGCTCGGGGCAGTGCTCCTGAGCCTGTCCCCCATATCGGTTCTCTCCTGCTGCCTTTTTCTGGGAGGGCTGCCAGCAGAGATGGGATTTGCTTTCTCACCCCCGCTTTTGCGGGGTGAATCCCAGCGTGAATCCTCTTTTATCTGCTGCTATTTGTGGGAAATCAGGCAGGAGGGTTTATTTCTCGCCTTGCACGGGCTTGCGGCAGGGGATGGAGTAGGTGGAGGAGATGCATGGAGGAGAGGCTGGGATGCGCCCTGAGCTGGGGAGCAGAGGAAGGTGCTGGGGACAGGGATGGGCAGAGGAGGTGGCGTCCGATGGGAAGAGCACAGGGTGCCCCATGGTCCGTTGCCAGCTTGAATCGAGGGACTGAGCTTTTGGGAGGTGAGAGGTGGTGTGGGTCGGTGTGGGATGTCCCCTGCAGAGTGGCTGGGGATGCTCAGGGACCTCCCGGTCCCCGCGTCCCCACTCGCTGCACCGCGGCACGCGTGCTCTCCCTGCTCCTGCTGCGTTTTTGCAGTTGGAAAAGCAGAAGCAGAAGCTGCAAACAGGGACGGTGCTCAAAATCCATTGCACCGGCTGCCTTTTGTGTTGCTAACGGAGCCGTAGGTCCTACAATAACACAGGCAGGGTGCAGGGTGGACAGGCACACGGCTGGCAGCGTCCTGGGCTCTGTCTTTTCTAACCCCGTCCCTCCTTTTCTTCCTCCATAGGTGCCGGCGCCTGCCCGGGCAAAGGTGGCCGTGATGGCCGAGGGCAGAGAGCTCGTCCTGGTGCTGGAGAGGAACCAGTAAGTGCTGGGGCTGGGGAAGGGGCATTGGGTGTCCCTGGCGTGGTCCCACCAGGATCAGTAGCATCCTGGCCGCCCTGTGCTGGCTCTCCTGCCCGCAGGGGAAGGGATGGCTTGGTGTGGCTTCCTGCCGGCTGCGGTCGATGAGGCAGTTTGGGCCGAAATGCTCTTTTTTCCACCGCCCACACCTGTGTTGTGCCAGAAACAGCCTTGGCTCGATGCCGTGGTGCAGGACCCAGCACGGGTGAAGGCGGTGTGGGGTGCTTAGGGGACGGAGATGTGCCAGGCAGAGGGTCAGCGGGACGGGGGGCTCTCGGGCTGCCATCCCGCTGGTAGGGCTAATCCTCTGAGGTCTCTGAAGGTATCTCCTGGTGGGCAATGCTGACTGCTGGCAGGGATTTGGAAACCTCTGCTGCTCTTCTGCTGGACTGGTCTTGGGGTTGGCAGCCTGGCACCATTCCTGGGTGGCCTTGCCATGTAGCCTTGCTCAACCCTTCCTGGGCTCCTTCGTGCCAGGGCTGGAGCAAGGAGAGCAATCATCTCCGTCTCCTGCCCTGCTCTCCTTGCTCTTCTCCCGAGACCTTGTGGCATTTGTCCCTTTTTGAGTTCAGGTCCCTCCTGGTGCCACGCGGCCCCGTGGTGGAGCAGGGCAGAAAGCTGATCTCTGCAGGATGGGCTTCTGCTTCCACTTCTGCTTCTCTCTCCAGCAGCCGTGGGAGGCTCGTGCCTGGCAGAGCCCTGTTCTTGCTGCTGTTTGGGTACAAAAGCAGCCACCACGGTGTTCCCTGAACAGCCCTGCTGGGCAGCAGGTCCCAGCAACCTGCAGAGGGGCTTTTGGTGTGTGGGAAGGAGAACTGAGGGGTTCCCATGTTGTGTTTTAGGACTGTGGGCAATATGGGGGTCAGCAGTGGGGGCTGAAAGCCCACGTGCAAAGCTTAGCCTTGTTGCTAGCTGGTGCACCAGGCCTGGAGATGTTTGTGTGTCTTCTCATGACCCTAATTCTGGCTTGGTACCCCTTTGCCACGCTGAAGTGATGAGCGTGGCCAGGAGGGGTGAAGAACATCCTTGTGGTGCCTCTGGCAGGACTGGGGGAGCGTGGGGCATTGCAGGATGCTGAGCTCTGGATGAGGGCACAGTGAAACAGATGAGGAGGCTGGTGGCAGAAAAAGGGAGCTGAGCACCCAGGGCAATCCATGGCACCCAGGACCATCTATGGTACCCAGGACCATCCAAGGCACCCAAAAGCATTCGTGGCACCCAGGACTGTCCATGACACTCAGGACCGTCTGTGGCACCCAGGACCATCTGTGGCACCCAGAACTGTCTTTGGCACCCAGAACTCTCTGTGACACGCAGGACTTTCCATGGCATGGAAGAGCATCCATAGCACACAGGACCATCCATGGCACCCAAGACAGTTCATGGCACTCATGGAAGTCCATGGCACTCAAGATCATCCATGGCACCCAGGACAATATGTGGCATCCAAGAGCATCTGTGGCACCCAGGACAGTCCATGGCACCCAGGACCACCCATGGCACCCAGAACAGTCCATGCCACCCAAGACACGGCACCCAAGAACTTCCATGGCACCCAGGACCTTCTGTGGCACCGAAGGCAGTCCATAGCACCCAAGAACATCTATGGCAATGAGGACCATCCATAGAACCCAAGGCAGTCCATAGCACCCAAGACCCATATGGCACCCAGGATAGTCCACAGCACCCAAGACTGGCTGTGTCTAGTGGTTGTGTCTGCTGGGGAGACCAGTGCAGCCCTGGCCATCTACACTGCTGTCTTGTGCCCGCTAACAGGGCTACCTTAGCCCTGCTAGCTCATGGGCCAGTGAGGCCATGCTAGACCTCAAATCTTCTTTCTTCTGGTACTGGGAGACATGGCTGGCCTCCAAAATCATCCTTTGTGGTGTTTTCCAACAAGACCTTCTCTTGTGCTGGAGGAGAATACACAGCTCCTTGCCCTTCCTTCCCCGGGGCTCCTGGTCCTTGGCCTGCCCTGGAGAGGACATCCCAGTGGTCTGAGCCATGCTGGGACTCACTGTGCCCCTGGATGGGGCAATTTCCCCCGTTCCCCAGGCATGGCATGGAGGCTTTTGTCTCTCTGCTGTCCTCAGCCGACCTGTCCCCATCCGTGTCCCCATCCTGCTTGGGCAGCTGCCCCTCTGCCTCTGCACTGGCCAGGCACTTGTCTTGCCAGGCTGCCCACAGGTGCCTTTCCAGAACCCAGGCTGAGCTCCTGTCTCCTTTCTCTGCTATAACTGGAGTTACTGGTGCCAGGCACCCACTCACAGGCAGGCGGGGAAGGCAGGAACGTGCCCACAGCGACATTTTTGGGGCTAAACTGCTTGCAAAATAGAAACTAAGAGGCGGGAGGGCTATTCTGGGGCTGGCTGCTGGGTTTATTTTCTTCTGCTGCAGAATAAAACCCCTGGGACGGAGCCAAACCCCAGGAATCGAGGGCCGAACTGTCAGCAGGGGTAAACCCAGCCCTGCTTCGTCCTTCTTCGGGTGGCTGAGACCCCTGCATGCACGCTGTCCCTCGGGGGACCTGCTGTCCCCATGGCGGCTGCACGCTCGTGGTGGGGCGCCCATCACCCTGGCATCTGGGCAGGGTCATGCAGCCTTCAGCAGCATGGGAAACCCCCATCCCTTTCTCTTCTCTCCCACCGCCCGTGGGGTCATTTCAGTCTAAATCCCCCTGTCTGCTCCCCGGGACCCCCAGCCCCATGCTCTTGCTGGTTGCAAGCTCAGGTCTGGCTCTTCCCCGCAGCACGAAGCAATTTGTCAGCATGGGACGGGGCTGCGTCACGGGTGGCCCCGGGACCGGCCTGGCTGGGAGATGGCCGGCAGCTGGGGGGAAACTGAGGCACGCGGGGTGAAGGCAGGGGGGTGCAGGCTTTGCTAAAAGCAGCCTGAGCTTTCTCATGATCAGCTCTGGTTTTTCGGGGACCCCCCACCCTGTTGCTGGGGTGTTGCGTCAGGAGCATCGCCCTCGCTGTGCCGTGAGGGAGGTGAAGGGACGTGCCCGGGGCTGGAAGGGGGTGGCTGTGTCGGAGACCCCAAACCTCCCGCATCCTTGGCTGGACCCCGAGTATGGGCTTGATCCCTTCTCCCAGCGGGATGCTTCCCCCTGGGGACTTTCTTAGTCCCAAGGTGGGGTTGATCCCTATGGAGAAGCTGTCACCCTGCCTGGCTGCTTGTCCTCAGCGGAGGCGAGGTGGCCGCGGGGGCCAGCCCTGATGCAGCGGTGATGGCCACAGTGCCAGCTCCGCTGCCCAAAGCTTTGCAAAGGGGGGCTGTGAAGGGGGACCATGCAGACGGCGCAGCCCTGCATGGCTGCCCGGGGCTGGGCACAGAGGCTCGGTGTGTCCCTGTGCCGGGACACCCAGAAACACCTCTCCTCTCTCCTCAGGCTGCTGGCGCCGGGCTACACCGAGACGCACTACGCCACGGACGGGCAGCCCGTGACGGTGGCCCCCAACCACACGGTGGGTGCCGGGGGGACGGGCGTAGCTCTTCTCCATTTTTCGGGGTGCCTTGGCGCTTGGGATGAAGCCAAAGCCCCACCAGGACGAGGTGCGGTGTTTTCGCTGGCAGCATCCCCGGCGCCTGTCGCGGGAGGAATGCAGCAACACGCGGCTCCTGTATCTCTTGGCCGCGATACAGCACCTCGGGAAATAAACACAGGCAGCGCCAGGCTCAAGCAGCCCTCGCTCTCCCCGACGTCCCCCCACCGGCCATTTGTCACCCTTCCAGCACGTCGAGCGGGCGCGGGGCTGTCTGTGTCCCTGGCTGAACCGCCGGAGCCGGCAGCTTCCCGGCTCCATCCCTCCCGTTCCCCGGTGCAGAGGGACACCGCTTGCCTGGCTGGGAAATGCAAAATGGGTGTTTTTTTTGGGCCGAGCCCATGAGGTTTGTTGCTGCCCAGCCCTACGTGGTGGTTTCTAACGGAGGTCTCCATCGCCTCTCTCCCAGGACCACTGCTACTACCACGGGCACGTCCAGGGCTACGGCAGCTCCTGGGTCGTCCTCAGCACCTGCTCGGGAATACGGTACGGAGATGTGCAGGATGGGGGGGCTTGTGGGGCTGATGAGGAGGGGGATGAATCCAGCTGCCCCCTTCCCCCCTGCAGGGACCCCCTCTGGGGACCCCCCGGAGCAGCACTGATGGCCCTGCAAGCCCAGCTCTAGATGCTTCGTGGGGCTGGTTTTTCCATCGCTCCCCTTCTCCCATCCCTCACCTGATCCCGGGGGCAGGCAGGGTGGGGAGAGGCTGTTTTTCTGGCAGCATGAGCTGCCTTCAAGGACGTTCATCTCTGGAGGGGGCGAGATCCCACACCCCGCAGCGGGCACCCCAGCACTGAGCTTTGCAGCCACCAGCTGCCATCCCGCGTTCGCGCGGTCTGACCGGCGTGGAGGTTTTAATGCTAAGGTTTTATTAGCTCATAGGGCTGTATTGACAGAGGCACACATCTCTTGTCTCTGCCCCCACCCTGGGTATGGACCAGGCTGAGGTGCAGTGAGCTTGTGGGGCCTCAGCAGGGGCTGGGGGAGCCGGAGTGAAAGCACCACAGGAGCCATTGGGGGCTGCTCTCCATTGCCAGGGGCCTGATAGTGCTGAGCAGCAACGCCAGCTACTACCTGAAACCCCTGGGGACCCCCGAGCCGGGCCACCACGTCATCCAGCGAGCAGAGCACTTGCCCATCCGAGGGGGGACCTGCGGCCACGGCGACGATTTTGGGAGCACCATTGCTGACATCGCTCGGCTCTTCCAGCCAGTTCACCACCGGGTAAATCCGTCCTGGGGTTCTTTGCTTGTGGAGGGGTAGAGGGCTGAGAGCGGGGCCGTCTGTGCCCCTGCTGAATGCCTGGAGCTTGCGGTGGGGTGCCCGTCACCCTGGCATCTGGGCAGGGTTGCGCAGGTAGATGGGACGTGAGGGGTGTTCATGGGCAGCTCACCTGGCTGGAGTTTGGGCAGGAGACCTCAAAGGGAGGGTGTGTGGGTTGGGGATCAGTGCTGTGTTGTACAATGTGGGATGTGACGTGAGGCGACATTGGGAATTGCACTAAAGCTGCCCAAATTTTCCTGGTCACCTCGTGCCTCAGTTTCCCCTCTCGGCCGTCCTTCCTGGGCAGCCCTGCAGTGTCTGGAGAACCCGTGGCATCTGTCTTGCAGGCGAAGAGAGATGCCTGGAGGACCATGAAGTACATGGAGCTCTTCATTGTTGCTGATCACACACTGGTGAGCGCCGCAGGGGGCAGAAACTTGGTCCCCTGCCAAAAAGCTGGGACCCCTCTCTGTCTCCCTCCCTCGTCTTCCTCCAGTGACCCTTCCCCATCCCCACCTCTCTGCAGTACAGGAACCAGAACCTCAACCTGGGCCACACCAAGCAGCGCATCGTGGAGATCGCAAACTACGTGGACAAGGTAACGGCCGGCAGGAGGGACCTGCCACCACCTCCATCATTCCTGGTGCATGTAAAAGCACCTGAGCTTGGGGCCGGCCTGGTGGTGGCCGTCAGGGACTGTCCCCATGTCACTGGGGCTAGGATTTTAGATGAGAGATGTGAACACGTGGTGGAAAATGCTTTGGCACCCATCAGCTGAGCTGCAGCAGTGAAGAGGATGCTGGCTTTTCGCCCTGCCATGGCGATGGGGATTAATCATAGAATCATAGAATCGTTAAGGTTGGAAAAGACCCTTAAGATCATCAAGTCTGACCGTTAACCTACCACCGCCAAGTCTGCCACTAAACCATGTCCTCATGCTGGCATCCTCAACATGAGCAGGGACATGCTTAGGCGTTGTCAGCTGAGGGATGGCATCGTGCCACCCTCACTGGCTCCTGTGCCCACGGCTGTGCCTGTAGAGCTCATGCTTGCAGGTGGATTTGGGACAAGTGTGTTCCCGAGTCACCCAGCTGGAGGTAAAGCATGGAGACCCACCAGCTGAAATGCTGTGGCAGTGATGGAGGAGGTACAGCGAATGCCAGTCCCCGTCTCCTCCATCCCTGTCCCCTCCCTGCAGTTTTACAGGTCGCTGAATATCAAGGTGGCCCTGATCGGCCTGGAGGTGTGGACGGAGCGGGACCAGTGCGCCGTCACCAGCGATGCCAACGCGACGCTCTGGTCCTTCCTGCAGTGGAAGAAGGCGCTGAGGTCACGCAAGAAGCATGACAATGCCCAGCTGCTGACGTGAGCACCCCTATGGACCTGGGGACATCGGGGCAGGGGGCTCCCATCTTGGACCAGGGTCTCCAAGCCACCCTGGGGTGCTAACTGCCCCTCTGTTCTCCTTTCTGGGCAGAGGGAAGACGTTCAGGGGGACAACCATCGGCATGGCCCCGCTGGAGGGGATGTGCAGTGCGGATAACTCCGGAGGTGTCAGCGTGGTAAGAGGGGCACGGGGGTCCCTGCTGCTCCTTCCAGGCTGGGGGACCCTGTTGCCACCCCATCTTGCTGGGGTTCTTCACGGGCTTGGAGGACCAGCCACCCGGGGTTGGTCCTGGGATGGAGCTTGAGAGTGAACGATGATGCTGGTAGCCCCTTACCCCTCGCAGATGTTGGCCAAGTACTAAGGAGGGTGAGAAAGGGCTGGTTTAAAGGTCTCCCACCGTATGTAAACCGCCAGCTTGCAGCTAGCAGCAGCATTGGGATCTCCTGTGTTGCTTCTGCCCCTCATACTGAATAGCCCCTGCTTGTTTCCTGCGTGTGCTCTCTGGTTTTGTAGGGTCATCTTCACCCCAGATAACTCTTATGCTCCTCCTGATGGGGTGGTGGTGGCCCTGGTGACCTGTGGTCCCAAGGCAGGATGGCGATCTGGGGCACCGAGGTTTCTGGTTTTTGGGATGTGCCTTCCAAGGCTCCAGGTTTTCAGCAGTTGGCTCCAGCAAAAGAGCTTCCCAACAGTCCCATGTGGGACTTTTAGGAGACCAAATCCCACTTCTGCCATGAATTCTCCTCCATCCCTCTCTCTGTCCCTCCCACGAGATCCAGTTGCAATCCCAGGGATGTTGTGGTCCCTCCATCACCCCAACCCCATTCCCTGCTGCGGGATCACCCCTCTCCATTGCTCCTGGCTGCTGTGCTGATGCATCCCCATCCCTATGCAGGACCACTCGGAGCAGCCCATCGGAGCAGCCGCCACTATGGCCCACGAAATCGGCCACAATTTCGGCATGAGCCACGACAGCACAGGCTGCTGCGTGGAGGCCACCCCGGAGCAAGGTGGCTGTGTCATGGCAGCGGCCACCGGGTAAGTGATGGTGGGGACGGGCTGTGGTCCCTAAGCCCCCCAGCAGGTTGTGGGTGCTGTTTGCAGCTGGGTGGGTTGGGCTAGTGGTCTCCAAGGGGTAGCAGAGGGTAGCAGAGGTGTAGCAGCCCCATCCCAAAAGAGCTAGGGATGGAAGCAAATGGGTGTTATCTGGTAGGCACGTTACAGGAATCCAAGGCATTTTCCTCTGCTAACCCACATCTCAGCACAATGAAATTATTCTTTATCGTAAGACTGGAGGGCCAAGGGCTGCCCAGTCGCTGGTCATGCTGGTGGGGACTCACAGCATCGCGGGGCTACGGTGGGGTGAGCTCACATCCCTCACCCCAACCCCACTAAATCTGGATGTGGGATGCTCCGGAGTGGCAGTCATTAGCTTTCATGCTCTCTGGCATCCCTCCAGCGTTGGTTTTCCTTTGCTTTTACCCTTTAATTTGGCCCAAAGCTGTATGAAATTCAGCTGGTTGGTGCCACTTTCCCTTCCAAGGTCCTTCTCCTGTTGGGTTTCCCGGCTCCCAACAATACAGTCGTCCCAGATTTCCCTGCACTGCAGCAAAGCGGCTGTTTATTCCCTGTTATTTGAACCCACCCGCTTTTCCAATTAATAAATAACACTCAAAAACCACAGTGCGGTCTCAGGGTGTCTCCAGGCTGTTTCCCCGTGGCTCTCAGGGCTGTCGGATCGCGGTGCTGACCCCATGGGGTTTAGTCTCTGCCTATGTGGATCGTGGTGGGGAAAAGCACCAGCTTTCCAGGATAAGGCAGTTGTGCACTTGTTTGTTCGGTTATCCTACTAATTAATTATCCTGCCCTCACCCACCAGAGCTGGATGCACTGGTGCAAAGCAGTAGCAGATGCTGTAGCTCAGCTGTGCCCCTGCTCACCCCTGCAGGCAAAGCTCTCCGCGCTGACATCTCCCCATGAGATTTCTTCCTTCTTATTTTTGCTGAAATATTTTATTCCCCCCATGGTCAGGAAACACATTTTTAACTGTATTCAACCTGTCCCTATTTCCACATTCATGTACCAGCTTTTTGGGTGTATTTACTTGCTCACCCTCCCATAATTTGCATGGACTTACAGCTTTCCCTACAGCTCAAGACACTTCCCCCCAACTTTAAAAATACTTTTAGAAGCCCTCTGTGTCATCTCAGAAATGAAATGTCCTAATATGAAATAGAACTTGTTTTCAGCGATAAGAGGAAATGAAACCAGCGCTGAAGCAGAGAGCGGTGCACAGCTCTTACTCTCTGCTTCCTCCTCCTTAGTACACCACGCAAAAAACCCCATAAACTTGTGCAAAATTACGGAAGAACCATGCTCAGAACTTCTCTAGAAAATCACCGTTTCTCTTCAGCTCCCTGCAGGAAAGGCCAGCTGGGCTGTTGGAGAAATTACCTTACATGTAGTAGGCTCTGATTTTTATTTGTTGCTGCTCAGGCCTTGTGAATGATTTAATACGGGATTTTTTTGTGTTTCTTTTCCATTTTTCTTTAATTTTTTTTGAGGATTTTTCTCCATCTCAGCCTTGGAGGTATTTAAATAGCCCCAAACGGGTATTTCCCATCAGCGGTTGGGTGACAGCAGGCCCGTATTTAACAGCCATCCTGAGCAGATAGTCACTGCAGATGTGGAGACCCGCCTTGCGGTTAGGATGGGGGTGGTCTGTGGTGTCCCAGGTGCAGAGGAGCGAGGCACGGAGGTGACGCCTACACCAGCATCGCGCTGGCAGAGCCTGCAGGCATGGGTGCTCCCTGGGCTTTGAAGTTCAGACCATGGGGCTCTCCAATCTCCAAGAGGTTTCTTGCCACAGGGTTGATGCTCTGGGGGTGGCGTACAGCAGCTCTGCTTGCCCACCCCATCCCATTCTGGAAAATATTTGGGTTCAGTGTGGTGTCCCCTGGTTGTTAACCTGATGCTCAGCCGTGTGAGTTGGGGTGAGGGATGTTTGTGGTCTTGATGCATCTGGCTGATGGTGGCTTCTGCTCTTGGAAGAGTTTGTGCCAGTTCGCCCGTGTCCTTATTTCCCAGCTCTGACTGTGGTTTTCCACCTTCTCCTGGTCCCGATCACCCCGGTTCCCATCCCTCCCCATCTGTCCCCTGCGCAGACACCCCTTCCCTCGCGTGTTCAGCTCCTGCAGCAAGAGGCAGCTGGAGAACTACTTCCAGAAGGGAGGTGGCATGTGTCTCTTCAACCTGCCCGACACCAAGGACCTGGTGGTGGGACGGAAATGTGGCAACGGCTTTCTGGAGGAAGGAGAAGACTGTGACTGCGGGGAGGTGGAGGTACGGTGCTGGGTGCTGCATTGCTTTTCCGCAGAGGCTTTTGCAGCTGAGCTCAGCTGCTGGGTGGCAGGACACAGCCCACGTGGAGAGGGGTATTTCCAAGGGAAAGGGGTTTGCTGGTCACCACAGGGTCTCCATCCCAAGGGCTCTTCCCAGTCCCACCTTCCTAAATCCATTTAACCTAGTCCTGGCTTGCTTCTTGATTTTGCCCCAGAGTGCTCACGTCTTCCTCATCCCCCCTGTGCCTCAGTTTCCCCATCGAGAAGAGCAATGCTGTGATGGGTGGAGAAGGGGCTGGGGGCAGCAACGGGGAAGGGATGGACTCACTGACCGCGGTGGTGTCTTCTTCTCCCCACGCAGGAGTGCACCAACCCATGCTGCAATGCACACAACTGCACGCTGAAGGCAGGAGCCCAGTGTGCCCACGGCGACTGCTGCCAGAACTGCAAGGTAAGGCCCCCCCGTGCCCCCGCTGTGCCCAGCTGCCTGCCCACGGGCTGAGCAGGGAGATACGGGCCCCACCACCCCCCGGGACTCACATGCTGTGTGTCCGGGAGGCCAATTCCCACCCCCCTGGTGCCAAATGAGGAGGGTTATATGTAAACTCATGTCCGCAGGGGAGTCTCTGCTGGCTGCTTTGTGGCTGGGGTCCAGCCTAGGAATTTGGCTTTATACTTTGACAGCCCCATATAGTCCCACAGGGGACATTATAGCATCCTGGCTTGTATCAGGAACAGTGTGGCCAGCAGGACCAGGGCAGGGATCGTCCCCCCGTGCTGGGCACTGGTGAGGCCGCACCTCGACTCCTGTGCTCAGCGCTGGGCCCCTCACCCCCAGAAGGAGCTGGAGGGGCTGGAGCGTGGGCAGAGCAGGGCAGCGAGGCTGGGGAAGGGGCTGGAGCACAAGGGTGGGGAGGGGCGGCTGGGGGAGCTGGGGGTGCTCAGCCTGGAGAAGAGGAGGCTGAGGGGAGCCCTCATCGCTCTCTGCAACTGCCTGAAAGGAGGCTGGAGCTGGGGGGGGTCGGTCTCTTCTCCCCAGGAACAAGCGATGGGACGAGAGGGAATGGCCTCAAGCTGCGCCAGGGCAGGGTTAGGTTGGGGATTGGGAAAAACTCCTTCCCCAAAGGGCTGTCAGGGCCTGGCCCAGGCTGCCCAGGGCAGGGGCTGAGTCCCCATCCCTGGGGGGATTTAAAAGCCAGGGAGATGTGGTGCTGAGGGACATGGGTTAGTGGTGGCCTTGGCAGTGCTGGGTTAGCGGTTGGACTCGATGATCTTAAGGGTCTTTTCCAACCTAAACAATTATATGATTTATGATGCTATGATTATGGACAGTTTATGGCCCCAAGCTGTGCTGGGAAGCAGCAGCAATCCCGGCTTGGCCCCTCTGCTGCCGCTCAGTGCTGATGTTTCTCTCTCCTCCTGTGGCAGCTAAAGGTGGCTGGGACGATCTGCAGGGAAGCGGCGGGATCCTGCGACCTCCCCGAATACTGCACAGGTGCCTCACCCTACTGCCCGGCCAATGTGTACCTGCTGGATGGCTCATCCTGCGCCTACGGCGAGGCTTACTGCAACAATGGCATGTGCATGACCCACCACCAGCAGTGCGTCCAGCTCTGGGGACCAGGTGAGTCCCACCAGCCCCAGCCCTGCCTCCTTGTCACCCTTCTCTGGAGCAGGAGCCACGTTGGGTCTCATCACTGTGTCTGCACGTGGGGTCCCCGTGCCCGCAGCCCGTGAGGCTGGAGGGTGGTGGATGGAGGGGTTGTGCTGTCCCCATCCAGGGTTGGGGTCAACATCCGTGGGTCTGGCATGGGGTACTGTGCACACACACTCACAGGTGCCTGGTCCTTTGCTGTGCACAGCCCGTCTACCCTCTGCCTATGGTCCCCATGCTGCATACAGCCCATACATTACATACAGCCTCCATGCTATATACGACCCCCACGCTGCACGTGATTCCATATGCTGCAAGTGACCTCCATGCAGTAGCGCAGCCCATGCACTGCGTATGGCATCAGCACTGCATATGGCTCATGCGCTGCATTGACCGTATATGGCCTCCTTGCTTTAGTTAGCCCATGTCCTGCATATGGCCCTCATGCTGCCTACAGACCCTATACTGCACGTGGCCCATAGGTGATGTGGCTCATAAGGTGTACGTGGCCAGATGCTTCGTATGGTTGTTACACACTCCATATATATATCTATATATATATATCTATACATATATATATAGATATACTTTATATGGCCACAGACCTCATACAGCCCCCATGCTGCATACGGCCCCCATGCTGCATATGGCCCCTCTTGTGCTGTTCTTGGCCTGGCACCCGCAGCAGCAGCTCTCCAGTAGACTTTTCCATGATGTTTTCTCCATGACCATCTACCCACTGCTCCCGGTGTCAGTATTTCTGCCTGCTGGCCGCTTTCCCCACCCCATGTGGGACCTTTCCTCCCTCCCTGCAGGTGCCTGGCCAGCCCCAGACGCATGTTTCCAGGATGTGAACATGGCCGGCAACACGTACGGCAACTGCGGCAAAGACAGCCAAGGGCGCTACGTGAAATGCGACAAGAGGTGGGTGCAGCGCTGGCACTCATGGGTGCCCCATCTCCTCCTCCCACACCCACAGCCCCCGGCTGCCCACCCCTGCGAAGGGACTGGCAAGGTCCTTCCCCAGCCTCCTGGCATCACCCCTTGGGCCAGCTCTGTTTTGGACCTGAGGAAGCCAGCAGGTCCTTCCTGGGCTCAGTCCCCATCACTGCTGGGAGGTTGTCCCACCATGCATCACCTCCCAGCCCAGCCTGAAGGGAAAATCAAAGACACCATCAGCAGGAGATGCTATTTAGGGAGCGTGTGCTCTCCAGTATTCCCAGTTAGACCAGGGATGTTAGAGAGACCACCCCTGCCTGTTCCCTCCAGCACTTCTCTGTTCTGTCTGTGATTTATCTAAGGCCCTTTCTGAACCTGCTGAGCCTCTCCCATCACAACCTCCTGTGGCCATAAATTCATAGGGAGGTGACCCAGCAGGCAGCAGGGCAGAGGATGATGGGGCAGGGAGGGTGAACCGGCGGATACCCACATCTCCTGCCCTGACCTTGGCCATGTCCTGCTCCTAGGGATGCTATGTGTGGCAAGATCCAGTGCCAGAGCTCAGCTAAGAAGCCCCAGGGGACCAACACTGTCTCCATCGACACCACCATCCGCTTCAACGGGCGGGAGGTGAAGTGCCGAGGCACCTACATGTACTCCGCAAAGGATGATGAGGAAGACCTCTCCGACCCTGGGCTGGTGATGACAGGGACAAAATGCGGAGATGGGATGGTGAGTACCTCTTCCTAGGGCTGGGGTCTCCTCCAGGAGATCAGCTCCTTAGCTCTTGTCCCAGCTCCAATGTAGACATTGGCGCTTCTCTGCGCTACAGCTGGACCATGGGATGTGGTTCCCCCAACACTTTCAGACCTTGCCTTGATGACATCTCAACCAAGGCATTTCTAGGCATCACCAGATGCTTGTGTGTAGGCCACCAAATTCTTCTCTCTGGCCTCCATGCTTCTTTACTGATTTAATGCATGTGGAGCAACCCCAGCAAGAATTGCATGCCCCAGGACTTGATGGATGAGGCTTCCTCCTATGAATAAACTGTTTCCCAGTGGAAAGCTGTGTTAGGAGTCAAGATGACAGATCCAAACAGTTGCTGCTAACTGAGCATTAGTCTCTTTTAGAGCCCCTGTGTCTCCAAGTACTTTACAGAGGGTCAGTTCAGCTGAGAAAGGGCAGAAGCCTGGTAGACGACATGGTAGTAGGGATGCACGCCAGACAGAGCTGGCTGGGGAGATACGGCCTTTGCTAGTTGGCATTTTAATTGTGACATTTTCATCCCAGTTTGGGATGGGAGGCCAAAATGTCAACATTTTCATGAGAAAGGATGGCTGGTTTTGAAATCCAGTGTCATTTTTCTTGGCTGGTGCCTGCCTTTTAGGGCCAGATGGGAAATGACTCCATTTCCAGGAGCTGCCAGGTGGGTTGACAGGGGAGGGGGGTGGGAGTGGTGGTGGTTGGTCTCTGCTGAGCCGTCCTGGATGGGGGAATGGCAGAGATTTCCTGGGCTGCGCTGAAAATTGGAGTGAAATGCATTGACCTGGAACAATATGATTTAACCAACCTGCATTTTCCAACGGACAGCATCCTTCCAGAGGACTCCCATCTGTGAAGCCAGAAGATCACTGTCCCCTCTCCCTCAGGTCTTTCTCTGACCTCAGCTTCTTGGCTCTCTCTCAGGTTTGCAAAGATCGCCGGTGCCAGAATGCCTCCCTTTTTGAGCTGGAAAAGTGCGTTTCCCGGTGCAACGGCCATGGGGTGAGTTATTGCCTGAGACCTACAGCAGGCTCCTGAGACGAGCGCAGATTCTTAAGCAAAACCAAGTGTCTCCCACAGGGATGAGCCTTGCAACGTAGTGGGCATCTGCTTTTCATAACTCTCACATGCATCAGCTACGGGTGAGACTGAGCTGAGATCTTTGCTTACCCGTGTCCAAGTTAGAGGAAGAAGATCATTCATGATGTAAGGACCATCTGCAAAATTTAGATCAGGGTCCAATTTGAACTGGAGAGCATTTAGAGCTCAGAGCAGGTGCCTGTTCCATCTGAGAGCAAAACAAGAGTTAGAAACACAACTGGGACTGCAAAAAGGCAGGGAAATGGTTCAGTGAATAGAACAAGCCACTGTTGTCCAACGCTTAAAGGCTACAAAGATTTGACCTCTGCAGAACGCAGAGCTTAGTCAGATAAGGCAACAACAATGCTATGGTTTAACGGGGAGATCACAAGGGGAAGATGTTTAACAAACTTCTGGCCTAACACAAAGCATTAAGGGTATCATCAGGCTTGTCTAGTCAAGCAGTGTGAAAACTGAGGATATAAGATACCTGTCTTCAAGGTTTCTGCAAAGAGCAGGGAAATGAAAGTGTCAGCAAGAAAATATCTCTGTACATTGCAATTACACATTTGAGGGCAACACAGACACGATCCAAGTGATGTTCAAGGGGTGCATATTGGCCAGGGTTAAGCTCCTTCAGCCTTGACTCGTACCATTGGCCATCTGTTCTCATCCCCACCGTATGGACCATCGTTTCCATACATCCCTCGTGGTCTCCAACCCTCCTTCTCATCCTGCAGGTCTGCAACAGCAATAAGAACTGCCACTGCGATGCCGGCTGGGCTCCCCCCTACTGCGAGAAGCCAGGCTTGGGTGGCAGCGTGGACAGTGGCCCTGTGCAGCGCGACAGTGAGTCACGACTTCTTGTCCGGTGCCTTGTGATGCTGGTGGGGCTGGAGCGATGCCACGAGAGGGGGAAATGGGGCAATAAAGCTGCTGACAGCTCTGCTCCCAAGTGTGCTGGGTTGGGTCTGTTCAGGCAGACTCACAGCCTGTGCCCAGCTCTGGTTGCTTGGTGGCCACCCGTTTTTATCAGAGACCACTGGATGGTACTGCTCCCTTTTTGGAGGTGGGACCAGCAATGGTGTCTCTAGCCTGGGTGGCTGGGAATGGGCAGATGGGACCGATGTTTCCATCAAGTGAAGCTGGAGGCTGCTGGCTCTCCCAGCCCCGCACTCATCTTTGTGCTTTCCCTGCCAGATCACGAAGCCATCTTAATAACCCTTCTGCTCATCTTCCTGCTCTTCCTCCCGGCCCTGATGACGAGCATCTACTTTTGGTACCGGCGGGAGAACTCACTCCTGAATAAATGGATAAAGGAGATGAGGAGGAGGAGCCACGAGACATATAGGTGGGTGATGTGTCCTAAATCCCTTCTCTCTTGAGGACCTAGTGAGACCCTGAAATATTTTTTTGCCACTGGCAGCATCCAGCCTGGTAGGAACATTTGTGGGGGAGCTGGTGGTGCACAGGGCCTGTTTCAAACTGGTATGAGACCTGGTTGAGATATGAAGAGCTCTCTCCTGGGACAAGATGAGGCTCTCAGCTCTCCCCTGAGCAGAGGACAGGAATGGTCCTCTAGACAGGACAACCCCAGAGAGCGATGATGAAGGTGGCCTGGTACCAAGGAGCTTTCTTGCCGTCTACTCCTAGCAGGCTGCAAGAACTGGAAGGGCTCTAAAGGAGCACTGAATTTAGGTATTCTCATTATTCCCCCTCCCAGTACAGGTACAGACACACACGTACCTCAGAGCCCCTGCAATAATTTGAGAAAAAGACTGAGAACCAACCAACCTCCTTCATTACCCTCATTATCTCAAGACAGACTTGTCATCCCTGCTCACTGAGCACTGCAAGACTGTCTGTTAATGATCTGGTAATGGAGACAGGATCTCGCTGACCTGCAGCATTTCGGGAGGCAGCTGTTGCAAAAATGGTTGCTTTATTTTGCCATCTGTGATTTATGTTTGTGATCCCGGGCAGGAATAAAAGCATCAGTCGGAAGTCAACCGCTGGCCATCCCAAAGCTGCTTTCACCTTGCGGAACATTTCCACCTCCAGCCACACTAATAAAGTACGTAATAACTCACCTTCCAGGTTTGCTCTCCCTCCCTGGGACTTGATACTTGTGGGTGACCATATCTACCTCTAGCAACTGGGCCAGCAACTGGTGCTCTGTTCTGGTTTTACATTGTGTCTACACCCTGAGCCCTTGGTCGGTAGTACACATCCCTCCTAAAAGTGAGTCTGTTGAGCTCTGCCTGCTCAAAAAGACCCTGGTGATTGCCAGGAGCCTTCCCTGGGAAATTGCCCATCACCATGGCAAAGCTTAGCAGGGGCTGTGCAATCCCGCTGATGACTTTGTGCTGGGTCTCCGGGGAGGCAAATGCTTCTGCTGCTGGTTGTGTCAGCTCTGGTGACCTTGGGATGGGTAAGCCCAGGGCTGAATTTAGGAAGAATTTAGGTTTTTTGAGCACGGCCGCAGTGGCTGAGAGCAGGGCAGAATGGATGATGTCTCCTGTCTGATGGAAATCTGGCATGGATTCACCAGAGCTGGCCCTGCTCCAGACCTCTTGAGACCAGCACCTTTCTCATCCCTGTGTGCTCTCATATGGTTAGCGAGGAGCAAACATGTTCAGCTTTTGGGCAGGATGGTAAAAGTGGTGGTCCCAGAAAGTGAAATAAATACCCAATGCTCCTCCTGCAACTCCCTAGCACCCAGACCTTGAGGGAACATGTGCTTTTTAGCACCCAAGGAAACGCACCTAAGGATTTTCTCCCTATTTCTGCTTTTCTTGTCCCTGCAGGCAACACGGGCTGCGTTCCCCTCCAAACCCAACGCTCACCAGTCTGGCTCTCAGCCTGTCAACGTTGTCCACCCTCTTCGCCCGCCTCCCCACTCCATCCCTCCGCGCCTGAGAGACCCCAAGCCTGCCAGGCCACCTCCGCCAGTCAGCAAATCACCCATGGTCCCCACCAAAACGGTCCTCTCCCAGGCTAAGCTGCCGCCTCCAAAGAAACCTCTTCCCTGCAGCCCTGTGAGGACCCCACAGGTGAGCTTTGCTGGTTGGCTGTGCTTTCCTTTCATAGATTCATAGAAATTCATAGATTCATAGAAATTTCCTTTCATAGATTCATAGAAATTCCCTGTTTTTTGGCTGCCTGTAGCTCTTTTGGGTTTGGCACTATGAAGGAGCTCTCACACCACCCTAAGAGATGAATCTGTTGCAATGGTGAAGAAAGCTCATTAGATAATGAGAATATTTAAGGTAGTTTGGGTGTTCTTGTTACATGCTTTGAAGCATCTCAGCTCTGCAGCAGCAGGGAGAGAGGTTTGTAGGAGGTCATTGGATGCTCTTCTAAGGATGTTGTCTCTCCCCATATACTTTGTGATCCCAGGTTGTCCCAAAGCACCAACCCCCCCGTCGGCCGCTGCCTGGAAGTCCTCTTCTGGCCAAAGAGCTGCCTCCTGCACATGGACAGACCCTGCTGGTCACGGTCCCTCCTACCAACTTCAGGGTGTCGGGTACAAGTGCCATGAGCCACCCCACGAGGCCGTTAAAGTAAGTTGAGAGGAGTTGAGCTATCTCCCACCGCTGCTGGGGTCCTGCAGGTGGGGTGTCTTGTGGGTCACGTCTGGGTGGGACATCTTTACAAGTGGGTGATTTAGATTGCTTAAAGAATCATCATAAAAGGAATTAGCAAAACTGGTTTTAATATGATGATGTAGAAGTGCGACTTAACGAAGTTCAATGGCAAGGTTCACTCTATTAATTACTGCATGGAAGAAACATATAATGGAAAATTGAGTTACACTCGAGTTAAAATGATTCACAGAGAGACCGTGGGTGCAAAAGAGGAAGACCCCCCTTGTTGAGTCACGAGGTTCAGAGTAGACCCCCTTGCTTTCTAAACTCCTGATGGAGCTTAGGTGCGTCTAGGTCCAATCTTAGACTTGGACAACGGTTTATATCTAGGGATAATACATGCAAAGTTTATGTAATGTTTCATTAGCATCAATTCGGCATGCAATCAAAGTTACCAAGACAAAACCAAAGTTACCATACTACAAGGTTATGCGCAATGTCAGTCACTTACCAAAGATCTGTTGTTGGTAAAAGGTCTCTCTGCCTCGAGGAGCAACCTTGAGAGGTGTCCCAGCTCCAGGGCAGATCACCGCCATGCAGCCATGCTGCCGTGCAGGGAGAGCTCAAAGAAGGCTTGCTTAGGCTGTGATATGTATAGGATAAAGTGGTTGGCTCGTAGTCAAATTACATACAATAGGAAAGGCATGCATGAGGCTCCTTGTACCCACAAATTTCTTTGTTCCTTGATAAATGGGTCTTGGAAAAGCCACCTGCTATTCATGCATCAATCACATGATTGATGTTCCAAGCTCATACGCATCAATGTTCACTGTGCCACTCAGCTCCTTTGTGGGTTTTCAGAGAACAGATTGAAACTAGAGGAGTTCATGGCCTGGCAACAGCTCAGACCATTACTTCTTCTGGAGTCTGCATCAAATCACCACCAGTATGGCCAAAGGGTTGAGCACACCCGTCACGACATCCCAAATGTGATTGTGGTGTGCTCTGGTCTGCCCCTCGTGGTGTCTTCACTGTGACCTGGGTTTCTCCTGCTCCTCCCCGATGTGGCTGGTTTGTAGAGGCCAGGCTGCTGAGGAGCAGGAGAAATGCTCTGTGCTCTGGGGTGTGCAGGTCTGTGCACGCTGCTGGAGCTACAGAGGAGTTCAAAGCCCACCAACTTTGGGGTAACTGGCCGGTAGGGCATTGTGGATATGTGGTAAGAGGCATTTGGGGGCAGCAGCAAAAGGTAGGAAGGAAATCAGAAGACGTCCTAAATTCTGCTACCTGGGGAGAAACTGCAGCCAAAGTGTTTGTCCAAATGGGGATGATACGTGCAAAAACAATCTTGTGCCCATGTGCCTTCCTGCATGGTGCAGGAGAAAAGCCTGCCCACGTGAGCAAGGCACCTGCAGGTGCCCAGGGTCTGCAGCCATGCCTCCACCTGGCAGGACCCCACAGGATTTGGCCAAGGTTGGCCAACGGTGATCAAGGTTGGGACTTTGAGTCTGTAAGGTCCTGATGGGTTAAGGGAGATGCCATCCTTTGGGGGTGCATGTGGCCTCCCACCCCAGAGCATGGAGGGAGCTGTTGGTGTTCTGCTGGGGGACACTGGAGTGAAGGGATGGACATTGATGCTCTCTTTCATCTTTCCTTCCCACAGGCCGATGCCACCTCAAAGGTGAGTCACAGACACCATGCAGGACCATGGGGACTGCTTGTGGGGGGATGGCCTTTGGTTAAGCACTGGTCTGGGGACCCAGAGACTGGGAATTAGATGTCCGCCTTCCCAGAGACTCCTAGATGAGCAGGACATAGCCCCTCTGAGTACCCCAGCAACAGCAGGGCTTGGGCACCTGTGTCCAAGGGAATGGAGGACACGGATTTTCCAGTTTGGAGCTGGGAGATTAAGTCTAAGTCCTTTACAATATCACTGCTACTTTCAACTCTTGCTATACTGCTAAATCCTCTGGATATGGGTCGGTGGAGCCTCAAGGTATCGCACTGGCATCTGCTCCTGCTGGCCAGGCTCGTGGGCCATATCCAGCTATGGAGAGAAGGCACTGTGCTGGACTGAAGTCGGCCCTCATCCCCAGACAGTCTGCTTTGCTTTTATTGTCACCACAAAGAGGCTGAATATGCCTCAAAATTTCTCAGTGTGACTCAATCCCTATAGCTCATCTCTTCTAGTAGATAAAACAGGCCTGTTCTGTGGTCCCAAAAGAGAAAGACCTGGCACATCCCGGCAGCCAAACTCAGTTCCCTTCCCCAGGCGCTGTAGTTTTGTCCTTGCTGCCCACTGAGAGCAGTACCTGGCCATCCTTTCTTGAAACAGTGCCCGTGTCAGAAAGTGTAGACTGGCAGGGCCAGACTAGTGCCAGGGAGGAGGACGTGCCTGTGTCCTGGTCCGTATTCATTACCTGACACCACCAACACACTAGGAGAGGGCCAGGGAACTGTTGTCTTTCCTGGAAGGATAAGGTGAGAGATTTCATGAATTCCCAGGATGGACTATAGGGTCCATATTGGATTGGTGGATTTGGTGATGTCTCTTGGCAGTACATGAACCACCTTTACTGTTCTTGGGAAGGCAAGAGCAGTAATGCCTTGGGGGACATCACTCCCGCAGCTGGTAGGCTCCCAGTTCTCACTGCTCGGTGTCACCACATGCTTTGGTGGACTCTGTGTCCTATCAGGGTTTTGGGGGTACGCCAAAGGAAAACACCTTAAAGTGATACAGTTTGGGGTTGTATCTTTGAGAGAGGACATAGGTGACCATGACAGTCCCAGGTCCCCTCTGGTCTCAGGGACAGCAGCTGGTCTGCCTTCTCTGAGCTGTGGAAGGATGGTTGTGATGGAGGCGGTGGATGCTTGGTCTCTGCACTCAAATGAGTTGTCTCCTTTCTCTTTCTTCTCGCTCTAGGCCAGTCCCAACCATCAAAGTCCAATCAACCTCCTTCCCCTTGAAGAAGTGAAAAACCAAGGACACCTTAAGCCCATCCTTCCTGAGCTGGCTCTCCTGATTTGCACTGCTGCTGGCGACAGGGGTCTTTTATTCCTCACTTGTTTTATTTGTCTTTTGATACCAGAGGACTATTTTTATAAGACAGAATATGTATTCAGCACAAAAACTGTAGTGGTGGGGGGAGGAGAGGGGAAATTGGTACCATGACGTAACTAAGGGTTGGGATGGGTTGATGGTGGGGTTACCATGATGGAGACTCCACCACAGCTCCTGGCATCACTTCCTGGCCAATTTACCCCACAGCTTTAGTTTCTTCTTGACATTGCACATGGGCTGGGATGGGGTGACTTGGGGTCAAGTGAACATCCAACACTGACGAAAGATGCTGACAACAGTGGCAGCAAAAGCCGTGTAATATCCTTCTAGCTACCTCCTCCTTCTCCTCTGGGCCTGGTGAGACCCCCCCACCGCCCACTGCCACCAGAGTTCAATGCTGAGCATTGTCTCCGGGCAGGCATTTGCCATGAGAGAAAATTGGTTTCCAGTTTGGACTATGCCATACAGTGCTGGGATATCTCCATGAAGGATCCAAGTTCTCAGGCTCCTCCTGGCCTCCTGCCTGATTGCACAAGAAAAAACAGTGACAATCCTGGGGCCATACCTGGAAGGAGAAGCTGTCTGGGAAATGGTTTAATGTCTGAAGTGCTGGTGGCAGCTGGTTACCAGGGTGCTTTCAAGGGGCTCAGGAACCCTCCATAAACATTACATGTTCCCTGCTCATGGGGCAAGCCCAGCAGTAGCTCTGTGAGCTGCTAACACTCTGCTGTCCAAAGGGGGAAGGAGCCACAAGCCGGGAACGAGGGCAGGAAGACCTCCTGCTTGTGTCATTGGCTTGCCCAAAGGCCTTGGCCAAGCCATTGCATTTCTCTGTGCCTCAGTTCCCCCCTGTCTGTAAAATGGGGGGTAATACCTACCTCACAGGGGTGTTGTGAGGTTTAACAAACTGATGTCTTGAAAGGGCTTTACAATCCTCAGATGAAAGGTGCTGTTGACCTGCACAGTATTTTACCGTGCCACTTTCCTATGACTTGACATGCGGCTCTGTCAGGGTCTGAAATAAGAAGAAAGGCTTTGTACCGTCTCCTGGCTCCTCCAGCTCTTTTCTTGCTCAGAAGTTCCTTGAGTCTTTAGACACCAAGGTCTCAGGGTCTCGTGCCACACGAGTGCAAACATCCCTGGAGCCCCTTCTGTTAGCCCTTAAACCTGGGATCATTTGGTTCACCTGTGTGTGACATGTCATCTACCCTGGGGTAGATCTCATCTGACCTAGGACAAATCTTTTTGAAATGTGTCCAACCAATGTAGAGGTTGTTCATGATGAAGGCTCAGGGGCAACCCTCAGGAAACTGTTCTGGTGTTTCATTATCCCCAGTGTTACAAAATGGGCTGCTAATTGCAGGTTGTGCTTAAGGCCACCTTAACCTAAGCTGTGCTTACTCTCTTGTGATCAGGCTTTGTTTCAAAGTCTTTGGTCATGCACATGGGTCTTCCCTGAAGCATCTCTGGTACCTCCCTGTCTTTCTTGGTTGGTGGATATCCAGGTGGGATCTAGGATCCAGCATCAACTCTTACTCTGTTGTTAACAAATCACAGAGTCATTTAGGTTGAAAGGGACCCTTGAGATCATTCTCAGATGACCTCCAGAGGACAGGATAAATGAACTGGTCCCTAAACCTTCCCAAGGTCCCATTCTTTTTAGTGATCTCCCAAGGACTTCTGACATGCTCAGACTTGAGGAAGAGCCTACGGAGCTCCTGGAGAGCGGAAACCCTGCTCCCTGCCTGCGAATGCCTTCCCTTCTGCTGTCCAGTATAGGTGTTAGCAGAGCGCTAAACAGTTGGAGAGGGTTTGGAGAAGTTGCTGCAATGATGAAGTGGTTGGAAAAAACTTTTCTCAATGAGTTGGACCATTTAGCTTAATGACGAAGTGCACTGCAGTCAAAAAAGCCCACCTCAGTATGAGACCAGCAATGGAATTGCATCAAGCTGATGCAATGTCCCTGGGTTTGGATTCTTGCCCATTAATGTCACCTACCTGGCCATCACACTCCCTTTCATCTCCTCCTGTTGCCAGTGGGGAGTTCTCCCTCTATAGCTATCCAAACTTCACCAACAGTGCAGCGTGCAGAGCTAGGACATACACATTTGGGGGCTAAATTTGAGCTATTCAGGCTGGAAAGGAATTGATAGAAACCCCCATTTCTGATCTCAGGGATCCTGCAAAGACATACTGGTCTAGGGCTTTGCTCAGCAGCACAGTAAGTACTCGAAGATATTTTCACCTTTCTCAAAGACCCTTTCTCTGCCTGGGAGATGTCCTTGCATGCACCAGCGGATTTTTCTTGAGGCAGACTGGCTGTGCTGTGGTGCAGAATGACGCATCACATCCTTTTTCCCCAGGCAGAGCAGCAGGGCTGAGAACAGCCCTCCCAGTCCACATGCCCAGACCAACGCAACTCCTCTGCCCTTGAGCTGCAAGCTGGCTCCCGGCTTGGAGCGGAGATATGAGAAAATTGTAACTTGTGTGATGCACGATGGTCTGTTTGCTGGCTTTGCCTAACCTGAGATGGTCACAGGGAGTGCAGATGGATGACGTCCATCCTGATGCATCCACAAATGTAAGACATGGCCTGTAGTCCATGGGACCAGCAGGACTTTAGGCCTGGTTAGAGAAATTAATGAATCCAGGGAGGGGTTTTGGGTGTCCAGATGACACTAGATGGCAGCAGATGACCATGAAATCCTCTGCTCAGCCTTACCTCTGAATTGTTGCTGGGATTTCCAGGGACCAGATCCTCAAGTGCAGCTTTTCTCCTTGCTCTTTCTCCCCTGCCCCATCATCTGCAAATCCATTAAAAGCGTGAGCTGGGCATGAAAGCTGCTGAGTGCCTCTGATGACTCGTTGAGTTTGCAGTCCATGCAAGTGGAGCTTTCCCATAAAGGGGTCCGCTGCCAGTTTGGGTACCTTTGGAAAACAACAGTAGGAGAGCAGAAAAACCACAGCCGTTCACCATAGGTCTTCAGCATCAAAGGTACCTTCTTGACTAACGGAGCCTTGCTCAGACAGCATGTGCTTGGTGAAGGGGGAAGGGGAAACTCCCGTGGTGGCGGTCCTGGATCAGTCATTTCACTGAAACCTGGGGTCACTGAGATGTGCATCGTGGTCCCATCTGCTACTTAAATGTCTTTCAGTCTCCCAAAGGCTTGGAGGGGTGGGTGTGGGGTAGAGGATCAGACCACTTTTACCTTCTTCACCTTGGTGTTTCTGGGTGCTTGTCCCAGCTTTGCTGCTGTATAGGCCAACTCATATATCACGTCTGTCCCTGTATGCACTTTGAGGTGGAGACCAGCACCAGAGTGAGTACACTGAGTGCTGTAACCTGCTTTAGCCCATCTGCATTTTTTGGCATTGGCCTGGATGTCTCTTGTGACAAAAAGTGTCCACAAAATGCTGTGTCTGCTGTGAGGCTGGGCCTCACTATTTCCCCTCTGGTCAGGTAAGGGAGAACCTGAGACCATGATTATGGAGAAGTGTGCTGAAACTTTCCACCTCGAGTGAGGTCTTGAGCAAGGGCTGAGGCTGAGAGATTGAGGCTAATGCTTCGCTGGTGGTTTGAGCAGTCCCTTTGCATGCACATTTCTCATTTATCCAGTGGTACTTGTACTTACCATGTGGTAGAGTTCATGAGATTGAAATGAGGAAGACAAAAACCTCCTGGCTAGCTTAGGAGAAAGCATCTATATCAAATTCAGTAACTTTACATTGTACACGCTGGAGGGAGCAACCATTTTCTTAATTCCCATTAACATCTTGGAAGACAGGATGGGCCCATCCCCCTGGTCCATCTAGTCCAATATCCAATTTCCAACAGCAACAACATTTCAGAAGACAGGTGGAGCAAAGCCCAGCTCCTTTTAGATTTTAACCTCATCCCTGATGGAGCCTGGTGCCAGCTCTTTGCTCTGTCCTGGTATAATTGCCCTTATGTTCTTCAACCCTCCAGCGACGGAGAGCCCACGCTGCTCCAGGGAGCATCCTCCTGTGCCTTCCTCCCCATGGTACAAACCTTTTCTCCAGCTGTGGTCTGATTTACCGGTCTCCGTCTTCCTCCTGCGCTGAGATGCTCCAGGTCCTGTGCAAATGAAATGGGGGAGAAGTTAAGCTGGGGTAACTTGGGTAAGTCATCTCGAGTGGTGTCTCGTTCTCTGCTCTTTTGTTGTATCTCATTGCCATCAGCATTCTTGCCAAGACTTCTGAGGTCCCTGCACACCAGGCACTTTGCAAACAGCAAAACTGAGAGCTCATGATCCAGCCTACTATGAAATTAGTAGGGGCCTCTGGGCTTCCTGGACGTTTTCGCTCTTACCAGGGCTGATTAGGGGGTGTAGGAGTGCATGTGGGTGTTTTAACATCTCCTAGGCTTTCTCTTAACACGGTGGCCTCCTTTGAATTAAACATTCAGGTGATACGACAGGCACAGCCTCAACCCAGGAGAAAGGTCCTGCTGAGCTAGTAGGGCTCATTTGGGCCCATTCAGGCCCTGGAGGTGGCCAAGGAGATGTGACACTATAGGGAAACAGCTCGAGTGGCAGTGGAGGGAGCCTACGGCCATCTTCATCTCCATGCCAGCAACTCCACCCTGAGACTGAGCTATTGGTCATAGGCAGACCTGGCCAGGACGTTGGGCCTGGGTTAGGTCCTGCATTCGAGGCAGGACTGATGTAGCTCACTGGGAGGAGGACACCATGGCTCTGTGTATGTCTGGCCCCAGAATAGCTGCCCCAGCACGTTACTGGGCTCATTGGGACTGGCTGCTTTTCCCTATGGAGCAGAAGCAAGCTCAGCTTGCAAAGGGACTCAAGACTGTACCTCCTTGGCCATTTCAGGGGGTCATTGTTGCCCACCACACTTGCAATGAAGCTGGCTAGATCTCCTTGCCCTTGGGCAAGTCGTTGCCTCTGTCTCCATGCCTTGGTTCCCCTCAGTTTATGAAACGGAGCCATCAGTCATTCATCTGTCCCACCTATGCCCTGTCCTGCCCAGTCACCCTGGGGTGCAAGAGCCACAGCAAGAGGCCAGATCCTGACCCACAGCAGCTCTGTGGGCTTCTGGCCTGCTTGGGCTCTGCAGGGGTTTCCAAGGGATGAAGTGGGACATGGAGGAAGGGCCAAGTGATGAAGGGGACAGGGGAAGAGTCCCCAGTGACTGAGTGGCTTCCAGTGAGCTTCAGAAATTAGGGAGCTTTTCTGCAGCCCACTGGAGAAGTCACCTTGGGACAAGAAGTGTCCTCCTAGGCTCCCTGGAGCCTGAATTTTGAGGTGCACCAAGTTTGCACCGAGTTTGCTGTGGGTGTCCTGGCACCAGGCAGGCTCTGTCCCCTGGGATGCAGCACGAGGTGACATTGCTAATGTAAAATGTAAAATCATCGTCTTTTTATTTTCCTCATTTAATGCTGCATCCTGGAGTGGGAGACATGAGGGGAATGGACACCTGAACTGGGACCACACAGCCACAGGCAGGCAACACACTCACGGGCATGCAGAGCTGCGGGCAGACAGACGCATGCACAGAGCCAAAGGGAAAAAAACAAAGAAAAAGGGAAAAAAAAAAAAAGGCAGTGAAGCAGTTAATGAAGAAGCTCCTGCAGCTGAGGAAGTTGAACCATTCATCATCTTCCAGCGCCTTTTCTTTCTTTTTACTTTATTTGTCTTTGGCAGAAGATGATTGCTCTCTCCACCCGTTCCTGCCGTTCAGGGGCTGATAGCTCTCTCCTTGGAGCCAAGAATGGTCCCATTAAAAATGAAAGTATAAAGCACAGCTTGATTTTAATTCACTGTGTCAACATTTCTATATATATGGAGAGAAGGAGAGAAATATATTTATAATATTATACAGACACATGCTAAAGACTGAGGTCCTGTTGAGTGCTGTCACTGAAGTGTTGCCTAAAGCTGATGTCTTATCTCTCTAATTTCCAAGTATTTCTTAAAGAAGTGCGTGTCTTTCAAGTCCCAGCGCTATGAAGTACAAAGCGAGCTTGGAGATGGAGCACTTTTGTGTCAGCAGTGTCAAAGCAGGATGCAGCTCTCCCTCTCCAACTTTCCTTTCTGTTTTAAATCCTTGCTCGGAGAAACAAATGAAGAAATCAGTGCGAGTTTGGACAATGTTTGGAGCTGAGGAGAAGCCCTGCCCCGCGGCTTCATGATGATGTGGCTTCATGATGATGTGGCATCTTGATGCAAAGACACGGCTGCCGCCATCCACCATGGTTTGAAGAACATCGGTGAGTGGAGGCAGGGCTGTACCTGGGTATCAGAGAGCATGTGCGACGTGCCTGTTTTGGTCCCAGATGCTCAGCTGCGATAATCAAACCAAACGATTCCAAAGAAGTAAAATTAGGAAGTTGGAGAATGTAGAAATGGGGGCAGAAACACCACAGTGTGGCTTCAAATGCGCTGTATGAGACCCAGGTGTCCAGCTCTTGTCAGCAGATGAGATACATAAATGAAGAAGGAGCTGTTCTGGCCTAATTAGCAAAGACAAACCAAATTACTGCCTTGAGAAACACATCTCAAAGCTCTTTCCTGGCCTCCTTTACACAGTGGCCGCTGCTGATGTGCTATGAGATGTTTGCAGAGGACAATCATGACTAGCCAGGGACTGAATGGGGCTGGCAGTGCCCAGGAGAATGGCTGAGCTTGCTATCACCCTCCACAGCCCACACCTCCGCTGTGCTTGCCTGCAGCGAAGTGCTGAAGGTCAGGGCATTGCTCACCAGCCTTCCTACTTGGACAGGGAAAGCTGGCGGGACACTCGCCCAGGGACAGAGGGCTGTTTATTGCTATTACTGCCACTTCTTTGGTACCCAAAGATGCTTTAAAGAAATAGGTATAAGATGAAATTTTTGCCATAAAGAGATCATTTAATCTTGATTGGGTTTGCATAAAAATAAAGAAGCTGTTTCAGTCCAAAGTAGCCTCCTGTGACTGAGGGACTTCATGCACTTTGTGATCCCTAGGCTTGCAGAGCAAGGAGCTTTGGTCCTGTCTGTGCTCGTAGATTAAAATGTGCTCGGGAATGTTTTGGGGGTCCTGAGGCCAATGGCACAGGGCAGTCTTCATCTGTGTTATTAAATTCTCCTACCTTCAAAACAAAGTGGCCATCAGCAAACTGTCTGCTGGGATGATTCATGGGCCACCTAAGTGGCTGACCCATGCAAGAATCATATAGCGCTTTGTGCTAAGGCCAAGCGTGTGCTAGGACGGACTAACAATTCAGCAGCTTGAGTTCGGTCCACTGTTCAGTTCATGAGTACAGACACAGCTTTTGGGACTAGGCTAAGAAGGAATATATTTCTTCTCTGTGGCTCTCCTCAACCGAGGATGGTCCATTTTTGACCCTCCTGCTTCTGGCTGTGGTTGGTAGAGAATGGGTGAAGACAAAAGAAGAGAGTCCTTAAGTCATTTTAGACAGCATCAGTGCAAAAGGACTGATCTAAGAGGTATCTCTAAATGTCTAGATGAGGAGTCCCTGGTGACAACATCTGCTTTCCTTGTGAGAAGCCAGTTATTCCTGTGGTCAATGGTGTATATGAGGAACAAGAAAATGTTAGCAGGCTTGCAAGACTCCTTTTGTTTATGAATAGTCACCTTACCATTCCCAGCTGCATCAACTCGATACAGCTTTTGAGCTAATCTTCTAGCAAGGTGTGAATTTACCTTTTTGGATTCACAGCAAGACTCTGCTAACATGAAGAAGGGCAGAAAGCACAAGGGGAAGAGCAAGGCAGAGCTTACAGCTGCAGGACAGGACCTACCATGGCAGGAATGAAATGGAGGGTCTCCAGAGCCTGCGACCTGCTCTCACATGGTAGCCCCATCAAGACTGCTCCTGCTGTGCAAAGGTCTCCAGCCACAGATATAACTCTTGGGGCAGGACCTGAGCTAAGTATATACATCAGGTCAAACATGCAGGACAGAGGTAGAGGTGTCATGCAGGGAACATGTGACAGGAGGTACCTGGTCTCCATTGGACTTGAGGTGACCAAAGGCTAGAGTCCAACCTGCCAAGCCATTCTGTTGCCTTTGCTTAGTGAATCCAAAATGAGCCACAGTTTGGATAAACAGCCTAATTTTCTCCGGGCATAAAAAACAACAGGTGGCTTTTTCAACTATTTTTAATCCTGCTTCTTTTTCTTGGGTTTCATCCTCCTCCTTGCCCTTTCCAGAAAGAAAAGCCATGACTGCAAGACAAAGTTTAGTCATTCTTTGAGTTTCAAATCATTCCCGGCATGATTTTTTCACCACACAGTCTCCTCAACAGTGTCTTTCCAGGATGCATGAAGCTTTTGTATTGCAAGCAACTCAGGACTGAGTCAAGGTATTATCATCCGTTCCTGTGCCTTGTCTCTACAGGGCTCTGTTCTCAGGCACTTTATTAGCATCAGTCATGCAGTTTGGTCTTTGCATGTTTTTCGTTTTTGTACCAGCAGTGAAAATAGCTCAGTTCCCTTTGATGTTCCCTTGGATGGAGCTCTTTTTTTTTTTTTACTTCCCCTTTTAGAGCAGAAGCAGAAGAAAATCAATTTAAACAAGATGCAGAAAGGTTTCAAAACAGTCTTAATCAAGTCAGCTTTGCCTCCGATCTTCCTCCGGCTCAGCTCTGAACCACCCCCCAAACCTGGCAGTTAATGACAAAAGAAAATCAACGATGACACACTTTGAAATCCTTGGCACTGAGTGACATGAACAATACTTTAAAAAAAACCACCAGACAATTGGCTGGAGAACTTTCTCCATTAAACTTCAAAAAACACATTGTTTTCTGGGATGGGAAATGGCTGCTCTTCTTTTCTGCTCTGTCTTGTTAGAGAACAGGCCCTTGAGTATAGCTAAATTGAGCTCTGCTGTATTTTCAGCGGGAGGTCAGGATCTTCTCCAGGGCTTGCAGAGCTGAGACTGGACCATCCCAGACATCCAGATGATGTTGTCCCATTTAGTTATCCTGCAGCACACTGGGAATGTCTTGCGGCAGGGACTGAGGACGGAGGGGCACAGGTAAAAGTGGCATAACTGCCCTTTTGGATGCCCATGTGCTGGATCTTCAACACTATTCAGACAAAAGCTTGGTGTAAGAAGAGCTTGGAGACCTGCTGGCCCTTTTTTCTGTGAAATGGTCTTGGTAGTTTCACACCAAGTCTGAACTCTGCTACCTGGACCTTGCTAACTCTGCAGAGAGCAGAAGTCCTTGGACATCGCTCCAGTGGAGCTTGCAATGCTGGTCTCTCCTTGAGAGCCAGGGAATGACCATGGGGTTGCTGGCAACCACCCCAGGACAAATGCTGCCTCTGATGGAGATCCCCCGGGAGGCAGTCACAGTGCCAAGCCTGCCAATGTTTAAGAAGCATTTGGACAACGCCCTCAGCCATATGGTGTGAATTTTGGGGTTGTCCTGTGCAGGGACAGGAGTTGGACTCAATGACCCTTGTAGGTCCCTTCCAACTCAGGACATTCTATGATTCTATCATTCTGTGGTGCTGCAAAGCTCTGTGACCCTCTGGATGGGACAAGGTCCTCTCTTGGTTTGCAGAGTGTGAATTTCACCCATTCCCAATCGCAGAGGTGCTGGTTGGAAAGGACCTCTGTCAGCTGTCTAGATTGTCTGCCCAGAGCCTTTCCTCTTCTTCTTTCCAGGAAAAGGCTGGTGGCGATTGCACTTAGTGTCTGGTCAATTCTAATATCCTTGCCAGCTTCAATAAGGGAGTCTTACAAAACCTGATCTATGCTGGAGGGACAAATCCCATGCTGAGTAAGAGCCAGTCCCTCTTGTAAAACTGCTCAGGGCCCCTTTCAGCCCCTGTCCCCTGAGAGACAGCTATATGAGCATGTGTGTGGGTTACACCACCTGCTAGGGTTGGGTTGTTCCAGCTCTGATGGTGGTGATTCATTTTTTTGCCATCATAGTTCTGCAAATGACACACGGACTCTGCCAAACACTGACCCATCCCCAAGGCCTTGATGATCTAGCACATTGCTAGTTTTGCCACCATCCACCTCCAAAACAACATCACACTTGAGGTCTTCATGACTCCAGGGCTGATTAAGCCTCTCTCTCAGTTATTTCCCCTCCTTACAAGCACACAACGGGAGTTATTGCATTTAGGACCCTGCTTCTTTGCTCTGCCGATGAAGGAGGGCCAAGCAGACTTTGTGCAAGAACTGATGCGAGGTGGACTCCGTACTTTCTCCTTGATCCCTAATGAACAGCAAAACTCAGCCTGGAGTGAAAGCAGGAGATGGATGATTTGCAGCAGAATACCAATTTTGATGATTATACGCTGCACCGACACACCATCAGAATAACAGGGGCAGCTGATGGATTTGGTAGCGCCGGGCGCTTAACGTTCTGCCTTGTTTTGCCTCCTGTCATTTCGTGGTGCTAATGGCTTCTCCGTGATTTGTTAGATTACATGACCTCAAGGACACCCAGCTCCCTCCTTCTTTTCTCTTCCCTCCTTCTCTTCCCGCGTGTGTGGACGTGCCCGTTTGTTTTAATAGAATCTAAATGACATGTCTCTGCTTTGGACAGAGTTCAGGAAAGCCATTGCAAGGACGGTGAAACCACAAGCATCCTATGAATGATTTCAGCTCTCCCTTGATAAGCGGGTGACCTGTTCCAGCGATGAAGCTGGGGGGCTATTGATTCAGCTCAGGGCAATTGTGCAGGTTTTCGCTGAATTGGCTTGGCAGGTTGGCTGGAGATTACACCTATTTTCATGACAAGAATGAATAGCTGCTGAGCTTTTCTGTCTGCCTGCTACCCAGTGGGACTGGGAATGGAGGAACTGCTCTGGGAAGAGTCAAGATGTCAGATAAATACTTGATGCCTTTCCAGTCATAGGCCTTACTCATCACCAGCTCATGGGACCAGAGGTGGTGCCTGGGCTGGGGAAGCCAAGGTCTTCCTAGTTCCCAGGACCAGAAATATGTCCTAGCTAAATCCTGTTGTCCATGTAGGAATAAGACCTGGGCATGCATTGTGCCATCTCACAGCCCTACCTTGCTTTCCAAGCACAGAAAAGCCTCATGCATGGTTGAGGGGGGAACCCTGCATGAGTGCAACCTGAAGAAATGGCAGAGGTAGGTCCCAGTTAGGGACAGGGTCAGCCAGACACCTCGACTGTGTAGGTCCAGCAGAATGGACCCTCCAGACACACAGCACCCCTCGTGCTTGTGCCTGCCTCCAAGTCATCTCCTGCAAAAGTCTTTTAAGGGGATGGGAAATAGAGATAGGGTCTGTGATACCCTGGAGATGGTTCTGGAGGCCACTCTGAAATTGCCGGTCTTTGGGTCTCACCTGGCTGCTCCACTGAAATCACTGGACCAAGTTCTCTGCTGGGATGACACCATGGCAGCAAATGATTTTGCTCCAGGACTGGTCTGAATGGGTGGGTTTATAAACCGGTGCAGAGCCGCCTCCACGTGAGGATCGAAGGCTTTGCACAAACCACAGATCTGGACCATGAAACAGACAGCTGTTCAGGGGAATTTGGCTCTTGTCCCATCCCTGCCGACTCATCTGGCCTGGCCTCACCATACTCTTACCCTCCTGCCCCCAAGGCTGGAAGGAATCAAGTAAACAGCTGTGCCTCTTCACTGCATTTGGGTTGACCATGAGCAAGGGTGACTCCTTTTCTGCAGGTGTTCTGCCCAAATTTTGCTTTGCCTTCTTAAACTGAGTTGCATCTGTCTTTTTTGGAAGAAGCTGGGTAAGTAAATCACAGTGCATGTATCTTGTTGGCATGGAGAGGAGTCACTGTTTAGCACACACTAACGGGAACAGCCATTAGCTATTGAGAAGCTGGTGTCTCCTGAGACCAGTCATGTAGGTCCTATGTGGATGCCCTGGTATAACTAACTCGTGTGTCCTCTATGTGCTGCTCCAGAAGGCTGCAGGGGTCTTGCATATGTTTGGGCATCTCAGATAGCACAAGATGCCTAACTTCAGGCAACTGAACTGAGCCGTTGGTCTCCACTGCTGTGACAGGAGTGTAGACACCTACACTTAGACACTGAAATTTATGTGTTCCTATCTATCAGCTAATCCTGTCTAGGGATTCAATGTGGTTGTTAATAATAAGTGTCTAGCAGGGCAGGAGGGAAGTGTCTCAATTATTAGGCTTATTCAGCCTTGAAAAAATCATTGCTGCACTGTTGGGCACCTGCGGTGATGGAGCTGCTTGCAGGATGTCTCAGGAGATGGTGGACCTTGCAGCTTAGGTGGGGCAGGTGGGATTGGTTTGTGCATCTTGGCTGGGGTGAAGCACAGATGAGACCCTAGAGCTGGCATGGAGGCAGCAAGGGGAGGAGATGGAGAGCCCACAGCTGGGCTTTGTCTTGTCCAAGGGGGGCAACGTACACGCTTGAGGGGCTGGCTGGGATGTCACAGCTGCAGCAAACAGAGGTGGTCCCACACTGCAGACCTGCCCCATGGCCTAGTAGGGAAGGCAAAGGGGTTTAGGCAGAAAGCTGTGGACCAGACCAGCCTCTGGTTTCCTCTCTTCCCTGCAAGGTATAATCCTCTTGCCTTTGTAGCACGACGCAGCTTGCTCTGCTCTCATTTTGCTCCTCACTTTGCTCCCACCCTTGCAAGAGGAATTACTCGGTGGCAAATAGTTGCAGGTTGCTCTTCTCTGGCTTCAGCAGCTCACTCAATAACAACAGCCCCTTGTGTTGTTCCTCCTACCACATGGGGTTTTTTCCTTTCTCTTTTGTCTTCAACTTCCAGATTCCTCTTAAGCTTCAAAACTGAAAAATCCCGTCTCTCTGTCCTTATCTGCAAGGTGAAAGGAGGGAGAAATAGTCTTCTGCCTTTGGGAAGATAAGTCACGTTGGAGTCTTCCTCTTTAGAAAACTCTCTAATGCCATTTATCAATTAATTACTGGGTTGCATTTATGCCCATGAATTCCCCCTGCTGTCTTTCATTTTTGGAAAGGTCTGTGTTGCTCAGGATCTAATTGTCCTGGTCTTACGCTGCTTTCTTTCTCATTTTCAAGTTAAGTGGATGCCAGAGCCTTCTACAGCTGCTCTTGTATTTCCCCTGAAGATTTCTCTGCCCCCCCTTCTCCTCCACCCTGCTTGTGTTCAAAGAGGATTTGACTGGGTTTGGGGGGGAGTGGATTAAACTGTGTGGCCCAAGCTTTAAATCCTAATTCTGCTCATGAATCAATTGTTGCTGGAGCCAGGAAAACATTTTCACCTGGAACCTTTTACGCTGAAAGATACACTTTCAGGTCACCTGCAACATGCTGTGGTTTTATATCAATCTTGGTTCGTTGTTTGGGTTGAAATAACCAAACCAGACAATTTTGAAAAAGAAAAGCTTCAATTTACTTCTTTTCCCCCCCCAAACAGTTTGATGTCTCCATTTGAAACAATATTTCACTTGCTTCACTTCAGCTTAAAACACAGAAGTATTTATTTTAAATGGAAAGAAGTTCCCAACTAAACACAATAGGCTTATTTTGTTCAAATGATTTGCCAGTGAAAAATTGAAAAGTATACCTTTCAGATAGGTCCAAAATATGTTTTTCTTCAGTTCAATCACTTAATCATACAGCTTTTCTCGCCACCCCCCTGCCCCACAATCACCATCCCTGATGTCACCGAGAAGTGCAGAAATGCCGCCATTTAAGCCCTGTTTCAGCAGGGAAGGATTTTCTAATCTGTTTGGTGTTAACTAAGCCAGCTTTTTAGAGCTCTGAGCAGGGTCAGTCCGCTCAGAAAGGTACTTGATACTCAAATTCAGCAAGAGCTCAGCGTTTCAGGATCCTTTTCTCAGGGTACCCCATGGATTTTGGAGGACATCTTATTAAAAGCCAATTAGAAGAAATTTTTTTGTAAAATTCCCAGCTTTGGTCAGAAAGAAAAGGGATGCGATTTTGCTAATGCGCCTAAATCCCATTGGTTCCTACTGAGATACAGATGTGTCTGGTGGGCACAGATGTGGTTGTGCCACAAGCTGGTGGGGTTAAAGCCATGTGAGTTCTCCTATTGCTGTGTCTCTCTGGAGACCAGGAGGAGATGAGCTTAATGCAAGGAGAGGGCTTGCTTCCAGGGTGTTTTCACCCAAGACCATGGGGCATGGTTTAGTGGTGGACTTGGCAGTGCTGGGTTAACGGTGGGACTTGATGATCTTAAGGGTCTTTTCCAACCTAAACGATTCTATGATTCTATGATATTATGATATTGCTTTTGCTGTCTCCAGCAGGTCATGAACCCATTTATCTTAAGTGGGGAGAAACAGGCATGTCTGTGGTTATTTTTCTTCATTTTAGCCCACCAAAGCATGAGCTAAACCATGCTGAGTGCTCTCCAGTAATGACTCCAGGAGCCCAGACAGCTCAGGGGAGGTATTGATGCATCAAATACCTGAAGCAGAGCAGGTTATCCTGGCTGTCAAGTAGGTGCATCAGTGACTGTGTGAAACCAGTAGCCTAAAATATAGGGCATTGCAAGGCTGTAGCCCCCTCAGCAGATGGGTGGCTGGGCAGACATCCACGCTGCATCCCGTAGGAGCTGTCACACCAGCCAGGGTTACTGGTTTGGGGTCTGGCCATGCTGGATCGCTGGGACGACAGGGCAGATGTCCCCGGTCTCCTTGCTGTTGTTGCTACTGATAAGAAATGCTTAAAAAGGAGAGGATCCAAGCTCACAAGGTGTGAATCCAAATGCATCTCTCAAACCAAGTATCTGGCATTGGGAAACCATTGTAAGCTGTCCTCTTAGAGGTAGATAAGCATGTCTGACCTAATCCTAGCTTTGGACTTGCTGCTAGGATTGTTCCCCATTGCTCATGAGGAATCCATGGGGCTCCTCTCCAGGAGGCTCAGAGCAGGGAAATCATAAACAGAGGTGCTGAAAACCCGGTGAAGTCTGAAAACTAAGTATTAGCAGGATTAGGATTTACAAGCACAAAACTCCCACTCCAGAGAAGGGGAACTTTATGCCTGGGTTTTGCACACTCGAAAACATTCGTGAGTGGCAGTACATGGCTGTCCCTTGGGTCGAATGGGACAGATATTTAAAAATTCACTGTTGGATGGGGTGCAATGGTTGGGCAGAGGCAAGAGGTCCTGCTGAGGGGGAAAGGCGTTGGTAAACTGGGAGGTAAGAGAGGGAAATCCACTCCTGTGTAGGTCTCGTGCGCTTGTTATGTTTTCAAATTCAAGTTGAAATTGTGCATGGACCTGATGCAGGCTCTTACACCAGGGGTGATCTTCACCTGAGGAGAGCAACAAAAGCATCCCGGCAAAGCAGGATTGTGGAGAGGCTTTAAGCTAACTCTGTCTAATTAGTGAGTCTCATTCCTCATTTTCCACTGAGCTTCGGTGGCACTTGAAAGCAGCTGCTGCCAACGGTGGCTTTGTGCCTGCTGCCTCTGCGCGTGGTCTTCAAGCAGCGGCAACCCAGGGAGAGAAGCAACTAACTTTGCTTTCTCGGTGGCTAATGACAAAAATGGGCTGTTTGAAAGCCTTCCCAAATCCTGGCAGGAGGTGGTGAAGGTGGGAGCAGAAAAGCTGATCTCCCATTTACAGAAGACAACGGTCGTTCTTCAGGGACTGAACTGGGGGGAAAAAACTTCCAGGTACCATTAACCCCAGAGATGCTGCACCCCATGGCCAAAGCCAGCACCACAGGGCCATCTCTTCAGCGATTCCCGTTTGCTCCCTTCTCAAAAATTTGAATCTCTCACCACCCATCTGTTATTCAAATCCTTCCATCCTGCAGGGTGAGTTACTACAGGGCAGTGCATCCCTCTCCTAGATTTGCCCCTCTGTCATGGGAGGATTTATCTGCACTCATCCCAACTGGACTGTACCAAGTGATCACCACTGCACTTCCAGGTTCCTCACCAGCTTCATGTTCGGTGCTGGGTTCCTCCCCTACGTGGGCACATGTTGCTTGATGAATGGAGACCCTTAGAGGTCTCAAAGCCAAAGCCATCCCATAAACATCACCCTAGTGTTATTTTTTTTTTATTTTGAAGAAGCTGATACGATGGGGAACTAAAGCTGGTTCTTGTCTCTGTGCCTCCTTGCTTAGGGACGGTCAGCTTCTTGTTGCACTTTCAGATGTCTTTCTGTTGCATTTGTGGAAAATTAGATTGATTTGCTAAGCTATGGATGTGGCTGCAATTGGGAGAGTTTAGCAGACTCTCTTTTTGTTTGAACAGAAAAAACCAAAACCAACAGTATCTGTTCTTGCTCTTACTGAAATTGGGGGGAAGTGTGAGAAAAGGAGTGTTAATTGGTGACAGCTCAGTTCCTCCAGAGTGGAGAGTGAAAAATGAAGTAACCCTGGCAGCATGTGGCCACACTGCCCAGAGAGCCATTAACTACCCTTAATTGTCTGTGGCTTCTCATGTGGAAGGAAAGAGTGGACACAGCAGATAAAGCCAGCTCTCACCCTGAGAAAATGGAATTTCTTGTTGTTTTGCAGGATGTTTGAGAAATGGTTGGATGCAACTCAGATAGGACCAAGTTCTGGAGGAAGTATCATGGGGAATATACATGAATTTCCTTTTATTTCCTACCTCGCTGGGGTACCACGGTGGCAGAAGAAGGGAGAGAGGTCAAGCTGATACCTGAGGCATGAGGACAAGGTGAACCTGTCTGTGGACAACTGGGTGCAGCTGGACCCTGCGATGGGTCACTGAAAACATGGCCTTTTTGAGGTATGTGCAAGAAGACAAGAAGGAATCATCTACACCTGCAGTTTTCAACCCTTTTTTCCTTGTGAATCCCCAATATGCTACAACAAAAAGGCAAACCCATAAGGCTGGGCTGGCTGAACCTACTTTTCTTGGGCATCTTGATCAGATCCCTAGAAAACCACAGCTTCCTGAGAAATCTGTAGGTTGGAAACCTCTGGAGGACACAGAGAGAGGGATGGAGAGAAACTTGGGCAAATTATGGCAGTAGAAGACTAGATGTAGAAAAAGGAGCAGCTGTTGCCATGCATTAAGCCTTAGCAAAGCCCCTGTCCTAGTGGGGTGACAGGAGCTTAAATAAATCACCTAGAAGGCCGGAAAGAAGTGGGACTGTGCTCTGCCTTGCTCAGAGCAAGAGAGATTCATGATGCGCGGGCGGGAGAATGCTATTTACACGACGGGTGGAGTAATCTCCATCCACCGAGGCTGAGGAGCTGCAGCTGGCAGAAGGGAAGCTTGTGGGGACTATGGGAAAGGTCCTTTGAGGAGAGCATCAGCAGAGAGATGGAGGAGCAGGTCAACTAGGGAGGTCCTCTGCACTGGCAGACCTCAGGCCCTGCAAAGGTGGGATGGGAGGTCATCATCCCACGTTGCACCATCCCTTGGTGTTTTCTGTGTGTGTGTGAGGGTTGTGCTCTTAAGCAGCGCTAGCTGGGGGCATGACCTGCTTGTGCACAAATGCCCAACCTGGAGGGTTAGAGAAAGGTGGAGAGGTACCATGCCGGATGGGAATCAGTTTCTTGAGCCCAGGATGGTCATACTAACTCCATCCATCTATTGTGACCCCAGCTTTAGGCTGTGTGTAGATCCTGACTTCACTGCCCAGCACCCCCAAAACTAGATTTAAGGGTGGCAAAGGCTGGTTAGTTTTCTTAGGAAGCTGTGGAAGACCAGGTGCCACCCTTGCCTGTTTGATGTGGGCTGCCTTCAGTCAGCCTCACCACCTGGACTTTAATTTTCTCTTCCAGACACTCAACCAATGGTTCCTTCTTCCCTCCAGGTGGGAAGGCCAGAATGCAAAATCCATCCTTTGTGCTGGCCCCTTGCCATTCATATTTTGCAGCAGCAGCTGGTGCCCACTTTATCGCACAAACCTTTGCTCGCCTTCCTCTTTGCCCCCTTCACCCTCCCCCTCCCTTCTCCCTCTGCTCTTCCTCCTTCCCCTCCTCCTCTGGCTGCTTGCCGATGCCAAGCTAGAAGCCTGACAGCCAAAGTGACATCGTAATTTTCTCCCTGGCAGGGGAACTGCAGAGGTCTGGGTTGTCTGAGGACATGCACAGCAAAAAAGCAGGGGGAAGAAGGTTGGGACCTGCTTTGTAAAGCTCACTGCAGTTTTGGCAGGAGGGGTTTGGTCTGCCCAGGGAGTGTGCTGGATTGTGGTTCCCTCTGGACTGGAAGGCAGCAGATTTGATGATGGACGCTCATCCCCTTTGACTGGGTGATCAGTACTGCCCCTGTTTTTGCCCTGTCCTTCGGGAGGTGCTGCAGTCGCAGCCATGCTGCAGCCCCACATGTGATTTCCATGGGGAGGTGGTTCATGGAGCTCTGCAATGACCTTGGAGTCATAGAATCATAGAATCGTTTAGGTCGGAAAAGACCTTTAAAATCATTGAGTCCAACCGTTAACCCAGCACTGCCAAGTCCACCACTAAACCATGTCCCTAAGCACCACATCTCCCCGGCTTTTAAATACCTGCAGGGATGGGGATTCAACCACTTCCCTGGGCAGCCTGTGCCAGTGCTTGATCACCCTTTCAGTGAAGAAATTTTTCCTAATATCCAATCTAAACCTCCCCTGGTGCAACTTGAGACCATTTCCTCTCATCTGATCATGGTGCTGCTTGGATGCTCCTGCAGCGCTGAGGACAAGAGGCTGCCTTTTTTTCTCCAGCAGCACAAAAGGGGATGCAATGAGGCACGCAAAGCTCCCCTTGTAACCAGACTGCCTGCAGGCTGGCTGTGCTAACGCTGGCACACTGAACTTTTTTGGGGATGGGGCCAGGACTGGCGGGCCTCCTGGGATGGTGTGAACCTCCTCTGCACCACCACTCTCAACCCATCTAGACAAAATCATTATAATCCTCCTTGGTGGGTGGCATTCCCCTCCATTTCATGCAGATACTTGTGCTCTGTTAATGCCCACCTTAAATAACTCGCAGGGTGGTTCTGCAATTTCGGCAAAGGCGGAATCTGTATGTGTGAATGGGGGGAGATGGAGCGAATGTGTAATTGGGCTTAATCTTTCCATACTCAAGGAAGGAACAAAACATCTCTCTTCATCTATTTAGTCAAAACACGGCAACATCGTTGCTCTACTGCTCAGGAACAATAAAGATGCAAATAATGTCAACATCTCCCAGGCTTTTGCCGGGATGGTTACTGGGGAGAATATTATTGCGTTCTGATTACTTTGTATGAAATCCACTATCAGTGCCTGTGCATGGCTTTGCTTCTTGAGGATGCTGAACTGAACAGGAATGAAAATGAGAACGACTATCTCTGCTGCTTGGCCTCCACGCTCTGACTTACGTTTTAGCTCTGGAGGTAGAGCTGGGGTCTTTAGCAGTGCTGGGGGCAGAGAGCAGGAGTGCATGTGTGGTTTGTGTTGTGTGGCTTGTGCATGCGTGTCTGGGGGTGGGAGGGTGTCTGGTGCATGTGATGGTGTATGGAGGTATGGTGCAGGCTGAATGGAATGCAGTTAAATTTCCAGTCTCCTTCCAGTCTCCTTGGCTGAACTGTGACTAAGTTTAACATGTACTCTTTGTAGGGTGAGCCGGGATTGTCACTTCATCCCCTTCCCCTCAATTTCCTGGGGATGGGGAGTCTCACATGCTTTGAGATCAAAAGTAGAGGGAGCCTCTCCATCTCCTTACCATGACCTGGGGACATACCCAAAGCAGGTCTATGCTGCAAACTGGAGTAGGATATGGGTAATGATAATGTCTATCCATTCCTGAGTGCTGGAGGAGCTTAGCTGCGGTAGAAAGGAAAGAGGATGGGATCTTAGTCTGAGAAACAGTGACAGAGCAAGTTACCAGCATTTCTGAGCTGCATCCATGTTTTCCTTTCACTGGTGGGGTGGGAATTTTGGGGGCCTAATTTTCCTTTTGGCTGCCTCTGGGACATGGTGCTTTGGGGGCTTGTAGGAAAACAGTGGGCTGAGCTGTGTTGAAATAGCTGGGTGTCACAGCCACCTTCTCTTCTGCATGAATATGTAAGGCAATTAACCTTAGATATAGATAGATATATATATGGATATATATTTATATCTGTCCAATACAGAGCCAGAGCGATGGGATAAGCAATCTAGGTAGGGGGAGGTGGGTTGGGTTGGATGGGGATGCATGAGGTGGCCGGTGTGGGAGGTCAGTGAGATGGAGCTGGAAGGTCAGAGGACCTTTGAACAAGAAAAAACAGAGCTTTTCTAGACTCAGTGCTGAATGAAGGAGGTTGGGGCTGGGGAAAGACCGCCCTGAGGACAAGGGTGACCTTAGTAAGCCAGGTTGCGTTGCCAGCTCCAGCATCAATGTCTCCTGCTGAAATGAATGAGTCGCTGCATCCCAGGAACAGCGTGATGGTCGGTCCCAGTGGCTTCTCTGCCCTGGGAGGATCCAGGAGCTGGCGGTGGTTTATGTCAGTAAAGTGACTGTCAGCTCCTTCCCCAAAAGAATTTGTTACCCATCAACAACAGCCACGAACCGCTCATCACCTGTGACGCTGAAGGCTGCATCATATGACTTTAATTACTGCTGAAAGGAGGCAGTGACAGTTATTTATCCAAAAAAAGAATCCATTGCTCCTGAATGAAATATTTAGCTGAAAAGTAAATGGCATCTCTGATAGAGGAGTTGAAAAAAATTCAAGAAAAGAGGTAAAACAATGCATGGTAACCAGATATCTGGTACACGTGTGAGGTTCATATTCTAATATCTAATGTAGGAGGTTTTCTCAGTGTCAGCGTGCTGCTCTAGCTGCACAGAAGGAATAATTTCCCAGTAGCATGGGCTGGTTGACAAAACTGGTTTCCAAACACTTTATCCCCAGAATAGTACTGATACAAAAGTAGAATTAAACTTGAAATGGAAAGACTTGATTTTTTGCCAAGAAATTTAGAGACAAAATAAGATGTGCATTTCAGTTTGGCTTGAATTGAATTCTTCTCATTTTTAATTGTTGAAAAGTTGTTTTTTTTTGAAAAATGAAAGGCATAAGACTCATATTTGAAATGCAAGAGTTTTCCTGGTTATTTCATTAATTCCCAACACGAGAGTAAGAAAAGACGAAATAGAAGCAATCTCCCTAGAAAACAAAATTACAGTGCGATGTTCATTTGCAAACACCAATGTATTTGGATCTGAAATCCTGTTTGGCTCTACCAATCAGCCAGATCCTGTGTCTGCTCCTTTCCCCCTTGCTTCAGTTCATGTTTTACTCTTCCTCTTTTCGGGGAGGAATTATATGATAAATATTTTCCTCAGTTAAATCCCAGACCAATGAATTTCAAAGGGACTGTTTGATTTGTTTAGTTTGTTTTCCTTCAGCACCGCAAGAGCTAAAGGTTGTGCTGTGGCATGTGCCTGCACTGTTGAAAGCCAGTGAAAAAGGTCTTTAAAATCTGAAGGAAAAAGCAACATAGGTGATTACCTCTACTTTGAAAAGAGACTTAGACTCCTTTCAAGGCATTCATGTGCCTTGGACGTTCTTTGCTCAGTCCTGCTAAAAACCTGCAGTCTTTTGCTGCCTACCAAATATAAATCACAACTGCCCCGATGGCCCCATTGGTGCAGCCTGTCCCATGGTGTGTTTCCAAGCTCAGATGGAGCTTGCAAATCCATTCTACCTCTGGATTTGCTTTCTTGCCCATTCTCTAACTGATTCGTGCTCCAGACTCTGTTTTTTCTTCCTTCCTCTCACTCCCCAGCTCTTCGCTTCAACCATTTATCTCACAGATGAAACCTTCTGAGATGCTCTTTGAAAAAAATCACAGGCTGAGAGAGTCATTTTCTTCTAATATCGCAGTAGTGATGTCTTCAAAGACGTTTGACAAATCACCTAAGTGAGATGGCTCGTCCCTGCGCTTGCACTGCTGTCTTTAGTCAGGGCAGGGTTTTATGTGGCTTTTCCAGGGTCCCGTGGCTTTCAGTGGTGTTTAACTCGCTGAACGCAACTCAGAGGTGTGAACCGAAAAGTGAGGGAGGTGGGTTATTTATTTTGTTCTATGACTGATGTCCACCCTGGAGAGGATGGCAGCTCTGGGAGGAGTACAGTAAGGATTTGGCCTTTCCTACTGGCTCCAGAGTTACAAAACTCTCCAAGGACCAGGGACCTGTCTACCTTCTCCCCCATGCCTTACCTCCATGTCACCCCCTGAGCCCCGCGACACCTCTTTAGCCATCAATGCCTGCCACTTCCTTCACCATCCTCAGGTGCAACCCACGTACTGCCAACCCTGCCTGTTCTTTTATTGCATCTCCCTTCCTCCTCCATGCCTCCCGCCACCCCATTCCTGTCATCCACATTTCCCAAGATGTGGGCGCTTCCCACCATTCAGACTGTCTAAGATTTCCAAGGCATCTGCTCAAGGGTGGCAGATATGATGTGGGACAAGGGGTGACCCATTTTAGAGGAGATGCTGGAGGGCAGATAGGACACCCAAGATGATCTCCAATGGCACTGGATGCCCTGGATTGGGAGTGAACTCAATGCTCGGTTCAGTAGCCTAAATATTTCTACTGCCATTGAATACCTCCAGCTGCCCTAGGTAGATGCCCAACTGCAACAAGTATTTAAGCTCCTGTTAACTACTGGAGATCTATATCTCCATACAACTCCCCCAGAATTAGACCTCTCTGGTCAACAGAACAGGTCTCCAGTATCCCCTGACTGTGTTGACTGGGTCTCCAGTTAGCTCAGTTCCATCAGGGGACTGAGTGCACCCTCAGTAAGTTTGCAGATGACACCAAGCTGGGTGGGAACGTTGATCTGCTGGAGGGTAGGAAGGCTCTACAGAGGGATCTGGACAGGCTGGATCCATGGGCTGAGGCCAATTGTATGAGGTTCAACAAGGCTCGGTGCCAGGTCCTGCACTTGGGTCACAACAACCCCAGGCAACGCTACAGGCTTGGGGAGGAGTGGCTGGAAAGCTGCCTGGTGGAAAAGGACCTGGGGATGATGGTCGACAGCTGCCTGAACATGAGCCAGCAGTGTGCCCAGGTGGCCAAGAAGGCCAACAGCATCTTGGCTTGTATCAGGAATAGTGTGGCCAGCAGGAGCAGGGCAGGGATTGTCCCCCTGTGCTGGGCACTGGTGAGGCTGCACCTCAAGTCCTGTGTTCAGTGTTGGGCCCCTCACCCCAAGAAGGAGCTGGAGGGGCTGGAGCGTGGGCAGAGCAGGGCAGCGAGGCTGGGGAAGGGGCTGGAGCACAAGGGTGGGGAGGGGCGGCTGGGGGAGCTGGGGGTGCTCAGCCTGGAGAAGAGGAGGCTGAGGGGAGCCCTCATCGCTCTCTGCAACTGCCTGAAAGGAGGCTGGAGCCGGGGGGGTCGGTCTCTTCTCCCCAGGAACAAGCGATGGGACGAGAGGGAACGGCCTCAAGCTGCGCCAGGGCAGGGTTAGGTTGGGGATTGGGAAAAACTCCTTCCCCAAAGGGCTGTCAGGGCCTGGCCCAGGCTGCCCAGGGCAGGGGCTGAGTCCCCATCCCTGGGGGGATTTAAAAGCCGGGGAGCTGTGGTGCTTAGGGACATGGTTTAGTGGTGGCCTTGGCAGTGCTGGGTTAATGGTTGGACTCAATCATCCTAAAGGTCTTTTCCAACCTAAATGATTCTATGATTCCAAAGTCTGCAATGGGTACTCAGACCCTTGGATAACTACATGGAGACGTCTAAATGTGGGCATTGAGATTGGTGACTTAAATCCCACCTGCAGTGAGTGTGTGGGGGGAACTGTACTTGACCATCCACACTCAGATCCTGAGCTGCAACTTGGCAATCCCTTTGCTAGGCAGGATGTGAAGAAACACCCTCCCCATCATCTCCACCTTTCATTGCAGGCCACGATGACTAATGGAGCTGGGACTCTTCCAGAAAACTTGGACAGAAGCAAGCTTTTGCAACGTGCTCAAAAACAATTGAGCTATTGTGCTTTAAAGAGGTACCACCCAGTGGTAACTGATCTTGCACAGATTAATTTAGGATGTGCTGGTTTCAGCCACTGGGGAGCGTTGGTAGTTTGCTCATGCGAAGTTATGGACCTGGACAGATTTCTATATCTATGAAAAGTACCCTGGATTGGTTCAAGAGCCATTGGGGTGGAGAACTGGTTCCTTCAATCTCTGTAGAGCTTTCCAGCACAAAGCACTTAAGTTATTTAAAGAGTCACTTGAGTTCAGAGGGAATATGCATAGCTAACCCTGCGTCATCCCGCATGGTTCCAGGCAACGAGGGTCACTGCTGTAGATGTCAAGACAGGTTTAGGGATACCTAGCATCAGCTCCAGGTGCGGTTCCCGTTGAGGAAGCAGGTGCCTGATGTTACTGGGTCTTAAACACGTGCTTCAGCTTATTCCGAGTGTTATCGAACAGGAATACTTTTCTTAAATCCTTTGCCACCCACACTTTTCCAATCTCTTTGGGTTCCCCACCCCCAGCCAGCTGTTCCCTCTCATGACAAATCTTTCCTCCCTTTGCACAGACAGTGCCAGCATAAATGCCCGCGCTGGTATGGCTACTTGCCCTCCAGCAATACTTGAGCAAAACATCCTGAAATGGATGTTCTTATCTGGCGTCTATTGTGTGCAGAAGGGAATGGATTCCTTGCCGCTAATTGCCAATGCTCTCTGCAATTTGTTGCACATTATTTCTTTTTCCTCCTCTAATTAATGATTGCTTTGTGCTCTCTCTGCTTGTTTTGTGGCTCTCACTCTCTTTCCCCAGCTCAGTCTCTTTGCTGTGTATTTTTCTCTGATGCTGCTTCCTCCCCTCTCCTCCCCCCCATCATCATCTGTTTGCTCTCTTGGGGGGTCTCTTTCCAGCTAAACCACTGCTGTTTCCAGCACACCAATTTTTTTTTTCACATCTACTTCTCTTTTTTTTTTTTGTTATTGTCCTCTTGATTGCTTTCTCACCAACTGTTTCTTAAACACTCCTTGCATTTCTGCTTCCAGAGTGTGAAGAAATTGTCCAATCTACTTGAATTTGGACTTGGGTTTGCATTTCTAGAAATTGCCCTGGGTTTTCTGGGTTGTTTCATTTTTACAGAGACTCTTAGCTGATGGTGTTTCAGATCAGGGATGGGGCTGGCAGGTCCTGAGGGTCCTTGGGCATGTAACAAAAGAGTATTCAGAGAGTAGAATGTTCCATCCTTCTCCAAAACTGTTGACATGACTAGTTGAACATGGAGTCCTGGATTCAAAAAGCACATCGACCATTTGGAAAGCATTCAGAAAAGTGCCACTAGAAAGATCCAAGTTGAGGCAAACGTGCTGTCCAGGGAAAGACATGGGTTATGTGTTAGCACGGATTTCACTCTGCCTGTCGTTGAAGCCAATTGCAAGACAACTGTGAGGCAGAAATGAAGTAGATTTGGCAAGCACAATGGCTTTTGCAGGTTATTAAAGCTCAGCAGTGCTCAAACTAAGCTATGATTTGGGACAGACCTTGCTTGGGCAGCTGTGCTGTGCTCACACAGTGAGCTCAGCTATGCCTCCAGAAAAAAAAACCCTGCAGGTCTGCCCGTGGTGGCAGAGAGCCCTGGGCAGAGGACTTCCACCTCCTGACCTAGTTGCCTTCCCTAGGCTGTGGCTCTGCTGGGACCTGCAGATCCCTCCCCAGCTCCTGGGGCTGGGTGTTTTCTTGGCAGAACCTGCTGCTGGGTGAAGGAGATTTCTCACACTTTCTACCTTGCCTTTCCCCATCTTCCCCAGGGACATTGCCTCTCTGCTACCGCCTGCTTGAGAAACGTGGGCAGATGTGCTTCAACCCACAGGAGCAACAGCCCTTCCACCCTCCCCTGTCTAGCCCCACTGAAGTCCCTGTGCAGTGCTGGCAGTTGCAGGTTTGCAATGCACGGGGGGGACCGTGGGCTGCTTTGATGCCCCCATCCAGCACTTGGAAGTATTTTCAGTCCAGCAGCAAGACAACAACTGGTGAGATCTTTGCACAGCAGCCTGCTTTTCTTGTGAGAGCAAAGAGTCTTTGAGGAAGCTTGGACTTCTCTTTAATCAGTGCTGGCTCTGCTGCCAGCTGAAGGCAACATTTCATGTTCCTCAACTCAGGACAAACCAGTCCTTTCTTTGCACCTTGGCGTGTTCACCACAAGAGAAGGCTGTCCACACCAGGTCATCATATATCCTGCCTCTGAGAGTGGTTGGTAGCAGACGCCAAAGGTAAAGGACAGCGCAAGCACACGGTGATGCTTTCCCAAAAAGGCTTCAGCAGTCTCCAGTCTCCAGTAGGCTGTAGCTCAGGACCTTTCTGATCCAAAATGTGGCCTTGATGTTTACCTGATGGAGTTTTCTTCCATGAATATGTCCCCAAATCTATCATCAGGGACAAGGGGAGCTACATGCTCTCCAGAAACACTGCAGGAAACAAGAGCTATGGTGTACAGCCCTGACGTTAGCAGACAACGAGCCTGGACTGACCTGCATCTTCCAAGGATGGAAGATCTTTCCAAGAATCCAAGGATGTGAGAGATGAAACAGTGAGTTGCTCCTTCACACACGTGGAATTTTGGTTGGTTTGCTGATCAGCGGGGGGCTATAATGTGAGATGTAAATACCCTATGCATAAAGCTTGATTCGCTTTCTGGGTGTATGACTTTTGCTGTGACATGTTCATGACTCTACAGGTGGGGGCCAGGACTTGTGGTCACACTACAAACATGTGGCTAAGCCAGGACTAGCATCTCCAGATTCCCAATCTAATGCTTTCTGCCTGTGACAATTTGCTAGTTTGCAGGGGCACAACTCTTCCCCTGCTGATGGGCTCTAAGTCAGGGAAGGGCAACTCTGACGGCTGCCTGTGCAAAAGTCAATACCATGGTTTAACACAAGCAGCCAGCTGTTCTGAGCTGAAGATCCTGAATGCTCAGGCAACCTCTAGGAGATATCTCCCTTCCATATAGATGCACTAGACATCACTACCTTTCTTAGGAAGTAATTTTATTTAATCAGTCAGAGACGATGGGGCAGAGAAGCCAAGAATCCTGATTTCTCACTTGCCAATCTAAGCACCCCAATACCCAACTCTTCTGTAGGCAAAAGTTTGCTTTCCCCTACACAGTTTCCAAATCCACGTCTTGATCCTGCTGTTTGGAGATGGGGAAAATAAGGTCCAGAATGAGGACCTGCTGTTGACATCTGGGACAAGGACACAGGCTTGTCTCCTGGCTTGCTTGGCCACAGATGGCATATGCCACTGGGAAAGGCAGTACTGCTCATTCCTGGGGTCTGTGCTGTCACCCCGGCTTGAACAAAACCTGCAAACACTGTGAGGGTCCGGAGTCCCATTGCTGTAGTCCTCTACCTGAACGGCATAGGGAGGATTTGCTGGTGAAGGGTTCAGTCAATGGCAAGTGGGAAGTTTCTGAAGGTGTAGCTGGCCAAGCTACATCCCTGACACTTTCTGCTGCTGGACCAGTGTGGATGTGACAGGGAGGGAGAGGTACACCATGGGTCACACTTTAACCTCTTATCCTCTTATCTTCACAGCCTCGCTGATCATCTCCCTCCAGCATCTCCAGGCCTGCTGTGTTTGGGGAGGAGCAAAGCTATTTCTTGTGAAGGAACATGACCACCCAGGGATGGACTTCTACCTGTGGCATCTGCTCTGCGCTCACTAATGGAGGCCATTAGGTACCCTGCCGTGCCGTGGCAGTAATGGACTGTGGCAATCTAAGCGTTTCCCTGGGTAAATGTTTAGCATTCCCATCTGCTCCTTTAAAATAATGCAATTTAGCCTAATTTTTGGTGTCAAGGCATTTGGTTAGGGAAATTATATTCTGTCACCAAGGTGTCATACTTGTCTGGGTTTTAATAAAATTATGACACCTTGTGCAAGACAGTAAATGAGTAGTTCCCATGTTCAATCCCTGTCTCAGACCAGCAATTTTTCCTGCGGTCCCGGAGTAAACACTAGATGACAGTCCTACAGGAGCAAAGCAAATTCATTGTGACTAAGAATCACCTGCCACATGGCTGGGAACAGTGGGATACAAATATGTTCCGGCATTGGCAGCAGGTCCCACTTGAAAGGGTTTCTGGGAGTAAATGCCTGGGCTACTCAGAGGTGATTTAATCTTAACCCTTGCAAGGGAAGAGGAAAAAAAAATTGTAGGGGATATTTGAGCTAGGAGCAGTGAGAGAAAAAAGACAGTGGGAGAGCTGATTGAGAGGGAAGATGGGGAAGGAGTAAAACAGAGTTGGTTTCCCAAATCTCCAGTGCAAGGCAGGAAAGGAACTGGGGAAACCTGGAAACAGCTAAAATTTTAGTTTCTAGTGATAATAAGGACAGAAAGAAATGCCTTGGGAACCCTAAGTGGAGCACTTAAGTAAGAACTCTTCTTGGGCTCTTAAAATTCACATTAAAAATAGGGGGCTGGAAATTAGTCCCTCTCTGTTGTAAGGACATCCTGAACCTGTGAAGGTGGAGCATGGGGGCTTTCCATCCCTGGCTTTCGGCCATGGGAAGGAGAGCTCCTGCAAAGCCCCTGTTCAAATGGGGGAGAATAACACTTCTTTTGTGAAAAGGGAAAGAATTTCCTGCACTAACACCGGCAGTGGAAGTCACATCTGACTCATATTTTGGCTGGCAACTCAGTTCCAAACCTGGAGGAGAAAGCAAGCCCTGTCTGTAAAATATGGAGCTATATTCAGCCCAGGGGCTTGACCAGCCTTCTCCCCTCCAGCATGGGGGCAGACCCATCACTGAGAATGCTGTTTACATCCATCTGCTGCTCTCGCCAGTGATCCTAATGCAAATCCCTTTTCACATAAACCAAACTGTGTCAATGAGGACCATATGTTAAATAAAACCCTATCACCCAAATGGAGATTTAATGCATGTTTGGATACAGGGCCAGCTCCCTGGCTGTAAATTGGCGTTGTCCCACCAGCTTTCTGCTGCTGGGTGTTGGTGGAGCCACAATGCTTTACACCAGCCAAGGACCTGGCCCTCAATTACACCTCACCTTGGAGCTGATGGATTTTGTATTGCAGAGTGGATGGACCGTCTTTCCCTGCTGGGAAAGCCCCAGCCATCAGCACTGAAGTGCTCCTTGGGATGGGGTTGGCTCCGTGGTAGTGTGGCCAAACAGGTTGATTTTGCTGGAGAGGGGATTTCCAGGTTACCCCATTTCAGCTCTGAGCCCTGAGCTTGCCGTGCATCCATCCTATAGCCGAGGCTGTCAGCATTGCACTATAACTCCTAAACCTGACCCAGAACTTCCAGTTTCATGGGAAAGACTGAAATTTCCATCTTGGAATGGCCATTTCCTGATGTTTGCCTCTGAACAAGGGTCCCATTTCCAATCACCTCTGCTCCTCCCAGCTCTGTTTGAGCCCTTTTTCCCTCGAATCTATCACTCATAGAGGCATTGTGCTTCTGGGGTATCCGAGATAACCCCCAAGATGCAGAGAAAATAAGCTGGAAAGGATTTCAGAGACCCCCAAGAAATGACCCTGTAAGTTACAACAAATGTCTCCCTTTGTTTTTGGTTTTTTTTCTTTTCCTTACAGCTATTCTAATACGGACCCCTTGAGGAAAAGCAGAATAAAGCATATGTACCTTACAGGGGCCGGTTGCATTGCCAGTGCTTAGCTTGCTCAATTAACTGGAAAATTCAGAATTCACATACAATTTCACCATTGCGGGGAAAAAAAACATCCCTGCCAAGAGAGTAATACTGGTTAATATTAGTTCTAAAATAAGGTTGGTAAACAAATAGACAGTGCGTCTGCAAGGGGCAGGGAGGCACTTCCTAGAGAGGGGAAATCTTCCATTACAAATGTTTCAGTTTCCAGAAAGGAAAGGCATCCAGATTCAGAAGGATTTCAGCTTGCATACGTAAAAATCTCAACATTCAGATGAGAGCTTTATTGCAGTTTTGTAACTAACCCCTGATTTTCAGGATCTGAAGTCCAGATATCTTGAATATTGGCTCTGCTAAGTCTAGCCCACCTCCTTACAGCTTCTGAGTTGGAAATGTAAACCTCCTGAATTCACAAGGTGAAGGATTTGTTTTACAGCCACTGGGGAATCACAGGGTTCATGGGCCCTGATAAAGTCCTGTATTAGATGCTTAGATTTTATCCCATCCCCAGCTCCAGGAGTGGACAGTGTGAGCTCCCACATGCCCGTGAGTCATTGACCTCCCCCAGATCACTGTGTTTCAGCAAAACACTTCAGTTGCAGTAAATCAGTGCTTTTTTTGGTGAGGGCAATAATCCTGTAGCTTTGTGGAGTCGCAGAGCTTGTTGGAAACCTCTGGACATTGCAGTGGGTAAATGTGAAATCATGGCTGCTGACATCAAGGGAGTGATGTGATGTTTAGGGAGATCAGATCTATGCTTTCTGGGGCTTTCTCTCTGCACAATGTCACCCCAGTTCCCAAAGCGTTACAGATAATGCTGTTTCTGCTGCTATATCATAAAAGTAGTATGTTTTTAAACCAATAATTTTTTTTTTTTTATGCCAAAACCACTCCAGGAGAGATTCGGCTCCAGATTCACACCCTGGCTTTAGCTCTGTACTTGCAGATGTCTCCTAGAAGTAAAGAATGGGAGCTCATGTCGTAATTTGGTGGAAGTACTAAGTATAGTCCAAGGAGTCTGGAGAGCAGTTCTGCTCCCTCTAGAGCACACCCAGGCTCAGCTGAATTGCTCTCCAAGCTCAAGCATGTATTTATTAGGGGCTTGACTTGATTTTTTAAAGATAGCTGTCTAGTGGCATTTGAGATGTCCAGGGTTGCCTGAGATGTCTGCACGGGGCTTGCAGACCACAGGAGACTTGCACCTATGTAGCATGGTGACCCTATGGATAACCTACAGCATCTTTCATGTCATATGTCACGTTTAGGCAACCGAATCAGGCACCCAGATCACACAGAAATGCTTATGTATAGGTGTCTGAATCTGTGTGCAGCGTCTCCCTCTCCAACACAGTGTGGTGTGTTAGCAGGTGCGGCGGTGCTGGGATCACAGACCGACGGGAGGACTCCGCAGGGAAATCTCACTGCTCTCTGGCATTTCCACCCAGTGCTTTTATTCAGATGAATGGGGAAGACACCAAAGAACCGCAGGGCCCCGATGTGTAACAACCATAAGGGACCTTTTTGCATCAAGGAGCAGCTGTGTGCAGCAGCTGTGTGGTGACAAAAGGCCATTTGAGTTCATAACTGTTCCCATCTAAATGCAAATACTGTCATGTTCATGGGCTAGCGAGGGGAGGGTGAATCCCCTGGCTCAGTGCTTGGGGCATCCTGGATCCCTGGTCCTTCCACATAGCCAGCCCAGGTAGATCCAGAATGGGATTATACAGCTATTTCCCACATCAGATTCTCTATCATTTGTCTTCTCATTTGTCCTCCTGCTTTGGGGAGCCTTCTCTAAGTCCAGAGCTGAGAGACTGGGCTGGGGGAAAATGCCAAGTGGGAATCTGGCACTTAAACACACACCAGGCCATAAGTGATTTGAGCCATTGAGTCTGGCCCCATCCCTGTCCCGCGTAAACACTTGGTTGAGGATGATAGGTCCAGGTGGTCACACATGGCACAACCCATTCAAGCATTGCAACACCAATGACAGAATTGAGATTGAGAGGGATACAGTCTGAAAAGCTATCAACATGCTTTGGAAAGACAAGAAAAGAGACTGAATGGCTTCAGCATTGATTTAGGAGCTTACAAAGGCAGACAAATTGTTGAGTGGGAAAAAACCCCCTCTGTAAAATATCATTTCGCTAACTCATCCACAACATCCATGAAACAGTTCCAGCATGGTGAGCTCAGAGCCAGACGTGGCTCAGAAAAAGGGTCTTTCCAATGGAAAGTGTTTGAATTTCCATTGGCTTACTCATCCCTGGAGGTGGAGCAGGGGTTGCTCAGTCCTTGGGCAGAAACTGCATTTCAAGCCTGTGTGGGAGCAAGAGCTTGGCAGCTGTGGGCTTTGCCCTGTTGTTTTCCATGACTCTGCAAGGATATCATACATTGCCAAAATAATCTTCAGTTCCTTCCCTACCCAGCCTTGTCCTCCTGGTCATTCTGGTCCTGTCCACTCGTGGCTGGTTGTCTGTGGTCCACCAATCTCATCGTCCTTGAAGAACCAGAGCAGAGGAAGGTAGTTGTATGAGCCTGTTGTTCTCAGAAGAAAATGTTACTTGCTTTGGTCCCAAAGGCTCACCTACATGTGAATCATTCTCTTGGTTCCCTTAGCTGTGTTACGGGGCTCCCAACGGCCTTGGCACCTGAGTTAACCACCTTTCTGGTGTTATGCTTCCTTGCCAGTGTATCAGATGCCCAGGTGACATCTCTGACCTACACGTGCAAGGCCTCCTTGGTGAACAGAAGAGCCAAAAATGTCACTCAAGCTTGTGGGAGCTGGTTTGTCTATCATCTTTGTTGTTGGTTTATTTAATAGGTGTCATGTGTTTGAGCTGAGATGCAATTCTTTACACAACCTCTTTTCCCAGTCTGTCAAACCAGCTCAACCTTTCAATCATTCCCCTATCCATGGCCACAGTTTGGTGAAGAAGATTTGAATTACTTTCTTGCAAACAAGGAGACAAAGATAAGACAGTCGAATATTTGGCTTGGTAAACACACGTTACCTCAGCAGGAAAATTAGCCCTGCAGACAGGACACAGGACTACTCTAATAATCCATTGCTAATTCATCAGCATGGTTTCGCCTCCATAGGAATAATCAGCAGACTCTAGAAAGGAGTTTATTAGTCAATCAGTCCCAGTGATTATATTTATCTTCTGAGCACACACACACACATGCACAAAGTTGCTTTTTAATAGGTTTCTTTCAGCCCCTGCTGATAAGGGATGAAAATGAGGAAAGATTATGTTGGCACAAAGATGTGACCAGGTTTAGTGAGATGGGGTCAGGTCGATTTAGAGATGTGTCAGATGTTTTTCACAGGGCAGTGTTTGGCCCTGGGGTCTGCAGGTCTGAGAGAGTGGGGTGGTGTGCGGACCACTTGAGTCCATCATTTTCTTGACAACAATCTTCCTGGATCACTCCTCCACCAAGCTTTGTGTTGGTTTATCACAGGCCACCAGGATGAAGTGTGGATGTCACCAAGACAGCCATCCCCTGGTGGGTTCCTCTGGCTGAGCAGCTGCTCTGTGTGATTATGGAGCCATAGCATCAGTTCTCCTCAGGGATCTTGTGAGCCAGGTTTGCTTCAGCTGATCCATTTAATGGGACTAAAAGGCTTTTCCCAATCATCTCCCACAGTGATTCAGTCATCAAATCCCAACTGGTTGGTCAGTTAACCAAGCGGTCCAGCATTGGCCTTGTGGGGTAGGGTGTCTGAGGTTACAAAATGTGTGCAAGAAGAGAGGAGCCTGGAAGCAACAATCTAATTGAAGAAAAGCTATAGATGAGGAGTATCCCAGAGGAAAAAAATATGTTGAAAGTCTCAGTTGATATAAATAAGTGTAACTCTATTCATGCTCCAGGAGTAACATCTAATGTCAGAGCTGAGGAGCTGGCCCATGATCTCTATTTGTGAATATCTACGTCATTATTATTAAAAAATTACCTCTAACATGCAAGGTGCTTTGGAGATGGCTGACAGTGAAAGTGATGGACCACCTGGAGAACAGGAGAACATGATGCTTGTGGGAAATGCTTTCTTCCTAGGCATTGCATCTGGCTTATGGTCAAGGCACCAGATGAGGCTAGATGGACCTGTGTGGTGGCTGAGATATTCTGGATGGGGGGCCTGGGCTCATCAAGCCTGTTTCCAGCTCAGAGCATGGAAGGATTAGGTTTGTCACTGTCTGCACCCAGACTTGCAGGCATATCCACAACTGAACAAGGAACTGGCTGGGATACTGTCTCTTCTGCTACTAGTTCAGCCCACTTTGTAGCTGATGGGTCTTGGAGATATCACAGCTTGAAAAATGTCAGCCCCTGATCCCTATTTTTGTCACTATTCCCAGCAATCATGGTTTGTACAAGTGACGATACAGTCAAGGGACTTCCCAGCAAAGTCAAGTGTAGATATGACCATTTTGGGTGAGATTCTTGCCTCCCCTAAACCTTTGTTAACCTAAAAGACTTCATGGATTTACTCTGCCCTGACACCAGGTCAACAGAAGAGAGACACAGTTCTTCAAACTGAAAAGTCCCATCCTTGCCCAAGTATGATACAGATAGTCTTGCTCTAAATTTAACTGATGATTGATACTTTTTAATGCAAAAAACCTCATGGATCCTCTTTAGAAGCAGCATCAGCACCAAAAAAAAAAAAAGCAAGCAACATTAAAAAAAAAAAATACAACAAAACAAAGCAAAACATAACTGTGCAAATAAATACCCTTTGCAATCTGGATGTTTTACGGTTTGGGAAACATTCTGAATATATAATCCAAGCAGTTATATTGCCAAGGAAATGTCACATAAAAACGGAAGAATCATAGCTTAGATCAGGGAGATAAAAAAGGACAACACAATCTAATCAGATGTGACAGATGCAGCCCAATTCAACATAACAACCGGAGCCAATGGGATTTGCTTGCAGAATACACCCCTTTCTCCCTCCTGACCTCCTCCTCTTGTTCCAATATTCAGACCTGTGCTCATTTGAAGGGAAAATATTGCATTAAAAAGCTCTCTGGAGGTGTCCAAGCTGTTAATAAGAAGGCAGACTGCTGTGATCTGGTGGGGGCCGGGGATGGTCTTCCAAAAATGGGCACCTGGATTTTGCTTTTTATTGGCCTAAAGAGCAAGCAGGATTGGAGGAGCAACAGTCTGCTTGGGATTGCTCCTGGGGTCATGGCAAGGAGGCAGGACATGACTAATTACAGGGCTGTCAAAATTCATCTTGACCATGTCCAAACCGGCGATGGCCACTATGAGGACCACCATCCCTTCTTGCATGTGTTACTGGGGACAGGCTATGAGTTGAGCAGTGGCTCACACCGCCTGTGGGATGCTGTAAAAACCATTTCCAGGCCTTGGGGTTCAATTTGTCTTGCCTAGCCTTAACAGCCTACACATGGATCTGATGTAGGATGGCCCTCTAGACTCCAGGGTTGGGCAATAGAGGGTGACTGGCACCTCTGGTAGGTGCTTTATCTGTCCTTAGACAAGTCCTGGCCTACTTCTTAGAGTAGCTCAGTGAAAACTATTCTGGATGGGAACTCTACCCACTGCAATCTGTTCCTCTACCCACTGCAGATGGTTTACTGGAGGCCCCCAGTTCTTAATTACTTTAGAAATTGTGTCAGCACCTTCTTCCTGCTAGTGCTGGTCTTCACCAGCAAGAAAGGAATATCCTCATAGGGTGGGATGGGACCACACAGGACCCCCCATCCACTAGCCCAAGAAGGTGGAAGGCAGGTGAGCAGCACGGTTTTGCTAGACTAGCTGGAGCGGAGTTGGACTTGGGTCAAGGAGCAATGCAAAAAGCTGGATGGGCAAAGCCAGACGCTGTCCTTTGCCCATCTCATAGGCTGGGTACCATTCTGGGTATGCTGGGAGAGATGAAAAAGACAACACAGCCAGGAGAAGGATGGCAAAAGGCTTTAATGCTTCAGTGGATCAATTATGTAAAGAAGAACAGGGCCAGTCCCTTGTGGTGGTGTTACCCAGTGCCCTTGCAGAGAGCAAAAAGCAGTTCTGGTCTCACCGACTTAGTCCTAACCCAAGTAGATCACATTGCCATTTGCTGGAAACCCTCTCCGGGGTCTGTTGAAGTCTCTTCTTCACTCTGTTCCCTGCAGAGAGAAGCTGCTACGGGGACCCAGAGTTGGATCTGTTCATTCCTTTTGGGTTCATCTCTTTATCCCCACCCTCTTGGAGAGAAAGGTGCTATTTTTGTACCTAGTGGTGGACAGCAACAGCAGTGGGGGCTGCTCTGGAGGCCAGGCAGGTGTTCTGTTTTTATCATTTCTTCCCCTGCCCCAGTTTATTCTAATTAAATATTTTAAACTTCTCTGGAAATGATCATCACCTATTTAATGGCTCATGATTTTAGGGGCTGCTGTATTTTCTTTCTTTCTTTTTTTTTAATAGTACATTTTCATCACTATTGCTACTATCATATCTAATCATAGACACAGAAGAACATACTCTTTCATGGGAAAGCACCTGACAGCACAGGACTGGGTTATTCCTAGGCATCTGCTTCCTGCACACACTGGCTTCCCTTTGCTGCATTGAGCCCTGTGTGGTCTCCTGGGTTGTTCTCCTTGCTGTTAGAGAGAGGAGAGGGCGTTGGTGAACTCCTCCATCCTCAGGAAAGCACAAGGGGATTTGGGAAAGGCCCTGGAAGGACAGTATTTCCACCACCTGATGTTTCTCATAGGGACTGCAAGGTGAGAAGAGCTACTTGCCTTCTCCTCTCTGGATTCCCAATATGGCACTGCCTGCTGCTGAATTTGCCAGTGCCCCATGGGGACCAGTGAAGGGTTATGAGCTCCTCCCAGAAGGGAGAAGACACAAACATGTGCCCAGCTAACCAGCAGCCCAGGAACAGGGGGTTGTGCTCGGTGCATCTCCATCCTGCAAAAGAAACGGAGGGACCCCAGGGAGCTGTCGCAACTTCTTGCCTAGATGGTACTTCTGAAGCTCCCTCCCTCCCTGGGTTTTTCAGTGGATGTGGGAACTGCCCTGCAGCTCATATGCAGACTTTGGAGATGTCTTGTTAGGTCAGGAAGACATTGTCCCCCTCCTATATAATGGAATGAGAGTAGACTTTGGGGAAAAGAACAAGACCCATCTAGGACTGTTTTTAAAGTCTACAAAACAAAAAACAACACAAGTTGTTCCACTTTTATTTACCCTTCCAAGTAAAAGAGCAACCAGATGTAATTTCTTGTTTGATTTTGTGCTGCTTCAACATCTAGCCTCAGGATCTTGTTATCTCTCTGTCTGACAGACTGACAAGTGATGCCAGATTTCTGCAGTTAATGAGGGGTCTTGCAGACTGTGCTCCAGCCACCCCTTGGCCTTCCTCTTTCATAACAAAACAACTTGAACTCCTGGGTCCTCCCCGGTTAACTCAGACTTTCTAATCATTCATCTCTCTCTGCTCTTGCTTTCAATGTAAATACCAGAACAAGATGCAGTGTCCCAGTCACAGTGGCCCTACTGCTGCATACAGACGTGATACTTGGACTTCTCCTTGCAAAATCCTTGGCTTATGCATCCAAAAACCACATCATCTTCATCATCACACCATGAGCCTCTGTACTGATTATACTTTGGACGGTGTTATCATGCTCACTGATTGCTCGTGTCCTTCTAAGACATATCATCTAGGTTGCCTTGTATCAGCAATATTTTCTGCCAGGGTCTTGTTTCTTCTGTAGACCTCATTGGTGAGGCCTTGAGGTTTCCTCGTGGGTCACTGATAGGTACGATAAGAGTGCACTAATCCCTTGGGCATCACACCTTCCATCCAAATGTTTCCCATCTGTTGGCGCAAGCTGAGGTCAGTCAAGGGCTTTGAATCCCTTTAACGTGTGCCATGTTCATTTTGGATCATCCTATCTGTCCATCGAAGGGCTCTGGGGTAGAAAATCTGATATCTTGCAGGAGTACATTAAAGAAGCTGCATTGCTTTTAATAGCCACAGTGGTAATCGAGTCTTCCCAAGCCCTGTCCTACCTTTCCTGTACATACACAGAAAGCTGCCAAAAAAGTTGTGTCTCCATCAGCTGGTTTTAATTTGGTTGCAGACGGCCTTAACACCCAGATTTTTGCATGCAATTACCAAAACAGAGCATAATCATCTGGAGCAAAGCATTTCTCATGAGTAGGGCTGCCTCTCCAATCCCATCCCTGTTGCCTGCTCTTCCTTCTCTGTTGCGTGTCAGCCCGGCTGCGAGCTCTGCCAGCCCACTGTAAAGTGTTTGACATGTCATGCTGTGAACATGCACAGCTTTCCCTGCCTTGGGTTGTTCCCTCTTGCCCTCCAAAGGTTAGCAAACCCCTCCGATAAGCAATCTGCAGCACCTATCATCCCCTGCTGCACAGCAATACGTCTGTGTGTCTCAGAGTGGAGATGTGATGGGAAGGTACGGAGATATGTCCTATCTGATCTGATGCTATGAACTGCAGTCCCCTGCCATGGCATGTCTGCAGTTCCTGGTTTCTGCCAGGAGAATTATGGTAAAGTCCTCAGAGCCGGGGAGTTTGGAGTCATGCAAAAAGAATCATAGAATCATAGAATTGTTAAGGTTGGAAAAGACCTTTAAGATCATCAAGTTCAACTGTTAACCTACCGCCGCCAAGTCCGCCACTAAACCATGTCCTCAAGCACTGCATCTCCCCGGCTTTTAAATACCTCCAGGGATGGAGACTCAACCACTTCCCTGGGCAGCCTGTGCCAGGGCCTGACTACTCTTTCAGTGAAGAAGTTTTTCCTAATATCCAACCTAAACTTTCCCTGGCGCAGCTTGAGGCCATTTCCTCTCATCCTAAGAGCATCAGCATCCAAGGAAGTGCCAGGGTCCCTCTGCTTTTCTGCAGCCCCATGTCCATCCATCCCTGGCAGGTGGGAAGAGCAGCCCACCCGGCCATCTGGACACCACAATACTTTTAATTTCATTTAGAACTATAGTTAAAAACTACATAAAAATACAAATGCATGAGTAAAACGTGGCCTCTGGGAGAAAGCACTGAGTATGTGTGTCCCACTTGGCCAGGTACTAACCAAAAGGCAGGTATGGATGCCATAAGGCACATGAAAAGGGAGAAGGTACTGGAGCAATGTACTGAGGTTGTGTGTTTTAACTGGAAGAATCAGTTTTCCAAATTCAAGGGCTTGTGTCAAACCTATTTGCACATGGTCATGAGACAAAGAAAAATGGGTGATCCAAAAGTTGGGTTGGATATAAGTTTATGTTTGGACATAAGTTCCTTACATCCAAAGTTTTATAACAGTCCTTCAGCTGGCAATACTGTTTATCACAAATATTGCAGCAGTTGATGCCCTTTTAAAGTCGCAATTCCAGGATTTACACGATTATGCTATTTTTTTCTTCCCTCTCTAAAACTAATTTGTAAAAATTCTTGTAATTATGGAGGAAAACTGAAAAGTGAGACCTCAGGCATCTTAAACACGAGCAGGTTGATAAGAAGCACATGTTCTGGGTCTTGCTAAAAAAAGAATTAACCTAAAGCTGGTGATTTGGGAGAGAAAGGTGGGTCAGACTTGTGCTTTTTTTATTGCTGATGGCACTGTCTTCCCCAGCACACGATCTGCTTGGGTCTTTTTTATTGAAAAGTCCTTTTTAAGACCCAAGTGCACCTCTGCTTCACTTCATATATATCGGTTTAGAAACAAGGGAGTTGAAGCAGTATCGCATCTCATTTATGCAGTTTGAAGAGGACATATGCGATAATAGCTTATTTCTGCAATTAGAGAAACACCTTAATGATAACAGAAACAGTGCGCAGGGAAGAGGCAGAAAGCAGTTGCCATAAAATCCTGAAGAGCAATAACGCCTGTGTCCTGCACAGCATCCACTATCAATGATTTTAGGGAGCAATTTAGAGAAAAAAGAAAATGAACCTGGAAAAGTTTTCTGAGCACGCTATGATGCAAAGCCAGATGTTGCCCCTTGCTACAGTAATAGGTTAGCCAGCACTAAGCTCTTAAGTACCCTTTGCAAAGCCCTCTGTGCCGCCCCACAAAGCCTTTTGAAGCACAGCGTGAAGACAGTTTAGGCCTTTGTACAAGACTGGCCCACCAACACAATTAAACCTGTGCTGGTCACTTTTCAGTTTTCATAGGCAGGGAAATGCCTGGAAATGTCACAGCAAAAAACCATCAATCGTTTTTTGTCTTGAAAAGGAGGAGGGCTGGGAGGGAGAGAGTGGGACAGCTGGAAAATTAAGCTGTTAATCTTTCAACAGAGGACAAAACAGAGTGGAAATATTTGCCACCAAAGGTCTCTTTAAGAGGGTGATGGGAATAATGCTGCATCTTTGCGGAGCACAGAGGCAAGATGCAACGAGGTGTGAAAGGAGCTTTGCAGTTTGGTTACCTGTCCGCTTGGGAAAGGTGCATGGGATCTTTCGACTCAAAAATCAGCACCTCTCTTGAGTGGGATGGGGGAAAAATATTCCCCTCTTGTGTTTAGTGGCCCCCAGGACAGCCTGCCACTAAGAGCTGTGAAGGAAGGAAGGAACAGGGTGCGTGGTCTCTCCATTTGCTGGGTCCTGCTCACAACCTCCCAAATTTCTGCCCTCCATCCACCTCCAGCAGGGATTTAGGGGGGAGAAAAAAAAAAAAAGGCCTGGTGTGACACTTCATAAATGCCTATAGGACTTCCAGGGCAGAATTAATAAGACCAAATGGGTCTAGGTCTTCTCAGCTAAGTCATTGGTACATCTGATCTCTTACCAGCCAGGAGATAGGTACAGGCAGGACCGTGTAGAGCAGTGGTCTCCAGATGGACTGTGGAGCTTAGCGGACCCTCTTTTGAGTCTTTTGAGAACCACCCTCCAGGCTTGTCATCAAGCTTTCAGTTTGGCTGAAAATACTGTAGAAATGGGATGTTTTTGTGGTCTGCCTACTATGGCCTGTGGACATCAGACAGGACACTTTTCTGGTGCAGCTCCCTGTCTATGACATCTATAGTGACAGGCAACAAAAAACAAAACAAAAAAATTAAACAACTCCTACAGAATAACACTGTCTGCTGGATGCCCAAACTTACTCTGTTTGAGACAAAAAGGGGAGAAGGGTGAATTGCACATGACAGAAGCTGTCACTTAGGGTAGGATTCATTTGTCCACCTTTCGATTAATATGACCTACTTTCAGATGTCTACCTGCAATAAGATGAATTGCAGCCTAGAAAGAGAGCTGAGACAAATGAATATGTGTGTTGTAAATATCTGAAGTTATCAGAGCTGTGAGACGGAAATAGAGGTGATAGGAGAACATGAACAGATCAATGTTTCACATCATTATACCTGGAGACGTTCATTTGCAGAGCAGGAGCCATCCTGTTTCCCGGCATTTTCTTTTTATCCCCACGGCCTCATGGATGCACCTGCATCCACTGCCCTACCACACAGATTTGGCTTTCTCTCAGGCCTTCCCTGTCCCTGTTGAATGATATTTTGCTGCCAAACTGGTCCCAGAAGACTCCTGGAGAGTTTTCCTGGCTTTGCACAGCCTTGTTCCCTTGAGCAAGCTTTGCACCAGACCCAGAGCCTCGCTGCTGCCTGCACAGGCAGTTGCACCAGGGCAAGGTGAGCTTTGCAAGGTCTCACCTCCAGCTATCATCCTTCCAGGGACTCTGCAAAAACAAGACACTGGAGAAACAGAGGGATGAATTGGGCCCTTGGTCTGTGTTTTGTACATACTTTCAACACAGTAAAAAACCCTCCAGGAGCTGTAGCTTAGTCCTTTCATCAGGTCTTGGGCTGCAGCTCAGAGCTGCTAACTCATGATGGCAACAATTGTCAGCTCTTATTAAGATTAGGATAAAGGCTTTATCAGGCAAATTGGTGTGGATGCTGCTGCCCTAATGTTATTTTATGTGACTCCTTCTCCATTACAGGGAGATCTGTGAAAGACAGGGACTACTGGTCCAAAGCCAAACCACTGGGATTTGGACTCCGGCTGCTAATCCTCTTCTTACAAAGAATCTTTTCCTCTGTAGGAATCATGTCCTGCTTCTCAACAGTCTGCATGATTATTCTATTTCCTTTCAGTGGACAGCATGTTTCAACACTTATTGAATTGCTGTTTCTCTCAGCAGGGTCTGGGAGCCTGTTCTATTGCATCCCAAGAAGCACAAATCTCCCCTTGCGTTGGTGATAGCTGGTACCTGATCAATAGCAATGCAATCTTCTCTGCTGAGTTTTACAAGTGTTTGGTTGGGCTAAAAACCAGTAAGAGTCGTTTGATTCCTTTGGAGGCATGCCTTCTTACACCACCTGAGGATCTGGTCTCCATATTCTCTTTACTTTATACAATTCAGACCTTTCAGACATTCACTTAATAGCAGCGAGAGTGCAGGATTTTGAAATGGCTGGGTTGGGATATCTTTTGTCATTGCTGTTTTTGTAAGTGCTTCATAGGAAAAAGCACCACTGAATTAGCTGTAATGTGTGATACCAGGAAAAAAGCTTTCTTCTGAATAGCATCCAAAATCCTCAGCTCTCTGTCCAAGCCTGTGGAGCTGTCCTGTAACAATGGCTCCTCTGTAGGTGGGTTGGTTGGGCTTTTTTAGCACGAGAGGAGCTCAGTGCTGGCGTCTCTGATGAGAACAAGTGTCCTGGGTCAGACCAAACAGCTTGCCTATCCACTGTCCCACTGGATGGCTGGGACTGACTGAAAAGGCTTGCAGGACAGGGCTAGCATGAAGTGCTATGCCCTCAAAGGCTGTCCCAGCCTCCAGCAATTTGGAGTTTAGAGAATTAGCTGAGTTTGGTGACATTTAAAGTGGAGATAGTCCAGGTTACTGAGAACCAAAAGTGGGCACTGCTTGCTGGAGAAGTCTCTGACTTTTTCTGGTTTTATTACCTGGGTGTCTCTCAAGCAAGGAAGAAGGGATGGCAGATGCTGAGATGTCTGCAGCAGCTTTCTTAAGGCTCCTTCAGTAGCTTGTGAGGATATTTAGTGCTCACACAGAGGACACAGAGTAGGGTTGACCCGCGGAAACTAATGGGACTCTTTCAGTAGCTGCAGATGGCAGCATGACAGCCTTTGGATAAATGACTGGCTCAGACCCATGGCGCCATCTCCCCTTGCCCATTGCAAAGGTGAGCCAACACCAGGCTGATCTGCTGGGCACCTCCGAGGACAGAGAGGGTGTGACGAACTCCTCTTGGGAGGCTGAATGTATAAGGGACTCAGGGTTTGGGACCTGTGTCATTAGGGACACAGGGTAGATAGCCTATGGATCCTTCTGGAGCAATCACCTTCCCCTGATTCCAGGCATTCACAGCTGAAAATCCATCTCATACATCACCAGCACCTCCATTCCCTGGTACACAGAGGCAGCAGCAGCATGGCACCTTGTCCTGCCTCTGCCCCAAGGAGGACCAGTTGCTCCAGAGCCACCATGGATTAACCCACAGCTCCTTGCACTGGGCTGTCTTCTGCTGTCCTTTGCTGAGAGCTTTATCACTGCTGAGTAATACAGAGAATTACTCATGGCAAGGCATCGCCGGCGACTTCATTCTGGGCGCCTACCTTTGTTTTACCGTTGAAGCCCTTGCTACACTGAAGATGGGAAGGGCAGCTGGATTGTTTCTGACAGGAGCTGTTTTTCCTCTCTGTTCCCATTACAAATGCCCTATTTCTTGGCATTTGGCCACCTGGGAGAGTTATTCTGGCTTTCAGCCTCTGCGCGGGAGGTGCTGAGTATCGGGCTGCCCGTGGTAGGGAGAGCTGGGCTGCCGAATAATGCAGAGATGGAAATCCTCATGCAGATGGATTAGAGGATGTTTCCATTAAAATCCTGCCTGCCTCTCCACTTTGCAGCATAAATATCTGTGGTGTGAGTGGCAGGATACTGAGGGCTTAGGAGAAATGTTGGGTAGACCTCGGCAAAACTCACATCTGTTTAGCAGACTGGGCAGCGGCTACTGATGTGCAAAACTGAAAGTTGAAGTGCTGCAGAAAGTTAGAATGAGTCAAAAAGCAGGAAGCAGGGGCAGAAAATCATCATCAGCCTTTCAGATCCACGCTTTTGTATGCAGAGAGCATGGAAGACCCAAAATCAGGCTGGTGTTTAGGACCTGGCAGACAGGGAAGGCAAAACACCGTTAAAACAGCACTGTGACACTTTGACACAAGGACCGGAGGTGGCTGGCTGCCGGGATGAAACCTGGCTCCCAGGCATCAGCTGCTGGCAGGCTTTTTGGGCAAAGAGGGGCAAGCAGTACTGCCAGCATGGACATCCACATCCTCCTCGGCTCAGGTTGCTAATGCACATCCCGGCTTGCCACGAAAACCCATCCTGCGCTGCTGCCGGGCACGTGGTCAATACCTGGCTCCCTGCGCTGGGTAACTTTCTGACCCCCAGCATGCTGCAAAGAAGCTAAAGCCAGCAAGCAATTTCAGACTTGCCAAAACAAAGGACTAAGATTTTATCTTAAAAGATGAACTCCTTTAGAGGTCAGGAGTAGAGCAGTCCCTGTAGACTGTGACACCGACATCAGCGGGAGGGCTTCCACAGGACTCCTTGCTTTCCCCTTCCACCTCTCTCCCAACAAAAATAAAACCTGACATAAACACCAGATGAAATAGTGTTAAGTTGTAAAGCACAAAGCTGGGAAATGCTGCCTGCAAGGCTGGCTCTGTAATCTGCATCCCTCCCTCCACTGTACATACAATGCAAACTCTGACTGCTGCTCACACACTGCTTTTTCCATTTACTCCCTATTGCAGAGTACCACGGCAAGAGAATTTCCAGAACAAAAGCCTTACCACAAATTGATGAATATAGGCAAACCAGTAGATATTCCTTTAACCTCATTCTTGGAAATAGCTGAACAATTTCTGTAGATGAGGTCAATCTGAGGTAAAGCATCCTGTGTAGAAAATTTTGGACTATCTGGTTTCAGCTTTGCAAAGTTACAAGTTACTGCAAATAAGCTCTTGCAGTGGAAAGTGTCAGGCAGCCTGAACTATAGGTATTTGTGCTTGCTCTGTGTATAAAATCCATGTTTACATGGCAGAGATCAACTTTGTGGTCTCCTCAACAATTGTTTAAGAATTTATTAAAGCAGCTCTTCACTGGTGAAATCACAATCCATAATCAGATCCTTGAGACAGAGTGATTTTTGATTGCTCTCCGTCAACCCCTAGCTTAATTAGAGCATTACAAGGCAATTTTTTGTTTCCTGAGACAGGTCCTTTTCTCTTCCCATCCCATTCAGTGAGAGGAATGGCCTTGACATGCTGTGGGATGCCCTCTTGGTGGCCAAGGGATGGCTTATCATGCGCTGAAGTAGGCTAACCCATGAAAGGCTTGCAACAAGCAAGAGCAGAAGGTCTCCACATTGCAGAAGACCTCCTTCACTTTACTTTCAGCATGGTGGTTGATAAAAGTTAACAGGGAAGGGAAACTGGAGAGGTTCCTTGAGAAGAGATGTGCTGAGGGTTGTTAAATGCATGGAAACTCTGCCTGGTTTGGGAAGCCACAAAGGGCTGGACGCTGGGATTGCGCTGAGGAGAGGTCTTCTCATGGTATTGCCAAGTTTCCACAGACCTTGAAAGGAAAGATGCTGCGAGGAATATTCTTGCTCAGAACAAAATCCTTTTGCCATCTCTACAAGGACTGTAACAGAGAAGTGGAAAATCACTCCATCTGTCCAGCCAAATATCTTATCTGCCTTTCCTTCCTTCACTGAAATGCTGCCCATGGATATTAGTGAGTCTGGCCTCGAAACACCTCAGTGATCTGAGGCAGCATTCTCTTTTTGGATGAAGAGAGAGAAGCCCCAGGGTGAATAAGGGCTGGATTTCAACCAGCCCTTTTGAAGATCTGGCTCTTTATGTCACAGTGGGAGTTGCCAGGTGCCTCGTGGTCAGGAACAAATCTGGCTCTTTTTTTTCCTTTTGGGTTTCTAACAGGAGCTGAGCTCTTTGAAATCTCTGGCCTGATCTAACTTGTTAAAAAAAAATCACATGGGCAGCCTGAGGCAGAGCCAAGTTTTGAAACTCTTTCCCAAGTCTAGTGACTGAAGGAGAGGAAAAGCTGTCTCTTCAGGAAGATTGCTTTCCAAGGGCCTGACTACGTCGTCTGCAATAGATGGGGAAATGGGCCCTGTCCAAGCAGTGGCTTGGGAAGTGGAATATGTAAGGATTTCATCTGATGGTGAAGGCACCTTATACCCACCAGCGGGTGAGGAACATTTGCCTGGAAGAGTTTTAAAGGTGCTGGGCAGGACACTTCCCAGACCCGACCTCATCTCACCCAGCTTTACCCATCTCTCCTGACAGTGCTGTTCTCCCTCCAGTGACTAGAGAGGGAGTTTCCACTAGTTTAAACTATATTCTTAACTTTCAGGTGGCAAAAAATTGATCAAGTGAGCCCTCACTTTTGAGCTGGTTTTCCTTAAGTCTTAAAGCTTCTGGAAGACAAGAAGAAAGCAAGAGTACCAATATTTTAAGGTGGTAAATGGATGGATTCTGGTAATGATATGTCTGCTGGCTTGCAATCGAGTCTGGACTGAGAAATAAAGAAAGAAGGATAACAGACTGGAAACCTGGGAACCACCTCTGTGTGTGCAAAAGTAGGCTGAGTGCTCTTTCTGCTCTCAAGTAGGTTTAAGTTCTCACTTTATGAACCGTACACTGGTGTCCAGACTTCTTGTTAAGCTAGTCCAGACAATAAGTGCTATTCCTGCGTCAAAAATTCACTGCTCTCCTCTACATCCATGGTCAATCTCTGACCTACATTCCTGGCGGTCTTTTAAAATATGAAGATACCAAATGTGTATCAAGGATTTAAAACACTCAAACCCTTAGGGAAAAAAGCTCCCTGGCAATGCTGCAGAAGATAGTCTCATCTGGTGTGTGACAGCTGAATAGGAGCACTGTCACTCACTGCCTGGTTGATCCGGGCTTGGCAAGGAAGGGCAGTTTTGCAAGAGGTTTAACTCACTGTCTATAGCGGTGCCAGGGCTGGGGTGGCGGGGGCGAGGGTGAAATGGGGAGAAGGCTCATTTGCAGCCAGTTTAACTTACTGGCTAAGAGAAATTAAATGGTGGCTACTTCTTACTTGACTTTTATATGGACTTTTATGAGAAGATGCTCCTGCGTGGGACTCAGGCTGGGCTAGCGTGCGTGTCTGCACAGCACCAGCTGGTGCATCAAGACTGTGGTCTTCATTGCTGGTCTAGTATTCATGGAGGAGCAGAATCCAAATGTGGGACTCCAGTTTAGAGACATGGGCACATGGACATCTTAAAACACTTCTGGATCTGGAAAGCCAGCAAATGGCTCGGCAGACATAGCCCACACAACATTTATAGAGGGACCAGACCCAGTACAACCACTCAACACGATTTGACACACCGGGTGTCAGATCTACTGAGGGTCTGGGCAGGATCTCAGCTCCAGGTCCTGGGATCTGTCCCTACTTTAAAGATGCAAGACTGTTTTCCAAGAAGCAGAGGTTGCAAAAGACCTGATTGATAGACACAATAAATAGCTGAACAGAAGGTCTCTGCCTGGGGCTAAATAGGCTTATGCCATCCTTGGCCTTATAAACAATGGATGCTTTAGGGAGAAAAAGGAGGCTGTATCACCTCTGCTTTTGGCAGCACTCAAAACCTTCAGGAAGACTGTGTCCAGACTGGGATCAACAGTTGAGTGGAGAAGGTTCAGAGAAGAGCCAAGAAAATGCTTAAAGGATTGGGAACCTGCTTATTGTGAGAAGCTCCAGGATCTCACTGTGTTTAGCTTAACAAAGAGAGGATTAAGGGGTGACTTTATGCCAGGCTATGAATGTCTGCATGGAGAACAGAAATCGATGACAGAGGCTTTCTGGTCCTGCAGACAGAAGTATAACAAGAGCGAGTGGCTGGAAGTTCAAGCTAGACAAATCGGACCAGAAGAAGATGCAATTTTTTTAACGATGAGGGTAATTGATCATAGGAGCAGCAGACAAAGGCTGTGTTGCTGTCTCCATCACTAGCGATATTTGTACTGAGGCAGGCTGCGTTTCAAAAGGAGGGATTCTCTTTTGATCACAGTTGTTGGATCTGAGGTGGGAATTAGTGCACAAAGCTCACGGACTGGGCTGACCAGCAGGTCAGAGAAAATTATCGCAATGGATTTTTTCATGCTTTTCTGAAAAATCTATGAAGTCCCAAATGCAGCTGGATTTTTTTGGGGGGAAGGTAATAGGGAATTGAATCAGTTATAAGCTGTTACAGATAGTGCAGCAGAGCAGAATAAATCACCATAATCAAAACAGAGCTGCCTTATGACACTGAAAGCTGAACAATGAGCTTTCACATAAATCCACTCCACTTATTAGGCAGAAAAGCCCAGATAGTCAATATTCACATTAAACATCCATCAAAAAGTGCTTCACAGATTGCACTCCCATTTGGGAATTTCTCCATTTCATAGTCAATTGAAGCGGTATAGCTGATGATTGCTATTGGATAACACCACCTTCATGGGATGTAAAATCACCTGGGGAAGGGACGCTCAGATAAATGGGGGCAGCTTGGAGCAGCTCTGCTGATGTACAGCAGTTAGAGGGCTCGTTTCATAGCCAAAGGTGTTACTCCTCTGTAGGACTTCTCTTACCTGCGAGTGTGGCAGATGGTGCGTACAAACAGGCAGACATAAAGAGGTTCACTCTCGTATTTTTGGCATTTATCGGGAGATGGCATTGCCGTCTCTCAGACTGCTTTTCCTAAGGTAGTAATAGCTCTCCATGAAGTCTGCAAGGAGGCAAATTTTAGCTTCCAGCAACCAGCCTGCTGAGGAGACACGTCAGAGCCAGCTGTGAGGAACGGTGGGAAGAGCTGGAGACGGTGGAGGCGATTATCTCACGCCATTTCAGACCGATGGTCGGAGCCATCCCACCCCTGCAGCACTACGAGGGGCAGGTGGCCCTGGGCTGCCCCGGGCTGGCATGCATCCACCCTCCTGATTGCTGTGCATGGAGGCAGGCTGTGAACTTCTCCTCTTCCCTCCTCTTTGCCATATCGGGAATGGTTTTAAATGCCAATGATTTTAAATGACCAGTGGAGGTGTCTGACCCAGGGCTAAGGCAAGTCTTAATGTGAAGAGAGTCAAGGACTTTAGCAGGAGTGAGGGCTGAGCGTGTCACAGGTCACAGCTATGACCACCGGCGGACCTGGATCAACCAGGACCTGCCACCTCCCATGTTTCAACACAAGCCTAAAGGCCACAAATGCCATAAGGATGCGGGATGCAGGGGATGTTTTTCTAAGAGACCTAATGCAGGCAAAGAGGTGGATGGAAAAAGGGGTCAGAAAGAAAAATAGTAAAGTGGAGAAATGGGAAATATAATAATTGGTACCACAAGGAGTGGAAGAAGGCACCGTCTCCATTGTGCATTGCTTAGCACTCTGCTGGTGCTGGCAAGCACTCCAGATTGTGTGTGATACAGAGCAATAAGCATTCCTGGAAACTTTCGGTTTTAAGCTCTTTGAACCTCAATTCTCCATTTGTAAGTAGGGATAATGTACTCAAAGGATGCAAAGATTAGTTAATTAATGGGTTGTGACATACTCTGATGCTGTGATAATGAGCACTGCCAGGAAATCTGTGATTAAGGCTCTGGTTCAGTGTATTTTATTTAGACAGCTAACCTGGGGGACGGGATTAGCCCCTGAGGCCATCCAAGCTTTCCATCCCTTTTTGTCACCTGTACAGGGATTTTGGTACTGTGCTTCGGGAATGGATTGGAGCCTCCCCTGAAACCACAACCTAAACTGTTGGCATGTCTGTGTATGAGACAGATTCCTAATTTACAGTGGATATCCTATAACTGTCTTGCTGGGTCTAGGACTCAGTGTCGACAGCAGGGTTTGGGCAGCGTATGGTAGAGAAATCCTGGTGCTACATCCTGCACAAGGAGAGACGAAGCCATCGAGTTTGCTTGGGGAGCACGCAGGAATCTTGATTACTCCAAGTGATGCACAGCTCTCGGGAAGGGGTGGAAATGTCACATCATCCTATACCTGGCACTGGCTGTATCACGACATGCACACATATACATACAAGCAAAAAGCCAACATCAAAGACATGATGAACCCTGTGAAACCAGAAAGCTTCAGGGCTGAGTCCTGGGGCTGGGAAAGCCAAGGACAGCCAACAAGGAGCCACGACCCAATCGCCAGTGGTACAGCAGGGGGCAGGGTGATTTTGGGCAAGGACTGATCGTGTCTAGCACTTTGCTTTGGGCAGCTGTCGAGGGAGATGAGATGAGACTCGTGAAGAATTGGCAACAGGATAGTCCAAAGCAGCCGTGAATCCTGAGTCCGCTGGGAAAGGACCAGCAACTGAGGTCACTGGGCAATGCATGGACCAGGGCGGCACGAGGGATGCAGGCTGAAGGCAACATCCTTCCCTTGCCCTTCCCAAGGGGCAGAGCAGGACAGGGAGTCAGCGTACCCAAAGGCCCCCATGACTCACCAGAGCCCTCAGAGGGGTCTCGAAGGGAAAACGCCTCCTTGAAGCTGCCTGTGAGTCAGGCCTGCCACCGAGCTGATGATTGGGAGGCTTTGAAGCGATGGAGGATGAAAGCAAAGGGAACAAACGTCCTTTCTGCGTCCTCTCTGCTGGCAGCTCTTCTGCAGGCTCCCTGCCCTGGAAATCATTGCAAGCTCCTCTTGTTATGTGAAATGACCCAAAAATGTCTCAGTCACCTCCCTTCTGTTTTACTCCTGCCACAAGGGCACATAGCACCCGTGCACGGAGCTCTTGCCACTTTGCAGGGGATGCCCAGGCTGGGGTGGCTGCTTCCCCATCATGAACCTGCTGTGTGTGTTTTTCATTTGCAGCTAGTGCAGAACACACCTGTGTCCTGCTCAGGAGGGGCTGAGCTGTGTGGGGCTTTAGTTCATGCCCTGTCCTTTCAGGCTGCAGAAATACAAGATTACAGGGTGTTAAGGGGATGCCTCACCCCTCCAGGCTGGCCCAGGGTTGGAGCAGGAGTCTGGGGCAGAGCCAGGTTTTAAACTACTTCTGCACATAAAACTCCTCACCTTCCCTTCCTGCTCCCATTAACAGACCTTCCTTGGATAATTCCTCCTTTGCACTGTATGCTGGTTTTGGCTGGGGTAGCGTAAGAGACTGAAGTGTTAAGATTGTCTCAAAGCTTGCTTGGGTGTGTTTATCTGATAAGACCGGAGAGCAGACCACTCTTTTGTCTGATAAGGCCCAGGGGTGGACCATTCTTTGGCTTATCAAGTGCCACTAGCTTGCAAAGAAATGTGCAAACTTGCTGAAGCAGCAGGCCATTCTTTGGCTTATCAGGCACCACCAAGAATAGGACACCAATTGGTACCCGGGCCAGGTCACTTGCCCACCAACAATTGATTAGATGTGCACGTGTTTCATACGTGATGTTGCCCTGGATAACCAAACCGAAACGAGAGGGCAAACTCCCTCTCCAACACCAGATAAAAGACGGCACAACGAAACCTGAGTGTGGCCACCCATCACTGAAGAACTGAAGACTGAGGACCAACGGGATGCCGCTGGATCCATGGTGGTGACTATCCTTTGCTTCTCTCTCTGAACGCTTGCTTAATTTCCTCCTAATATTTCCTGCCTTTCCTATCGCTTTACTCTTTTATATTTACCCAATAAAACGTCTGATTGGCGGCATATGACCTCGTTTGTGTCTTAATTTTGCCCTTGGGATCATTACGAACCTTCCCCGAGCCTGACAATCAGACAGGGACATAACAGGTAGAGTTAATTTTCTTCACAGTAGCTACTATGGGGCTATGGTTTGGATTTGTGCTGGAAACAGTGTTGATAATGCAGGGATGTTTTAGTTACTGTTGAGCAGTGCTTACACAGGGTCAAGGCCTTTTCTGCTTCTCACCCCACCAGTGAGTAGGCTGGGGGTGCACAAGAAGCTGGGAGGGGACACGGCTGGGACAGCTGACCCCAACTGACCAAAGGGCTATCCCACACCATATGACGTCATGCTTGGCATATAAAGCTGGGGGAAGAAGAAGGAAGTGAGGAACATTCAGAGTGATGGCATTTTGCCTTCCCAAGTAACCATTGTGCATGATGGAGCCCTGCTTTCCTGGCGATGGCTGAACACCTGCCTGACAATGGGAAGAAGTGAATGAATTCCTTGCTTTGCTTTGCTTGTGTGCGCACCTTTTGCTTTACCTATTAAACTGTCTTTATCTCAGCCCAGGAGTTTTCTCATTTTTACCTTTCCGATTCTCTCCCCGACCCAACCGGGGCAGAGTGAGCGAGCGGCTGGGTGGTTCTCAGTTGCTGGCTGGGGTTAAACCACGACACACTGGGCTGGTGGATCTTCCAGTTTTCACTTTGCGGAGGCTTTTCTTTCATTGACTCTAGTTTTCACTTTTCTGAGGCTTTTCTTTCATTGACTTTTTAAAGTCAAGTCACAGGGGCTTGAAAGAAGATGACTCATCCCCTTAGAAGTCCTGGCAGCTCTTATCTCCTCTTTGGCACCAGCTGGGAGGTGGGAAAGAGGGAAGGGGAATAAAAAAAAAAGAAATCAATACATCCTTTGTACGATTTTCCACAGCTCACCTGTTCTCTGTGCTCTCTTTACACTGCCTCTCAGCTGGGGAAGATAAGGTAATTTACTTGGTGGCAATACTTCTGCCCTTTTAGTCTATAAAAGCCTTAATTCATTAGCACAGGTACAATGCGAACAAACCAGTAGGATGTGAGTAGCTATTTTTGGAGCGTTTTAGGCTATAAGGAAGGAATCTTTCCTCCCTTTTTTATGTATAAATATACATACAAATACACACTGCCAGTACCGACCAGTGTGAGGGTGATCTACAAAATCATGATGCTCACAGAGAAGATGGATAAGATTGACCATTCGGAGTCTTCTCCAGGATGAAAAATAGGATGTAACAGGTGATGGCCTCCAAATAGACAGAGCATGTGGCCCCATGCAACAGGCGGTTAAACTGATGACTCCTTTCCGCAGGATGTTGTGGATGCCAGAAGGTTACGTGGGAGTAACCAGGAAAAAAATCAAGGAAGAAAAGATATCAGATGTGGTAAATTAAATGAAGGCACCACTTCTGTGGATAACCTGAGATGTGAAGAGCAGGAAGAGTAATCTGGAAACTATCACTATGTGCTGGCTGGTTTTCATGCTCTTCCTTTGGCAGCTGCTGTTGGCCACCGGGCCAGGTGAGCCTGTGGTCTGGCTCGATTTTGCTGCTGTTGTATATCCTTCCTCATCCCCAGTGAGACCACATCGTATCCTTTCCCGCTGTACGGGACCTAGTGCTGTCATCAAACCAAGGTAGTCCTTGTCAGAGGGACACAAGTCCCCAAGTTGTGGCCACCAACTGCTTCCGAATGGCTGGAAGCAGCAGTGACCTGGGCGACGGGCATGTGCCATGAGGCAGGAACTCAGCCTGGACACACCTGAAATTCAGAAATATCTGTGAGCTGGCATCTCCCATGGCTCAGGTCAACACCACAATGCTGCCAGGTGCCTTGCACCGTCCTCAGAGTGGAGTTGGCCTCAACTACAGTGCAAACATCCTCAACAGGGAATGACAGGCTTTGATAAAAGGACCAGAGCCCTGCTACCAGTTTTGTTTTGAACCCTACAAAGCCATGCTGGGTGATGCTACAAAGAGGATTGCGCATACCTCCATCAGCTGAGAGATGGTTCATGCCACTAAGATGTGGCAAGAGGCAGGGCAGGTGAGGGATGTGGAGGTAAAGTTTCAAGGCCAACACGTGCTTATCAGAGCACAAAGAGCAGAGGATGAAGATATAGTTCTTCTCCTGCATCTCAAAACACATCAGCCAGTGCTACCACCATACTTAAATGTTGGGGGCAACCAGCAAGTTCATTTGAGGAAGCCGTGGCACAGAATGTGGTGAAGTCTCTGGGTCCCATATACTGGCCCATCATGTTTTAATGTGCTGCAATTAAGAAATACACTAAATGCTCGATCAAGAAGCATCAGTTGCTCCTGCCCTACAACCCATTCCTCGGAGGAGCAGTGCCACCATCACCAGGACACAGCTCCTGGCACTGTATTGAACTGGCCTGGCAAGATAGTGATTTTGGTGATTGGTGAGGAGGAGAGGGGATCATGGAGGTCCTGTGCTTCGGGGGTGGTGGTTTGGGATCCAGCAGGCACTGGACGTGAGCCTGGTGCATGGTCTGCTGGTGAAAAGGGGACACTGGATGAGGAGTCCATCGCTCTGCAGGGCCAAGGGGATGAAGGGAAACTGGACTGAGAGCACACACGTGAAAAAAAGTAAGTAAGAAGTCCTGAGTCACTAACTTGTTTTTTCTAGGCGGTTTAGGTGAGGCTGGGATTAGAGAGTTAACTGTCATTTTGGAAAACCATGTGGTTAAAAAAAAAAAAAAGTAAATAAGTGCTAACAATGTCTCCCACTGATCAGCTTTAACTACAAAAGCAACAGAATTGGCCTTTTAAAGGTCAATCGAAGTGAAAACCTTTGCAGAAAATCTCTTAAACGCTTGAATCCCTCAATAGCTTTGCCTTGGGCTGGTGGCTTTGGGAACTGACCTTCCCCTCTGCCTGTCGAGAGCAGACCCCATTGCTCCTCTGCGGGTGACTGCACCCATCAAACACAGCCCTTCACTCCCCTGGGGCAACCTTCCTCCGCAAGGTCCGTGGTTGAGGCAGACACTTGGCAGTGCAACGTCTTGGATCCATTTCCAGCTCCACCACAGACTCACCTTTTGCTGGGAGGCAGAGACAGGAGAGATGGGAGGGAGGTGGGTTTCCAGAAGGATTTCCTCCCAGGGCCTGTTCTAGCTGCAAACTGCCGGTGAAGGGAGAAAAGTCTCCTTCCACTCTCTGAACCATCTCCAACTCTATGTTTTCAGAGCTGGATGACAGCCTGGGAGGATCGTGGCTTTTATTACATGCAGTGGCTCCTACATGACCTCTCCAGCTTCCTACCGCCTCTGCAAGAAATTGCTGCTCCCCTCTGTAAGACTTGGAGTGGGGTTTTACTGTTTTATTTACAATAATAGCAATAATAATTATAATAATATGATGATGGGGAAGATGGAAGTCTGTGGGTTCGTTGAAATGTGAGCTGCTTTCCACCGTCTCCTGGTGCTTTTATAGCATTTGGAGTTGGCGGGGCATATTGAAATGCCCCAGCACTCCTTTTGCACAAAAGCCACAGCTGAGGCTCAACGCTGGCTAGTCACACATGCTGTTTGTTTATGTGAAGAGGATACTGAGACCCATTGTGCATTTGTTTTGCTGGAAAAAAGGACCTCGGTCACAGAAGCTGGAAAACAGAAGAGCTACACCCCTCCGGAGAGCCAGCTGGGAGAGGCGAGCACCCTGGAGACGTCTGGGAGAGCTGCCTGATGTGAAGCCAAGCATTTTATCAGAGGGTGGGATGTGCCCGTGGGGATCACCATCCCTCTTTGGTTTCTGGCTGGAGATAGGCATGCAGTGACTGTGCAGATGTTTGCAGGGAAGTGTTTGCCCAGTGGAGCTGGAAGAGATGTGCTGATCCTGCAGGAGAAGGGGCTGGCTGGTGCCTTTCCTGGGGAAGGCAGCAGGTCTCACCCCTGCCATTCCTGGGCACACACAGACCTCATGCCGGCCTCTGTCACTGCTAAACACTGCTGGGTCTTACCCTGCAGATGAAGTGGACTCAGAGCACTGTGGAGCCTAGATGTGATACCTCCGTGTCCTCATCAATAGGAATAGAATCATAGAATCATAGAATTGTTAAGGTTGGAAAAGACCCTTAAGATCATCGAGTCCAACCGTTAACCTACCACTGCCAAGCCCACCACTAAACCATGTCTCTCAGCACCACATCTCCCCGGCTTTTAAATCCCCCCAGGGATGGGGACTCAACCACTTCCCTGGGCAACCTGTTCCAGTGCCTGACCACTCTTTCAGTGAAGAAGTTTTTCCTAATATCCAACCTAAACTTTCCCTGGCGCAGCTTGAGGCCATTTCCTCTCGTCCTATCGCTTGTTACTGGGGTGAAGAGACCAACCCCCACCTCACTACAACCTCCTTTCAGGTATTTGTAGAGAGCAATAGGACATTATTCCTCTACTATGGAGAGGCTGAATCACCCATATCCCACCCACAGAGATCAAAAACAGGTGAGGAGTCCATGTTTGTGGCTCTGCAGGGTCAAGGGGCTCACACCTGCAAGTCAGGCATGTGAAAGCATCTCCCATGCTTGTTTTCCATCAGAAACGGTGGCAGGAGGTGCTTGGACACAGCGGAGGTGAAGAACTGTTGTGTGCTGGGAGCCAGGAGCTGCAAGGGCTGGCTCCTGGTCTTCAGTTCAGCGCCATGGGATGGGGTGCTGCTGCCTTTCCCCACTGACCAGGCATGTCTGGAAGATGTCAAATGTTGGGGCCATGTCTTTAGCTGGCAGAGCTCCAGATGGATTAACCCTTGGCACCCCTACCTCCCCGCTTAACTGTTTCAGTCCATTGGCTTTGTTAAGTTAATCCCAGAATTAATGTTTGTTTGCTAGAAGGGCTTTGTGAATAGAGACATTTAACCCCCTTAATGACAGGGCTGCACAATGCTCCATCTTACAGCCTATGGTGACTGAGATGGACCAGGCTTCATAACAGCTCCAGGAGAAATGGTAACATGCATAGAACTGCAAGACAGACAGATAATATTTGTCCTGGTGCTTTGGGAGTGAGAATAGAGATAGTGACACTTGTCAATCACAGCCATCGCTGACCTGTCATTAGCAGTGATGAGGAAGCAGTGGAAACACTTTGGAGTGGCAGCACAGCAAACAGAGGGGTGGCATCACATTTCCCTCTCCTCTCAGTTTTGGGATGATCAGAGGAGGCCAAATTAGAGGCCAGTAAGTTGCAGAGATTCCTTCTTCCGTGCCTCTCGCTTGTCCCTCTCCTCCCAAGGGATTTATAAGGGCTGTGATTTGAAATGGAAAGCAGTACGTCTTAAATAAGCAGCATTTGCTTCTGGCTGGGGTGTGAGGCTGCACACAGAAAGAAAAAAACCATTGATTTAGGTGGAACATACTGTGTTGGGATGCTGGTCTGGATTCTGGCTAGCAGGAATCTGCAGGTTTCTCTGGGCTTTGCCTCGTGGGACGTGAAAAGAGCACAGTGCCTGGAGCACTGCTGGCTTTATTTATAATGGTGGGTGGAGACTGGCCCAGACTGGTCCTGCAATCCCAGTTTATACCTCAGCTTCCTTCCCAGGTAGTCAGGAATATGGCACATCCAAGCCCACTAGGGATTAGACAACTTCATGGACAGCAGGTCCATAAACAGAGATATAAGAGGGGTGGGGATGTCCCCTTAACATCCCCAACAGAATAAATGGGGATGCTGGAGGAGTATGGGAGAAGATGTAAAGGATCCTGGTTCACATAATCTCACTAAACAGTGTCTCTTATTGGTGCCATGGGAGGCAATACAGTGTGCTAGATGGACTGCTGGTCTGAGTCTCTAGGGTACAGCACACTTTCAGCAGTGAAAGCACCAATTGACCAGGAACAGTTACTATTTGGACTGTAATTCATGTGTTTGGGGCTCATTTCTGGTTCTCCTAGGACCATCCAGCTTGCGGCATTGGAAAAGTCCTTTAATATTACTACATTTCTGTTTTGCATTTGTGTAAAAGGCAGAAGTATAATAAGGTCTTGCTCACATAAGGCATTCCTCATTCAGGGGATCTCAAAGGGCTTTAGAAAGGAGATTGCAATCTTTTCCTCCATGGAGAGGAACATCTGCGGCAGTTTCAGTCATGCCAGGGCATTGGCTGGGAGGGTGCTAGTCGTTACAACCCAAAATCATGCCAGGAGCTGAATAGTCTGGAAGATGTTCCCATGGCCTCACCCTGGATAAATGACCATGGATAAAAGTCCGTAAATGACTCGTATACGCATAGTTGCAAGGGACAGGGCGGAACTGGGGAATGAAAGCTGGACAGATTTTGGTATCTGCCAGTTCATTAAGGGCTATGAGGTCAGTGTGCAAAATGGCATTCGGGATACTTCATTCATCAACTTTACAACAGGGAGAATGAGGGCTGGTGCGCACATCAGTGCAGCTTTTGAGGGACTCTGGCAAAGTTACCAAATAAAGCATCAGCAGGACCCATGTATCCTGCCTCCTCCTCTCCTCCCTGGGTTTCTGGAGGACACTGCTTGCAGGGTGTTAACTCTTAGGAGTGGCAGATACGCTGATGGCAGTGCAAATTGCATTGCTGCTATTCCCAAGGGAGCCTGGGGAGATCCAAAGTCACTGCAAGCTATTTCAGGCTGTGCTGGCTGAAGGAGAAATGATGATTCTCTCCTGTCAGTCCAAAAAAAATCAGAGTTCGTTGTGATCCAGGGTGGAGAAAGGGACCGTTAGTGCTTTGAGGCCAAGCAGCTGCCAAAACATCCTCCTTAGAGAACAGGCTGAGCCCTCCCTTATGTCCTTGTACAGGAGGCAGGAGGAGCTGGCCCAGCCTGCCAGATTGGATCAGCTGTGGGCACCAGCCCCAGACCCCATCTCCAGCACTGTGCAGGGAAGGAAACGCATCTCTCACCTCAGCTTTCTGCAGCACATCACATCCCTGGGTTTCCCCTCCTCCCCTCCCACCTTGGCCTGATATCTCCCAGGCTGGCAGGACTGCTTGCATCACACTGGTTTCCAGTGACTGAGGCCAGCTGGAGTTGCCTGGGAAAAGCTGAGCAAGGTATAAGGGAAAGGAGAAGGTGCCATGGGCCTGCCTGGGTGTCTCCATGTGCAAGTACAGAGGTGGCACTCTTAAAGTCTGAAAGAGCTGTGATGGTTGCACACCATAGGCTTTTCAGGTGGAACCCACTCCATTTGCATTAGATGCTTTGCCGAGGTCTAGATTTGTAGAGACTGAGTCTCACAGCATAATAAGACTAGCAAATTAAGATGTGACTCATCCAGATACTGGTTTGTTATTTCTTGTTATGATCTCTCGGGTCAGCCCCTACATAAGAGTAAGTTGGCTTAGTGCCGCCAAGCTGCCGGAGCTCGTGGGAAGAGCTTGGGGCTGCAGCAAGGGGACCCTGCACTGGCTCTGCACCACGCAGGGCAGAGCTCCCTCCCTCAGGTGCCACATGTCCCTGCTCTAGACAGTCATGGGTGGATATGAAACCAGGATCTTGGGGAAGGAGCTGGAAGCAAACAAGCAAGCGTGTGCTCCGGAGCCAAAAAGGCACAGACATGGTCCCCTTTCCACCCCGGGCTTTGAGGTGAGGATGCTGTGACAGGCTGGAACCCAGCTCAGATCTGGGATCCAGGTCCCCAGCAAGTGTGGGAGAAGCAGAAGGAGGCACCAGTGAAGCAATTTGGCTGTGAGGACAGAGGGAAGTAGCAGAAGGATGCCCAGAGGCAAGTTTCAACAGCTGTCTCTGGAAACGGCTGCACTTTCCACGGCCAGTCTCATGAACATGGACTGCAGGAGGTCTGCCCAGGGCTCTGCAGAAAAGGCTGCTAATCTCCATGCAAATTTACAGATGCTTTTTAACAGCAGCATCGGAGCTGTGCCCTCACGGAGGCATCTCCTGCTGCACAAAGCTTTCAGGCCAAAAGGGCCACTTGTCTGTCCTTTGGGGCAGTGAAGCAGAGGCATCCCTGGCTGAGCTGCCATCCCCAAGTGAGAGGCTGAGCTGGGAATGGAAGGATTGGGGGATGCTGAGGGTATGGTAGGGACATGGCTGTGTTCCTGTGCCAGTGGGAACTCAAGCAGAGCCAGCTTGACTCAGGAAGACTTCACAGCTTGTTTTCCATAGGAAATGAGGGTTGGTGATTATCCTCCATGTGTGTGACCACCCATCTCCCCCCACTGCAGCTGCTTCTGAGCCGGTGAGGCAAAGCTTTGGAGCACAACAGACTTCATTGCTGCTGGGTGGTGGGCATCCTACCCTGCTCCCCTTCCCCCAGTTGCCCCGTCAGCCTGGCACCAGCTGTTTGCACATCTGTCCACAGCAATGGCTCAAAGGCAAAGCTTGCCCTGATTTAGGGAACCAGGCATCATGTCTCACGCTCCTCTCCCTCCCCTCGTCTCTCCCTGCTCCTGAGACGTTGCAGGAGCCCAAGTGAGCGGGTTTGTTTTCCCTGGTACATGCACATTTCAGCTGACAGCCTTTGAAATGCCGCTGGTTTGACAGGGAGTATTAGCCTTGCTTAGGTCTGCCACGGCCTTCAAGGTTATCACTTCATCTCACGGCTAATTAAGAGTGACCCGGTCCGTGCCATCACAGGCTGCTGCCGTCATTGACAGAGACAAGCGATGATAAAGAATAAACTGGTGTTTAATTAGCCCATGTGAGTCTCTGCAGGTTCCTAGCAGAGGCTAGGATAGGAATGGGGCAAGGCAGGATGACAGAAGGGCTTTGCTGATCTTTGCTTCCCACCACAATGCCCACTTTGGTTTGTCCAGGTTGGAGAAGAGCAGGCAGTGCTTGGAGCAGGCTCAGGCTTTACAAAGAGCAAGGCAAGGGGTCCCACACAGCGGAGGACAACCAGCCTTTCCCAGGCACCAGTGTGACCAGTGTGCCAGGTAGCTCTGCGGTCAGCCTGGATCCATCTGAGAGCTTCTCCTGCCTTCATCCCCTTGCTTCATTGATTTTGGGGGGGCCTGAGAAAGTGAAATAGCCCCCCAGAGTCAATCAAAGGTGCCTCTAAGCCAGAGCAGTGTCTCTGACCAGCAGAAGAAGATTAAAACAAGCAGAGAATGACCTTTAGGGTTGCTGCATGAGACACAGGGGATGTTCAGAGACACCCCAGCTCCTGGCTATGAAAGCGTTACCCAGGACTGTCATGTTTAGCAGCCGCCTTCAACCTTCCCTCCAGAGGCAGAAATGGCCTTTTTGTATTTAATAGCTCTTGACACGTTTCCTTCTGGCCCCTTTCTGAACACCTGTAATAGCATCCGCAGCCTCCTGTGTCAAGGAGTTTGGCAGCTCAGCTGGGTAAGGAGTGAAGAGTTGCCTCCTTTGGTTTTGCATCTACCAGAGGATTTCTCCTCTGTCTCAGGAGGGAGATGATTTTGGATTCATAATGAACTTGATCCTTGTGGACAGCTGTGGTGTCTGGATCTACATGGTGACAGCATGCCCCTTTTTGATGATTTTTGACTTTTTGATTTTCCTCTGAGGGTTTATTTCCTGGTCAGAGGGAGGTACCAGCCATGGTATCCCTTGGTGTGAGCAAATTTGTAGATAGGAGGGACACTGATGACCAGCCAAAGATCTGAGACCCTGGAGTGATAGGAATCAACAGAGAAACTGTCTCCTCCACTCTGTTCTTAGTGGTCTGGCCGTCCTAGCAACATTACACAGCCTGACAGTGTCTGTCTGTGATGGACAGACATAGGCCTGGGTTTCAAGCCATCCTGGATAGGGAGCAAACCTTCTTGCTTCATCATCTGAGTCAGGCTGCATCCTACAATTGCCAGCTTGATTTTATTTCTGGGAAGAAAACCCTTTGTCTCTCCAGCCTTTTCAGCTCCTTCAAAAGAAGAATCATGTCTATGGGGAGAGAGCAAATTAGCAGCCCCAAAATCTCAGACAAAAAGGGGTCCAGGCTGCTGCTAAGAGTCAACCACTGTGTTCTGAGCCTTCTGGTTGTCAGCTAAGGCCAGGTCAGCTCTTGAGACTTCGAGCTTGCCCAGGTAAAGCCTGTCCAGTGGCCCAGCAAGCCCAGTGATCTCCCTGCCTGCAGCAGATATGAGATAGGCTAGAGGTGAGCTTTGCTCTGCACTACGTCTCCTGAGTGGAGCCACCCGCCAGGGAAGCAGAAGGGAGGAAAAGGGTTGCAAAGCTGATGTTCACCAACTGGAACATGGAGTGAAGATCCTCTCAGTTCAGACGTTGACTTTCCACATCCCTTTCCAGTGGTTTGCCTCAACAAAATTCTTAGCCATCCCCAGTACCTCACTGTGGCCGTTCTGGTTTTTCAGTGTCATTTGCAGTCTGGGGGATGGGGAGTGAAGGCACCTCCGTGGCTGTCATGAGTCAGGCAGGGACAAGGTCACCCTTCCACCTTGTGCGCAGCACGTGGGAAGGCATGTGGGGCGAGTCCTCGGCTTTGTCTGCTTTGGGGGCAAAGGATGCTTTGTTGCTAAGGAGACCAGCACGCTGGGTATCCTTGGAATCCTAAATATACTCTTCAAAGGGAGGCTTTCGTGCCTGCCAGGCTCCCCACCGGCATGGCTCCCTTTGATTCCCGTTCCTCCCTGACCCACCTTGGGCAGCGCTGGCCCTGTTCCCCTGTGTGACAATGTGCTGCCATTCCGGGGATGGTGACCGGGGCCTCCTGCAGCTGATCATGCTCGGTGCAGAGCGGATGCTGTGGGCTTGGAACTGACCTTGCCAAGCGCAGGTTGTTGAAAAGCAGGGAGAGGAGTTTGAAGGCGAGAAGTCTGAACCCTGCCAGTCTCATCCACCAGCTCCTCTCCTCTCCGGGCTGGAGGTCCCTTGCAAGCTTCCACACTTCTTGCAAGAAAACTACAAGGAGCAAACTTACCAAAAAGAGAGAAAATCCCTGTCCCACAGAGTTGTCTTAGAAACTTGAGTTACCAAGGCCAATTTTTTTTTTTTTTTTTCAGTCACAGGAGAGGTTGCGCTTTGGTTTGCTGACCTTTATGGACTTGAGCTACCAGGACGTGGAGCTGCTACCAGTTGGCTGTGGCAGTCTGTCCCTGATCTGTCTGTCCTTTGGGTCTTGCTGACTAGTCGCCCAAGCTGCTGAATGTCCTGCCTAGAGAGCCAGCCACCAGCCTGGCTCTGGGTCTACTGGATGTGGTCTGGGCATTGCATCCCCTGAGACCTCTAGGCCTTTGATGACCTCTCCCTATGCTGGGAATCCAGGCATCACCAGTCAAAGGAAAGAGCTAACTGGCTGTCATGGGCAGGTTTTGCAGGGAGTTGCAGGTAGGAGGACTAAAGATTGGGCTCTTCCAGAGTTCTTTGAGTTCATCTCCATTTCATGGATGGAAGAATGGGGTCTAAATGAGGAGATCTGGATCCTTGAGAAGATCTCAAGATTTTTGTCCACAGTCCATGCTCTACAAAGCTGCACTGAGATACAGCCTTGGTCTCCCCAGCCACTGGATCTGTGCTGCCCCACTCACCAGATGTCCAGGTCTGTGACCAAAGTGGGGGGACACCAGGTCTGATGAACACTTCTAGCCCTATACAATGATGAAAGGTGCTCCAAGATTGGGTTCCTCCTTTCCAAACAACCACTTTGACACTGTCTGAGCATCAATGAGAATAACAACAGCCATTTCAAGAGCAAGCCTGTGAGCCCTAGTGAAAGACAAACACTAATATCACTAGACAACCACTCAAGAAAGACAGCAAAATTTGTGATGCTGGTACTTGACAGAGTTAAAATCTTCAGGCAAGATTTTCAACCTTCTGATTTTTTTCTCCCTCCCTCTAATAAAAGTCAACCAATTATAAATATTATTAGCCAGATAAAAACTGCTGGCTCAGGCACGGCTTTCAGACACACGGATTTCCAGATTCTCGTCACTTCGGCTTGCTCCAGCTGCCACAAAAACAAATGAGCTGACAGCTTCAGAATTAGAAACCCTCTGCTACCTTCTCTTTGCTGAAAACAGTGAAAGCTTTTTTGGGGAAGAGAGAGAGATAAAAAAAAGTGATTTATTTTTTTTTTGCATCCCAGTGTAGCTTGGGTTCCAAAATTAGGAGACCACCTTGAAAACCTGCAAAGCTGGGTAGCTTCAGAAACAGGTTCAGAAGCAGAGTGGATAAATGTGGCAGCAGGCACCCTCAGCAATTAGGAAACTGTTTAGTTTTTTAATATTTAGTGCCCTAATTTCCAGAGGATCGGTGGGGCTTAGTTTCCCAAACGTCTTAGGGGAGCACCTATAACATTTAGTAGCCACTAAGCTTAGCTTAGCTAGGAGAAAGCCAGTCCAGGAGGAAGAAAGGACTAGTTTTCAGCAGCTCAGCACACAACATGACACTTGCTCTCATTTTGGGAAGTCTGGACCTCCAAGCCAGCCCTGATAGAACTGGAAGAAAGCAGAAAGAAGGAAAGATTTGTCACAGCTTAGTTGCTTTTGCATAAAGTCCTTCCAGAGACTGAAGGGAGTTGGATTAAGGACCTGGCAGGGGAGGTTTGGAGAGGAGGATCACGCTGCACCAGTGGTTTCTTCAGTCTCACCACACTGCTAGCGCCCGCTTCTCCAAATACCCTCTGTCCCACCTCCTTGAGGTGCCTTGGTGCCTCCCAGACCCTACCCTTCATCACTGCCTCCTCACCTCCTCCTCCTCCCTGCATTCCTGGCTTTAACGTCTCTGCTGTAGATACCAAAGGAAGCTTCTGCTGGGACTGTCATCTCCTGCTCTGCTCCATGCATTGCCATTGCCGACATCTCCCAGGGATGTGGACAGTAACTCCTCAAGCAGTTCTTGTTTCCCATGCTCCACACCTCTGAGAAGAGTTGAAAGAGCAGCTGAAGGAAAGCAGGAGAAGGGACTTCATGGGAATGGAAGAAAAAATAAATAAGGCAGGCTTTAAATGGGAAGCATCTGGTGCAGGTATGTAGGTATGTTGGCCACCAAGGTACCCGGCAGGCAGATGGGGCATCGCTGCTAAGCTGGCAACCTGAATCATAGGCTGTGTGGAGCCATTTGTGCAGCAGCAAGCCTAGATTAACAGAGAGGCAGAGATCACTTCAGCTTAGGTCTGAGTCTGACCTGGGGATAAGCCTAGAGTCACTCAGCTTCTTAACATGCTCTCCCTGGTTTCTTCCAGGATGGGTTTTACAGGTTGGGGTGGATCCTGGGAGAGCCCCTGATAGTAATGTACTTGCATTTCTCAAAGGCCCTGCACTTTTTGATGGGAGACACTGCTCCAAACAGAGAGATGAAGATGCCCTACATGTTCACACTTTGCTTTAGTCAAACTCTGAACATTTCCTCAGCTTCAACACATTCCACAGAATTGCTCTGGGGCCAGACCCACGCATTCGGTGCAGCAGCTCCCAAATGTGAGAAGAGCAATGCAACAGCAGCAAACTGGTAACACAGAGGAATGTTGTGAGCCAACCCCTGGGCTGAACTTACAGAAATTCAGAGATCTGGCTGCAAAGTCAAACAAAGGCCCTTCCTGGCAGGCTGTACTGACTGTTTGCATTTTCAGAGCGCTTCTGCGCTGAGTTCATGGGATGTGAGCGGTGTTGTTTTTCCCTAATGGCACCATCCAGCAATTCTCCAAACAAACAGAACCAGCAAGAGCTCTGGAAAGAAAATGAACTGTGCAGGGGAGAGTAGAAGGGCCTGAGTGAAGATATTTTATTTGGAGGAGGGGATATAATCATGCATAACATATACTCTCTGAGAGCCCCGTTCAGGGGAAAATGTGTGTTTGCATGGGGGTCAATGATATCTAAAGGACAGAGAAAGTGTTTCTAGCCTGATGTTCTAGATACAGACGTGCAGAGATACTCCATTTAGTTCAGTTGGAAGGACCTGGGCTGTATTATGGAAAGGAATTAAATTTGTTCATAAAACTTTGCCGTCTTTCATGATCAGAGATCCCTGGAGAGCTGACAGCTCTCCTGGCTATGCTCTGCTGTCCTCAGCCAGTTCAAAGACAGGCTGAAGGATGCCAAGGGCAGTGAGGCTCATGACCAGGGTGTGGACCACTCCTGTGGTCCCCCTGCATCAGAAAAACACTCTTCCTATCATCCCTGGGAGCTTTTGCAAATCTTTGCTTAGCAGAATGGCCCAGAAGTAGCACTGGCTTTTTGCTGAGGGCTGGAGGGTGAAGTTTGGGGCAGGGAACCTGTGCCCTACCCTGAACACATTGGTTGATTCTGGGGGTGAAAAATATTTGCAACCCATTTGGTTCCATTGCTGTGATGAGAAGATGGGTGAGGATGTCTTGGGAAAAGTTTGGTGGCATTTGGGTTATATTCCATGTCTGTGTGCGTGGGTGTACCAGAGGTTTTGCTTGACTGCACTCTCCAAACTAAGAGGCACCCAACCAGTTGCCCCTCGTCTGCTGTGCCATGGCTCTTTGCCTCACTGTATGCTGCTCCTAACACGATACCTTTGGCTCAAGCCCTGTGCTGCAAAAGCAAACATTTTCTTGGTAGCAGATTTTTTTTTTTTTTTAGTAATGACACAGTAATTCCGCTGATTTATTAAAGAGAAAGTTGTGCTCATTATGCTAACAGGTCATCCCATGATAATTCCTGCTGCAGTTTTTCCCCCCGTAGTCAGTCAGATCCCACTTCAGCCAGCTGTGCAACATCTCCAGTATGGCTGCGTTATCATAGGGATGCCACCTCCAGAGAGCTCGCTCCACGGGAGGATGCAGCATCCTCCCCAGGTGAGTTGCAGCAGGAACCTAACTATGGATTACACAAACCCAACATTTTCTGCCTTAACATCACTCCAAACTCTTGTCCATTGTCTCTGGATGGGCCAAGCTCAGTATGGGCATGGTGAGTCCCAGGGTGTGGGTCACAGTCACCTGCATCTGCTCCATTCCTTGACATGTAGGAATAAATGGCTTCTTTGCTTGTGTTGTTTTTGCTGTGTTTAGCCCAGATATTTGAGGATGCTGGGAAGACTTCCCTGCTTTCTGGCCCAGCCAGGAGGATGAAGAGATGGACAGTCTCTGTTGATGGGGAGCTGGTCATGTTTCTGGCCCAGGAGGGGAAGGAGAGCATGGCAAACCTCCAGCTCCTCTCTCATGGCTCTGTGGCTGGATCAGAGAGGTTGTGCGGGTACCACAGCCTCAGGTGCCCTGGGTGGAAAGGACAGAAGCTCAGCACCACCCTGTGAGCTGTGGGTTTGTCTGCCCAGGGTGATGCAAAGGAGAGCAGACACGGGTGCCACAGCTATAGGCACATCCAGGAATTTTCTTATGTCATTTGTCCATTACCAGCTCAGTCTACCTTTCCTCTTCCATGGGGAATGAACACCTCATAAGGGAAAAAACCATGGTAAACAAGATGAGCAGGTAATGCTGTGTCTTGGCTTGCAGACTAAGAACTCATGCTTTGTCCTAACAAAGACAACTAGCACTGAGCACTGTCACCCTGATATCCAAAAGGTGATAATGAAGCCGATGTAGCATGCATGCCTATGGGTATGTCACTGGTGAATTCAACCCTTCTGTGATTCTGTGCTCACCAACGGAAACACTGCAAAAACTGTACATCCTCAATGGCAATGTTCCATCAAGAGCGCAGCACACATCTCTGGAGTTCCCAAAAGTACTTCTATGGGACAGGACAACAGCAAGGACCATTGTACCACCAACCATCAGCCACCACAGGAAGGTACTGCCTGGAGAGACTTTGAACCTCACAGTCTGGGGTTTTCAGTCTTGTCCACAAATGCAGCTCCTGGGAATATTTGGCATTGCAACTCCTGGGAATATTTGGGCGGCGATTGTTGGTTGTCCTGTAGACAAAGGAATAGCAAGCTCTGCTTCACAGCCATCTGTAGCCTCAACAGTCCTTCACCTCTCCTGGAGATCAAGACCATGTGAAGGTAAAGGCATTGGGTGGACAATTCCCCACTGGCAGCTCCTGGGCAGGTGCTCATGGCCAGGTTTGTCTTCTCCAGCAATAACCCAAACAGCTCAGTGTTGGGGCTGGGATAATGGGCAGTGCAGTTTCATCCCAGGAGCCCTGAAGACTTTTATCGCTGCTGAGACAGGCTGACAGATTAGATTATTAGCTGATTAGAGCTCTCTGGGAAATCAGCACACCTGCATATTCCTGTTTTATGCCTTCTTTCAAGTTCCTGATAAAATAATCTCCCTCATCCTCCCTACCTTCTCCAAAGACCTGGCCTTGCAGCTGTACAAGCAAATGACATCCCCTCCATTTATAACCATCAAAGGGAAAGCAAGAAGGGGGGAAAAAAACCCCAACCCTCAATGCTAAGAGCATGCATTAAAATGTTATTAAGTCTCTTGAATTTCATTTGCACAGCTGGAGCTGTCCCAGGTCTCTTCGGAGAACCAGCGATAGGAGTGGGCTGAAAGAAAGGACACCCCTTCACCGCTTGCTGTTTTCCAAGTGCATCACTGCAGCATCTCAGCAGGATAAATGTGTCCCTGCCTGACACATGACAGATTTCTTCTCCCCACTTCAGACAGACATATAAATAAACCGAATGGATAATCAGTGGCGTACCTGGGGAGTCGGCAATCCACTGGCAGCATCAGCCACAAGCAGCTGTAAGTGGAAAGAGATGTGCATCGCTTACTCCAGAGGTTGTGCTCGCATAATGTCTCAGCTGTCGGTGCCAAATCAAGATGGATTTTGCACCTCAAGACCTGTTCACCCCAGATCTAAAGGAGGCTGGGAAGGCAGGAAAAGATGTCCAACTTTTCCTAAACACATAGACAAACAAGGGGCTCAGTTTTGCTCCCTGGAAACCTGGGGTGGCCCCTGTGAAGTGACACCCTGATTTGGGTTTGTGATTGCAACCTGAGAGGGGAAAGCCTGGAGCTGGTGGAAATGCTGATTAACTTGTTGCAGAGATGCCTTGCAGTCACTCGGTGAAAAGGCAAGGTATTTTAATGAAACACTGGGGTCTTTTAAAAGAAGCTTGCTCAAATCTCAGGATTTTCCTCATTGCTATCTCACAATCCACATGCAGAGGTGGCACTGCTGTGGTGACAGAGGGGTGGTTGGGGGAATGAGGCCACCTTACAGGCACATCTGCCACTCCAGCTGAGAGCTGGTAGAAAGTCATAGAAAGGGTCAGACCTCTGTGCCCTCTTCAAGGTTCGCTGTGATGAAAAAAAGAGAAAGCCATGGCCATATCATCACGGACATCATTCAGTCTTACTGCTGGCTTGTACAAACATCAACATACGGCCTTTTCATCACAAACTCCACCTTCTCTTACCCATTTTTTCCTTTTCTATGCTATTTTTCCTGGAGCTGAATACTCATTTTTGGCTGCCATGGGGCTCTGCTGTCCCTCTAATGCCTCTAACCTTCCCTGCTGCTCTCTGCCCTGTCTGTTTTTGGCTGGTGTTTCCCACACAAACCCATTCAGTTCTGCTCTCCTGCTTGGATGGACCCTATGAAGCAGGCTGATGACCACGGTAAGCTGAGGAAAAGCAATTCTGCTCTGTCACCTGAACACCCATTGCAACTGCTTGGCAGATAACAGGTCAAAAATAAACACGGGTTCTCATGAAGTTTGTGCTGAGAAAGAGTCTTTGATGCACTACACCAACTGCGACTGCACAGAGGTAAAAGGATCAGCAGGAATTGCTCACCCGAAACCCTATAGCCCATGCATCAGACCCAAAAGCTGAGCTGGACATGGGAACGTGGAGGCAGCTCCAGATTCTGCCTGGTCAGCTGCAAGTCAAAAGGGCAAATTTAGTAGCCCGGGTCTGACAGTCACCTCCCTGGGCATCCCAGCTCTGAAGATGGATGGTGGCTTTTTGGAGTGTGGCCAGTGATTCACGCTGAGCAATGATGGGCCCCTAGAGAAATGCATGCTATGCCACAAGTCCCAATGTCCCAAATCTCTGAGTCTGTGGGAAAAGGTTGAAGCTGTGGGTTCATCACATCGGAAGTCCTGATGCCATGGTAGCACTAAATAATGTGAAGCATGGTACCAGGATGCAAGTTCAAGGTAGATTTTGGAGCACAGCAAGGGACTAAAGTGCCCTCAGTGGTGGGTTTTCTTCTCCATGTCTGTGCTGGGGGTTGTGCGTCAGGTAAGAGGTGATGTGATTGTGCTGCCTGCAAGGAATAGCAGAGGGCACAAGGCAATGCCAGTCCTCCAGATGCAGGATGGGTTTGTGGACAGGCAGATTTGTGGACATTGAAATTGTAAGGGAGCAGTTGTTGTATCAGATCTCAAGGATCTGATCTGATCTGGGATACCCCACCAAGCTCCAGGATCAGATGGTGACAACCACTTGTGTCTCCATGCTCTGTGCACTGGATCCCCTGCAGCTAAAAAGCACGCACCAAGCCATCTCCTTGGACCAGCAGATGATGTGCAGGGAATAAAACCACCTTGTGTGTGAGTCACCCCCAGGGAAACCCCGAGGACAGGCCTGGCAGCAACTCAGCCGTCCCCACATGCCACCTCTTTGATTAAAGGGAAAGGGACTGGGGGAGGACGGAGGGAAAGCCCGTGGAGGAAATCAAATCAAAATTCACAACAGCTCTGCCTTTTAATTTGATGATTTCAGGGCCGTTCATAAATTTACCTATTTAATTAAATGCCACAAGCAAATGATTTTTCCATTAGACTCTGTGTTCCTTATTACACTTCACAAGGCGCAAGTTCTTCTTCCTTGCGTGCAAGGCCAGATAACATTCCCCTGGCATTCAGGAAAGCAGCAGGAGCATATTTCCAGGGTTTTAATGCCGTGTTTTTCTTCTCTCTCCCCCACCCCTGCTTCTTTTCTGAAAAAGCTTGAAAATAAAGAAGAAGGAAGTTTCCATGGGGTTGTCTCCCCTCTCCCCCTCCTCTCTGCCAAGGATGTCTTTGAAAGCATGAATTAGAAAAGAAGAAAGAAAAAGAAGAATGAGGAAATGGAGAGTATTACAAGAAGGGAAAAGGGGAGAGAAAACAAATAAATAAAGCCAAAGGGAGGGAATACAAAAGGCAAGTGAAATGCATCCTTCCAGGCTGGTTTAAGAGCTCAGAGTTTACTGCTTGAAGCTCCTTCCCGGGAAAGGAGATCCCAGGAAGAATCCCCTTTCCCCATACATCATTTGTCCCCCCTTCAAGGAAAATTAGCTGGCAAGCTCCAAGTATGGGACTGCATGATGGAAATGAAGGTCACTGGGATGAAAGGCGCTCCAGCGCTTTTCCACCTGGCTCTTGCTTTTGCTGGTGCTCAGCATTGACTTTGTGGCTTGTTCACAGATTAACTGAATTTGCTGCACTGAAGTGCTTTGGGACAGTCATCTTTGACTCCAGGTGACCTACCCTCTCCTTAAGAGCCTGGAAAGGAAAAACCTCCTCGTTACCTTCCACCACTTAGTCCCTTGGAGCCCTTTGTAACAACCCTCTATACAGCCATAGTCAGGGATTACATCAAAGATGTTCTGACATAGCAGTTTCCATTGTCTAAACAGCTCAGCACTGCTGCTTCCTATGGGCTAAAGACATCCAGGGAAGAATAATGTGCAAGAGCAATGAAAAGCAGCACAATGAATGCAATCTGGCTCAGAAAGTCCCTAAATGGAAACTTTTTAGGCAAAAAAAGGTATCGTTCCACACCCACCTTCATAAAGCTCTCCCCTAAGCACGAGCTATTGGTACTTTCAGGGACAGACTTTCCACTGGTTTGCAGCCCTCAGCTCCCTTGGAAAGCACCAATGGGGAGATGTGGAGTGGAGCTGTGAGCTCTGTAACAAGGCAGAGCACCCTCATTTGCAGGACGCTGTATTTATGCTGATTAGCCATGTCCTCAGTGGGGTTATTAACTTGTGTGCCATGCTCAAACAACATGGATCCAGCTATCAGGGGGATTACCAGGCTGCCCAGGGAAGTGGCTGAGTCCCCATCCCTGGAGGTATTTAAAAGCCGGGTAGATGCAGTGCTTGAGGACATGGTTTAGTGGCAGACTTGGCAGTGGTAGGTTAACGGTTGGACCTGATGATCTTAAGGGTCTTTTCCAACCTTAACAATTCTATGATTCTATGATTCTATGTCTGGATGCTGCTGCCACCTATAAAGACATTGAAGCATCGAACAGTGAGTGCAGAGGCTGCCACTGTCATTGCAGCCCAACATCCCTCAACCACAGGGGGACCAAAAGTAGAATAGAATAGAATGGAATGGAATGGAATGGAACAGAACAGAACAGAACAGAACAGAACAGAATAGAATAGAATAGAATAGAATAGAATAGAATAGAATAGAATAGAATAGAATAGAATAGAATAGAATAGGAGTCAACTGGACTAGACTAGACTAGAATATTTTCAGTTGGAAGGGACCTACAATGATCATCCATTCCGACTGCCTGACTAATTCAGTGCTGACCAAAAGTTAAAGCATGTTATTAAGGGCATTGTCCAGATGTCTCTTAAACACTGACAGGCTTGGGGCATCGACCACCTCTCTAGGAAGCCTGTTTCAGTGTTTGACCAAGTACGGTGCCTAGATCGAGTCCCACTGTTATTCCTCCAGGTGATGTTAACTCCTCTGTCTCAAGGAACAGATAATGTAACATGCATGTTTAAGAAAAAAACATCCCCAAAATACCCCCAAAAATCATATTCTGTGAAAAAGGCATGGGAGGGTTCTCTCCAGGTGATCGTCCCCTTGCAGGAGCAATTGGCTTTCTCCCTTTAAGCCAGAGACTCTTCACTTCTGCTGATGGAAGTCACTTGAGAAAAGTAAAGCAAAAGCCTCATGTAATCCTTGTTGTAGCCAGCGTGTTCAGGAGACTCTGTACCCTTTTCTATCACAAAGAAAACAAGCCATTCAACCTTTATTCCCAGGAAAGGACCACAAAAACCCACTTATCTCCTCAGCGATGCTTGGATGCTTTGGCCCATCTGCAAGAATTGGGTCCCTGAATGCCACTAAGCAAATGTTTACTGAAAAAACAACAGCTATGACTGTGTAAGAATATTTAGAAGTTGTTTTGTTCCTAATGTTGCTGGAGAGAGAGGGAGAAATATAGTAAATTGGTTCTTAGGATGCATATGACACTACAGGGAGCTGGGTATAATAAGGCAGTGTGATCATAAAACCTCTCGTCTCATCCTCATAAAGGAATTTGACCCCCTCTGGAATTTGTCATCGGGGATTATGGATGATTTTTTTTTTTAATGGTTGCAGCCAGTGGTGGTCTTTCAGTTGCAGTCAGAGCTGGGCGAAGCTCGTTTGCAGCTGCTCTCAGCCCAGCTCAGCATGGGGGGAGACGAGGGTACATAGCATTTTGCTTTTGCTCACTTTCCCCTTCCCCCAAAGAACCTTACTTCCCTGCCAGGCTGGTGGGAAGGGAGCCAAAGGGCTTTCCAAGGCTCTGCAGCATCTTCATGAGGCCAGAAATAAGACCTTTATTATACCAAAAGGGAAATTGAGGCATCTGGTTCCCACTACTTGCCGAGGTCAGACAGCAAGGGTCTGGCTGGACAATTAGCATAGATTATATTTTACTACACTGCCACCTACTCAGCTGCAGCACATCCATCCGTGGTTGAGATTAGGTCAGCTGCTGGATCTCAGCTGACAGGTGGCAGGTCCTGCCTCAAGGGTCACAACTTATTAAAATGTAATTGCATTGTAAATTGAATGCATTGAACTATTGTCTGATCACCATCCAAATCTTTGACCAGGACGGTAGAGAATGTTAATGATCTGATCTACAGGCCCCAGGAACCAGAGGAAAGTTTATCTACAAACCTCACTCAAGGGCTATGTTTTGCTTTGCTGTAGGCTTTGCTTTAGGAGCAAGATCCTTACTCCTCTCAGCTGACACGTGGAGGTACCAACTGGGCATGTAAGAGGTGGTGCAATCTCCTACAGTACATGAGGGAAGAAGGGCCAAGTGGAATTAGAGGGAAACCTTGTGCAAAACCAGGCTTGTCTTTGCTCTTTGCAGAGTGCAGAGGTTGCTGAGACAGAGACTCAAACCAGGAGCAGAGAAACGCTCCCAAATTAATTGACTCAACTAATATGCAGGATGGGGTAGGTCCAAATGCCGTGCTGCTGCAGCTATAATGCTTTCAGAAATTGAGCTAATCTCTCCCACTATCAAGTGACATGAAGACACACCAGCCATGGTGGAAAATGGGATGCAGGGATGAGTTTGTGCTTCATGTGGCACTGCACATGCCTGTTGGGGATGGAGCACACACAGACTCCAGTGCAGGAAACCCTTGGAGGGCTGGGTAGGAGCTGTGACCAAGCTCTTTAATCAATGGATGGTCGGAGAAAGTTCATGGAAAAACTTTGCTTGGGAAACTACATTCCACATGAAGACCATCCACTTGGGAAAGCAGAAAGCCCAGTATAATGATGATATGTAGGTATGCAGCCCAAACCAGCTTAACTCTTCAGCACTGGAGGCAAAGCACTGCTAAAACTGAAAGCTGAGGAAGCTCTGAGGTGTTCAGAGGCAGGTCGTCAATGGCTACACCAAAGAGGTGTTACATATGCCAGACACCATTTTTATTCAGGCAATGACTTTGGATCGTAGGAGGTGGTTGGACCAAGCCACGCACCCAAGGAGGACACTTACAGAATACAATGGCCTGGTCCATTTTACTGATTAGTTTGTTTTCAAAGTCCATCTCCTGAACTTTCTTCCCGCTGCCCAACAAAGCCAGATGGTCAAGGGCACATGACTGCTGTTGAGGCTCTGGACAGGACTGTGCTTGCGTTCAAAGCTCTAGTGTGGAGCAATGATAAGCCCAAGCTATCCAACAGGTACCCAGTCAGCAAGCAGAAGAGGGAGAGAAACTGGGATGTCTCTTGAAATGTCCACTCTCAGGCAGGACTCATGGTCAGGGAGTCTTTAATCCTGCAGGAAGGGTAACGTAGTCAGAGTAAGGAGAAAGCACAACCCAAGCAGCAAGGAGCATCCAGACAACATGGCACAGGCAGGTAGGAGAAGAGATTAGCAAGTAAGGGAGGCAACACAGTGGGTTACAAGGTGCAACACAAAAGCACCTTGAGATGTCCACAACAATTTGTTGTTTCCAGTGCTGGGGTTTAAATACCTCCCCATCTCCTGTTTGAGCATTCAAGATCCTCCTCTGTGGGGCTGACCAGGAGAAACGGCGTTGTTGCTGGCTGCTGGGAGCGGTGCAGCAGCTGGTGACCTGCTGCAGAGAGAAATCTGGAGCTGCTCGGCTGTGGGTCCTTCACAGGGTCCAGGCGGTGGAGATACTGACCCAGAGTTCAGCTAGTTTTCCGTCATTGCTTCTTCTCCCCTTTCAGCTCAAACCTCTCTCCCAGCAACACCCCTGGTCTATCCAAAACAGGGGAGAGCAGATGAGTGATTTCACTCCAGAGCTGTTCGCTGGAATTGAGTCCGTGCCATCTGCTGTGGCATATGCTGTTCACACGACATGCCGACTGCATTGATGAGCAGACAAAATTGGATCCACGGGTAGACGAGCTCCATTAATGAAACATCACCAGGACCTTTTGGATCCCGTGGAGCTGTGAACATGTCTGGCTCTGGGGAGACTTCAGAGGTGATGCCAAAAACACATTTTGGGAGGGTTATCCGGACCGTGGCTCAGATCATGTCAAAGGAGGGGGATATTTAAGAGAGCAGACCAGAAATGCAGCACATCACACACAGAGGTAATAGAAAGATGGTGTTGAGCTTCAAGTCTCACTTTGGTAATGACTGCAATTAGAATAGAGCTCCCATTAAAAGAAACATGATTCTGTTGTGTACACAGGCGGAGAAGAGTAAATACCCATTACTTTATCCACTTTATCTTTCTGTACGAATGTGGGCAATCAAAGGCTCCTGCTTGTTGGCAAATGAGCTCGTTTACTACATCTCACCCACCCTGCCTGCTCTGGGTGGGGGGCTGGAGGGGAGAGCTGCTCACGCCTCCTCAAAGGGAAGCTCCCTACACCGCTCTGCAGCTCTGCCCCACCATCCCTCCCTCTGGGCTGCATCTCACCTCCTGTCCCCAGGTCCATCAAGCCTTCGGTGTGCTCCTTGGCCCTTTTGCAGGAAAAATCTCTGTGGCCACTGCTGTTTCATCCTCTCCTTGCAGGAAGGAGTCGATTGCATGGAAGGTCTTGGATGCTGCAGCGTGGTGGGTTGTGGATGGGGCTGGTTATGAGGTCAAGTGAGGTTGCAGACCTTCAGACCTGATGCACCAACCCTTTCTACCACACACTCCTGTAAGAACGTAAGTGCACGCAATGTGAGCTCAGAACAATGTGAGCTCATTGTTCCTGGGACAATGGGAGGCAAAGGCAAGTTTGGGGATGGTGGGGGGAATAAAACCCGCTGAAACCCATTGTCCCTGCATGGTTCCCAGTTAACACGGAGAAGCTTGTCTCCCATACCATATGATAATGGAAAATGAGCAGCAAATTGACCCATTAACAGTGCATCCAGCTGGGCACGCTCTTTCTTAAAGCCTTCATATTGATATGTAGTGGAGAGGCCACTCTAGCACATGAAATGATGTTTGGTCAAATAGTTTGTTATGCTGGAAAATGCAGATTTGGCTTGAGTGAAACTCTCAGTGAACTAATTTTCCAGTCATTTGGTCAAAAGCCACTTATATGATTTTTTTGGGGGAGTTGCTTTTTAAAATTATTCTGCTGTAGAACAGTCACAGCAGTTCAGTTTTAATAATTTTGTCACATGGAATATTTTGGTTTTTCATTTTCCAGTGCTGCCCCATTTCAAAATTTAGCAAAATGCAGTGATTACTCTACAAGTAAAATGAGGGGGGGGGGAGCAACAAACCGAAACCTTTCCTTTGAGATTGGAAAAAGATAATATCCTATCACTGTGCATCCGGAAATATTTTTGTCTCTGATTTGAAGGGAGGGACAGGGGTAATGCTGTATTTTTAATTTTGTTCTGTTCTTTGGGTTTTATCCTGGGTGGGCCCAAAATGCATTAAAACATGTTATTGCTGCAATTCTCCCAATTAAAATGGAACAGCTTATTTCCCACAGCATAGAAAAGGCTGCAAATAGAATCACGAGGAATTAGGAGGAGCAGGAGCCTTTCTTATGAAAATGCATAGGTTTCCAGCCTGAAAGCTGATTGATGATTTGCTTTGGGCATGTTTTTTTTTTTCTTTCATTTTGAATGATGCAGTGATGTTTCACTCTGCAGGGAGGGTGTGATTCACCTATGGGGATCCTTAGGGGGATGCTCCATGGTCTGTGGCTGTGGTCTCTACCCTTCCTATGCCTGGAACTGCCTCCGTCCATGGCAGAAGGAAGGCCTCCGCTGCCTGGTGATGGAGGCACATCCAGTCTCATGGTGAGATGTGAAAGTGCCTTCCAAGCCATTGGTTTTGCTTATCCAAATCCCTGTTATCGTATTTGATATGTGCCTATCGCACCATGTCTAACATGATTTGACTAGAGAGACCTATGGGAGAAGGTGGGAGGGATGGGGGTGATGGAGGACATCACCCAGCAGTGACCCTCTTTGCGGATTTGGGGGAGCCCCCCTTGCTGTATGGGGGACAGTAAGATGAGCATCACTGGGCTTGGGTTTTACTGGGCAAAATCTGGTATCCACAAAACTCTGTCTCAGATCCCAAAATACAGCTGGCCTCCTCCAGCCCTGGAAATGGGAAGACTGTGGGGCCACATCTGTCCTAGTAGAATAAGTAGGGGAAGAGAAGGGGCGGCTGCTGCCAGTGCCGCTGAAGGCGATTAGGGAAGCGATGCCGTCGTGGGAAGTGCCTGTCACTTTTCATTTGCAAACTCTTCTCTGCGGGGATCGCTTTCACACCGTACACAAGAGCACCAGGGAGCATATTCCTCTTTCGTTTTGGAGAGAAACTTAGATCATTAATATTGTTTGCTAAGGCTCTGTCCAGAGAGAGGAAAAAGCTTTGAAATGTTGGGCTGAGATCCTGCAGCGAAGTGAAGGGGGGAACATGTTCTGCTGAGTTCAGAAGGGAAAAAAAATTGCCAGATTAAAATGGAAAAAAAAGGCGATTCAGACTCATGCATTAGTCTGAAGAATAGAACACAGAGAAACTCTCTTACTCTGATTTTCTGTGAAACCCAAAGCATCAGAGATGTCTCTGTCCCCTCCCTGTCCTAGCAAACCAGCAGAGCTCCCATGAGAACGGCCCTGCAGCCTCTGCTTGGGTTCACACAGATTTCGTGGCACCTTGAGGACAATGTATGCTCATTACAGCATTAGTCTGGTGCTGGCAAGGAGGTGAGGAACGTCTCTTTGCAGGGAACTGCAGTGAAGCCAGCCAACTCTTCTCACATTGGTCACCCCGTGAGACCCCTGTTTTCTTTCTCTAGGGCCACTCTTGGTGGACCCAGAGTCAGCCAGATCCTGAATGATGTGACCCTTGCAATGCCCTGGAAAAGAGGGCATGGCACCAAACCCACTGTGGAAAAGGAGAATAGGGTCTATTTTTGGTGGAAACACTGTCCTTTTTTAAAACAATAATGCAGGACCATAAATCATGGCTCAGGTTCAACTCCTTCATGAGGGAAATAGAGTTTCCCCTCATCCCCTTGCCTGGCAGAGCAGCTTGTCCCCAACCTCAGGTGGGCATGGGGTGGCTGCCCACAGGGGAGGTCAGTAAGGGGCTTTGAGGTGTGCTGGTCCCAAGGAGGAGCAAGAGGTACAAAGACTGCTGGAACAAAAAGTCCGGTGTGCTCATGTTGGTTGCATGATAGGGTAGATAGGGAGCAATGTGTACTCATGCTGGTAGGAGAGGGGAGATGGTGGCCCCACCTCAGGGTGCAGGGCTCCCTTGCAGGACAAGCTACAGCTGCACTGGAATGAGGTACCCAACTGTTATTTCAACCTGGAGCCAGGAGGCAGGAGAGAAGTGGCATGGGCGCATCCACACTCAGAAGACCTCTCCGCAAGACCTGCTCCCAGCTGTCTCTGTGACACGGATGGACTCCGCATTCCCTGGCATAGCATATGGGTGTCATGCTCTGGAACAGAAGCTACAAGACCTCTAATCTATCTGTAAGATCCTGGTCCATGCTAGTACAGTAAACCTGTGGCAGAGCAGGGGTTTAAACACAGATGTTCCCAAACCCCGACTAAGAATAGGGGTGAAAATCCCCCTTTGCCCTCACCCCTTACACAAAGCTGCTCTCTCCAGCTAAGTTTTCTCCTTTCCTATCCTGTTATTGTTCAGCAGTGAAGAACCCTTACCACAGGCATTCATGCAGTGTTAATTTTGACTGATAGCTGCCTTCCAGCCTCAGGAGAAACAGCTGCTGAATGTGCGAGGCTGGTACCATCCTTCTGCTGCTCCGGGGCTGGGATGCGTTCACTCCTCTGTTCAAAGCAGGGAGGGTGCTTGGAAGAGGCTGTGCTTGTTTCCTTCTCACACATCTCCAAGAGGTGGGGGCTCCTCCCTATGCCACCCCTGCTTTGGGCAGGCTTCAGGTGCAAGAGAAGAGATGGATTACTTCTTTGGTCTTGCTTTTCCCACCGTGGTCCCCGCTGACAGTTACGTCCCCTGGGGCAGGGCCACCAAACTGTCAGAGAGGTAGAGGATGGGTGGGAAATTTTCTTGGCAGAAAATGGGAAATCTCCTACCCTGGGAGACCAGAAGACCACCCTCTCCATTTCACAGACAGGTAATTAAGATGCTGAAGGGCCACAGACTGGATTGTCAAGAGGAATTGCATTGCTCAGCACCATTGGCAGGCTGCACCTGGCTTGGCCAAGGTCGCCCAAGAAAGCTGTAGGGTGTCTGGGACACGAACATCCATCTCCTGAATCCTTAGGCAGATGCCCAGACACCTGATCATCCTTCCCGGTGTGAAAGCTCTTTCCAGAAGTGCTTTCAATGGCTGGAGACCACCTCCTCCACCAGAGTTGTAATTAGTTGTGACAACTGCTTTCCCTGCAAGAATAAAATGAAGACGTGTGAGTGGCTCTGTGACCACAGCAGCACAGCTCTCTGCTGTCAAGGCCTGGAAAAGCACGATGCCTCCAGGCTCTGATGGCAGCAACAAAATAGTCCTCTTTCCTTAATACTAATTTTATTAGTGGTGTTTATTTGGGAGGAAATAGCTCATTCAGACTGCTGCTCTTCACTGTCCTGGGACAGGTGAAATGAAGTTGTGTTATCACAGTGAGAGTTGCACAAGAAAACAATGAGCTTGTGTTTTGAAATGAAGAATTGCACAGAGGGTTTGAGGTTGGGTTTTTTGAGAGGGTTTTTTTTTTTGCTAATTTTTTTGCTGATTTTTTGTTGTCACTGGTTTTCTTTTTTCCTTCACGGAGCCACACCACTGGAGAAAATACAGAGCAGTTTTCCTCTATTAACCCTGCACTGCCCCCACCCCACCTTTTCCCCAACTGGGAGAGAGGAGGAATCTGAGAACGCGTGTGCTGCTTTTAGGGAGCCTGTTAAAGCGCTTACAGCGAATGGCTGGATGTGACATAAATAATGAGGCAGATTCATTAGCTGGAGAGGCAGGTAGGTTGTTCAGTCTGGGATTCTGGCCCTTTCCCAGGCACAAGCACCCCCACGAATATACAGCCTGTAGAGAATGATGCTGGTGAGAGAGGAAACCTTTCTCCAACACAGGGGTGGTGTTGGGTTTTCACCCCCAGCCCTGTGCATGGTGTAGGAAGAGATGCTTTACCTCTCTAGTGCAGGAGAGGAAATGTATGCTAGGAATTTTGGGTAGCAGCCAGGTGAAATTAGGGCTCTGTTTAGCACCATCACTCATTGCTTCTCTCCCACTTGCAATGGAAAAATTAAGAGGAACCTGCCCGAGCTCCTGTGCACAAGTGGTTCATCATCTGAGTGGCCTTCATGAGGGACACCAATGCTGCTGAAGGCCATTGTTGATTCCTAACCCAAGAAGTCCCAAGTCCAATTAGTTCCAGTGGCTGTTCCGATGCGTGGGAACAACCCTGCTGCATGTCAGAGGGCACAGGAGCGCTTGGGCTCTTTGAGGTCTTTCAGTGAGGACCGATGGGGATCTCCACTTCTGGGGTGACTTCCAGTGGTTTTGTATCATCCAGTCTCAGGACATTTGGGACTCCTTGGTCAAATGTCCAGCTGGATACCAGGTAAACTCCCAAGTCCTTTGTCTGCTTGGGGAAGGGTAGATTGGGGGCAATATTGAACCCCCTTAGTGCATCATGAATATAGGATTTAGAGTTGTGGCACTCAACAAGATATGTCCCCCAGACAAAGTCTACAGAGTCCCCATCTTCCCCAGAAGGATCCTCACACTAAGCCATGTATCTGACAGACTTGCGCAGAGCCAGACATCTAATCTGTGTATTTATGTACCTCCAACATGCGTGTGTGCATTCATTGCTTAAATAAGAAGCCACCTGGGGCTGTAACTACCTGCCAGGTAGAGAAAACGAGGGTAATTTTTGATTTCCAAAGCAAAGGCCTGAAAGCTCCCACGTCCACGCAAAAAGTGGCAAAATTACAAGCAATATCTCCAAGGACAATTGAAGTCTGTAATCCTGCTATTTTATTTTCTCCTTGCAAAGGGCCAAAGCAAGTGTCTAAATAGAGGGTAGGTATGTGTGGGGAGGGAGAGGACAACCACCTTCTCTGTCTGCCCCAGCTCTCATCCTTCCCTTGCTAAAAACCCCCAGCTCCCCACTTTCTGCTCTCCTCTCCCCATCCTGCCTCTTCTCCCCTTTTTTCACACGACTGATGAGATTTGGCTCATTATGCAGCCTATAAAGTGGCAGTGGCCGGGACTCTACAGCCATCAAAGCTGCTTAAAACACATCCCCTCTGCTCCTCCCTCGACACTGCCACAGGGCTATATTGTCCATAAAGAAAGCAAACCACAGGGTGTTGCTCCCTCACAACTCATTTTCGCAGTCCACAATAAGCTCTGTAATCCTCCCTTTGTGGATGGCAAAATGCTAATCTTACCAAATTGCATGGCCCTGCTCTATCACTTCTGCAGGCTAAAAATCAAAGCTTGTTTGACATAAATGGCATCAACTGGCACCATAATAACCTCCACACTGCAGAGACCAGCTGTAAAGCCTATGTCAGAAGGAATATCTCTCCACGTATTATCAGCTGATTTAAATACTAATGAGCCAATAACCACATTTGAGCAGAATAATGGGCATAATAATAGAAGCCATAAAAAACAGAGGTACCTGCGATATTCTCAGAAATGTTTCCAGGCTCCTTTCCACTCAGGTATTAACCCTGTTAGTAGCTCTTGCAGGAAGACGGGGGGAAAAGGATGTCCAACAAAGCTCAGACACAGCTGCAGAAAGGCATTTAAAGGCACTGCATCTCGAAGGAGCTGTGGACAGGTTTATTCTGCGTTGTGGTCAGATGCAAGAAGCCTCCTGCTCTCACACCATTTGTGTGTTGATGGCAAATATTTCCATGTTGGTGGGTTGTCTCCTGACTTGTAGGTCAGTGCAGACATTTAGAAGATGTTTTGAAGGAAGATGATGCATTGGAGAAGGACTGGGTGGCTGGGGGTAACCAGTTCCCCTCTACTGTGCAAAGCCCAATGGCAAGCCCATGGACCAAGCCCCTAGTTTCCATGTCTTGGAACAGATGCTTGGACACTGGCCCAAATCTCTCCCATCAGGTGTTGGGGGACTCGACTATGCAGAAGAGCTCAGCTGCCTAAAATTTGGAGGCTTTAATAAATACTCCTCCAGAGTCCAACAGAGCATGCTCATGTTTATGAACCTCTGGATCAGTCCATGGCACAACATCAGCTCTCAGTGCTAGCTACCGTTGATGACCACTTATCTGCCTTCAGGCTGCTACAGTTTCATCTTTATCCACTGTTGTTGTTATTATTATTATTACTACTATTATTATTATTATTACTATTTTAATTTTCCTTCTCAGACTTATGAAACCTGGCTGCAAGCAGGGGATTGGAAATGAGAAAATGCACTCCGGGGTTACATCAGAGAGGCAGTACAGCAAGACAATAGGAAATGAAGAGCGGCAATAAAATGAATTATTCAAAAAAACGCTCCTATCCCTGAGTTCCTTGATCAATTACTGTTGCTATAGTAAGACTATAAGTTATTACAAAGGAAGAAGAGAAATAAAAAGTGAAACCAAGTGAGGGATAGGAATTAATTGGAGAGGAATATAAACAATGGTAAATAAGTGAGATGTTAGGGAAAGATGATCAGGAGGTGGGAAGGGACATGTTTGCTTCTCCAGCCTTGCCAAGGTGTCAGGGGGACATGGGGTATTCAGGGACATTCAGGAGGACAAATGTGACCTTGTAGGGGAGATGCCAGTTTTGAGTTAAGGGCAGCTGGTTGCAATATCTGCCCCATCGCTGAGTAAATCTCTGAATCTCTGTATGATTCATTCCTCAGCATCATGCTAAGTTCATCAGCATTTCTGAGGGGCTTGGAATTCACCATTTACCTGCAGAAGAGCCCCAAAACCTCAACCAAGGTTTGTCTGTGTCAGAGTAGGATCTGAGGGGAGAAGAGGAAAGGACTGAATTCCCCAAGGTTTCTCAGCAGAAAAGGGACAAAGGGAGCTTGGAATAGGTCCTAGGATTGCATCTGCTGTATTTATTTCTGTCTCTGAAGTACAGGAGCGGTTCAGGCTTTTAGTTCTTCTGAGAAGAGCTGGATCATGTTTAAGCCAAGCCTGTGATGTGGAAGAAGGGACACATGTTGTCCTTGCTGACTGGGCACTGGTGGTGCTACAAGGACCTAGGATCCGAGCAGGAGAGCGGGGGCTTTAGGGAACTGAGCCAGTTTGGTCATTGGTTTTTTTTTTTTTTTTAAATATCACGGTTGTCAGATCTACACAGGTTCTGCTCCCTGGTGATCCAACACCCTCCTTCCGATGGAGAAAGTAAAGCCTTATGGCTCTGTGTCTACAGCAAGGTTAAGAAATAAATGTTCCTAGAGAGTGAACAGTCCTTTGGCCCCAGAGATGCTCCCTGACAGCAGGAGATGAAGCACACTGCAACTGTGTGAAGGGGCCAGGGAAGGACTCCAGCTCTCTGTCAATCACTCTCGCACCATATTTTGGTAACAAAAGCTTTAAGGACAGATGACTCATTTGACAGGAGCTGTAACGTTCCCTGTGGTGAAGGTCAGTTATAAACTTCTGGTGCAGCATTGTGCATGGCTGGGTAATGTAGGACCATGAGCAGCAGTCCGTAGAAGTGTGAAGGGTAATGAGATTTGTAATATGGAAGAAGCCAAATGATACTTCCAATAGCCTGTGCATGTTACGGACCGAGTGTAGATCAGGTGAGGTCCAGCCAAACCCGCAAAGGGGTGAATTCTGCTCCTGCTGCAGCCACAAAAATCTGGAGTGACTGGACCAGTACCGTTGCTCTATACTTACACTAACATGATGGAAATCTACACCTCTTTGTTGGAGAATTAACCAGTGATACTGCATAAGAGTCTTTGCATAGACAGCTTGTAATCTTGTGAGTGTTGGTGAGATGGTTTCAGAGAGGCTGAAAGGAGCACCATTGCCAGGGTGGGTTTCCTGCACTCCCAGCCAGCCCTACCCAAGATGGGGAGGCAGGACATGCAAGGCTTGCTTGCACGGAGTTCAAATCTAGAGACTATCAGCATTAGTCCAAACTGACACTGATTGCATGAGATCTGAGAATACCTTTTGGACATAAGCTTGCAAAAGACAGGGGAAGCAGCAAGCTTCAGTGGGAGTTGTGAGGGACCTGACAAACTGTTGCCTCCCTGAAACTATGTTGTTGCCCCTTTCTTGTGGAGGTTGGGTACAGGCATACCAAACTGGAAAAGATCCCACTTACTCTCCATCAGGCCTGCTACTGCTCTGGTACCCTGCTTTTGTGGTTCAAGCTGGAGCAGAAGGCGTCTTTGACCAGATATGATTTTCAGCTGCACAAACCTTGTAACTGGAGGGTCTCAGACTGACACCCAACCCAGCTTGCAGCAGTCCTAGAACCAAGCTGGGGACAGTTGGTCAGTTCTTATGTCTCTAGGATGAAACTTCCTGGCGTGGACAGGGGCTTCAGGATGCCTTTATAGACCTGAAGGCACAAAACCCCTCTTGTGTGAAAAGCCTGATGTCTGGGAAGAGGATATAACTGATTCCCTGAACCATGGGGTGCGAGCATGGTTGTGTTCTAGAGGATTTCTAGCAACGCAATAAGGAAAAGGGGGCATCATCCCATCACCCTCCCAACCACCGTGTACCTGTGGTCCATCTAGCACAAATGATATCAGAAGTGGTTTTACCAACCTCCACCTATGAGGGTGCTGCTGATGGGGACCCAGATTTAGCAGCAGAGAGAGGCAGAGAAGGCTCTTCTCCCCTCAGGGAGTGATGGGTCAGCCCTCTGTTCTGAGTTGGGTGCAAGTCACCATCTTGCTTACGTTAGTGATGCAGTTTTTGGGTTTTTCTGTGGCTTGGAAAGCTGTTCTGTCATTTCTGGCTGGCATTGAGATGCCCTGGGGACAGGACTGGGAGGGAAGGGTAAGAGATAGCTCACTTTCTGAGTAGCAGATCAGCTCTGTCTGAAGTCAGCTGTTTCCATCACACTGAGAGCTGGCAGCAAAGCATAGCCTACAGGTTTGCGAAGCATTTTCACCCTTGGTACTGATGCAACCCAGTTTCCTGCTTCCTAGAAGAAGCACACTGGGAATCCCTACCCACACCATGTGGGAAGGATCACTGTTGTTATCATTCTATTTTTAACAACACGAATGTTCTCTAATCAGAGATATCTGCCATATATTGGTTGAAGCTTTCCAAGACCACACAGCCTGGGCTGGATACCCACTATGCCAAAAATTTCAGGTTGAGCTGTTCCAGCTTGGCAATGTCTGCAGCCACTGAAAACAGGAGCTTGGAAGAACGACTTCCAGGAAAGTTTAATTCTGCTGGGGGTTCACTGCTGTTAACAGCTGAACTGGCCAACACCTGGTCTGGGGGACAGCAGAGATGACCCATACATGACACGTGTTGATGCTGAACTTGGAGGACATGGAGTGGGGTACACATAGACAAATCGGAGCATCGTCAGAACTGAGATAAGAAGATATCCTTTGAAAAATACACAGGTACCTCTGCCTAAAAGCAGCAATGAATTAGCTAATTTTTTGGCCAAAACTAGAAATCCTGCCCAGGAAATCTTGTTTGCCCCAGCAGTTGCTTATGTGCCCAGTGTCTAGATGGAGGAGAAGGTGCATTATGATTATGGCAGATAGCTTCGTGCCTCACCAAAGAGTCATGCTGTTATCAGCGATTTCAGGAACAGAGCGTGTCTCGGGCCCCATGGATTGTGCTTATCACAGAATAACATGCTGTTAAACTATAATTCACCATGGGAAGTTTCTCTTTAAGCTGTTTTAAGTAAAGAACTGATAAGTTGATAGAAGGAGCCTAGCTCGCTTATGGTGACCTTTAAAAAGAATATGACAGGGTTTCACTGTCAAAGTTGTTTTGGCTGGACGTGAGCCACAGGCATGCAGTTGCTATCAAATTCAAAAGCTGATTGCTGAGATCCTGGAGAGAGCTGGCGGGTAAACAAAGCTTTAGCACAGTTCCCCTCTTCTCCACTTGGCACCCATCGAGCTGAACTTGGACAAGAAAGTCTCAGGACTGAAGACTGCGCCGTTATCTTGTGCTTTCTTTATCTCTCAGGCATTGCAACCTGCAGTGTCTTGCTTGTAGGCTGTTGGGATGGCAGGGCTACTCCAAGGTGGAAAAGGAACAGGGCTGCTAGAGACAGGGGGCTGCTAGAGGCAGCGGGCTGCATCCCTCTGGGTGTGCAGTTAGTGCCCAATGCAGCATGGAGCAGCCTTCAGCAGCTGCTGCAGCCACGTCCCAAATTTGGGACCTTCCTGCAAGTCCAGTCTCAGCAGTGACCATAATTCCACATGTATAAAGCTCCCCTGCTCTAGACTGAGTGTCAGCAGTGGAGTTACACCAGAAACCAACCTATGGAGCAGTTGAAGGTTGCCATGGGAGGGGGGACAAGCAAGATGTATTGTCCCCTTTTGCTCAGCAACTACACAAGTAGCCCAAGATATTGCCTTGGGACTTCCCAGAACTTTGTAGTCACCTCGAGCTATTCTGGTCCATGTTAGAAAGTGCCTTTCAGTGCAGAGGAGCTCCGGGAGCCATGGCTAGTGCAAATCTCAGATATTCCCTGGGGACTCCAAGAAACTGCACGTGGCTTTCTTGTTGAAGACTGCCCATGCGCTGGTGGAGATTGGGTGCCCTGTTCTGGACATTTCTGCTTTCCATCTGGATGCGGTGCCCCTGGAGGCCAATGCACCATGGGAACAGCTCAGCTGGGGACCTCAGCAGGTCACAGAGTCCAGCCCACACCAAAGAAGCATTTCACAGACAGCACCCATCTGCCTATAAAACCAGCTGGGCTGCAAGAGAGCTGCTGGTCGGGGACACAGTCAGAGCCCACGGACAGAAACTGCTCTGCGGGCTCCCACCGGGAAAGCGTGTTGTCAGTACTGGAGCAGTGCAGAGGGAGCAAAGGCTGGAGGAAGAGTAGCAACCCTGTCTAACCAAGCTTCCATCCCTGTCCATCAGAGTGCTGCCAGGCCATCAAGGGGTGATGGAAACATCATCTCCAGGGCCCATTACCTGCGCAAAGTCGAGCCCAGGGGAGTGCTTGCTCTCAGATCTTGCATGTTGACTACAGGTGAGAGACTTTTATACAGATGCCAGACTCCAAGTCACTGTTTTCCACAGCAGAATTTCAATATTTCTGCTTGCAAATGAAGATATATACATAAAAAAAGCCAGGCTACCCTAGAGACCCCCATCATTTCAAATCTAGGCTGGGCAAACCTAACTAGAAAACACACAGTGGGGGACAAACCTTTGCTAGCAGAGAGGTAGACGAGATATGCTAATAAGATCTTTTCCCATCTCTAATTTCTATGAATCTAACTGCTCATGCAGAAAGCAGGCACTGAGAGATTTGGAAAGCTATTTGTGTGGGTAATTGACATTATTTTCTCTGCTAGGCAGTACGCCCAACTTCCAGTGTTAATATAAACATTTTTTTAAATGATAGCTTGTGCATTTTGTGGGCATAAAGCAGCATTTGTATTTACAGCCAAAATGCATAATAAATAAATGCATACATTTGGTAGAATATTTTATCTCCCTGGAAAAAAAAAATCTATTCAGGCTGACCAGAAATGCTTGTTCGTTCTGGCTGGACTAAACAAAACATTTTGGCTAAAAGCACGTAACAAAGAGTTTGGGATTTTTTTGGAGGATGTGAAATGGTTTTTGATTGCCAATTTCGGCACAAAATACTTCCTTTTCGGAGGTTTGAAGTGGTGTTTCAAAATTGACCTCTGTTAGCTTTTATTTTTAGAAAAAGCTGAAGCAAGGGGACAAAGGGTTTATTCCAGGTTTGGACCAGCCCACAACTGAATGTCTTTTTGGTTTTTTTGCGTATTTTGATTGTGGGAGAATTGTTTTTAAAAGCTGGAGCTAAACCACACTTTTTTTTCTCCTGTGTCTGCATGGGGAACTACAGTTGCAGTCATATTGTGGGGATGGAAATGGTTTGAGATTTGTCTTCACCACCCTTCTGCCCATCCTTCCCCACTCTGTGGCTAGACCCCAGTTGCATTGGTTGAACTCTTAGGGCCCTGGTCTCTAAACCAGATCTGAAAGATGATTTCACATGCATATATAAAGTAGTCTTGAAAAAGGAAAGGGAAAGAATAGGTTACTTAAACCAGGTCTTTTCTCACATCAGTGTGGAAGCACGTCCTGTTGCCCTGCACTAACACCTGGTCCTGCACAGTGGGTTAATGGCAGTGCCCCTTTGCCCAAATCACACGAGTGCCGCTTCTCACATTTACACCTTCTTCGTATGCTGTCCACGGAGGCATGCTGCATTAGGGGATTTTTGCCCTCTCTCTCTCCTCTGCAAAGCTCTCTGCTCCTTCCTTTCACTCCTGCACTTGCTGCCCCGCTCCTGCTTCTGCCCACTTAGCAGTCTCCAAGGCCATGGAGATAGCTGAGCCAGATCTGAGCCAGACCTTTACTTGGCAGTTCAACATGAGGGCCCTTCCAAAATATTTTTGTAGGATGATGCAGAGCAGGATGGAGTAACTAGGTCAGGAAAGCAAAGAAGTAAGCCAGCACTGCTGTTACAAATAGGCATGTGGCACCTTCTTCACTGCTTTCCTTTCCTGATGCCCTGGTGCTGCCAAACACGTGCTCTACCCCAGACCTGGCTGTACTAAAACACTGGATGAGGTGCACTCTTGTAAATCCCTTTGTGAAATGCCTCCGACCTTGTCTCTGTGGGGTGAGATATCACCAAGGTGAGGGCCCCAGACTCATCCCCGAGAGGGCTGGAGCAAACACAACAGAAGCAGAAAGCCAGATGGAAGCAGTAAGTAAGTGACTTCAATATGATCTCCACCCTCTGGCTTGGACTCCAACCTCACCAGTCCGAGAGGAAGAACAACCGCTGGAAAGCAGAAAGGAGTTCATGTAGTGCAGAAAGGACTCAAGATAAATCAGCTCTGTAGTTAACATGTGCAGTCCCCTCCTCTCACTTAAAATTCCCCCTTGGTGCAAGCCAGTATCCTGTTCCTGGATTCATGTAACTCCATCTTCAGCAGAAGATACCACAATTAATGACTGATTACCGTCTGGTCAATCTCCAAACAAAGATTTAGGACCAAGGGTCGTGGGGAGGCAAAGCAAGCAACAGCCCACCACAGGCAGGAGCAGAGCCCTTCTCTAAGCAAGTAGGGAACTGGCATCCCCAGGGAGGCTTCAGCTGTGCAGCCGCTTTGTGTTTTTGGGAGAGTACAGCTCAGTTGCTGCCTTGGAAGAGGAAGAGTAGGGCCTGTGACTAGAGCAAACAAGGTTGGACTGAGTGAAATGGGGCTGGAGGGCATTTTCCCACCATGACAGTAGCCAGCTGTGCATGCTGGGAAGAAGCAGCCCTGGCAGATCACTGCTGGGAGCCAGGATGAGTTGGCCAGTCAGAAATGGAGCGTGTCCAACATCAGGAAGACCTCTCATTAGCTAACACAAACCCAGCTTCATGCCATTTGCTATGGCTAGGATGCCACGTAGTTCCTGCGGCCCTCCCATGCTGCAAAAACTTTATGGCTGAAAAAACTGCTCCCTGGCTAGACTGGCCAGCAAACAGAGAAGTGGAAGCCTGCTGTGAAAACATCCTTTTCTCTACAGTAAGAGAGAGAGACAGAGCTGCTCAGTAAATCTCTCTGCTTAATGGCTGAACACCATGAATCAGAGGGAGGGAGCTGGGCACCGGCAGTGTGTGTCATGGTCCTGCCTGCCTTGGTGCAAGATCAACTGTATTGGCTCAACCATCTCCAGCACCAGCTGGAGATCAAAAGGTTGATTTTGCATGGGCATGGCTAGAAGCATTCATAAGTTTCCATCCCAGCAGCTGTGGTGCAGGGACTACCATGTCCAGGAAAGGAGCACTTTGCAGAAGGCAAAGTATAGATCAGCCTCATCATTTAGGATTTTTTTTTTAGGGTTTTAAACTTTTAAAACCAAACCAAAGGACCTATTTTTAAGGTAGGGATCTCCTCACGGTTGCTTTCTTAGCCACTGACTGAGTCTAGTCTCTGAGCCCTGGGAAAAAAGCTCTGTTGCTAAAGCAGCGCTCAAATGCTTCTCTTTCCCAGTTCTGCAGCTAACAAACATATGGCAGTAAAAGATGGGGAGAGCAAGCCAAAAACATGGCACATATATCTGGACAGGCTTCTGTAACCTTTCTGACAGGTGCAGTTTGGCAGTGTAAGATACTGGAGCTGGTTTTAAGCGGCATCAACGGAAGGCACAAAAAGCATTGAGTCAAGTCCCTAGTCCCAGAATGAGAACAGAAATGACACACAGTCATGAACATCCTCCCTCATTGGCAAAGCACGAGTGGAGGACGATGAACAAACAGAAATCAGTTGGCAAGGAAAAAGGGGAAAAAAATCACCGTCACGAGGTGAAACTCAACCTCCCCCAGTGAAACGTGGTGGTGAATATATTAAATGCAGAAAATCTCACTGTACTTCCAGAGGGACCTCTGTGAGTTGATGGCCCCATTCTGGGACCAGGTATGTATGAAATCATTGTTTCTTTCTCGGAAGGTTGCAGGTGAAGTCTGGATTTCATTATCTCCCTGCCCTCTAGCCTCAGAAACAAAGTCATGAGATAGTCTTTGGAGACAAGTTAATTTAGACTGGAAACATCTAGCAAGTCTCCAGCCAGCTGAATGCAGAAGGTAACTCTTGTCAAGTTGGCTGTTCACCTAAATAACCCTCTGAAGAGGGTGTGACAGCAAAGTCCAATTGCTCATTAAGACTTTGTAACTACAGACCTCTGTGGGGAAGAGAGGAAGTCGGTCCTCATGTGAGCAGTGCTAGCCAGGCCATCTGCGTAGGGGATACCTCCCTGTTCAGTCATGGCTTGGTACCAGAAACTTATTTCAGATAGTGTCATTTGGGAAGTGCTAGCTGCCATGGGGCATATAACTCCCGCATCACTGGGCAGGAATTCAAGAAGTTGACATGTACGATTATTATTATTAATTGTTATTGTTATTCTTATTATTACTATCGAACTATGTTGGAGATTTCATTTGAAATAATAATAATAAAAAAAAACAAACCACAAAACCCACCTGTGCTGGGATTCTCATGGGCCAAGTTTTGGTTCAAACCACAGGGAGACCACAAGCCCTTCTGGGGACCTTCCATGGAAGCAGCAAAGAAGAGATTGTTCTCTTCACTAATGGGATGGTGCCCAGGGAGAGAGTTTAAGTGATCAGCTGTGAAGTCTGGGAAGAGCTGAGATTTGAACCGAGACCTTTTAAATCAGCCCTATGGCATGCTCCCAATTGAGAAAGCACTTTTTGCATATTGTGTGATGGGTGAAGCTGGCCTAAGGTGTCCATCCAGGTACTGAAGCCATTGAGCTCCTTGGAGGAGAAAGGGATTTTCAGCATCCCATCAGATCATTGATCTTGCAGTAGTTCCCTTCCAGTAAAATAGAGATAATACAGCAAAGTAACAATACCACTAAACTTCTTATCAGTCCTTCCTTGCTTATTCCTCCCACCAAACATTTCCTATCAGCATTCAACCAGCTAATCTTCTCCTTTTGTCACTGAAACAAAAACACTTGCTCATTTTCTGTCATCTCCAAATACTGCAACAATAGAAGAATCTAGCCATTAATTACTGAAATTACCATTAAGAGAGAAAATTATAGTCATTAAAACCGAGGTGAAACTCATTTGTTCTTTCCTCAACTTCTCCTTTTTAGATGTTTATAAAGTCACCAACTTAATGCCTCCAGTAAAGACCTCAGAATGCAGCAAACTAAAAAGTCTGAGAAATGTGAGTGGCATGCTGTCACTTCCAAGAGCTCTTCTGCTTTACTGATGCAAATGCTCCTTTTCTTTCTCTGAGCTGTGCTATAATCTGGAGATCCATGAGAAAACTGGCTTGGTCCTCCTCATGACCCTATTTGCACAACCGTGACCCTGCTTGACATGATGAAAGATTTGTCTTGAATGGCCTTCATCCAAGCAGCATGGCCTCTGGTGATGTCTTCACATGGTTGATGCCCACACAGAGGGACAATCAGCAGTGACAAGAAGTCATTCGATGATGTCCTGATCGCTCTGGATACTGTTCGGCTTTCTCTTTGCTTCCACTCATCCTTTCTGCTCTCTTGAGCTCTACTACACCTACTGTGGTGCTCCTGCCTCTGTGCCCTCCTGTTTCAGCCAACCAGATACTGGACTTTGTCATGTGTTTCATTTGAACATCCAGTCACTGTGTGAGAGCATGAGCCTGATAGAAATGGAAAAAAAATATAACATGCTGCAGGGTATTGGAAAAAAGCCTGCTGAATCTCCCTGCTAGATGAATTTAGGTCAAATGCTAGATGAATTTGGAACATTATTCTTGCTGTGAATTCCAACAACCTGAAATTACAGACACCAAGAGGTCATAGATCTGCAAGGTCAGTGGCTTCACAATCTCCTAAACTGCCCTGGTGTGGTGCAACTGAGGGTCAGAAAATATAGCACGATGCATTTACATTTCTTGAGAATTTCTTGAGAACTTGAGATGAGACTACTATTCAGAAGAAGGACCCCTGGAAGAGTGAAGACCTGTTGCCAGGTTTGCCTCCCTCCCATCCACCACAACCACTTGTAAGTGCTGCGTCCACCTCCCCAGTGTGTTGTCCCTGCAGCTCCAGAAAGGTCAGGACTGAACTCTTGTTCACTCTTTGTCCACGGCAAATGTGGGACATGACCATGGAGCAGGGAAGCACAGCACTGCTAGAAACAACAAGGAGAAATATCAAAGCCTATGGGAATGAATACAAAAGCTCTTGCTGATGTAATTCAGCTCTGCAGCAGATCCAGTGTGCATCAACTCTCATGCTGAAGGTAGCCACGAGTGCTGGGAAGCACAAAAGTTTGCCAACCACTGGGGCAATTGAGGTGCTTTAGTAAGCAGTCTCTGTGCCTGCTCAGGGTAACATACCCTCCAAAAGTGACAGTGATTCAACAGGATGGTCAAGGGGAATTCAAGAGAAGACAAAATATACCTTACGGGATCTATTGACCCTTAGTGTGCTCTTTCTTGCCCTTTCTCCTATGAACAAGATACCTCCAAGGACAGTTGTGTCCAGTCTCTCAGAGCCGTTTGTTCCATGAGAGCTGTAATGACACTAATCCAGATGGGAGGCTTAACACACAAACCAACACCCAATCAGACTACTGGGGAACACGAGCTCATGTGCTAAACTCAGTTACCATCATCTGACTGTTGATATCAGCGATGATTAGGAGTTAAGAAGAATCTGATTCATTGGTCTTATTCTGGATGACAGAAACCTGGCCTAGATGCATATCCAGACTTTATAAACATATATATATATATAAATTGTATGTGCCATTTTCCGCAGACTTCAGCCACAGGCAATGCTTGAGAAAAAGAAGAGCATGACTACTTTATGCTATCAAGATAAAGGTTAAACACCCAATTATTGTGTTTGGTAGCAAGGTTATGGGCCAGCACAATAAATGGCTTTGTTAATATCTGCCTGGAAACTTAATTCCATTCCTAGCCACAGACTTGGCCTTTCTCTGAACACTGTTGATCAGCAGAAATGTTCAGGGTGTGTTTCAGCAAACATTTCTCCAAAGCACCTTCTTTACACTTGGTTTTAACTCTTGATTTTCATTCTTATTTAGCCACAACAATCACTGAATGCAAATTAAAAAGCTAGATTTTATGATTTTCTGCAAGGCTTTATGGCCAGTGACGAGAACCCCCTTCGTCTCTGAATTTAGGTGATTTCTGTATGCCATTGCCTTGCTTTCAGCTATTTCACATCTGTGAGATGCCTTCTGATGAGCAAAGATGCACCTTGAATTCCAGAGCTTCTCCCCAGTTTGTTTCTGGACAAAGCTGCATTCACATGACTGAACAACAGCCAAGACATCATGCAATCTAGTGTCTTGCGGTGGTTTGGCCGGTTTGGGACCTTTCCCCTCAGAGTGACTAGCAAATATTCTCATAACTGGGGAAATTCCCTTCAGATTCAGACTCAATGTCATTTTATGCCATTTTTTTCACCCTTGTGTTTTACTCATGTAATCCCTTGCTCTTTTTTTGCTGACTTTCTTTCAACTACCTGTAATCAAATATTTGCCTAAAAGAAGTGCCCAAGTGTTTTTTTTTTTTTTTTTGTTACCATCATTGGAACGAGCATGTGGTTGTATAGTTCACAGGCTCCTTTTAAACAGATGGCTAATTACTTATGAGCAGCTACAAAAGTTAACTATAAATATGTAAATTGGGAAAGAATAAAATACTCGTTAAACATTAGGCATTTACTATGGAAATTAAGTGTCATTAGATGCATAAAAGACTTTCCCAGCATTTGTTCTTGCAGCATTTCTCTTTAAGCCTTCATTAGTGTAGTGATCCTAATAAACATAGAAATGGGCCACCCCGTCTAAATAAAAGCAGAGCCATCCTGAATGTATGCCCAGAACTCAAACCCAAACAATTTTTTATTTGTTTTGAACTTTGGAGATATTCCATTGCTTTCATTTTCTTCCCCAGTTTGCATTTCCTTTTTGCTTCTTCATTCAATCCAACAAGAGGAGTAAAGCCTACAACATAACATCATCAGAAAAGCTATTCACATCATATTTTTGACTGAATTGGAGCCAGATAGTACAGAAGCATGAAACATTCTTGGCAAAGTATATAGAAAAACACTAATTTGGGGCTTTAGAGTACACAAAGTAGAGGGCTGGAGCAAAATTCTTAGAGAAAGGGTGGAGAATCCAGCTCTGAGAGCTGGAGATCAGACCAGACAAATATTTTTCCAAAATGAGATAGGTATGGATTATCGTAACTCATTTTTCATGAGTCTGTGAAACCTCTCATCATCTTCATGTCTTTCCAGCCCAACTCCTATCATCTTCACTCAGCATCTTCTTCTGTGTCAGCCTACTCCATCTATAATAAGTCATGATAGCAAATGGAGATTACTCCCTTCCTCGACAGCCTTCCTGGACCTTAGAGGTACTGACGTGGAGACCCTCACGTGGAAGTCCCCAGAGACCTGGAACAATTTTCTGAAGGACTTCCTTAGAGATGCACCAGTGTGGTCCTAGCAATTCCTGCAAAGTCAATATGCTCACCAGATCAGTAGTGCAGAAGTGTTATCAAATGGCCTGTATGCAAGAAATTTGTTGGACCTCATCTTCAGATAACAAGATAATAACAAGAGGCTTGTGTGAATGGTGGTGAGGATTGGTAGCCATGTGAACTCTCCCTTGCTATAAGGTCTAGGGCACTTGCTGCAGTGGGTGGACTGAAAGGATAATACTTTTATCTCTTCGCCCTCCATGCAAACCAATCATAGTCCACACCGACTCCAGCACTGCAGTTCTACTCTCAGCCAAAAAAGTCAGATGGAAAGGTGGAAATATTTATTTTTCTGTAAATTTTCCGTAACCCAGGATTGATTTGTCAAAATGAAAGGAAAAAAAACCAAGGAAAATCACAAACTTGGAAAAACTGTGGTGAAAGCACAGCAATTTTTGTCCTTTCTCTTTCTGTAGCACCCACCCACACATAGTCAGTCTGTTGACAACAGAAAACTTACGATAAAAAAATGGAAATTTTGTCAAAGAACTTTCTAGATTGTCCACTTGTTCCTGGAAAACATACAAATATATCTATAAATTATTTTCAAGCCATCTCCAAGCAGCCAATTCAAGCAATGTCCATGTCATTTTAGTCCCCACAGTAATTAGCAAACTTGGCAGTGTGAGAAATGCTGTGATGTGCTCCCACATTGGAGCAGCCTATATTTGCCGTGCTGGTTACTGCCCAGCACAGCTTTGCTGGGTGGAGGAGGGAAAGTCTCTTCATCTGCCTGACAGCCATGACACAGGATTTTAAGACACTTTATGGGATTTTGAGACACTTTGTGAGCCAAAATCAGTTGGTCAAAGGCTGTGGATGCAAATGCTGTGCCACACAGTGTACATCTAAGCATTTTCAGTGTAAGGTTTCTCTTGAGTTGTTGCTTTATATTTATTTTACTATTTATTTTGCAGCAGTACAATGCTAGTCTGGAGAACAGCTGCCCCATTTTGCTGATGTCATTCTTACCTACCAGAGGAGAATGTTCTTCTCTCCAAGGAGCTGAAAGTCCAAGTAAGAGTACCATGAAGGGTCTTGAACCTTCTGTTGTTCTCTTCACCATCTGGGTGAGAGGGCCGCGAGTTGCTCCTTCAGCCAAGGTCTTCTCATGCAGTCATTTTAGCTCTCAGTTGCCTGTCTAAGAAAGAGGAGAAGAAAAAAGTTCGAGTCATCTGAACCAGCATTAGCCAGCTGGTGGGTGTTTGGCTGTAAACTGCCCCAGTTCCCCAAGAGAAGCTGGGAAGAGGCTGTGTTTTGCTGGCTGTTCACTGGGCTGGAAATCAGGATCTGCTCTGAGATGTATTTTAACCTGTGTGACATGGGCTAAACCAGCAAGATATTCTTTATCTCATGTCCACAATCATAAAAATATTTCACAGTGATGCTTTGGACACCAAATACAGTTTAGGGAATGCATCATGAAAAGGTGCTCCATCATAATATATATTTTCATTCCCTAATTTCTTCACAAGCCTTCTTCGATTTACCCCTTGCTGCTGATGAAGAAAACCCACCAAGGCATGTGAATACAGCTTAAGCGGTAAAAGACTGACAGTAAATGGGCTTTCTAGTTGCCTTTTGAAGTAACTTTTGGTGCCTTCAGAAAGTCTGCAGGCCACAGGCAGCAAACTATGACATAGCATGAGGTATAGCTAGAACATAAATCATACAAGGATTTAAACCAGAAGCAACTGTCACTGGAGACAGAGAAGCACTGTTGTTTGAAGGGCGCTTGTCCTTCAAGGATGTACCTACCGAATGCACCTGAGGCAGCCCTGGGGGCCTTCATGCTTGGACCATGACCTTGGAGGCCATGACTGTGCTCTGGCCATGTGTCCCACTAGAAGCTGTGTGGAGGGCTTCGTGCCCTATTGGGAGGGGAGCCTCAAGGTGCCATGGGAATGGGCTCTCTTCGCATGTAGGCTGAAATGCAAAAATGAGAGACCCTTCTCTGGAGTGGGAGCTGCAGTGAAACGCCAAACTCCATCGCTCCAAACTCCATCAGCCCTGGGGACCAATGTCCTTTGGACCTTTGTTTCTCCATGAATAAATACAGCCAAGTAACTATAAACTGTTTGCCTTCCAGCCACAGCTTTTCTTCCCTTGAAGGTGTGATGGCTTTTGCATCAACCACAGCATTGTCATCTTCACTTTGTACCAGTGCTGGTGGGTTATGGAAGAACTTTTGTGTCTGCTGCATCTCTCCAAAACATTACATCTTGAAGTTCACTGGACCAGGGCTCGAAACATAAACAGTATGTGTTTGCATGCAGATGGCTGAAGACATGGATCTGTTTTATTTATGCTTCTCGGAAAGATGTTATTCAATATGCTGCTGGAGATTTAAATGTTTACTCTGAGCAATTCCCCGACAAAATTTAACTAGCGGTCAATGGAAGAGCTTAATAAGGGGTGGGATGGAAAAAAGTCTTTTTCTGTGTTCGTGGACCGTAAATCACAGATGTTGCAAGGGCCACAAATCTTGGCTTTTCATGCCATTTAATCTCAGTTCCCTAGCTGCTGTTGAAGGAGATTTAAAGGTTGCCAGTCTGCTCCTATGAGACATAGGTGTGCTGATTTGCTCATTCTTTAAAAACAGACACAAGTTGAAGGGCTGGTAAAGGCTGGTAAAAGCACAACATTGTGTCCTGGAAAGGGGAAAAGTAGTTTTCACCAAACACGCTGAATAACACGCATGATTTTGGGCTGAACACCTGCAAACCAAAGAAAGCTCCCTTGGTGATCAGATCTGCCCTTGGCCTGACTTAATAAAATAAGACACATCTTGCTCTACAAATGTTGAGATAGTGCTCAATTATTTTGGTCAATGACAAAGTATCTCCTTTAGGTAAAAACAAAACCATGTCCAGGATCCACTCCTGGCCATTGGATGCTATGGTCCAAAAGTCCAAAAAGCAAGCAGGTTTCTCTTTTGAAAAGCTCATCAGCCAGAGTCCCCCCATAAAACAAGTTTGTGTACCCTTTCCTAATTCCCGGGTACTTTTCAGAACTTCTTTTTACCTCCCTGACCCTGGAAGCAAAAAGAGGATTTAAAACTTTTTGCTTTACTTCTGGGAGACGGCTGCAAACACAGCCAGTGCTTGCGGGCAGAGGAAAAGCTGCGTCGGCCCCTGTCAGCCCTAAAAAGCAAGTGACCTGGATAAAGCAATGTGCAGTCCTGGAAGTCTGAAGTGTCTGTGCAGATTGGCAAAGCTCTGTTAACTTGTCAAGCCAGGGCACACGAAGAGGGGCCCTGGTCCAGCTCGGATGTCAGCCTCACTGATGTCAAAGGCTTTCCTCGGTACCCATCGCATCCAAGATGCTGTGTTACCTCCCATATCTGAGGCTGCATCCAAGCCTTTGGAGAAGAGGTTTGTATCAGTGCCGTGAGCATGGAGGAAAAGACCAGATGTCTTTGGCAAGGCTGAGGCATAAGCAACAGCCTTGCCAAAAATAAATGCTGCTTTTAGGAAAACCCAGCCCCAGTGCTATTCATTTTTGTAGCTAGACTGAACTCTTGTTTTACCTGCTTCTTTCTTGGATTTATCTGAAATAGCAGCTACAGCTCAGACCTCTTTATTTTCTACAGCCACAAAGAGTCCCATGCAGGCAGCAGGCCCTACAGTCATCCCCCCGTCCCAGCACAGCGGGAGGTTGGAAATGTCTGCTCAGATGCACGGAGGCAGGAAGGGTCCTGGTCCCATGTGTCTTCCTCCCTGGGACACTCCTGGCCCTCATTTTGCAGCCACCTGGAGGGACCATGCACAGGAGGTGTGATGTTTATTAGCGGGTTTCTGCCAAGGAGCTTTGCCTCCATGAGCGTGTTGGCTGCATAAAGCACCGGCTTGTCACAGAGAGCAGCTGAAATACCTGTTCTTACCCAATTTTTCCTGGAGGCTTTTCTCATGTGAGTACAGGACTCAGAATTAACCAACACATAAATAAATAACCTCCAAACACCAAGCCCTGCTATTTTTTAAACCTGAGAAACCTCCTGGCAGGTGCTTACGAAGTGAGTTCATTGCCCTGGGGAAAAGTGATTTGTTTTCACACATGACATAGTGCTTTATTAAAGGACAGAGGCTATTTGGTGGTGGCGTTTCCCTCTGGCTCTGTTTTGTTCCCTTCCCCTCCACACCAGCCATGGGACAGGAAGCATGAGGGCGAGAGAAGAGGCTTTTAAACCCTCTTGATCTATTCAGTTGGGCAGATCTAGACAGTCTTCTGTGTGTTGTGACATGCATTTCCCCAGACTGAAAGGTTCCCTATTAACAGGATTTTCTTGCCCTTCCTACCCCAAACCCCTGCTTCCTCAGTGCAGGGAGGAAACATCTGAACCACCTGAGAAATGTGACTTTAAAACCATCTAGGTCTCCAGAGATGGTGGAGATAATGCATTTTGAAGACATAGGTTATTTACAAAATAAGTTGATTATGGTTGGCCATCTGAAGTACATGATGTCACTTCTCACTCTAGATGTTTTTTTCTGGAAATAATATGATCAACTCAAGTTGTTACTTCTTGCTTGTGGCTTATTCTATAGGTGCATGGAGATGGGTGGACCGGGGAATAACACCATCCAAGGAACCTTTGGGTGAGCTGGTAGTGCCTAACAAAGCACAAGCTCAGTAACACCAAATGATAAACCTTCCTTATCCCACTTGGATTCAGGTGGCTTTACACCTATTGACAAGCACATTTATCATTGACCAGGAGGGGTCACAGCCCAGTACTATGAAAAGCAAAGAGGCAGCATTGGTGAAGGCAACTGTGATTGGGACCCTAGCACAGTTACTTGCCTTGCTCTGCATGCGAATAAGTGCTGGTGCTAAGCAAGGTTATCATCTCTTACCTTCGGAGGCAGGCCCAGCTCAGAAAAACCACTGTTGTCCTAGATGGTTAGCGAGGCTAGCTGCAGGTGCTTGAAGGGCAGTTACAAGATGTTAGAGGAAAAAGGAGCCTTTGAGTTTCTACTAGGCAGGTCAGCATCTTCTTCAGGGGGAGCTTGGAGGGTTCCTCCTACCCTCCTTCCATTAGCAGCTGATCAGGGTCCCCAGCTACAGGGGAAAAAGGCATCCACAGCCTGCAAGGCTGGGGACTGATCCAAAACCATCTGCTCTCCAGCTTCCTGCAGATGCATCCAGGAGAATCAGAAGAGGGTGAATGATCATGTCCATGACAGGTCCTCATCACTTATCAGCAATACTGTCCATTCAAACCATTGTGTGAGCATGGGAGAAGGAGGAAGTTAGGGCAGATGAGGGGACAGGATTGTGCCTGGGTCTTTCCCACTCCTCCTTCAGGAGGTGATAGGAGCACTCTTATTTAGCTGATGCCTGCAGGGAGGCAAAGCCTGCTGCAGGATAAAGTCTGCATCCATTAAGCCCACGGTGCAATTTCTTGCTGCATTGGCAGAGTAAGGAGTCGTGTCAGCCAGCTTCCCACACAAAAAATTTCCTGTACAGCTCTCAAAGTAGGGCTTGGTGTACATCTAGTAACTGTCCTGCAACTTAGTGATGGTTGAGATGCCCTGCTGAAAAGCATCCCACCAAAATCCATCAACACAAATTAATAAATTACCACTGGTCAGCAGAGACACCATAACTGGCTGGTGTGTGCTCTTGTCCTAATGTAACCTGCATCTCAGCTGATAGCTGTAACTCAATGATTAATGATAATTTGACTGTCCACCTGTGTTTGTTCTCCTCACTGGTGCTGTGTTCCCCATCTCTGGGCCAAAGAAACTCAAGGGGTTCTCCATCAAGCCAACACATTACATCCGAGCGAGAGGGACCAGTGCCTGGTGTCTCTGAGAAGTGGGAATGCTGAAAGAGCACTGATTTATGATAGCTGAGTGAAGTGGTAAGTGAAGCAATAGCTCCTTTTCCATGACGCTGCCCTGTGTTTTGTAACCTGCCTCATGGTCACCAGATGATTAGGACCTTTCCTGAATGCATGATTTCCCTTACCCTGAATGTTTACAATGGCTGGTTTCAATTATTTCTTTCCTTCACACTCTGTATTTCAACCTGCCTCGGATGAGCAATTCATCTACTCTATCAAATGACTTACCAAGATAGATTTCACATACAAGGCAAATATATTTTGCCTCCCCTCATAATTTCACAACACTGTTTTTTATAATTCTGCTTCCCTTGCCTTATTCCCAGCAAACCTTTACCCAGAGCAGAGCTTTCCACCTGTGCAAGGTGGGTATAAAATGCCATTGGATAAGAAAAGTAGCATTTACCACTGTTTTGTCCTGACTCTTGTGCCACAGCATTTACCGTGTTACTTGACTTGATATATAGAACTGGGTCAGAAAAATGTTGGGGCCCTTGTGTAGGGCTGCAACAGCTCCCCACCATGGAGCTTCGCGTTGATGTGTATGTTCAGAGTAACTGGTGCCAATGCAGAGTTGCACGTCATTGTGTTTTACCTGTGCACTCACATGTGATCATCAAGCACCAATGATGCCATGATGCTTGTGAAAAACTCCTTTCCCCACATATTTATACTTTGTGAATTGTTGATACCAATTCAATTAAGAATTGTGGGAGAATTAAGGGAGTTGGTGCATTTAATGCATATGCATGTGATTGCTCAGTCTTTATTTTCTCCTGCTTTTAGTCAGCATGGATGGGACCCACAGAGGGTTGATAAATGAGTGATGAGGGCTTGGAGGGTGATTCCTTGGAAGTGGCATTGTGTGGGAGCCAAGGCGCGTACAGACACTGCTATGGTACCCAGGTGAGTTGAGTTCTCTGTCAGCAAAAAGCACAATGAATATCCAGGCGAGGCTGAATGAGCACTCAGCAAAATTCATCTGCAGTTCATTGAGGCAACACATGGAGAGAGTTCACGGGGAGTTTATCATGGGAACTGTTGAGGGTTAATGGCCAGCAGAGCAGATTGAGCTGTGGGATTACTAAATAATGAACTTTTCTCTCCAATAAATTTGGCCCTGACTTATAAAAAATCAATAACATGCTACACTTCAGACAATTTTTTTTTCTTTTGGTGGGAGGGAATGTGGGCTCAGAGTAATTTTTAAACTACTCTTTCATATATATATATATAAAAATATATTTTACCCTGACCATTTATACGAAAGCTCTGATGTGCCACATTTATTGCAGCTTCATCACCTAGATAGATTTTTGTGTGGGTGCCTGGCTATTGCTTTGTTTAATCATTCCTTTCTCTTCCCTCCCCAGTCCCTCGCCTCCCTCCCCTTCTATGCTTTTTATGACACTGTCACCAACGTAGATCTACAGGAGGGTTTTCATGCGATGTAGGATGTCAGAGAGGTCAGGTCAGCTGGGACAGAGCCAAAAATATTAGCACTTTCTAGCCACTGAAGAGAGAAATTGAAATGATAGTTAGCACTTACAAACTGGCAAATTTTCAACTGCAAGAAGAGGGAGGGCTTTTTTTTTTTGTTTTATTTTGTTTCTAAGGGGAGAGGAGATGGTTTCAGTTCCTGGCTATAGAACAGACTTTCACTGGGCTTATGTTTGGGTTACGTTTGGGTTGGAAGTGGGCAATGGGCTGGTATCTGCTCTCAGACTGCTGTGTTTCCCGAGTTTCGCACAATCCTGCTTCCCTCCAGCTCTGTATGGAAGTAAGTCCCTCAAATTAACACATATAGTGGGCTCCCTCACAACACACATCCCCTTCAATGTAGCTAAATAATTGCTTGCATTGTCCTAAGGCTAAATTTAAATTCTAGAGATGTATTGGCTGGGTTTCAGCTCTCCTCTTACCTTGGGTATTTTTAAATCCTGTCTGTTCTTCAAGAGGCCAACATACAGGACTAGGAATTAAACCCCAGGTAAAAGGTCCTGTTAAGCATTTGAACACCATGACCTTCAGCAAGCCACTCAACTGCTTTGTGACTTTTTTCTCTCTCTCACATAAAATGATAGGAAAAATCAAATCCAGATGCCTTGTGGTGCATGGAGGAGTCGTTCCATCATGGAGTAAAGGACTTTGCCTCTTTGACAGATGTCATGAATAGGTATGGGCATATGGTTGTGTAGTGTGTCTGTATATGTGCTCTACTGCCCTAAAATGGATGAAGTTAGAACTATTTTGCTGTGTACAAGTCTCTTCAAATCCTATATGATTTCAGAGAAGCTTTCGCAGTTGAAGGAGGAGGGATTTTACAACAAGGACAACTCCAGTGTCTACACTTTGTCTTTGTGTGGGTACAACACAGCAGTAAGTGCACACAAATAGTCAGAATACCAAAAATCTTACCAATCATTACCCCAGAGTCTCTGAAGCTGGACTCCACTGGGGATGGACTGTGGTGTATGTGAGATGGTAGCTACTCATAGGGAATAGAAAGTAACTTCTTCCAGTAGCATCAGCTGGTGTCCTCACTTTTTTTCCTGGTAGCAGTGACAGCCAGCCCAGATTTTCAGGGATCTCCTGGGCTCTCTGTTCCAACCATAAACAGCCGAACCTTGGTCAGATGGTGACTCTTTCCCTCTGAGGTGAAGAAGCAGCCATACCTGATGCTGCTCCCAGGAGGTCCCCAACAAAGCCATGACTGAGATGCAGAAGAGAGGTGACAAGGAGCAGTGCAAAAAGAGCATGTAGACCTGGGTACCATATGCATCAGCAGGTCCACACAGGCTCTGCCTCTCTTCTGATGCCATAAGTATCATGAAGATCTTCATGAGTGATGTCTTCCCAACAGACGTACTGCAACCAGAGCTGGGCCAGCATTGCCAAGGGATACATAACGCTTTGACCCTGCTGCTGCCTCGGCGGGAGATGACCAAGCATACCAACGGCACGAAGCCATTGTCCTATGCAACCACACTGGAATATTGCTCGCAGCAATGCTATGGAAAGTAGCTAGAATGGTAAATTTTATCGTCAGGGTGTCAAAAGCCAAGAATGAGCCGAAGTTTCTGGTTTTATAAGTGCAGGTTGTTTCACAGCTCTGTGCAGGTTGGGAGTGGGTGGTGACCTTCAGGTTATGGACAAGACAACATCCCCAAAGATCAGCCAGCTGGGCTGCTCATTTAAACCAAGGAGACTACTGGCTCGGCCCTCAGCCCACTGTTGACTCTTTCAGAGGGCTCCCCTTGTCCGTCTGCTGACAGGCATGCTTCAGCAAGAAGGTTTCATATCCAGTGTCTGCATGATTATGGAAGCACAGGGAAAAGCGAATCAATGGGGCCTTAAAATCAGTGTCTGTGGCTTTCTGTTAACCCTTTCCTTAGCACAGTGCCTGTTAGTGGTGACTTACAGACCTCCTTAAATTCTGTAGAAGTTTACAGCACACTTTTCTGACAGCTATCGGACCTTAACTCTCTCCTTTTGCTCCTAATTGCAGTTATTAACTTTTGGAGGCAGAAAGATTTATAGACATTATGAAATGGCCTAAATATGATTCTTTTCCTTCCAGTGTCATATTGTCCTCACTTATTTGGAAGTCTTGACAAAAAGCAAACAGTTGGTGCTCATTAAAATGCCATCATGCAGGAATGCAGTGACATTTAGTGGAGGATGTTTTGGAGTTGTTTTTGAACTTTGCTCGGTGACTTCTCTGCAGAGTTCAGGAGGTGCCTCCATGCCACAGTGACACTTCACTAAGCTATGGAGCTTCCAGCATGCTAGGGATTGCCACTGGATATCAGCAAAGTTTGCTTTCAGTATCTACCACCTGAGCCTTGTTCATCAAGTTGAGTTACTTTTTCCCCCTCACCTTTTGTTCCACAAGACAGTCACAAACAAATTCCACACAAAAAACCCATGCAGAATAGTTTGCACTTTCCAGAAAAAGTTTAAATTGGTTCGTGGGTGTGACAAAGGAAGGAAAGTCAGTCTATAAGGAGGGGTTAATGAAATGTATGCATCGTGAGACACCTGGACTGTCTTCTCTGAGGAAGGTCTAATCCCTTTTAGCATCTCTAAGGACCATTTTGGTACCAGATCATATCACAACCTCCTAAGTTGACAACTCAGTAGCCCTCCTCTCCTCTGTGACAATTGTCATCAGCACGGCAGCATTTGGCAAATATTATGGTTGTTGTTGACATGGGCCTGAGCCGTTGAATCCTTGAAATGCACTGAACCATTGACCTTGTATTTGAGGCTGAAGGATCTAAACACTGACTCATAATGCAGTGTGAGTGCCCCCTCATCATCCCTCTCTCTCCTGACCCTTCTTAAAGCCCACCTCTAGAGAGTCATCAAAAAAAGGTAATTTCTCAAAGAACAACATGTGGCTGCAAGAGATCAGCCAGAACTTCCTGGGACCACCAGTGAGTCTGTGCTGGGTAATGTTGCTTTGGTCCTTTGTAGGACACAGAACTTTAGTCGTGGATATACAAGCTGTTTGCTATGGCTTCACAGAATCCCAGAATGCTTGAGGTTGAAAGGGACTTCTGGAGGTCATCTGGTCCAACCTTCTGCTCAAGCAGGGCCACCTAGAGTTGGTTACCCAAGACTGTGTCCAGATAGCTTTTGAATATCTCCAAAGATGGAAACTCCACAACCTTCCTGGGTAACCTGTGCCAGTGCTCAGTCACTCTCACTGTAAAAAAGTGTTTTCTGATGTTCAGACAGACCCTCCCTTGTTTCATTTTGTGCCCATTGCCTCTGGTCCTGTCACTGGGCACCACTGGAAAGAGCCTGTCTCAGTCCTCTTTGTACCCTCTCTTTGGGTATTTATATGCATTAATAAGGTCACCCTGAGCCTTTTCTGCAGGCTGAAGAGTCCCAGCTCTCTCAGTCCCTCCTCATATGTGAGATGCTCCAGTCCCTTCATCATCCTTGTGGCCCTTCACTGCACTCCCTCCAGTACGTCCGTGTCTCTCTTGTAGTGTGAAGCCCAGCACTGGACACAGCGCTCCAGGTGTGGCCTCACCAGTGCTGAGTAGAGGGGAAGGATCACCTCCCTTGACCTGCTGGCAATGCTCTGTCTAATGCAACCAGGACACCATTTGCCTTCTTTGCAGCAAGGGCACGTTGCTGGTCAACTTGGTGTCCACCAGGAATCCCAAGCCTTTTCTGCCAAGCTGTTTTCCAGCTGAGTGGCCTCCAGCATATATTGGTGCATGGGGTTGTTCCTCCCCAGGTGCAGTACTTCGCACTTCTCTTTTTGTTGAACTTCATGAGGTTCCTCTTGGCCCATTTCTCCAGCCTGTCAAGGTCCCTCTGGACCTGGGACTGTGGGACAAGGGCAGCATATGACCCCCTGGCTTGTTTTACTTCCCCCTTAAGGAAGAAGTTGGTGAACCATTATCACTTGAATCATCCAGTTAAAGCATCGCCGTGGTTTGGAAAATGTCAACCACAGAATCCACCTGCTGTCACCAAAGCCCAGAGTGCTTTGCAGGATTTGCCATCCAAGAACCAGCTCTTGTCTGGCCTCTGGTGCTTCACTCGAACTCAGGCATGGCTGTTACATGGGGGAGGGGGGGCTGCCAACCTGAGAAAACCAACAGCCATACAGCAATAACTGTTAATTGACCGAGAGCCGCTGCTGTGGTGCCAATGAGAACAAAAGAACAAGCAGCTGGCTTTGCCATCTGCGCCTGTTTAAATGCAGCTAAAAGAAACTCCTCTCCAGAGTTCCCAGCTGTGAGGAAAGGTAACAAATCCAACAATAACGTGGAGTTGCACATTGGATGGGTCTGTGGCTCCTAGTCACTCAGACATGTCAAGCTGTTTGCACAAGACGTGCTAAGCTTCCCAGCCCTGGCTTTGTAGAAGAGTGTGGTGATGGGCTCTGATGGACACAGCCCTCCACTCAGCTGTGCAGCTTTGAGTTATTTCTAGTCCTGATTGCAGTCCACCATGAATAAAAGACCAGGTGTTCAGAAATCGCTTGGTGCCTAAGGTATTTGCAAGAGCTTTGTTGCGTCCTATGTCTCTTTCCATCTGGCTGGGCATAACAAGGAGTGCTGGGGCACAGGGATGGAAAAGGCTACCCATGGAGTCTGTCCCCCAGAGTCCCAGGGGTCATGAATCAGGGATCACGAATGTTCAGCCAATCCTCCAAAACCTGCAAAACAAATTAAAAGCATACAGAATCTTTTTTTTTTTTCAAGGAGTTTCACATGATATGAGGTGAGACAGAGGGAATCCCCAATGTGCTGGGATCCTGCTATGACTAGGAAAGCTGAAAGTCAATATCTAAATAGGGTATTTTACTTTCCAGCCATAGCATTGTTATGTTAAATATCCAAACTGATGCATTTAGTGAGAAAAAGATAAGATTCGGTACATCTACTGCTCACCCGTGAAATACAAGATACCTAGGGTCTGCAGGAGCTGAGCCAGTCCTACCCAGCAAAGCAAACAGGGCCAGCTTCATTCAGCCAGCCCTCCAGCTCATACACAGCCTCAACAAGGCTGGGAACAGGTAAGGGGGCACCACAGGCCAGGGGCTCTTCCTAGAAGGCAAAATGGCCACAGCCACACTTTTTCAAGGGAGGGAGAGAAGGGAGCAGAGTCTGGCCAGCTGGTCCTGAGCCATGTTATGCCACTTTCCCCTAGGGCCAGAGAATGGGTTCTGCCCCTTTTATGTGCTAATATTAATGCAAGCTCAGAGAGGTGATGTCAACTGCCTGCTAGAGATGCCCATCAGTCATCATTGACTCCAAAGGGAGCCCAGACACCAGATTAGACCGGATGTTGGACTCTCAGATGGTTAATGTCACCTGGGATGCTTTGAGACATCTTGAGTTGTTCTTTCCCTCTCCCTAGACCATCTGTTGTGTGGTTGGTGTCTTGTGTCTACACAAACTCAATTCCTTGTGGCTGCTGCCTGGCTGAGACCTGAGACAAGGCAACAGAACCCATCTCTCTTTCTAGTATCTGGAGGAGGTGATATTTGTTCTCCCGTTTTGTGTGCCCACCTGGAATGACAATTCAGTGTTTATTCCCTCTTGGACATTGCTGTTTCCCTGATAGAAAATGCACCGACAGTCTTGGCAGAGATGAGAAACTTTGAACTCATGATCTGGTGACTGTCCCAGGGAAGCAATTGCATTGCTCTTTTGTCTGATTCACCATGGCTGTGCCTCTGCCCGTCTGCAAGTCCCCTGCAGCTCAGACATCAGAATCTGCCAGGACAGGTATTTTCTTTAAAACAGGACAAATCCACACAGCCTTTCTCCTTCCTGTCTCTTTCCTGAGGTTTTTCCAGAGCAGGTCTCTTGCAAAGTTCATGTAACACATACAGCACTTGCATCCAGTCTGCTTTATTCTAATTGCAGCTGGTAACACGCAGCACCACAGGGGCAAATCAGAGCCTTAGCGAGGGGAGCCCAGGCCTCCAAAAACTAGTCCTGGAGAAGTGCTCAGCTTTTCCTTGTAACATCTGGGAACCTTTGGGCTATGTAGTACTCGGTCTTGGTCTCACACTGGCTGTTTTTGCTCAGGCGCTATCCACTTAACAGCGATCTGTGTTTAATAACTGAAAAGCAAATGCCTGGGAACATCCAGCTAAAGCATAGATATACAATAAAACATCCTGTGAGGGATTAAGAAAAGTACTGTTTGCTGGGGAGTATCCAAAACCAGAACAGTTTTATCTATTATGTTTCTACCTCACTGTGTCTCTGGAAGTCCAGAAATCAAGGCTTTCCATAGGTTCAATGTACTCTGTGAGAGACAACAGGGATAATTTGTAGGGGACACAAGGTCTCAAGAAGATGAAAAGGAAGCACTAATCTTTACTGTGGGCTACATTTGCAGGAGACATTCCCACGAGCAATGACTTTGGTAGTCTGATTCATAAGGAGATGGCCATCTGGAGGCATCAACCCTGAGAAAGGAGAGAAACAAAAAATAATTTTGAGTTTGAATAACGCGTCATGTCACAGTGTGCAGTAAGCTTGGTGCTCCTTTAGCTCCTGGCCCCAGATAGCTCTCTTTCTACAATTTCAGGCTGTCAGACACAGTCCTCCTCTTGGTTTCCCATCACATCTTGCAACTGTCCTACTCCTATGATGGTCTCATCTCTACTCCCTGTGCACATCTCCCAGCCTTTCCTTTTCCTGTCGTGGGTTTGAAATGCATTTCTGTATGCAGGTCATAAAAAGATGCAGCTCAGGACCCAGTTCCTTACTTCTACAACCTCGCCTGGAGGGTGACATGAGACTTCACGTCCAGCTCCTGGAAGGCACCAAAAAGGAGCCTGGGACACATCTTGATATCACACACAGGAAAACGGTAGCACAATGCAGGGGTAGGGCACCTCACCTGGCTTTGACTGATGTAAGTGATACCAAAATTGACAACAGACATCACTGTAGTTGTCGCCAAAGTGGTACATGAGCATGACAAGACAGGATCAAAATGCTCTGCCTAGCAGGCATGTCCTGAAAGCAGAAGGATCAAAACTCCTAGACATAATTTCATGAACGTGCTTTCATTGGGAAGGGTTTTCCTGGAGGCATTCTTCCCTTGGCATCTCCAGAGCTGGTGGGTTGTTTCTGCACTCTGTTGGGTGTAGACAGGTAGAAAAGACAGACATGTAGTGCATGCTCTGTCCTGAAGGCTTAGCCGTTATTCTTTCTCATTTGTTTGGTTTCCTATTTACAGTAAAGGTCACTCTACCTGACAGCATTGGGTAGCATTTGGGTGTTTCTTTTCCATGAGGCAAAAAAGTAAATAAGGTTACGTTGGATGCCATAAATACTTCTCAGTATTTACTCTGTATTCATATACCCAATGTTTGCCGAAGTAGGAAAGTATTCTTCAAGAGACAGAAGAAAAGCTGATAACAGTAGTGTTCTTTATATAATTCAGGCACAACTATCTGTCAACAGAGCAAGGTAATTATCCCAATAAGATTTCATGAAATGAGAAAATATCATGGATTTTATAAACCTTATTAACATGCAGAGTGAATTCAAAACAACAAAAGGAGTCTTAAAACATAATGTTATGTTAAAATCAATATTGATTGCCGGGGATAAGTGTTATATGAGGCAGTAAAATTCCATAAAATTCCTCCCCAAAACAAGGCTGTAGACAAACCAAAGGAGAGCAAATAGCTCTAAAGCAGTCTAATCACTTTGCAAATTGGGGAAGGAGCATCGCGATGCTGATTTGTTCTAACATCAGTGTGCTTTTCCAAAAAACCTCCCTCCTCCTTTCATTCTCCTGCCCCCCTGCAACAAGCCCAAATAATAGCCCATTACTGAATGCACCATAATGGCGCCTTCAGGGATGGGATTAGAGTAAGTATCAATTTGGAAATTAGCAGCCTGGTTCAACGAGCAGCGTACCAGCCCTGCAGGCACAAGGAGACATTTGAGATTCGCACATGTGCTGCCTCACCAAACGCTGCTTTCATTACCCTCTTCCCTTCTCCTTGCAAACTCCTACAGCCTCTTCAGACAGACAGGCTGTTTCACACCGGCTCATTGGCAGCAGCCGTCACCACCGTGCTAAAGTGGACATTTGCCAGAGCATGCTTGTGTGGTCCTCCAACTGTTGGATCCCCCTCTATCCTTCCCAAAATTATATGTCCGTGAGCCCCAGAGTAAGTGGGCCCCAGCACTTGGGTGGGCAAGCCCAGGAACAGATCCTGGTGGTGCTGAGCATCAGTGTGCGCTGAGCTTTTGTCTTTGTAGCACCAGGCTCCAGAGTCACCTGCCTTCAGCAGTGAGCTACAGTCTGGAACATCCTGTCCCGTGGTGGTTTGCAAACATCTCCGGGCCTTGCTTTGGGGATCTAAAACGGCAGCCTCACCCTCCCATACACACATCTACTGAATACTCAACTGAGATTTAAGCCACAAAGCCCTGTCCAAGCACTGAAGCTTGTCTCTGCTCTGCATCATGCACTGAGTGGGGTCCTGGCCTCTGTGGAGGCAAGGGAAGCTGTACTGTTCACTGCCAGCAACATTTCACACTTGGACTCCTCAGCAGCCAGGGAAGGGCAGAATGGCTCTGGAAGGACAGCCGTGCACTGACACAGATCCTGGGTCTTCTGCATCAAGTGTGGGTGACCACAACAGAGTCCTGCTCATCACGGCCAGCACCCCATATCAGCAATGAAATGACAAGGTCTTTTCTCACCCTTTCTAGGTTCACAGGCCAGATGTGGGACATGGTTTAGAGGCGGACCTGACAGTTAGGTTAATGGTTGGACTCGATGATCTCAGAGGTCTTTTCCAACCTTAATGACTCTATGATTCTATGATTCTATGTGGCTGGCCAGCCTTATCTGAGGTCCTGACAAGCTGTGTCTGGTGTGTGCAGTCACAAGAAAGGGAGAAGCTGTGGTTTTGCACTTTGTTCAGAGACTTGATTCCTGGCAAGGCCCAGCATCCCCAAGAGATGCAAAATGGCCACCAAAAACCATGTCACCTCTTCCACCATGAGACTGGGCAGGAGGGTCCTCCCACTGTGAAGGGTGTCACGCTTGGGAATGAAGAAACTTGAGAGCTGCTCTGCCAACCTTATGTCTTGGTCTCACCCATCACAGTTCAGACAACCACACTCCTCTCTGCCTCTTTCACTAAAATCAGTTCCTGGGCATCTCAGAAACATCTCGTGATGCTAAAAGGGACTTGCAGAACTTCCACAGAGGCACTCAGGATTGACTGATAGTCATGTCAGTGCTCTCTGGAGTAGCTAAGGCCAAGTGAATGGCTGGAGATAGAAGATTTTGAATAGGGCAACAGAGACCAAGATGGAACAAGGCTGCATCTTCACTCTGGAGAAGGCTGGTGCAGTAGGAAGACAAAGAATGTGGTATATAGACAAGAACATGGGTGGCTCGGATGGGGAGAAGGAGATAAGTGAGCAGCTTCTGAGGTCAGCTGGGGCAACCAGGGTCTGGACTTGGTGAGCTGAGAGCACCCTGGTTGTACTATGCTGTTAGGAATAAACAGCCACATTTACAATCAGAGAGCTGGAAGTTCCTCAGATGGCATAAAAAAGGAGGTAAATATTTGTAGCTCAGTCTAAATTAACAAATAAATGTGGTGAATGAGAGAACTACCAGCAATTCATTTTAGTGCGTAAATCCCCTGGAGAAAGAAAGATCATTAACAGTCCAACAAGTGGTCAGAGACAGGGACAAGCCAACATACCTCATTTACCCTCCAAAGGGCGTTTCAGTCACCCTATCTTCTGCCTTCTTTCTCTGTCTGTAGTAGCATCCCCTTTAGAAAAGGACACAAAATTACTCAAATTCTTAGTAACTCTTGATGTTTCAGATGTTTCAGGCTGATGTTGTGCCGTCAGCCAGAGCTGGCAGCACTCTGGTGCCAGACAGGACAGCTGGAAAGGAAATGAAGTCAAACCCACTCATTTTTTTGTAAAATAATTTTAGCTTGCAAAATTCCCCTTTGTTTCAACAGGAGTTTGCCTGGGGTGCAATCAGAGGAAGTCCTGGATTTGATCTGACCCGAATCTGAAAACCTATGGCAAAAGGTACATATATGTAAAATACACCTGGGATCAAAGCCCGTGTTCCCTGTGCTCCTGCATGTAGACACACACACACACACGCAAATCTGGGCCACTGACTGGCTGTATTACAGGTAACATGAACTTAACTACAGGTAGACCTAAAAAATGGGCTCTGGCCGAGAAACCGCGTCCTGAAACCGTAACAGATATATGAGAGAAGTGACATTTGGGATAATTTCAACAAACACAGAGCTTCAATTCTGGCATGTCAGCTCTCTTCACTTCACTGGAGAGGCTGAGGTGAAACATTTTGTCATTTCTACAAAAAAAAAAAAAAAGTAATTAAGAGTTTTGTTTACTTTTTTTTTTTTTTTTAATACTTCAGACTGACTCAGAACAGGAGCAAACAGGAAACATCATAACTTTCCCCGGGACAGAAATTCCATTTTTTTCCACTGCTTTATGGTATCCTGTCCTCTTCCACGAGATGTTCTACTGCAGGACAGGTGAACCTTCGAGGGAGTTTTTTCAACTGGGCCCTTAATAACCACATTGTCCTTAGGGTGAAGTATGTGTCATCAGAACATCTTCATCAGCCTCATTCTACTGAGCCAACCCATTGATAAACTGCATTAGCCATGAGTTCTCATTCCTCTTTCCATCCCACCAAACACAGTGATGCTCTTCAGCCACCGCACTGTGAGGCTTTGTTTGATTTGGGGCTACCGTGGGTCAATATTGTTTACAGCTTCCCCGTCTGTGTTAATAGTGACACCCTGACATGTAACTAGGGTTTCTTTTTTTAAAAAAACCCTTTTGTGGTTTTTATTTTTTTCCTTAAAATTACAATACCTCTCTCTTTCCAGAATCAAATAGAAAGTTTTATCTCCTTGAACTGGGAAAACACAGATGTGTAGTAGAAGACAACATTTTACTACCCATCCCTTGGGATAAGCTAGTTATCATCCAACAGATTCTTTTATCCACATTGACCAGCCATGTGTGCTGTGAATTATTCACCTCTGAGAAAGGCTAAAAGTGGAAGGGAGCCAGTGGGCAAAGAATGAATGTTGCATCAGGTGTTGGGTGTTAGCACAAGAGGTCCCAGCTCTGTTGGAGCTGCTGCAGCCCTTCAGTGCCTCAGCCCTGATGGCCCTGGTTGGCCATGGGTGTAATTGCCGCCAACAACAAATGAAATAATTCAGTTCTCCCAAGTTTTATTCCTACTCTGGGCAACTGTCCATGGCCAGCTTGTGGCTGGAGGTGGCATTGCAGAGCTAGCTGGTCTACAGCCAGAGCAGTTCCCACTTCTCACTGCGGATGCAAGCACATGGCTGAAGAAAGGATTGCCACAAAGAGTAAGGAAAAAGGGGAAAGGCGGTCAATGCTCATCTTCTCAATCTGATCATAATCCCTTTGAAACTTCCAGCAAAGCAGATCAGGGCTGTAAGCTTGACCAGGCAGGGGGTGTTACTCACCACTGTGTTTTGGAAAGTCAAACAACAACTGAACCCTGATCCTGACCTCAATGCCTCACAGAGATAAATTAAAAATAATAAAAAATAATGTTAGTGATAGCATTAATGATGAGTTTTGCGCTGCTAAATGGGAAGTTTTCATTAGCAGCAGTATTTCCCTCTGTGACTGGCAGATAATTTGCTGAAATTGATGCCTTACAAAATGAACACCGCAGTGTTACTGGGAATAGATGGGTGAGTATTTCTCTAACCAAGCACTCTGGGTCAAATGCAGAGTGATCTCATGCAGTGTGTCACATGGCTGGCCTTAAATGTCAAGCCCTGCTCTGGGAGAGATGGGTGAGCAGGGCAGGTCATGTCTGATTTTTAAAAGGATTGTTTGTGCCACGCTCCATCCAGTGACTTGGATTGCGAGGACCCAAACAATCCTTCCCTTCATTCTCCAGCAGAGTGGCATTTTTGGGAAGACAGGGAGCATTAACTTCCTCGCATCTGATTATTATTTTTTTTCTCTTTTTTTTTTATTTTGACACACACCCTAGTAGTAGTCAGAGGCAGGGATGGTGGAGTTCAAGTCCAGACCAATATCTACATCAAAGAGACAACAGAATCCTTAAGTCATCTCTTTCTGCCCCACTGTCCCTACAGCAGAGACCACAGACACTTTGGGGTTTGCCTTTGCTGGTCCTGGGGTGCTGAGGACCTCCCAAGAGGAACACCCCAAAGAGCAGGCATAACAGGCACACAGCGGTGATTTATCTGCGTCACTCTTACAACTCTGCTGCATCAGGACAGCAATAAAGGAGCTGCACTACATAAGGAAACCCCTACACAGAGCAGATGCTCTGGGGTGATCCAGATCCACGTACTGCTCCTGTGCCTAACGCAGTCATGACTGTAAGGAGTAATTCATATCACCTACTCCAAAGTGCCGCCAGACCTGGCCTCTCTGGGAGAGAGGTGGTTATAGCATGTAAGATCACGTCCCATAGATGCCAGACGTTATTTCTATCCGTAGGGAAATAAGAAGCTGGCATTTGCAGAATAGGTCTTTTATGCTGATTGCCTCTCTCTTGACCTTACACCGCATAGTACTCACAGCAACTTCTCCATTAGCAACATTCATCCTCAGCTCTCTTTGTAGTCGATGGCACTTCTATGGCATGATTCATCCCACCAAAATTAGCCGAAACAAATCACCTGCTGGGAGTGCTGATTTCTTGCTGCTGACTGCCAGGTGAGCCAAAAGTGATCAACTCAGGTGGTGGCATTTGCAGTCTGCATGTCTCAGGCTGGGGGAGATGAACCCTATTCCCCACAAGGCTGAAGAGGAGTTCAGATTTCTGAAAATGTTATAAGCACCTGGTACAGGCAGGAACTCAATCATAACCACTCATCTGATCTGGAGAGGAGGGCATCTATCCCGCAGTTCCAGGGCATGGAGACATCTCCTCTGTTGTCCTGTCAGAGCTGACCTAAGAGCGGGGCTTTGCAGAGAAAATTGCAACTTGTCCTTGCCTCTTTGCACGTTGGAGACAACAATATTAAATCTCAGTCTTTCTCCAAGTTTTTTTAACCCTCTTCTGATGTTCCACTGGAACTAGCATGCTGCTGAGGGACCCTATCATTTTTAATTTATCTTTTCCCCCTCATCAAGCCAACCATTCTATTATGAAATGGTGATTCCATTTCTTAATCTTCCTATTTTCTTCTCAGTGTGTGTTTGTTAATCAATTTCACAAGCCGCTGCATGAAGAGCGGGGAGAAGGACTGCTCTCCTCCTTCATTTGGACCTTTTCCCTGAAAGGGAACCAGACCAACCCCCTTTTCTGGGTGGCCCATAGCTCAAGTTAGACCCCCATATACATGGGCAGGAGGGACCACTGGCACTGGGGTCTCGTAACTGGGAAGCCATGGCCTCTAGTTCCTCCTTCCATCCAAGCATGGATGAGAAGACTTCATCCAGAAGTTTCTAATGTCCCACGGTAACTGGCTGGAGGATCCCAGATGACTTCTCAGTCGACAGCTCGAGGGAAAGGACAAAGATTAGAGCAACTGAACTGCTCTAAAGGCACAGCTTTTATCTCCAACTTTGAAGAAATTGCAAGAAATTCATAATAGTTGAGTGACTCATGCATATGAGCAACTCATATGTATCATCCCTGCAGCTCTGTGCAGTCTGGAGGTGCTAGAACTTCTTTTCCACTGGTGAAGCCAAAACACAAATTCCTAAAGGCACTCAGGAGCCAAAGATGCAGAGATGCCTACTGGGATTTGCAAAAATGCCTGTTTTAGAGAATCTCTATCGGTATCTCTCTTCAGACTCCTAGGTGCCTCTGGAAAGCTGATCCAGAGAGTCTACAGGTACACAAGCAGTGTTGAAATCCTCCAACCAGGGACCAATCTCTGTCCTTCCAACCACCTGGTGCACAGCAGTTCATGTCCACACTGCTGAAGTTAGCCCCCCGGAACTGTTCCTCTCCTCTAGACCCCTCTAGCCAACAAGCAATTATTATTTTTGAATGTGTGTGTTTTCAGATCAAAGAACCTAAAATAAAGCAATGCCTGTGTTGTAACCAGCCTTACTGCATGACTCTGAAGATATGTGTTGCCTGCCTTGTGGTGTGAAAGCAGGGGGGTAAAGGGAGTTCAGGAGGTGCAAATCTGGATTGGATAGTGCTGAGGACTGGGGATCTGGAGCAAGTCCTATTGCTCGTAGGACATTCTCCCTGGGGTTAAATATCCGCAGAACAGTGCTCAGGTTTAGTGCCAGAGTTTTCTCACTCCTGCAGGGAGCTGAGAATGGACTAATGTATGTACCACGTGGACTATCAAGGGACCAAGCAGCAGAGAATTCACTTACTGGGCAATGCAGATGCAATGTAAAACTCAGATCCTCAAAAAACCTCTAGGGAGAAGAGCATCTCAGAGCCTTTAAAGAATGAGGCAGCTGCTTCCTCAGCTCTGCAGGTGGGATGTCCCAAAGGGCTTAGCCACTTCGTAACCCTGCTCCCCTTGGCATCAAAAAGGGGAGGAGAGAGAAGAAGGGAATGACTATTGTAAGAATTCAATGGATGCTTAGAGTATATTAAAATTATCCCTTCTTCTTCCATTCTGTGTTCCAAGGATGTTGTCCAGCTAAACCCTCATGATTCATACTATAGAGATATCAGAGCCTGCCAACAGTTCTATGTTTTGCTGTAGGAAAGACAGGTTATCTTTCCTGCCTACAACAAAAGACCACTAGCAGCAATTTGCAGACAATACCCTAGTTAAGCACAATAGGCCAGGCGTGTGTCATTAGCAACCCGGCAAGTTCAAAGGCATTTGTACTCCCACCTAGGCACTCCAGTCAGTCTGTTCACTATAATGAGAGCACTGTGTGTGCTTCCTGAGAGCTCTTGTCCATCAAACCACCAATATAACAAAGCTTTTGTGCATTTCTGTATAACAAGAAATGGGCTTGCAATTTTTCTTCAAAGGTTCAAGTGCTGAGGAGTTTTCTTCCTTAGGATAAAGTGGCAATATATTTGGGCATCCAACAATCTCCAGATGTTGGGAGGAAGTAAAATATACTCAAGGAAAGAGGTGGTTTTTTTTCCTTCCAACTATCCACCCAGGGAGTGGAAATAGTACTTTGTGGTGTTGTAACCTGTTGCAACTGCCAAACCTATGCTGGAGGACAGCTGCCTCACTGCTTGCAGCAGTGATCTGCTGGTTTGCCAGAGACCGAGCAGCCAGGCCTGCCTGCTGTCTCAAGAAAGGGTTTGTGCACATCGGTCGCCTCTATCCATATATATTTGTTGTAGACGTCCATCCATGCCTCAGATGCTACCAGTCCAAGACAACGAGTCCCACTAACTCACTACATCTTTGTAAAATTTTGATTTCCAAACTGACAAAAACTAGCCTTAGACACCTAGAATGAGTCCCTAGATCTTTCAGAAACTATTTTGTGACCATTTATAGATTATGAAGGAGATTTGGCAATGAATAGGAAATTTTTCGCCCTGGAATCACAACTTGTGTCATAGCGAGAACACAGCAGGGAAAGTGCACAGCTGGAAGAGCTCGCAGTCTGACTGCAGGTGAGGTTCATGGGTCCTTCGCTAACCAATAAACAAATACAATTCCCAGAGAAACCTATTCTGAAAGAAAGGCATTGGACCAGGACCTCGCATCTGAGGTCACACATGGTTTTCAAGGTGATGCTGAGCTCTATGCCCCAAAGTATGTTTCCTGCTCTGAAGTTTAACCAAGGGCGACCTGCCCCTCATGCTTCAATAACGAGCTGGACTCAAGAAGACATTTGCTGCCAGCTTCTATGGATGAGAAAGCACAATTTATGAGACGCATTGTATGGAAAGGAGGCAGCCTTTCCCTCAAGGTGTGCGTAGCAGATTGGCCACAGCTACAGGTCAATAGGCCAATACTTGATGGGGCATGGCTAGTCCTTGCATGTCATTTGGACACCTTCCTGCAAGCAGAGAGCAGAGCTTGAGAAATTAGCAGGATTGGTCACCCTTCCTTTCACTGCTTAAATTATTTACTTTACTGTTTTCTCTTCTCCTGGCAGCTATTTTGTCAGAGCAAGTGAAGCAGCTAGAAAAAGAGTTGTGGCTGCGGCAGGAATATTACGGCAATTAGAAAGGGCCATAAACAGTTCCCTACATATGAAACCGCTCATTGAATTTGACAAGCAGCCTTTTCTTCTTCTCCCAGCCACCAAATACAATGCAGCCTCTTTCCCTTTCATAAATGCCAGCACTTTTTTTCATTCCCACCAAGGGTCTCGTGCACTCAGATCAATACACTTGCAGACTGAAAGAGACCTTTCTCCTCACTCTGAATGTCTTGTGGATAGAATTAACACTGATGGAGTATGTCACAGTCCAACTGTAATTTAAAGACACATCATGAAACCATGCTGTCCTGGCACCGGTCCAGCTGTCAGATGTAATAGAAAAGTAAAACAGCCTCATCTACCCCAACAGCACACTGCTCTCTGGCAACCACTGATTTAAGCTTACTACACATTACAGTGTGTCATTTGGAGATGATTGATGAGGTACCAGTGGATGCTGCTTGCCCGTTCCTGGTAGCGGTAGGCAAGTAGCAGGTATGTCAGAAGAACAGCTGGAAGGATTGTTTTGGGCTCATTTCCATGTTTGCCTGGACTAGAGAAAAGACAGAGGACGTGCTACCAGAGCAGGACATTATAAATAATTCCACGCTATATTGGATAGGGCTGAAACCTGTTAAGCTTTCTGCAGCCTCCATATTCACGGGGGAGACCTCTACCTCTTTACAGAGCTCCCTTCCATTTATATAGTGTCTGGGGGTTGAAGTCTCATAATATCTTAGAAATCAACAGTTGGACTTGATGATCTTAAAGGTCTTTTCCAACCTAAACGATTCTATTCTATGATTCTATAATTGGGCATCTTCTAGACCAGCTGTCCTGCCATGAGGTAGAAACAATTTTTGCTAACCCAGTGCTGCCTCATCAGTAGTGATGAGGGTCCTCAGGTAATTTTGGTTAATGTCTCCCTTGGAGACAGGCAGCATGAGCAGAGGGTGCATTTTAGGTGTTGGGGTGCCTTTTTGGAAAGGCAAGATTAGTGTGATTTGGAGAGGAATTGTGGAGGGTCTTACACCAAACTGCACTGCAATCGTTATGAGCAAGAGCACTCATCAAACATCTGCTGCCAACAAGGAGCAGAGCAAGCAACGACTCAGCAACATCCAGGTGGATGCAGCGGGTTTTGCATTTGGCTGGGTGCCTCTGGGCCCCTGTGTTTGGTTCACTTTGTCTCTGCTCCAGAAGGATGCTGTTTAATTGGAGACAGTTCTGGGAAGAGCCACGGGAACAACTGAAGGTTTGGGGATGGGGATGGCAGGAGCAGTGGGAGGACATGCGTCTAAGGATGGGAGGCATATGCTGCCTAGTGTTATGAAGAAAAGGTTAAGGGGTAATTTATCATTGTCTGTAAGTACCTGCTTGGGAACAGTAATTTGAAATGAGAGAGCTCTTCAGTTTGTATCACAAAAGGATAACAAGATCTGCTGGCTGAGAGCTGGAGTGAGGTGGTGTATTTTCTGAGACAGAGGCATAACAAAAGGAGTGAGTGGAGCAAGGGCAACCACAGGTGAAAGATGCTCCAACCCTCCACCTCCAGTGGCTACCACCCCCCTCTTTCCTTAACTGCAGGATCCTGCACCCCTTCTCAAATGGCAAGGCTACACTGAGCAGAATAGAATGGGGAATTCCTTCCCCTCCCCATGAAAATACCAACATTGGCTTTTTCTTGCAAACTGGGCCAAAAACAATGACACCCCAACATTTTCTGCAGCCTAGTAATTCCAAGAGAGCCAGATATGCCAGTCTGTTTGGCTTCAGGAATTTTAACCCAAAGGACACTTTTGAATAAATTCCAAAATCAATATGCCTTATCTTGAATTCATTACCACATTCCCCAGTATTCTGCTGGAAGTCATGTCCTTTGTTAATGAGCGTTTTCTCATTTTGACACATTTCTTGTAATGTCATTTTGCCCACTACCATCTATGTGCTACTGGCCTTGTTTCTTGGCTGAACTATACCTCCCATATCATGATCAGCCATTGATTCTCACAATGCATCAAGCAGCTTAGGCAATGAAGAGAGATGCCTTTTGCATTATGAGAGACAAAATTCTTCAGCAAAGTCAGCTCAGAATGCAGCTTAAAGTCTGGAGGTTCCACATTGCTAATGTAATGTCCACAGGAAAGAAAAATGTCACTTGAGACCAAAATCACAATGAAGTCATTACTTCATATTAAAAATGTAATTAAGATCAGACACAAAATGAGACATTTTATTCTTGTGCCATATAAATCAAAAGTTTTTCCACACCAAATTTAAATGGTGTGAAAAAGCCCTCCTGGGAAGCCTGTTTGACTGAAAGGTCCATGGCTGGTTTCAGGAATGATCCATTCAACATAGACTGTGGTGACTTTTCCACTGTGGGATGCTGTTAAATAGAAATCAGTTTTATTTGCTATATGGAAGAAAAAAACCCAAACCAGCAGCTCTATTTAGCTCCCAACTCTGGGTCTATCTGTGGGTGTTTCTAGGAGCCCTGTCTAGGACCCAGTTGGACAAACCACATTTGCCCTTCCTAGAGACAAGGACAGGAGCTTCCACCAGGGGAAGGTTGTGCCATCAAACTGTTCAGTGCTGCATGTCCAGAACTTTTGGCTATCAAGCATTCAGATGGACAATGCAATTTTCATCCAAGCACACTGCACCTGGGCAGCTGAATGCAACCAGTCAGCCAGAGCAAAGGCTGATTATGAGAAACATCTCGGACGAGATGGGAATTCCCCATTCTCCAGTCATTCCCTGGACTATTTTAGGACTGCTTCTCCATAAAATGGAAGTGCAGTCTTCTCCAGGGCCCCAGCTGTGTAACTGAGGACTGTTCCATCCCATAGGGATGTTCCGTAGGGATGTTCCATGGGAATGGAACAAAACAGCTTTTTGCTAGGCTCAAATCAACCAAAGGAAAAACTTGTCTTTCAGAGCCTGATATTGGTTTCTACAACATCAGTGAAAAATCTTCTGGTGATTTCAATTGGAGAAGAGGCCAACTTGTTAACTGCATGTGCCTGGTGGCAGCAATCCTTGCCAAAGTTAAACCTTGTACACAATGGTTTCCTTTGCCCATGGCAAATGCACTGATAGCGACCAAGATGAAAAAGAGAATGAGTTTGCTGACAGCTTGGCTGGTGGTTTATCACACCCTTTGGAGTGGTGCCCACCAAAGCCAAGAGCAGCTTCTCTGTGTGGCTGGAGTTAGTTGTCCATCTGTCCAGTATGAATGCACAGCTTGGAGACATCTATCCAGTCTCAACACACATCTTTGCAGGGAGGGAGGAAGGTGTTTTATGTGCCCAGGGAGACAACATCTGAACCGATTACGTTATTCCAAAGAGACCCACGAATGCTCTAAAATATTGCTCTGCCAGGCAGGGAGCAGAGCTGAGGTTGCTTCTTGTGTGGGAGTTAGATTTCAAGTCTTGCCAGGTGACAGTGTCTCTTTCACCACTTGCCTTGCTCTGTGCCTTGAAGAGGAGGTTGTCCACGTTATCACCACATTGCTGGCATGGAAAAACAACTCCCAAATTGTCTTTTGTATTTTGACTTAAGATGGGCTGCGAAAGGCCACGTTCCTTCCTGTAGTGAAGTCAGAGGCAACAAACGTGTTCACCCTTATGGAATGCTTATCCTAGGCCATCTGTAGGATCTGTTGGACCCAGGGTTTACCTGCTCTCATGTCCTCTGTCAGCACAAGGCATCTCAGATCCAGGCACTGCAATTACTGCCATCAGCCTGTGAAGGCAACATGCTTATGGAAGTTTTCCAACACTGGCTGACCCTGAGAGACACACGATACAGCTAGATCTAAAATAAGAAGAAATGCTTACATTCTACTTTCATCTCTAACTACCCACATCCGTGATCCAGAAACACAATGGTCTACTTGACTCATAGCTGATCTTGTAGACTGCTTACTTTCTGGAACTACTTCACATGGGAGGATTCCCCTCCCTTACCTTTAGTTATGTAAAAGCCATGTGTCCATTCCAAAGCAAATGTCTACACTCTCTTTTTGACCATTGTGTATATATCAGGTGGGATCACTAAGCCTCAGGAGGCACTTCTCTCTCTGTGGATTAGACAGAGGGCCCAAAGTTAGCGTAGAGGATTCCCACCATATGCTGTCTATATGTTTACTCCTAGGTATGTCCAGAGTGGCCCAAGACCTAAGCACCAGCCACTCTTAATGGCCCAGTGGAATCCCCCAAATAGGCAGAACTTTGCCTGTTTCAGCATGGGATCCCACCTTCCAAAACAGACCTTGCGGAGAACACAGCTGGAGCAGGGGAGAGGGATCTCCTTTCCTACTGCAGTTGGTTGGTGACTATAGCATCTACCCAAACAGCAAGAGATCAGTAAGTGATGCTTGTCTCCTTTGCCTGCAATGATGGGAGTCTGCTTGTCCCCCACGAGTGCTCCAACAACATGGTATGAGGATACTCCAACACTGGGAGCTCGCTCTTGCTGACAATGAAGCTACTTTTTGTCACGGAAGATGAGAAAGAGTGATGAACATCATTGGGGCAGTAACTACAGACCACACTTTCCTCCTCCTCACTGTTGTATCATGTAGTCAGGCATCTGCTCTGCCTCTCCAGCTGGCTAATACTCTACTTCTCAGCCCTAGCTCCAAAGAAATGTCAATCCAGATCCTGTCAGAGCCAAAGGATGACCTCCCAAGCCCCAGGCTGGGAGGGTATTGGCTCCCTTCCTGAAATCCACATTGTTCAGGGACTTCTACAAGCGAGTCTGAACAGCTCTGTGGCCTTTAGCAGGGCAGAAGACAGGGAGACGGCCCAGCTGGGAAAAGGATTTATGGCCAGACAATGAGGATTTTTCATGGTATGACATTTTATTGTGTGCTGATATGTTGTCATGAGTCCCGTGAGTCACCATGAAGGCTGATCTCCAGCTTCTCAATTCTCAGCTCCTCTTTTGTCTACTGGGTTTGCTTCTATCAGGGATTTAGCACTAATGAAATTAAAGTCTTTTGCTTCTGAATGAATTATGGCTCTGGTTCATGCCAGAGCATGAGCTCTGCAGGAGAAAGGGGCAACAGAAGCATCTGATGGGGCTGTGAGATGGATCAAAAATTAGAGGCAACCTTTTTCGTGGTAACAGGCCTTGTAGTTGTTCTTTTGGAGTTAGATTCATTCAGGAGAAGCTGAACATCAACTGCAGTCTGCAGCTCAGCGGAGATCTGTGCTAAAAGATATGTTATCTGTGAGTGAAACATTAAAATGGGTATTCATCATGGAAAGCATCGGATGGATAAGTTACAAATACAAGATCCATGTTAAGCCTATCTACTTTGACACAGTGGATTTAAGGATCTCAAGCTCAGGAAAACCCATTTGTGGATGGCAGGTGATGAAGCAGCTTGGCCCACGGTGGTCCCGGAGAAGTAAGCTCAGGGTCGCTGATCTAGCAGAATCACTTATGGATTTGGTATACAGGTGGGGAAACAAACCTGAGGATGATCATGATGGAAACAACAGTGCAACAATAGAATGAACATAGTTTGTAAAGCTGAGATGGCGACTACCTTGACTTGACTCTATCCAGACCACTGGTATCTTTTGTCCAGGTCCTGGATTTCAGGCAGTCTCCTGCCATGAATCACCATTGTCAGTGTCGGAAGCTACCTCCTCAGCTCAGATGAACCTCTTCTCAAACATGGTGTGTAGCTGAATTAAATGGGTACAAAGGTGGCAATGTTTCTGATATTGCTTATGGGGCTTACATGTTTGTCCCTCTCTGAGCAGATTTGAAAATCCCAGCCAACTGCTGTCAACTCTTTATTGTCTGGGGCAGTATCTTCCTTCATATCTCTTCTGAAGTGTGCTGCTCATATGCTGTGAATTATGAATGATAGAGGCATTTGTGCATAAATGGAGTATAAATGGAATGATGGAGGCAATGTGCATAAATACCTCATGATAGCTAGTGAAGATGAGGGAGCCAGACTCTTCTTGGTGAAGCCCAGTGACAATCCAAGAGGCAATGGGTGCCAATTAAAAAACATGAAATGCAATCTGAACACAGGAAAAGCTTTTTTTAATGTGAGGGTGGTGAAATGCTGGAACAGGTTGCCCAGAGAGGTTGTGGAGTCTCTGTCTATGGAGATACTCAAAACACAACTGGACACAGTCCTGGGCAAACTGCTCTGGGTGACTCTGCTTGAGCAGGAGGGGTGGACAAGATGATCTCAAGAGGTCCTTTCCATTCTAAATGTTTGTATGATTTTGTGATTTGTAAGAAAGCAAGACCAGTCTGTGGAAGTTTCATAAGCAGAGAATATATCCAAGTATCTCCTTCATGTGGGCAGACTATATCTTCCTCAATTTGCTCAGAATCTTTGATTCCCTACATGAAAAACATAACCATGGAATAACTTGATTATTGTTCTGTAAAAAATTCACAGCACAGGAAGGACTATCTATGTCGTGCTGTGTCCACCTGCAGAACTGTGGGCAACTCATCAATATGTGGCCGGTCCAGGAGGATTGACAGATCATTAATTCCACAAGCTGCAAAATGCTTCTACATGGCTCATGGTAAGGACAAGTAGAAAAGAAAAATCCAAAGAAACTCAAATATGCTCCAGGAAGAAGCAATAAAAGAGCCAGAGCATCGTTGTGGTCATTACAGAAAACCTTGGTTTTTTTAGCAAGACCAAGTTTGTAGAGAGAAGCAGTGTATTTTGTCAGGACAATCTATCTGGCGAAAAAGAGCAAAGTTCTCAGAGAGGATGGCCCTTCTCCAGGCTCAGATTGGAAACAAGGTGATAGACTCCGGGCCACCCTGCAGAAGAAGGCAAAAGGAATTAAAGCAGACCCCTGCAGGTTGGACAAGGGGTTGGGAACAAAATAGGAAACTTCCTTCTTTACTCCAGCCCCAGGATTCAGCTTAAGCACCATCATTCTTAGCTGGGTGAAACCAGTGCATCTTCATTAACCAGCAAAACTGTGCAGACTCTGTCTTCCTGAAGATTTGATCTGCAAAGGAGGTCTCCGGGCCCAGCTGGAGGCAGATTACCCATCCATAGGAGTAGCCATGTGGAAGGAGGTTTAGAGACAGAGCAATCAGGCAATTGTTTTGTAGGAAAGCCTCTGCCAAAGCTGTCAGTGTTGGCCTTGTTTTTATCCTAACTGTTAACAGCTTCACAATCATGATCCAGGAACCAGTAGCTAGGCAGGAACCATGACTTCAGATATCATGAAGGTAGCTGCTGTAATTTTACATACAGATGTTTTATAACAGGTGTGCATTGACCTATATCTTGAAAAACAAAAAAGGGAATAAGATTAACAGCTCTGTTTTAAACACAAGATCTGTTTGTAACAGACCCCGGGGGTCTGTATATAATTATGCAGAGAAATGCTGCTTACAACCAGCAGAAAATGACTACAGATGCATGCAGAGTAAGATTAATACAGCTCCTAAACAATTTACCACTAACACACATAGTACTGTCTTCTAAAATGATCTTCTAGAAACAGTCTGTGACCTAAAACTGCAACCCAGGGTTAGCAGGTCATGGAAGTTATGTTTTCCCTGTCCAGGGCTCCTGTGTGATTGGATGGTGCCTTCCTCCAAGTGTAGGGAGCACTCAGAACTTGGGAAGCCCTGGATGCCATTGCTGAGATGCAACAGTGATGAATGACTTTCTCAATATGCAGCCACCCAGCCCAGGTCATTTCCTTGTATGTTTTGAATGTGTCTTCATGTGACTACCTTCAAGGTGAGAAGTTTGCATTTACAGAGCAACTTACTACGATGGGTTAAGAGTTTCTGAAGAAATGCCCTGTGTTTTCAATTCACACCATTATAACTCTATGCCTGGCATTTCACTCTCTCCCCTGCTTCTAGCAATTCACAAAGCATTCAACTCTGCTGCTACTGTGATCCAGAGAATCTTTTATTTCAGAAGAAGAGGAAGGAAACTCATAGTTCACCTGTCTCCCTCCTTCTTGGCTTTCCCCCAGCTCTGTTCTTTCCAGGTGCCTTTCCACTCCACAGGAAGGCCTTGAACATGCTCCCTTGTCATCCTAGCAAGGAAGGTTACACTCTTCATCTGTGGTCTCTGCCAATGGCATCTGTCTTGAATTTGAAGGGAGTTGGGGGAGAGAGGGCAAGGGGACTCCACAGATACAACTTGCAAGGGCAAGAAGCGGAGAAGCCCAAGACCCAGTCTCAAAATTGTGTCCGACTGGTGTGAGTACTGTCAGCAATGATGGAGAAGTAGACACCTCCTTCCTTGCATGAGTGTCATGACAGCTACTCAGTGATCCAACCCCCATCTCCTTGCATGCAAGTCAAGGGAGCCCTATGACACTTGCTATTCTGATGGCAGAGGAAAGTTGTCAGCTGTTATGCAGAAAAGCAAACATGGCACCTTCCCTGTGGTGGCACCTTCCCTGTGGTGGCATAATGGGGAAAAAGTGGACAGAACACATAAGATGTGGGCTTAAAATGGATTGCAACCATCCCAGAATAATGGCAAAAAGACCAGCAACTTGTAAGGCATATCACTGGAGGCTAGCAAAGTACACCAGCCTGTTGTAACCTTCCTGAAGTCTGTTTGTGTGGCAACTGCTGGCCATCATCTGGCTACGTGACTCTATAGTTGCAGTTGGGCTAGACGAGCCTTTGGTCTGTGCTGGTGTGGCTGTTCTTGCATGAATTCATCCTGTCAGCTTCCCCCGTTCTTGTCCCTCCCCAAGCTGTCCCAAAAAAGGAAAGCACTCAGGAGGGCACTGCAAAAAAACAAAATTAACTGTCCTATGAGGCTATATACAACCCTCAGGCCATAAGCAAACTGCCTTAATGTATTCAGGAGATATATGCATCAAATGCAGCTTGACTGGTCATATGTTACAGATAGACCATGCTTTCACCCCTCAAACACGGCCCTGATTTCTCATTGCTGAGCCCCCTTTTTGGAGCAGCTGTAATTTATGAACAAGATGATAAAGAAACGAAAAAGAATCCTGTCAAGGTTCTCTGTGTGTGTTGTAAATTGTCCATATATCAACGATATTGCCTACATCCAGCATTTAATACTATCAGTAAAAATATAATGTGAGGGGAAAAAAAGAAGTTGCTCACAAGGAAGAATGAATAATCTGTGTGAAATATTGAGCCTGTAAAAGCGGCATTTCTCCTTTTGGCTGGAGTGCTGGTATTTCTTACTATTTAATTTACATAAATCAATGATGAAAAAAATATAATAACAGAAATCAGATTCTGTAGCTGCAGGGAACCTGGGGAATCTGAAGATGGATTTTGGGGATTATAGACATGCTCCAAAGAGAGCAGCACTGGAGAGACTGATTTTTCTAAACTTTTCTTGTTTTCCTTGCTCAGAGAAGTTAGCCCCTCTTTCTACATCCCAGGGGTGAGGTCATGCCAGGAAAAACTAATAAAATTGGCATTTTTAACTTTATTCTTGTTGGTTCATTGGTTTGATTTTCCACAAAACTTTGACTTTTAAAATGGTGACCTCAACCAGTTCTGGCTAGTAAACAAAAAAAAAAAAAGAAAAGAAGATGGAAATATTCTGCATGATACTCTGATGGCTATTGAAAAATTTTGCTGGAAAGCACTTGAAAGGGACCGATGTCATCTTACTATGGCCTCAGACCAAGAGAGGAGAGACCTGAATGGACAGTAAGCAGAGTAGGGACCTGGACTGAAGGTCAGGCTCCTCCACCCTAAACATGCCTTACTGCCTCCCACACTAAACCTTCCTGATCTACTGATGGCCCCGTGTAGGATTCAGTCTTGGCTTTCCCTGTGGCTTGTCTCAACATCAAGGAAGTTGAGACAGGACAGGGAAGGAGGGCAGTGGATCAGAGGGAGCTGTGTGGGTCCTGCTGATGGATTCTGCCTTGCTGGTGGCTTGCGGCTCCATGTGTAGTGCTGGAAAAGGAGAGGGGTTTGGTAAAGAGTCCAGAATTCAGCAAAGCCTGGCTCCAGTGACCACACTGGAGCATTTGTCCAGGGAGCCAGAAATAGGCTGGAACTGGATTCTTCTGAGTGCCACGGAAAAAGGCTCCGTGTATTTTTTTTTCTGCCTTCCTTTGTTTTCTCTTCCTTTACCCTGAAGAAGCTGTTGATTATAATTTCAGTGCAGTTTGAGATGCAAGCTTAATGGAGCGGGCCTTTCTATTTTTGTACTCTGTGCATTGTCATATGAAATAACATGGATTGTATTTTGTTGTTGTTGATGCATTGAATATGCTTGATATTTAAATCCAGCAGTGTTTATAGTAGGCTCAGATTCTGTGCTGGGATCAGAGAGGCTTGAGGTTTGCTTGTTTTTATTATTTATTTTGTGAAGACATTGAGATTCTGTCCTGTGGTTTGGTGGGCTTTGTTTGACTTTTTTAACCAGGCAAAGTTAAAGAATAAATTGGAATTAAGGGCCAATTCTATCCTCCTTACTCATAGCAAGCACCGTCTTGATCCTTGCTTGATCCTACTGAAAAGGATTGCTACTAACTGAGTGTTTTATGTTAAAGATCTAAAGGTCCAGAGTTAATTCTTTGTAGTCATGTTTCTTATTGCTCCTCCTGGTGTGATATTTCTAGTCTTAGATTTCTCCTTACCCCACCCTGGTCTCCTAATAATTCAATTCCCAATGTGTGCTATTCTCGATTCTGTTAGACAGCTTACGCTGGATAACCACAAGTGTCACCGAGGCCAAGGACTAGCTGTGATGCTCTCTGAATTTCTATTGTTAGAATCCGGCATATAAAAAACCTGCCTCATCCAGGAAGCCCTGAAATGGACTAAGAACAGATATAATGGACTCTAAACCTATTGTCTGGAAAACCCCAGTTTAAGGGTATGTGGTCCAAATTAACAGGGTGATACAGTTTCACGCAGAGCTTGACTCGCAGAACAGGGCAGAAGGAATGCATATGCTGGGTTGAATTCGGTTACCAGAGTGTCCTTGTGCTGTTTCCCCACATTTCTTTGTGGGCATCTGGAATGCATTGAGCACCAAGGATGCTCTGCATCCAGAGGGAGATGGCCCCTTCTTTTTCTGGATAATTTTTGTCCAGTCCAGATATTTTAGCTAGAATACAGAGGCTAGGTTGGTTCAGGACCCACTGAGATCCCAAACGGATTGATAAGAAGGTTAATTTTCCCTAAGATTCCCATTCCATTAGTGTGTATTCATTTAGGGTTGGATCCTTCAGCTGTCATCTCTTATGTTGCCCTATCTGAATCCTCAGAAGATCCAGCTGGTACAAGGCTGAATTTATGATTCAGAAATTGGATCCTGTGAAGTGGAAATATTTTAAGTTTCAGAAGCAGCCAGATGGAGTATAGTTAGGGTCAGTAGTCTCAGGGTGTTTTGTAAGAGGAGAAGGAGAAAGAAGGAAGGATGGGGTGCAAGAAAGACAAGTCCTGAATCAGTTTAGAAGTTGGCAAACGAGGTGAATTCAAGTGGGAAAATTGGGGAAAGTTTAGTTGTTCATTGGGTATTTGAAAAAAAAGTTAGAGTAATAAGTCATAGAATCATAGAATCATAGAAAAGTTGGGGTTGGAAGGGACCTTTATGGTCATCTAGTCCACCCCCCCTGCCATGGGCAGGGACATCTTCAATGAGATCAGGTTGCTCAGAGCCCCGTCCAACCTGACCTTGAATGTTTCCAAGGATGGGGCATCTACCACCTCTCTGGGCAACCTGGTCCAGTGTTTCACCACCTTCATTGTAAAAAATTTCTTCCTTGTATCTAGTCTGAATCTACTCTGTTTTAGTTTAAAACCATTGCCCCTTGTCCTGTTGCTATTGGCCCTGCTAAAAAGTTTGTCCCCATCTGTCTTATAAGCCCCCTTTAAGTATTGAAAGGCCACAATAAGGTGTCCCCAGAATTGAGTCTTCTCCAGGCTGAGACCAGGCACAGTATTATAGCAGGGTGCAACACGCATGGATGCAGAGATTTGATGGCATCTGATGGCAGCATGGCAGAGGCAGGGAGAAACCTGAAAACAAAGAGCTTCTTGTCTATTAATGCAAAGCAGAGAAGAGCCAAGAAGAGCTCAAGCATCAGAGGAGTCCTTGAAGACTGCAGCTGAAATAGCTTCAAGAAATGTCCCCATTCAAGGCTCTGCCTGAAGAGGATTGAGTGCATCTAGAGTAGCCTTGACAGCTTTATCTTACCTATTTGTCAAACCTTACTGTGAGGGTGATGCTGTGGCCTCTCCCATGAGCCAGATGCAATGTTTCACTATTGGGTGGTTAGAAGGTTTTCCCTACCATCCCTAATTTTTTTTTTAAATTCAAATTAAGCTGCCTTCCTTCTTGTACTTCTCTCAGTGGACATGACAACAGTTGATCTCTGTCCCCTTTATAACAACCCTTTACGTGTCAGAAGAGGGTTGCCATGCCAACCTTTTATTCTGTTGCCAAGCAGAGGATGGAGTGATAGTTCCACTTCCAATTCAGCACCAGACGCAATATCTCAAGGGGAGCCATCACCTCCGCACAGAAATACAGGAGCAAATTCAGAGAGCCCAATCTGTACAATGTCTCTGACCAAACCCTGTCCCAGGGGAGTCTGCTTGAAGTTAACCCAGGTCAGATGCACCTGGTTTCTGTAGCTGAGCTCTTTACTCTTGCATTTCCTGGCACAGGCATGGATGGGACCAAGTTGTTGTGGCTTTTTTCACATTGGAGGTTCAAGCAGGATAGAAAGGTTGGCTCTGAAGAGCCAGAAGAACTCTGTCCTTGAAATCATGTACCAAATCTCTGGCAATGCTTGTGGGAGCTTTATATATGCTTGAGAGGAGCTGGGCTTGAATCAGATGAATCAGGGGAAGGGATCAGTGGCAGCAGGGACTGGTCCAGAGGTTCAGTCCTTGCACCCAGATAGGAGGAAGCCCCTATTTGCTGCTGGTGACAGAATCAACGAATCTTCCTTTTAAACAAAGCAAAGCAGAAGAATGGGGCAAGCTCAGAGATGAGGAAGAACCTATTTGTCTCATACAGCTTCCCTGAAAGCAGTTCACGCAGTGGAGAAACATGACATTTGCAAGGTTCTCTAGATTGGTAAGAGCAGTGTTGATGTGTGTCAGTCATGCAAGCTTAAAGCTGCTTGCAGTGGTGATGCACAAAATTGCCCAGAGGGTTTAGGTGATGTCAGCAATGGGAACGCGTGGGTGGTGGGTGTTCTTGTGTCAGCGCTGTACAGCACAGCCAGGAAATCCTGGGTGCCACCCTCCTCAACTGCAACCTGTCTCACGCTGTATCCCTTTTTCTCAAGCTGCTACGTATCTGGCCAACCTCAGCCACATTCTGCAGTGGATCAGACCGCTCTCTCACCATCGTCTCTGAGAACTGAACATCATCAAAGCCACAAGTTGACCAAAGGGAATGAGAGCCCAAGAAGATGAAGAATTAACACCTGTGCATTCACAGGACCGATATTTAAGAAAGCTGCATCTAACTGGAGCTCTGGAGGGGAACAGGGACACAATGCCACTCTAAAACCATTTTTTTGCCTTCCCCTTACAACCAACATCAGTACCAGCAAAAGGCAATCAGGGTTCATGTCTGGGTACAGATGAGCCGAGGATGTTACATGATGTTTGGTCATTAGCTTTCAATGAGACCATGTGTCAAGGGAAAGGGTTCTGCAGTTCGAAGAGGGGATGATTTACAGACCTGAGAAATAACGAACCTTGTAAGGAACAAAGCTTGGAAATAAAACTGCATGCTCCACCTGAATTGCTACCTACCCGTGTGTGTACTCAGAGCTCATATTTAGTGCTTCTGGTGGCACATTGACAGACGGCTTAGTGAAAACAAATGTTAATGTTAATTAAGCTGGAAAACTTCCCAGATTTTGAGAATGAGAGTGTTTGCTTGGATAATAATTCAGATAGCCTGTGCCCTGCTTAGCACTTTCATTGGGAAATGTGATCACTCAGAAACAGGGCATCAAACAACCCGAGGCGCTCATCTAGATCTCAGATTGTTTTCCCGGGATGGAGGGGTGCTGCTCCTTGTAGCAACTTTCCCAGCACTTTGAGCACCCCAAGTTTCACTGATTCAAGTGATCAGACACCCCTCACCTTCCTTGTGAGAACACACTATGCTCACAGAGCTCACAGCAACGAAACGCTTCCTGACAGACCTCCTAAATCCTCCTTTACTTAATTTCACTCCAGTGCTTCCAGATGATGATAATTAACCTCTCTTACTGCAGAGAATAGCAAATAGCAAGAGCTTGGAGGTATGAGTAAGGACAGGTTGGGCAGGGTTTCCTATGCATACAGTCAGATCTCCCTGCTTAATCTGAATAATTTTACTTCTGTTGGCTTCGACTGGTCTTCGCTGACTTGCACCAGCTAATGATCAGGCCCATTGATTTTAAATTCCCTTCTACATCCTTTTAATTCAAATCACAGCCACCAGAGCCAGCCCAAGCCTTGCGAGTACCAGCTTAGGGCTGTGGGCTAAATAGATGCTCCAGCTATTATCATGGGAATGGGAATGCTTATGTATTTATTTACTTCTTTATTGCTGAAAGGACTGGGGGAAAAAAAAATAATTAGGAAATGAGGGGATGCACACAAATAGCCTAGAAACCCCCGGTAGCACTTCTATCTTTATAGAAGGCCACGTGATGGCTCAACACATTCCTATTTTCTGCTTCAGTGAGATGACTTTCATATTGTGGATGCAACATGTGCTGAGTCCCAGCTGGCAGCTCAGCTAACCATTGGTATTGTAATTAAGCCTCCTTGGCGTTCAGTTGGGGTGATGCTCCCCAGAGGCCTCCTTAATGTTTTCCAAAGGGACAGAAGATCAGCACTCAGAGATGCTGCTGGAGCCTGGTACCGGGCGGACTGCCAAGAGCGGATCGCGAAGCGGCGAGGGAAGCACTTGCCCGGGCTGCTGTGTCATGCAAGGCAGGATGCTCTGCAGACCTCTCCCTGGAATGCAGGGAGGCACACAACATATTTTCTTTTAATTGCCACTTGCTTAGAGATATCTTCAAAACTGTCATCTGGGCAGGAAGAGTTTTCCGCTTCTGCGTTTCCCCTTTACAACCTTCATATATCCATTCTGGTTTGCATTGAGAATATATGTCCTGGGAAATGTGCCATTTCAGTGCACTTCCAGCAAGGCCATTTAATCTAGTAAAAATACTCACAGACTCCACCCTAAATCATAGGATTGATGAAGGCCATGTTGGATGAGGTGCACCAGCTTTTGTTATGCTCTGTGTGAGGCTGGTTTTTACAATGATCCTTTTCCGAACAACCAAAAAAGTAAATTGAAGGAAAAAAAAAAGATATTAAAAGAAATCCCAGAGCATGACAGTGATTTGAAATGCAGTAGGTCATCTCTCAGTGAGCTGACACTGAGTCCACAAGCGGTGGCTGAGATGTCCAATGTTCTGCCTGAGCTATTTGATGTGACACGAAGAGGTCAGAGGGGGTGGTTAGGAGAGATGGTGACTGGGGAGCATCTATACCTAATCCTGATAGTCTAAAAAGCCTGTGAAACAGCAAAACCCTGGAGCACTGCGATGGCGATGTAGCAGCTTCAAGGCCAGAAGACATCACTGACCATTTAAATTGTCCTCTTACTTGTTATTGTATTTAGCTGGCTAGCAGCATATTGTTGTGCCAGGGGAGGTTTAGACTGGATATTAGGAAATATTTCTTCACTGAAAGGGCTGTCAGGCCCTGGCACAACGGTTGAGTCCCCATCCCTGGAGGTATTTAAAAGCCGGGGAGATGTGGTGCTGAGGGACATGGGTTAGTGGTGGGCTTGGCAGTGCTGGGTTAATGGTTGGACTTGATGATCTTAAAGGTCTTTTCCAACCTAAAGGATTCTATGATTCTATGATATTGAGAGCTTTAAGTCGTGTGTGACTTCCTCCTTGAGGAAGAAATTCAGTCTTGATTTGAAAGCCTTCAGTGGCAGAGAGATGCAGTGCTTTCCATGGCACTTTGTTCAAATGGTCCATCACTCTGTTAAAAATTATTTCTATTTGAATATGTCAGGATTCCACTTCCAGTCATAAATATACCTTTCTCCACAAGATTAAAGACTGCTTTGCTAACCACAATTTTCTCCCTATGAAAGTACTTATACACCTTAATCAAATCAGTCACCTCTCCATCTTCTTTTTTTGATAAACTAAGCAGATTGCATTGCCGAAAGTCTCAGTGTAAGGCACTTTCTCCAGCTCTCAAGTAATTTTTCTTGCACTTTTTTTTTTTTTTGGACACTCTTCAGACCTTTCCCCAAACTCCTTTTTAAAATTGACAGCAGACAACCAGCTGGTCTACACAACTCAGTCTCACTGGTGTCTCACATAGAAGTGGAAAACATTTCTCCTTTCCTAATTAAAACTCCCTTATTGTTTTCTCCAGGGTCTCTGTTCATCTCTTTGCTACAGCACCATGGTGGGAATTTCTGGTGAGCCGCTTGCTTTCCAAGACCCCTTAACCCTATTCCCTAACATGGTCTGCATTCCTTAAATCTCTATGGGTAACTTTGCAATTGTCTGTTTAAAATCCTTCCTATCCCTGTCATGACTGGTAATATATTTGCTTTGAGTAAAAGCTCATGTTAGGCAGTGCAGGGCTTAGTACATACTTGTGCAGATTTCTCCTCAGCCAACATTTTAAGTGCATTATAATGACCTAACAATTTTTAAGCAAATTCATTCCTAGTAGTTTCTTAATATCTTCCTTGATAATATGACTGCTAATCATATTCATGAAATACAAATAATTCTTTCATATTATTTTAAAAAATGGGTGAAGAAGGTGAGAACATCTTGAGGGATGGAGGACATGTTATTACTTTCTTCTCCTCAACTAGCAATGAGCTAAATATCATTGCTGAGATTGCTCGTGTTTTTAACATGCCCTACAGTTCAAGCCTGGGACTTTCCCTAATGTCTTTAGTTTTCCTAACTAACTATCTGAATTTCATAGCTTCTCATTTTTGCTAATTACCATCTTTCTAGTTCTGTTTTTCCTCTATTGTCTTTTTATTTCTAATTGTTGCCTTTGTTTCACCACTGGGCCAAAATGGGATTTTAGGCCACGCTGTCCTTTTTCTCGATCCGCAAATAGTGGTTTACATGGAAGTGTGACTTGTATCAATGCTTCATTGTGCTGGAAATTGTATAAAGACAGAATGACAAATCAGTCCTTGCGACAGTGCTAGTGCTAATTATAAAGCAAGAGAGAACAGTGGATACAGGCAGATGGGGCTGCACAAGAGAACACTCAGGCAAATATTCCCAATTGCACCTAGCTGAAAAATCTCTCATCCAGCCAAATTTGACCATCTTGTCTCTGTGATCATTTACTCATGGAGGGACAGCAAGCTCCAATACCCGTGATGCCACCATGTCCCTCCAGACCCTCACACTTCACTTGCGAAGAGCCCACAGTCGAAGGAAGAGGGTTAATTTAATTCCTAAAGATGACTTTTCTGGAGCATGAATAAGAATTAACATGTTCCAAGAGGTGTCCCTGTCCTCTGCTGCAATAAAAAGACCTTCCAAGGATGGAACAGATTCAAGAGAAAAATGACTTGGGACAATTTTACAGACACGTTGCTACTGCCAAACAAGCCAGGTTGATCCAGCCACCACAGGGTGAGAGAAGAGACAAAAACCAGAAAGGGTACAAAAATGGAATAATTTGATGTTTCCAGCTGGTGGCACTATGGCCAATACAAATGGTCCACAACTGGTCCAGGAAATTACAGTGAAAGCTGCATCTGATTAAAAGCTTATGGCTAAAAGTGCATCATGGTCTTTGAATAACAAGTAGGAAGAATGGGGGTACTGCCTGGGACCAGAGGTCTATCTAGCCAATTATCTTACCTTCAAGAAAAGGCAAGAGGCAAGAATGCTACAAAGGAATCAAACCCATGTGAAATATATACCTGGAACAGTAATTTACACAGGTTTTGCTGTAGAGCTGTTAGTTCAGAGTCTCTCTTCATGCCTTTAGGAAAGCCTGTGCACAAACCTGTTTTGGGGCCTCCAGTAGCTTTTCATACATTTCTGGGCTCAAGCTGAGGTGACTGCTGGCACCTGGAACACCCTGAAAAATGCCTTTTATCGATATAACATTCCCCTTCTGTGCACAGCTGAGCTTCTTGAGCTCACAAAAACATGTATTTAGAACAGGCGTGTCAGCAAGGAAGTTTAAATCACAGTTGTCTTTTTTCTGCACCTTTTCCCCTCAAATGGGAGTCTTGAACTTTGTGTGGGTGGAAAAAAAAATAAGACATTTGTGTTTTCTACTTGTTTTTCTTTTTTGGAAAGCTCTGTTGAGGAGGAGCTCTCTGTGCACGGAGCTCGGCGGCTTCCCTCTGGTCATAGCTTGTGTGTGGTTGGTGTTGCCAGAATTTAATTCTCATTTTCAGGGTTCAAATGAACCTCAGATCTCACTATTATCCTGCTCACAAAGCTTGAGGTTTCATGTGGCTTTGTGAGGAAGCTACAGAAAACCGAGAGATAGTCCTGATTTCAGCACAGGACTGTCGCAGAGATGCTTCTGGACCAAGGCACATGCAATTGAGCTGAAGGTCACAGAGCTTTTTACCCCCCTCAGTCATTGCAGGAAATTCCAGGGATTTCTTCAAGATAGAAAAATAGATCGATTGATCAATTAATTGATCGGTGAGTGATTGACAGCCTGTGTTACCCCAGGTGAGTGGCAGAGACAAAAACCTTGAGTCACTAGCCTAAACAGCATTTGTAGTGAAATTAGGGTTCATTTGTGAACATTTTCCTTTTACCGCTTCTGTCTCAGGACATATACCGTAAAAAGGCATCGTGTAAATAAACATGGACATTGTATATCCAGAGTGACTGTCAAACAGCCAGATTAAGAACAAGGAAAATGGGCACAGAGTGTTCAGTCATAAAACCACTGGAAAAGATGCTCAACAATGAAGTGGAATTAAATGAAATTCTAGCCACTCAGAATACATTATCCCTGCAGCATGTCCATGAAATCACTCTCTGAATTGCAGAGTAATTTGCTCTTAGCCTATGAAGCCTTGCTGGTTTTTTTCCCCCTTTTATTCCCTCCCCCTTAATTTTTTTTTTTTTTGATAGCAATCATTTGGGAACTCGTTTCTCACTCATTTTGCTCCCGAAGGAAATATTCTACAAGGGAACAATAGTGATGTGTCATCATGACATTACGGGTCACTCATTCAGTGGCAGTAATGTGCCCGCTTCCCAATTGCTTTGCCTGTGTGCACTAAGCTGCTTCTGGAAGGGCTTTCATGTCCTTTAACTCTTTGCTGGATTACTGGCTCATCGTTCCAGCAATGACGAATTTGCCTTTGTAGAGGAGCAAGCTGCATAGACTGACCTGGCGAGGGTCCACGTAAAATACTTTTCTTAACATAATCAGCAGCTCTGATGGGGATAGAGGGAGAATAAAGCTGTAGAGTCTTTTGCTGGTGCAGAAGTTAAAACCAGCTTGTCCCAAAGCAGTGATGGACAAATTCATTGCCCTAAAGAGCTCCTGTGCTGTAGATCCTAGGTATGATGAGCTTTGTCACCAGCTGGACAAAGTATATGGTTGCTTGTATTTGCTGAGAGCCTTAGTGGAGGGGCTGGAAAGGATTGCATCATAAGATGGGAATGCTGATGTAGCTCATGGCGGTGTGACAGTGAAGTCGTGCTCCCTGTTCTGCAGGTCAGGAGCTGACTATGGGGTTCAGGTCCATGTGCACAACCTACACAGGAGCAGCATCCGTCTGTTTGGGGCCTGGTTTCCTAAAGACATTTACCTTAGGCAGCTGTGCTGTCTTCATTCGTCTGTGTGTCTGTCTGCACATCTACCCTTTTTCTTTGACAGTAACTTCTGAATCGCTTGGGTAATTTCAACCAAAGGGAATGTCTTCAATATATTAAACCGTGAACACATTAAAATCCTTTGGACTTAATGGAAACAGACAGTTGGGCAGCAGGAAGGCTTTTTATTATTGAAGCTCATAGGAAAGAGGGCAGGTTTAGATTAGATATAAGGAAGAAATTCTTCACCATGAGGGTGGTGAGGCAGAGGAACAGGTTGCCCAGAGAAGCTGTAGATGCCCCATCCCTGGAAGTGTTCAAGGCCAGGTTGGATGGGGCTTTGAGCAACCTGGTCTAGTGGAAGGTGTCCCTGCCCATGGCAGGAGGGTTGGAACTAGGTGATCTTTAAGGTGCCTTCCAACCCAAACCACTCTATGATCGAAAAAACCATATTAGACACCAGAGAATCTACTCAAGCTCCATGAGTTCCTCCGTTCCCAGAACTACTTATTAACATAATTAAAAGCCCTGAGACACAGACTCATCCCTGGCTCACATTTCCTGTTGCCATTTCTACCACTGGAGAAGAGGTTTGAAGGGCTATTGGATTTGAATAGCAGAGATGCTACATTCACTTTGCTGTGATGTGGATGATGACACAGAGGAGCCTCGAGCTCTGCGAGTTTTGTTTTGGGGCTTTTTTATTTTAAAAAAAGAGACAATCTGTTCATTTCACAGATGCTCAACAGCTCTTCAGAAATAATACAGGTGTGCACAGAAATAAATCTGCTTTGTTTACTATGCAATAAAGTCAGACGGAAAAAAGAAAAAGGCATTGGAAAGTTTTTCTTTCTTTCTTTCTTTTGGAAACAGCTTTTCAATCGTATCAAAGGAAATTCAAGACATTCAGCAGTGATGACAACAAAACCAGAGTTTGGTCAAAAATAAGATAAACAAAACAGTAAAGCCTCTTACTTGGGGAAAAAAAAGACTTGAAAGTTATTTTTTAAAATGTATTTGTATTCCTAAGTTCCTTCGCTAATTGAGTCTTCAGTCCCGCAGACTCACAAATGTGTTTAACTCACAGCATCATGAATACCTTCATGGACTTCAGTCTGCTTTCTCATACTGAGATGTCAGTATCTGGATCTGGACACAAAAAATTAAGTTAAAAAAAATTGTCTGGATGCTATTCATCTTCCATATCACAAGGTTTTCATCTTCTTTGGTGTCCTTGTGTCTCATTTCAATGACATTTATGCTACTGTATCTCTCCGCACATCTAGGTTGTCAATCACAACTATATTTGCTGGTGTCTGCTTATAAAAAATCTACACAGACATAAAAAATTGATCCAGTAAAAGTCAATAAAAATGTGTGCATCAGCAAAGCATCACAAGATAATCCAGAAACATGCTTTTTACTTATTCCTGCATAACTGCCATAGCTGGGTGCAGATGACCACTCAAGTCAACGACGTGATACCTGTATGAGTCTGGTGTAACTCAGTAGTGAAAAAGAAGCTGGGGATGGGATTCAGCCTGGGAAAGAGACAAGTGAGAAGGGATAATAACATCTGGAAGTCAAAGTATGGGTGCCACAGAAACTATGGAGAGGATTAATTCCTTCCTGCCTTTTCCAGTACAACAACTAAGAATCATTGAAGGAAGTTAATGACAGACGGGTTCAGAAAAAAAAATGAACACAAAAGGAGTTTTTTATTTGCACAAGAAGAGGAGCAGAGGAACTCCTTGCTGCAAGATGTTGTGGATAATAAATATTCACACTTGTTCGCAGGGAGAGTGGGCAAGAATGAGCCATCCACTGAAGGCTCATAGAAACTAAACCTAGTCCTGAAAGTCCTTTAGCCTTGAATGATCGAAAGCTGGAAAATGCAGGTGCTCGTACTTATTTCACTTGGCATCTGCATTTATCCACACTTACATATGGTACTGGGCATATGGTTTGACCCAGTAGGGTCTTTCTTACATTATCATTCATCTGATCTCAAAACAGCCCTCAGAAAGTTTGGAGTGGAAACTGAACTAGTCAAAAGGCTCTTTCTCTAGTCTGTGCAAGGTGATCAGCACTGCGAAGGAGGAATTAATTGCAGCCTAAAATAGATGCCAGTCCCTGTTGGCTCGAAACATGATGCTGATCCAGTGCGCATAAAATCCTTCAACTAATTCATGGACAGGAAAGCCTTTGTACCTGCAGATGGGTAAAAGTGTGCATTAGAAATTATCCGCTGGGACATGTCTATACAATTAATAAAACAGAGCAAAGGAGCAATCTCTGATCCAAAATCCAAATGATGCAGTGACTGATCTCCACCATGCCTCTAGAGCAGGGTGCACTTCTAAGGCACCAGAGCATCCAAAGGGCTGGTGGTGCCCACACAACCCAACGCTTTCCCTGGGTCTCCCCTGGGGCCATGTTACCCTAAGACTCTTGATGCGCTCATGGATTATATTCTAGGTCACGTGCGGGCCACCCTGCAACCCACTGGAAAGTAGTTTTACAGCACTAACTATTATAAACTTAAAGTCCTTAATATGGCATGAGGGCAGGGGCGAAGGTGCAAGGCATGTTGGGATAGTGTTGGAGGATTGTGTAGGGCAGAGGGAGCCAGTGCCTTCTTGTCAATTTGCTTTCCAAGTGCATGACCAAATTATTAATAATACTGTAGAGCAAGAAGCTCAACTAAGCACAGGGTCTCCTTGAGCTCAGCAGTGACAGACACAGAAAAGAAGTCAGTGTCTTCTTTTAATAGCTGTCGTATTCCACAGGGGCTAGCAAAGCACTGGCTTCCCATCTCTAGATGGAAGAGGTTGCATCAAGATTCAAGGCAATGAAGGACCAGTCCAATTGAAAGTTCATTTGCATGAGTAATTTTTTTTTTTCATTTGCAATTATCTCTCTGCACATTTTCTATTTCATGGGCTTGGCTTGACAGTTTAATTTAAAAGCATTGCTCCCACTTCTAGACCAGGATGTGGTCCAAAGCAGGCTGAAATTTCTTATTGCCAGTTGGTTGTCTTTCACAAGAGGCATATGAAAAGAAGGGACTTGCATAGTGGTGTTACATGGGAAGAAGACCTGAATTACATCTTGCTGCTTACTGATCCTCCCTGAGATGAAGTCTTCAGTACCACTGCCACCAGAAATAGCCCACAATCTTTCCTCAGTCTGTCTCTACCATTGATATCATGGTCCAGCACTGTGGTTGGGACTTCAGACAGGTTCACAGACCATCAGAAACTTCAAGTCATTCTGTGTCATGGTCCTTAAGGCTTTCCAGTGAAAGTTGAGCTTTCTTAATTTCAGAGAAAACCAATGATAGTTTGGTGGTTATTCCATTTCCATGGAGTTCTGACTAGAAAAAAAATTAAGATTGCTTGTTCAAAGTTCACTTGCACTTCAGGATTCATTTGGCAGCAAAACCCTAGAACTGGCAGAAACATTGATGATAAAATGTTTCACAAAGAGGAAAGGTCTTTTCAAGCAAAACATGTTGTTTTCTGGGAAAATACTTCTGATCATTTCTTTTCCAGAAGCAAATAAACAAACCACCCAACCAGAAATCCTTTTTCTTCAAGCTTACACAATTTCTTTCATTTTATGTCATGACTGTCCATTAAAAAAAAGGAAACAGCACTGTGGGAGGCTGAGGAGTAGAGAAAGCTCTTAGAAAAATGAAAAGAAAGAAAAAAATTTCATCTTTGCACATAGTCGTGAAGATGAGTGTGAGAAAACCCAATAGTGTGTTGTGTGTGGAAAGGGACATTTATTTCATTCATATCTTCTCTCTACATCAAACCTATTCTATTCCTAGGAATTCAAACAAGTGATCTGGGGATTTCTGACCCTACAAACACCTGTCCTGTCTTCTCCTTGACCACCTAACCACAGCATTGTCAGCAATGGAGAACCTTACCTCCCTAGGTGTGCTCGCAAAAGCAGGCCTCGGGTTGTGCTGCAGTCAGCTCGATTCCTCCTGCTCTCACTCCGCAAACTCCCTTTCCTCTCACAGTGAAGATTTAAGGAAGAAATAATAGTGGTAGGTCATTATGACGTTTTAGTGTGAGTTTTATAGGGGATCATGACTCACGGATTCAGGGAAGAACTTTGCAGCTTGCTACGAAATTGCCTGTTTCAATCAATCCTGCTGGTGGCTTCTCTAGGAATTTTATGATGTGTAACTTATATATGTGTATGTAAGTGCATATATATATGTATATATAGGGGTACTGTATTTATTCTTGTTTCTAGAAGAACTAGTTAAAAGCAAAAATGAAAATAACGTAATGAAAAGCATGAAGCCTCAAAGTGCTGAAAGCAGCACAAGACTCTATAAGGTCAGGAGAAGAGAATAGCTGTCATGAATAACCCTGGCAGGAACGTATCTAAGCTCAGTTGCTCAGAGAGTTAGCAGGGTCGTTGTCTTTGTTTTGTTTTTTTTGTGAGTTGGATGCAGTCACCATTTCTTATGGCTCTAAAACTCTTGGGCCAGTGATTCCTAAACTTTGTGAGTCTTCAGGTCATGGATGAATGGGTCATAAATCAACCTTCTGCTGCTGGTGCACAGGAGCAAATTTTCTCTGCATTGTTTTCAGTTTGGCTACTGCACAGGGATATCTGAGATCTCCGAGGATTCAGAGCATGGCTACTGCTGGTGTAGGGAGCCTAAATACCCCAGGGCAGAACATGTACACAGTTCATGTGCCTCAGCAGAAAAAAGACCAGCAACCCTACACTTCTACCTCCATCTCCTCCTGAAGGGAAAATAGAGACCCTGGAGACAGTATTACTAAACATATCTCTAGGCTGGACTTGGAGCAGATCCTGAGTAGTGATTAAAGATGCTTGGAGGGAACTGAGGCACTGAAGAAGGAGAGAGAAAAGGGCAAGGAACGTTGTTTACTTTGATGGTGGTTTTTGTAAAGGTTTTATTTTGTGTGGGGACAGGGACCCTGAATACTTCAAATGAGCTTGTGGGAAGTGTAAGAGGAGCATCTTCTTCCCTCTGGAGTGTAGCGTTGGGCCTTTCACTATGGTATTGTACAAGGAAGCCCAGCACGTCCACTTCTCATTTTGGTGATGGCAGAGACATCTCCATTGTCAGTTTGGACGGCTGGGACCTAAGGGAAAAGGATTTGCTGTTGGCTACTTGGACGAGTGGATTGAGTGCACCTTCATAAGTTTGCAGACGACACCAAGTTGGGTGGGAGCGTTGATCTGCTGGAGGGTAGGAAGGCTCTACAGAGGGACCTGGACAGGCTGGATCAATGGGCTGAGGCCAATTGTATGAGGTTCAACAAGGCTCAGTGCTGGGTCCTGCACTGGGGTCACAACAACCCCAGGGAATGCTACAGGCTTGGGGAGGAGTGGCTGGGAGCTGCCTGGTGGAAAATGACCTGGGGGTGTTGGTCAACAGCTGCCTGAACATGAGCCAGCAGTGTGCCCAGGTGGCCAAGAGGGCCAATGGCATCCTGGCTTGTATCAGGAATAGTGTGGCCAGCAGGAGCAGGGCAGGGATCGTCCCCCCGTGCTGGGCACTGATGAGGCTGCACCTCGAATCCTGTGTCCAGTTTTGGGCCCCTCACTTCAAGAAGGACATCGAGGTGCTGGAGCGTGGCCAGAGAAGGGCAGCGAGGTTGGTGAAGGGTCTAGAGCACAAGTCTTATGAGGAGCGGCTGAGGGAGCTGGGGTTGTTTAGTTTGGAGAAGAGGAGGCTGAGGGGAGACCTTATTGCTCTCTACAACTGCCTGAAAGGAGGTTGTAGAGAGGTGGGGGCTGGTCTCTTCTCCCCAGTAACAAGTGATAGAACAAGAGGAAATGGCCTCAAGCTGCGCCAGGGAAAGTTTAGGTTGGATATTAGGAAAAACTTCTTCACTGAAAGAGTAGTCAGGCCCTGGAACAGGCTGCCCAGGGCAGGGGCTGAGTCCCCATCCCTGGAGGTATTTAAAAGCCGCGGAGATGTGGTGCTTGAGGACATGGTTTAGTGGCGGACTTGGCAGTGGTAGGTTAACGGTTGGACCTGATGATCTTAAGGGTCTTTTCCAACCTAAACAATTCTATGATTCTATGATTCTATGAATTAGTTTGGAAACATCCCTTGGAGGCATAGGTACTGGTGGTTTTACAGATCCAGAGGTCTGCAGGGCAAGGGGGAGCATTTAAATCATGTAATCTCAGGAGACGAGGCTTGCAGGGGAGCCCTCAGCCCCTCTTGGTCTGTGCAGAACCAGCTCAGGCATCTTCCCATCCTCCAGCTCATGCTGCAGGGATGCTGTGGGGCTGGGGATGGAGATCTTCCTACAAGTGGGGAGGGTAAGAGCATGCTGGCCCCACCAAAGTAAAGAGCAGAAGTCTTTTTTTATAGGTGAGATTCAGGTACTGGAACACTGATACTTGTTTTCTCATCTGTCACATATAGCTCACACTGCATTTCCCCTTGTATTTTCTATTTTAGAGTAACAGAAGAAGCAGGGATTTCATCACTTCCCTCCCACAGAGGCCAACTACTCAGCACAGGTGGAAATGGCATCTTAATTTCCTTTTTACTGAGCAGGTTGATACCTGCTATATCAAAAGAATGGCATTTCTCTAAGAGCAGGCTGCAAAACTCAAATGAAATGATAAGCACAATGAGTGGACAATCATAATTCTTTCTCTGATGATATTTGGAAATGAGAAATTATAACATCCTATTTCAGTGGAACAGGGGGTTGGGACTTATTTAAAAATGGAAAAGAAAAAAAGTTCCCCTTTCCAGGAAGAGCACTTAACAATATGCAAGCAAAGTGGATAAAAGCAGCTCAGTAACAACCCCAATTGCACAGAGATTGTCTCCTGCATTCCTGCACATCTTTGCCTTTTTGACATTTAACTTTAATTTATAGCAATTTAGCTTGCTCTTGGAGGCTGCACTGTACATTTGGGAAAGCAAAGTGATCTGTTAAATGTTTGTCTGAAATTCAAATCAGGCACGAAGTACCTTTGTCTTTTTCTTAAAAAGGAAAAAAGAGAGCGGCCCCCACCCTCCATCTGAATATACTTATTTTGGCATAGAGAGACAAATTGTTCTCCTATTATAAATTCATTAATAGATAAGAGGACAACTACAAATTAGTTTGGCCCATTGGTCAAGAGTTACAAAATTAGATACCCATAGCTAGATTCCTAAATACGCAGTCAGGTGGGCAGTTAAGGTCCCAAATCAAGGAAAAAACACTTAGGCATATGGCGCAACTCATGTCCTGACCTCATGGCACGTGGGAGTCCCTGTATTCGTTCAGAGCTAGTGCCTCACCACAACTCACATTGCAAATTGGGTCCAAAGATTCTGAGCTCAACCAAATTCCTGAGATTTTTGGGAGCTGGTAAGAGCTCTGCTGAGCAGACCAGCCATGCCCAGGATCATTGCCTGTGCTGCGACCCCACTGCCTCAAAGGTATCATTTCTCTTTGCGTGTCTTCTCCAGCTCCATGTGCCTGGAATAACATGAGGACCATGCTGCCCCATGCTTGGCTTCACTGCATGCCCTGATAGCATCTGGGGTGTTACCTGGGGATGCAAAACCTTCAGGGATGGTGATGGAGCACGGTGTAGGTTGGAAGGGGCCATCCTGTCCAAGATGCTTGGTGGAGTAAACCCTGCCCTGAACTCTACCCAGGCACTTCCCCACAGGTTGGTATCCTGAGCTGGCCAAAACTAAACCTGGGACAGCCACAGTGACGGTCACAGTGTTTGCTCCATAGCGTCCTTTTATTTAGCAATGGAAATGTAACATCGAAAAGCCAGTTAAGTTCACTAATCCTGCCTAAGTGAGATCAAAAAGGGGCTCATTTTCTGCTATGTTGAGGAGCCAAATTGGATCACAGAGGAGTCCATGAGCACCACAGCCAGAGCCGAAGGACCTCGTGGCCATGAACAAGTGCAGGGAGAGGAAATAAGACAACACTTTTTTGGCAGCAGTGAACCATTCAGTCAATATGATTGCTCATGGAGTCACAGCTTTCTACAGGTGTCTGGTATTCAAAATTGTTGGCTACTGAGATTTTTCTGTGCTGTCCATGTGCATTAATTCATTGTCTGAAAATAGAATTTCCTTGTGTTCATTTTAATGAAACTAAAGAAGTGATAGACATCTGGGAAAGAATTAATTCTGACTTTTTTTTTTGCCTCTTCCTGCTCATGAATTCTCTGCAAGTGATTTTCCCAGGTTTGCCGATTATTCAAGATTATTCACTTATGACCTTGTGAATATTCCTGACCTTTCTGTTACTTGTAAGGAGTCTGGGAGCAGGATAATGTCTGAAAGCAGGAACAGCTCTGAGGTTCAGGGATTGGTTTGGCCTCCAGGAGAGTTACGTGGGACAGTGCATCTCCAGCTGACCTTAGTCACATCACTTAATGCCTCTGGGCTACCAACTCCACATCTGAGCTGAACCTTCCCTTCCACGGCAAGGACTGCTTTGACGATAATGGTGAAATTATTCATGTCTGCAAGGTGCTTCTGTGCTAATGTCAGTGCAGGGCCAAGGTGGAAATATCCTGAGCCATTAATTCAGAGAGGTGACATAATAAAGGTTGTGCTTCTGATTGGATGAGAAACTTAAAATCAGGTTTCTGGGGTAATTTCAAAATTTGAATGCAAGTTCCTAGAAATTGTGCACTAACTAAATGTGAGCTATTGCTCTCAGTGTGGGAGCAAGTGACTGAAATCCAGTATCCATTTACATACAGGGCCTCTTTTAGCCTCATAAATCAATTCAAAACTCCATCCCCGTGACCATTCTTGAATGTCGGCTGGGAGCAGCCAATTTTTGTAGCTGTTGCCTCAACAATCTCAGTGCCAGGGCTATTTGCAGAAAATGCACACTCAAAAAAGAGTCACTGACATGTTTGAAGAGGTTTGTTTAAAACTTCCAGCAAACGCTGATGGAAAAGCCCTTCTCAGCTCTTACTGTAGCACTTGTTAGAAGTGGTGCAAAAATCCATCCTCAGGAGATCAACCCCCCCATGACTTCCTTCTTTCGTGGTAATCTGATAATGGGATGAAAATCTTTCTTGCAGTCCCCTGCTTTTACATCGCTGGCCTCCTGTGCTGTGTTTTCCAGTGGACGCCTCCTACAAACTTTCTATAAAAACCCTCTGCTGCTGTTGGATGGAGGGGAGACCTCAGAAAGTGTGACAGCTTCAGCGATGACATTTAAGGGAGGTAAAAGCCCACGGTAGATTTGAACGCTGACATCCATGCTCACTTGCTCGCATCACTCCTTGGATCGCCTGAGAGCCAGCCACGGTGGGTGTAGCCAACCGTGTGCTGGGACTATGCCCACCGCGATGTGCAAGTCCCAGCTTCCCAGAGGCTTAAGGTAACCGGAGGATGTGGGTCTTGGTCAAGACGTTCATCATCAACACATGGCTTCACATCATGTGTGTATCACTGTGTTTGCTTATTGCCATGGTATCTACTTTGTTGCCTCAAAGGAGATAATGTGGATATTAAGGACATCAGAGAGTCTTCTCTTCTGCATAATATTCCTCTTCCCTCATAATTCCTGCTGGGAGAATTATTCTTCCATAGCACAGACATGACAGCACTGAGCCCATAAAGTCGGAGCTGAAATGCAGCATATCTTTTAGAAAAAAAGGGCTATCTTACTTTAAAACCTGGAGTGATAAGGTATTTACCACTGGTTTTGCAAAGCTCTTGCAGTCATTACTTCTCTGCGCAGTTAAAAAAAAATATTCACCTTTCATTTCCAATGTGAAGTTTTCTAACTTCAGTGTCCAAACATCTTAGATCAGCATGTGGGGAAAAAAAAAAATTTAATGTGAGTTACAGGTCCCCTAACACCAGAGGTAAATGAAATCTTGCTGACTCAGGTATTTATTCCACATTCATCATCGCTGTCTGAGCATGTGTGAACTACGCAGGAAACTGGAGCTGTTATCATTATTTTGATAGACCCAGCTTGTCTCCAAATGGCCTTGATTTTCCTCTGCCCCATCCCTTTTGCCACATGGGACATACTGGCAAGTTTTCTTTTTTCTTCGTAAAGATTTTTTTTCATAAATTGCCTGTTTTTCTGACATGTTCTGGTTTGACATCACTTCAGAACATAAACCCATTACTGTTCAGTTGGGTTTCCTCTCCCCTTTACTCCTTAAATGCTGCTGTTATAAATGATCAGAAAAATGGTGGAGAGGGCTGCTGAGGAGAAGCATGACAGTGTCTTTGATCCATTGGTCAGGTGTGCTCTGAACTCCCACCCTTCCTTCCAAAAAATGTCGTATTTCCATCGCTGCAGCAAAGGGTCGCTGGCTGGTCGCATTAGAAGGTTCAGCCGCCGAGGACAGGCAGCGAGCATCCTCGGTCCATATAGAGAGATGGGGAGAGAAGAGAACGCGTGGCCCTTCCACCAAACTGCTTGCACCCTCTGGTGATGCCTTGCTGACCTCTTTTTGCCTTGGACAGCTGCGAAGATGTGGATTTCCCCAATCAAGTCTTACAACACAGAGGCAGAAATATTTTAACTCTACCAAGCCCTAGAATCTGGCCACCCACGCACACCAAAGAGGTAAGAAATAGTAAAATCCATTTAATTTTAAAGCCTCCCCTAGATTGTTAGATTGTCCCAGTGTGGATATGAGTTACTGGTGCCTGAGGAAAACTACATGACACCTCATCTAACAAATTAAATGTTTCCATGCAATTAAAATGAAGCACTCAGCCTTAGTGTAATAAACTTGAGGCTATTAGTATTCCTAGCGCTGTTGCCTTCATTGTGCTTTACAGTGCCATAAATATAGGCTCAGCATGATGGCTCAGCAGGCACTGGGCATGGAGAAAAATATCTTGTAATATTTGTTATTAAAACATTAAAAAGTCCTTTACTTGAGCACACACATTTTTAAAACGTCTCTGACTTGGAGCCTCTGCTTTTAATCTGTCTGTGTGTCCCATGGCACTCCATCATGGCTTCTTGCTGGAGTGACAGAGAGAGCTTCTGTGAAGTGCTGCATCCCCTCAGCTGCTCTGGGGCAGCGAAAAGCATCTAAAGAAACCCGACACTGGCTTGAGGTGAAGACCAGGTCCAAAGGTGGTAGAAACCCTTGTGAGGTTTTCCAGGGACTTGGATGCTGGGTATGGAGAAGACCATTCAGAGAAGGAAATGCTCACATCCAGAGTGTCATAGCACCTGCGTACAGCCTGGTACCTCCAGATCAAAAATCCTGTAAGGGGAGGATCCCTCTTCCCCAGCATTAGCTGTGGGATTCAGCTTTGGTGACACTGAGGTTCAGGTGTCTACATATGAGCTGTCCAGGTCCCTATTATAACTCGAAGGAAACTGAGACATCTAGAGAGAAATTAGCAGCCTTTGAGTTCAGTTGCCCATGTAAAGGTGTCTGGTGCTGTTTGAGAAGCCCTGGGGTATCTGAGACACCTGTGCAGTTCTGGCTGACAGGACACAGGACTCACAGGGGACCCAGGCCCTTTTGACGGCCAGGTGGCATTACCTGGAGGGCCCAACCCAGCTCATAGGGTAAGACATCACAAAATAAAACAGAAAAAGGTGTAGGTGTCTCCGTGTTCTCTAGGTGTGCAAACTCTCCATGGAAATGTTTTCGGTGAACTCAGTGGAGATGGTGGTGTGATCCATCTGGCTGAATAAAGGCATCTTCCTTAGCATGGGATGAGTCGTGTCCTAGACTCCACCAGCTACACCAGCAAGCTCTCCCCAGGCTGATGTGCTCAGACAGAGATGTCTTCCCTGAAGGCAACCAGGTGTAAGCAGACAAAGCTCATCTAAAGACACGTGAGCACATTTTGGAGGAGACACCTAAAAGTTCATAACACCCCACTCTGTAGCCTTGTGGTCTGACTGGGAAGTAGCGCAGAGAGCAGAGCTGGAGGATTCCTGCTCCAAAGCAATGCAGAGCTTGGCTCATGGGATTTGCTTGAGTTAAATCACAAAAATGTGACTCTGCATTGGAGAAAGGTAAAGCTGAAAACGTGATTAGGAACTGAGAGCTGTGCTGAAGGAAAGCAGGCTTCGACTTGAAGGTTGGAGAAGAAACAGTAGTGTCTCAGGTACTCTAGCGGGAGTTATCCAGTAGAATTGGATTCCCATTTCTCTCTTTTTCAAGCAGGCTGGAAGATCTTATGAGGACCTACTTTTTGTCTGGAATCCAGCTGAGTTATCTTTGCCATATTTTCACCCATGCTCCCCTATTTACACCCCCTTTAGTATCCCAGAGCAGTATTCTGCCTCTGCAAGTCTCCGTAGATGGTTAATACATTTCACACCCCAGTTTCCCTCCATTGCAGCCTGGCTAAGCAATGTGTATTTGAATTCATTCGGAGAGCAGGGTTGCAAGGGTTTTAATAAAATCCAAACAGAAACTCTTTATCCACTAATAGCTTCAGCTAAAAATAGGCAACAAATTTCTCTGCTGAGATTTACTCTTTATATACTTGGGCATATGCTTGTTGGTTTGAGCTTTTTTCCCTTTCTTTATCCACTGTGTAGGTACTGATTTCGCTCAGTACTTGTTCTATTAGTTACAGTTACAATTGCCAGAATCACTCTTCTTTTTCAGTGACTGCATTTTTTTTTTTGACATTTGCTTTTGCATTTTTACTTTTGCTTTAGAATTTCTTTTCCTCCCTTCATTTTCATCAGTCTGTAAAGGGGTGCCACTCATGCGATCATGCTCAATTCCTAAGCTCAGCTGGCCTGTTCCCGTACACCCCCGGATCCATGATACCGTATCTCTTCCCACAGCTGTTGAAAAAGCATGAAGTGTCTTTCTAAATCACCTGAGCTGGCCGAAGTAAAAGCAGTGAGAAGTGAATCTCTTTCCTCAGTATTAGATCCTTCCTAACACTTAAAATCCTCCCTTTCTCTTTAGAAAGGGTCATGTCGTCGACTCCACATTATTTCATAAATTCTGCAATTTCCAGTTTAAAAATTTGTTAGTGGATTTTCTTAGCATCCTCTGCAGCACGAAGTTGGGTGGTTGATTTGTGCTGTGTCTCTTCACAGTTTCTGAGAATCCCCTTATTGCCTTTTTATCAATAGCCATCCTGCTTTTCCAGGCAGCTTCACAATTTGTCTTTGCTGTTACAGATGGATTTAAAACAAGGAGTTTTATCTCTCGGCTATTTCTGGCTCAGTATCCCTATCACCTCTGCCATCATTCCCCCTCCTACTGAGATTCAACCACCAGAGAATGAAATGCATTTTGGAAATGTCTTGTTTATGTCACATAAAGGATGAACTGCCTAGCTCAGGAGCTGCCCCTTTAGCATCCTCATGCAGACATCCTCAGCGAATCTTGAGCTTGTTTCTTAAAGAAAATATTAGAGAGTTTGAAATCCAATGTATGAAGGCATCACCCACGTGAAACCTGGCAATCGGGGGTGCATGAAGGTTACCTACCGGGAGAGTTTTGAACGCAACAGCACAAAAGTTCTTATTAGCTCCCTGAATGCCCTTAAACTTTACAGACCATCACAACATGGCCATCTGGATCCTGGGCACATGATCTAAAGAACAAAGCACTTACCATTTACAGTACATAAATCTGGAGAGATTTCAATGTAGGTGATCATAAAAATGTAGAAACACTAGAGGTCAGAACACTTGTCTGATGGCAATAAAAATAACAACAATGCACAAAGCAAATCCTTTTCACTCAGATTTCTAATACCTTTCACGACTAGAAGTGAAATGACACTCACATATACGAGAGTGGGAGAAGACAAACCAGGGCTGTCATAAATGCTGGAGGGGGGAAATCCAGTTATATGGGATTGTGGGACCAATAAAAGCATGTGTTGTCTAATCTAAGAGATTCTCACTTATTTTTGGCACTCCAAAGGTTTTCTTCTTGCTCCATGGGAAATGCAAGTGCAAGGCATCTATCCAGGCCTCTGTCTCCTCTGACCATGGGTACTTTGCTCAGTGTCTCATCAGGGGAATTTGGTATTTACCATTTGAATAAAAGCTCCATCCTGAGAAAACATCCTGCTGAACTCGCATGGAAATACATTTATCACATTGCTTTCTGCATTTTTAAGCAAAAGAAGAAAGAAAACTACTAAGCCTTACAGTCCCTGTCCTTCCTCCCCCACTATGTGCATTCACCCTAGCACCGTCCAATTAGTGCTAATTGACGCTTTCAGCAGTGGGAGCTGAGGATGTCCAATTCTGTCTGTGTTTCTGGAGAAGGTCACTCCTGGTCCCAGGCTGAGAAGGAGGTGTGGAGGGACGTGATTGCATGGGCATGGGGGAGTGTGCCGGAGAGAGGGACCAGGAGAGCACCAAGTCTTTCAGCAGAGATGCAGCTCCATCCTTCTCATTACCTGTCACTGGGCCTTTTAATTACCCTTTCTCTCCCTCTCTGACAATCAGAATTGCAGCTCCTCCAGGACTCATTTGCTGGAGGTGGGCAATGGCATTATTAAAGTCTGCCATGTACCAAATGTCAGGGACCGGAGCTGTCACATCCCCAGCATTTGTGTGCCCGGCATCAAATCCTCACCGCCCGCTGCTCCCAGTATGGATCCTCCTGGGGAAAACTTTTCATCTGGGCCAGTGTGTGACATATATCACTCAGTGCTGGCTGAGAGAAGATGGGAAAAGAAAATAAGAGGCCAAGGACCTCATCAGAAACATGCAGATGTAGCAAATTACCCATGTGGGCATGTCCTCAGGCTGCCGGCATTCACCGGTGCTTCCCAAGCTCCCCAGCATCACGCCGGCATTGTGCAGCAGCAAGACCTTGCAGGAACTATAATTCTGCATTAGTGTCTGAATGCCTCAGCATCCTCTTTCCTATCCACGGCTTTTTACACCTGGATCAATAAGATTACAGTGGTAAAGGCAGAGCGGGGAAATCCGTGTATCTGAGCCTGTATAGCATGAGCATACTTCCCATCCAGTGCAGGATCAGACCTTGAATCCCTCCAGATTCTCTCTCTCCTGATGAACAAAATACAGGCTGCTGCGTCTGCTGTTTTTTTTTTTTTTTTTCCACTCAAGAGTAAATGAAAATATTCAGAAGTTTCTTCGCTCTCCCTAAAGACAGAGTTTAGGTGCTTTTCAAGAACTTTATTTTGTAGTTATCTGAGTAACCACCATTTTTTGACAGAAGCATTATGAGGCAAAATGAGACGTGAAACAGGAAGGTGAGGGGGAAATTGAAGGGGAGAAGAGAGAAACCACCACCAGAGTGAGAAAGGAAAAGAAGGAAGACAGGAGTAGAGGGGGAGGATGAGAAGAGGCACAAAGCAGAGTTCAAACACGGGATCACAGGGCATTTGAGGACTGTAGGGATCATCCTGGAGGAGTGAGGTGGTCAGGTAGGAAGCAATGGATACTCCCTCAAAGGGAATAATGGGGATTTGGGGCTTTTTCTTGGTTTTCCAGCTCTGTACTGTGCTTGCAGGCAGCAGCCCCTGCATGGTGTGCTGAGGGGCCATGTCACGCTGTTGTGCACCATGGCTCACATTGGTTTGAGTGCTCCATGCTTCAGGTGGGCATTTGCTGTGTCATCCCAGCTGTGAAACACTTCTGTTCAACCAAAAGTTGTCAAGGACGGGCACAGTTGTCCTGGTTTTGGCTGGGATGGAGTTGGTTTTCTTCCTGGTAGCCGGTATGGGGCTGTGTTCTGGGTTTAGGTTGAGAACAATGTCGATGATACACTGATGTTTTGGTTCTTGTTAAGTAGTGCTAAGTACTTGCTAAGTGGTGCTCACACTGGTCAAGGACTTTTCAGCTTCCCATGCTCTGCCAGGGGCACGGGAGGCTGGGAGGGGGCACAGCCGGGGCAGCTGACTCAGACTGGGCGGGGGCTATTCCATACCACGTGATGTCATGCTCAGTCTATAAGCAGGGGAGTTGGCCGGGGAGGGGTTCGATCGCTGCTTGGGGGACGTGCTGGGCATCGGTCGGCGGGTGGTGAGCAATTGTACAGTGTACCGCTTGCTTTGTATTACTACTGTTCTATTTTTTTTTTTATTTTACTTTAGTTATTAAACTGTTTTTATCTCAACCCACGAGTTTTTCCCCTTTTGCCCTTCCGATCCTCTTCCCCATCCCGCCGGTGGGGGGTGAGCGAGCGGCTGCGTGGTGCTTAGCTGCTGGCTGGGGTTAAACCACGACAACAGTAAAGGTTGGTAGCAAGGCACTGAACATGTGGGGAAGATGACTTCTCTACCAGAGTGTCCATATCACACCGTACAGCATGACGGAGGGGCCATAAGCTGGAGGAGGATGTTCCCAGCATCCCTCGCAATCAGCTTCTGCACTTGAGTGGTCAGAGTCAGTACCAGAGGCAGTGGGTACTGCTTGATGGCATCTCCAGTGTAAATGCACAGCAAGGATGCAGGGACAAGTCCTCCTGGGATGAAGCAACAGAGAGAGAGATGGCTGGTGAGGATTTAATCTCTGAATCTGGAATAAAAACTGGTCAGTAAAGCAAGCTGTGGAGTGACTAATCTGAGTAAGAGCTATTCTAAAATAATAGCCTGTGAGCATTTAACTCTCTAGTACATGCAACTTACCCAAATGCTGGTCCACATACCCCAAAACCGCTTCTTTTTCCAGCCCTGGAGCAATACTGATGTGTCTGGAGGAAAAGTGCGACAGTGCCTACTCTGATAATGATATGAGGGAGTCTGGGGGAGCTTTTAATAAAACTCAGTCACGGGCACAAATTGCACCTTTCATACTGGCTTTGGCGACAGAATCATTTCCATCTGGGGACAGGTGCTTTTGAGGCTGTCTTTATTTAAACAAATCTGTCTGTTTCCCTGAGATGGCAGATTGCAATTACGGCACAGCATGCTGGTCAGAACAGGCAGGGCTGGGTGTCCAAATTTCCATCCTCCAGCCCAGCCGGGAAGGGATGTATCTCCCCCGACAGAAGCAGCTGTTGGAAAGTGCAAAGCCACGGCAGGAATAAGAGGCAACACACAGCAGTGAGACTAATGAGTCTGCTGCTCGACTCTTGGCTTATTTAAATTCATTTTGGACTTAGGGAACTTTTCCTACATTTTTTCTAATGTTCCTGTGTGGTTGAAGGACACTGGTGCTGAAGATAATTGGGTGGATTTAAAGCCCAATGCTTGCCTGTATGAGATGCTCAGGAAGGAATTTTTCCCCAAACAAAGCAAATTGTCTCTGGGTCAGATCCTCAGCTGCTGCAAAGTGACAGACATCCTGTGACCTCTGCTGAGGACTGGACATAGTGTGCTTTAAAATGCCATGTTTGTCTCCCCGTTGTTATTCATTTGTTAAAGGCTGAAATCTTCAAAGGGAGCCAAAGGAACATAGGAGCACAGATCTTATTGAAATGCGGCCAGGCTTATATGAATTTCTCCAAGGTACTTAATTCCCACAGCGCTCTTGGAACAATCCTGGCCTTCGGGCTGGTGATGTGATCAGCACCGTAACACACAAACAAACAAGACTATTCAATCTGTGCCTTCTGCACCATGCTCCTCACCAAGGTGGTGGCTGACACCAAGGAGATTGACGGATCAAAACAAAGAAGTCCAAACAGGTCCTCTCTGGAGATTTAGAAATGCCTTATCCTCATCCCAGCCTGCTGGAACTCATGACTAGGATGGGGGCTTCATGGGATCCATGATGGTTTCATTCTTCAGTGTAGGGTTGTCCCAGCCTTCTCCTCCAAGGCAAAAGACAGAGTAAGTCAGCCCCAGCCAGATTGCCTGTGGGCTGCTTCATCTGAGAGGGACGCATCTCAAAGAGACTGTCCATATAGAAGTCACCAATGGTTTTCTGGCTTGGGATGTCTAGGAGACTAGGCTGGCCATCTATGTATGATCCCTTCTGGCTTACATATCTGTGAGCCTACCCTGGACATCTAGAGGCATCCAAAGCATTAGGGCAAGGGTACCTACTAACAGTTTGTTTAAGAAGTGTAATTGCAGGCAGGAGGGAGGCCCAGGGGAATCCCACCCCAAGTAGAAATGTGGTTTTAGGTTTGGTGAGTGAGACACATTGTATAGTTCTAATGGGCGTGCCCATGCCCAGCACAGAAGGTGAAAGATCTTCCTCTTTGTTAGGTCAATCTCTCTGCATTCATAGCAAGACAGTGGTAGAGTGATCTTTAAGCCCCGTTGGACCCAGGCCACCTAATAAGGGCTCTTCAAATCATGGAGACACCCACCTCCTCAAGGGAAAGCATTTCTGAAGACAAGGACCAACAGTCTTGTTCAACAGTGCATCCCATTCTTGCCCTGCAGAGCCTACCCAAAGATCCCCATTGCTAGGTATGTCATCCTCCCACTCCAGCCATGCTTCAGGGACTTGTGCAGACCACGGATGGTTTCCACCAGGCAGCAGAGACAAGGCTGGTCTAGTCTGAGGGGAGGGGGCAATCTTATCCATATGGATGGAAGCTGGGCTGAGGGAGACGGGGCTTGAGGGATGACTGAGGTTTGCAAAGATGCCCTATGTCTCTGAGCTGGTACCTCACCCCTTTTCAAATGGGGAGCATGAAGTGAAGTCCTTGCTCATCAGACTCTGATTGCTGTGCTTCAGGATCCCTCTAGTTGGAAGAAAAGTTGTAAAGAGCAGTTGCTAGCAGATTTTGTTTGATTTGCTTGAGGTATGACCAAGGTCAGCAGCCATCAAATTCACTGTCCTGGGATGGGAATGTAACCCTGGGATTTCCTGGCACAGAAATGAGGGGAAGGCATGGGCTGCTGGGACTCAAGCAGGGCTCCTTGAGACCATGGTGAACCCCTGTGATGATGGACTGAGACCTTTCCAAGAACAAACAAAGAGTTGGGATGAGGTCTCAAGTGATGTGCATGGGGTCACACAGAGTCTGAGCAGCAGAGGTCAACCCTGAACCCCGCTCGCTGCCTTCCAAAACAGCCTGGCATTCAATGTGCATCCTGCTGTCTTCCTTGTTAAGTGATTGCCCTGTTTTAAAAAGCAAAGAGGATTGATTTGCTGAAGTTTCCCTTTGCGTGTGCAGCTTTCAGCTTGCAGCTGCTGCTCTAACTGCGACACAGAAATTTCTCCTGAGACAGGAAAGGATGTCAGCTTAGGTTAAAAAAAAGTCTAAAAAGGAAAATGATCCTGCAAACTTAAGCAAAGAAATTAGCATGATTCTGGAGCTTAGCAACAAGAATCACTCCTGAAACATTTCAGTAATAATTGTTTTAGTCTAATTTCAAGGAACAAGCTGTGTCCTGATGTTGGATTCATGCTACCCTGGGATTAAAGAACTGAACTGGATTTGCAATATGTCATTTCCTTCATATACGAGAGGTGTAAGGTGGGAATTTATGTTCACATTGGGCTGTGACCTCATCAGCTCTCCCCAGCAAAGCAAGGGGGTGACTAGATCAGCTTTGGGGAGGAAGCCAGAAGGGAAAGTTAAATAATGAGGACTTAAAAATGGGAAGTTTTACCTTCTGAAAAATTTTCCTATTCTTCTTTTTTCTTCTTCTCTTTAACTGAGCCAAGATAAGCAATACATTGAAAAACAATCAGATTGAACAAGAGAAGAAATTGTCTCCAAGATGGTAAGACTTAGCTGAGGAAAAGGAAAGGAATGACAGATACCCTGTGAGCTACTGTCCAGGCAAAAAGAGGAGATCATAAAGCAAACCTGAAGCTAACAGCACTGAGAACTAATACTTCCGTGAGGAACTGGAAGACCCAGAGATGAGTGCCAGTGCAAAATGAGAAGGCTCATTTGGATTATTCTCCACTGAAATTCTGTTAAAATCAATTTTCTCATCAATTGTTCTTAGTTCTGAATCATTGTGATTCCCAATGATATGTAAAAGCTGCCTTTGGCCATTTGGGGTCACTGAACATGTAAGATCTGTGCAGTTTTAAAGCATTACAATTTGAAAATGCACACAGTCAATTTTTTTCGCATTGTAATTTCACTAAAGTGGTCCAATATCATGAACAACCTGCACAGAATAAATATCAAAATGTTTGAATACCACACAAGAAAATGGAAAAAAGGACCAGGTTTGCAATGCTCCAAGCCCATTTCCACTTGGATAAATCAGAGGAGAGAAGCCTTTGCTCCTTTGACTTAGCACTTATTTTTTTATGAAAATCTCCCTCACAAAGTAGTGAAGGTGCAAAATTCTCTCTCCAAAAAAATCTGCAATTTTATTCCTCACAAATTAAATCTACAGCTTTGGGGTCCTCATTCCCACTTCTTTGCATGCTTCCAGCTCTACTGATTTTGCTAGTGAAAAAGGAAAGCAACCCCAATCAGCATCTCCCACCAAACTACTGTTCTGCAAAATTCATCCTCAGCTCTCTCAGCCCAGAAGCCAATGGACCTGCAAAGACGTCATGTTTTGGCTCAACATATCTCCAACAGAGCAAGTAAAGCAGGCAAAGGTTCCTCCAGCTTCTAGTTATAGTTGTGACTTGGGTCAGAGAAGCAAAAGGAGCCACATGGACAAGCACTAAGCCCCTGCAGCCTCGTTTGACTTCCCTTCGGCCCTGGCAACACTGCTGTAGACAGTCACTCTATCTTTCAGAAATCCACACCACTGAGAAGGTTGGGCTGTTGGATCAACCACCTCCATGAGGCCGCAAGATGCAACAGAGAGGTTTTGTTCACGCCACATTTTTGTATTCATAGCCTATAGGGTCACAGGTTCATTTGGACTGGAAGGGACCTCAGGACTTTTCCAGTCCAACCTCCTGCCCAAAGCAAGGTCAGGTGTAAGATCAGACCAGGTTACTCAGGTCTTTGTCCAGTCTGGTCTTGAAAACCTCCAAGGATGGAGACTGTGTTGCTGTCTCAGTCCTTCCCAGTCCCGGAAGATGATTTCCTTGCTGCTAGCTTCACACACATATTGTGTGTGAAGATGTTATTTCAAGGAATCTGTCCTAGGGAATAGGTGGCTGTTATTGGCCACCTGTGAAAAAATGCAGAAGTCCTCAAATGATCAGGCTGGGGTTACGATTACAGGTCCACAGAAGAACATAATGCTGCATTTCTGCCCTCATGTGTCTGGCTGTAAAAGTCCCTGCTGTGTACAAGAAAATGTTAGCTTCACCTAAGTCCACAGTGAAAAAAAAAAAAACAACCCAAACCTTGGATCACAGGCATGGAAGAACTGTCCTACAGCTTAGCCCATTATCCTGCCGTAAGGGCAGCCAGAGCAGAAGCCGTGAGAAGAATATGAACAGGACCACATACATGACACTACCACATAATGCTCCCCCAACGTGCAGTAATTCATGGCTCTGTGTAATTAATAGACCCCACTGAATTTTCCACTGTAAACTTATCCAATTGACTGTCTAACCACTGCAAGTTTTCAGTGAGCACCGCATACTGCAGCAAGGACCACCACTGCTAACAATGTGCATGAAGCACCTCCTTTTCCTCCTTTTGATCCTACCTCCTGCTGCTTTCCTTCAATGTCCCAGCATCTCTGAGCAGGGAGAAGCAGTCCAGCACCCAGGGCTGGATCCTGGCTCGTGCTATGAATGGTGTCTGGGTGCAGAGAGGTGCTGCAAATGTCGACAGTGGACGGTGTATTGCTAACAACCTGTGTTGCTGGCCACCTGCCAACTGCGTTTGCATTCCAGAGCCAGATGAAAGTGTATTTGGGAGTCCCTGTGAGGCTGCCATTCTTATAATCTAGAAGATTACCCCAGGGATGAGAGTGAGGGCTTGGGTTGCATGAAAGCCATGTACTCATCTGTGTGTCAGCTTCTTCGTTTATAAACTGGTACTAGCCTTGATTCAAAGCAGACAGGGACATAATTTGTCTTCTGTAACACCTTTATCCTCAGGTATATAACCCAAGTTTTATAGAAATTAGGTAACTGGGTGAAACAGCACCAGGAAAAAACATTTCTGCTAGCAAATATAACAGTTCTCCAAGTCCTCTTTAGGTGTAAAGGGACTCAGAGCTGTGGCTTAAAGTTCAGAGAGTAAGAAGCTCCTTCTGCCATCTGATGGTGAATGAAGGGAAGGAGTCACAGCACTACATCTGCTCAGCACTTTGCCAGAATTACCAAGGATCAAACCTTCCAGACAGGGGATTTCATTTTGCCCTTCAACTATTGGCAAGGACTGAAAAACATGGCCACAGGGAGAGCTTCGGTTTCAGATGTCCATCCTGAACCTCCTCCAGTGACACCTGGAATAGGCACAAGAACAGAAGCCAAACAGAGCACTTCACTGGGTGCAAGCTGAAACACTCAGGAGGAAAAGACGTGAGGCTGTGTTTGGACATGTGGGAGGGAGGTGGGGGAGTGACCCTTTGAAGGTCCTCCACATGCCTGGAAGTTTCTCAGGGGTATTCTTCTTTCACCGAGAGGACTATGACAAGCTACTTGTGTTGCCAGGGTGTTCCAATCTAATGAGCCCATAAACTAAAGTAACCTATAGCAAGGGGAAACAGGTAGCATTTCAGGGAAAGGAAGGCTTTGGGATTGACTCAAGAACAGCATTACTGGTGCAACCTTCCTTCTGGCCCTTGGAGCCTCTGTTCCTTCCCTCAACAACTCCCCCACAACGTGACCAAGCTCATTGTCATTGCTGTGCCACCCCTGCTCTTCCACCTGTCCCAACCATGGAGCTAATGGTCTCTCTCCTCTGCCCTTCAGACTCCCTACCTGCGCCCAGTCTCTCCAGTCCCTGCAAAAACCAATTCTCCCAAGCATGGTGGTGCATGCTTTCCCTGATGTGCTGTGACCGCTGTTTTTGGGAATCCAAATTCCTACAGCCCTGCAAGGTCCCATAGGGCTTGACAAGGCAGTGAGGTCTCTGTCACTGTAGTTAGAGGGTGACTAGTGACTGTGTAAGTCCCAAATCTACAGAGTGAAAGGTAAATCATGCCTCATGTCAGTGATGTTGACTTGATGGAGGTCTGAGAGGGAAAAAAACCCAGCCTGCGCCAGAAGGGTAGTCTTTCAAACTGATAACAAGGGCTTGATTTTACAGAGGGTGACATTCCCTACATTTTTCCTTGTGATTAATGCTTTCCTTGTATGTCCTTGCCACACCACAAACTCCTTGGTTGCACAGTAACGCTTTATGTGCTGCAAGACACATCCAGCAAATGGCAATAAGGTCTCAAAGCTAGACCCATCACGGTGAAGACACTGGGGACAGTCTGAGCTCCCATGACCAAGAGTATGGGCTGTATTGGGTGCAGTAACAGTCCTTAAACCCTACCAAAGAAGGTGCTGGTGGGATTTGATAAAAACACTCTGATAGTTGAAAGATGCCTCACCTACAATACTACTCACTTCGAGGCTCTTTGCATGAGTATTGTGGTGTAAATCACATTTTTTAAACGGCTGAACTGGCAACAGTGATGCATACCAGAGCTTTGGATCTTCTCAGGGCTGTGGACACAGCTTCTGCAGGGCTGTGTTTGGGAGACAGGCCTTACAGAAGGCAGTGTTTTTCTGCAGGAGCCTCTGTTGCCCCAGTAGTGGGACAGTGCCAGGGCAAGGGCCACCTAAGAGCAGCCCAAGTCAATGGCAGAGAAGATCTGGACAGAGCCCAGAAAGCCTGCGAAGACATTCAGCATGGAAACAGAGAAAAATAGCCAAGGACCACCCGCCTTTGCAGTCTGCTATGGATTGGGGTCATGATGCAAAGTTCATGCCCCCCATGGAGGCCTTGGGAAGAGCACAGCTGCATTATCACTGCTTGACTGCCCAATGCAAACTCAGGTTGGTTTCCAAAGCTGAGTCATGAAGTGGGTTGGTATGAAAAGGGCAGCATCCCTTACTCATGCATGAGATATAAGGGTGTGGGAGGAACCGGGGAGCTTTTGGGTTCCTAATGCCTTTTGCAAGTCTGAAACAAAAGTAGTAAACTTCAAATCAGGATCAGGATGGAGAGGATTATTCCATGTTTTACTTGCTAATCAGTGAAACAACTGGAGCTGGTATCGCTGGAGCAGAGATGTCAGCAAGGTGAGAGTTGGTACGGTAGCTAGTTCTCCTTATGTGTCTCATTTCTGTTCACAGAGTGTGGTGGCAGCAACAGCATTACTCATGTGAGACCTGAGTCCTTCACGGACATCAGACCTTCACAAGTAATGAGGTATGAGCTGCTCTTTCCAGGGGAGGGAACAAATATTGAGAGTATTATTGTCACAGAATTAAATAGGCATGTGAAAGCAATGGACAGTGCTTTCCACCATGGGTCCAGTGCATTTTATCCAGGTCCCTGTGTCCACATGTCCACATTCAAAAGACCATACATCTCTTTCAAATCACTTTTGCTCCCCCTCTCTGGGTGCTGAACAGGACCCTTAGCATGTCTTATAGGTTCACTTTTGTTGGTTCTCAGCTCAGCTCATTTCTTCCCCTTGCCATTCAATCATCTTGGGCTTTAAGGGCATATCCCTTCCTCCACAGTGAGCTTACAGCAGTGGCTTCAGTGCTTCTGTTCCCCGCAAAGCTGCATGAAAAGGAAGCCAAGAAACCAATGCTAATCGTAACAGTAATTAAAAGCCAAGTGTGAATACTCAGTCAAGGATCATCTTGGGTGAAGTCCCAGGCACAGTAGCAGACTGGCTGTTTCGGGAGTGGGAACGTGCCTCATGCCTGAGCTCTCAGCACTGCAGAGCAAATTGCCTCTGGAGCAGCGCTGAGCCAGGAGGGCTGCCCAGCTTTCAAGACCTGAGCCAGGCTCTTCACCTGGAGTGTGGTAGCAACAGCTTGTCCACATCTTGAACCCAGAGGCTGCATGGCACCACGGCAGGAGATCAGGGACCAAGAGGCAGCCATAGCTTCCTTCCTGAGATGTTTCTGTCCTTGGGAAGGCATGTTGGGAACTGTGACAAGACGGGTGGATGATCCAGGATGAGGTCAGTCCATGGAGGATGTACCTTCCTTCTGATGGGACATGTGTGATGGGCACAGCTACACAGCACAGCTTTGTAGAAGCCTGATGCTTCTACTCTGACGTGCAAAACAGGACTAGCTTCACAGATGTCTTGGAGGTATTGCATAGGCTTTTTCGAAGCTCCCGAGGTGTGAGGGTTCCTTGATTATTTCTATTTATAAGGGTTGTTACCTGCAGGTCATTTCCCAGGTCCCAACTATTCTGGAGTTTGCTGCTTGAGATACCCTGAAAACTGGGCTCAGCTCCCCTTTTCTTTCCTTCACCCCCCTTCACTTTACTGCCAGATCTTTTCAAAATATCTGAATCCACCCGTGTGAAACTGGTGTGAGATCAGAGCATGGTGCAGTGACATCTAACTGCCTTTTTAGCTATCCTCCATCCTAATGTTACACACCAGATGGATCTTCTCTTTGAACCCTCCCAGAGCTGGTCTCTCACCGACTTCCTCTGGAGCAGTGTTTACTCCACTCTCCCTAAATAGCAGATCCAAGCTGTCCAGTCACCAGTTAATCAAATGCCCTGCTGAGTAGCTTGACTGTTTGGCAACAATACATTTGAATGGATGGTTGGAAAAATAGTCCTGCAGGAAACCTTCCTCTCCTCCGTCCCACTGTGGTGGTATTGTCTGTGTGCCTCGGTAGCCCACTGTATGGCAACAAAAATATCTCTCCTTTCTCTTATTGAGATGAACAAGGATTTACCAAAAATGCTCATTTTCTAAGAGGCAATAGGAGAAGTGTTTCAATAAGATGGAATTACAATAACTTGGTAAGAAAACTTTACATTGCTCAGGGCTACCGATGAGATCAGTCTCAACTGAAGCAGACATTCAGAGGAATATTTTCTTCAGTTGCTACTACTGGGTCATGGGGAAGAGCTGTGGTCCTAATTTCTTGAGGTAATTGTAGCCCTTGGGGCTCTCTTGGAAGAGGTAGAGGATTTGTCTGCATTTCTTGGCCAGTTTTGAAAGAAGTGATCACATTTTGCCTCCCGGGAAGGAGAGCCTTTCCAATAACTTCAGAGCACCTGTCCCCAAGTCAACATCTGTGCATTTATGTTATGATACAACATAAAAATGCACATTGCCAAGTTTTCATATAACTTCCACAGAAGAGAGCAAGATGTAGTTTCTCTTCATTAAAGAGAGTGCAAGAGTGTGTGGTTTAGTAATAAAGTCTCTGGCTCCAGCTCTGGTGGATAGCTATACACAAACCAGTTGGGAAGGGCCTGCCCAGAAATACAGTCAGCGGGTGTCAAAGATTTCAGTATCCTGTAAGGGAAACAAGATGATTTTATGAACCAAGATGAGATAGATCCAACTAGCAAAGTCAAAATAGCCACCACTAGAAAGTCAGGTTTTCCCTGCATGTAACCAAGTTATTTCCTGCAGGTCAAGCAAGAAAGAGCAGTATCTCAGATAGCACCTTGATGGTTAATACAATGTTATGCAAGTCTTTTTGGGGCATCAAATACTGGATATAGGCAAAGCCACAGGCTATTGTAAAGCTGCATAATTGGTACTTAACAATTAATAGTGGAATCAGTTACAGCCGTAATTAAGAGTGTGAAATTTCAGCATTTATTATATCGATGTAATGAGGACAGATCCTCTCTCAGTTTAAAGTGGAGTAACTCTGCCATCAGCCACCACCAGAAGGTCTCCAATCTGCACAAAGTGACATAGCTTCTTGGACGGTGATAGCATCTCTGCAGGGGTGAGACACTGACTTGCCATCAGCTGAGGATCACACCTTCCTCTGTGTGCGCCTACTCAGGCACAGCAGAGCTCAAAAAAGCCATGTAGGAGCAAAGAAAACATCTTTTCTCCTGTTCTCATACTCCTGAGCCTCTTCCAGGAAAAGACCAGGCAGTAGACGATAACAGCTCTTTGGGCTGACCTGGGGAGGGCGGGCCTGTGATTGAGATATAGGTCTCAGGGGACAGCAACAGTTGAAGTCTTTCCAATTAGCACGTTGGATTGGAGTCAAGAGCTGTCAGGGCTTTAATTTACTAACCTGTGTCCCTCTCCCTATATATCCATGTGACAGCTCATTCGTTTAAGGTTGATAGAGTGCATGGCTGGCCTCTAACTGTTCTCCCATCCATCTCCCTCCCCAATTTGCTTTCTCAAGAACATTTTCCAAAAGGGAATTTCCATGGCTTGTGGACACCTAGGTTAATTTATGCCGAACATAAAGCTCAAGCCTCTCTGAGTCCTTTTTATACCCTGAGGTGGGGATGCTGGTTGACGTCCATCACCGTAGAGAGGAGACAATGTTTTTCTGAACTGTGTGTTCAACAAGCTTTTATTGAGCTGGTTGGACATCAGCAGAACATGGGAGCTCTGTTGATCCTGTTTGTCCAAGGTCAAAATAAGGGTTAAAAAAATTGCATCCTGGTCAAAGTATTCCCTGAGAGGGCTTTGGCCCAGAGGATAGACTTCCTTGGAAGACAGGTGTCTTACATGTCACCATCCACATGTTTTGTTTAGGGTAGGCTCTCATCTGCCTCCCATTAACCAGCATCTCCGACCCCAGCATCAACACTGTATCACTGCTGGGATGAATGTGGGCACCCTTCCTTTTTTTTTTTCTCCCCAGCATGTATTAAATATCACCAACTCCTGAGCCTGACACAAGCAGTAAATACGGCCCAAGGTTCAAGAATACACCCAAGTACGTGTCCCCCCAGTAACTTCCTGAGATCCTTCAGCAACTGCAGGTGAACAGCCAAAACCAGGGACCTCTTAGGAGATATGCCATAGAAACCCTTCTCTTTGCCCTGACATTTCTTTCCATGTACAACCGACCCTACATTCTCGCTAAACACCTCATGGTTTCCTACCCAGAGCTGTCACAGTGACTTCCTCTTTAGAGTGTAGCAAATTTCCCAAGGACATTAGGCAAGAATATAGCTGAAAGGGTCTTATATCCAGAAAGGACTGTTATCACCATTCTTAAAGCAGCCATAATTCAGACTAGCAGGCCTTATCTGACCTAGTGTCCACCCCAGAAACTCTGGTTCCACTTGAATCTTCCCTGATATTAAACATCCTCAGTCTACATGCCCACTCTTGAGCCAGATGTCTACAGTGGGGTTCCTCTGGCCAAATAGGCAGGTCTGCAATGTAGATGTCTCTGTCGGAGCTAGTGCCCTGGGCTTCCTTTGTAGCCAATGGGGCAAAACAGGATACAAGCCATCTGGTCTAGTTTAGAAATTTACTTAGGAGGTGATGAGTCATTAGAAGTACCCATTTTGCTCTCTTGATTAGAAATGGAGGGTGGACAGCTAATTCGGATGGAGATGTCTACGCTGATTTAAAGTCTTAGAGATTTAAAGTTTAAAAACTTCAAATGATGTGAATCCAAATGACCATAATTACAGCATAAATAGGAAGGAAAGACACTCCAGCATCATTATGATGCTCGTGAAATAAGGAACAAGAATAAAAATACAGAGCCAAGACCACATGTTCTGCTATTAAACAGGCATCATAAGTCAGCTTCCCAGCTGGTAGGAACCTGCTACCTCTTTTAACTTCCATACTCCTTGACCAATGAACCTGAGTATCAAAAGGAAGCTGGGAGGAGGTAGAACAAGAGCGATGTGAGGATTAGTTTGAAGATCAGTGTAAGATCCCACAGTTTCTCAGTGGTGGTGAGAGTTCAAGGGCACAAAAAACACCGGTGCTTCAACGGAGACTGCCGGGAAGCAAATCCCTCATGGTCCTTTGAGCCTTTGAATCTTTCCTGTTCAGCTGTGTTACAATAAAAACTACTGTAAACCGAGATCTGGGAGGGGGAGCAGGGATCAGAAAGCAGTGAGCAAGATCAGTCTTGTTAGTTGTTAGACTGACAAGAATAATGGAAAGGAGGAGGAGAGGGCATGAGAGAATGCAAAAGCATTAGGCAGAAATTCTGTGAAGCTTATGCAACCTAAAATAAAATGTGATTTGCACGAAGTGCCGTTTAACCTCACGCCCCTGTGACTAATGAATTTTCAATGCTGGGGGATAAAGAAAATACAAAACACAACAACAACGACAAAAAAGTCGCAGCAACCCACAATTAGCTGGCAAACAGCAAAACGACGGTGTTTTCCCCAGTCTACTTGGCAAAGCTTTTTCAGCAGTGTATCTTAGGGGGCATCAGTGGGAGACGGACAGGCTCAGCACAGGACTTTAATTCTCAGGCATTGTCTGACTGATAAAGATTTTAATTGGAGTGTTTATGTTTCCAGTCCTCCAGCAGCACAGATCTGCTCTGATAAAGTGTTTTAAGGGACCAGAGGTAACATTTGGAAGATAAATGTGGTGTCAGCTGCCCACTGGGTTACACAGACATTATGGCCTACTGAGGATTCATTATCCATTGTATTTTGAGAGCTTTTAATGAGTTTTCCAGGCATCCACCTCTGGTTTTATGGAACTTTGCCTCTTCCCTCTGCTTTTAGACACCAGACTGGATTATCACCTGATGCAAATCAAGCCACTTTCCTTGACTGGCTTAGGTGGACGGACAGGTAGGATCCTGAACAGCAGAGGTACACTGAAGACAAGACACTAGAGCTGCTGTTCTTATTACAGCCCGAGTCCAGCAGCTTTCATAGATAGGGGTGCCAACAAGGTAAGGGTCTCGGAAGAGAAGCAGCCTTTCATTCTCAGCTACAGGAGACAGACCATATCTACAAAAGCAAAGGAGTCACCCTCTGCCTGATCTCATAGTCCATGTGGCCATCAGGATCTCTGAAACCATGGATCATAGGAGGCTAGATGGAAGAAATTCGTGGTTGCACTTCCAGCACCCAATGGTGAGATCAAGTTTCGGTCCTTAGCCAGCACCAGTTCTTGTTTGAGGACAGGATTGCCTGGGCAGTGACCTGTGGCTGTTTTAAACACAGTTCTGGAGCACCCAGCAGTGCTAATTCAGGGAAGGCTGCAGGCACTGTGCTGTGAATCTGGCCTTAGCAAGGGGCAGGAGTGTCATTGTGCCGAGTAAGCACAGGCAGTGTCCCACACCATTTGTCTTCACTGTCTCCAGTGACTTGATTAGCATGAGAAAGTTGGTCCGACACAGATTTATTTATTTTAAGTGAATGTGGGACACGTTCCAAAGTGCCATGTTGACAGCCTGGGAAAGCATGGTCCTGCATTTACCCTCAAAAGAGGGACAGGAGAGAAAACAGCCATACAGGCTCAATATTCTCTGCCCACCATCTTTAATGAGGAGCTACCAGTTAGGAAGATGCACTTCCAGGTAGAAGGATATTATCCCCCACCTCTTAAAACCAATTTGCAGCTGGTTCATAGCAGCTTGGTGGGATGCCTCCTCTCCAGACTGAAATAATTTCAGATGAGTGAGAAGCTTCTTTGGGTCTTTACAGCTGGATTTCAACAGCAACCTAACAACAAACAGCGCTAGAACCTTCCAGTTTGTCCCCCTGCAAGTCCACATTCATCTAAAAAAGGAAGAAAACCAAAAGGAATATTTTCCCTTCAGAGGTGATAGGAGGTGAATTTTTTTTCCACGATTTCTGGTCTATTCTGCTTGTTTCCTTACAGCTTACCAAAGCCGTCAGACTCGTATGAGCTTGGGAACACAGAGACATAAAATACTTAGAATTGGCACTGGCTTTATTTTCAGTCTTCCGAAGGCCGTCCAAAAGGAAAAATTAGACTCTGAAGATTTATATGCTCTTTGAATACGCAGCGAGCAGAGTTTTTAATTGATCACAGTTCATTTAAAGTGAGAGGTGAGCAAAGCTGGGGCTGTTGCAGGGTCAGGACTAACAAAGACATGCTTCCACATGTCCTGGAAATTATTGGCAAGATCTTCTGCTCATGGAAAATTGTTCCTCCTAGCAATACCTCAACCTAAAATCCCTTACAGAAGACTGTGCTGGGGCATGGCACACAAGTGCGTGCTCATGGGGTAGATGCCGTGTATCACAAAACAATGTCTTCTTGATCTCTTTGTGGCTGTATCTAATAAATGCGCTGCCCTCTCTGATGCAGTCATAGAGACATATGTGAGGAGCCGGAAAACCAGTAGAATAATGTCAGGTTTGCAACAAGAAGAAGATTTACTTTAACCCAGATGATCATCCAGTTTAAACTGCAGTCTATGAAGGTGCTGGCTGAAGAGGGATGCTAAAAAGAGGATTTTCACAAAGAAACAAAGAGGATCTCCTTTACAACCTACCCCTGAGACAGCCCTTGGGAAAATTCACTGTCCTCTTCTTCCTCGCAGTCAGTCTAATAGCTGTGGTGACCAGCAATGGTTCTCCACCTGCATCTGGCTGCGGTGTGCCTGGTCCTGATGGGTCAAACGTACCTCTGATGATGGCTTGAACTCTGCAGTCCTCTGGGGTCACTGCCTCGGGGTTTTGCTCAGGAAAGATTTTTATGTCATTTCTCCCCTCTCTTCCCCCCTTTCCCACACAGAAAGGGAGTGATCTCTTCTCCCTCTCATTTTGGGCTGTAATCACCAAATCATGACTGTCCTGACCCGTTGCTGGATGATCAGCAAACTACAAAGGAAGAAAGTAGAAATTAAAAGTTGTTGACTGGCTTAGACCAAATGTTGTGTAGAGTCCAGTGAGTCATTTTTCACAAAGGATTAGTTCAATTAAAAGTGGAGGGATGGGGGCAGTGTGTCATTTGTGAATATGGGTTGAGTGTAGCTGATAGCTTCAGCTGAAAGTAAAAGTATGGGGATGATGGAAGGGAAATGTCAAAATGTTTCTTTTCAACTTGTCTTATGTTTCACATCAGCAACACCAGAGCAATTTCAAAGTAAAACCTTTCAGCTTCTATTTGTCATTCCAAAGTGGAATTTCTCTCAGAATGGACCTGTTTATTTTTAATAACTTAGAAATGAAGTAAAAAATTTAATTAGGTGGTCAAGGGAAATATTTTGGGTTGACCTGAAATGATCGTTTTTTTAGGTTTTTTTCATTTCTCTGAGAACAAGAGGGGAAATAGTTGGGCTTGACTTACATCAGTTGTTTTTTATTGATTTTCCAGTAAAACCAGGAACCTGAAAAAGAATGATTCCCAAGCTCTGAACCTTGCTCTGAACCATGCTGTATCTCTTGGTAGCGTGGGTGGAGTACCTTCTCCTGATTATAAATAGTCTGTGCTTATAGACAGTAATTGAAAATATAAAGATTTGAGAAAAAAACAGAGAAGAAGAAAAGCGTTCTGAACTTCTCGCCAGCTTCCTGCATGTTGGCAGTCCTTGACTCTGCTGGGGTTTCAGCTGAAAGCACATCAGTCCTTAGAAGATGGGCAGGGCTGGAGATAGCACTTGGGCAAGGTGCTGGATGTGGAAAGGGTAAGGCAATGAGCAGGGACCCTTGGGGTCACTTTAATGAGTGTGACACCGTGCCACTGCCAGCTTACTCTCTTCCCGCAGCAGAAGAAGCATCAGGGGAGAAAAGAGCTCAGCTCACATTAGTTCCCCGAGGAGAGCCCCTCTGCCCATAGCACTTCATCTGATCCCATTCTCCTGTTTTTCTCTCCTGGGAATGGGGCAGTGAGCACAGAAAAGGAACAGAATTTGCTCCCTTGGGGTGTCTTGTGCTAACACAGTGCCCAGGACTTGCAGTCTCTATTTAAATAGGCTCACAAGAGCTTAATGATTTGTCTATGCTTCCTACTGAGACCTGCAAGGTGACCTGTGGGGTCTGGCTCAGAATCTGGTGGGCAGGCGACACCCAAAAATTGCTACCAAAAATCCAGCCCAAATGTCTTCATTCTGGTCCCATGTCAACTGTGAATGTGGGTCATCTTCCTTACAGATTTCCTGTGATTTGCAGTGCCTCCATGTTGTTCACTCCAGACTGCAGCAGCCAGGTATACCTAAAGCCTTTTTCTTAAAGAACTGGGGTTATTTCTGTCTGTTTCTAGGTTTTTCCTTGCCTCCTCCTCCCTATCTTCCTCCCAACAACTCCTGAATCTATCTATCCATTTCAACCAATTTCAAAGCAGAGGGAGAGTTCTCAGAGCTAACAAAGTTTGGGAAAAGAAGCAGCAAGGCGGGCGAGAGAGACCCATAAACTCAGAAGGGACGGATGAAACAGGGGCTCCTGTATTAGACACTAGAGAATCCACAGCAGGCAAGAGACCTTAAATGTATTCCAAAGGTAGGAAAAAAATCAGTCAACCATGAGAAAGAGACTGGGCAATGCCCATGGACAAAGGTCCTGGTCTTCATGGTTGTAAACAAAGAGAGAAAGCAGGCTTTGCTCTCAAACACAGGGATTTATTTGCGGAGGGATGTGATTGACTGAGGAAAGGTGTTCACATCTCATGACCTTGAGCGTCTGTACTTTCCTGTTCATACAGTTCAACAACACAACCTGGTTTAGTTTTCAGGCACTTAGGAGATGTTTTAGGTTCCTCACCAAAGAACAGGGCTGTATTGGCTTTTGTGGCCCTGGACTTTGCCTCATCCTTGCTCAGTATATTCCAGCACAGGACATACTCCAGTGCTGAGCTCCACAGGACCTCACTTAGTCTATTGTCAGGACCCAAATAGCTTGAGGATGTCCGAGATGTCCTGCTGACACCAGATGTGACTTTTTGTGATAGTTTTCCAGAGGTGGACCAGGTCCAAAGCAGGATCTGGCATGCTGCCATTAAGAGATGCTTCCCCCATCACATGAATGGGGAGCTGGTGGCTCTCAGCAGTGGCAGCGGGAAGGTGGAAAGAGAAGACTTCCAGCCACCCCAATGCAAATCTCCTCTGTAAATCTTCCTTGAAGACTTAGACATATGTTGGGGCTGTTAGCACTGAAATTCAAACATCTGGGATTTCCTTTCCCGACACATTTGTATTCTCCTGAGAGAGGACTCTGTTCTGTGTCCTGTCAACTCAGCATTGCATCTATGTGCAAAACCTCTCCCTCTCTACATACACCATTTTTATATATATATATAAAGAAAGATGGAAAAGGAAAGGAAAAAAAAACCAAAACCCAAAAAACCAAACCGAGAAATATTATTAAGAAAACAGTTGCTTCTGCAGCTCCAGCGGGAAAACACAGAAAAAGAGGCTCTTTGGAGGCGAAAGACCAGCGAAGCAGGCAGAAATTCTTTGCACTGAGGCTGTGGGCTGTGAGCTGCAAAGTTTCCCACCCTTGCTCTCAGCCTGATTTCTGGGCAGCTGCACCACAAAAAAAAACCCTTGCAAACTAATCAAGCCATACTATATGATGCTTCTAGAGAACACTTTGGGGAAATTGCTCTTCTGTAATGTCTGTCGGGGAAAAAGAGAAAAAGACAGACATCTTTTTGCATGTGCATTTTATTTTACAGCATTACCGAGAGGACCAAAATGGAGTGGGGGGAAGGGGGTTGGTGCTCACTCTGAGTGCATATTGACTCCAGTGGAGCTGGTGGATATACATTCATTTACACCAGCTGAGAAACAGGGCCTGGGTTTCTCATTATACAGACAACACTGAATCCTGATTTATTGTTCCCCAGGAAAGAAGGGAGGGAGATGGAGAGTCAGGCAGCATAAAATCCAGATAAATAGGAGGAAGGAGTCATCTGAAGTCAACTCGTGCTGCTGAAGTTTCAGGACAAGCAACTTGTTTACTGTAGCACATCATTTTCCTTCAACACCATCACGGAGTAAAGGAGTCTTCCCTTTTCAGGGTCACGTAATGGGACAATGGAGCCGGTGGTGGGGGTAAAGCCAGGTTTGCAGAGGTGATGGAGACTGCCTCCACCCCATCCCCTGTGGAGAAAGACAAGGAGATCAGTATGGCTGATGGGACTGTGAGAAACCCCTCCAAGCTCTGGAAATTGGATGAGGGTGGTGGTGGGGAAAGATCACACAAAAACCCACACAGACATGAGTGGGAGATGTATTTGCAAGAGGGCCTGGCTTGGAGATTCACAGGGCCCCCGTTGTTATGTCTGCACCTCTTTGAAGAAATAGAAAGGGTGGCTTTGAGATGAGATGCACCCAGAGCTTGAACATGGCATAGCTGTCTCTTGGCACAGCTGTGGACTGACCCTGCAAATATGATAGCCCTGAGCTCAACGCTAGCCTCTGGGTTGGAAAAAGACTGGCAAAACTGTGTGTGCCAATAGCGCTCTGAAAGTTGCAAGTGCTGGCTTCCCAGGAAAATGTAGGTGAGTTTACCATTTTTTAGATAAAACAGCGTATAAGACAAAGAGATCTTCCTGTATTCCCCAGCATGGTAAAAGATTCAACAATAAACCAGAAATTTTAGTGCAACTATCTTCTTAGACAGCAATATCATTTGACCATGAGGTACGACCCCATGGGGAACCAGACACTTCGTTCATGGAGCAAAGCTTGGAAAATGCACGTTGACACACAGCTCCAGGCGGGACCCTTAGGAAATGCTGCCCTGGAACATGTGGGAATCATAAACCATCTCACAGAAGGGAGTTGTTCTCACCATTGACCCAGGGATTTCCCATTTCAGAAAGAGAACCAAAGCCTATAGACCACATGGTTTAGTCTGGCCAGGCATTATGGGTTGTGTCTGAGAAATGCTGGATTAAATAGCTGGGTTATATAGGACACGGGTAAGTGAGCATAGAAGTATCTCCTGGCTTTTCCATCTGAGCATGCATCTTGGCAAGACTGGGAAACCAATGACAGAATTAAGCCGAAGGAAGACCCTTGTCATGGAAACCAGAGATCTTGACAAAAACCACAGTTAGTCCAGAGTACAGTGACAGAAAATCAGGCTCTCCGATAAGCAGTGCCACGCGAGGATCAGGGGGAGAATCGAACACCTTTCCCTTTGAACTGCAGAAGGATCTTTAGGAGTACAAGGGAGGAAAAATAACTCCGCAGATCTCCTGCTGACATCCTTCTCTGCTTCTGTTCATCTTCCTGGAGTAGGTAGAAAATTATCATGGCTGATGAAACTCTGGGGTAGGAAGCTGTGCTTCTGCGCTCCTATCCTCTAGCCCAGGGGGGATATGAACTACAAGGGGATATATTATAATTGTGTTTGGAAGCAAGGAATATCCTCAAATGCTTCCCTGGAGGAAAGTCATAATAGCACCTAATTTTAAAAGCTGTGAGAGAGGATGTGGGAGAATACAGGCCTTTAAAATAATGCTTTCCCTCACTGTTGGAGTGGTTATGGAAACACCAATTGGAGAGCACAGGGTAAGATCTAGGATGTTATGATGCTTAAAAAAACCAAACACAAAAAACTTCCTGGTTAATGAAATGGAAGATTCCCATCTGATAAACTGGAAAGGACTCTCTGAAGTAGTAATACAATGAGTCATCCTCCAGGAGGAGTTACAGGGCAGAAGTATTTGGCCCAGCAGTCGGATGGGAAGCCAGCAAAGGAACAATTATCTGGGCATTGACTTTGTAGAAAGTATGAAGTGCCAAAGGGAACGATCATGGTGTGTGATGCTGTGAGCTACCTAAGTGTGAATGGAAGTAGATATGACATCCATCAATCACTTGATTCAGGATGAAGAAGTCTGGACAGTAAGGATTTAAGAAAAGCAGAGTTTGGCAGGATTTCTCCTAGAAGATGATTCAATACATTAAAAAGTGTCATTGCATCCAGGGGGTAGCTGTTAAAATGTTTACAGTTACACCATTTTTAAGAGTGATTTGTGGAGAATGAAACAATTTTATTTTATTTATTTTTTGTGTGTGGAAAGTGTCTGCTTCCTTCGAAAACGTTCACATTTCTCATCGAAGACTGAACTCGGGAAAGCTTTTTGCCAAAACCTCACATAACACCGGGTTCAGTGAAAGGTTGATTTTTTTATCCCTGAAAGAACAGAAGCTTTTCTCTTTTGATTTTATCTCTGTTTTCAGGAAAGAACAAAACCTTTGCCAGCCACATTCACCTTAAAGGCTGGTAAGGTCAAAGTCTTGGAATATCTTAGAAAACTTGGAAAGGGTCTCAAAAGTTTCAGTTCAAACCTGCCTCTGGGCTGTACTTACATCATTTGAGATAATGAATCAATGGATGATACTAACATCAAGGCCCTGAAGAGTCATGAAAAAAAGCTTTGAAATTGGTGCCAGTTTCTGGCTCTGAATTCTCCAAATTGTGGAGACAGCTGCCAAGGGCAGATCCAAATTCCTCCTAATCCAAGACAAGATCTGAGCACTTTGAAATGTAACTCAGTTCGAAGCCTGGATCTGAATTCTGCTGGAAACACCTCCTTCCTACCCAACAATGCCTTCAAAAAGAATCAGAGGCATCAGAACATCCAATCGGGACAAATCCAACTTGTGCAGCAGAGTGCTTTTTTTTAAATTTTATTTTTCATTGCTGGCTAGCCAAAGGGAGGATAAGATGCGTGACAAGAGTAGCATACACGAGAAGGTTGTCTGTTCTGTGAAGGTCTTGGTTTGCTTTAGCATCTCCCTGCCACAGGCACTAGGACAGTCAAACTCTGCAATGACTGGAGGCCATATTGAGGCCAGGCAGGGACCTGACCCTAGCAAGCCCTCAGATGCAGAAGATGATCCCTCCCAAATTCAAGTGAGAATGGAGGTTGGCACCCTGTTGGTTTGTGCCGTCCCAAGACTTTGTCAAAGAGTAGATGAATCTCTCCCAAGCACAGAGTTGAGATGTGGTTGCAATGCTCCTCACCCTGATGCTGGAGAAATGTGGCCATGGGCTATGGTGCAAACAGGATGACAACCAAGCTTCAAACCTCCATTGCATGGAGCTCTCTGTGACACATTCGCATGTCAGCATGACGTGTTTCAGGCCTCACAGGTTACAATTGTCCCCCGTAAAGGACCCATTTGGGGCTGATGTCCTCCAGGGTTTTAGGGATCTTGGGTTCCAGCCTGAGAACCTGCTCATCCAACTACACATCCCAAGGACTGGAGATGGAAGGATGAATTTGTTCTTGCACAGTACACGGAAGAGATTATCACCGGGGAAAACCCAAGAGCTCCTTGGGCAGGGGCATTGGTTAAGGAACCCAGAAGAAACATCATCTTGGATTCAGCACTTTTCTGATAGACTGGTGACCCTCCCACATCTTTTTCCCCCACCCCAGATAAGCATATAACCACCTTTTCAGCTTTGAATAAGAATACCTAAGGAAGTTGTCATTCCAGCTCACCCCCTCGAGCTCTTTTCTAACTCAAGGATAATGGTCAGCTTAGATCCTATGGCATGTTTCTCCATGGTCAGGTACAAGAGATGAACGGTGTCACCAAACAATGGCCAGTGCCTGGAGCAGATGAGTACAGTGGTGTGTCTCCTTGCACAAAAAACCTCCACTTGCCTGGAGATTTACTTGGCTTATCCTGGGCTCCAGAACAGCTCCGGACACATCCAAATGCAGCACCGTGACCTCATCCCTGTGCAACCCACCTGATGCTTTCCAGGGAGCAAATACTCACCTCCTGCAGCTGTGTGCACCATCGGCCGAGCCTGTTCACAGATTTATATGCAACGTTTCTGCATGATGTGAACCCAGTTACAGTCCCACAGGTGGATTGCTGTCTGCGGGGTGAAGCTGGCCGGCTCCTTCCCTGTGCTTGCTCACCGCTCCGTGCCCAGCTCCTCTGTCAGCAATAAGGCCAGCTCTTTGCTGGCCACTGAGTGCATTTCTAGCAATTGCCTGGCCCCAGGATTAGATGAAAGGAGAGCGGTCACAGGAGAGCTCTGGAGATTTGCACTTCCTTTGCCAGCATCCTGAAAGCCTGGTGCATTCACAGACACAACACTCCATTATTCATGCCTGAAAGATGGAAAATAGGGCACATTATGATATCAAAACCCAACACCTAAAATCACTCACTTTGTAGTCTGCAACCGAAAGCATATATCTAGCTGTATTAAGATGGAGAAGTTTCTTTTCCTAGGGAAAGCTCTCCTTCCCCGTTGCCGCGTGGGGCACAGCCTTCTGGCTGTGGCTGCTAACTCTGCAGGTGGAACATCTGCCCGTGTGCTCGGGGCAGCAAACTCCATCACAATCCAAGCCGATCTTGATTTACATTGTGGCAACTGAGACAGCAATCTGGTCTGCTGTTTTTTGGAAGGGACGTGCCTGTGTATATGTAAATGCACGCTGTAAATCAGCACCCATGGAGCCATGGCTTTGCAGATTCCCGTTCCTGTTGAAGCCACTAGTTTTTCCTAGTCCTCTGTGGGCAGGTCACACAACAGCCTTGTTCACTTTTACAGCGACATGATGTTTTGAGGCTGAGACCAGAGCAAGCGTCACACCTCAGAAACAAGTTTTGCAGTGGGACCTGCCTGGCAGGACAGGGACAAACAGCCCTGAACATCAAACATGCATGGTGCTGCTGTCTTGTTATGTGGGCTCAGTTTTCTAGAAGTGGCATTCACTTGTTACAGAGATTAGCTGCCATTACAGACCCAGTGGATGAGATTCATCTCATCAGCCTTCAGATGTCTGCAGTGCAGGTACCTATTCACAGCCGTTGCTCCTCAGAGTCAGTGGAGCTAAGAAGACATGGTTCATGCGAGCAGATGTAGACATGTACCTTGGGACAAGAAGAGTTTCACCCTAAAACCACCCGTTTCAGCCCCCTGGCTCTAAGGGAAATCTCAGTGACTGTGTCCAGCAGTCAGCCTGGCACATATTTCAAGTTCCAGCCTTGTCTTCCATGTTTACCAGGGAAGACACGCAACCAGGCATCTGCCTGAGACAAGTCAGGGCAAGACCGAGGTATGTCAGGAAGGAAGAGGCAATGCTGCACTTTGCTGCCAGTTGGCTCACCATCTGCAGAGACTGCCAACATCTGCCTCTTTCGTGAACATCTGTATGTGCTGACAGCAATGACATGTGAAGGCAAGATCTGTGATGAATCCTGGGAAGAAAAAGGGTTCGAAAACAACAGGACAGTTGTACAGAGTATGTGTTTGTCTTCCTGCAAAAAAACATGTTTTGTGTAATGGCTTCTTACCCTCAAATAATTCTTAACTCCCTGGCACCTCTCCTGATTTTTTATAATTGGGGAAACTGAGGCAGGCTATGATAGCAGAAGTGATGGTTCCAATGATGTTAATCACTGCGTGCCAAAACAAAGGGATGAACCTGTATATCTGAATGCTTAGGCCAGTGCTTTGAGCATTAGAAAATGTACCTTTTTGGGTGTGATATTTCTCCCCCTCCAACTTGGGAGGGAGAATATTGGCTGCAGGTGACCTGCCTGCAGCAGTTTTAAGGGGAAAGGGAAAAGGCGGAAGATTAAAGGACGGAACCAAAAGCTGGTCTCTTGTGGCATCTTTTACACAACCATTTCCCTTTACAAGGTCCCAAACATCCATTAAGGAAGCTTTTAGGACCAGCCCTTTTTTGTCTTACAAATGAAACCAGATGCCAAACCCCCAGAAGTGGCAGCAGCAGTAAAACAAACCAACCTGGCAGATTCACCTCCTGAACCTGGCAGCAGCGTGAGGCCACCTCAGCAAAGTCATCACGGGACCATCCATCATCTCACAAAATTGCTGCTGCTCTAATTAAAGAGAGACCATAAAGATTTGGATTTTTTTATCAAATATTGGAAAGAAAAGGCACTCACTGCCAAAGTGATTAAAGTCTTCATTGCTATTCATAAGTAGGAGTTTTGCCCAATAAGCACCTATGATGGATGATGGAGGGTTGGTTCTGCTCAGGAGCAAAGGGGCCTTATTCTGCATGGACCGGAGCATGGAAGGGGTTTTATTTTGGTAGCCTTTCTTTTACTTCATTAATGGCTTGTGGGAGGAGATGCTCACTTCTCATCTAGCTGTAATGTGAAACAGACCCTAAATATGTCTTTTCATGTGAAAAAAAGGGTTCAGGGGTATATTTATTCTCTACATTTTCCTGTTAACATCTCCATCTTCTCAGTCCCCGTTCCTGCTGCAGCAGCTCTGGGAGCGTGTTTCTCAAAACCAGAATGAGGTCTCAGGCAATCCCATTGCAAAGTCAGGCGCGGCAGGGTTCGGGGTGAGCAATCATCTCCTTTCCAATGCCTCCCCTCTCCTGACAAAGCAGCTATTTAGCTTCTGGTTTATGGAGGGTTTGGGTCATGGAGGAAATCACAGAATTAGGAATGAGAAATGTGGGTTATTTTTTTCTTTTTACTGAGCAGGTTTTCACCAGGAAAAAATGACTGTGGGAAAAGTGTTCATGTTTCATCATCAAAACTGAAAACATCCTTCACTCTTCAGTGGCAACCTTTTCGGCTTTCAACAAATCTTTTGAGGTGTAGAGGGGGTCTGGTACTTTCAACGATGTCAAGATGACACAGTCCTTTTCCCTTTTATTCCACCTTCTAATCACATCCTCCCCTGCCTGCCCCTCATCTCCCCAGAGCTGCCTGCGCCCTGCTGCTTTCTCCATCTTGGCTCCCGTTTTCCTGCCCTGCTGATATTTTTTGCAGCTTCCTTTATTTTTTGCTGCCGTTTAGGAGTTTTGGCAACTCCTTTCCAGTGAATTTTTTGTTTTGGCAAATGTGCAAAGCCAACTCCTTGGGGAGAAGTCAGCGGAGCATTTCCATTTCACTGCTACGGACTAAATGTTACCAAGTGCCGATGCCCTTGAAGTCATGTGCCTTCCTCTGATTTAATATAGAGCCTTTATGTGAAGTTAAGGACAAATATCTTCCCTTACAGAACCACTCCCTGTGACAGCCTCACTAATTAGTTGTTATTAACAGTGATAACAGAGCTATCAGATTTAATAGGCAGCAGATTATGGCAATTACAGTGAATTCACTGGGTATGGGAAGCCGGAGGTTTGGCTCTGGGGACAAACGGGCAGATTTTGTCAGGCAGCACACGCAGGGCAGAGCTGCTGCATGGAAGGGTGCTCCTCAAGGCATGAAATCATGGCTGGGAAGATGTACCAGCCAGTGGGACTTTGCGGGGAGGGAGGGTAGATATCATAAATACATGGAAAAATTGGAAAGGGCAAATTTGGAAATGCCTTTCCTTTATTTCTTTTCTTTTCCTCTTGCACTTTTGCTCTGTCTCTCACTTTGCCTTCGCTCCTCTCTCTCAACTCCCCTCCTCCAGGAGAAAACAGTGGGAAAAAGAAAGATGAGAAAATTACAGAAAACACCAACGTGTTATTGCTTCTCACTGTCCCTGGCCGAGTGTCTCTGATGTGTGTGCGCTGGTTTTGCTCGCTCCCCTGGGTGGTCACAGAGAGCAAGGTCAACACTTTTTGCAGGGTGCCAAGGGCCAACCTGAGGCCAAATTTTTCTATAAAAAGCAGTGAAAAGGGCTCTGAGGTTCAAGGGCCACCTGGCTGGAGGGGTGGTGGTGTGGGAGCAACCTCAGAGGTCCCCACAGCTCAGCTCGTCACTGATTTTACCCACCTGCCTGGACCTGTCCAATTAACCAGAAATGTGGAAACACTTCTGAGGACCACCCTGTCCTCCCTCCCTGCCGCGCTCGCGGCCCCTCCAGCAGCAGAGGGATTTCCCTCTGTGTGTGCATTTCCTTTTTCCCTGCTGAATTTCTCTTCATTAAATCAGCCTTTGGGAGCAAAACCAAATACAACATACTGACACGACAGCCCATCACGCTTCGGGAACGCATTTACCAGAGGCAGCCCCGGTTGCTCTGTTTTCCCCATTATCATCGAAGCTGACAAAGACATCCTCCTCCAATTTCTGTAAGACGCGGATCCCCGTCCCCCACTGCCCCCTCTGCTTCACTCACCCCTCAAGCAAACAGCTTGGCTGGAAAGACTATCCACCACACAGAGACCCTGGAGCCGCGGTTGCAGTGATAACCCTCAAGGGACCTCTCCTCTGCTCCTCAAAGCTGGACCCCCGTGCCCTGCGCAGCACCCTGGGGAAGGCACCCTGCACAAGGGATGGAGGAAAGGCAAGAGGCTGAGGGGGTGCAGATGTGAATCACCCCACGCTTCGACTTTACACTTGCTTTCTTAACCAAATTCCAGGAGTGTCTAGAGACTACCACTGAGATTGACGCCTTGTTAGGCACATCATTAAAAAAATAGGTAGAGTCTACCCCAAAGAACCGCTGATGTGAGCTGGGAAAAGGGTAGGGGAAGGTGGGGTGCAGAGACAAATTGTCTTGCCCTGAGTCCAAAGGCTGGGGTACAGCCAGGCGTACATCTCCCATCCCTTCTTCTGAATCATCTCCCATGGTTTCTCCTGAGGCCTGAGTGAATTTTACTAGCATATGTAGGAGATGTCACAAAGAGTTTTACAAGGTATGGTATGGAGAAACCGTATCTATTGCACTATATCTGTGGCTCTCCTCTGATGAGATGTCACTGGATGGCTTGCAGGACTTGGGCTGGAATTGGCTGCTGTGTTATAATGTGTGCACTGCTGCGGCTGCAGCAGCGAGAGTTGATGTGTCAGACAGTGCTTTAAAGAGTGCATCAGCTGCTAGCACAGTCACTGTGAAGGGTGGTGGAGCTGTGCTGAATAGGTGACATCCCCAGACTTGAAGTGGGCTGGAAAGCAGGGCTTAGGGAAGCACAGACCTCCCAAAGACTGTTTTGTACAACATTGTGCTGGCTGATGTTGCAACAGGATCCTGCTAAGATTTTATGTCTTCCCCATAAATTTACAGAGTCCCTTTTCTGATCCTCTCTCTGCCACCTGAAAGATACCTTCTCAGCGCAACCCAACTGAGACCCCAGAGGGAACCAGCTCAACTAACACTTGCCCACTTGCCATGGGTTGTCTAACTGGCTCTGAGGAAAAAAAGAGTCTTTTTGGTATAGCCAGAATGGCCCAAAGCCATTCCATGCGGGATTTTGGTTCAAAGTGGTTAGAATAAAAGACATGCAAATGCTGATAAATGATTTTGTTCATTTTTTTTTTTATCTTTCACAAAGCAGAAAAAAAAATGGCATAGACTCAATTTCTATAATGTTCTGTTTTCATCCGTAAGAAGAAAATTTTCAAGCTTAGGTGCCAAAAGCAGGAAAATTAAATCTGTATTTAGACAGTTAAATAAGAGGCTCAATTTTCAAATGCACCAATACCCTGGATTCCTAATTGCTACCAGAAGAGACTGAAATCCTACTTTACTTTTAAAAGGGTATTTTCCAACTCGGTAAAGAAAACTTTTTTATTTGCAAAGCATTTCCACAGAAAATGTCCATCAGGGAATGAGGGACGGAAGTCCCCTGAAAAACAACATACATGTTTTTTTTTTTTCTTTTAGAGTTCAACTCCTAGCAATAGGCAACTTAGATGGATTCAGTAGCAACAGAGTTACAGTGATCAAAGGCCCCATGCTCAGCTGTTCTTCCATTCCTCTGCACTGAAGGGTTGAACCCAAGCTACTGCCAGTGGAAACGAGGAGATTATGGGATTCTCAATGCTTATGTTTGCTCTCAAGCCTATTTCTTCACTTTGCTTTATGGTATGAGATCCTGGCTCTGGGTAGTTGTCTTTACCCCCAGTCTTAACCCACCCTCTGACAGTAAGCCAACCCTACACATACTGGTCCAATTCCATTTATGATTCCACCCAAAACAGGAGGCACTGTATGCAAGACTGGACACCATGGGGAAACTGCGGCATCTGCGAGGGGATAAGGTTATGCCCCATTCTGGGCCAGCCAGAACATTGTCTCCCAAGGAGACGCTTTCATGGCAGATGCTCCCAAATACCAGCAAAAGGATAAGGAAATCTTAGCTTAAACTTGCTTTCAAATTCATTTTTCCCCCTTATACAACCTATCTTCTGCTGGCATGCACTCCTCTTCCTGAGCTTAGTACATCCCTACCATTCCCATGTGTTGGAAGTACAAATCCATTATTATATAGCCCTTATTATAACGGTGATCTCTTTAGTCCGCAGCACAGACAGGGAGCTCTCTAAGCAGATGGGAATGTCATTGGAGTGTGAGCTTCAGGATTTGACCTTGATTGGACCAAATCATGAGAGATGCTGAATTAAGTCTAGCGCTAAGAGCTTCCTGTCATTTCCCCCCAAATGCCAAGACTCAAGGTTAACACTGATGGAAGATCAGATGCTCTTAGATAACTTACTGCATGGTGGAATGGCTATCGGTGTCAGAAAGCAAAAGAAAATACAACCAAAAATTCTGAGGGAAAATGGAGACTTGTCATGAACCACTGAAAAACAGCCGGGTGCTGGAATGAAGAATAACACTGTCTGGAGAAGAGCTGTCATCTAGAGATGGGTGAACTTCGTCCTCTTGTCCTTCTGAGAAAGCTCTGAGACATGCTAGCAAAGCCGTGTGGGAAATATTTCCAGTGTCAACCCCCCATGCCAGTGGATAAACAGAGGACTTTGGTCCCCAAGGGCTGCCCATCCGCTTTGAGTCCATTCCACCAGCCCTATGATTTACTAAAAGAAAAACAAGTTTGGAAAGCAAATGCACAGACTTTCCAAGAGGGCCCCCAACCACAGAGAAGATGACTCTTTGCCCCAGGTTATGTTTTGTGCTGTGTTTATGCTCATGCCGACTCTGAGAGGATGGCCTCAATGTGCACAATACTGAACAAGAGAAATTCCTTTCTCAGACAAGGTGGAGAGCCAGATCAAGGGCACCAAACCCACTTTGCAGGATGAAAGTTATGCAGGCAGCCGCTGTTTCTGGAAATGCAAACAAATTGGTAGTGGTATGTAGCTGTTTTCATAGCATCATGGTTGTTCTCTAGTACCTGATACCTCTAATGACTTCATGGGATGGATACGTCTAATAACTTCATGGGATGAACCATGGGTCATTCGGCATGTTGAACATTAAAGGGACTAACGTGGCATTAAGGGCATCTGAATGAGGTTGTTTGCCTTCGAAGATCCTCCTGCATTACACAAGTCAATGATAGCATAGCTCAGTTATAAAACATGGTCACCTTGATTATGCAGCAGGACACAGGCTGCTCTCCTTGTTATTAGAAAAAGTTTAGAAATGAACACAACATCACCGCGTTATTAAGAAAAGGAGGAGGGAAGGAAAGCATTTCAGCAATAAAAATGTCAATCTCTGGTTTATTTAAAAAATACTAAAACAATGAGCTGAAAATGGGAAATCTAGAAAACTCCTTTGATAAATGTCAGTAGTTTTAAATTAGGACAAAGGAATTAGAAAAATGGAGGCTTATGTTTAATTCACTTGAAAGCAAATTAAAGGGTTCGGCTTATGGATGAAAGAGAAAATTAGGTTATTTTTTTCCCTGAGAGTTACCAAGGCTACTGCAGCCCAGAGAAAGCCACAGTTCAGCACACAGCTTGGCGAGCTGCTATTGACAGGGCTGTTTGCACATCTTAAGTGGATTTAGGAGAAGTGGCTCCATCTCAGGAGTCAGAAGCTGGACCAGACACCGTGTCACATCCTGGCAGGAACAGCACTCGGTTGAGTCTGTCTAATCCAGGGATTCTTCCCAAAATAGTCCTTCCTCCCCCACCCTTTGCAAGGGAGGTGATGGTGTGATGAGTATGAAGCCCCCGGCAGCAGGTTGTTTGATTTTTGAGATACTCATGCACTAGTTAAAGTCACCTTCTGCACCTTGGCATGGTACCTCCAGCATTTTCACCAGGGCTAAATGCCTGGTTTTAGTCAGGCACCCAGAAATGTTGCCCCTCAGTCCATATGTGTGTGTTTATTACCAGTTTATATTGCTGTGGCTCAAGCTGGGAATGATTTCCAACAGAGAAATGGCTTATCAAGTGCCCTGTTTAAGGAAACTTTTACTTCCAGGTTCATGACTTTACATTTTGTACTATTTCATCCTGTTTCTACTCCTTCTCGAGGTCTTCTCTGTGATATTCAGCTCCTTCTACTTTTCATGGAGGTTTCTCAGCTTTGTTCCGTCAACAGACTTCATTAGCACTTCATTTCCACCTTGGGGGCCAAAATTGTTATTGCAAACCTTAAACAAATCAATTGCAAGACAGACCCAGGAGAAACTCCACTAATAGATGGGCTCCCCCATCCAGCACTGTTCAATATCATTTCCCCCTTAGCCACTTCCTTACTTTTGACATGGTTTCCTCATCAAACTCCGTCTTCTCCCGCTGGAGTAACAAGGTTGCCCCATGGCACTGCATCAATTTTTTATTTAAAATCCAAAGAAAGGAGACTTTCACATGCCCATTTTTTTCCTACAAAAATTTATTTTATCCAAGGAAATACCAGGTTTGCATGCTATAATCTTGTATCCATTCCCTATGTCTTTAGTGCCCCCTTCCCTCCATATTATAAAACCCAGCAAAGGTTTGAGCAGCAACAAGCATCTCTGATGTCTCTTGTATTACCTCTCTCTTTCAGACGTAAGCCCTGGTTTTGCTGGTCCCCAGCCCAGAGGCTGCACTTTGACTTGATAATTTTCTTTCACGTTCTTGCCCCCAGATCTGAAGTTGTGCATGCTGGTCCTTGGAGATCTGGTGATGGAGAGTAGCCAGACCTTCTGATATGGTGCTTTTTGGGACAGAGCTTCCCTGTAGTTCTCATTTCTCAGTGCATTTCCATGCCCCACTTTGCTTTTGCCACCCTCTTCAATGGTTCATCTTAACTGAAAGCAAAGGTGAGCTATTTATTTTTTTCTAAGAGCTCTTACCTAGATTATGGCAAAACATAATCTGGATATCAGCCATAATCTCTTCCCTCATTTCATTGCATAATGTCTGCCCATCTTCTGTGTTTTCTTTTCCATGTATCCCACGAATGGACACATGAAGAGTACTGGGCGACTGGGGTCTTTACATCGCTCAGATTCCCTTTTCCCTTTGTTCACCTCAAAATAATTGCAAACTGTGGCAGGTTAATCCTGCTGTACCCCACCCAAAGGTTGGCTGCACTCCAGCAAGGCGAGGGGTGTGATTTGCTGTGTTTATTGATGGTGTAACTCTGCAAGGTAGTGTGGTCCCCCAGCTGACCTGGCTGGGAGCTCAGGCTTCCCAGGATCTCACCAAAGGAGCAGAGTTTGCAAAATGCACAAGGGTTCCCAAGGTCCCTGCATTTTCCTGGGAAGTCAAACCTGCTTGGCAATGAGTTTAAACACCCTACAGGTGCTGAGACACTCTGGAGTCCTTGGAATAATGAAGATCTTCCTAGAAAGGTTTGACAGCAGCCACGGCTATTGTTTGTTTTGTTTCATTTTGGTTTTTATTTGCTCCTAAATGGTAGCAAGTAACTCTCCTACGCTCCTGCCAGCCCAGTTTAATAGGTTTGTGTGACATTATCCCAGAAGTTCAGCAGCCAGAGGCCCAAAATAACACATTTGCAAGCAAGAGAGAGAAGCAAGGGGGACACTTCTTAAACTGGCAAAACGCAGCCAAGTTTCCAATTCACAGCTCTTACACTCTCACAAACAACTGATAAGACAGAGCCAAGCCCCTCCTCCTGCCTTCTCCTTCTTAAAACCAGTAGAGACAACACCTGATTAAAGAGGTGATGCAGATAATGCAAGCTGGTGCCCAAGCACAGCAGACAAGGACGAACATCACAGCAGCTTTGCCCGATCAGGAAAAGGTTAATCTGTTTCTGACAGCGGCCAGTGATGGATATCTAAGGAAGAGGATAAGAATGGGGACAGCATGGGGCAAAATCTTTTCAAAATACTCCCCTAACCTCCAGCCTTGCAGCTCTGGGAGTTCCTGAGCCACAGGTGAGGTCTCTGTACTTAACTCACCCTTGCTGGAGCACTCTTCTGTGAAATTGTCCAGTTGATTTTTTTTGAACCATGTTAACTTTTAACAGTCACAAAATCCTGCGTCAAGGCAACAACTTGCCAAAGATCCTCTTTTTCCAATCAGTTTTGGATCTGTTTTCTTCTCATTTAATTTCCTGGCCCTCACTCTGGTATGTGACAAGGCAGAGGACAGGTGATCTCCATCCACCTTGCCCAAATAGATCTCTGTCCTCTCTGCCTGCAGCTGCGTCTTCTCCAGGCTGAAGAGACAACATAGCGCTGACAGGTAAAAACCCTTTTCCAGACTAAAATCCTTCCATCCACATCTTGGATCATATGGTATAGATGAAAAGAGTGAGAATAGCCTCTCTCCTGACTCTGCAGGTGGAAATGGTTTTTGAAGGAAGTTGTTTGGGAAAGGTCTAGCAGCATCAATGTCCTAGTGGCAAGTGTGCTATGGACTTTCATTGCAAACTGCTACTCCTGTTCCATGTTGTTCCCCTGAAGGGCACCAAACGAGAGTCCAGTAATCATCCCACTGCAGAGCATCCCATTCTGGCTGACTCAGAAACACCCTTCTGTAACAGAAGACAAGGTGCCAGCCATCCCTTAGACTCTGACTTTATCCTCCTCACTCCCTGAGCTTTAAAACCTCCAGCAAAACCCTCCTGTCTCTGATTTACCTCCTTTGGGTGACCTCCTCGTTTTTGCTCATATAGAATGAGGTTTGGCCTGCCTTCATCTCTTTCTCCTGCCCTAGGGCAGTCCAGCTGGATTTGCCTCCACTGGATTTTCTTCCTGGGCTAGGCTGCCAAATATTTCTGGTGAAGGAGAGACAGTTCATCCTTTTTCCTCCTGTTTCTGAACATCCTTGGCACAGCAGGTAGTGTATTCCTACTTTGTTCTGCAGGTTGCTTTGGTAAATATTTCTCTTTGCACACAAACTTTTGCTTAGGACCCGTGTGTTTTGACCCCAAGAGGCAAACCAGAATCCAGTCTGGACACTCAGATTATTGCTAACGTGAAGAAGGACTAGGTTTCTGGGTTTCTGCAGTCGTTTGATTTATACATAGCTGATATGAGGCTGGATGGGTTTCCAGAAGCTTTGAGCAATTATAACACAATCTTACCAATCATATCAACAAGATCAACTCATCAGCAGGATTTTGTGAAGCCACATCAAGGAAGTTTGCAGAGCTGACCTGAAAGTGTGTTGCCTTTTTTTTTTTTTTTTGGCCTGTCTTAGTCCAAATTTTGAAATTTTCCAAATGGTCCCAAACAATGAGGTCTAGAAATGTTGGAGGCAGGGAGTACTCTGGTCTTCCCAGTTTTGGGGATCAAGAGAGTCAGTGCATGGGGCTTCTATACCACCTCGTATGGCCTGGTGCACCCTCCACGCATCTGCCTGGCTTTTTCTGCCACCCCAGCAGCTGGTTCCACCAATTCTCACATTTCCCAACATACTTTTCTAGACAGTATTTTTCTTAGTCTAAACCTCCCCATGTCTCCTGGCCAGCAGCGGCTTGTCTTGTCGCCTGTGTGCCACGGGCCACCATTTCCCTGAGAGTCATTTTGAAGCAAGAGACATTTGTGCACGGGTGCTGTCCTGGGATGGATGGATTGTTCTGGAATGGTCCTGGCTGCTTTCCAGCTTTCCAAAGTTGCATGAATACCTTAATCTCTCAGTCATCACTTCACCATTCATAAAAAAAAGATGACTACAGTTGTCTTGCCTTGTTTCTATGGCTATTTTTGGATTAGGGACCATCTATTGCCATGGGAATGAAAAGGGAATGGTAGTGTCCTCCACAGCAATCTTACTTGGGGAAGACAGGCAAAAGTTCTGTTCCAATTTCCATTGTAACCGGTTTCACTCTCACAAATGCATTTCTTTTAATCAGCATATTTTATGTGCCTTCCCTGCCCAGTGATTTCTCCATGGACCTACCCAAACAATTCTTTCTTTCATTGGCTTTGCTAAATCTGTTGTCTGGAGCTCTGGGGAGCAGCTTTTCGGGATAGGTCTAACATAAGTAACAATGGGATTTTTTTACACCTGACTGATCAATACCTTGATTCATTGGTAAGGCAAGGTAGCAGGTAATTTTAGGAGGGGTGTGTGTATGTGCGTGGAAGGAGTGTTTTTTACTTAACTCTATTCATTTCAGCATCCACCCAGCGATTAGGAGAAAGCCCAGATCTGATAAATAAGGCAGCAAGGAACAATGATCCCTCTCTCCTCACAGTATTTGCAGCATGTCTCTTCTGGGTGGCTTTTCCCAGTGCATGGGGTCCCCTCCCTCCACATGCAAGCAATTACAGAAAGGGCAGGAAATGCCTCCCTGTTGGGACGAACGCTGGGGGTTGTCTATGCCTGGACTTTCCCCATCCCTCAAACCCCCCGCTATTTTTTTTTTCTTCAAACTTAGGAAGCAATGTTGCTTTCATAGCACTGATTCCTTGACAGCTTCCCCTTGTCTAGAGGGGGAGGTTGTATCCTGTCCTTACCCCAAGAGGGGACAGCAAGGCTGCCTTTGCGTTGCCTCCTCCCGCTCCAGCTGTGCAGACGGAGGAGGTTGATGCAGCTTCACTGATTTGACCAAAAAGCAGGTTTTTTTGCAGCTCAGACATGAAAAAGGGGACAAGACACAGTGGCAGGGAAAGCAAGTCCCCACGTCCCTGCTCTCAGCACCTTGATGGGACGCTGAGCCAAACCCATCCCTTCTTTAATGGATGGGGTGATGGGGCTCGGGTCACCTCTTTTGGTCCAAGGGCATCAGAATATCGCATTCCTGAGGGGAGGGCAGACGTTTTCCGAGGAAAATATTTTTTCATTTGTTAAAAAACCCACATATGTTCCAGTGATATTATTTTTCCTGGGCAAAGAGCTGCTTCAAAAATAGAACACTAAAAAAGAATCTGTGAAATAATTAAAAATAATAATAAGCAGAAAAATCCAATGATTTCCCCAGTTTCCCAGCTAGATGTTTCAATTGCATCTCATTGCAATTTCGTTTTGAAATTTGTTTAAACATAATCATACTCTGCTTTAAGAAGTCAAAAAAAAAAAAAAAACCAGCTCAAGAGTAATGCTTTTTTACTCCAAATGAGGTTTTATTAACACTTTCTTTTTCCCCACTGAGTAGCTCAGGAAAGGCTCATTTTAGATGTGAAAGACGGTTATTAAAGACATTAATTTATTTACAACTTTTCAATTCTGACAGAGGACTAGAAAACTCGCTAAATGAACAGCTCCAGACTGGAATACGGTAGGAGCTTTCAAAGGAAGAGGAGGGCTAGGGATCACACTTTCCTTTTGATTTGCCAAGGAAAAAAAAAGAAAGAGAAAGAAGTATTTTCTTGACTTCTTTATGCTTTATATATAACACGTAGAAATGGCTGTACGAATTATTACCCTTCTCTGTTTTGCTCATGAAAAATAAAAATGTGCAATTCCTCTGATTTTCTAGGAGAACTTGCTGGAGGATTAATGAGGTGATGCCACGAGGAAATGCAAGTTAAGAACCCTGAACAGCTCCAGCAAAAGAACCTTCCCCGAGTGCTTAAATACCTGTTTAGCTAAAATACCTGACCCAGCAGTCAAGAAAAGCTCTCGCTGCAAATGTTCAAAAGCATTGCCTGAGCTTTCAGTGTGGAAAAAGTGCCCTGGTGCTTCTCTGAATCATCAGAGGAGCCTCTGTGTTAAGAAGAGAGACAATGGAGGAGGGAAGGAAGGACGAGGAGAGGAGAGGAGAGGAGAGGAGAGGAGAGGAGAGGAGAGGAGAGGAGAGGAGAGGAGAGGAGAGGAGAGGAGAGGAGAGGAGAGGAGAGGAGAGGAGAGGAGAGGAGAGGAGAGGAGAGGAGAGGAGAGGAGAGGAGAGGAGAGGAGAGGAGAGAGGAAAAAGGTAGGGAAAAGAGAAGAAAGAAAAAGAAGGAATAGAAATGGAAAAGAAGGGAAAGGAAAGAAAAAGAAGGGCAAAGAAGAGAAAAGAGAAAAGAAGAGAAAAGAGAAAAGAAGAGAGAAGAAGAGAGAAGAGAAGAGAAGAAGGAAAAGAGAAAAAAGAGAAAAAAGATAAAAAAGAGAAAAAAGGAAAAAAGAGAAAAAAGGAGAAGAAAAGAGAAGAAAATAAAATAAAATGAAAAAAGAAGAAAGAAAAGAAACAAGAAAAGAAAAAAGAAAAAAGAAAAAAAGAAGAAAAAAGAGAAGAAAAAAGAGAAGAAAGAGAAGGAAAAAGAGAAGAAGAGAAGAGAAGAGAAGAGAAGAGAAGAGAAGAGAAGAGAAGAGAAGAGAAAAGAAAAGAAGAGAAAAGAAAAGAAGAGAAAAGAAAAGAAAAGAAAAGAAAAGAAAAGAAAAGAAAAGAAAAGAAAAGAAAAGAAAAGAAAAGAAAAGAAAAGAAAAGAAAAGAAAAGAAAAGAAAAGAAAAGAAGAGAGAAAAGACTGGACCTTTGAAAAGGCAAGCCTGCATTAGGAGGAGGAACAGAGATGTTTACAGGGTACCAACTTGGGAATGAGGCTTCTTACTCTGTCGGTCAGTTAATTACTGGGTGAACCTGAAGACATCACTTCATATTTTGTGTCTCAGCTACTCCATGCATGAAATGGAGGTAGTGGAAAATGATGCTCACTCATCATCATAAAAATTAAGGAGCCAGGCTCTGCTGCTTGGCTTCCTAAAAGAGGGTCACCTGCTGGGAGATGGGGATGACAGGTCGGGGAGCCCGGGGGTGGGAGAAGCACCAGGAGATGGTGGTGAGGGACCTCTTGCAGGGGCTGGATGGGCTCAGTGCACCACGGGGAAGGAGGTGTGGGGACCTGGACGGAGGGTCATGGAAACACAGAACCTGAATTTACAGAGGTGTGTTTTGGAGGAGATTTGGAAGGTTGCAGGGGATTCATAAAAGGTATCATGGCTGGGAGGGGTGGTGGGATGTGGCCCAAGACTTCAGGGCCGTGTCTCTGCCAGCAGTCAAGACCAGGACACGGGTCCCAAGGGGATGGGGCTGGTGCTGTCATTAGGAGCGAGCGCCCTGTCTGAGGCTTCAAGGAGATGAGGGTTTGGGGGTGTGGGGGATGCCGGGACCCTCCAGGAGGGCAGCGGGGGAGAAAGATGACAATCTGGGGCTGGAAGGGGTAAAAGGAGCCATGCCCAGGGGTCCTTGGGGCTCGCCCAAGGCACAGATCCACAAGCTCCCCCCCGGGGCCAGGGCTCCGGGGCCGGGGGAGGCGGGGAGGAGCGGGGCCGGGCCGCCAAGCCCCTCCCCGCGGGGCCGCGGCCGCGGAGAGGCGGGGGCGACGGCGGAGGCAGGCGGGGGAAGGCGGCGAGGGCTGCCCCGCCGCTCGGGCACGGCGGAACCTGCGCCCCGCGGACAGAAGTTTGCTACTGAAAGAGGAGGGGAAAAAAAAAAATTAATACGAATAAAATAATCAAAAAGCAAGGAAGCAACCTTCTCCGCAGCTGCCCCGGAGGGATGAGGCGAAAAGCGGCCGGTGGGAGCTGCGGGCATGACCCGGGGCCGGAGCGGGGCTGAGCCGGCCACGGTGTGAGCGCTCGCCCCGGGAGGGCCGGGCCGGGGCGGCGGGGACGCCTCCCGCCCTGCCCAGCCTCCGCGCATCCTCCGGCACCGCCTGCACCGGCCGTGCCGAGCCGTGCCGAGCCGTGCCGGGCCGCTCGGGTCCCGAGCCGTGCCGAATCGGTGTGATCCGAGCCGTGGCGAGCGGTAGGATGAGGGGCATCCTCTGCTTCTGCACCCTGATCCTCCTGGGTGAGTAGCGCGGTGGCACGGGGAGATGGAGGGGCACACACAACTTTCTGCTGGGGTTTGCTTGCGGGGACATTTCGGCCACCCCCGGGCGCGGTTGGTCTCCCCCTCCCCAGCACCCCAGGAGCATCCCCCAGCTTTCTGTTGTCTCGTTTGCTCTGGATCCAAGCGCTGGGATCTTTCCTACTGTCGCTCCGGATAGTCCTGTTTGCCGCGGAAATGGCTCAATTTACCCAGGGAATTTAAGGCGCTTCTTGCTGGGGAAGAGGAGCTTGGAGGGATGTGTTGGGGTGGAGGCAGATTTTGCACAGAGCCCCGGGGTGATGGCGAAGCTGGGAGATGTCGGGGGTTCGGGGCCGGTGGGAGTGGGCTGGCAGCCCCAGCTCCGCCGCTGTGCAGCGCCGTGCACCGTGTCCTGAGCGCCGACCTGACCCGAGCTTGTGTCTGTGCGTGTGTGCTCGGGGGTTCTCGCTGCAGATTTCCTCTTACCCCCCCAAATTGAGGGGGTTTTGTTTTGCACCGGGAGCGGGGGGCGAAGGACCCCAGATGTCTCTCCCCATCCCTATGTGAGCTCTAAAGGCAGCCGTGCTTGGGAGATGCTGTCCCCCGTGGGATTCCGCCGTATCCGCGGGGATGTGATCTGCAGCACCCCTGCTTTGAGCATCCCGCTCCCATCCCGCTTCTCCCCCCCCTCGGAGCGGACGGTTTTCCTGCCTGCAATTCCCGGGGCTCCCCGCCTCCCTGGCAAGAGCCGTGCGTGAAGGGGCTGCAGCCCCGGGGCTGGCAGCCCCGGGCAGCGGGCAACCACGGCTGGGAGCCGCCTCCCTGCCTGGTTTTGCCTGGCTGCAACTGCGCCAGCTCCCCTTAGGGTATTTTTTTTTCCCCCTCCTTGTGCTTCTTTGAGATAGCAAACCCAAGAATGAGACTCTGCTTAAATAGACCGGGAAAGGCTGTGGGGAGGCAAGGGGGTAGGATGCGCCGGTCCTTTTTTTGGGTAGCCACGGGGCGAGGAAAAAGGTCTTGGGATGTATGGAAGTGGCTGGGACATCCCGGCCCGGCACTGCCTCCTCCGCACCCCGAGCATCCCTGCTGTGAGCCCATCTCCTGGGGAAGACCCCGAGCAGGTTTTTCCCTCGGTGGGGAAGGCTTTGTCAGAGCTCCAGGTAACTCCTCTTGCGGCTCTCCCTGTCACTAGATGTCAGCAGCAGCAACTCTTACAAGTCCCAAAAGCAGGAGGGGGATTTCGACCCCCCAAGAGGGGCCATCTCCAGCCGGGGAGTGCTTTGCTCCAAGGGTTTAGAGGAGCACTGAGACCTGGACATGCCCCAGGTTGGGCCATCTCCTGCCTCCCAGGGGCTGGAGCTGTGCCCTGGGCTGGGGAAGGTCTCAGCCTCCCTCAGCGCTGGAGATTTTTCCTGCAAGGCTCACAAGGCCTCTGGGTGGGAGTCCAGGTCTCTGCAGGATCTGTTTTCCAAGTGGTTCAGATTGACTGACTCACTGATTGACTGCCTGATTGAGTGACTGGTGGACTGATTGATTTTCTCTAGAGAAAGTGGACTTAAAGAAAAGAGCAAATGGCCAGCTCTCCATTGTCAGCAATGCAATTGGGAATAGCGGGCAGGTGTTAAGGGTACACTCATCGCCGCCGCTCCCAGCCAGAGCAAAGCTATCAGCTAGTATTCACCTTTTGGCCTTCTGATCTTCGAGTCTCCAGAAGGACTTTTTCATCTCTGAACTGGCATTTGACCCCTGCAGGCTCAGCACCATCCAGCAGGTGCCATCCAATGCCCTCAGCCTGCTCTCTAGATATTTTGGAGATGTTTGTGTTATGGATGGATGAGGGCTGCTCGTTTAGACGTGCCTGGGAAGATCTCCAGCAAGGACTGGGGTGACGGGGTACTGGGCTGGAGATGGCGACCGCTGCAACTGCAAACATGGCAATTCCCAGTTTCATCCATGCTGTCTGCAGACCACGTGGGCTGCAGTGCGAGCGCCTTGCTTTTTGTGTGTGTGTCCCTTGCCATTTTTGGGATGATCCTGGGTGGTGGAGGCAGGGCTTAGAGAAATTGTGGCTCTCCGAGGTGGAACCAGGCAGCGTCACCATCATCCAGTCTGGATGGAGAGCTCCTGCTGCCATTTCATACCCAGTTCCCTGGTGGCACAGGCACCGAGGGCGACCCAGACCAGGCAACTTATATAGTTGAACACAGTTTTTTTTCCCCCTCAACCACTTTTCAGCCAGATCCGCTCCCTGATCTGTCTCACCAGCAGCCACATGAATGCCAGTGCCAGTGGCAAGGACAGAACAGGAGCACACAGCTGGGGACAGGGACATGGCTTTGGAGAAGTTCATTGCTGTCTTGGTGTCCCCCGATATTTATTTGCACCTGTGGTATTGGCTAGAAATCCCACCCACAAGACAGTGGTGAGGCATTCAGGAAGACTTTAAGGAAAATCAATGCTCTAGCAAGCGCTGATATAATTCAAGAATATAATTAATTTTAGAAGGACACTGGACTACACCTGTAACCAGCCCCCAAAGCATTGCCTATGCCTTGTGCACCTTTCAGAGGTCACATCAGTCCCTGCGCTAACAAAATAATAATTAAAGAATGAGAATGAAAATTTGGGCTAGAGTTGAAAGCAGTAGTTTGTTGTGAAGTCCCCATGGGACCAAGAATAATTTCTGGACCATTGCGATGGAAGCCAGGATCCCGAAATGGCATCTGGGCTGTCTTCTGCCGACAACTGCCGTGTTTACCTGGCAAGTTTTACTGCGCTTAGTCGTTAGCATAATTTCTGGCATATGTTTCCCACAGGCTCTTCAGAGATGCAATCAAACACAAGAGATCGTCTGGCGGATTTTCACCTGGTTTGGGAACTCAGATCCCAGGGGGAGAGCAAAAATCTCTTGAAAAATGCATCTGTGTGTATGAGAGAGGGAAACGCTCCTTAAATTAGTGCCTTTGTCAGTTCTGACGGGAGCAATCCGTTATTTGCATCAATAAGAATATGATATTTATGTCTCTCGGTATTGGTGCGGAGGAGAAATAAAACTTTTCCCTCAACAGGCTGTCCTCAAACACTGTGCAAATTCCTCTGCAAGGATCTCACCACACCCAGAAAGTATTTTTTCCAGAGCTCTGGAGCCTTATATAGTAATTACTGCTGGGTAAAAATTACTACTAGTTAAGTCTAATGATTAGTATTAATTACTGTGAGTAGTGTTTTATTTTGCTTTTGGAGACAGAAATGTCTTTTCTGTTCTCCTGGCAATTTTCACAGAAGGCTTCTGTTGTGCCTGAAATCCCTTTCATCATTTTCACACAAGACTTGTTCATTTTTATAACTTTCCACTTGGTCATTTTTAAACGTGACTTTTAATGTCGCTAAAGTTTGCTACCTTTCAATAAAAATACTCTGCTACCAAGATATCCATGATTTCTTTTTCCCTCCAGTGGACTTTATATTCCCTTTGCTTCCTTAAAAAAAAAAATGACCTCTTTCTTCTTAGCCTAAATGTGGAATAGGACAAATTCAAAGGAAGTTCTCCTGCTAAAACAGTTTTTTTAGAAGGACACATTTCACTTAAAAAAAATAGAAAGGAACAAAACTATGAAAAGCTTGTTCCTGTCAATCTTCAGTTCAGCACAGTTCCCTTGTTTCAAATGCATCTGTCAAAATTCCCTCTGGTAACACCTCCTGGCAGTGGACTTCAAGCCTGAATGGGCTGATGGTGGCAGCTGGGCGATAGCAGGTGGGAGAGAAGGGCTGGGAAGACATTTCCACCACCCCATGTGGACTGCCTTCATCTCTTTTGGCCATCACAGCTTTAAGGGTTCAAATATGGGTGTATTTGGGCTGGTGAAATCAGAGTGGAAAATCAGGGATGAGAGGATGAGTTTGAAGAGGTGGATGGGAAGTAGAGCCGTGGATGGGCAGTAGGTCTTGGAGATGGAGAAGGAGGAAAACCAAGTTTGGTGTGACTGGGGGGGGAGTGTGTCCAGGTGTGTACAGGAGGGGGTTGTGGCGATCAAGGTGATGGAGGACAAGGACTCAGGGCTGTTGTATGGAGAGCAGGAAGGACTTCCAGAAGGGGAAGCCACCATTTTTGCTGGGTAAGGAGATCCTGGGATTGCCACAGGGAAGAAAAATGAGCATGCAGGAAGGATAGGTACCTTCTAAGGTCACATCACATCTAAATTACCTGATTCCCCCAAGATTTGGGTCTAATAAGAAGTGATACCACAGCTGGCTGCTGCTGACCTGTAGTGAGGTTGATAGGTGTTAAGGAAGGTTGTTATCTTCACAAATATTTCCAAGCATCTCCCTGCATCTTACGGAGCTGAGCTGGTAAGAAGTCCTACCCTGGCTGCAGATCTGCCTTGGGGGTCCTTCAGTCACCCAGCAGTGACACATCTTTCCCTGCCACTGGGAATGGCAGCCATGCAAGGTGCAGGGCATGGCCAGACCTCCAGTGTGTCCTCGGAGCCTGGTCATCTCCTGCACTCTCTGGTCCATCTGACTGGAGCTGTTGGGGGGACTGGGATTTAGCTGCCTGCAGCAGGTGGCTTGGAGGAATGAATGACCCCCAGAGATGGAGACTGAATAAACCTCTCTGGGCCCCTGGTCCACTGCTTCAGAGTCCTCATTGGGAAAAAGTGTTTCCCTGTATCCCATCGGACTAGGTATATATTCCCCACCTCAAAACTGCCTGTCACTCTTGAGCTTCATCTCTTTTTACCTCCCTTCATGAGAAACCCTCTTCTTCTTCCACAGGCAGCTCCTCAGTGCACACGTTCCTCTTTCTGTCCAAAGCCATCTGGGAAGCAGTTTGCATGAAAGATGCAGTAAAAATAGTTGTGCTGTGGTTTTGATTTATTGAATCCAACTGGAAAATCCTGTCTGCGATACCTGCTCTCGCTGAGTGCTTTGACAGAGTTATTAGCAGCCCTCCCCACGCTCCTGCTGACGTATGGGTTGGGGGGGTTGTTCTGACACACAAGTGCAGGCAGCTGGTTTCAAGTTCACGGGTCCCGTTTATTGAGGAGAAAGGAATGGGGCAGGTTTTCTGGTGCTTCTTCCAAAAGCAGGATCAAATTGCACATCTTTCATACATTGCCACGTTCAGCCATCTATTCTTTGCCCCCAAGGGGATGGCAGTCCACTTTGGGATGGGATTTTAAACAGGTCCAGATGCTAAAGGGCTGTGAGTTAAGACCTGAGAAACTGGTGGGTTTTGCTTTCCTCCTCTCTTTCTGCTACTTTTACACATAATTTGAGTCAAGACTCAACGTTAATGCAGGTCTTTTAACTGTAAGCGGTCCGTGCTGCAGACTGCCTTGCAGGACACATTGCATACATGTGTTTCAGATCTCTTCTGCCTCGAGGGAGTTTAGTCGCTAATGGCTGCAAAACCCATGAGGAGCGGAGGTGCCTGTGGGAAGTGGGCTCTCTTCAGATAGGCAGCAACGGGAGCATCTTTGGGAGTCCCTGTCTGCGTGATTTGAGGTCTCTGGAGGTTCAGAGCTGAACTGGACCCAGCAAATGCTCAGGACAAGTCTTGGGAGAGCTCCAGGGTGCCTTCAGAGAGGGCAAATTGAACAATCTCTGCAAAATAATCAGGCTTTGCTTCGAGCTTTGCATCAAACGAGGCTGGCTGATGCCTCTGCAGCAGCCACCTGGGAAATCCCATCATCCTTGATTAATCAGAGCAAAGGAAACACAGGGCATCTACAGCCTCATGGGAAGGGAGCCTTCACTTAAAGGATGGCTGTGAATTTTTTGGAGAAAACCTGGTGTCTGGGTCACCACTCGAACAGGGTTCATGTGGTCTTGTCTGTGAGAGTTTTACATAAACAGTGAAATCAATCATAAAGGGTTTTGAATTTCTCAATTCATCTTCTTTTACTGTGGCAGCCTTTACTGAATGCTTCGCTCTGTTTTTTTTTTCCTCCTGCTGCCCATACTAGACCCTCCATAAGTATCAGCTCTGCCACGATTATAACTTGCCTTTTCTTTCTGTCCATTACTCATGTGCATCACCCCTAACTGATGTCTAGGACCTGCAAACTGGGTCCCCAGGTGTTGGCTGTAGATGCAATGATTTGGCTTGCAGCCAGCCTGGCCCCTTCTTCAGACTTGCCCCAGAGGGTAAAGCCAGGAGGAAACTCATAGCTTCTCAGAGCTACCTGTCTCTGTGACTTTGGATAAACAAGGCTTAATAACAGGCTAGGTATTTCTTCTGAGATTTTAACTTCTGTGCATGCGAAGAAAAATGCATCTCCCCATGACAGCCTTCACGGCAATATCTCTCAGATATTATACAGCTGACTCGGTTACCTGCAATCTGGAAATAGGTAGCAGATGTCTCCTGTAGCACCGCGCATTTTTTCCTTTGTTGCTGTCTGTGTTTTCCTTTGATGTTCGGTATGTACAGCAGAAGGCACCTTAAAAAGATGTCACAAGGCATGAGGTGACATAAATCCATGCACACTGAATCTTCTGTAATAAAGGCTGCAGGTTAGGACGATGTGTTTGCCATCTACTAATGGAGAGGAGAGCAAACCAGCATGCTGAATTATTAGACAGGGCTTGGAATGAATCAAAGCCATTTGACCTGTTTGTGTAAAGCCCCAGACAAGGCTGAGTTTGCCTAAGTGTTTCCTCTGCACGGTGAGGAATTACACTCCTCCTTGCAAGGGTTAGTTGATTTATGCCTCAGATTTGACACATGAGTTATAGTGGTTTCACGGTAGGGCTTTTTTTTTTTTTTATCCTTCCAATCTGTTTGTTTTGTTTCTTCCTCTTGGTAAGAGAACATAATGCAGCGAGGCTGCTTGAGAGACAAACTGCACACCTTGATCTGCCTGTCACAGCCACATCATCTTTCAGAGAGAGGGCATGGGCAGAGTCATCTTAGCTGAGATTTCCTTCCAGTGTGGGAAAAAGTGCTCGGGATCACGGTGCTCACAGCCTATAAACACCTTCAAGGTAATGTGAAGGAGTTGTTCTCTGCCTCGCAAGGAGCTGCAGTGAGGGGGAAATGGAGCTGCGCATTAGGAATAAAAGTTTGCTTTCAACCAGGACAACATCTGATTAGTTAAAGGAAGGGAGAAGAGCAGGGTTCCCTTTGGGAAGATGATGGAATTGCTTGGGGGCTGTCAGGCTTTGTGGGCAGTAGCAAATGTAATTAGCAAAGCCATAAGTTGTGCTGGCTCAAGGAACTCCTGAAAGGTGGTCGGGTGCCCCATTCCCAGAGAATTTCCTGGTTTTCCCTATTTGATTGGAAAGCTCGTCTCCTTTTTGTGATGATTTAGGATGTTAATTGCAAGGAAAAACTAAAGGAAATGTCTTGAGACCCGGATGAGGAACCTCCTCTAGGATGCAGCCTTATGGGGCTCTCCTGCTGTTTTGGGAAAAAGATCAGGAATTGCGTTAAACTTGCAACAGGAGACTTCTCCGTCAGGGCCAGGAGGTGCGGGAAGGGAAGAGCGGAGAAGGTCCCAAGCTGATTCTGGTCTGGAGGTGGGAAGCAGAGGAGAAAGAGCTCCTGAGAGGTTGGACAGAAGATGCAGACGAACCTTAGTAGGGAATCCAGGAGCTGGGAGGAGGAAAGTGTAGGACCGTAAGTTCTGAGAGCCATTCCGGAGCTGGGGAAGCCATAGGGGTTGGATTCCCCTGTCTGCAAAAGGTGACGTGAGTCCTTGCAGACAAAGTGTGTGTGAAGTGACAGCTCGGGGACCCATCCGTCAGCGTGGAGTGTGGAGGCATACGCGCTGGGTAAAGCAGCTTCAGAGTTACCACCCTCTTGGGACTAATGCAAGGAAATTTATCTCCCTCTGCTGATATTGCTTCTTTCTTCCTCCCTGCAGACCCAGCCAGGCCAATCCTTAAAGTGTGCTGGAAAGCCTGTTAGTAATTAAGTACCTGACTCAAGGGGGTCCAGATCTCTAGTCAAGTTTGTTATATGCTATCGCGTTACCAATAAGTATTAATTATAATCGGAAGGGCTGAAGCAAAAAACAAAGTAACAAACAAATGAACAAAAAAAAACCCCAATAACAAAAAGAATTTTAGTGAACTGCCCAAAAAGTGCCTGATCTGCAGGGTGAATGATTTCCCACAGGATAAGGAATTGTGGCATCTGTTTCTGGGTGTCTCTCAGGTTTTGGAAAATGATGCAAACTTACAGCATCACAGTGTAAAACAAAGATATTTTTAAAGTAGGGGAATTATGAGGTAGAACCAGGCGACAGTGCAGTGTTTGACCTGGGATATCTGTGTTTGTGTGAAGCAGCTAACTACAAGCTGGGATGAAAATTTCTCATCGGCGTATCAGGAACAATGTGACTTTTAGCAGCACCTGCTGTGCACGCAATCTACCGAGCTCTTATTTCTGTAGTCAGGCAGAAACTGAATTCAAGTGCAGTAGCTGACTAATCTGCTCTGAAAATCTTCCCATATCCCCTACACGGGGATCAGTGATCCTGGTTTGCACTGGGATTAGAGATGTGCACTGCTAAAGAGAAGGGGCTGAATTCAGCGATGCGCTACAGAGATGGGAGCAACTGTGGGGTGCAAAAAATGAAAGGCTCCAATAGAAGAGCAGGCTGAAAAACAGAAACTCATTCCCCCAGAAAAATACTGGGCTTTTGGTACAATTTGGCTTCTGAACAACAGTGACAAATCAGGAATAGTAAAAATTGTGATAAAAGATAGTGAGTGGAAAATAAAATGCTTATTGAGGATAATTCCAGGGGAAGAAAAATGAGGGCTAAAATAAAGCCTCAGATGTCCCTGTTCTGTTTCACTTGCTTTTATTAAGAAAACAGAAATTGGTCTTCCCAGAGGGACACTGGACAGGAAGAGAAGTGGACCCTGTTTCTCACTTGTTCCCTGCCCGTGCACCAGACAGGGATGGTCCCAGCAGGCTGCAGGAGATGGGTTTCATCCCACCTGGTTTTCACCTGGTCTTCTGAACTTTTCCTTTAAATCAGCGGAGAGAGGTTGGCAGGTCCAGAGGGACACTTCCCCTCTCTACAGATCAGTGTTATTTCCAAGGACTACGAAGCGAATCAAGATGACAATTTTAGACCTTTCCCTGACTTTTAGGTGCTTTAAGTTCAATGAGATGAACCTCACCTAAGCCACCAAGGTTTCTTATCCTCCAAGAGAGCTCTGGGGATGGAGGGAGCAGTCAAGGAGCTGTCATTTCAATGTACTCAACTCAAAAAAAAAAAAACAAACCAGGAAAAAAAAGAAAAAAGACTAAGAAAGTAATATTTAGCATTTTGTTTTTCTACTTGTAAACCCCAAATTTTCCCAGGGAATGCATTTTCCTATGGTCAAAAGAGAAAGAAAGAAATCCAATGAGAAATTTTCAACTGTTTCACAGTGATGATCGGAAGTACCTGGAGATGGTGACTCTGCTGGGGGTCACAGAGGCCACTCATAAATCATACAGTGCCCAGGAGCCTTTGGAGCCATGGGAATTTGATTGCCAAACCTATTAAAATCCCTGAAGTGGTTTTTGCCATGGCCAACCGGCCATGTCCTGGACATCGATGAGGAGCTAGCACAAGCCAAGGACCATTCCCAGTTGTTTTGCAAGTGGTTGCTCTGTTTTGAAGGGGAAGAGAGTTTAATAGCACAGATGAGGCAGTTCTGGGTCATTTGGACCAGCACCTTGAGTTTCCTTAATTAACTAACCTAGGCACAGCATGAGAGTCCACCCTTTCCCTCCCAGGAACCATCCATTTCTCAGACAGCCTGCAGACATTGTTGGACAAATGTGTTCCAGCTGAATCTCTTTCAACCCCCTACATTCATCTTCCTTTCTGCTGCTTCCAGATCAGAAGGCAGAAGACTAACAATGACATGAGATAATATAAAATAAATTATAGCGCTGCCTAATTTGATAAGGAACAAATAAATCTCCCTGTTTCTAAAGCACACAGGTGTATGCGAACCCACATGCACACAGACCCAGCAAGGGGCTGGGGATTTGCCTGTGGAGAGTGAGTCCATCAGAAGTTTCTTGCAGAGCCTGGGCAGCGGCTGTATCAGCTCTGAAGTGTCCTCTCCAACAGGCAAAGCCTTTCTTGGTTTGCCGCTGCAGTTAACATGACCTCGTGAAAGACAAGACACATGAGAGAAGTCTGAGGAAACTTGATTTATCCAGAGTTGAAAAGGGAAGAAAGACACAGGAGAGAACATGATCACACTCTATAAATACCTTCAAGGTAACAGTGCAAGGGAAGGAAGAGGATTAGTCACACTTCTGTAAGACAGCGAGGGGAGGAGAGAGAGCAACAGCATGAAGCAGAGAAAGAAAAAGTTTTAAGTTGAGTATTAGGAGCAAAATGTTTAGGCCATTTTTTTTTCTCATTTTTACTTTCCATTTGGGCTAGGCTTGAGGCTTGATGCAAATTTTTGGGGAGAGCTGTGGGTCATGGGCATGAGGATTAAACAGTGCATCTATGAGTAGGATCTGCAGGTCCTAGGTGCATCCATGAGCTAAACAAGGGGCCTGCATAGCCTCCAAGACAGCAACAGTGTCACTAGGCACAGGGTCACCCTTCTGCCTGGTACACTTGGAAGCGAGAGTTGGCCAAAGTTCTTTCACGCCCCCTTTTCCCTACACCCCATATATCCCACACTCATGTTGAAGGTGTCCTGGAAAGATGGTGCTGCTCAACCAAGGGTCTTCATGGTCATGTGATGGTACAGCTGGGAGGTGGCTCAGTGATGGATGATGAGTCTGGGTCAGCCAAGAGGCTTGCCTAGCCCTGGGCTCTGCCTCTTGTTAATGGGTGACGAGGTGGCTTCTCCTCCTCTCCAGTAAAACCACCTCACTCTTGGTGCCTTAGACCTGCTCTCAACCTCTTCATCTCTCCCAGGCCCTCCCTGCCCCCAGGACACAATACCTCCTGCCCTCAGGCCTGGCCCCATCCTCCCTGGAAATGGAGGTGAGGAAGGTGGGAGCTTGGATGTGACCTCCTTGAGGGACTGGGTCCAAGTCAGGCGTGGACAATAATTCTTATTGTCGCCTTACATTACGCTGGGACTCAAAAATAAGCATTTTCCAAAAAATGCAGGTAGCTGCTGCCAAGATTTTTCCCTGTCTCCTCAAGCAAGTGCCAAGAACTCTTTCTTCTCATAACAAATCAACTAGCCAAATATAGATGTCCCTGGAGAAAACCCTTCAGGCTAGTAAGAATTAACGAGTTGATTCAACCAAAGGTAAACAAGCTAATTATGCTGTTCTTCAGCCTGTGGTTTCCTGAGAAAATGAATCTTGTGTATGTGTGTCAGTCTGTCCACCCCAAATAAATTTTGAGCCCTCTGGCCAGGTTAGACAGGTTTGATAGAAGTCTCAGAAGATGTTCAGATCCCACAGGTTGATGTGAAATTGGCTGTGGAAACAGGAATGAACTCATAGTGTTGCCCACCGGGGGAAAAGTTAGTGAAGTTCATAGCAGAAAAGGTGCATGTGAAAGGAGATGTAGAAATCCAGGCTTCTTTCATACTGCTACTTATTTTTTCCCAGCTAAGCAGTAAAGTGCCTGATGCAGATCTGCGTAGAGCCAAAGAAATGTCTTCCTGGGACCATAAAGGCAGTCCACGCAGCCTGCAAGTCCAGGGAGAAACGGCAAAGTGAGAACTTTACATGGGTTCAGGACTGCTCCTTGGAGGTAAAAGCAGGTGAGCAATGTCAAAGGGGAAGTATGGTCCTGTGGACGTTAACCCTTGCAAAGTAGCATAGTTGTGGAGGCTAATGTGATGTGCCATCTCTTGGGCAATGCCCAGGACCTTGGTCTTGTGCCATCTGCACCTTTAGAGGAGGGCTACATTTTCCAAAAAGATGGAAATTTGCAGGAACTCCTCCAGGTTGGGTTTGCTTGACATGGTGTCACCTTGAACACGCCAAGGATGCAGGAGAACTGCTCAGGGGGGAGCAGGTAACTGTTGTTGATGAAGGAAATTGGGGAAAGAGTAGGCTGGTCTTCAGAGGGTCTATGGAGTCAGGGTAAAGCCTCCCAAGATGAAGTCCACCTTGTTGGACAAAGCATGGGCAACAGGGAACACCTGGTTGTAGTAAGACTTTTCAGCAGCTTCACTGCCCGGTTCAGCGTGTGCTGCTGCTCTGCTTGCACCTCCCACGTGCTGCTTGGCTCAGATGTGACACACAGCTTTCTCAGTCTCCGTCATCTGACGTGTTGGGTGGCAAAGGTTAATGGCATGGCATGCAATGGTCGATAGCTGTCGACTACAATAGATATTGTGACAGCTTGCAGCAAGGAAAGGCCAGGGATTAAGTGAATTGGCTGGTGCTTTCTCTGCTTCTGTGCATATGATTTGTGTGCACCCATCTGAACCTCACTGCTCGTTCCCATCGTCCCATGTCCTGCTGCCCCACAGATTCAGGGGCTGGGCCAGAGGCACAGAGCTTCGGATCTGCCCCATAGTATTTTACACAGAAATCACAAGGTAGAAGATTGGAAGAAAAAAAAGAGGTGAAAGAGAGGGAGGGGGAAAAAAATGTTCCTTCATGGTGCTTTTGTTTTCTAACAATGTTGACATTATGTGGAGTAACCGAGTATAAAATCTGCCTATCGTTTGGGAGCTGGTGTGCAGAAAAGATGCTATTATCTGAGCCTTTTATGCCTCTTTACCCTGTCTGGATCAGAGGAGATAAATGTGTAGATAGGAGCTGAGGCTCCTATCTTTATTTAAGCTGTCAGGTACTGCTATGTTATTTTATGCTGACTGTTATAGAAAGCCTCCACAAAGAGATATATGTTTCTATATTCCCTCACGTTTCCTATTTTAATCTATAATTTAATAATAAAAAGAGATGTATTTCCCTATATTATTTTTATTTGTAGTGTCAGTGCTTCTCTTTCACTCATTTTTCAAATAAACATTCACAGACACAAAGCACTTAAAATATGCACATAATCAATCTTCTCTGTTCTCTTTTGGGCTCCCTTTTGACTATTATTGCAGTCATACTTTAATTTACACATTAATGCAGAAACATTTTTAGTATAAAACAGGTTCCCCGTGGGGACAGCAGACTCGCAGTGAGCACATACGCATGAATGCATGGCCGTAGTTACATTCAAGCACATTCCCACTCCACTCCCATGTTCACATGGGTCACACGTCTAAAGTTAAGCACGTACACATGAAATGAGGCAAAAGCCACATCTGTTGATGTGAAATAGTCAACAGAGCCAGGAAGAGGTTGGACCAGGTTGCCCAGAGAGGTGGTAGATGCCCCATCCCTGGAAACTTTCAAGGTCAGGTTGGATGGGATGCTGAGCAACTTGATCTGGTTGAAGATGTCCCTGCTCTTTGCAGGGGGGTTGGACTGGATGGACTTTAAAGGTCCCTTCCATCCCAAACCATTCTATGATTCTATGATTTTAAGCATCCTTAAGCCCTGTCCTACAGTTGTCCAATCTGGTTATCTATCAGCTCACTGGCATAGTTTTGGCTCCTCCTGACCAAACAGTGCCTTGGCACACTTAGGAAGTGTTGTAGACCCAGGACACGTGGGTAAAGGTGTTTGTGCTGGTGGAGGAAGGTTTAAGCATGTGGGCATAGGCAAGCCAGAATGTACCTTTTCACCCAGGGCCAAAGATTTTGTCCAGGCTTGTTTTATGCAGTAGTACAGATAAAACCCAAGATGCCATCAGAAGAAAGGGGCTGACCTCGGTTTCCAGAGAAACGCTTCCCACCAGGAGTTAGCCATTTCTCAGCTATTCCTCAACACAATGTGGATGCTCTGAGACCAAGTTATAACTGGGTCAGCAGCCAACAAAAGTGAACAGGAAATATATGGGGCACAGAGCTTTGCTTGGGTAAGTCCATGTTTGACGTCCTGCTTCTTCACAAGCATTGACAAGGTCAGGGACTTTCTCTTCCTTTCTTCTGGCTGAACTTCTATTGGTTTTACCTGTACATACCCCCATGCAGCCAACTGTCCAATGAGCCCAGTGCTTGTGAAAGGGGTTGCTGGAAAAGCAAGTGATTGACATATCAAAGGATAGGGAGAGCATTGATGCCTAAGACTGAAATGTGGGGGCCAGGAGGGACAATGAAGATGCTGTTCTGGGTAATGAACCGAAAGTGCTCCATTTCCAATCACAAACCTTTCAGAGGTAAACCAATCACTTTGATGTTACATGAGATTATTAACAGATGCTGGTGTTGACTTACCCATCGAGGCTTGGACAATATCTTCTAAAATACTGACATGCCTTCATCATATTAGGACACAGCTTCCCATAGGTTTCTAGGAGAGTTAGGTACCTAGGAAGGAGGTAGATCATGAATGCCTATGGGTCTGGAGCCAGCTATCTAGTGTATGTCTAGATCTTGGGTGAGTTTGCTTGAGTTGAGCCCATAACCATGATTTCTCTGCAGCCTGGTCTCTCTAAGGTTTGTGACCTTACCTGCTTGAGACATCAGCGTAGACAGCAGTCAAATGGCTCCAGACAACACTGTAGGAACCACCAACGGTTGAAGCAAACAAAGGGCTTGTGAGCTGTCATTCTCTTGAGTTTAACAAATGTCCTCAAAAACATTTCATCTCACTTCTTCCTCTGGAAAAATATGTCTTTCAATCATCTGAAGTCACTTAGAATCATTTGTCTTTTGGGGGGAAAGTATCTGCCTTCTGCTTTGTTTTTATTTTGAGGTTTAAAAAAATGTAAAGCCCTTACTGACCTCAAAATTTTCAATGGGCAGATAGCACAGCAGAACTTGGGAACATCAGTTTGATTGACCTGAGGCTGTAGCTGGGCTGGTGCACGATGACCACCTGGTGTGCAAAAGTCCTACCGGGGAGCCTGGCCTTCAGGAGAGAAGGGTAACTAAAGCTGTTTGAACAGTTCCCAAGCAGCAACTTGGCAGCATTTCAGATTTAACATAGTGAGACAATTAGTGGAAGTAGTTTCAGTCTCGATTATTTCCCTCTTATGGCAGAAAAAGAATCTGTGGAAAACTGGGACAGTTTCTTTCCAAGTGTGTTGAAATTGTATCCAAAGGGAAAGCGAGGGAATCCCAACGCTGGCCCAACATCTCTTACTCCTGCACATCTGAACCCCGTGCCATCCAGTACTCACCTCTGTCCAGCATCTTCTCAAGTCCTGGCTATAGGAACTATAGTAGCAGTTACAAGAGTTGTTAGCAGCATTTTTACTCTATCTAGTCTAAACCCAGCCCCTGATATCCAAGCCATAGGAGTTATATTTTTTTAGAAAAAAAATAGGAAAGGTGAACAGCTATATAAGGGCTTCCTTCTGCTCCCATGTAAACACTCCCGAGAGAAAAAATTACATGAAAAAGCAACCGGGATTCACTAAGTCTAATACAGACATGTCTCTATTCTAGTGATTTTTTTTCATT